>JALGAY010000003.1:16575358-19075358 GCA_029207805.1 Tribolium confusum
GCTTCGATTCTACTCGTTTTGAATCAGAATTAAAGATCTGAATCTGAATTAAAAAGATCGTTCTGTCTAGTGTAATTTAATGCTGTGACTTAGAATATACTGAGTAAATTTATTAGTCCATGGACTTGCTTACAGTCTACTTTGAGCTCCATGGGCCTATAATGAGGCCTTCAGTGGGAAACTGAAATTATTGTAAAAAATTAATTATTGTTCGCATGTTATACAGACTTTCTCCTAAAAAAACCTTCAGTTTGAATCCTAGCTTGAATACATAATAGCATCTTCCATTTTATTTTGTACAAAACTCTATCGTTCTTTACTTCCAACTCTTGCAATTTTTTTTCTGCTGTACCATTTCATTCTTGATTTTTTTTCTTTTTTCTGTTGTTCTTTCAGCCAGTTCTTGTTTTGTCGGTCTTCTAATACTTATTCCTAGTGTCAGGGCTAATTATCTCATATACGATTAGTTTTGCCTACACAATTCTTCCAATTTTTCCTATTCTTAAAAATCTCGTAAAAGATATTATGGATTTCTTCTATTCTTTGGACTACTATATTCTCAGCATTCTATGTTTCATTTTAGCTATAATTAGAATGCAATCATTTTGATAACTTTTATATCTGATACCACATATTTGGCTTTGCGTTTCGATTCTCTCAACATTTGATCTATTTGTTTCACTGTCCTTTTATGGGTCATATACATGTTTTTTTATGTGTGTTATTCTTGTGTTCAAAGTAAGTTGAGACTATTTTTATATCTTTCTCTATCGCAAATTGTATAAGTTTTTACCATTTTTATTGCTTTTTTATGCTTGCTAAGTTTCCCAAAGATTGTTATATTTTATTTTTTTTGCCATTCTCTTGCACCTAAGTCTTTCATTAGTAACATTGCAAAGGTACCTGTAAACAGGTGCTATTTTTTTGTTTCAGATCTTCCGGGTTGTGAATGCGAAAAAATTTAAAGACTTATTGACATTAGTGCTTCGCTATTATTTTAGTTTCAAATGGACATGAGTTATGGATCAGCCTTTTGAAGTATCAAGCGTCTTCTTTTATTAAAGAAAGTCTGTGAAGTGCGCGCGCAATGTCTTTAATATCAAATGCTCGGACTATGAGTAGTTCGCGATTTGTTAAAATTTCGAGTGAATGGACTTTCAGTTGTGCGTGCATTTAACGGCAACGTGTGCAAGTGCCTTTTGGATACTTCCCCTTGGACCATGGATCATCCGGACGTCGAAAAAATCGTGCCAATTAAGGCAGGATTAAAGGATTAGTTACCATTCTTAACTTTTATCAAAATTTTCCTAATATGCTGTGTTTCTAAATTACAGTAGGTTCGTTTAAAGAAGACGAAGGCAACGAGGGAAACCAATGAGGTGAGTCCAGAATCTTTTTTTGACATTTTTTTAACAAAAATCATGCATGTTTTTTTTTATTTAATGGTAAGTACCTGTATGTTACATCTTATAATTTTTCATATACACATTATTATAATTTTTTTTGTTTCAGGAAACCTATAATAGTATCATAAAGAAATTTGGTGTGGTAGGAAGATGGTATTTACGCTGGACTAAATTTATAGTCTAGCCTAAATGCCATTTATCTATTGGATCAATGGTAGGTCTTTTTCGCATTAAAAAAATATATTTATTATAGAACATTGTCATCGCATCTACATCAGACAACATTTATTATTGTCATTAAGTTATTAAATTCTTTAATTATTAGAAATCATAAGCTTCATTATGAACAAGGGTCTTGGATCATTTATTTGGGGGAGCATCAGGTTGCATTGATTATTGTCTGGGGTTAGTAATTGGGGTTAGAGGGAAACTAATGGGCTGAGTCAAAAAACATTTTTAACAAAAACAAAGGTACCAATGTCAGTGGAAACATTTTATTTAAATTATCTGAGCAATAGTGGAATAGTGCAGTGTTTTTTTATTTAATGGTAAGTACCTGTAAGTTACAACTTATAATTTCTTATATAAACTATTATAATTTTTTTTGTTTTAGGAACCATATAATAGTATCATAAAGAAATTTGGTGTGGTAGGTAGATGGTATTTACGCTGGACTAAATTTGTAGTCTTGCCTGAATGCCATTTATCTATTGGGTCAGTGGTGGGCCTTTTTCGCATTAAAAAAATATATTTATTATAGAACATTGTCATCGCATCTACATCAGGCAACATTTATTATTGTCATTAAGTTATTAAATTCTTTATTTATTTGAAATCATAGGCTTCATTATGAACAAGGGTCCTGGATCATTTATTTGGGGGAACATCAGGCTGCATTGATTATTTACTGGGGTTAGTCATATTTTTTAAAAAATGATTAAACTTCACTAATATAGTCTTCTTTTATTACAGTAATGGGCTGATTTCAAGTTGAGATAATACCGGTAGTATCGCAAATTTTAATACTTTTTCACGACAACAGCCAATCATAGCCCCGAATTTGTTTATTTTTCCATGGAAACGAAGATGCTACCGGTATTATCTTCACTTGAAATCAGCCCATAAGTCTGTGAAGTGCGCGCGCGATTTGTTCAATATCGAGCAATAAGTGCTCGGACAATGAGTCGTTCGCGATTTATAAAAATTTCGAGTGAATGGACTTTCAGTTGTGCGCAAATTTTAAAATTTCGAGTGGTGACGTGTGCAAGTGCCTTTTGGATACCTCCCCTTGGACCATGGATCATCCGGACTTCGAAAAAATTGTGCTAATTAAGGCAAGATTAAAGGGTTAGTTATCTTTATAAATTTTCATCAAAATTTTTCTAATATTTTGTGTTCTTGAATTACAGTAGGTTCGTTTAAAGAAGACGAAGGCAACGAGGGAAACTAATAGGGTGAGTCAAGAGTCTTTTTAACAAAAACAAAGAACATACGAATGTCAGTGGAAACATCTTATGTAAATTATTTATGCAATAGTGGAATAGTGCAGTGTTTTTTTTTTCTATTTAATGGTAAGTACCTGTACGTTACATCTTATAATTTTTCGTTAATTTTTCGTTAATTTTTTTTTTTTTTTTTGTTTCAGGCAACATATAAATAATAGTATCATAAAGAAATTTGGTATGGTAGGTAGATAGTATTTACGCTGGACTAAATTTATAGTCTTGCCTAAATGCCATTTATCTATTGGGTCAGTGGTGGGTCCTTTTCGCATTAAAAAACTATATTCATAATACAACACTGTCAGCAGTTATCATCAACATTTATTATTGTCATTTAGTTATTAATTTCTTTATTTATTAAAAATTTTGAGTAATCATAGACTGTGGACATTGGATGTTTCATCATGAAGAAGGGTCCTGGATCGTTCGTATGGGGGAGCATCAGGCTGCATTGATTATTTTCTAGGGTTAGTAATATTTAAAAAAAAAATGGGTAAACCTTACTAATATACTCTTCTTTTATTATAGTAAGCCTGTGAAGTGCGCGCGCGATATCTTCAATATCAAGTGCTCGGACTATGAGTAGTTCGCGATTTATAAAATTTTCGAGTGAATGAACTTTAGTTGTGCGTGCATTTTTAAATTTCGTGTGGTGACGTGTGAAAGTGCTTTTTGGAAACCTCCCTTTGGAGCATGGGTCATCTGGACGTCGAAAAAATCGTGCTAATTAAGGCGGGATTAAAGGGTTAGTTATCTTTAAAAAAATTTATCAAAATCTTTATAATATCATGTGTTCTTGAATTACAGTAGGTTCGTTTAAAGAAGACGAAGGCAACGAGGGAAACCAATAGGGTGAGTTAAGAGTCTTTTTAACAAATAGAAAGGTACAAATGTCAGTGGAAACATTTTATTTAAATTTTCTGTGCAATAGTGGAATAGTGCAGTGTTTTTTTTATTTAATGGTAAGTACCTGTACGCTACATCTTATAATATTTCGTATGTATTATTATATATATATATATATTTTGTTTCAGGAAACATATAATAGTATCATCAAGAAATTTGATGTGGTAGGTAGATGGTATTTACGCTGGACTAAATTTATAGTCTTGCCTGAATGCCATTTATCTATTGGGTCAGTAGTAGGTCTTTTTCGCATTAAAAAAATATATTCATTATAGAACATTGTCATCGCATCTACATCATGCAACATTTATTATTGACATTAAGTTATTAAATTCTTTTGAATTTAAGTTATTAAATTCTTAAATTCTTTTAAATTATTAAATTATTTTATAATTTAATTATTTTTATAATTAAATTATTAAATTCTTTTAATATTTGAAAGCATAGGCTTTATTATGAACAAGGGTCCTGGATCATTTATTTGGGGGAGCATCGGGCTGCATTGATTATTTACTGGGGTTAGTAATATTTTTAAAAAAATGATTAAACCTCACTAATATAGTCTTCTTTTATTACAGTAAGTCTGTGAAGTGCGCGCGCGATTTGTTCAATATCGAGCAATAAGTGCTCGGAAAATGAGTCGTCCGCGATTTATAAAAATTTCGAGTGCATGGACTTTCAGTTGTGCGCGAATTTTTAAATTTCGAGTGGTGACGTGTGCAAGTGCTTTTTGGATACCTCCCCTTGGACCATGGATCATACGGACTTCGAAAAAATCGTGCCAATTAAAGCAGGATTAAAGGGTTAGTTATCTTTATAAATTTTTATCAAGATTTTTCTAATATTTTGTGTTCTTGAATTACAGTAGGTTCGTTTAAAGAAGACGAAGGCAACGAGGGAAATCAATGGGTGAGTCAAAAATCTTTTTAACAAAAACAAAGATACGAATATCAGTGAAAACATTTTATTTAAATTATCTATGCAACAGTGGAATGGTGCAGTGTTTTTTTTATTTAAAGGTAAGTACTTATTTGTTACACCTTATAATTTTTCGTATATACATATTATTATAATTTTTTTGTTTCAGGATATACATTATTATATATAATAGTATCATAAAGAAGTGTGGTGTGGTAGGTAGATGGTATTTAGGCTGGACTAAATGCATAGTATGGCCTAAATGCCATTTATCTATTGGGTCAGTGGTTGGTCTTTTTCGCATTAAAAAAATATATTCATTATACAACATTGTCATCGCATTTACATCAGGCAACTTTTATTATTGTCATTAAGTTATTAAATTCTTTATTTATTTGAAATCATAGGCTTCATTATGAACAAGGGTCCTGGATCATTCATTTGGGAGAGCGTCAAGCTGCATTGATTATATTCTGGGGTTAGTAATATAAGAGATTGTTTAAAGTTATAAAAGAAGACTTTAATATTTTCTGGGTTTTTATGCCCTTAGCAGAAGATACATAACAAAAGTATGTAAAAAAGGAGAAATGTTGAAATTTTTTTTTTTTTTTAACAACGAAAGGGCTATCTGAAGTGAAGTAGACTGTAAATTATAAAAATCTAGATATGGTAAAAATTATTATTGTCTTATTAAATTTACATTAACAAATTTTACAGTATCTTACCTATCAAATTTAAAAATGACCCCTCTAAACAATTTTTTTAAAAAATAAAAAATATTTAATATAAATCATTCTATTCTGTTGAAGGATATTTACATAATAATTTTAATAACGTATGTCAAGTCTTAATTTTATATTTTCATCTAATTTTATATTTTTGTACTTTGTATTTATAAACCTATTATAACATGTTATTAACGTTCATAGAGACGTTAATGGCTCATATAGCATTCAGTGTTGTAGTAGGATATTGTAAGTATGTATATGTACAGGATCTAATCAAATGTGTAGAACATTGGAACACTGGTAATAGTTCATTTTGATGATTTTTGAGATATGCGATATAAAATTTTTCTCTCAGAAACATTGTTTTCATACATCGTATTTTGCAAAATATTGTTTTTCTAAAAAACATCTATTATCTAGAAAACGATAAACATTTGTATAAGGCAGTTTTGTGTATTACGCATTATCCTTTCAACAACTATTACCAGGTAAAGTTTCTTCACAACATTTGACTACACTCTAAATATTCTGTTGATCGTTTCTTGGTAAACTAAAAAAACCTAATAGCCTAATTCTAAAACTTAATGACCGTTCATACAAATGTCAAAATATTGGTTTGTAAATTTGGTATCAACAGTTCGTTAAGAAAGTCTTTAAAGTGTGTTAATGCACTCCATATATGCAAACGAGCAATTACATTTTAACTAATTGTAAGTAGGTAATAATACAAAATTTATTTTTTTTTAATTAAGAAATATTCTATCAATCGTTTAAATAAAACGTTGTCTACAGTATACTGTAAATATAAAAATGGTTACAGCTTGGCAAACCGCACAAGCATATATATCTTACTAATTTTCTGACTTAGTCATTAACTGTTGTTTCAGTATTTAAAATAAAAGACGCAAAAATACCTTAATTATACATTATTAATTTTAAAAATATCTGGTAGCGAAAAACGCTTAATGTTTTCAAATAGAAAGCACACTATTCGCTGTGAGCGAAGGCATGGTAGGGGAAATGAAATCGACCGAAGCGCTTGCAGTGGTCACGTTTAGCAATTCGGGAGGCTATTATAGTCGATACTGTATGTAAACACACGCGGAAATTTTTATTTTGTTTTAATTTTAATAAATTAAATACAAATGAGACACCAGAACTGTTGTGTTGTTAATTGTACCAATACTAGCAGAAAAAGTAAATGCAAATTTTATAAATTTCCGACCGCTGAATGGAAAATAAATCAACGGAATCGGTGGATAGCTGCAGTTAAAAGGCTAAAGTAAGTAGTACCACAACCTTATAGTTATCAAAAATAATAATTCAGAGTATTGTAAATCTTTAAAATTTAATTAAAACGTAATTTTGTAGCGTTGATGGATCACCGTCACCGCGCATTTTTTTTTTTTTAGAATTGTGCAGATAAGACAGGCAAGACATGTCCGGAATGTCATTTAAGAGTCTCCTTTCTTCGATTTTAAGTTTAGAAGTTGAAATTAATTTTTTTTTTTTTTTCATGTTTCTTTATAAATGAAGTAATTTTTTTAAGTACTAGGTATGGGACCTCATAAGATACCCCTATAAAAAAACCGCATCATTCTAGCTTCATTTTAAAATTTTTAAAATTTTTGGTAACTTTGGAGGCGGCTGGGGGCAGCAGGGGGAGTGGTACAGAGCAACTGATATTTTACTTCTTTATTGTTCGTTCATGTGTATAAGGGGCTGATTTCAAGTATAAGATAATACCGGTAGTATCTTCGTTTCCATGGAAAAATAAACAAATTCGAGGTTGTGATTCGCTGTTGTCATGGAAAAGTATTAAAATTTGCGATACTACCGGTATTATCTCAACTTGAAATCAGCCCATAAGATACAAAAAAAATTTAAAAATCTGAGAATTTTTTGGACTCACATCCATCTCAAGATCCCTATTAGAAATCGGGGGGAGAGACGATAACTTTTTTATTTATGACTTTAAAAATCTTAAATTCTGGTGTTACAAAACATAGATTTTTTAAACATTCCTGGCTCTATCACAATTTTTATACGAATTTTATATATTTTTACATCTAGTTACCGAGATCTATATAGACGTTTATTGGGGACTCTGGGGAGCCCAAACGGCATTGCGCATGCGCAAAATTTTTGTAGAATATTAAAGTCAGGATATGTCCGGGATTTCATTTGAGGGTCTGCGTTCTTCCATTTTAATTTTAGAGATAATTTTATTTTTGAATTTTAAGAATGTAAAATTTACAACTTTTTAACTCTTTTTGAGGAGGGGGTAGGAGTAAATTTGAAGAAATGAAATTGTCAAATTCGTATTCCCCAGATCAAAATACGTCGGGACTGTCGAACCTGAAGTTCGGTCTAGTACCCATTTTTCATCTTTAGTTATTGACATACATATAAAAACATACTCTGACAGCCTCCCGTAGTTCATATTTTGTCTGGCGCTGGAGTCACGCTCGGAGCGAATAGAATGATTTTTATTGAAACGCTCGATATTGTTATATATTTCTGCTCGATATTTTAATTTTGTTTAAAAATATATAAAATATAGACAGGTATACTTAATTTTGGATTTTGATATTTCTCACTATTTATCTGAAATTGCAACTAATTTCGTACAAACTTTAATACGCATTAAATTTCCACACCTGCGAAAAGCTAAAAACTGATATTCTCTCCTCGCACAACTGTTAAAACGATAAACTCCTAAATAACGGATTATTATTATTCATTGCTTTTTTGTTTTTTGCTTCTACAACTTTAACCAGAACATACATACATGATGATGTTTACTATAGTGATTTACGTGGCGGTTGTTGTTCACGGAGTAAACATCTCATTAATTATTATAATCCATAATCCAGAAGCTCCTGTTAGCATTAAGTGTATAATTTCACGAATGACTTTTTTTACTGGTAATATGAAAATACCGGTTTTGAACACAGTGATACGTTTTCACCCCAGTATTAGAATTAAACCCCGCCAGAATGAGTGTTCCGCTCCCAAGAGGGATGTTGACGGTGGCTATGTCCATTCTACTTTCTGTAACCTAGTGGAGATTAGGGTTCTGTGAGCGGTCGCTTTAGGCAGGTAATCAATGCCGCAATTATTAGATGCATACGTCAGATTCGGTTTGTCAGCTTTAATAAAACTGTCCATCCTTTGTCGCCGCTATCGAAATGAATAGTATCAAATCTGCGAATGCCTGAAATGCATCACCATACCCAAGGGAAATTTATTATGGGTTTGCAAAAATGGAAAACATTTTGTTCAAATAATGCTAAGCTACTGGTTTCATAAATCACAGGAAATAACAAAAAATAATCACTCGTCGATTGCGACCAGATAAATCCAGTTTGTGCATATCTTTTCAAATTTTAAAAAGCACCATATGCTCGAAAGCAACACAACAAAATTTAAAAAATATTTTTTTTTCCTAATTCATCAGTTACGAAAAGCAACTATTTGTATACCATATGTCATTTTATAAATTTAAGCCTTACGTTCGCAGATCTACAGCACACTATGACGTTCATTCATTTCTAGACGCTCGTTATAATATTCGTTATAGTTGTGACAACAATCTCTATTTCTAAATATTAAAAAGTAGCACTTCACAGGAAATAATTTATTTTTGATTGCGCTTCAATAAATTCAGTTTAGTACATATCTTTTAAAAATTTAAAATATGCCAGATGGTGGAAACCAGAGTTATACCTCTGTTTTGTTGGGATTTTGCGAGGTTAAGTAACAAGACGATTTTTTTTTTGATGATTTATCGTTCACACTACCACGCTGTTGCCCTTTGGTTTCCGGTCCTAAATCAAAGCAAATCAGAATATTAAAAAACTTTTAGAAATAAACATGTCGAAGTTTCACGAATGTTACATTCCCTCGGAAATATATGGCAAGAACCGGAAAATAATTGCGGATTTCCACTCATAAAAATCTTTATTACTCGCTGAAATAAATTCGGGTTACATTAAAACAATAAAGAAATATTTTGACTGTAAATAAAATTATAATGAAATGTTTTGTAGCAAGTGGAAAGTTGCCATAAATCAGATTGAATTCGACAAGCAATTAAGGATGATAACGTTCTTCCAACCGTTTCAGCCTCAACATAGGGGCGTTCCGCACATTAGAACGGAGATAATACACTTTATATCTTGTCCAAGAACATTTATATGTCACTGGAGAATCATACACTCTTTTACTGGATTTACGGCCGTATAAAACGTAGATTGTTATTGAGAAAAATCTTAGATTACTCCGCAAATAGGTTTTTGCCAACCAAATTGTTTCTCACAAAAATATCACTCACTTCTCTATTTTTCTAATATAAAAAATAAAACATTTATTTAAGACGAAAAAAATATAAAAAAAACACTAAAAAGTTTTAACAACTAAATACTTTAAAGATATATCCATTTTTTTCTAATTAAATGATTATAACATTTTGGATAATTAACTAGATAAATGCTCTATTCTAAATCAAATACTTTACTTATGCTAAGATAGTAGATAAGTAACCCTTTATCTTGTAATACCCTTGTCAACGTCGGGATTATAGCTGTAAAGGACAGCATAAGTAGCTTGAGGTAAGGATTTTGAAATCACCCTCATTATATAAAATTTCTAAATTTTACTTCATTTATTTAGTAGAGTACAATTTTTGAAAAAATATAGTGTGTTTCTTTAAATTTAGAGTGTATATAGTGGGGGTAGTAGAAATATATTTTAAATAACTCAATAGCTTTTTACAATATAAATTAAATTAGTATACCAATTAAAGCAATTTTAATATAACTGCACTTTATTTTTAATATTGTTACAGCTTTTACAGTGATATTACATATGCATGCAGAAAAGTTTAGATGATAAATATTTACCACACACATACACAATATGTTGAAAAAAAAACTTGATAAAAAGGAGCTGTCAGATGAAACCTATTGGTAGAAAAGATTTATGAGGGACTGATATAAAATGGCAAGCGAAATGGTATTTTTGATCTATAAATATAACTGCTGTTCTATTTCAACGTCTAGTAATATTAATACAAAAAAATAATGTAACAAAAAATAACTATTTTGTATTCATAAATCGATATACTTTCTGAGTATGTCAAAAGCCCTAAGCCTCGGTTAGCCCAAAGTAATTTTTAAGCAAATACCATATAAGCTGGAAGGAGTCTAGTTTGCCGCAGCGTGAAGGGAGAGGGATTTAAAAGATACCAACTTAATTTTCCTTGTGACTGCCCCGCTACCCACGTAATCTGATAAGGCCAGTGTGAACCCCTCGCCGATATTACAACATGTGTCTTAAAGTCACTCACTACAAGTCTTATATTTATATAAATTTGGATCTAGTTTCTGTCATATTTGTATGCAAACAACTAATCTCTAGAGTCAAACACATCTCTGAGCTGGATTCTTCATATCCAGTCACGCACCATCACGCTTATCTCAGTTAAATAGCTGAGCTTTCTCTGCATGAAATTGATGTTTGGCTTTAGCAAAGTGAAAATAATTTCGCGTTGAGCTTCCAGCATTCTGATGCAAATTTTATTTGCAATTACATTCGAGTACATGTAATCGTAGTCCGGATTCTAAAAGCTAAATAAATTACTTTGTCAATTTCTACGCTTTTTTGGTTGTGTGTAGATTGCGGACAGACAGCAGCAAACCACAACCTATTTTACCTAATATAAAAGCTTAATACTTATACCTTCTACACCTGCATTAAAAAATACCTAACAACTAATAAGAGTGTTTATTAATATTCCGATTTAGAGAAAGCTATGATTATTTCATAGAAAGCTGCATAACCTTAGCTAAACAAACTGTCCCCAAAACATAAGCTTACAACTACTATGAAAAATAAATATAGTGTGTCTTACTAAAATTAATAAGGTGTTTGAGGCACTAATACAAAATTAGCTTTAAATATTGTAAATATGTATTTATATTTTATTTACTGCACTAAACGTTTATATCTATTTTAATGACAATTATGAAGTTCTAAATATTTTGTTGACAGTGTGCATGAAGTTACACACTTGTCATGGCTTATTCTGAGTAGAAAAATTAATACTCAGTTGATAGTTCTGTATCACCCTGTGTACACTATACAGAATGTCTCTTTTTGTTGGTTTAATAGAAATATGTAAAGAACCATATTTTAGTTTTAATTTCTGTTATACAAGAATTACCAAAAGGAACCTCTAACTTTCTTATTTTAAATGACAACATTTTTTTTATTGTATTTTTTATATTTTTACATAATTTTTAACATGGTTTCGAAGATATTGATTTCTTCTAAAAAATTTTGAATTTACAAGATTACTTAATATAACCAAAAGTTTTCAGAATTTGCTTGAATAATAATGCAACATCACCTGTCTAAGAAGCCAAAGAGTTTCGGAATTTACCGGATACTACCAAACGTAAATTTTTGGTTGATCCGGAAAGAACTAAAGTTTCGGAATTTACATGGGTGCTATCATGTAACGACAACGAGCTTTATACAATCCTTATTTCAACGTACCGTTTATCTATCGTTTTGTGTCTTTATACAGTTTTGAAAGTAAATTTACCGCATTTTACTAACGTTTCTATTATCGTTTTGCTTCTGAAATTAGAAAAATTAAATATTTTTCGTTACACAGGATGCGAATACTTTGAGAGCGTTTGTTTCTTTTATGTTATCACGTTAAATCGAAGGGGCCTTTATTTTTTATGTAATTTTTTTTTGTTATCTCTTGCTTTGTGAGCGTTTACAACAAGGTCACTGTGTAAGATTTTCTATTAAAACAGAGATGTTATTATAGACTTAATAATCTCAAACTATTTTACATTAATTAACATGCAAATACTGAAGATTTTAATTCCAGAAATTCAAAAATGAAAAACCTTGTTTGAATATTGTAATTAAATTGTAACTTTGTGTTGAATTTGTTTTATCTGTCTGATTTTGCTTTAGGTATGTCGGTCATTCATCCTGTGGCTTCAATTTGCTTTTAATCACGTGAGAGAAGCGATCTCCCGAATTCTAATATTGAAAGTTGTCGAATAGCAAAAGCTTTGACTTTAAAGTTTTTATTTAAAGTATTACAGTTAGAAGATAATCTTTCTTTTATAAATGCTGTATAAAGTATTTTCTTAAAAATTTCTTTTCAACTACAATTAAATAAATAATGGAAGCTGTCAAGTAACGTAAGCACTTGACTGTGGCAATTTAGACGCATATAAATATAATTTTTGAACACAATGGAAAAGTTGAGCGTTTTACGAGATAACCATCTCTTGACGTGCTTCATTTAAATATACGGCTCTATTTCAAGTCTCGTCCAAAACAATAAAAGGGTCGTTTCCTCAACCTTGTTGGGTTTTCTCAGTAAACAATGCATTTCGCTAAAACACGCTCCATTTAAGTGAAACTGCATTGTTCTTCATGACCGTTCTGATTTGCCTCGTCTGAACGAACCAAGCGAGGCAAGGCGAGATTTTTCAGAGGGGCCACAGGGCACAAAAGCGATTAATAACACATAAAATTTAAGTTTTTTTTAGTCCAAGTTTTTACACTTATAAAATTATTACTTAGTTTTAAATCTATTAAACTACACTAAAATTATAATATTCCTAGTGACACAAGTTTTCATGATTTCAAATTTGGAGAAAATGTGCTACAAAAAATAAGTAATTTTTTCAAAATAATTGTTTAAATAAAAAGTGCCATTTTTGCTTTTTAGAAGTAGAAGTTGAACTTAATACACCCAGTACTATCATACTTTTGCTGCTAGAGAGAGACTTAACAGACTGCCTTTGTAAAAAGATTATCATGCTATAACTGTAAAAAAACAAGCAAAATAAAATAAGATTCACTTTTAAACAAAAATTAATAAGATTTATATGACAAAAAAGTTAAAAATCCAAACCAATTCCACAAACTTAATCAAAATAAATTGACAAAACATATGTGTCTAAAATAGAGCAGTAAAAACTAAAATAAAACTTTTAAAAACTTTTTAATGTTATAAAATGATAACTAATCTAAATGTGCTTGATAAAAAAAGTCTTAAAATAGTTTATTTTATGTATCAATGTAATTAGTATCTAATAAAGACCGAAGCAACCTTAGCTCCCGCATCTTTAATGAGAAGAGTCTTCTAAAACTATTTGCGTACGTGGTGCATACAGGATTTTTTAGCACGAGTTTTCTAAATATGTAACACTGGCTGACGTAGGTTCATTATAATAGATGGCTTAGACTATAGTACATCATAACCTTAAGCGTTATTATTTCTGTTATGCCTTAATACCTTAATTATTATTACAATTTGTTTAATAAATTTTCTTAATTGCTGTTAAGTAAAAAATTAAAAAAGAAGAATTAAAATCTAACAATAACTTATTCCCAAATGGATTAAAAGTACAATAAGTAAAACTAAATAAGACTAATTAAACATCAGGTTCTAAAAGTGGGTAGCGGATTTTTAATCGAAAAACAAAAAATCATAAACAAAATATCGAACGCAATCTATCAAAAAACCAATTAACGATTAATAAAAATTACGGAAAACATTTTATCCAACACACAAAATACCGAAAAACAACTTATCGAATAAACAATAAATCGGAACACAAATTATAGAAAATAGAAAATATTTTTTAGACTAAAACATTGGAAGTAATAAAGCTCGTGATTTTATTTACACTTTTACTAGTAGATACTTGTTTACAAAGACATTTGCTACAGGACCTGATCTAACCAGACTTGACCTGACCTGACTTAACGTGATACAAGTTTTGTAAAAATTGCTAGAAAAAAATAAAAATAACAAAACGACTGACAGTTGTTGTGTCTAGGTTTAGAGAAAAGTTTGAAGATATTAAGAAACTTTTTATGTCATATTTAAAAAATTTAATTTTTAACGGTTTTATTTGTTATTTTTGTTTTTTTTTAATCGACAATTTTAGTTTCGATATTTTTTTAACTTTGATAATTTATTTTCTAATATTTTGTATTTTTACAAACAATTCTCTTTGCGATTTTTTGTTACTTCGATATATTTATTTTTCAATAATTTGTTTTTTGGTGTTTTCTTTTTGATAATTTGTTACCCTTAGAGGTCACCCTTATTGTTATAACAATTGAACTGCGACGATTTTCTAATTGTTGTAATCTTGTTTACAAATATATATTGCTTAACCCAAAACTACCTCAATAAATTGCAATTAGATGATTATAGGAATAGATAATGAAAAACAAGCATAAAAGAATTAAATTCAACCAATAAAATAGTTAATGTTATTAATCTGTGCTTTGTACTTCTTGTGTTAGAGATTTTATTTATAAAAAGTTTTTTTGATTTTGATTGTATTTTGACACCATTATCTGTCAAAACATCAAATTTTTGGTAAAATTTTTTGTTATTGATAAAAGAGTTATTGAGCTGTAATTTGCAAAAAACAAGCAAAATACAAATGAAAAGCGATTTGAAAATACATGTATTCCTATCAACCATATTATCCCGGCGCATCCACCAAATTTATTTATTTTTTTCCGCGATAAGTTATGATGTAGAAAAATCAAAAAACTCGATTTTTATTTACGAAAAACAAAAATGACCTACATTTATAAAATTATATTCAAAATAATAGCTATGGACAATAGTTTGTTGTGTTCGGTGAAAGGTGTAGATTTTCAAGAGTCTCTTCAGTTTGTACTAGTCGATTAATAAATGCATGTGGTTTCACGTAAGCCCCAGCCGGTGCAATCAATAAACTCATATTCATATTGTCACAACCCATATAACAGGATGTAAATGGTTGCGGATGTAGACCATCATTTCCATTTAAATGGAGTCTCGTAGCTCCGGTTATTGCCGAGGTCTTTCTTCTTCTTTTGCAGGCACATTTCAAGTTCCGACACCAGCACAATTCTACAGTTGACAAATAGTCTGGGGAATCAGATATGCAGATGCCTTCCAATTCTTAAGAAATAAAGCTTTTGCTGTAACTTGTGGGAATTTTACTTAGAACGTAATTGACTTGCTTTCGACTGGTTTGTTTCGTGTTTTATTAGTAACAATGGAATGTTCATTGTCAAATTACAAATTCTCCGAAAACCAAAACATTTTTCATTACGTCTTATTGCCATATTTGGAGACACTATAACTTGATTTGTAATTTTATCAGGCAGAGTTTCCTTGCTACAGTATAATTCAATAACTTGACTGCATTACTCTGGGACCGTAATATTGCAAGAGTGAAGTAAATTAAAGTTGGTACTTTAATAATTACTTTTCGGTACACGGTATGAAACCAAGACAAACTAAGTGGTATTAATTCCAAGAGACATACTTTTGTACCAATAAAATTAGAAATTTTTAATCAAATACTAAGTTAAGCAAGCAGAATGTTTTATGGCAAATAGAGTCAATTTAATAAGTAGTTAAATAGTTATGTATTTGTATGTCAAAGCTGCAAAATTATTCTTCAACGTAAAGAAAAAACCAATTTACGTAGAGACATTAAAAGTGTTCCACCCAGAAGAAATGCTTGGGGATCAGCTGACATTAAAAAAACGCTCACAAAGAATTAAAATGTATATTTTTCTACTTTGCTTTAACAATAATGACACTAAATTTTCATTATAGCACGCAAAACAGTAACTTTTTCATTGGTTATGTTGGCACTGTAAGCGTCAAAATTGCGTCTACCGCCTACGCAATAGAGATAATATGGAATATTTGATAAAATCACAAGCGAAAATATTGAAGCAAAATATCAGTTAATTAGTAAATCAGTTGAAAACCTTAATAAACTTGACAGATGTCATTACTTCATTAGTGCTAACCAAATTTGTCAAAAATCCCAAGTTGTGATAATTCTTCAAAAGAGACTTTTAGAATGCTTTTTTTGCAACGCAAAGTAGAAAAAATAGTATATTACACTCGTTTTTATAAAACGACTTGTGACACTCATTCTATTAAAACTTATTCGTGCAACAATAATCGTCTTATGAAACACGTATAATAATGTACTATTAGATAACGTATTTATATTATTATATTTATGTATTTATTTATTTGTAACCTTAATTTTTTTTTAAAATGTTAAATATTACGTTAATTATTAAGTAGATTTTACTTTCTTGAACTATTAATAACGATAATTTATCTAATCACAAGGACGGTTAAAAAATTGTTTCGGTTAACTAGTTTCGTTTTTTATTAATAAACATCGTCAGGAGTGAAACATAAATTTATTTTATAGACTACTTATTAAAATAAATCTATGTTTCAATCCTAATGATGTGGACAGAATGGCTTAATAAAGAAAAATTTTTTACCCGTTCTGATAATAATTGGATAATCTGTCTCTTAATTAGTAACTTATTACGTTTTATCAATTTTAAAATTTTAAAGACTTTAGAAAAACATATTTATATTATTAAATTTAAAGCGATTTTGAAGAATTTTTGACCTGGAAGTATGATACGAGTCGTGAAAGCCGTCGTTGACATTTATTTTGAGCATCTCCAGCTCATTTCAATATAGATACCTCCAGTCGCGTAGTAAATGTGGTCTTTAAGCCCGGATATTACATGCAGTGAGTTCGATTTCCTCTTCTAGTTTTACTTATTTTAAATACATCCAACAAGGAGTGAAGCACGCTTTTGGCGGTGAAATATGCATCTAGAAATCGACAATGGGAAATAGTGCTTCGAAATTATTTTTCAATCTTTCAACACAATACTGTGATGAAGTTTCGAGGAAGAACTTAGAACCAAGCATAAATAATCCGGTTATTTGCTCGTGCTCGAATTTAGTGAAGTTAATTGTCAATATCTCGTGCTCGGGAAAAGCTTTTTGTTTGGTTTGGAATCATATTAATGAGTTGGAATGGAAGCAAGTTCTTACTCTAGTTGAACAATAATTGATTAAGTGGAAAGTCGCTTTAGAAATGCCACTGTAGCTTTATACACAATAAAGTTCGAGCCGCCAAGTTTCTATGAAGGGATTTAATCTCCCAACTGGAAGAATTGAAAATATAACACTGGCTTCAGTTGCACTTCTCTTCATTAAGTCTCTTACTGACTAACTACAAAGCAGGTGTCGTCTTTCTCGTCATTTACATCACCTAACAAACTCTTAACTAAGGTTTTTAAGGAACCACAGCATTCAAAATTTAATTTTCAAACAAACTTTGGACTACAAATAATTCAAAACAATACCTATTATGTACAAGTTTGCTTTCAACTTTATCTTGGCCAGGACTTTAATTAACATTGTAAATGCTATTATACTATCACAAATTTACACAAGTATTTCATGTAATAACATAATCCAATTAATAAACTATACACTGATTTAATTAATAGTTCAATATTGACCACAAGTATTTAATAAAGTTAATGATATTTTTTATAATTTACAACAACTGTACCAACTTCTTATACAAGTCTTGTATATAAATAATATTGCTAGACTCAAGATTACCTAAACAAATTACAATTACCAAATAATGCGTGCATTTTTTTTATAAACCTTGTTTATAAAGATTCATTTCGTTTTTGAATAAATGTTTGAATTTTCTGAGTTTCCGCTGAATTGCTTTAAATAGCAATTGCTGTCTTAATGTCTAAATTTCTTACAGAATTTGAAAAAGTTTTTATGTAGTTTGTAAAAGAGTTATTAACTTATAACACTAAAGAAGCAGACAAAATAAAATAAGATCTGATTTTAAAAAAATAATAAGTTTTATAATGCTTAATTTAATGACTCTCATTTTAAAAAAATAATAAATAAATTTACGGCTGCAAAAATAAAATAAAACTCAGTCGTATAGTATAGACGGGTTGCAAGAAAATAGAAGAGTTAGAAAAATGTACAGATTGTCCCTAAAATGAGTTATAAACAATGCACAATTATAGAGAACGCTAAATTAACTAATATAACTAGCTATTAGAACTTTAAAAAAATATAATTAAAAAATTTTTCTTTTTTAAATAGTTCAGAAAACTGCCTTAAAATTTGTTTGTTACAAGTTGCATATTCATTGTTGTTATGTTGTTACATAATAAATTACATATATAGTAATTCATTATAATTCGTATAATTTCGGGTAATTCATGTACCTACATTAAACTGGTCGTTAAAAATTAAACTTTTTGGGCAGCCCCCTAAAAAGCTTCCTTATGATGAGAAAACACTAGGCAATTTTTATTTTTATTTTTGTGGATCAAAATAACACGTGTCTCAAGACAATCAAAGTTAAATTTTTTGGCAAAATCATTTTTTTTGTGAGAAGAGTACTACTCCGAGTTTAGATTTGTAAGTTTAACATATCTATACGTAAATTTACGACCGGGCAGTCTAAATTTGCCAAAATCATGCCTTCAAATTCACTCCAAAGGCCCTAAAATGGGGCCCAAAGTGACAAATTTTTCAAATTTTAACTTTAAAAATTTATTTGATCTCCTGTATATTAAATCGAAGAGAAGAGACCCTCAAAATAACTTCCCCACGTGTTTGTAATTTAAGAATTTGAAAAAATAATTTTTTCGAATAGTGCCGTTTAGGCTCCCTATCGCTGACAATAAACTTCCATGGACTCATGTAACAAATTATCGTAGGAAGATTCAAATGGTACTGGACACCTTAGAAAAATCAGGAATTTACATCACCAAAGTTTCAGATTTTTTGAACAGTACGGATCGTGAATACAAATCAACTGGAAAATTTTTTGAAATTGTATTTTTTTTGAAATTGTATTTTTTTGAAATTATATTTATATAGGCTTTTAAATTGTTTATATTTCAAACAAAAATGATATTTTTCAGAAAAATTCTCAAAAAACATGATTTCACCAAAAAATTAGCTTAGATCGTCCAGAGGCACGTGTTGTTTTGGTTCAAAAAAAAATTGCTTAGTATTTTTTCATCATAAGGAAGCTTTTTAGAGGGCGGCTCAAAAAATTTAATTTTTAACGACCAGTCTAACCTACATAATTCATGGTACATAAAAACTTCTGAAAATTCTGAATCTGTCGCCATTCTGTGATAATTTTTTTCTGAAATATTGACCAATATTCCAATATTTTTCGAATACTAGATTAACTAATTTGTATTACACGAATAAATTACCATAAATTACAATAAAAGAAAAATAAAAGTTAAAAAGTTGGTGATGTCTATATCAATTAGAACTAATTAACTTAAACCCAGAATTGACAGAATTACAAAATTTTGAAACGTAACTACACTGGCGATGTTGAATTTGACAATCTGAAACTTAAGAATTTGATAATATAAATTTTAAGCAAATTTTGAAAAAGCTGAACTCTAATTTTTAGCGTTTGTCGCACAAAGCTTTTTGGGTTATTAGCAGACATAGGCACAGAAATGTCACGCAGACTCACTGCACTCGCTTGCAGTCAGCTCGACCCATAATATATATATATATATATATATATATATATATATATATATATATATATATATATATATAGTTGGCGCACAAGGTGGCATCTATTCAAACAAGACACTAAATGGCATCCAGCAGTATACACGGTGTATATTATTGTATATTCAGTTTATTAATAAAGGACTCATTGACATCCGGTGTATTTAGCGGTCCAGTTGGCATCCCACTGTATATTTTATACACATTTAGTACACTTTGGCTTCTGTATATCACACATTGGCATCCGTGCGCTGTTGCCATGTATATCCTAACAAGTACTCTCTATTAAATACTAAAATTTACAGTTCGTAGATTTAATTTCAGGCCCGAGCCGAAGGCAAAGTCTAAGCACTGTAAATTACCTAACGTACGACAACTGTATTAAATTTTTTGTCCGAAGAAAGTTTTAATCTTTTTGATATTTATAATCATAATTTATAGTAAGTACTGTTTATATCTATAGCAGTAAGGGAGAATTAACTTCAGAATCACCCAAATGACATTTTGAGTATTTTTAGTTAATTTTAGTGCTGCCAACCTTGACGACTTGGTTCTTTTTACTTCATTACAATTTTCCGATGTTAAAAATTAAAGAAAGCATTTATTGCAAAATTTATACCTGTAAATTAATTTTTTTGAACCAAATTAAATTCATATATGAATACATTAATTTTAAAGTAACTCGTAAACGTAAAAATTTCCAGTACATAAAACTGTCAATTTACAATACCGGTATTGTAAATTGACGTTTAACTGACAAGTAATAATATAACTAACGTTCACGAGGACAAAACATATTTTTGTTGATTTCATATTTTATCGCTACCATATCAAACTAGTGAATGTGAAAAATTGGTTTTTATAGATTTTTGGTTGGTGACATAATCGAGAAAAAAGCATCAATAATGCTTTTCCAAATAATTATTTGTTCCTAGTAATTAATTGGAGAATATTAGAGAAACATTAGACTTATTAAAAATATAATTTAGCCAAGTTTTAAAAATCTGTATTTATGATAATTATAATAATGGTTTATTACTACTAGACTAGAAATACATTATTTTACAAAATTAAAAAAAAATTAAAATAGAAAAATAGAAAATTAAATAAAAACATAAAATTAAATAATATAAAACTCAACATACACTTTTAAGATCATTAAAATTGTTCGGTGAATATTTTCCAATAGAGTAGAATGTCTTGTATAAATTAAGTATTTTATACTTTTTGTAAAAACAGCTTGAAGAACAAATTCCTAAATTCTATAGGTGAGATATTGTAAAATTCTTTCTAGTATAAAATAGTCTCAGTAAAATTATTTCCACTAAATGTAAGATATGCATGTTTGCGTTTTGACTAAATTTTTCAAAATTTTTAAATATTTATGTTTGAAAATTCAAGACATTTATAAATAAACTTGAGATTGTAAAAATATCAAAAGTTTTATTTTTATACAATTTTTGATTTATATAATTTAATATCAATAAGTAACCTATTTTCTATTCTACTAAAAGGTGCTCTTATCTTCTGATTCAGTAAAATTATATTAAAAACTTTACAACCCAGAGTGGTATCATCTGCATAAAAAACTACATCTGCGGCTGGTATAAATAAATTCAAATTATTTATTCACGAATATATCAAAAATACAAATACCGACTGTAGAATCTTATGGTACCCTACAAAAAACATTACGTCTTTCGGAAAGCTTATCTTTTAGTTAAACTCTTTAAAATTTATTTATAAGGTAGGTATAATACTAACAAGTAATTTTTTAAATTTTTATTTAAAGTTTCTTTATAGATTATTAATCAGGCACTGGTGATAATTTTGGTCTCGCAAAAGCTTTGCCACTGTTATATAAAAATTTTGTTTGATTTTTTCAAACAAAAACTAAGAAGTACGGCGATTAGAATTTTAAAAATTATTTTTAGAGTCCAAATGCAAATGTAAAGCATTGTGTATATACAAGAAGTTATGTAGAAAATATTTTCTACAGAAAAAATTTTTTTTACGAAGTACAGCGTTTGAAGTAAGAAGTGCAGCGTTTTGATTTAAACTAAGAAATATGGCGATTGAAATTGTAAAAATTATTTTTAGAGTCCATATGCAAATCTAAAGCATCGTGTATATACAAGAAGTGACGTAGAAAAAATTTTCAAGTTAAATGAAAGAAAATAATATTTTTTACGAAGTACAGCGTTTAAAGTAAGAAGTGCAGCGTTTATATAAACTTGTAAATTTGACGTGGACATTTATTGTCCAATTATTTGAAAAAAAAATCACTTTACCATGAGATAGAAAGCATTTAGTTGTGTTGTTTTTCTAATAATCTAAATAATTAAATCAGGTTATTTATTTTGTTGATTATCATTTCTTCTTAACAATAGAGTAAATTTAAAATAAAAATTTATAATTTTAAAAACATGCTTCAATTTTTGTTTTATTTTGAAAAGATTTAGTGTTGCTTTATAGGTCAATTATACAATTAAATATTTACAAAGTGCCTAAAAATGACAATTTAAAACAGCGACGTCACCACACTTAATGCACAGTCAATAAAACATTATATTAGAAGTTTGTTTACTTACACTCGATCTAGACATTTGTTACATTCAATCGACACAGTCGAATACTGTAATGACGCTTTTACTCTCCAAGTTATGTAATAGTACATGTACAAGTTATGACAATATAATTTGGTCGATGAGAAAGCTTCTTGTATAATATAAAAACGCGAAACTTTTAAGTACTTTTTTTATTTATATTATAAACAACAAAATAAAAACCAATAAAAAAAAATAACTAAAACTTTATCTATTCCAACAGGTTCAGTTTTAAAAACGATTGTAGGTCCTATGTCGGGTTTTGTGTTAAGCATCAAAAATATAAAACATGATCAACAATTTCGTATTTTTTGTCAATATCTAGTAGCAATCATTGAGAAAAACTTTTCTGTTCGATACCTCCTTAGAAAGTAGCTCTGTAGCCATAGTTACCAGCATGTGAAGGTTTCACTTTTGCTCACGCATTTTCACTCACGCATAATTAAATTTTCATTTTTTTGACAACATTTGATATTTAGCCGCATTAGCTTTTTCCAGGGTGTCCTTAGAGACAAATAATTCATCTTCATTATCCATTTTCAATAGAATAACAGCACAAAAGTTACTCACAGTTGCAATCAGTTCAATAAAATTGTAGAATTTGTTTAATTTGTTTATTGTTTGTTTCCTTGACAACACATTCCTTCAACCTTGATTTGTAGGTATTTATTGTAGGTATGAATTGACATATTTTTTGCAAATAATTTCAAACTTTTTTCGAAAGTTATAGATTTTCTAAGGAGGTATCGATCAAAACCAAGTACAGCACTCGAAAGTAAGGTCGCTTTCGTTCACTTGAATTTCATCGTACACTCAGCAAATTTGCGTGAAGAAAGCTTCACATTCCTCACTCTTACTGTAAATAACTATTATTTTAAAACTTTGTAATTTTTCTTCAACGTATTTTTGCTAACAAAAAAACGAACGATAATTTTTGTTTTTTTTTTATTTTTAGTTGGGCAATTTAATAAATCTAAATTAATATTTATAAGTAATTTTGTGTTTTTAGTATCACTTAGTGACTTGCTGCTATTAATTTATCATTTAATAAAAAAGTCAAAGAAAAATAAAAAAATATTTTCTTTTATGTACAAACGTCAAGCAACAAAAAAGTAGGTTAAAATAAAGTCAAAATTTGGTTGTTTATTGTCGTAGGTAAACATTTACCACCAATCTTGCTTTACAACTCATTACTTTAGCATTTTTCTGTTTTTTAATTTTAGATATATATTTGTTATCTATGTATTTTTTTCTCAGACAGTAACTTGTTAACTTTTCTATTTCGTTAAGATTAAAATTTTTATTTTTTCAACTAGTTTTTATCCACAGTTTCATTCATGTATTTTCTAGAAATATTTGTAGCTACTTGCAAAGTTTTTTAAAAATACTTTAGCCTCAAGCGCAAATGATCAGAAATGTTTATATTATATATTTATTTATAATAAAGATTATACATTTAATACGTCGATTTTTCAAAAAAAACTTTAACTTTAAAAATAATAATTTATAAACTTTTAATATTGAATTTTTAGAATTATAACTTGTTTTATTTTCTCCTTTTTCTCAATACTAATAAGAAAATATTTTAAGTTTTAGTAAAACATTTGATTTTATCAAAAATTCTTTTTTTTCTGTTTAGAATTTATTGTTTTCTCAGCTTTTAAAAGTCTTTTATACCCGTTACTGCGTATTGCAGTGCCCAACCATGCACTTTCATTGTTAAATTTTTTGAATCAATATGATGATTTCGTTTGGTGCATATATTTAAAAAAAAATCGCATTGGTCAACAAACTTTGGCTTATTTATTAACTTGAACTTAAAAAGATGCTTCTTATTTTTTTATTAACGTATCTAATGTTTATGTTTTTGCAACTACGATTTGTTGAAAGGTTTATCTTATTATACCAAATTAATACTAAATTCTTTCTTGTCAACAAGGTTTAATAATTTTAATTATTAAACATGTAAAAACTAACTGTCTGCTATTATTACATCTGAGACGACTAAGTTACTATTAAACAGAGCAATTGACATTCTAACACATACCTTGAAATGATGTTGAAATATATTCATTAAATTTTGATTGTAGCAAGTAAATTTGCAACTGTAAATCGATTAAATTTCATAAATTTTATTTTGTAATTTATTTGATTTTCACTTTATTGTCTTATTAAAAATATATACAAAGTGACATAAAAGTATGAAATAAAATTCATATTTTCTAAAAGTTACTGTTTTTTTTTAGAAAAATTTTAAGACAGATCGATTTTATTTTTTTACTGCGCACGTTTTTTACTTATTTTCAAATTTTTTTAGACAACTGGTTTTTTGCTGTGACGTAATCGAAATTTTTTTAAAATAGCATCGCCTATTTTTGATGTTGAATATTGAAACTACTTTTATTTCTGCGTATAACAATATAACATTTATGGGATCTAAAACAAAAACTTTATGTAATTTAACCAATTTAAATGTTTTATTAAAATTTATTTTATTTAATTTTAAATTTTTTAAAATTGACGCAATTTTAACAGAATTACTGAACTAAATGTTTAAATTGACGTACTTCGGTTTCTTAGTAATAATACAACCAATTTTCAAACTCCATTAGCTCATTTTTGACCAATTAAGCGGTACTGATTTGTAATTCTTTCTCTTAAATCCTTGATTTTGTTGCAAATACTTTTGATTTTAAGTAGCTCTTTAGAAAAACGTTAATATTCAAAACATCACAAAACATCATCTAAATAATCTTTGACACCACGAGGGTAGTGTGGAGATGCACCGTCTTGTTTAAGCCATACATTAGCTGCTGGTGTGTCTAGATCCTTTTTATTGGAAAAAGTTCCGCTAATGCTGGTACTAACGTGTCGCGAAAGACATCCAAATAAACTTGTCTAATTAATTTGACGTCAAAAAAATACGGTTCTAAATTGGGATTAAGTCAAAAAAGACACAACAGCCATATGGGACGATAGAAAACTTGCAAAGTACGAGAGAAACCAATACTTGTTACAACATCCACAAAAATTGAATGTTTAGTGTGATTTTGTCAATCAATACCTTTTAATTAGTCAAAAAATGAAAAATAATATGCTACTAGATTACGAAAATTAGTTGTATTATTACCAGGAGGCGAAAAAACTTCAATTTGGACATTTAGTTTAGTAATTCTGTTAAAAATTACGTCTATTTTGAAAAATTTAATAAAACATTTAATTTGGTTAAACTAGTTAAAGCTTTCGCCTTAGACTCTATAAATGTTATACTGCTGTACTCATAAAAAAGAGTAGTTCCAATATTTAGCATCAAAGATAAGAGTTTCTATTTAAAAAAAATATCGATTACGTCACAGCAAAAAACCAGTTGCCAAAAAAAATTGAGAACAAGTAAAAAACGTGCGCAATAAAAAATAAAATCGACCTGTCTTGGCGTTTTTCTAAAAAAACAATAACTTAGAAAATATGAATTTTAATCCATACTTTTATGTCACTCTGTATAAAATTGATGACAGACGTTTTTTTTTGTAGATTACTTTGTCTGCTAATCAAATGAGTCGTTATATAAATCGTTTTAGTACAAATTTAGGTGCAACGTTGCCAATTTGATGCGGATGCCAATCTCACCGTGATTCCAATGACATCCAGATATACACGAATCGATTGCAGCGCCTCAGTACGACCCCTTGCTGAACTCAAGAGAATATTATTATACTTTTGGCGGTCAATTTGACGTCCACCACTTTTTTACGCCATCTGATAGGATGAGTGCTAAGTAAGCTTATGTCGATATTTTACGCTTATGTCAAATTGGCATCCGTATATTGGATGCCACTTTACCTCGGATGCCACCTTTACCGCGATTTTTACATGGGCGGATGCCACCTTAGCCTCTGTAAGTATATATATATATATATATATATATATATATATATATATATATATATAACACGAAAATTATAACTAGAAAGTAAAATCCGAGAGACGACGGACAGTTCGACTGCTATATACAAATTTCTGTAAATTCGTTAAATAAGTAGGTAGCTAATAAGTCGGTCTAGTTCGGTGTGCGCGCCAATGTGTAGCGATGGCACCGCTTGGATTTCCCGCCGTGACATTTCTGTGCCTAAGTCTTCAAACACTTTTATTGGCGATTATTCGAGATCCGCAAGAGGGCGCTTAAACTGACAAAATGGCGATTGTAGAAGTGAACAACAAATGCTCTTTACATTGGTTTATATACATGTGTTGCTTGTAAGTTTCGCCTGTTTTGTGCACATTTTAGTGTCGTAATCTCGGTGATAATTATTCCAATAATTGATAAGTATTATTACAGTGCAGTTAGTGAACAACCAAAGCTAAAATGGAACAGATCTATAAAAAAAAATCCCACGTAGTCTAGAAGATTTTGTTCGGTCCCACAGTGTTCTTCCCATTACACAAAAACTACATTTCTCTGCACACCTTTCCCGTCAGTGATTTAAAACTTTGTAAATAATAGCGACACCAGTTAAAAATTTGAAAAAATATAACTAAATACATCCTTGTTTCCAGCAAGCACTTTCAATTTTCCAATTTCTTCTTTGATAGTTACCGTAAGTTTGTAGTCTTCTGATAAAATATTACTCTACAAGAAACTTATCCCTTTTTCAACAAATGTTGTAACACAAAGGAGACGACTGAAGAAAGGTGTTGTGCCTTTTCAAAATTTGCCACTATCGTCATTACACAAGACTTTGAAAAAAGAGATTACAGCTCGTAAACCTAAATGGTAAAAGCGTTTGTTTGAAAAAATACATACTTGCAATTTGTTTATTTTAAGATTGATAAAAAAAGAGGAAATGAAATTATTTTGAATATCGCAGAGCAACAAAATCAAGATGTATTTGAACAAAATGTAGATGTTGGTTAGGAATCAAGAGGCTACAAAAGTGAAATCATCAACTTGTATCCCAAGGTCAGTATCGATATAAGCCCTACAAATATATTTTTTCACAGAAGATAAAGCTACCTAAACACACTTTGATAATTTTTCTCTTCCTCAACTGTTGAATAATGATAAAAAACTGAACAGTTTTACAGGTAATTTTGTTCCCAATAAAAAAAAATAGACATATAAAATTGAATTTTGCAGGTATTAATCGTGATATTCAGAATAAGTCACCCTTAATGTTGTACATACAAGCAATAAACTTCACAAAGTTAGTTTCCTGAAACACTTTTTCTTTAAATGTAACGCAGAAAACCTCAAAAACACAAGCTTTTACGATGTTGTTCACTGATACAATGTTTCAAATTAGAACCAACAGATGTCGCCCACTTCGCAAAAATCGCCAATGGTTCTTTAGTCTAGACATATTTATTACTTTCCTTTGGTGTTATTACAGCTTTCCAAAATATCACATGTTTGAAACGTATGAAACTGAATTAAAATGCGTTTTTAACAAAATAAAGTAAAGTATACATACATTGCTTTATTGAGATGACCTGTGGAAGATGTCACAATACCTGCTAGTTTTCATAAAGAAGCAATTTCTCTGAATGCAAAAATAATCGAACAAGGATAACAAGCAACAACTGTACAAATACAATTTGCTATAACAAATGCATTTTTCACAAAAACTCTTTACTGAAATATTGATACAGTTTTATCAATTTTTGTTAGCTGAATTTGAATTTATGACCTAAATAAATTGTGTGTGACTGTGAAGTGTTACTTGAAAATGATTCGAAACATGTATTGAGAAAGTGAGAAACCAACACAAAGCATAAAGCTGATGTGACAATAAACGTGTAACAAAATCTTCCATGAGCTTTGACAGTGGACTGTGGTTAATATAACGTTTATTAGTTGTTATGCAAACAAACATTCAAGTTTCTCGAATTACTAAATTTGCCTTTTGCAATTAATTTATATACTACTATATTGCATATTGCATTTATATTACGTACGAATATAAAGTGATCCGGTTATAATTGCATACATGGATAAATTATTTTCTAATTTAAACTACTAACTTAATTATTTCGACAAAACCTAAATTTGGTTTTTATTACTTTTCCTAAAATTTAATATCAAATTGTTTGTTTGAGAGTATTTGAAAACAATTTATAAAGCATTATTACATCAAATAGATACTGTAATAACAAAATTAACTGAAACTTTTTCAAATGTTTTAATTGGCTTTTTTGTTAGTCTACATTCAAGAGATGCAAAATAGATGCTAGCAGCTGTTATCTGAAAGAATATACTTTATACAGTTTCTATTTGAAATGTTTCTAACAAGAGTTTTAACGAATCCAACCTTTTTCTATTAATAATGTATTCAACGAAGAACCGCCGTCACATTTACCCATTCACATATTTAAGTTAAAAGGATCACATAAAATATTCTACAGCAATATGGCATCGATATAAAACGCTACCTACATTTTAATAAGGGCAGGATATATAACTTCAAACAAATTTAATTTTATCCTACTTCAACATATTTTTAATAAACACCAACCCTGTGCTTAATAAAATTTTTAGTTATTTAGATGTAAATTCATATTTCTTTTTTACAAATATAAATCTGTATTTTACCAATATGTTACTGTGAAAGCAAGGATTTTCATAAAGGTGATTAATAAATCAAGACTCTTTAAAGCAAGAACGAGCATTAGCAAGTAAAAATATTGTGTGTCGCTCATTAAAATACAAAACCACTTTTAATCTTAACATAACAACTCATATAAAAATGAGCTTATTAATAACAGCCAACAAAAAATATACATAAATATCAAGTTTTTAATCAAATTGTTTGTGCAGTGTTGTTTATCTTCTTCAAAAAATAATAGTCGTCAGTCTTGTTCAAAATGTTCACACTTTCCATGCAAATCTTTAATTTCAATTGGCGGTCAGAGAAAGAATAAAAAATAAATCATATTCGAAACGTTGCACGAGAATTGTTTTCCTAAAGTGCCTAAAAAGTTGTAATATTCAATTTTAAAAATTTGATTAAATCAAATGTGATTAAATTTAAAACAAAGAGATAGACAATACTAAATTGTTCAGTTTATTATAAATTTAAATTGTGGTTTTTTCACGCAAGTCATAAACGGTTAACGAAATTTTTCATTAAACAATCATGTAAAAAAAATACTGATCTAAATAACAAGTGTTCATTTAAAAAAGTTGTCAAGTGTGCTATGAAAAAACAAAAACATTTTGAAGTCTTAGTTCATTTCGGTGCCGTACTGTCAGTTACGACAACAAATCACGACTGCGCACGCACTGTAAAGTTGTGTATTAAGTTCCAACATCCCTTCTTTGCTACATTTTTTTTTTATCAAAATATCATAGCACACTTGACAACTTTTTTAAATGAACAGTTGTTACTTAGTTATGTTATAAATTATAATAAGGAAAATCGTTAAAACATGACGGTTGGGGGGGCAAACTTGCTCGACAACAAAATAGGGACTACACGTTTTAATTTATTTTAAGGGTCCTTTAAAAAAGAGCATTTTTTTATTAACAGTTGTCTTACAATTAACTGATTTTCAAATTATTATTTAGACATTAAATAAAACCTTTTTTAGTTGCCTAGACAGGTGCATTATTGATTTAAAAAGATTGGTTAAATTTTTAAAAAATCTATAATTTTTTAGCACTTTTCTTTAATTAAAAAGTACACAAAATTCTGATTTTTTAATATGTTATGCATATTATATTTTTAAAGGCACGTACGGTGTCAAATTGCATAAAATGTATTGTTTTTTTGTTATAATTAATGTTTTTAAAATAACGCTTGTTTAGTCAAACTGACTGTATCTTCATAACAGCAACAAGCTTACAGGCTTAATGTGTTTATAAATTAGATACACTTTAAAGGAATTGAAATAAACAATAAGGAAATCTTTTTGTTAGTTTTTAGCATTTGCCGCGAGTGTGGCTTTATCGCCGTACGAATTCAACAAGACATACGGCGCAGCAGCTTGTTTCTCAAGACCCAACAAACTAACTCACATTGAGAGTGAAAGAAACGGTTTTTTCAGACAGTACGTTTTAGTAATATTATTGTAAAGTATAGTAAAATATTTGTGAAACAGTATTTTTATACTTTGGGTTGGCCACATATTAAAAAAGGAAAAGGGTAGAATTAGAATCACAGCGTTGTTTAGAACATCTTTAACCAAATACGCATTACCTAGTCTATTCGTATCGTCTTATCCTTTTTAGGGTTTACTTTGTTGTACTTAAAATAAATGTTTAAGTAAGCTCTTGCATTTGTAATTTAAAGCAATTATTTGTATAATTATAGTGGTCAAAAAAAACAACTCTTTTTAGTAAAATCAGTTTGCAATTAATCAATCGTTACTATCATATTGTTTACTTTTCTGAGATGGCATGTAATCTATATGTTTAAAATAAAAAAAAGCATTGTAGTATATGAAAGACGTAACGAAAATACTTCACCCAGGATATACCTATATAAGAATTACTGAACCAGAGCAAGCTTTAGTCTGCCATATTTTTAATAGTTTTACTCGATCTGTCAAAGGGCGCAAAGCCGACTCTAATTCAAAATATTTTCGTTCTCATCGTATGTTTTCCAATTAATTACGTATGTTAGACAAAATGCATTACAGTTTGGTAAAAATTCATAATTAGAATATTAGAATTGCAAATAACATTTACCAACCCTACGCAAAATTGTCTGTCACTCAAACAAGTCTTAAATATACTTTATTTTTAATTATTTGCCGTTGTCTGTCTCTTTTCAACACATTGTTGTATATGATGCTATATGTCATATAGATTATGTGTTATATAACTGAGACAGACAACGGTATTAAAAAGAAAATCGGACTATATATTGGTGTAATTTTTCACAATAAATTGAGTGATAATTTAAAAAATGTGGTTTAATACAAATATTTAACAATAAGCAACAAATTACAAGCATATTTGTTGTTCACAAGTCATTTAATGACTTTATTGTTGAATGATAAATAGTTTCTTTTTCAATTTGTGTTTTTTTTAATCCTTTTTGTTAATTTTTATTTGTATTTAATATGTCACAAATACTGGTCGGAAAGAAATGTAGCGGCACATAACTTAACAGTGAGTAAGTGAGTTATCGTGGTAAAACTCCGTCTAAACAGTGAACCCTTAAGTCGATGATAACAGACTATATGATAGTTGCTGTCTGGGATAAGCTAAACACTCGGACGTTTTTTGCTACGTATGCTCGGTTGTAGAGAATAAGAATAAGAATTAATCAATGGCGTAGCATACAAGTTTTATTAATAAAATGTATTTAATTGTTTTCCCAATTTAAGTAATCAATAAAAATAATTATAATTCCGCAAAATAATTGAAAATTATGCATAAATAATGTGTAGAAGATCACTTACTAATTTACGCCAATGAATCGTCATGCTCTCCACCAAACAAAATATTTGATTCCGCTCATTACTCATAAATTATAATCAACTTTGTATTGATTCAAATGCACGAACTTATACTTAATATTATATAAGTTATAAGTTCGTGTTCAAATGACAATGAACTTTATTAACTTTATTGTTGTTATTTAATAATAACTTTTTCTACAATTACTTACTGAATGACAAAAAACGTTGCAATACTCTTGAATTGTTGCCTTTTTTTATCAACTTATCTTAGGACGTTAAATTATACTAATCATAAGATTTAGAAAAAAAATTTACTCACAGTAAAAATCAGTTGAGAAATTAATAATCATGATCAAACCTCATAAAAAATCGTATTAAACAAAAACTTCAAACAATCAACGACCAACATTATTCATAATAACATTTTATTTTTGATTAACTTTTTCATTATTTGTCTTATTTGTTTTAGTTAGATAATGTATTTTTTCATCGCTTGAAATTCGATTTTTGTAAATTCAATTTTTTTTATATATGCAATAAAGTCGACTTTTTCAAGGTATTTTTATCAAAATGATGGTGTTTCAAAATTTTGCGCTGTGGTGACGTCAAGGCTTGTAGAGCCTATAAAGTAAAATTTTAAATTTTTTGACAATGCTACCAGCCCCATCTGTTATTACCTGTCGAAAAATGTACAAATTAAAACAGAAATTTGTAAAAAAAATATTTCACACATTAAAATGTGTTGTAAGATTTTATAAAATAAATATTTTTATTGTTTTAATTTTGTATTAATAAAATTTATTAATAAATAACTGTATTAATTAAAGATACTTTTGTAACATTATAATTTTTTAAATGATGCCGGCGAGAACTTTACGACCGGTAGCGCCACCAATAGCTTCCGCCCTCCATCTTTCTTCCTACTTGTCAAGTTCAACAAGAACGGACGTTTTTTTCAAAAATCAACAAAATGGGTTTCCAAAATATCTGGTATTCTCATCCACGCAAATATGGTCAAGGATCTAGATCCTGGTATGTTTAAAATAACCATGAAATGTTAAAATTTTACGAATATTTCATAACATAACCTAAAAGTAGCATGCTGTTGATATTCTCTAGCTAGAGTTTGAAATTAAAAGCGATCTTTAGTTACTTTTTTTAATTAACACCACTCTCTTGGTCGTCTGAAATAATATAAATAACTTCGTATAAAGTTTGATTCGGTTATTAAAATGGGCGCTCCTTTTCTTTCAGCCGAGCTTGCTCTAACAGGCACGGACTCATCCGCAAATACGGTTTGAATATCTGTCGGCAGTGCTTCAGAGAATATGCTGCTGATATTGGCTTCAAGAAGGTAATAAATACTCTTAATAATTTTAAAAAACTTTATTAATTTATTTTAGCTGGATTAAATTGGAGCTTCAACTTGATTATTTAATGTAATTTTTAATTTGGGTTCAATAAAACATCAGTTTCATAAAAATGGGTTTTATTAAATAACTTACAAATACAAAAATTATTCAGTCATTTTTTTTATGTGGTGATTCTGTTGATGAAGTCCCTGGCAGTCTCAGTTGGAACTATCCTCTGTAAAACATTAAAAATTTTCATAAACACTTACAATGTGATAAAAAAAAACTTACTTGTGCAACTGTTGTAAGCAAAGCTAAAAGAGATCGTTTAGGTGGTCTACAATACCTTTTCCCTCTTTCTTGACAACACAAATTTGGAAAACAATCTAAGGGGTAACGACACTCTTTCGGGAAAACGTCTAGAACTGGGGGTGGCGGAGGTGTGCATTGCATGTAGCTCATCATCAATTTAATTGCTAAAATAGTTATTTAGTAAGGGTTGTGAAGTCGCTTGATTACAACATTTTTTCGTTGACCGTAATTATGTTTTTAAAATTTGAATTCATAATAAACACTAGTTTATTTTGTACTATCCATTGAATAATGATACATGCTAAAAATGTAATACTGCAAATACACCTATAGGAGGAAAAAAATTGCAGAGTTTTTTTTTTAAGTGTATATCCCAAAACGATATATAATTACAGCTTTAAACCTGTTTATTATAATTCGTGCTATACTATAGGGGTGTCATTCTTCACGCACTTGACTGCAAGTAGCTGGGTGCCTATACAGGGTGTCTCATATTGATGACTAATGAGTAAGCTTCGGTGCAAGCGAGTCTTGCCTAAACGACCGGGTAATTAGTCAGTGTAATCCAGCGGGCTGCATGTCATTCATTCTAACTGGTGTAGACCGGTTGAATGAATAACATGCAGCCCGCTAGATTACACCGATTAATTACCCGGTCGTTTGCACCTAAGCCTACTGATGAGCCATCTAGATTCTCGAGAAATAAAAAAATATAGAACTAAAATTTTGCAAATAAAGCGAATACGATACGATCTATCCAATAAAAAAAATTGTTATAAATTCTACTTCTAGATGCACAAGTTTTAGCCAAAATATTTTACTTATCTTTTGTTAGAAAAATAATGAAATAATTTTTTAGAGAAAATCACAGTCTGCTTTAAAAACATTTATGTATTAAGTGACGAATTGACTTAAACCTTTTAAATTCTTACAGAACCTAGTTAAAAAACACTTTAAGTACAGCAATTCAATAAACACACTTTATTTTTTTTAAAGAGGCTTACAGGGTAACCAATAATTATCGCTTGGTTCCATTCTTTGGCCAACTCTAAATATAAATTTGATTTTTTAGTTCACGTAAAAGCCATTTTTAGTAAAATTACGTATTTTTTCCAAAAGAAATTTGTGGAATTTTAGTGCTTGTCAGCTACACTTGCCAGTGATGTTAGATGGCGTTAGCGCGTGGGTTGTAGTCTAAACTTAGTAACTTTAACTTTATTGTTGCCATAATTTAATAAAAACAGAAAAACAGCCGAATCAGGCAACAAAACTAATATCAAGTTCAATTCATCTACTGGAAATAACTTATTTTCTAAAATAGTCCCTTAAAGTGACTTACTATAATTTTCAAAGTCAATGTAATTGTCTCATTAAACAGCAGACATTTGCAATAAACATTTTATTTAAATTTATTTTAGTAAGATCTGAACAAATTATGGATTTAAAGGAGCAGAAGTGGCTTTCTAGCGCTTCGTTAGTTATTTCCGTGTCAAGAGAATGAGGGAAATCAAAAACAAGTTCATTCTAGGTAAGTTCTATCAATGTAAGATTCGAATCATGTAATCACCGCTTTAATAACTTTGAACAACATGGTACAAGAAATAGGAAAACTATGTACATACTAAAATTCCAATACAATTTTTTCCATAATTAGTTATTGTTATTTTTAACAATTATCTGATTAACTGAAAAATTATAATTTTTTTTACTAAAATAAATTTACAAAATTAACAACTGTATTTAGCCTTACTACACTACTTAAAGTGTTTTTTAACTACTATAAAAATATAAAAAACCCAAGTCAATTCGTTACTTAAATAGACATTTTTAGAGCAGACCATGTTTTTCTCTAAAAAAAATTATTTCCACAAAAACTGCAAGAGATTGGTAAAAGATTTTTTTGCCAAAACTCGTACAATGGTATGTAGAACTCATAAAATGAATTAAACATATACAGGGTTTTCATAAATGATTGTAACATCGTAGGTGGCTGTGGAAATTTTTGATATCACAAATGTTCTTTGTAATGTCCTATTTTCACAACGGATTATTAAAGAATGGTTCTTGAAGTTACTCAATTGTCAAATAATAATTATAATAGCTAAAATTATTGCTTTGTAAAGGCAAAACTTTTTTTATTTTTTCCACAGCCACCTACGATGTTACAATCATTTATGAAAACCCGGTACTATTTCATTAAAAATAACAAAAGCCCCATTTTGAAAATATTATCATTAGGTAGATCGTATTGAACTTGGTTTATATTCAAAATCTTAGTAGGTACAATACCTTTTTTAATTCTCCAGATACTTCTAAAGGCCTATCACCCTGTATAAATATAATTCATTGATAAACGTTTTAAAAAAATATATATACATCAATGGGCTTATTAACAAACGGTCAACGAAAATATTGTATTAAATTGTAAAAATGTGTTTATTGGTTATTACGTTCAGCGATTTGTCTAACACCCGGTATATTGTCCAGTTTTGGTTCAGGCGTCCTGCAATATCCGACTGTTTCCCCGCTGAGCATTTTTTCTGGGCAACAAATCCTGGGTGAACAATCCGCGTCTGTTGTACATTTTTTGATTTCAAAAAATTCTGGAATTAGTTCACTGGGACATACCCTCTCAACCAATCCAAACAAGGTTGCTGAAAAAAATTATGCAAACATGAAAATTGCCTTTCAGCTGGTAATGATTCTCGCGACTTTCACTGTCAGATATAAAAGAAATTACCACGGAAGTGGTAATGAAAAGTTACTCATCTTGAGTGATTTTAAGAGCTAAGAAAGTTTGGAAATTCCGTGATTACATAAATCACTTTCAGTGGTATAATGTCATTATCGGAAATCTGCAAATTTCTTGATACTTCAAATACAGGTAGTTAGATAACAGTTGAATAATTGTTTAAGAAAATAATAAGGTGATAATTATGTGACATAAACTTACGGCTGTGGACAGGTTCTGGCGGAGGTGCAGGGACTCCTTTCAGACATCGGTTGTTGCAACACACCATGTTTTTGTTGCCTGATTGCGAGCATTCTTTGGTGGTTTTGCAAGGAATCGAGAAGAAGGGCCTTGAGACGTTTTCATCGGGACATATAAATTTCGGGGACTTCCTGACTTTTCCAGATGGCCGAGGAATGGGCGGTATGGGGGTTCCCATCGTGATGTTTATAGATATTTGAGGTTCTTTGGTTTTGTGACTATCGGATACGGCATTTCGCTCTGAAATTAGAATTAGACAGATACAGTATATTACGTCGCAAGGACAGAAAGGAGTAATTAGCAGCCCGAGGGAACGTTTGATCAAATGAAGCAAATATTAACACATAACAAATTAAATCAAATAAAAATTGTAAAACTGATTATAATCTCTAAATCAAATATTTCAAATTAACTATGTATAAAAATGACAGTTCTGACATAAATGACAAGCGCGGGTTGAAATGAAATTTTCTGCCCTGGAGCATCTTGAGGATCGCAATGCTTTATTTTTCTTAAAGGTTCTTAAATAGTTACGTGGAAAACCGGATGGCATTATGACACCTACATTGTTACAATAAATGCATAATCAACCTTGTACCAGATTGATGTAAAAGTTCTCAAGTTTTGCATTCTTTTTATTAGATAAGTGTGTACGAGTATAATGAGAATTTCTTCGTTATTAGAGCAACATAAACGCTATAATTATGCTATTAAAGTTCAATGAAACATGTTTATTGGTTAAACCTGCTATAGAATCTGTTTACAACTGATGGTTAAAAACTTTTAAACTTTTGCAATGTGTGTACTTGATCTTAAATAGCTTGAGAGAACGTAAATCCTTGATTGCAAGAATTTCCCGCAAAACCACGTACGGTTGCGTCGTCTCAAATAAAATAAGAAAATTCAATATTTTGTTATAACTGTCGGCATAAATATGTAGAAATTTATTACGCATAGGCAAATCAAAAAGGAGAAATTTTAGTGATTGACAAATTACTCTTAAAATTGATAAAAATGTGCAATTTTGATTTAATAACTGAACTAATTTCGGATATAATTGTTGTTATTACATCATTTCAATTCACTAATTATTGTTTCGTAGTTTTGTTTACACCTGATAATAAAAAGAAATATTTGCATTAGTTGACGTACTTTTTGTTTATATAAATACATTGATTTTGCTATGAGAGATACAAAATACAGTGAATAAAGAATTTTTTTATAGGATTCATCAACGTTTCCGAGATTTTTTATTAATCATTTTCTTCCTTTTCAGTAATTAATAAAAACAACAATTTGAATTTAAATTAAAAAAATGTTTATTTATTTATAGGGAAGTCCACTGCAACGGAAAATTTTGGGAATCTGTTAATTTTGTTGTGAACTTTGTTATCAAATTATTTGCAATATGACTTAGTAATCATATAGAGTAACGGCCTGAAAAACGTATAATTATATTTTTTTAAATAAAATTGTGTTAAAAAGGAGATAACTTTGTGAACTCTGCACTACGCAGACTTTGGGTGGGCAATATTCTCGGATATTCAGTTCTAAATACAATTTTTTCTTAAAAATAGAGGGTCCACCGAAAAATTAGGATACTTTCCGGAAGACCGGTTTAAGCTTGTCGTATTTTTAATGTAAAAAATATTTGCATTTTTATTTTATACAAAATATAAATTTTTACAATGGAATCAGTCAATTTTTGGGTAGTTCTACAAACACAAAAATTTTGAACGCTATGGTTTACTTCGTGAATTAATTTAGAAAATAGTTTTTTTATGTAAAGATCGTGGAATGACTGTTTTTAAGCGGTAAGAATAAAAATTTTGAGCGAAGACCGTAGGTCGAAGACGATAAAAATTATTTGAACCACTAAAAATAACTTCAAACCCGTAATATAGAAACAACGTTTTTTCTACAATTAAATTAGCGATTTTTTAATATATTTTTTAAAAACATAGCATGAAACTGCTTTTCACACACAGTGAAAAAATAAAAAGTGGAAAAAAGATTTTTATAGTAAAGTCTTCTTTTTCACAATTGTAGAAAAAAACTTCTTGTCAGACAGTCGAGCCGTCTACGAATTTAAACAACATCAAAGTTGTCTCACTTAATTTTTTTTTATAAAACAAAAAAGGCTATAGCGGTAGCTACCATTCAACACGTTGACGTCAACAAAAAAGTACAATTAAATAAATTAACCAGTAACTGTTTTGACTAGAACTGTCGTTTATAATTAAAATTATTATTTATGTACTTCACTTTCAACATTAATAATTAAAATGTTCTAAATTCATTTCTCAGTATTGACAATTCGAAATTTTTAGCGGTGACGTCAACCACTGAATTGGGGGGTCTTGGCTACAAATACTCAAATAGTATAAATGTTTAAATGTAGGTATATCGAAGCATAGATGAGGCTTATTCGAACAAAACAAGTCATTTTGCTTTTTGCACTTTCGGGACTAAAGTTAATGCTTTAGTCCATACTGAGAGGGACTAAATAAATATAAACTACCACTTTTAGTATCAAACGGACTTAAAGTATGCCATTTAAAATTCTTTAGGATTTATTAGTGATTAAATAAAACGGACAACGTAACTATAGAAATAAATAAAAAATAGGAAAAAAGAACAAAAGTAAGGAGGTAAGAAGAATTATTGTTTTGAATGAGTCACGTTGTTGAAGCCGCAGCCACCATTCAGTGCGTATAAATCACCAATCAAAATTTTGAATTGCTAATATTCTGACATGAATGTCGAGCATTTACTTGTTTATATTCAAAATAAATTGCATATATAATAATTGTTACGCTAAACGACTGTCCTAATAAAAACTGCAATGTTATTTTCTGTTTTGGTTCCTTGCTTTTTTGAAAGCGTTTCTTTTAATTCTATATGAATCAGTCTAATCTAAGAATTTAAGTTTTAATAGATATGCCTATTTATGGGATACCCATTTTTTTTAAATATAAATTTTGTCATAAGATTTGAAATTTCTCAAGGGCCCAAGGTCCACTTGCTCTATATTTACATTAATTCAAAATTACAGTCAATTTTAGGTAGAAATTAATGATAAGTTTTACACAACTGACTTTACTAATAATTATCTACAAAATGTTTAATTCTTGTAACACGCAGTTTTACTTTTTCCGACATTTTTCTAAATGTTTTTACTTTTAATGTTATTACATCAGACATTCTTTACATTTAACTTTCTTTACTATTGTATTTTATTGCAATATAATAAAATAAACCCATAATTTACCTGAATTAGTGCATATATTAAATCCCATTATGCAAATTAAATTACTTCATCTCAAATAAACTTTTTCGTGTGAACTTTAAACACGTTTTTTTTTATTGCAACAACAAAACCCGAAACCCACTAATATTTTCACTTGAATAAAATGTTGGGCAATCTTTAATTTTTGGTTACTTTTTAATGGTAAAAGATTTTAATGTAGGTGCAACACGTGTTTAAAATAATTTATCAATCTGTTTTTATTTTATTTTTAATTTTTGCTGTTTATTCATCTAGAGTTTATTAATTGTTTGGTATCTATATTTTTTTAGTGACATATTATAATAATTGAAAGGTCCAGTTGCCGGTAAAAGGAGAATAAGCCAAAAAGAATTGTATGTATTTGATTTATCACAAACACAGCAATACATAATAGTTGCTCTTTGTTCTGTTATTAATAGTTTATTCATTAATAAGAAACTAAAAATATACAAACAAAATACTGAATTAGAGTAAATATAAAAATTAAAATTAGGTATAAACGAGTATACAAACCTGTGGTGGTAGATGATGTCTGACACAAAACATTATAAAACAAAAGAAACAATGTAAAAAAGCAAAAAAATAATAGTTTCATTGTTATCACTTGCACTTTCAACTATCACTACATCTCTTTCAACGAAACTTGTGTCTGAATGGATGTAAATTACCACAGGTGGGTATAGGTAAGCTATGAGTGGTTTTGTATGTAATACTTTTGCTTTCACGCTGTGACCGAGAAAAGAAAGAGGTAGTTTGTTGTATTTATTTATATGGAAATATTAGTCTGCCTAGCCATTTATAAAAATTGGTTAATAGGTTAAGCGTAACAATGTTAAATTAAGCTGTATTCATTATAATAATAGGTCAATATTTTATTTATTTTACTTGTTTTGAAATTCCATTGTTAGACACTCCTATGTGTAATATACTCATATTCTAGAATGGACACATCTATGAAATCCTTCTCATGATTTTAATTTTATTAGTTATTTTAATTTTTGATGATTATGTGAAGTGTTAAAAATTGCACTATTATCTATTACATTTCGTGCTTGGAACATTTTCAGTAGCAAAACTATAAATAACAGAAATTATTCGTAATCAGTATTATTATAGTGTAAAGCTGTATTTGATTTAAATAATAAAATTATTATGTATTGCAATAATTTTTCATTTAATGATGGTCTTTATTCAAGCAACAAATAATTACAAAGTCAGTTACAGAATAAACGTCCAGTCTGATGAGTCACGTTTCTTCACTTTCAGAGAGAACCGGTTGATGCTACATTACTTTTATCATTGAGCGCTTTTCACTAGTCTGTTTATTTATAAAAATTTGGGAAGAGAAAATTAAACAATTGAGATGAGAGGGATAAATGTAATAACTATAATATCGGTACTATATTCTTACGAAACTTCGAAAAGTCTTAGGTGGTAAAATAAGGCGTTTTAACTTCAAATCTCCCGCCATTGTCAACATCAGAGAAAGAAATCTTGAGTTGGCAATCCTGTTAGACGCCATCGTTGTGAGTCGCTTCACAGTTGTTAGCGTTGAGCTACTATTTTAACCTTCTATTAACGCTAAAATACAGTGAAACCACTGAAGAAAATTTTTGTTACCGTATTAAATGAATGGATGATCCAAGAAAACATGAATTTTTTTCTCGTCGTATAAAATTAGTTAATTTAATTTTAAACTGTTCATAAATAGTTTACATATGTTTTTATGTCTTTGAATGTGGCGAGATGTAACAAGAAACTGTTTCATTCAATGATTCACTTTTTTGACAGCGTAAATTACAGTTTTTTGACATCCAATTTTAGATTAGTTTTATATGTTATTATATTATATATTATATTAATTTAATAGGCTGTTGTATTAAATTTTAACATAATTAATGAAATTTCTTTATTAGATTAGAATCTTTTATTAGATATTTATAACTTTTATTTATTTTACATTTCATGAACAATTATTTTACATTTACTGAAAGAAATCAAAAAATAAACGCTTGCTTCCACATTGTAGTTCTATTGTACTCTCATTCTGGCCATTTTGTACGAATTCGAGTTTATTACGCATCAATCATGGATTTGGGAGTGGTAAATATGGTAATTTGTGGATAATTACATTAAATTAAGCGATAAGTTTGAAACATTTAATAAACGACAAATTAATGGTAAATCGTAAAAGAATGATGGTAGAAGAAGCTCTGGAAATGCGTATTTAACTTAAACAAATTAAAACTTAGAGGTAGTCCCTAATTTAATAGCTATGACGCAAATTCGCTCCGCCCATCGTCATTCTGCTACGATTTTCCTCGCTGTTCTAAATGTAGTGGATCATCTAATGAGCAACACACTTGTAAAATTAAATAAAATAGTCTTATTTAACACTTATATTTATAATAAAAATTAAAAGGAAATGGCATTTACTTGTTATAAACCAAAATGTATCCAACAAGTCTTTTCTACATGATCAAACATAACTCAATAACGAATTTCTTCTAACAAACGTTACTACTATAGGCAGCTGAGATACACTAAACGACACCACGTGGTACAAATACGAACGACGAATGGATAGGTCTTCAAAAAAGTTTACGCCAGAAATTTATTTAATTAAAGGAATTCTTTAGAAATACTTTTCGGAATTCTTTAAAATATTCAGTTCATAATTATTTTTTATTATGGTTTTAATATTATTATTTATTATTATAAAATTAATACAATGTCTTATTTTGTAGCACCTCGTGAATAATAAATATATTCCAACAGAGTTGGTTATGAGATTCACAGTTGTAATGTTTTATTGTGCGCATGCGTGGGCAATGTAGAAATTGCTTTCGCATGCGCAGATCAAGGGGAATTTAGAGGAAATCCTTAAAAAATCTCTTAGAAATCTTTGGAAATTTTATGTAAATCTCCGGAAATCTTTAAAGCTAATAAGGAATTCTAGAAAATCCACGTAAAAACATGGGAATTTCTGCTTCTTATACACCAGAAATTCTTATGTGTCCACCCCTCAAATGTAAACCACCGGAAAAGAGTCATTTGCTGTGGCTTTGATGTGATTCTGTTTGTTTTCTTATGATAAAAACGAAAAGCGCACCGTTTTTGGCCGTTTAGAAATAAAACGAATATTATTTAATTCACATTTAATTTCTGCAGAAATAAAAAAAATATATTCCAAGAAATTATATGTGGTACTTTATTAGTCTCACAAGCAGACGCCTAAACTAGTCAATTTGATCCCGGAAGTGCCAAATAGTTGTATTTTAAGTTCTAAATATTATTTTTACTTACCTATGATAAAAACTTGAAATTTGGAGTGATTTTTAAGTAGTTTTTTCTTGTCCACTACCCTTCTTTTTACGTAATTTTGTCACTTTCTATATGATTGTTTTTTTCCATTGCGTTTAATAACATTCTCACTTCGTTTCTATCAATGCGAAATATAAAAGCATCAAAGAAGTAAATAATCGCGTAAAAAATAAGTTTCAATAGTGGTGCCCTCTTCGGCCATCTCAATTGCCTATTAATAATCAAAAACTGAGCAATACGCACTGTTTTTTTTTTATAGTTTTGACTATAACAATAAAGAGGAAGCAAATTTATCTTCATAAATCTTTATTTTCATATAAACTTACAGTCTTCTATATATTACATAATTTATTATAGCCAAGTTACGTTGGTGTTTAGAAGATTAGCTTCTATTATTTAGATATAACAATTATATTTTACATAATTACAAACGTTACATAAGTTATGTATTCATTTATTACAGATTAACAAATTAGTTATCATTAGAAACAAAATTATTTTACATCCACGATATAAAAATAGAACAAATCATTAAAAAAATGATTAAATAACACTATCACAATTATAATTATAAACATTAAAATTGATATCATGCTCTTGCTTGCATTTGAGCAGTCAAAACCATCAATTTTTCTCCCAATTTAGCATTATGCTCTTTCAAAAATCTAATCAAATCAGCCTGTTTTTGTAAAAAGTCGTATAATTTCTCTCCCCTTAAAGGACTCCCAATTTCAGTCGCTTCAGGACTGACACAAGCATTCCATTCTTCTCTTTGTACATCCGGTGGGGGCTTTTGTTTATTAAACCTCTGAACTTTGACTAGAAACAATTATTAATAATTAAAAATCGTGCTAAAGAGACAACTTACAAATATAATTAATGTTAATGCCAGTAATTAAACAAAATTCGAAAGTTATCAAGGCACAAAGATAACCTATAGGAGACATTGTTCCTCCAGTGATACATTTCTCAGCAAAGTTATCAGGATAGAACTGTTGGGCTATAGCTTGGATTATCATGATAACAACATTCCAGAGACTAACAACGTACAGTGGAAGACGATGATGGACATGTGTTTTGTTATAAAAGTCCAAGTAACCCAGAATTCTGAGATTGTAGTGCTTTCTTCTTGCAATTTGATCAACAATCTACAGACAACAATTACTAACAACAAAACAACGGAATTTCACAAACCAATGTCAGAAACCACAACCCAGCATGAATATAAATAATAATAAAATATTCCTGGCATTTATTTTTGGGGTCTGGATGTTGTACAGCGAAAACAACAGCCACTATTTCTAAGGCTAAGGCGAACAACAAATGCAGGCTAAAAACTGGCACGGTAGTTAGGGGGCGAAAGGTGCCGTATGACTCAATGACCGGCTGTAAATGTTCAGTGTCTGCCATATTTCCGGATTCACTGAAAAAGGTTGCACCCTGCAAGAAAATTGATTGTTTATTTTTAACAGTGACTCACATGTCATAAAGAGTGAGGTTAGGTTGGCACTATTTTTACTTACGCCTGAATTGGTGTTGAAACTTCTAGATAAGCTGACCATTTTTTAAATTGCTCTATTTTAGTTTTGAATTTCTAGATTTATGGAGAATTTACGGATTTTGGTAGGAAAAAAACATTACACTGCGTGCGCAAATGTGTCTTTTTCATTACGATAATAAAATAATGATGACAATTTGTTAATGAGCGCAGCATCATTAAACAGGCTACTTTGATCAATTGACGGTTTTTTGTTTATGAATATTTAATGAAATTTAACAATTTAAAATGTTTTTGAAAAGAATTTATTAATAGTTTAATAATTTCAGTTTAAAGTGGCTTTACAACTACTCTGTTACGTTTGTTTAACATTTAAAACTGACCAAATTGACAAATGGGAGTTTAGATAATCGCGGAAGTTTCCATGAAGGAAAATTTTGAATTTAAATGCAGTGCTTAACAATTCAAATGGAACACCCTAAAATTTTAACAGTTTAAAGTCTTGGAAACTCCTACAAAAATTTATTAATCGGAATAATCTTTTTTTTCTGGATAGATTATTTCTTATACTTTAAGATATTTAAGAAAGCGTTTCTTGTGAATTTGTTGTTTAAGTTATACAGAGTGTCAAAGACAGGCCTTACAAAAAATGAAAGGTTTAGACAACTCTTAATTTAACAAAAAAAAAATTTTTGGATTTTTTTAATAGGTCCCAGAAGAGCGCTAGATTAAGCCCTCGATACAGTTTTACCAATTTTGAGCTACACTTATAAGTTAAAGTAATAATCCAAAAAATATGTTTTTTGCGCATCAAGCAATAATTTTGTTAATTGATGTAAAATTATTCCTCTTTTTGGCTTATTCTACAGATAAAAGTTTAAACTTGAATTTCGGAAAGCAACGGTAGACATACTGTTAAAATTTTGTGTAGAAAAAAACTTCCGAAGATGACCAAATTTTTAAACAGCTCCGAATTTTAGTGTGGTAGAAGGACAAAAATTTAAGCCTGTATTTACACACATAACTTGTTTTTTGTATCTCAACAGCATTGTAGCATTACTCTACTTAGTATTGGTCGGTGATTAGATCTGATTCTTAAAAGCATATTTTTAGGGAAAATTGAAGCTTTTTCTAACTTGAACAGCTTGTTACCACGATACGCACGCTATTGAATTGATAGCTATCCACAATTGCTCTCATTGGAAACAAGCCGTTTAGATGACCAAAAATTTTAATTTTTTTCAAAAAACATGTTTTCAAAAATCTTATTTTTAAACACCAACTTACACCGAGTTAATTAATGCTACAAGGGTATTGAGATTAAACACAAGTCATGTTTCTAAATACACGTTTAAATTTTTATTATTGTTTTACCAACTAAAATTCAGAGCTGCTTAAAAAATTGATCATTTTTGGTAGCCTTTTATTACACGAAATGTTAACGGTATGTCCACCACTCTTTCCAGAATTCAGGTTTGAACTTTTACCTTTAGAATAAGCCAAGATAGGAAAAAAATTTACCAATTAACAAAATTATTGCTTAAAGTGCAAAAAACAGTTTTTTTGGATTTTGGCCTTAATTTATAAACTTAGCTCAAAATCTGCAAAACCATTTCGAAGCTTTGGTCCAGCTCTTTTCCGAAACCCACTAACAAAATTCAAATTTTTTTTGTTAAAGTGGGAGCAGTCTAAACTTTTTGTTTTTTGCAGGGTTTGTTTTTGACACCTTGTATAACTTAAGCTACAATTTTACAAAAAACGCTCGATTAAGCATCTTAAAGTATAAGAAATGAGCTGCCCAGAAAAAAAAGATCTCAAAAAACATCTCAATTAATAAAGTTTTGCAGGCATTTAAACTTCTAAAACTTTGTTAAAATTTTAGGGTGTTCCATTTCAATTGTTGTGCACTGTATTTACAAAAATACATAATAGGTAGATTAAATTTAAAAAAATAAAGATTTCATAATTATAAATGGTACAAATGAATCGGTTATTTCAAAACCCACAAAAGATAATTCTTCCTTAAAGGTAGATGCGTATTCTGGGTAAAAACTATATGTCAGTCAATACATTCCTTCCTCTCCAAAATAATACCGCCTTATAGACGATCATTGCATAAACAACATTTCAGTGAGTAAAGTGGTTTTTGCATACACTACTAAATCGATTTAGACATACAAGTCAACGTAAGTATAATATGCGAAGAACTAACAACACAAATATAACAATCACACTTACCAGAAAATGCAAAACGTTTGTTAGTAGGTAAGTTAATGATTTACAAAAGACGTTCAAAAAAGTTTTACAACAAAAATTCATCACTTCAAATTTAGATAGGGTTACTGCTATAACATTAGATTTTATGCAAAATCTACCATTGCCACACATACCTAAACAAAACATTTTTTTGTTTACGGCAATAGCAAGTTCACTGTTTTGGTATTAAGGATTTATTGAACATACTAATGAGAAAACTCTGAACTTCTGCTCTATTCCATCAGCCAGGGCTAATGATTTGAGATTGATCATTAATACTAAAAAATTAGATAATTTAAAACGAGTTCAAAATAGCATTCTGTAAAAGCATAGGCCATTTTATTAGAACATATCTAGCTGGCTAACTGCAAATGTTGAATGATGGAGAATATGATAGTTTACCTTAAAGATAATAAAACTTGAAAAATTAAAACATGTGGCATGTTAGTAAGTTAATGTTTAAGTGTAATTTTTAATAATAACCCTGTTTCTTGCTAAAAACAACATAAGTCACGAACATCAGTTTGTTATTTTTATCAAAAATTATATAAAAATTTTTCTAAAAACTTATAAAATATTGCAACATGTATGCAAATTCAGGGTTCTTTTGATTCAAAGAGTTGGATTAATAACGAATAATTTAATTGTACTATGTACACGAATACATACAACAATAATTTAATTAATAACTAACTTGATATTTACCTTACGTGTACTAGTACAGTCGCCCTCGTTTTAATAACGTCGCCTCCGAGAATATTGTCACTTTAATAGCTGTCAAGTCTCACACTAACTAACTCTGGTTATTATCTCTCCTCGCTTATATAACAATACGTCGCTTCTCAAAATTTCTCAAAAGTCTACGCGAACATCTCGGAACTCTGAAGTTATTCTTAATTGACTGCAGTCTCATTTTAGATGCACTTTTCTACCACAGTTAAAACAGTTAGGCTTTTCTCTTATGTATGTGTCACAAACAGCGTAATTCTTCTGATCCTGTGCCGATATGAACTCCAGCAGTGTGAGAGTCGGTCCTCTTAGTGCCAACAGGAGAGCTATTCACTTTTCTTTTTCATTCCAGCTGTTCATTTGCATACATTGGCCACAAAGCTTGACCGTCAAATATCGGAGGTTTCATTCGTTGTGATGCTGGTTTAATCTTCGTAATTTGCTCTACTTCCAGTTTCTTAATTTTTGTCTACTTTGTATTCATTTTTATTTTATCAACCCTCTTTTCCAAATTTCTTTTTTACCTCTGGTACGTCTTTCTGACAAACATCTTGCAAATGTCAAACTTCTCAAAGATATTTTTCTGTTTTACTGGTACTCGTTTTCCGAAAGTTTTTACAAGTTTTTTTGCTTTTTCTTTATTTTCTGTTGTAGTTTTTAATATTTTTTTTCTTGTTAATTTACTTATATTCTTTTTTTTTTCTCTTCCAGCATCTTTTACTTTTTGAACTAATAACTGAGGAATTATTCTTTTTAAAGAAACATGGTGTAATGTCGAATTTGAGTGTAAAAACGATTCCGGTAATTAAATGTTACATAGACACAAGATGGTCCATTAAAAAAAAAACAACAAGAAAACACTCATTTTTCGAACAAGCCACATTGTACAATTTTTTTTTATATATATTTTTGTAATAACTTATAATCCCTTTATCATTTAAACTTATCACCTTGTATATATTTTTAAATTATTTAAAACAAGGTTTAATCCCAATTTCCGGCATCCTTAATTAAATTTGACATTTAGTATAATGATAAATTTATCAGCTCTTCACAATGTGTTGGTTAATACAAACGTCATTCAAATTGAGTTGTCCTAAATTTCAAATCTCCAAAGGATAACAACTTACTTATATTTTACAAATCCCAGTTTATTTGAACAAAATCAATAAATGTCCTGCAGTGTATGTCTATCAGATCGATTTTAAATGCTTCATCTGACACCTTTGATATAGTATTTCTCATCCATCATTATTTTTCTCGTTATTTTATTTGTCTAAAAATGTTTGCTTACAAATAGAACAGACACGCGTGAAGGCTAAATATCTATTTTTTTGCATAAACAAGATACAGGGAAGATAAAATTTGAACATGTTTGTTGATTTTTTTAAATAACAAGAAGGATTTCCTTTTTACTGTTTTAGTATTGTTCTTTATCAAATTATAAAAAAAAAAGAAACTCCTGCCTTATATCCGTTACTAAAGCAATTTATAAAACAGAAAAATTTAAACTCTCGAATTTTTGCACGACGTCTGATAAAATATTTATAACGTGCGAAGAAACGGAAATATAAGCACTCATACATAAAATAAACAGACATTTATTTTAATATCTGGCGCAATTTAGAAGTAGATATCAAAATGTGGCTCCGAGCGCACCTAAAATTAAGGGGCAATTTTAACCCCAAAAACTCTTAAAACACCCACCTATCTACCAAATTTTAGTACATTTAACTAAAAAGCACGCCCCTTAATCTATCATTGCTGTATCAGAGCAATGATTGATTAAGCGACGTGTTTTTTAGTTAAATGTACTAAAATTTGGTAGGTAGATGGGTGTTTTAAGGGTTTTTGGGGTTAAAATTGCCCCTTAATTTTAGGTGGGCTCGGAACCACATTTTGATATCTACTTTTAGAGAACAAAATATTATAAAATCAATAACAAAAGCACAAGATTTTAGGCTTCATCAGAACTAATTAATCACAAAATTAATCAATTACGAGTGTTCTCATAATTTTCATTTATCTGAAAATGATATATTCGAAAAAGACAGGTTGCGCATGTGTAATTTACATTAAAAACATGACGCTCTCCTCCAATATTTGTTTGTGTAACATTCACGGTCGTCGCGGCGCTTTAGATAACATAATAACCAGTGTGCATCCGTAAGAACTTTAGGAAACCTAATAGACAAAAATCAGTAAAATCACAAACAATGTGTTAGTCAAAACCAAGTCAAAAAATGTGGTAAGATTTTTTCAAAAAATTTGAATACCTCACAATTTAAATAATTTGCAGCCGCATTGTGTTGTAATTTATTCAAGAAGGAAATTGTTAGCAAAAAAATGGAGTGAATAACTGCAGACGGAAATGTCATCAGTAGAAGACATAAATGACGACGACTCACCGGAATCGCTCGTAAATTCAAAGGACGTTGCACTTCTCAAGGAAGAAGAACGAAAGAAAAAATCTCCACCGAAAATTATTCGAGTACTCACCGTATTAGCATACATACTCAGCGTATCTATGGCAGCTATTCTCTTATCAATTTATTATATCTTTATGTGGAACGAACAAAAAACTTATGATCCATATAATGAGTCTGTTGTGCCTTCCACGAGCGTCGCATCCTCTACGTTTATGGAGGTGGAGGAAGCTAATATCACAACTCCCGATTACGCTACTGATGAACTTCCACAAATAGGTAGATAAAAGGAATTCATTCAAAAATATAACTGTGATTAAAGTCGAGCCAATAGTTCTTAAAAGTGAGATTATGTAAAGAATTTAATAAAAATTTCGAAAAGATCCATTTTCGATTTTTTTTCCATCATCGTGATTGATTAATTAGCAATGATGGTCATCTTCTGTTTAATATAACTACTTTCGCGCAATTTAATACATTTAAGTGCGCTAAATGGAATTATTGGCTTTATTGATTACTTATTGCTTTATCAATAAAAATAACAAACTGCTTGTTGTGAAGCCATACACGTAGCCACTTAAAGATGAGTTTTATGTAAGGAGCTTATGGCATGTCTTCAAATAAATTAAAATTATATAAAATCAGATCCTAATATTCTATTAATAAAATTTTGTTGTAAGTCATGTACTTACATTAAAAATTAGTCTTGTACCAAAAACTGACACTATCTAGTTAGATAACAGTACTTCATAAAAAATTATCAGAGATTGCAACTGATTAAGACACTAATTGGATTTAATTTGCTGTTCTAATATTATTAAAACCGTTACTGGCGCTGAAAACATGAATAATAAATTTATTAACATGTACTTAAATTGCTATCAGTAGTGTAATGAATTAAGTAAGAAACTTTTTAGCTCTGAAGATTATTTTTGCTAGAACTGGTTGAGTTTTATGGACTATATACATAATAATAAAAAATTTATGGTAGCTAACCTTCCATACATCTATATTATTGCCTTCGACTAATTTACAATTTTCTTATAATAAATAAAACGAATTAGCGGCCGATTTAACCTGTTGAGCACACTCTGCACAAGGCAGAACAGCAAAAGTTGTAAATTTATTTAAATCTAAACCCAGTTAAATAATAAAATATTGGTCTGGTAGGTGTGGTGCAGTTGCTTAGTAACCTGTTAAACTCTTGAAACTGAAAAAAAAAATTGAAATTATAACTAAATATGTATTGCAACGTTTGTACAAATTTCGGGGTAGGGTGTATTGATTTAAAAAGTTGGGGTTAATAACGAATAATTTATTTCCACTCTGTACACCAAAACAATAACAATAAATAAGTAACTCAATATTCACACTACAATTACTGTCACTTTACTAATGTCGTTCACTTTACTCACTTGTCTCGCTCTTGTACTATAATCGAATGTCCTTGCTAGAATGGGTTAAATGTTTCGTGACTTTTCTATATTCAATTGGAAGCATTGTCTGGCTTTGCAGATCTCCCAGTCTGTTTTCGTTATTTAGTTTCAAAACTGTCAAATTTTGACTTAAGTCAGAACAAGCAATATTTTTTTCGTTAATAAATTTAACTTAAGATCATAGAACAAGACATCAACACGCCAAATTTTTAGGGCTTTAAAATGGATAAAAATCTATTTTAAATATCTTACCAATAGAATTACTAGAGGAGGTAACACAAAGTGGGAAGAGCCGGTATGCTAAATAATTCAAAATATTATAGTAGGTAATGGAATATTTAGAAAAGAACAGGGAGATACTGGTACAGTGGTAGAGAAGGTCATTCTGACAATATCATGTTTAAATTATCCCAATTAGGAAAATATAAAAACTAAATAAGGACATTGGGTGTGTCATCACAAAATAAAATGTGTAGGTGCTCCGCTTCTAAAGTCTGAGAAAAGAGTTGAAATGCTATTGCAACTACTGTTATCAAAGAGATCATTATGTAATGGACAAAAGTCAGAAAAAATAAAGAAAGCTAAATTAATGCCTTGTAGTACGATAGTCCCATCTTGAGAAGATGAGCTTCTGAGGCAGAGTTTAGCCGGTAAGAGTCTACCACTACTCCAGTCACACGACACCATAGACCCAGATGTCCAGGATTGGTTTTTCTCTCTCCTGCCACTCCCGGCTGCATTATAATAATATAAATAAAACACAGCTATTTACTTTTTCATTACTTTTATTTTATTATTTTTATTGTCTTTTGTGTGCTCACTTTTCTTTATACTCATTCAAAAGTATCGTCTATTGTTCAGGAAGATTTTGTTTCCCAAATTTTCATGGTACTTTGTAGTGAAACATGTCCAAAAGAATCTTTATATTTTATTTTTATCATAAGTAGGAGAAAGTTTGTTATTCTTTTTTTTATAAACATTGTTATATCCAAAGATTTGTCCATTTTCTTTGTTTATTCTTGCATATTATTTTTCTTTTACGTGAATAAAGCAAAACGACAAAAACCTATTTCGGTAGATTGGTTGGTTTTTCAACCTCTTCTGGAGAAGGCGCTATCTCCTAAAATTTAGGTTTGAAACCCATGTTCAGGCTATTTTGGTCCATTTCACCAAATATCAAATAAATGGAATCTAGTCACATCTGCTCTGGTTGCTGGAGTAACAAGTTTGGAAACTCCAACGAATTATCTTAATAATAGCCCTTAACAAGACTAATAAACTGCTTTTAATCACTTTTACCGAATCTGTCACCATCTAATAACATGCTGTTGACATAAAACAGTTACAATAACTTCCATAGATAAGATAACTTCAACTGTTTGGACATCACGTGTTCATAAAACGAAAACACACCAAAAGGGCGCGATTCAGTTTCATTTATTCTGAGTCGACCACGAATTAGTAATTAATTGAAGCAAAAATCAAGACGTTTCCGAAAAAGTACATAAAATTTTGTTTTTCAAGATTTTTCACAAATTTTTATGCCAAAATTATTGGGAAAAAGAATTTTTTAATGGAAATTTTTGAGTGAAAAATTTCCTCCAGAGTCGAACTCAGCACTACTACCTACTACTGTAAAATCTTGAACTGGAGGATTCCTTCCATATGTGGCTTGAAACACAAAGGAGAAGGCAAGTAGAGGTTTATTATTTATTTTATTATCGTAAGAGTAATAAGAGGTTGACTTGGTTTTGAACAGATTGCACTGAAACGACAGCCTTTCGCGATTATGAGAATTTTGTTACTGTTTTCATCTCGTTTTTGTCCCTAATGCCAAACTTGATCTCATCACATCGATCCTGACTTTTGGTCCCGCGCCGGCGTCTCTGTGTACTGCGAATGATTGAGCTGATGTTCGTGAAGTTATCGGCAATGTCGTGGGCACTACTTTTTCCACACTTCGTTTGTTCCTTCACCTCCGATAACCGAACTCATCAGGAAATGGAGGTGCACCATAATTTAGGTATAGTTTTGCTGAGCGGCTGACTTCGCAGTAAATTCGTACTTGCAGGAAAGTACTATTTTCAAAAAGTGGAAGCGACAATGTGTGAATTGTTTTTGGGAACATTCGCACCTTAAGATCGGGAATGGAAATTTTGTAATTTTTGAAAATCGGATTTTTTGATGTTTGATGTGACGATGAGAATCATTATTAAAGAAGCAGTGCGGGTAATTTTTTTTTTTTTAAAACAGTACCTATTCAGATTTACTAACACTACATAAATTAAAAATTTTTAGCCTTTGGTCGACATGAATCGAGTCAACGGTCACAAAAATAGGTCAAGCAATAGAGCATAAAATGAGTGATTCGTTCAAAAAGTAGTAGCAGATAACCGAATGTCTCATTATATTAAAGATAGTTTGTAAAACGATCGAAACAATCTTTTGTGAATTTGTAACCGCACGTATTAACATTTGTTGTGTACTTTTAATACCAAAAAGTCCTCTTTTTTAAGTATTTTGTTTATAAAATTAGGACTAATAGAGTAATAGACAATATAGCAATCTTGATGCTTTAAAAACATAAGAAAAAAGTAAAATGCAAATGAAACGGTCTTTAAATTGATCCGATGGGATCATTAATAACGGAGAAATATCGAAAAAATTAGTCTTTTTTTTTACAAAATCTTAACTCCTCCATTTTTAATTGTAGGGTTGATCTTTTGAGACAAAGTCTCGAAACGGATCTCGGTAGTTCGTGTATCAAATAGAGCTTCATATTTACACAGCAGAGTGGTAACAAAATGCGGTAAAATGAAAAGATTACAGTGGGCAGTTAGAAGTATTTCAGAAAAAAACTATCTTCGCTACAATTAGGTTTATGTAATAAAATGCTTGTTATCTTAAAACTTAAAAAAAAAATCAAAAATAGTTCTTGATTTAATATAAAAAATTTAAATAAAATAACAGTGCGAAAAAAATGAACACTTTTAAGAATTCAACGGTTGATAACGCAGTCACACTATTATGCCTGCCAGACAAAATCGACAAATATTTAGTCTTGTGCTCAACACGTTAGTCAAATCGACTCACACTGAATTAAGTTTATTTTAGCGTAAAAATGAAATAATAATGTAGAAAAAAATTACTAGTCATATTTCTTTTAGAGTATAATAAGTGTTCTTGTTCTTATTATACTCCAGGTTAGGATGTATGATATAAATTAACAATTTTATTAAATGCATTTAATAAGTACTCAATTTATTTATGGGCTGATTTCAAGTATAAGATACTACCGGTAGTATCTTCGTTTCCATGGAAAAATAAACAAATCCGAGGTTGTGATTTGCTGTTGTCATGGAAAACTATTAAAATTTGCGCTACTACCGGTATTATCTCCAACTTGAAATCAGCCCATTAGAATACATTTTTCATTTTTATTATTATTTTGATTGCATAATATTCATCAGATGTCTGCCACAATTTTATTGCGTCTGAAGTAAAAGTAATTGCAACTTTCTACAAGATAATAGCTTCGTTAAAACGTAATCTCAGATCTTTAGAGGTGATGCACCTGAAGTAATTGTCATAAAACGATGACAAACAATCTAAGGGTCGGTTTACAGAAGATGAATTAAATATTTAATTGCGATTAACTTTTAATTCGCGATTAAATTGACAGTTCTGACATTTGATTTGTCAAAATAAACTTTAATTGCGAATTAACTATTTAATCGCAATTAAAGTTAATGTCGGCTTCTGTAACAGGCCCTAAATCTGTTTCTGTTAAATATTGGTGATCGTATCTACTACAATTTTGAAAATTAAAATTGCAATATTTTTATATAATTTTAACTACCTGTACTTTACGTTTCATTAATTTTTTACGTATAAATACCTGGGCCATTAAGTACAAAATTTATAAGTTATTTTATACTTCCTGAAATTGCAAAATTTCATGAATTGTTTCTAAATATAATTCCAATATTCTAGTATATTTCCGACATGCCTTTTCCTGCATTTTGTAATTTATTATTGATAAAGTGTACCTATTTAGCATTTCTGGAATTCTTAAACTTTGCCCTCATTCCAGCAAACCGTTACCTAAACAATCAATATTTTTTTCTATAAAATATTTTTTATATACAGGTGTCCCAAAATAAAAAAAATTGTGTGTACGTTCTCAATTACAACTTCATAAAAATCTATTTAAGCGCGTAGCTAAAGCACAAGAACAAAAAACATCGATTGGAAGAAAAAGAGAAACAAAAAGCTTTGGAAGATTAAGGAACGATTCTGGAAGAACAAAAGAATATTCTAGAAGATATTGAAAACCGGGGTTTAAAACAATTTTAGAAGCGATTATGGGTAGAAAAAAAACAAAATATTTTTTTTAAATTGAAAAATATCGTTTGGAAGACAAAGGAAAACAATGAATGATTCTTGAAAAAGAAAAGAATTTTTGGAAGTGATTCATAAACGACAATTGGAAGAGAAAGAACTAAGAAAAACTCTAGAAGAACAAAAAAGGATTCGAAAAGAATTTGAAAAATAACGATCAAAAAAAAAATCTACAAAAAATACGTCTAAAAGAAAAAGAAGAATTAATGAAGATTCTGGACGAGGAAAGGTTGTGGGCAATATATAAAAGAACAAGCTTTGGAAATAAAAAATAAGCTTTTGGAAAAACGGTAACTAGAAAAGAACAGAAAAATAAATTCGAAAAACTCTACAGTTTGCAAAATGCTTTAAAGAGAGACATATTGCGGAATGCTCTCGACGGTCATGTGTCTTATCATTGTAGTTATGTATGAGTTTGAAACCTGTGAAGGTTACGTCACTGTGTCCTCGAGAGTACTAAATCCGTTGATTGATTGGAGACTAGAAGAATCAGAAATGGCCTCAGACATCTAGAAGCAGATTTTGATAGATATGAAACAAACTGGAGCATTTCGATTTAAAAAGAGACAAAAATAACCACGAGCAAATCTCCGACGATTATTTAAAGTAACATAAATAAGTTATTGAGTTATTTAACCATTGAGGATTATTTTTGAGTTACATATGTATATGTGTAAATTAGTTTATTATTAAATAAACTGTTTAAAAATCCATCTCTTTAAACTGCAATAAGGAACCTAAATTGAAACCCAAAAATAAAAAATTGACGTTTAGTTTTGGTAAATGATAACTAAACAAAAACTTTGAGAAACGACTAAAGTATTGACTTACACTTTCTATACTAATTCCACTGTATAAAAAACATAGATTTTTGGTAGTTTTTTGTTTATTGATACACAAATTTGCTTAAACGCAGTACATAATATCTTTTTTATGAAACTCTCAACCAAATAACATAATTACATGATATGTGTACAAAGTGATCCAAAAATAGGCAATTTTTAGTTTTTTTAAAACCCCCTATTCATTAGTTACAGTTTTTTTAGTCTTAGAATTCTATGTATAACTCGTTTATAGATCAGTTTACTGAAATGATCTTCCACAATTAAATGCTTTACATAAAGGTTTCTTATCATTTATTATTGAATTTACCTACTATAATTTCAAATTTGGCCTCGAATAGCTATTAAAAGAGTTAATTTATCATAAAGTAATAAAAAAACTTTTTTGTAGAGGGTTTAATAAAATGTTACACACTTTTAAATAAATCGTTATCCGTAAACTAGTTTATACCATTCAAAACAAAATCATACTACTTAAATGGAGAATGACTCAGATTTTAATCAGAGTTTTACTTCATCTTACTGCAACTTTAAAATAAGGGAAAGGGGGTTTAAAATATAAAAAGTAAGTGATTTTTTTAAACCACCTTAATGTCTGCATTTAATAAACGACAGATATTTACAAAATATTGATCGCTTATATCAAGTTAACAATGCTTTTACGTTTTAATTAATACGTTTCCAACAAAAACCCGATTGTCATTATTGAAATGTTTCCAAAACAAATCATTCATGTCTTATGCAAAATCCGCCTATTTTAAGATCCCTGCATAAAAGTAAAAATATCTTTTTAATAGAACTTCCTCTTTTTATGTTGTTGTTGAACTGAGTTCGAACGCATAATACCAGTCAAATTCCAAGACTTTCATCAAAAATTTCTTGTTTGTGGGTGTAAAATATTTTTCAAAACTGCATTAGTTTTGAAAATTGTGGAGGTTGCGCATCGGTATTCCTGCCCTGCTCTACTCTAAACAGCTGTAACTTATTGATTGACCCGGTGTGAAAGATCCTAAAATCAAAACAATAGTGTCCTGATTTAAAACCTAAGTAGCAACCGCCTGTTCTGATCAGCATAAAATGATCGATTGTTCTAAAAAATCCTTCCAACCCGACAAACGTAAACGAATAGAAATAACTCATAATAGCCAGACCGCATTTAGTGTACATTATTAATAAAAAGCCAGTAATTCAGCCCAATCCATCAGCCGTGGCGTGTAAATTTCTCTCAAAAGCTCTTGCAGTTTTAAAATCAAAAATGTCCTACAAAATCTCAATGAAAAATGGCATCAACTGCACCGAAGCACAGTGGATCAAAACCAACACTTTGGTGGACACAACTGTTAAATTAGCAGGAGAGGAAGCCAAAGACAGACTTTACGAACCCAAACACAAAAAGAAGGTTGTGAGAGTTTTAACAGTTATCGCATATGTATTTTTTGTTTCTTTGGCGGCAATTATGCTCTCGCTGTATTACGTTTTCTTATGGAATGGGGGGCAAAAGAGTTTGCCAAAATATCCAATGCAGCACGAAACTCGAATGAAATGCGATATTGTAGCAGGTGAGCAAAAAGATACAAAATCTAAGTAATTTCGAATTTTTGTTACAGAAATGCAACAACAAATCACAGACGTCGCTGTTAACGAAATCATTTCAACGGCCTCATCAACTGAAGAAAATACCACTTCACCAGAATATGGACTTAGTTTTGACAATGATGAATTTGAGAAAACAAGCACTTTTATGAAAAAAATTATGTATAAATACCCCTACGATGAAAATGACTAGATCAAACAAATACTTCCTGTTTACTTTCATAACATGTTTACATTTGTTTGGATCATTGTTATTACTTGTTTTTAGATTAGATTTTGATATTACAGCGGTTTATTTAGTCCAGGAGCTAGTTTAAAATAATTCACAAACTTCTTAGACATTGGGTAAGTTCCCTGTTTAGGCCGCCATCTTGGAATTTGGCAAACACGTTTTTAAGAAAATTTAGAAAGTTAGATACAACGTGAACTGAACAAGCACGTCTTAAGTTGGCAACAATTGAACTATTGAAGCTTTAGCAAAAATGTTTTTTTTTATATTGTAGGAACTTTTTTAATAGGTAATATCCAGATTACCAAACAGTGCACACAAGTAACTAATTTGATTAATCAAACCTTCAAGATTAACAATTAAATGCGAATTGAAATTTCAATATTAACTATCAAAGCTGCAATCCTTGATCTCTGTTACTTAAACAATTTAGATTATTCTGAATGAGTTTTTAGTATCTTTATATCGATATTGAAAAAAAAAAAAAAAATAGGTCACGGTTACGTGATCCGGATCTTTATATTAAGTAGTGTCTTCTAACTGACAATCTCCAAAAAAACAAACATTCCGTTTTACTGCCAACTTAAATCAGGTATCAGATACAAATTTATGAGAAATAAAATATTGTTATTTGACGTCATCAGGTTTTCAGAGGGAAATTTAAATTCTCAACCCATTAACGATATATTTTCCTTTTTTTCAATCAATCTCATCTTGTTCTAATTACATCGTCATTCCAATATGACGGCCAAAAAATCGCCAGATATACCGACGCACCAAAGGGACATCCCCCAAACAAACCTAATTTAATGTTTCTGGCTCCAGAACTATCATTGTTACAAATCATAAGAAGACGTTTATGCCATTCATTTCTTATTGAAAATCTAGACTCAAAAAATTGTTTCATTTTTATTAGAAATGGGAAAACAATAAAAGCACAAACTTGTTTTTGTTACTTTTTTATTACATAAAAAATACAATAATAAATATTTTTTTAATCAGCACCTGTAACCATCATATGAACATTTCTCTCACTGTGTAACATTTTCGTGGCCCTTTCTGTCCCAACAATGGCGGCTAAGCGATGAACATCATATTTTGAATAAATCACATTTACTGTCATATTTGATAAACTACCAATTTTTTTGTTCATATTTGCTTCCTAAAAGATCGGTTGAAATTATGTAACAAAAATTATATAATCTGTTATAATACCTGCATCAAATTACACATTTCATAATAAAAATGAGGAAAGGTAGGTGGCTGATAAAAAACTAAATGACGGATTCCCTTAATCCTCACACGATTAAAAAAATGAAACCTTTCAGTGTATAATAAAAAGTGAGCGTCACCGTGATAGAACATATCTCTCGCTCTTGCTACTTTGCCTTCCTGTTAAAAAAAAATTTATTGTAAATGCATACAAAGTGTTATTGAGATTTGTATTCCTTGTTGAAAAAATGCTAAATATCCAAAATTGTCTTGTAGAAATATTGGTGGTTTTTCAGATACACAATGCAGCAATTTTGTTTTTAAATTTGGCGCCTTAAGTCATGGCAACCAATAAACACGCGCGCCACGGTTTAACTTTCAAAATAATAGTTACTTTTGTATCAAGGGAATTATGAAGATATTTACGTCCTCCAAGAACATTTTTTTTATTGAAAGGCAGGGCTCCAGAAGCCGTGACGTAAAAAATGCGCGAAATTTTGAAACACTGTCATTCGATAAAAATACCTTGAAAAAGTCGACCTTATTGCACATGTAAATAAGGTTGAATTTATAAAGACCAAATTTCAAGCCATGAATAAATACACTAAATAAAATAAATAAGACCTAAAAATGTCGACATTCGATAGCCTAAACATTTCATTTATTGATAAGTCACGAATTAGAACAAATTGACACTTAATGAAGAATTTAATGGAAAATAAAACGTTCGATGCACAGATTTCATTCATTTCTAAGCTTTAACGCAGGTCCAATATGAACGAATTCCAGCGAACCATGCCGAATGCGAGCAAATCCCCTCCGATTTGCCCGCCCAAGTTGTTATTTGTATGTACTCGGCCATCTTCGGTAGTTGGTTTACAGCTGTTCGGGTGAGTTTGACAGCACGAAGCATGTACAGTAATTTCTATTTTCGATTAATTTCTCAAATATGCGAGAATTGTTTGTAACTTGTGTCTGGATTAAAACTAGAATGTCTAGAGTATTGGAGTTGAGTGTTTTTATGCCTTATTTGTGTTTCCATATGTGATTTTTATTCGGTCAAAGTTTAGCTGTAATAATTTCAACCTTATGTATTAGTGCAATAAGGGCGACTTTTTTAAGGTATGTTTTCAGAATGACAGTGCTTCAAACGTTCGCGCTAAAATTACGACACACTTCTCCAGCCCATGATTGGACTCGAATTCATGATCGTAGCGCATACTTTCATTAACTGTCACGATTAAAGCGCCAAATTTAAAAATATATCAGCGCCTTTTAAGCAAAATGCCTACATTGTGTATCTCAGAAACCTTCAATATTTGTTTATCCTTTCAACCTCGGCTATTATCAAGTAAAATTTGGATACAAATCTCACTGAGAGCCTGTGAATACTACGTTTATAAAGGATGATCATTTAAGTTTGACGACGCAGTGGGCAATGAACAATTAAGTGTTGTAAACTTATCAAGTCAATCAAAATATCGGACCTAAATATTCGTAAAACTGAGTAGAAAATGATAGATTCAGTGGTTTAAATAAACGCCGACTGAGTAGGCTTTGCAAGCGAGAATCTAGGATTATACAGAGTCGAAAAATCGAAACTCACAGCGGCTTTGCAAGCTTTACAGTCCTTTTTTTAGTAGTTGACAGTTGTGTTTGGATAAGAACAATTTTCTATTTTGCATCCTACGGATCCTAATAACGTACAATATAACGCATGTGATAAAATACTAGATGCTGATTGGCTAATACGGTTTTATATCCACGTTCGCTCAGCCTGCAAAGCCTACCAACCCAGCATAAGTTTCAGGTTTTGATCAGTATAATAAAATTTTATGCGTTCATTGCCCAACTTATTGCCAAATTTAAAACCGCACCCACCATTTGCTTACCTTTGAATATTCACAAATTTGTACAAAACTGAGCTCTTCCTTTTTAAAATAATTTCTCAACCTCACAAAATCAAAATAACTAGAAACAAAAATCACTGTTTCTTTCATTAAACTGTCTCTCTGCAGCGTCAGAATTTTCTTAATAAAAAAATCAAATCTCGCTTCAATTGCATCCTGTGCATTTGGGGCCTCAAATTTATGAAATACGTGCGGTATTTGAACTACTACTTGTCCAATAGAACCAAAGTCGACCGGATTTGAAATTTTAATTTTCCCCGCGTAGTTGTTACATTTCTTATTGAAAATTGAGTTAATTTCGGGTATAACAATTGATGAAAAAATTAAAGTTTGTCTGTAATATTTTGCCCAGCCGTTTAGACTCCAAGTCCGGACTCGGGAGAAATCAGTACCATGGGAATCTTTCGGTTGTAAATGTAAATGGTTTAGAATGTGGATGAAGTGGTCCCAATTTTGCATATAAAACAATTCGGTTTGGTCGAGAATTAAGAGTTCTATTGAAGCGAGGAAATCGTAGTCACGTTGGGCCTCGCCTTCGGCGCCGATTATTGTTCGCAGGCCAAGAGGCGATGCTATTATTATATCAGAAGAGTAGAAGTCAGCAAACAACTGAAAACAATAATTAGAAGACTATTTTCAATCAGAAAAAATACTGTATGAACCTTAAGACTCTTTTTTGTAACTGTTATCCCCATTTTAAAATCGTCACTTATATTTCCTGTGAAAGTTAATTCATAGTCCTCAGGTTTAGGATTTTTTTTAGGCATTGGAATTTCGTTTCCTGTATATTCTTCTAAAAATCTTTTTTTATTCATCACGTGACCCTTATCTTCAGGTAGTAATATCTCAATTAGCATTTGAATTATTTTATAAGCAGAATCTTTAAATGGGACAATCATCAAAATCTATAAATTCTTCCAAATAAAAAACTTTAAAAATAAGTATGGTTTAATTTTTTATTATATCCCTTTGCCGAATTAAAATTTAGAGTGACATTTTGAATTTAACAACTGCGTGTTCAAAATATAAAACATTCTAATAAAGGAGAAAAGAAAATTTCTAGAAACAACTGCTGGTTTGCTGCTTTTGGTTAATAGAAGGTAAAATAGGTTAGTACAGAATAGCCATAAATGCTTGTCCTTTGGAATAAGTGCCTTTTTATAATATTATCCTTACTAATTTTTGCGTAAAAGTACTCTAACTTTTTCTGTTCCGTTTTGTTCTCAATTAGATTATTAACATTACTTTAAAAAACTCTTCCTCAAGATTTCATTGCCGGTTTTATTCAACATAGTAACATTAAAATTTTTAATGGGGATATAATAAAACATCACATTATACATACCTTTGGTCTCGCCAATCCTTGATCTCTGAAATCTTCAGGAACATCATCCTTTTTAGATAAACGAGCATTATGATGAACTACTTTTAATCTTGTTTTTAAAATATGATTCACAGCATGAAGACAATAAACAAATCTGATTTCTTCACAATTACTAAAACTTCTTTGACAATAATACAAATCCTGATAATTGTTAATTACTGAAAACAGTTCCGATTGAAAATCTGTAAATAATGTGTCATCGTCTCTTAGTGATCTATTAGCTTTAGATAAATTATTTATAATTTGAGTTTTAATAAACAAATTCTCTGGATTTTTAAGATCCAAACCAGTGATTTTACTAGGGATTGTACCAGGAGGAGCAAATTTTTTCTTTTCTTCTATGCTAAAAGTAATTTTCTCATCTTCTTTAACTTCTTCATACTGTGGTATTTGAATTAACACTCTCCCCAGATTAGGCCAATGCAATTCTGAGTCGTTAATTAACACTGGAACATTTTGTAGGGATTTCAAAAGATTCTCATGCAATTCATAGGAAATATGTTTAATAAAAGGATCATTCATGTTGTCATCAATTTCTTCATTTTCTGTATTTGTTGCAATTTCCTGTTCGTCCTCCGAGTCTAAATTATCATTATCTGGTAAAACCTCCTCTTCATTACCACTCTCAAGATGTTCCTTTCTATCAGAAGTGTTTACTTCTGCTTCAGAATTCTCTTGTTCCTCCTCTGAACTTTCGTCACTACTATCTATTGCAAGCGATTTTTTATTTTGTACTGTTGATGCAAAAGTAGATCTTAGTTCTTTCATGGCATCTACTTCTTCTTCTTCACTTTCTGAAGACTCTTCTTCTGGTTGAACTTCTTCCTCATTTTTTTTACGCTTCTCGAAGTCTTCGTCATTATTTTCAAATTTACGTTTATTACCAGGCTTTTTAGTGTCCTGATGATATAAACTGTAAGTCTTTCTTGGTTTAGCTTTCTTTTTATCGAATTTCTTAGACTTTTTCGAGCGACCTCCAACTACATCTCTGTACTTTAATTTACCTCGAGCCATGTTCTTATAACAGAATATTAACTAGTTTACTAATTTCCGTCACATATACCGTCTCATAAATATTATTTAACTATTTAATTTCACTGTTTTTTCATCTTCTAGTATATTTTTAAGGTTATAAAAAATAAGGTTATGTGTACACGTGAAGGATGACAGCCAGTGTCCCCAATGTTAGAAATTATTTTTTGGCAACACTGACAACGTTAACTATAAATACAAAAAAATTTTGAAAATGGTCAAGTAATAAGTCTAAATAGATATTATTACAAGTCAATTTGAATTTATTAATTTTTTTGTAATTGTATCTATTAAATTTCTTTAAGAAAAGTCCACAAAAAAGTAGTGATGAAAGAAAACTGGTTACGAATTTAAATGTATGTTGACTGGAATCATAGATGTCGCCACAAGTACGATATTCCATTTATTCAAATTTTTAAAACGCCGAATTTATAAATGCTCGAAGTGAAAGAATATTAATAGTTCTGGGTTTCCCCGAGGAAATTATATTGTCTTTGAATCGATGATTATCATACAGTAATAACTGTTTAATTATTAGTAAAATAGTCAATAATTAAAGACTTTGTGGCTTTAGTTGTTTATATTAAAACATAAAAATATAAAACAAGAAATGAGGTAATATGTATATATACCGATTTATTTTTTAACACTAACATATTACATGATATCACATGTTACTTGCACACAATCAAGTGTTGTACGTAATTATTATTGACGTCACGTCGATGTGGGACGAAGTACAAGTACTTTACTTAAAACTATAGGCCTAAATTTCCAGGAGAATTGCGCAAAATGAATAAATAGAATTTGTCGTTGTCTTATAATAAATAAAAAATTTGGTATTAAATAAGGCACAATTTGTCCAGAAAATTCAGGCATCGAAACAACATGTTTCAAAAAATCTTTTTATTGCAATCTTATCAAAATATTTAAATTTCTGTGCACATATAATTTCTTTTAGAATAAAAAACACAGCTATTTTTCATAAAACTGTATAATATTGATTGCCTCACGGTTCAATTTTACTATTTTACAGAGGTGGAATAAAATTGCAATTTCAACAACTTAAGTTATCGTACCACAACAATTTCTTATTTCAATACTTTAAATATTTAACAATATTTAATTGTGCCCTTGTATTGTTATTTGTTACAAACTAATTTTTTCTTTTATTTCACTGATGTTTTAATACAACACCGTTAAATAAATAAATATCACGATAAAATTTGTACCATTCACTGCTGTGCTCCGTTAAATTATCTCTTACTTACTATTTTATAGTCGATTTTTTGATAAAAGAAAAATATATAACTCTTACTGTCTGTAAGGAACTAAGATTTAAAAGAGCACAGCGTAAATGTTATATAAAAAATACAAAAAATTGAAAAAAAGTGTCATGGCAAGAAACTGAAAAGCCTCTTTTCCATCAATAGAAACTGATGCAAAAGAGGCCACATAGAGAATTAACTAGCTATTAAATAACATGGTGTACACCTACAAACATCTCATTGCAGCCATCATCTAAGAAGATTTGGGACGGTTTGAACAAGTATTTTAAATTATCAATTTTTCTCTTAAGTTTTTTTTTTAATATATAGTAATACTGGCTCATAATTAATTCTTCTGGATAATGGCCAATGATGGACTAGATTCATCCTCCCAGCTGTTGAAATTTGTAACATTAAATTCTACATTTATAGAAACATCGACAGAAAAACAGGTTTTGTAGACATTAAAAAATATTTCTAACTTCTACGGTAACTTTAAAATTGAAGAAAGGAACATTGGGCATAGTTTTGAACTATTATTTTGTCGTTATTATCAGTCAAAAAATGATTAGAAATATTTTAGGAAGGTTTTGTTCGCTGTGGCGCTTCAGCCTGGGAGTTATTTGTTACGTGTAGAACCATATTGCCGATTTAATTAATAAATTCACACATCATTTAAAATATATGTATAACATAGAATTATTTACAAATATAGACCTAGTTAGAAATCTTCTCTTATATACATTATGCACAATATGTTACAAAATTATTTACACAGGAATGCCCTACCGGGTCAGTAACACGAAATAATATCAATAAACAAATAAAACTCATGTTTTGAGCTTAGTTAAGTTAATTGAGCGATGGAGATCAATCCGTTGCGGTAAGTCTAGTAGGAAGTCAAAAAACAATAAACTTCCGACTGCATACCTAAGTACCTCAGTCCAATCGCTAGGTAAAAGATGCTAAATAGAATATAAAAATAAAAACAGTCAACAATAGCTGCACAATTCCTGCACTGCACTGATGTCTTTAACTAAGTGATCACAACCTGAGGAAAGCGGAAGCACCAACATTCTGCTACGTACCTCCGACCAGTACGTGCATGAATCCGTCCCATTCGTTATCCGTCCGCGACGTAGACGGCTCCTTCCATTCGGGGGGATCACTGGAAAGCCCCAGCTCGGCGTACAGCTCGTTATTGTTTAGCGACTCTAAATCCGTCTGGGAGGTTAAGCTGAGCACCGAGCCCCAGTTGATGGGCCGCGTCATCTCGTCGTCGCCGAGCCCCGAGTCGGTGTCAGGGGCGGCGGACGGGAAGGGGGTGGCGCGGCCCGACGCACATGTCATTTCCCGCAGGCTCTGCTCGTAGCCGGGCTCGGGCAGGGGCGCGGGCCGGGGTGGCGTGGGCTCGGGGGGCGCAAAGTTGGGCTCGGGCGGCTCGGCCTCCATCTCGCGCTCCAGCCGCCGCAGGGTGTTACAGATGAGCACGGAGCGTCGCAACGAGGGATCAGAACACTGCCGGTACCGCGCCAGCTTGCACATGGACAGGTTGAGCACCGCCAGCCGCCGCTGCCGGTAGCAGGGCACGTGGCACCACCGCGTGCGGCCGTCGCAGCATCGCGGCCGCACCGCCGGGGAAGCCCCAAGTTCCAGGTACGATTTGCCGTTCTCCTCGCAGCGGATGGTCTGCTGCGGGGGTTGGTAGTATTGCCAGTAATCGGACTGGTACCGGGGGTTGAAAGGGGGCTGACTGAATCGCGCTGGCTCCGGCACACCGACACATCGGTCGTCGTCCGAAAGCTCGTCGTCGAACTCGTCGTCATCCTCGTAGTCGTCGCTGCTGGATAACAGTGTCGCCGCTAACGACGGCGTGGGAGACCTCCACGTGTCGCTAGGTACAGCCACGGCCTGTAGCCGCGCTATGCAATCGTCTGCCTCCCATCGACCTGTCTTTGGAGGGGAGGAGTCTCCTGGAGCTGTCGCCGCTTCTAACTTACGTTTCCCTGTAGTCGCCTGCAAACCCATCATGGCACAGTTCTGGAACAAAACAAACACATTTAAATAACTATTATTCAAAGCAATGAGAGTGTTTAACAACCCCTAAATTATGCCAATTGTTCATTGACACGATGGTTTAGTTCGTACTACAAGTTTGATTTTAATTGCTGGCACGATCTGCGGCTCTAAGAGCAGTTTTAGTTGCCAAAGTTTGCATCCCAAAAAGAAAAATGACCAAAGCGGACGTGACTATTATTCCATGATTTTTACATACTATTTTTTACATATTTGTCTTTCAAAAATTTTATTTATTTAATTAATCTTGAAGCAGACAATTTGAAGTAAAATTCTGTGCATTTAAGTTGCGCAAAAATTTATTCACAAAAACTTAATTTGTTCATACTCAGTAAGGTGAAGAGAAAAATTGACCCTATTAGACCTGACTTGACCTGACCAGATTTGTGTTTAGTATTTAGTGATATTTAATAATTTGGTAATCATTTATAAAATATTTAATAAAAAACTGCTTTAAAATGTTGAATAAATGGCTGAAAATTCTATTAAGACAGTAATTTTGTAAGATAAACACATCGGACATCGAAATTCTACTCGTACCTACTGCTATTATTTTGGAAGATGTTATAGCGTGTTGCTGTAAATAGTCTGTTGGCAATTCCGAGTTAGTAACTTTTGTACTAAAAATAAATCTCTAACGTTTTCAATTTTATAAATCGTCAAACCATCCTGTTTGAACGTAAAATAAATAATTGCAAATATTTGAAAACATTTCTGACAAAAAAATAATACTAAGAGGAAATTTAATAACTGCAGAATTGCCAATAAACTCAATTATTTACAGACACATTATAGGTACAAAAATGTCGCTTTAGGCTGGATGGTCTTTAAAAATGATTAAAAAAACATTTTTTAATCATGTTATCAGTACTTCAGAATCTTTATAGAGGGAATAAAACAATGTAATAGATATTAGTCCATAGCATTTGTTCATTAAATGGAGTCTAAAAAATGTCACAACAACGTTTACAGTGATGTTGAGAATTTTTTTTGTCGATATTAGTTACTGTTTTCAACATTGTAACTGACCTGACCTGACCACGTTTATTACATCACAGTCAAATAAATCCGAGCTTCTACTATTGTTAACTTTGCTAGTCGAACTACTAATAGCTTGAGACCGCTTACTTTGTAAAATAATTTATGACTTTGGTCACATTTTCATTTTCTGATAAAAATAAAATACAATTTACGGACTCTACTATCTATTGAAATACACGTAAAATAAAAATATTGGCTTAAATCATAAATAGCTCCAAAAAGTCAGTTATTAAGCTACTTGCATTATTATCATTTATAGTATGTCCCACATGAGGTAGGTACACCTGGTTGTCCCATAGTCCGAGGCTATCTATAATATTTTTTGTTTGGACCTTTTGGGGTATTTGCAATGCTAAAGATTTCGATTATAAAATAAGAGTCAGAAAAATAGTCCTTTATAAATTTATTTTGATCTTATTCCCTGTGATTTTATAATATGAAGTTTACAAGTTTTTTTTTTTCTACACATCTAGGATTGAGTATTTTTGCAAATTAGTATTCTATCAGTCACAAAAATTAATTCCAAACTGTAATGATTGACATACAAAATACATATAAATAACGTGCTGTTTACTAGTTAATCAGGACGCATAAATGATGTAATTTATCTTTTATGCAATATAATAAATATGATAAATGTAACAAGATTCATTTTTGGCTCCTAAAAGAATGTGCGCATTGTTGGTTGCCTACCTACAATATTTAGCAAAGTATTGTTGGAAACCCCTATTATTTTATTTACTCATGTATTTGACCGCATATTTAATCAAATGCAGTAATCACATTTTCCCACAAGTTACATTTGCAAATTTATTTATTTTCCAGGGATCCGCAAATATTTAATTTATGCCTGTAGAAAGAATAAAATATTTCTTTCCTGTGCACATAATCGAAGCACAAAATTCTTTATGAATAAAATTGAAGCAATTTCTAGAAACGTTTCGTTGAAACAATTGCGCCATAATTAGCCCGTTTTGAATTTTTCTAAAATAGCGCTTCGTTGACTCATTATAAGCTAGAGAAACTAAGGAAAATAAGGCATTAAAAGTTAAGAGTGAACGTCAAATGCTTTCTGTTCAACTCTTTTGATTTTATATGAACGCTTTCTATTTAATTTAGTTATTCCTGCGCAAGTGAAGTCCTGCAGTCGGTAGCGAGTGGCCATAGGCCGGTCTCTCGAAGGCCGCTTAGTCGTAACTCGTCGCATGAGAAACTACTCTATTCAAGGTTATCTGTATAATCCTTCTCAGTTCTCCCAGCACACCTTGTGTAATTACCACAGGAGTATTGCCTCCTCCCTCAATTACATACAGTATCAGCAATAATTTTCCGTCATTTGGAATCCCGCATAAAAAAATAAATGAGTTTCAATTGAAAAAAACCCTGAACTCGTTAACATTTTTACGTCCCTGAAGGAATGTTTTCTAGTACTGATTTAATCCATTACCTTCACCCTTTTAGGTCTAAAAGTTTCACTAATTTTATGTCTGCAATAAATAAAAGTCCCCACAGATTTAAATACACAAATAAGATAACCCTAGCTATCACATGTTTTCAGTAATTACTTTTAAATTTAGCTTATCATCATTTCGAGAAAAGTTTTCAAAATCTTCCAGAGGATGACCACCATAAGATAACATTAAGGACAAAAAATGCAAATTTACCCAAATGGGAAATCTACCTTCCTGTCAAAAAAAAAGGGACCAAGTAGTGAGATGAGGATCCTTCTACCTGAACTTTTAGGAAAAAGCATTAGGGTAGAATCCAGGTAAAGACCCTCCGAGCAGGGTGTTTGGGACATCTGTTTCAAACATGGGTCTATTTTCGAGTTTCATAATTTTGAAGAATCCCATTTGAAAATGGGAGATTGGGAGAATGTCTTGGCAATCTTATTTGATGAAGACGGTGAGTCAAATCTGAAATACAGTTTTCCATTACGGTGGTGCGTTCCCCGAAGTGTGGATGATATTCGGGGCTGGCAGGATTAGTAAGCGGGGCCCTCGCCTGGGGTAGCGGCCCTAACGCGGTCGAGGGGCTCACACAACGCAGGGAACTTCCCTCCACAAAAGCAGGGTCGGTACGTCGCCCGGCCGGCGCTCTACACGCCACCAGGCCTTATGGCACGATCTGCGGCACTCAAACTTTTCAATTACAAGAAAATTACGCCGCTACTTTACGCAAATTAAAACCGTTTTTCATTACGAATATATTCTACAACTGTCTCTACGGATATAACGACCCAAAAAAAAAACTCAATTTCAGAAATTTCACGTTTGAATTTTGTCTCAGAAACTTTGTTATTCCAAATTTTATTATTTTTTCAACAAAGTATGTCTAATGTGTACGAAAAATATTAAAAAAGAAGAAATACAGATAACTACCTGTCTGCTTGGGTAAGACTAGATTATATCAAGCAGTTAGGTTTACGTAGTGAAGCTTATTATCTAACTGAATGATGTAATAAACTTATTACCTAACTAAGTGATGTAATCAAATAGATTTTCGATTATTCTGTCAACAGGAATAATACTTCAGTCCCACAATCACATGATACACTTTTAAAAGTCGCTCATCGAATTGTACTCAAATTTATTTATTTCACTCCAAAACAAGAAGAAAAAAAATTGTTTGTTTGTCATGACACTACGTAGTAACAACCTTACTGCTTCGATTTTTATAGAAAAAACGTTCAACATATTCGAAAAAAGAATATTTTCTTAAAATCCTGAACAGCTGTAAATATAATATTGTACATTACGCGTTGTCTAACACTGATTACAGCAACTCGTGAAGTTACAGATAAATTCAAAGTACGTCCTCGTCATCTGCAATTTTCTTCTTCACATTCAAACAGAAATTGCTTATTGGTTGCCATGAAGTTGCATTATAGTAACCTACTGTTGCGATTTTTACAAATAAAAACCTTTCAAAATAGGTATACAAAAAATATATTTTCTTCAAACTTACAACTTTACAATCACTTAAGATACTGGAGCATAATAAGCCCTCGTCATGTGCAGCTTCACACTTGAGTACTGTAATGAATAATGATGCCTTTATGCCACTAGTTATGTATTAGTTATTTAGTTATAGAAAAACCGAGGTAAGCAAAGCGAAGGAGTTTTGAAAATTTAACAATACCTAATAGGTTTTTCACAACGTACACGACTTACAAAAAATTTTCTCACTCCGTCAAAAAATTAAATTTTATTCTCCATATACTTCTCGCACTCCCGTGAGTAAATTGACTATATATTAGCCATCCATTTGAGGGACTAAAGTGCCACATTTAACCCCAAAGAAATAAATTCATTTAAACTGTAGCAAAAATTAAACATGACTAAAATAAAAAACAGGAAATTAGTAAATTTTTATTTTCAAACAAAATTAACACTTATGTTTATGTTACATCGAGTAATTTCTGATACAGAATAATTAATGGGTTCAATTCTTTAAAAAAAATTAAATGAGTGCTCAAGAGTGCGAAAAATAGTGTATATAACACGGGACTCAAGTGTTTCTTAGCCTGTTAAATAATTAACCAAATTTCACTTGGGGGATTTCAAACCTACTACAGTCCCTTGGACCGTAATATAGCATTTCATAACTAGTAATGAAATTCATTAAAATTTGACATTATGTAACTTGTGGTGTAATGAAATTCATTACTTAATAAATGACGTAAAATTAAATATTTCTTCAATAAGGAGAATACTCTTACAACAAAAACTTAGTTTTCTTTTTCTCTTTACCTGGTGTAATCTGGAGTGGTTATAATACTCTAAATTATTCAATTATATTAATATTTCTTAGATAAATACATAAACTAAGAGTACATGTAATTCTTAATTATTTATTTAATTTGGTTTCACAGTTTTTTTTATGTAATTTGTGAACATTTAGTAAAAACACAAATTATGATAATAAAACAGGACTTCTCACACTCCCTAACAACACCTTGCTAGCGGCTAATAAATGTCACATTGTTGAAGAGAGAGGCCAAGAAAGACATACGCCCTCATCTGATGTTAGTTGTAAAAAATAAAGATTAAAGATCTAAAGATGGTAAAGATCAAATTATTCAATTACAATTGTTTTAAAAGACATAAAAAATACTGTTATGTAGAGGATTAAATTCTTAATATTTTTTGTATTTAAAAAAATTAGCAAAGAAGTTAAGATTAAGACATATTTTAGAAAAATATTAAAAGTTTTCAAATTAAGCAACGCCAGTTTTATTTTAAAACTTTGTGTAAATGGTCACAGCTAGAAAAAAATCTTATAGAAAAAAGTTATAGAAAATAAAATTTTGTGTCACGTAAGCCGCAGAAACATTTATCTATTTCTAATAATTTAGGCCCTAGAAACGATTAAATATGAGAAGAGTTAAGTTTTTAAATTTTTTCATGAGATTGTTTTTAGAAGATAATTTTCAGCGTCTCTAAATCCTAAACTATTAAAGATAGATACCGCAATGCAAACTTTATCACACAAAATTTAACTCTCTGAATTTCTTCTTATAAGCTTCCACTCTATTGTGAAAACAAAATAATAATAATAAATAATGTCTATGTAAGTGGAGTGTCAAAATATGGGGTGCGTTCACAAACATCATTTTTACAGAAAAAATTTAAGAACCTACAGCACAGGTATTTACCTAATTTATGACAATCCATGAGAATAATAAAATTTATGTATGTTGAACCAATAACTTTTTTTCTGTAAAAAATAAATTTTATTAAAATGTGATAAGCATTTGTGACTGAAAAAATGTGAATTATGAAATAACTTCATTAAAAATATAATCCAGGATAAATTATTGCAAGAATCTTACAGAAAATTTATTACTTCATTCATGTATCATGTAACCAGTCCATTAAATAAAAAATCGTAATGCTGAGGGGTTTTATGACCCAGCGGTTCCTTATAAGTCATACAATAGCATGTGATTTTAAAAAAATATCTTGAATGCAGCGATGTATGTATAAATCGGGGTTTTGGAACCACTGGTAGGTAGAGAACGAGGGTAACTTGGATGACTGGCGTTCACCAGTGGAATAGCATTATGGACGCATGCGTCCTTCTTTATCATTGTAACAACGTCGTGCAGAAAACACCGCTAAATGGGGAAATTTCCATGTTGCCTCTACGCCCTCATAAGCGGAGGTTATGTTTGAATGTTACTTAGGACACAAAAGCACGTCCCGCCAAAATAACATTTTTTTCAATAATAATTTATCTTTTTTTTCTAATTTATTTTCTCGCAAATGTAGGTATAAATAATAATTAAAATGTCGCTCCGGTACTTTTCCTTCACGACCTAGTTTATTACAATAAACTGACACTACCTGGCTCCATCTACCGTTCAATCGGTACCAACCAGGTTCCAAACTCCACCTCAACACATTGTTATTAATAAAACCGCAAACGAATTCGTCGAATTATTGTTTAAAACTGTTATTATTTTCGAATTATGGCACAAGGTGAGAAAAGTTGAGAAAAAAAGTGCATTTATACAAGCCAACGCGAATGATAAGAACAAGTCACAAGGGCTGTATAAATCTACCCCAGTATCATTTGTCATTTTCAAATATCACGAGGATATTACGACAGGGTCTTTGTGAAAGAGACGGTCAGCAGGAACGAGTGCCAGACAAGGACAAAGGAAATTTACAAAACGAAAACGCTAAAAGTTAAAACGCTATACTTGATGGAAGCAAAAAGAGAAAAAAAGAGGAGTTTTATTGCAGAATTTAAACGATTAAAAAATACTTAATGCTATATAAAAATGTTAAAAGTTTTTGACGAATTATAACAATTTTTATATTTTGAATAGGGGTTGATTCATTAATCAGTGTTGGGTTTAATTAATATGTAGTAAATCGAGATCTGTGTATGAAAAAATGGCACGACGAAGTGGAATAAAGTTGGGCCAGGGTTGAGCGTTACCAACCCTCCTCATCAAATTACCCTAACTCAAACTAAACTAAAAGCCGGGATAGAACAAAATATGACTCAACAAACTTTAAAATTGTCCCTTCCATACGGCTCAAAGCTGTTTTCCCCATTAATTTCCTTTAGAGGGGGAACAAAGTTCAAAACGGCCCAAAAATATATTCCCGGAGTTCACCCTCGCTCTTCCCATCATGACAAAAACCGAATTCACGTCACAAAAAGCCATCGTAGTCGGCAAAAAGCTCTCTTCTACCGTCGGAAAGAAAAGGAGGGGAATGGTGCTCCGTGTAGAATATTTCAAATTAAAATCGAGCAACCCGAGAGCACCGTTCGCATTTTGTTTTTGCCGGTTGTTGAGTACTAACGGGGTAACGTAGGCGCGTTGCTATGACGACGAGCCAATAGCAAAGCGTAGATCCCCTCCACCGCTCGCCGTCATGTTCACGCGATTTGCTTTTATACATCAGGATTTTTTACGTTCGTCCTTAATTTCGCCCGGCAGCTCGAAGGCAACGTTTGCTCGTTGCAAATATTAACCGAAGCCGCTATTGGGACCTAAGGTTTTTCTTTTATTTTCGAAAAACCGACGCCGAAACCCTGCCATCAAGGCAGGCGGACGCGCAAGCACCGCCCACTCCAAATATCCGATATCAATACCGAATCGCCCCCCACCACTCCTAGAACAAAAAAACCACGTGCTGCCTAATGCAATTATCCTTATTTTGTTTGATACTCTTGTCAAAATTCACGTGGGCCTTTAATTCGATCATAACAGAAATGAGAAATTTCCCCAAATCCTCAAGCCTAATTCAAAATTTCTAAATAAGTGAAGTATTTAAAACTCCACGTGCCGCCGCTACATTCAAACAAGTGAATCTTTCGGGAGTCACATGACTTGTAAAGTAGCGCCTCACCGCATCATTCAAGCGAACGACAAATCAGCGAGTTTTTTCACAATAATGCGATTGCCAGCTACGTCAGTATCTTTGCGTTCCCGCTAGAGAAAAGTTCAGAGCTTGGCCTTCTTTTATCCGAAACACGCCAGTATCGGCCTCGATCGGGCGCCTCCGCGATGTTCGGGGCCGCCGAACGAGTGCCTTCTCGCCGAGGCTCATTTTCTCTTATCGCAGACCGGAGGCCCAGGCAAGGGGAGTGCCATACGGTCGCGAATCGCTCGCTGCTCAGCCGATTCGAACGGCGAGCGCGCAAATATGAACCTTAGAGCGCACCATTGCGCAGATATTGTGCCTCTAAAACAAACACCGCTCCAACTTTCTTTAGCTCGGCGTTATTACAACGAATGTTTTTAACCACTTGTTTACTTGATATCGCGGGTACATCGCTAATTGGAGGCACGTGCGACAATCAATCGGCCTCGGACCAATTAGAACCGACCGATTATCGAAAATACAGATTTCTACCCGAAAAAACTTGAATAACGGGTAATTAGCGCATACTCGCGCCGGAAAAAAGACGCACAACCGGTCATACGCCAGTCATCCAATTACTCTCGCTCTTCGGAGTACCGTGCCATCAATTGACAAGGCGACGGCTGTAAATGGCATAATGAAAGCGACAAACAGCGCCGTCATAACCTAAAATAGAAGGAGAATCGAGCGAGCCGAGATAAAGGACCAGATGCATCGGTCAACTTTGACCTAGTGCAATGTTTGCATTGCTGTCAACCACGTGGTTCCGTCACGTGACACGCCATGTAAATCCCCGGTTGGCAAATAGGCAATTTGTATATCGGACAGATAAGGTTTATGCAATGTGCGGTAGTTCTTTCCGCACGGATTTATTGCCTATTGGGATGCTATTTCTGTTAAACACTGTCTTTAAACAGATTACCAACGCGGTTTAGATAAGACTTGTTTATGTTAAATGTTAATCTGTTAACAACCCGACGTTTCTGCAAAAATTATTAAACGGCTCTTGGGAAAATATTGTGAAATCTACCGTGGCCTTATCTAGATCACGTCAACAATGATTATATGACAAAAACAAAGTTATCCCGTTATCGGTGTAAATCTAATACATGCCGCCGGAGACAATTTAATATAATAGGTGAAGGGGCAAATACTGCATTTAATAGAGACGGGATTTTTATAGGGTGTAAATGGGAAATGAAAATCGACAAACTATGCTAGAATTATTTTCGTCGCGTATTTTTAAAACGAGCTCAAGTCCATTAATTAGTTCCAAATGATAAATGCAGATCAGACATTGCACTAATGGATCGGTTTAAGCTCAATTTGTAACTTCACAAGTACAGAAACTTCTCCAAACTAAAATAGAATTATGTACTTTTGGATCTTTGCTACAAATATTTAATAAAACATAGATATTCCAAAATCAAAATGCAGCTTTTAATCTGGATCTGTTTGCGGTAAACTCAACAATATCTATCGAGTGACTAGAAATTCATAGCAAGCCATGGTTTATAATGTATCTTTAATTACATATGTACATGTTGTCAATAAGAGGACAATTATTTGACAACATAATGACCCACTTCAAATATTAAACAATGTATTTGTGACCAATAAGTGTCTTGAGGTGAATGAGCAAGATTTACAACCCTTGAAATGATGATTTATTTACTAATTACTACTAGATTATGTATTACTGATAGTTTGCATGTGGCTAAAGTTACAGTGAAAGTCGTAGCTTGTTCTGAATGAAAAAATTTCTAGTTACTCGATACCTTATTCCGTTTATTGAAAATTCTACAAACAATGCAGCCTTTTTAGTCCCTATTAAAGTTCTTTTAAGTCCTAATGTAGTTAATTACTAAGTACATATTCGTCGCCATTTTTTTTTCTGATTAATCCTACCTTTATGAACAACCCCGGGAATATTAGGTATACAGTGCGAACAAAAATAAATTAAATCAGACCAAGCTCTGTTCAGTCATTTTTGTACGGTTTTGCTTGTTCAAGTAAGACGCATACAGCTAACTTATTTTCGTTCTCACATTATTTTCTACTATAAAACGAGTATAACACTACTGAAATGTTATAAACAATAATTTTGTTTAGAAATTTAAAAAAATACGATAATTATGCATCCGTAGTAGATTGACAATTTGGGCGTTACTACAATGGGGTTTAATTGTTTCTAGACAAATACATGTTTCTTGGCACCTCTTACCGTCATTCTTTTGCGATTTACCTTGCTTTATGGTAGGTTTCTCATAAATTCGATTCACAAAACAAATAATACATCTAGTGCTACTTTTTTGTGACAAAATTTAATAGTGCCCTCAGTTTTGCACTCTTATGTTTTTGAGATACATCTTTTCAGTTTTTGTTCTATTTTTAAAATTTTCGTATTTTCTTTATTTTTTAACCAATTCAAAAAACAAAAGTCGTTTCTTCTTCACTCACAGAGAATTCATAAACAATAGAAAAAAGCCGAATTAAGTACCTATATAGTTATTACAAAAAAAACCTGATGCTTGATATTTATTAAAATAAAAATTGATTTTCCTATAAAAAAAATCTTTTTATCTATATATATGTATGTATGTTTTATTAATGTGACTACACTGGATTTTCAAAGGTATACAAAGTTTACTCTTTGAATTGGTTAAATTACAATAATTAAAGATTTTAAAAAAATCGATAAATATCAAAAAGCCGCTCTTTCTCAAAAACACAATTGTAGTTCAAAACTGATTACATCAATTTATTTGTCTCAAAAAAGTAAAAAGAGAATATATTATCCATCCTTTTTTGTGTAATTGGAGGTATGACAAATTTGTCACGTGACTCATTCTGCAAACCATACAATCGATCGAATAAAATTTAGCCGTTACTACTTTTTTGAGAAATATTAGACACAATTATCAGATCAAAATGAAATTGAAAGAAATACCCAAAGCTGTATCTGGAATTAATCAACGACACTGTTTTCCAACGCCTACCCAAATTAGAAAATTTTTTGCTCACACTGTAGGATAATAACGAAGTTATTTTTCATGTTAATGGGCTTTTTGGTGTAGATTAAGTCCTTGGTCGAAATTGGTGTGTGTATGTAATTAAATAACGAAAATAAATGTGTATCAAAGCGCAGATTAATACAGTTTTAATTTAATTTATTAACACGTTAAATCAGCATAAATCAAAAACAATACATCCTGACCTCAAACAAACTGGTTGGGATGTTTTAATTTATTGATGATGTATCAACGCGTTCCATCTGCCGAAATTAAAAACAAATTATATCAATGAACCGATAAAAACAACAAATTAGTAAGAGCTCGTAAAATAATAATTAAGCGAATCGGAAGTGGGTTCACGCTTACAACACTCGATTGATTTATGAATGAAGTATAAAAATACAATTTAAGTATTTAATAAGTTGTCGTATCAACAAAACAAACAATTAATATTAGATTGACCCAGGTTAGTTACACTTTAATTTATTTCATCGCATTAACAGCTTTATTATGTAAATAAGCTATTGAGATAAAAAAGATTAGTTTTTTTACAATTGTGCTCACTTTATGAGATATTTATGTAATAGTTTATTCAACGCTCTTTGAACTCGCTTCCTATAATAAATCAATGGCGAATCAGGTGTTTCTTTTAATTCGGGATGATTAATGATGATGATCCCTTAATCGGACCGAATAAAAAGTTATAGGTCGTCAGTCCTAATAAAAACCACCACAAATCGTCCATAAATACCCCACAAATTTCATTAACAGGTGTATTAATACGTTTCACACGTAATTTTAAGGTTGTGGCTTCCTCAATGGCGTGTAAACAGCATTAACTCCCAGATTATACTACATCCCTTTTTTGGACTGTAGTAACCTGTAACTTCCCCCAGCTTTGTCAAAACAATGAATCAGTTGGTGAATTGAGCAATGCTGTGGTTAAGGTCACGACCTAAATCCTTGTCGACGTGACACAAGGAATTATTAAACACCTTCTGTTCTACGAATGCCGAAAGTGCACTCGATGTTTGACAAAATACACGTGCTTTTCTATTGGTAATTAAATACAAACGAATGCAATATCCAGGTAATCAATTGATTTTCAATTGATTCATAATGATTTACAAATGATAAAAACAATCAATTATTTATTAGACTGCCATTAATAAGGCAAAAACCGAATTGTAATCAGACGAAAATTTACAAACCTTTACTACAAATTTCTATTTTACTTCTAGAACGTTTCTATTAAAAATTTTTGTATATAGATTATAAATTTTTTTCAGGATTTTCTTCTACTATTTTATGTCAACTTTTTTCTTTGTCCTTTCTCTACCAGTAGTCTTTTTTTTTAAATACTTATAGATTGTTTTAGTTCTAGTTGCCGGTTTTAAAGTTCTTCTAGATTCTTTTTCTTCTGGTTATCATTTTACAAGTTCTTCTAAAGCATCTGGTTTTTTACAATAGTCCTTTTCATTATGTTATTTTTTTGAATGGTCTTGTTTATAAATAAAATAGTTTTTACTATGTTGGACTTTTGACAAGTTATCAGTTTTCTTGCCAGCGTTTAGGGAGTTATTTGTTCTCCTTTTCAAGGGTTAAAATGTGAATTTTCATACGAAAAAGTGAAGTCAGTCATTTTTTTATTCTAGAATATTTTTGTTGTTTTCTTTCTCTTTCTTTCTGACTTATCAAGACAATATCAAAAAAAAATCTCTACATAAAATACTAAAATAGTTATCGAAAAATCGCCTATATTCAATTGTTTATGTAAATTTGGGAATAATTAATTTTTATTACTCGGGTTATGAGATAATGTCCAAAACAAAATTGTCGAAACGTCGACAACCGAAAGTGTTTAATTTCCCTGTCCATCTTTCGGCAATTCCAATAACGTTTTTAATGTTTGTTGCCTATAATTAAAAAAAATGTGTGACAAACTCGTCCCAGCTTAGGGAGGGCCCAAATAGTGTTAGCCCAGGGCCACTAACGTTAGCGATCCGCCTCTGCGCAAAGGTGATTGTAATCGTAGGATTCCCAGGTGCTTATATTTGCAATAAATAACTAATAACTACTAATGTAGCATCATATATCGTACAAGACGTACAATTAATATGTAAATAAACACATTAGTCCGGGCGCTGGCGAGTTATAACACAAATTGAGTAGAACAGTGTTCTATTTCTCTGAATTTCAAATACAAATTAACACCATATTTGAACTGATTGTTTAAACGAACTAATACACCAACTATTAATATTAATTAATCACCCAATACTGGCACAATAATGTCAAAATTCTTGCCGAAAGATATTTTAAATGAACTCGTGATGTGTGCTAGTTGGCAAACAAGTGCGGTAGCTTGTCTAAGAAATGTTTGCCATTGTTTCAGACTAGAAGTAAAGAAAATAAAATTTGAAGATTATTATTAACAATCCGATGACTTTCCAAGAATGGATAGAGGAAATCGGAGCAAGACGGTTTAATGAGGCAAGGATACTCACTTTATCTTGGCGGCTGATAATGATATCGAGAAATTAAAAGTCAAGACGCAGTGGTTAGTTTAACAACTTCCAAAGTCGTTTTACCATTTTGCGTGAGAATAACAAGACCATAGATGAGTTTCAAACTAATTTACTAATTTGGTTCCCAAAATAGAGTAATTTCAACCCACATTATTGTCGGTACGAAATGTTTTGATGAATATTTCTATTTTAGAAAAGATTAACTATAAAATTTGTTTTAAAAAGATTTTATTTGTTTATGTATTTACGTAAATTGAGGGAAAATAGTTTTCTGAAACAAACAGCAATTTACTGTTATTATTATGAAAAATTGAGGTTGTATCGAGTGATTGAAAAAAATCTAACCTTTGTAGGACATGGAAGAAAAAGATAAGACACATTAGAGTCACGAGGATGAGAATGTCCCCAATTGTACCCAGTAACTATTAATGTTTGTTAGGTTTTAATTAGCTTTGCACATTCTAATTTTTAGTAAAACCAAACGTCGGTGTGTAACAATAATAATCATTGTAGTATCTAATTAATTCCTTTTTTCTTGTCCCTTATATTATATACAGACTTTTCTCTATAGCTGATTCAAAGAATCATAAAATTTTTACTACAATTTAGGAGACGATAGTCACAATTATTATAAATGCCTCTCCGATGTAAAAAATGGTCTAAACTAAAACTCCAATATATTTATTGTGCGATTTTTTAAAACTAAAAAACAAGTAGCTAATTTTACCATATACTATAAAAATCTTAAATTATACATTTTTGATATAGTCGGATGTGAAAACTGTTATTGTAAATTGTCCTTCAGTCTTTTCTCTACATACACCTCGGAAGACCCTTCTATACAGTACTAGTATACTATATTTTTATTGATACAAGTTCACACGTATAATAACTGTCATTTTTCATCACATTTTTAAGTAATACTGTTCCTTCCCAAAGCGTTTTGATTGACATTTATTAATCTATTTGGTAGTTTTTACAAAGTTAGGGTAAAACACAAAGGAAACCGCTTAGAATAAGCGAAACTTTTTCTCGAAAAGAACACTGACAAAACGAATGTCAAATAAATAGATAAAAGACTTTTTCTTACATCTGACTCGAAAGACCGTAAAATTTTTAAACCTAATTTGGGACTAATTTCAAGTTGATATAATACCGGCAGTATCTTCGTTTCTATAGAAAATTGAAAAAATTTGGGGCTGTGATTGGTTGTTGCCATATAAAAGTATTAAAATTTGAGGTAGTATCTCAACTTGAAATTAGCCCATAAGACACCAATTATTATAACTATTTCCGTTTTTTTAAGAGCAAGTAGAGTTGCCACAGAAATAAAAGATGAAGGACTTACAATAAACAAATTAATAAGTATTGTTGTTGGGTTTACCCCAAACAAATCCAGCCTACAGGTCCATTTTGATTAGGTAATGATAGTCTTATTGTGTTATACATAGTTTAACAGGTATAGATAAGTCTATTTGTTTTACCAAATAAAAATAGGTATAAAGAATAAATAAAAATACGCAATTTCAAGTGTTCTAAAAATAAATAACATAATTTTCGACCTATTATTTACACAAAGATAGAAACAAGTTTTTTTTTAAATAAACAAAGTTACAAAAGTGATTATTAAAAAATGAATCGGTATAAAGTCGCTTTTAAACGGCAGTGAAGTCCGCTGTGTTATGAATGATCTTCACTTTCGATTACGACATTAAAGAGGGATGAGCTTCGATTTGGTATAAGTAGGACACAGGAGATAAAAGTCAGAAGTGTGTATAGTAAGTATGAAGAGGAGAGGAGGGAAGGAATGCGTTGCGTCCTGTATCAATCTATCTAGGAGGCATGGGTTGCAATGCCATTCATGAATTGTCCGTGAAAGACCGTCGGAGTCGCGCTACTTGCATAACCTGTAACCCGTGTGCGACCCAAGACATGACAATTGCGGCGCTTTGGCGCGTGCCGACTGTCACTTGTCGGCACGATCGGCTAAATTAGTGGTAGACTCACATGTGAGCGGCCAATAATGCAATAAAAACGGTCCGAGGGGCGGGCCCACTCGCGCTGGACCCAATCGCGCTTTATTATCGGAAGTGCGCTCCGTGTGACATTACCTGTTCCTTCATTCACTTCAGATATCTGGCAGGTTGTGCGAGGTCAGTGGCTGGTCCGCGGCCGCTGTCGATGATTGATGAGGCATGATTTGCCGTTTTATGACGGTTTTACGCCCGATCTATCGCAGGCGGCTTGTCTCCGTCGTTGTGTTATACGATGCTAATTGCTGTTTGCTCTCTCGGTCTAACAGGTGTTACAGATATAGCGGCGACAAGTTCCATCATTGACGGATGCCGACGGCATTTTAAGCGCCACCTCATGACACAACCAGCAACTTTCGCACAATCGCATAATTTACGATTTGTTACGCTTTAACGTAAACATCGCGGCTCATTCATGAAAATTCTAATACTTTGTAAACGCCGGGACAGTGTTTGCTCTTTTCCGCATACTTCACTTCAACTTTTCAGAGCTTTGCCGAAAGATGCGCTTGAGACGCTCATTCATTTTTTACTACATGGTTTTCAACGACACTTTGCAAACATAAAGAATCGACCTAAGCAGTTTTACGCTCAGCCGAGACTGCTTATGAAGAGATTACCCACGAATTTATGCATACCTATGAGCTATTTACAAAACGAGACTAAACCTTTTACTTTCTTCCCAAAAACATAGAAAAAATTCGCGCTACGCTCGAGAGTACAATTAATAATTTAAGATAACATCAAGATAACTAAACACGAAAAAAATGGAGAATGAAAAATATTCTGCACAAACATGCAAAGAAACATGATTGATGGTTGCACAAATAATACCCAAATTTGTATTTATACGGTCACTCTAAACTAAACCAATAATAAGATGACTTTTTAAACCCTGAGCAATAATAGAAGGATTTACAGTGTAAGCTTGTTAAACAATTTTCTGAGTAATTTATGGTACAGCAGGTAAAAGTAAAGGGAAAACCCTCGTGAAGGTTTATCTTGATGGAAGGTAAAAAAGTAAATATTGTATAGATGTTTCTGTGATTGAAATTATCCCAACTTTAAACATCACCGCCTAATAATACCCCATTATTTAGGATAACGGAAACAAACGCATTTTCTGAACCTTTAACTGTAAATATTTTTGAATTCTGTTTTATAATGAGCGATTAAATAAATTTATGACCATTTGTACGATGGTTATACTCATTTTTTAAATGATTTGAAATATCGCTATATTGCTCGTCTAAACAAAATTTCATAATCCAAATCAAGCATTTTTTAATTAATATTATTACCAAAGATAAATCAAGTCAAGAAAAATAAGGCAAGTCAGATCAGTTTCTAAACTTTTATCCTAGCTTATACCATCTGTGACAAAAATCGAAACATCAAATTTTGGCACTGACAAGAAAATTAGACTAAGCCACAGTACAAGATAGAGAAGAAACTCAGTACACGTTGGAAGTTATGCAACCGACTTTTTTTTCTGTTTTCTATATATTCCCTTCTATCGTTGAAAATTTCTTTGCCACTTTCGGAATGTTAACTGAGCTATTTTCCTTATCTTGTACTGTTTTTCTTAAACACCGAGATTTCATTTTATCCTGTCTTAGAAATTACGAATAATAACCGAAACGATGCGAACGAAAACGAACTGAATCAGAGCGAGTTCTGGTCTGTCATCTTTGTATAAGTTTAGCGCGCACAGTCAACTCTATAGTTCAGCTTATTTTCGGTCTCACCGTATATTCAACATGTTTAAAGCATCTCTTCCAACGTTCAACCATTACCATTAGTTTTAGATTTTAGCGTATTTTAGCCAAATATATACATATCCAGTGACTTAGCCATAAATTATTTGTTCCAGAGCAAGTTTTACAATAAAAAATAAATAAATAAGTGATTACTTGTGTTATCTAAACTTGGACCTATGTAGTTATATTTCGCTCATTCTTGGTTAACAGTTCAATACTTATCCCAGTGGATTATATGACGCAGATTTAGATTATTTCCGCAATTCTGGCATTAGTTGACAACGGTATAACAAGAAAAGCAACTGATTGTGGCTAATTTAAGTATTATTGAGATTAAAATGATTGTATATTTAGTTATTATCCTTTCATGTACGGCCGTTGAACAATCTTCCACATCCGTAACAAGAAATCATAATTTCAGAAAAGGTTCTTATTAAACTTACAAAAAATAATGTTAGATTCATTTTTATTATAGTTTTAGTAAAGAATGTTAAATTTTGTAAAATAAATAAAAAATGAGTAGTAGTACTGTCAAAGCGATAATATTTATTTTACACCTAATTTTTTTTTATTTAAATAATTAATAATCCAAATAAAATTGTAAACAGAAACATCACTGCAATTTTGTGATTCGTAAGTGTAGAAATAAACAGCCAGTTCGCGTTTTATTTGTAAATAACTACTAATAATAGTACTATAAAATTCTATAATTTTTCTAACTACTCCGTTCCTGGATAAAATACCAAATCTTGAATTTATGTGTTCCTACAAGAATAATAATTCACGCACGTATTTTTCACTTCACTGTTATGTCTTAGAAAAAAGCTATTACAAAAAGGTGATACAACACTCTATGTTAGAAGTATTTTAATTTTAAGAATTCCTCCTAAGATACAACCACTATTAATTGTAAAAACATTGAGTAAAATGGTCTAAAATCTAGTTAAATTGTCATTTAACTAAACTCGATAAGTGTGTTTGTAACCAGCTGATAAGTTAGTTGATCTTACCTAATTATTGCACTTTATTACTATTTTAAAAATGTTAAAAAAAATTGATTAGAGTACAATTTTCCATCCAAAAAAATCAATGAAAAATTTAGTGTGTTATTAAAGGCGCACTATTCGTTCTATTTTTAACGAATTGCAAAGACGCAAGGGGCCCCTCGGGCCCCAAAATAACTCGCTCCAAGCCACACGATACAATACAGTGTGATTCATTAAATTCTCAATGTCCAATAAGACATCCACCCACGCAGCTATTTCCCGCCGACATTCTTGAAATTTGTGAGGATTTCCCCCAAAATGTAAAAAAATGCAGTTGCACGTTGTAAGTAAACTTATTCATTGAATGAACGCATGTCATTGTGATGTGTACAGCACGGTAGTTACGCCCACCGTTGCTATGGTTACGACACCAACGCGGTGTTATTAGACCCGCTATCCTAAACAATCGATATAATATGGCAACTTTTCTGTCATGACTTTTTTTTATTGTAAAATACAGTGAAATTTGCAGAAATGCCCGATTCAGAGGAGAAATATAATGTTGCTTGGAGAGTAAACGGGACTAATATTCACTAGCGCTTTAGAAAGCGGGACAACGCTGATATCTTTATAATACCTACAGTTCCGCGAGTTTAATTTTTATTTTAGTTTTTGTCTAACGAGAAATTGCCATTAGACACTCACTCTCGATTAAACAAACGGCTTTTGTGGGTTTTAAAAAAATAAATCATAATCGCATTACTACTAGCCAAATCTCAAAAAAATAAATAAAAATAAATGAGAGATAGATGACTTAACCTCACATTTATTGCATTGATTAATTTGGTTCTGAATAATTAATTGATTGGTTTGTTGCAATTCGGAAAAAAAAACAAAATTAAAATTTGGATTTTGGGTTTGGATACAAATTCGACATTTTGGTTTAAAATAATGTCCAAATTTCGGAAAAAAAAAAGTGAGCGTCGTAAACAGCAAACCGTCTGAGTGTGGCGCCTGCCCCCTCCACTTTTCTGTCTTGAAGTACAAGACTAATGTCCAATCGTCCAAGTCTAGTAGTGGGGATGGTTGCGCGCTGCGCTGATGTTCGATGCATGGCAATACGTGAATTGGTCGACTGTACATAAAACCATTTCAATGCACTGCGATCCCGCTCGTTTCAAAACAAAACACATGCGGAGATAGCATAGGTAACTAGATCGAGTTTGACAGTTGTCACGTGGAATGAAAATTTTGAAAAAGCTGACTGAAAATCGCGCTGTTTCAACCGGATTTCATATGGAACGCTTAGTGGGGCCCGTGGGACGGCAGACTGCCGGAAAAAAAATGACTTTCATCGACCAAAAAGCCCGATTTGTGTGACTTTATCCAAGGCATAAAAATCGGCAAATAGCCCAAATTTTTTCCGGGGGAAAAAGGCGTTTGGCGGGAAATTTCGGGGAAAAACCGACTCACCTGAGATTCAAACCACATGATTAATTTGGGCTGGGGGATGTCATTGTTGCGTAGTGCAACATGTCACTTGAAGAACACACTATCACATGCATGAACTATCGTGCACGGAGCGATACACAGTCTAACAGAGTACGCAGGCAAAATACGGCAGCGCCAAGACCGGTCTGAAAACATCGGCCGTCCTCGGGTCGGTCGGGCATTATCGGCCCACCTGCATATCATGCCCACAGCCGACTGAAAGGTTAGGTTAGATGAAAATATTCCAGCTCTGTCAAGGCGGGTTTTGGGACTTTCAAAATGCTGCTTCTTTAGCGACGTTTCAGCTTCAGGCACGACGCCTGAAAAAGCACAAGGCATGGACAGGCATTTTACATAAGCGCGGTTTTGCCCAAACGGACTAGCTACAAATTACGCAAATTATCCACAGCCGAGTTCAATTAATCGCGCTTGCAGTTTTTCACCCAGACTCACTGACGGTGTTTACGTTTCAGGGGATTTTTCAGCGCGCCAAACATTTCAAAAAATAAATTCATTAAACGCGAATTCTGTGACAACTTGACGCTCTATGTTTATTCAAATGGAATTGGGGAAAATCCTCACAGGTATCACTGTTTAGGCTGAAAAGTTGTCTTATTAATAATTTAGTAAATCACGCAAAATAAACATGACACGTTGCTTACAATTTTTACCCTCATCTTTTTAATCCCATCTGGATTCAAAAGGAAAATAAAAAACTTATTAATGATATTGCAAAAAGTGAGAATTTTGCATACAGATCAGGATGAGGATGTGATTTCATATTAAAATTTTGCTCGCTGAAAAATTACAGGCTGCGGAAGGTCGAGTTGTGCACATTTATTATACCGATTACAGGAGGTAATAATGAAGTTCCTCATTGAAATACACCCTTTAATTTCGATATTATTGAAATTAGATTTATCTATTCAATTAAAGTCCTCTCTAGAGGTAATTTGCTCGGACGAGAATTTTCGTTTGCCACCAACGTCAACTTCCATAAAAGATTTAGTGCGTTTATGACTTAATCCCTGCTTTTTTATCTATGAAAAAATCTTGTTTTGGTGTTTTGTTCTTTGCTACAAATTGTGGTTAAAAGCGAAGTTCAAGCTGCATTAGGAGATTGTGACGTCACAAACGTAGAGAAAGTGATAGCTTCATCATAAAACGCTGCGCAAACAGTCAAAACTACAAAAAAATTATATTAAAACAGTTCAGGAGGATTAAATTTTGTTTCGTGTGGTAATGCCTATTTGTATTTAATATCTGTAATAACTAAGGCTCCAGAAACGTAAAGATGAGAAAGATTTGGTTAACCTTTAATTCTCTTATTTCACTATAGTTCACCCTGCTTTTTTATAACTAATAAGATTCTTCACAAATTTAAAGATGTCATGATGAAAATATTGCAAATAAACTATTATTGATGACTGTTTCAGAAAGAAAGCTAACCTAAAAATGAGAAATGTCGTAATGACTAATGAAGGACTCGATGCAAATGTTGGTATCCCTTCTCAAATAATCGTAAATAATAAATTTAATGACGTTTTGATTACTGTGAAAAATTTTATTAAGTGCAAGGAAGTTGGGCGCACATAAAACTAAATAAATAGCTGTTTAAGACATCAAAACAGTGGCGGCTGGCGGATTTTAAAATCTCTGTATTTTCAAACTCAGCATGAAACCCAAATTTTGCATTAGAGGGTGGTAATGGGTATCAAATAAATAGAAGATTAACTGCAGTAAAAAAAATTTGGACGAGATTTGATTTTTTGAAATGGTACCTCTTCACCTTCACCTGACATGTCTGAAACGATGGTTTATGAAAGAACAGTATATTTTTTTGTTATTAAGAAACAACACATGCCAAGAATTTTTTTTAGTTTTTTAAAAATTTTAGGAAAAGTTATACCTAAACTAATAAAAATTTTGAAGAAGAGCATTTTTAGAAAATCTAATTTCAAATGCTGATAACTTCGAGAGAATAAAAGAAATGAAAAAACAAAAAAAACCTGGTCATGTATTTATTGAAATAATGAAAAAAAAATGAACTCTTTTATTATAAAGCATTTCGGATATACCAGGTGAAGACGTGTCATTTTTTTAAAAAACAAATTTTGCAACTTTTGTTAAGAGTTTTTACTGAAATGACTTTTTATTTAGTACCTGTAGTCAGTCACCCCTTAAATCAGAATTTAGATTCCATGCTCTATTCTAATAATAAAAAAATTTAAATTTGTAAACGCTCGTATGTTAGAAAAAAGAAAAATTGTTCAACTCTTTCTTATCTTTAAGCATTTCAAAACACCTAAACTAGTTGTCTTCGAGGGAATCATATGTTGATTGCTAATTTTTGCCATTTGTGATTAAAAAAACAATGCATAAATGTACAATATTTTTTTTTACTATATCTACATTATGTTTCTTTGAAACTATAATTTTTACAGAATTAATCTTCTAATTACAACTACTACTACTGACTTAATTTTCAGTACTCTTAATACAGAAAATTGTTTGCTTGAAATATTTTTTTATCAGCTGTGAGTCGGTACTTTATCCTGAGTAATAAGATTTTGCAGATTATAAAAGATAAAGAACTTGCGTATTTTGTGATGACTTTTGTAAAACTATCAAAGAATATTTAAAAATAAAATATAACATGCCCCTGTAAATCTGAAGAAACCAGAGAAGACTGGAGAAACGTCGTTTAAAAATAAGAACTTAAAGAAAAAACATCTAAACTCTAAAGTTGATGTTGAATCTAACAAACCACCTCCAAAATTTAATTTAAAAAAAGTTTGGATTTATATCAACAATAATAATGATAATAATATCATTATTATATTATTATCATTATAATGATAATTATTATTATCATGATAATAATTATTATTATCATGATAATAATTATTATTTATGATAATAATTTCGTCTTAGTGTTTCTGGAATAGGTAAATTTAACCAAATGTCGATCCCGCTCACAGTAAAAGCTGAAACTTTTTCATTAATTTATTTTGATTTAATTTAATCAAAAAACGAGTTTTTGTTTAAAATATGCCACAATTGGCGAAACCTGCAAACTTCTTTTGTTACCCATTAGGACCTAATTCCATTGTAAATCACAATAACCGGTAATAAAAGTAGGTAACTAATAGTTATGAACTTACGGTTTATGAACTGAAGGATTTATGAAAAGTGGTAATAATTGGAAGAAGATCCTTCGACAATACATTTTGACCGCAACTTAGGGTGTCAAATAAATACTATTAAACGATTAGGATTATTCTGAAAATTGCAGTCAAACTAAATTGATCTCTTCTTGATTTTAGCAAGCAACAAAAAAAATTCTGATTTACTAAAATTATGTTATTTTAGTTTTTTCCGTGTTGACAGTGTCGACATGTCATACAACATAATTACATAAGACGGAAGTGCAGCACACTTTGAAGCATATTTTTAATTTTTTCGCACTTATGAGTATCTAAGTAAAAACTGCGATATTTTGTTCTGTTTGGAAAAAAATGGGTTCAACATTAGGACAAAGAAGAAGTTTGCTCATTGACGCGAACATGAATTCGCTAATGACTAATGGAATGTTGTATCCTGTCGTCCTGCCCGCATTATCATCCTGTGTACAGCGGCCTTAGTCCTATCGTGGCCGAGGTAATGAGGGCAATTTCCCCCGCCAAAAATTTTGGTGTAAAATGAAGAAAAAGCCGGCGTCGATATCGACACGTTTGCATTATCAATGCTATTGTCCTGCATCCAGACGTCCAAAAAATCAAGCGTCAGTTCCGAGTGCCGATCCTGATCCTCCGACAGTTCGTCAATCAATGCTGAAAATCTATAAAAGTGTGTTTAAAGTTGCGCTACGTTAGATCTGAACGTACCGAGCGAGCAATGCCTAAGTTATTATCAATTACTGTGACTCAGCCGTTGTGAACCGGTCCGCAATTCACTGCCATGCATAAAACATAGTCCTTCTCTCTCTATTCCGGCATTCGTGCTGCTTTCTGAACCGGCTGGAGTATGGTTAGGTTGGGTCGCTCGGCTCTCCCTTCCCTAATAAGTTTCTTTTATCTCTGTCCTTTTTGGACGCATGCTGCGGCCATAACTGCCTCTCTTTCTACTGACGTCACCATTTCAGTGCAAGTAGCTAGGCTACAGTGTACTGCTTTCACGGAAAGCTACGGCACCGACCCTCCAGTCTATTTCTCTCTACAGTCGCCCAATTGGGTAGTGCACCTCGTCGTTCGATAAACAAAGCGAGCGAAAGCGAGTAACGCACTGGCGGATACTTCTAGTTACATATAACCATGGAATGGATAATTTCGAAACTTCTACTCTGTATTTCAAGCATAATAATGGAAATAAGATAATCAAAATTTGCGCGTGTATAAAGCACAGCTAAATATTTTAAGGCCCGAATTAAACATCGCGTTAGATGAGTTTTTCTCAGGCGGCACCGGAAACGGTCATTACATCTGGACGGCGGAGAATGAAAAACAAAAGAAGTGAAGCCGGGCACAGCCACCTCGATCTCGTTGACGTGGATCACCCCTTCATGCCGTGCTTGATTCTGGATGATGCCCGTTTGCGGTTTGGTCAATTTTCAGTCGACGCTTCACCGGGATTCGTCTGTTATGCGCATACGTCACATATTCAAATCAAATAATAGGAATAATTTAACGAGTTCTCTCTCTACAGAGGAGTACTCATTTGGGGTTTTTTAACGAATTATTCCCTTTGTACCCGGTGGTTCAATTAAACGTTCGCTGAAAAATTATTTCGTTTAACGACGAATTTTTCCGAAAAGAACCGGACGAAAACAAGTTTATGTGTGTTCCAACTTCAGGCAACAGCCTCACCGACCGTTCGTTCTTTCTCTCTTCATCCTGTTTCGAACGAGCTGGCGGTTTTACTCCTAAAAATAAAGTCCAAGCATCGATCCTCGGTGCTTTTAAATTTGGCGGCCGAAAACTAACCTCAAAAAATGCAGGCGAGCGCTAAGGTTGAATTGTGCAACAAACATAAGGCTCAAATGATATTAAGATAACGATGGAGAGGCGTTAAAGGATTTTACGGCCATTGGAAATGATAATGGGAAGAATTTAAAAGAGTACATTATTTATTTCAGCAATTTCCATTGGGAAGAATGAAGATACGCGTCATAACGTTTAATCACGTGTGTTTGCAGATTTAGTATTGCTACAATGCCACCTTGCAGTAAATGGTTTAGCGCACGCCCCTGCTGGGACCAAAGCAGAGGCGGCGGTAATGGAAATTTCGCTTTTAGTTTATTGATTAGAAAGTCAATGTTAAAGCAGAATTTTGAAATTAAACAAAAAGTTTTAAAAAAAACGTCATTATCACCTAGCATGAAAAATTTCCAAAATAGTATTTCCTTCTTATTTTTTTATGTGATAGCTAGGTATTAATTACTTCTTTTTATATAAACACTTTATGGTGTTGGTAATGACTTAAAATTTTATCGTATGTCTAAAGATTTTAATCTTTATTCAGTAAAATGGTATTACGTACTCGGTTCTGCTCATTACAAGAAAGTTATTGCTATAGTTGTATATAATACCTTGTAGCACTGAAAAATAAAAATACTTACTACATACTTATTTATTATCAGATACTGCAGAAGAAGAGTATACTCGCTTATTTGATGTACCAAATATTTAAACATCTTCATGTACTAAAAAAATTAAAGATTTTAATAGTTATTTAATAATTGGGACGATTTAAAACGTGAGCGAAGCGAGCGCGTTAATAGAGTTGCAATAACATTTACCCCAACAATACAACTCTTTATCAGTAGACGGTCACAATAGTTGAGAAATAATTTATGACAGCAGGTAGTTTTACGGAAAAAGGGCATATCATAGTTTTGTCAACTATTTTGACCACCTACTGATAAAGAGCTGTATTGTTGGGGTAAGTATTATTGCTTGGGGATTATGAAGTCATTCTACTAGAATTTGTGGACGACTTTTTTTTATAACTGTTATAATGTTATATATGTTAAAACAAAAAAGTAGATTACAATATTTTTTCATTGTATTACTACACTGACCAAACTTCATGCCAAAAATTAATGACAGATATTCTGAAAATGACAAATTACAAAAACTATTAGGCTCGGCTAAATTGTAATTATTGACTTCTTTCATTTTTAACTTTAATTTCTAGATTTTCTCCTTTTTTTCATAATCAAACGACTGCAGAAACATACAACAAATTTTTCTGTTAATCGGGCCTTGATAGATTAAAAAATGCAATTTCAAATTCGATGGTAGTTCGTGCAAAATGGCATAATATTGGCTGGTCGGTGTCCATGTGAAATCTAATTTTCAATGTTGTCTTTGGGATAAAAACTGATATTTTATTGAAATAAAGTGTTTAAGATATTTATTGCTGATTTTGTGAAGCTTTGTCTCAAACAGGTACTCGTTGTAAATTATCAGATTCACGATTTAAGACTTGTTTGACGGGCAGCGTGCCTGTACGTTCAAGATCTATGAAAAACAAAAAATTATCAAAAGCCCCCTAAAATTAACTTCTGATAATGTCTGTTGAAAAATAATCTATAGTCTTTTAAACTTTCTTCTGGGTCTGAGAAGCAGTCGAGGAGCGGTAACCATAGTATGATTCATTTTTAGTAAAGTGGCAAATAAGTCACACTGTAACAATAAGATTTGCTAAAGAATTGTCTGAATTATAAAGCCGCTATAGACCGTCATAAAAGCCTAGAAAATAAAACGTGACAAACAGTTTAAACAAGTTAAAGTGAAAATAATTCTTAATTCAGCATAATATAAAAGTTTATACCTACTCTATCAAAAGTTTTAGGTGCAGAAATATAAGCCTTACTTTTAACTGCAATTCCCAACATTTTACATTGCTTACATATACTTAATTATTTATAAAACATTGAGAACATTTAATACGAAACAAATTTTTAATTTTGTTCAGGATTTGGACATTGGAAATAAGATTGAAATTGTTAATGATGATTCTGGTAATTAAATCCTTCTCTCTTAAACAAATAAGAAATTCGTTAAGAGAGACAACTTATTTGTGTATTTATACTTTAACTTACCTAAATTACCTATCTACTTGTTGTGCTAACTTAAGTGCATTTTAATTAAGACTTGTAAAATATTTGTAAAAACATAAACAAAATCATCAACTATCTCATCCAGGGTCATCTAACCTAACCTGACCCAACCTGACCCGACCTAACTCGACCTGACTGTTTACAGTTTATTCTTACCAATCATTTAAAAAAATATTTAGTAAAAATTTTCTAAAAAATGGTGTTAAAACAGGAGGCTACAACAAGACATTTAAGTGTGTTTATAACTTAATTAGTCATTAAGAGGTTAGCAAATTGTATTAGTTCTTATAGGATTATAAAACCAAATGCTTCTAGACCCTAGTTATTTGGCTTAGATGTATAGCAGATAAAACCCTTAATAAAGGTTGTTCGCTCTTTATTACAGATTGTGTCATTATAAACACCTAAAAAGGCATAATTATAATCGCACTAGAATGTTATGAACTATTCCAGAATGATGCTGAACATTTCCAGAATCATGAGTCACACTATGGCGCGTAGTTTTGAGAAATATTCATCAAAGCCATTGATTGGCTACGAGAAAGCTAAGTCATCGTTCCACCTGCATGAAAATTGTTTGCGTAAACTTTCGGATAATTGTTGGCAGTGACCAGTTAGTGGGAACCCGATTCTTAATCAAAATTACTTACAATATTTTAAATAAGCGTTTTCAAAATTTAAAAGTTAAGTTTAAAAAAAATTAAATCAGGTAATTGTCAAAAGAAATATTTCGCCCGTAATATGTAAAACAGGCGTAATGTTTTACTTTCGTCTGTGGTATAGATACACCAAGTTTCTAAGATCTGCCAATAAATTTTCATAAGCCATTCAAACGGTAGTGATTAATTAGAACATTGTCACTTAATTTTTATTTTTGATTGTATCGGAACGAAATTCTAGTTATATGCGAATTGGGTCCCGGTTGATATACATGTACACATCTCAGTCGGCTTTTTTTCTGAAACGACCGTAAATAATAATTTTGATCACTGTGTTAATTAAACGATCTGTGAAAATTTTTATTAGGTTTAAGAAAATTGGTTAAACCATTACTAAAGTGTAAAGTCATTAAAAAGCAGTTTTGATTCAATTGTGCTTAAAATTATGTTCAGTTCCGTCAACTATAAGTGGGCTGCATTTTTAAGAGTTTTTAATAAACCGAATAATGAGGTTTGCCAAACTAATAGTAGATGAACCCAGAACCAGGTCGTTGTGGTGGTACATTTTGATTTAGAATGGTTCCATCAACATCATAAATCAAAATTCGTCAACGGTCAGGATATACCTACAGTGAGTCCAAGTCTACTGTTAGATTTATTGCAGTTTTTGAAAAGTCTTATGGTTGACGAGACTAAATATTTAGAGACTAAAATCCTTTAAACTGACTTCTGAGGCTGAGGGATAGTCGGTGGGTGTAACGTGTAATCATAGTACGATTTATTTTTTCTAAGAGGCAAATAAGCCACATTGGCCTTAGTTTTTGAAGCCGCTTGATAGAAAAGCGTAAGAGCGGACGTGACAAACAGTTTGAGCAGATTCAAAATAACGCGCTCTTGCACCGTTCTATCAAGCGGCTTCATACACTAAGACCAATTCTCTTACAAATCTTGTTACGATGTGGCTTATTTGCCGCTTTACCAAAAATGAATCGTACTATTATTACCGCCCACCGACTACCCCTCAGCCACAAGTCAGTTGAAAGAACTTTATAAAGATATTTTCAGAGATCCTCATAATTTTATCAGTACTTTAAACTCATTTTAGCTGTCAGTAAAACTCCAACTAATGTAGCAACTTTTTGTTTAAAAAAAAATAAACCAGATTTGAGCCATGTTGTCTTTTCATTTCAAGGCACTTGGTCTCTCCTGAGTTTATAACTATTCTGTTGTCGTTAAATGTGAAGACACGTTTTACTGACAGTTTTTCTGCCTTAATTTTTTTTTACATAAAAAAAATTGTATCCAAATTTGTTATATTTTTCGTCTGTTAGTTTTATAATCACTTTTTGTCTTCAATAATTTCATTTTGGCATAATTTGTGACACAAAAATCATGTAAACCAAACCAAATTTACTTTTCAATTCCGACATGACTGATATTGTAATTGTGCTCAATAAAAAAACGTGATTTACACAATTTTTTATGTCAATGTCAAAATTTTATGTTCCAAGTTTATTGTCGCCCATTGTATTATCAAAAATCGCAATTAAAATTTTTTTAGAACCTTAAAGATAGTCATAAAAAACGCAATATGTAACAAATATATAGTTAAAAAAAAATATTTGAAAAAAAAACTTTCCTATAAAATAATTACTTACTTATCAAATAATTATGTGCTTTATATCAAGGTGATAAAACGTATATCGTGCAAAAAGCTTTGATAATTAAGATTTTTTTTAATGTTCAAATTTAATTTTGAAAGATTTTATTTTTCATTTCATTAGTTAAAAAATACCAAATTATACTCTTTCTATATCAAATTAAAATAGAACAGAAATGTCCAAATAATAGGTAGATACTTGGATTGGAAGGATATTAAAACAGTAGGTACAAAATATTTAATCAGATTTTGTTATCTTACTTATCTTTTTGTTTAGTTCGTGATAAATATAACACCGACTGATGTTCAGAAGCAACACTGTCAAACTGCAAAATTAACATAAATTCTGCAATTAGTTGAGTTGTAAGATGTTGCATTCTACACATACCATTTAAAGGTAGATTATCCATCTTCAGAATATTTCAATGAATCAAGACTGAAACAAATTAAACAAGACTAAATATGTACACGGTCGCAGCAGTTCTAAAGAATTTATATTATATTTTAATAATTACACCAACTTCAAATCTAAAATGTCCATAAATAAAATACAAATTAACTTAAATAAAGAAAAACAAAATCACTAACTTTTCATTAAATAATACCGAATTTTCGGAACCATCTCTAAATAACAAAATTAACCAGTTTTGTAAAAACCAATGCCGAACTGTATTATCTTATTCAATAGTTTATTGCTAGGCAACGCTCATAGTCAGAAAAACCAAAGACTTTTTTATATAAATTTTAGATAAAACGTAGTATTGCACTCGTGATAATCACATTCAAAAATCTTCTTCTATTAAAATTTTTTTTAAAGTGTTTCATAAAAAAATACATTTAATAACAGCATATTAACTAATACAGCATGCAAAAATTCAGGTTTTTGTGTTGGTTAAAGTAGTAAAAAATCCCATACTAACACCATTAAGAGTCTTGATTTTTTTTCTTTTGAATAAAAATTAGCTCGGCATCGCGGTCGCTCCCAGAGAATTGCATCTACCTTGTAGCGCAATAAACAACAGTAATGTCTTCATCAGAGATATGCAAGAGCCAGCTAAGTGCTCTTCTCGTTCTTACAATTGTCAAAATTTGGTACTACACCAATTAAAGATGTTAAGTCTTTGTGCAGCTGAAATTTAAAGTGATATAGAGCAGGTGTGTTTTAATGACTTTATAAAGCAACAAATGGATAAAAATTTATGTGGAGATAAATCATCTTCAAGCTATTATATTAATTAATAAACTTATTACAAGTTAAAACAATAAATTTTGCAAAAAGATTCAGGCTGATTTTTATGTCGCCGATAATTAGATATAGTAATTAAATACGCAAAAACAGAAATGCAACCGTTCATTAGCAAATCCTGAAAATATAGAAGATCAGGATATTGATGAAAAACCAGATTAACTGTCTGGACTGGTAAAAAATAAATAAATATCGAGCGTTTTTTTAAATTTGGCGTCAGTTTAGTTTAGTTATAATAAAAGTCATCATTTTAGGTGATCTTCCATAAGCAAATGCAACGCTCAATTTAAAAGAACACCCTTCAGTTATTTTTTAAATGTTTTTCCTTGTTTTGACGGTTTTTAAAAAAAATCTAAATTGAGTAAATAATTGATGCAAAAGAATCCCATTGCGATTATTGATGGTAATTTCAATCGCATCAATTTTAGCTGTAATTAATTAGCTGCAGTTTGAACGTAATGACTAAATTTTATTACCTGTACAAACATTTTTTTTGAAGTTCATAGGAAAAAATAAAAATATATATAATGGCAGCTTTTAAACATTAAAGTCTTTCTTTTCTTCTTATTCCTTTCTAAGAAATGATTAGATAATTAAACTAACAAATGAAGATAATACTTTTCTTTAGAAAAATTTCATAATGGCTTATTAATAAAGCCGAGCCCTAAGAAAACGTTAGATAAATTCCCTGACCCTAAACTTTGAATGTGATGACACCTATACCCACATTGTATAGACAATTTGCGTAATTTATTATATACCTGCAGTGTATTCACAAGATATTTTTTCTAAAAATATGCTAATGAAACTTGAATATTTCGAATTCCTTGTTTTGCAAAATAACACACCAATTTACTAAAATAAATTCGTTGGCTATCTCAAGGGCTGAAGTCCGCTCTTCTACAAAACGTGGGGAAATTAGAAATAAACAAAATTGGTTAGACCAACAATACAATTTTTATGGTGCAGACCCCATTAGAATATTTTTTAAGTGCGCCACTCGTATGCAGTAACTTAAACATTAGTAATTATTTTCTCAGCTTCTAAAATTAGTAAAAATTATGCCTCTAGATCCCAGTGTTATAAAAATCCACTGTTGTATTTATTAATTTCAAAATAATTAGTAAAACATCGCCAATCGCTACTAAAATTACTAAAACCACGTCGCAATTATTTTTATTGATTTAAAAATTGCGTGTTGAGCTTCTAAAATTAGCAAATTATTTTTCAGATTTCAACATCAGTAAACTGTCACCCCTGTCTTCAATATAAAAATTTTTGTATTTATTAATTTAAATTATTTAATAAATTATGTTACCTTTGATTTTTAAAATCAGTAAAATTTTAAAATTGTCAAAATTATCTTCCAGACTTCAAAATTAGTAAATTGTCGCCTCCGGCCTCCAATATAAAAATGTTTCTTTGCATTTCAGTGACTAAACTAAAAATACGTTTCTAAAACTACAAAAAGAATAGGTCATATGCATAAAAATTAGCAAAGGCTTTTATTAAATTTGTCTTGTTTCAATCGATCAAAAGCAATTGCAAAATTTTTATGCATTTCACATAATGTCTTTATTTATTAAATTATAACTACAGCCTTCTCCAAATATAGAAAGAAATATGGTCTTTATGTTTAATAATCTAGAAATTAGTAAAAAACATCTCCGGCTCCGAAAGTAGTAGTAAAATATCGCCTCCGACGTCGAACATTGTGTAAAAATATCACTTTTGTAGGTAAGTACTAATTAATTAAATAAAAAAGTTAATTAATTAAAAAATGTTACTTCAGGCTTCTAAAATTAGTATCTAAAATACAGCTTCCGGCTTCTAAAAGTACAAAAACAATGTCGTATTTGTCTCTATTTAATTAAAGGTTGTTACAAAAAATACCTTTAGTGCCTTCAAAAATGAGTAAAATAACGACTGCAAATGTTAAAATTAGTTAAATGTCGCCTCCGGCTCCCAATATAAAAAAGTCGCTTTTTAAATATCAATCTAAAAATTAGAAAATTAAATTTCCAGCTTAGACAATTAGTAAAATATAGCTCTCGATCTCAAATCTTAAATAAAATATGTAGTAACACTTTGTATCTGAAACTTTACTTAAAAATTGGTAAAAAATGAAACTGCCGGCTTCTGAAATTAGTAAATATAGCGTTTGGTTTCTAAAACTATAAAAACGATATCGTATTTATTTGACTTTATTTAATCAAAAGTTGTTAAGAAACATTATCCCGGGTTTTTAAAAGAAGTAAAATTACAGCTGCGTATGTAAAAATTAGTAAAATTGCATTTATTGTTTTAAAAATTAGTAAAAAAAATGTTAGGTCAGGTCAGATAAAATCTCCGGCTTTTAAAATAGTAAAATACAGTCTCCCTCTTCTAAAATTACAATAACAATGTCGCTTTAGCCTTAACTAATTTAAAAAGTGATACGAAATATCGTGTATTGCATGTTTTTAAAGTAAGTAAAATTACCTCAGACTTAAGACTAAAATTTGTAAACTATCGCTCATAACTCCCAATATTAGAAAATAATGTCGATGTTGTATTCAACAGTTGTGCAGCCAGGAAGGAAAGGTGTAATAATCAGGTTAAGAACTTTATTACAGTAGGAACTTTGGGTTAAAATTGGTAATGGGTACAATTTTTATAAACCTTCCACCAAAAAATATTTTTAAGTACGCCACTGATTGACTAAACTTTGCAAAATAAAGGTGAAACTCGGTGGTTCAATGTATTTTGAATGTTAGAAAAACTATACTTAAATAAAATTTACATTTTTTTCTTGTTATCATAGGGGGAATATGTTGATTTAGTACCTGCTTCTATTTATTAAAGATTTCTTAAATTTGTATGCTATTAAGATTCAGATTCATATAAATAATAAACACGACAAAGTTCAAAATAAAACAAAAATGAAAATACATGATAAAACTAGAAACTGCTAGAAAGTGAGCCTGCGGAAGTTCAAAAAACTGAGAATTCGCTTGGGATGAGTAGTCATTAGCATTGAGAATAGAATCAAACAGTTACATTCCCGGTTGTTCATCTATTCTCAAATCTAGCAAATAACTCCTTCTCTCGTCAATAATAAACAGAAATTAAAAAGTTACCACCGATTACAAGACGCTGGAAACCAAAAGCAGCCAAGGAGAACTCGCGGCAGTCACCGGAGCGAAACGTGTATGCGTGCCTTTATTTAAAATTTTCCAAATATATCCACCAAAATATTTTTGACATATCCTCGTATACACGAATATGGCTTTTGTGGAACAAAACAGAACAAGAATCGATAAAACTGAAACAGTTTTTTTCTTGTTTTTCCATCATTAAGGGCCCACCACGTAACGACCTCATACAAAATTAAAACATTTATTATCAAACTAGAATTTTCAGATGTGAAAAAATTAATTATATTAGGATTTGATCTAAAAGCGAGTGCAAAAAGAGCTGAAGAGAGGGCAGCACGTCCGCTGCCGCGTTCATGAGCTAATTTTCCTCGTTCAATTTGAAATGTTGTTCTAATATCCGTGAAACACATAACGCTATATATCTCCAATTATTTAATTAAAATATCCAGAAAAATTGTGATCCAGAATTTAAGATTATTATCAATTAATTAAACCAAAGTCTTAAATTATTTGCGATAAATATGTTGTAATAAATAAAAATCTTCACCCATTTTGCCCCCAACATTTGTTAGACTTTCAAATAGCTGACGTCAGGCGCATGTCTACTAAAAACATTTCGTAGAATTAATTTACTAAAAATACTATAATACAGCGCAGAGCCGAGAAAATCTACTGCGGCCTTATTTCCACCTCTTAAAAAACGATTTAATTAAACAAAATTATCTTCATGATTTTCCATAATTTGGCGCCAGGATAATAATCGAGTGTTATCGGTGCTTTTCGTATATTGTTTTGTACGCAAACTTTTTGTCGCTGGTTTCTTCTTTTATATCAAATTGTAGAGCACAGCTAGCAGTAAACAGAAAGAGAGATGGAGGACGGTTGGCTGAATAACAACAGTTGTTTGATATCGTGGGAGAGGAAGAGACAACCATACAACCGGCTGCTTGCTTGCACACCAAGGCAGACTTCTGTTGGAATAGAGTCTAGCAGCACATTCGAGTAAACAACCAGCATTGCCCGTGACATTACCCGCGAAAAATTTCAATACGTTTCGGGGAATCACATGCCAAACGAGCCGCTAATGAAGGCCTAATCAACAAAAAGGGATTTTTGCAGCAATAAATCGGCTAAATAAACAAAAAGACCTCTGTAACCTAGTTAATAATGTGTAAAAACAGATACTACAAACTAGAAAATACAAAAATTATTTGTACTAAATATAAGACTTTGTACTGATGAGGGCAAAAACTTGAAAACCGGTCTGCATCAAAGGATTCTAGCCAACAAGAAGGGCCTTTCTTGTGATAAAGCCCCAAAATAAATTGTAAACATATGCATTTTTAGCTTTTGTATAAGTTTTAAATAAGAAAAACCACTTTAAATTTAGTTGTTTTCCAAATTTCCAGACGTTTGTTATAATTAAGAAAGCGTATCCAGGAGGAGCTCGCGTTCCAATTTTTTTACAATGTCCCTATTAGAAGTAGCGGGGTTGTAATTCTGTCTGGGTGTTCCTTTAGACTTTTTTTATATCCGCCTCAAAGAACCAAGAAGAAGCAGACCACATATACTACAAAAAAATGTTTCTGCAAAGTTTATACGTATAAAACAAGTAGGAAGTCTTGTCTTCAGTTTCAAAATTATCTTAAACACTTTAAAACCTACGTTTTTAAATGTCGGAAGGGAGAAACATTATAAAATTCCCCTCAGATTTTACTCTACATCTTCTACACCACAAAGATCTATAAAAAATTTAACACAATTTAGAGGGCCAATGCGACAATATTATAACAAAAAATTTGTATTTCTTCAATGCTGTTAAAAATAAATAAAACTATCCAAAACTCTATTAAAAACATTAAAATAAATTAACTTATTTTTTTTGCAACTATCATCTTTATACTGTCAAATATATACAATTTTTTTCAGTTTTCATTTAAAAAAACGTCAAACGAGCAATGAAAACATTAGAATATCCCCAAAAAACAATGAAAAAGGCCACTATTTTTATGTCAATTTTTTTGACAGAATCTTTTTTTGATTTAAGAGACCAAAACAATGCAAAATAAAATAAAAGTGGTATGTACTACAAGCATAATAGTCACTAATGACCCTCGAAAATTTAAAAAGCCTCCTACGTGACAATTTAAACATCTCCTCATGCCATAATCCCCTTCATGTCCCTAAAATACGTAAATAATTATTTTTGGGAATCCGGAGCGAAAACTATTGTAAATTCAGTCTTTTTCCTACTTCCCACTCGAAGAGCCATAAAATTGTTAATACATTTTGAAAGTCGAAGGCGACAGTTGTTATAAAAAAAGTTTCTGCTGTTTCTAATGTTTACAGAAAAAATAATAATAAAAACTGACGCCTTCGGTTCCCACATCGATCAATAACATTTTAATAAAATACCTTAAAGTATACTTTTGGGGTACAAAAGTGAGATCTGATGTAAATTGCCCTTTATTTTTACATCCGGCTCGAAAGGCCATACTTTGAGAAACGAAATGCTCTAATTGTTATAATGAAAAATGTTACAGCGATGTTCATAGGAAACAAGAAAAACAGTCGCCTTCAGCTTATACAAACATTTTTGAGAATTACGAGCGACAATTTTGTAAATTATTCCTTCTATACATTTCTTCTATATCTGGATCCAAAACTGATTTAAAACCTTTAAAATTTTAGGTAGTCGGAAGCAAGAATAAATTATCGTAAATTGCTCTTCTATACTTAGCCTTTTATCTATACTCGACTCGAAAAAACATAAAATTTAAATACAATTTAGAAGCCGAAAGCCACAATTATTATTCAAAAAAAGTTTCTGTAATGCTTATAAAAAATTTGAATAAAACTGTTGCCGTCAGTTTCAAAATTAAGACAATGCATTTTTAAAAATCGGAAGCAAAAACTAATGTACATGGCTTCTTTATACTAAGACACAAGAAACTTTTAAATTTTTATTACAATTTAGAAGCCGAAGACGAAAATAATTTCAAAAAACTGTTTCTGCTCTATTTGTTAAAAAAAAGTATTTTATTAAAAACCTTAAAATGTGCATTTTTGAAATTCGGAAGCGAGAATTAAATAAATGGGTCCTAGGATCTATACTCAACATTTCTTAAAGGTGTCCATACTCCATACATCGGATTGTGATTGTGTTTAATGAGAGTAAAATTTTTTTCTCCTTTACAAAGTCTGTGATGAAAGACTATGGCCTATTAGCCTATGGTTTTAAATGCCATTTCCTAAGGTTATATACCAGTTCTGGGACTCCATTCGGTATAAATTGGCATTAGAACAACAACTATTTAATTAGGGTTGCTGTTGCTATGTTCGAATTATTTACAGATTAAGTTTTCTTTCTTCTCTTTCTTTCATAAATAGACAATAAAAGATCCTTGAAAAGTTTTATGATGGCTAAAAGACGCACAAATGTATAGTAATCCAGAAACGCTAACATTATATGGCCCTGTACCTTTGTATAAAAGTTAATTTCTCAACAAAAAGTTTATAATCCAATCTGTTGAGCCCTGCCAATACCATTATTTACCGTATTTTATGCCGCTTCAGATCTGTCACTCTGAAACAGTCCTAGATCTACCCAATATTCTGACCTTCACTGAGTTTTGGACTGAAATATGGATACTTGGCTCCTATCTAACAAAAGAACCAGAAGCAGTGAGTAATTTGCTCATTACTGAAGTTAATCTATTTTATTGGATTCCTATAACGTTAGTGTTAGTTTCTGAATTATTAAACTGTATCATTGTTAATTATTTAAGATAGGACTCAAAACAGAAATTGAAGGTAAAAAAACTGTTATTGTAATTGCACGGAGCTTCAAAAATTGTTGCCTCTCTTGTCTATAAAAACTTTATACAAACAGAAAATATAATCAATAACATTTACACAGTTAACAATCTAAAGAAGGTGAAAAACAGTTGTATGTTACACAGGCATAAGCAACCCTTAGCTTTTTTGTTCTCGCTACGCTCGGGCACCAAAATAGCCCTATTGCCTCTGGATAATTCAGGTTAGTGTTGTATTCTTATTTCTTGATAATTATTAAAAGTATATTATATTTTTTTTCGCATAATATTATTATCTCTTATAAACTTATTTTAGAGATAATAAGGAGAGTAAAATGTAAAAAGTTTTGTTGGAATTCACGTTGAGACATCAAAATGGGTAAAATGTGTTGGGTGTGTGAGGGTGGTAATGCTGCATTTTATAGTTTGATTTAAGATAAAAAGACAATTAAAGAGGTCGGCAATAAAAGCATTACCGTAGTTACGATTTTGGAAGAGTTTAGAGAGCATAACGCTGGTTTTATAGCATTTTATCTGCTACTAGTCCCCATCCACGGTTGAGCGATAGGAGCTATTTTTGTACTCGGTCCCTTCACATCTATGGCTGACGTCAGGCGACAGAGAGGGGAATAGAATAACGTGTTTGTTCGAAAAGGACAAAGTATAGCCCCGGTCACATTGTGAAGCAGGGAATCCAGTTGGCCAGCACACCAGTGGACCAGTTATGTATTTTTTGTAAAAATTCTAAAGCGCAAACGCAGCTTCTTTGATTTGTTCATGAGTATTAGGGGGTAGAAGTATTTTTATATCTAGAATGTAATTTTCGACTATGACATTTTATTTGATTTACGTAATTCATTTTAACTTAGGACGTTTTTGTTCGAATGGATTTTTTTCTTAGGGCGTAGCATATCTTTTCTAAATGGGATAAATCTCGACGGGCTCTGAGTATTGTGGGAAAAACGTTGCTGATTCATAAATGAAAATGAAATTCTCATCATTGTTCCCAGCAGAACTCGTTTCACACTTAAATTTTTTCAAGTAAACGACCCCCAAGCCAACAAAAATATTTATAATTTCAAATCGGAAAACACAAATTTTCCACAAGTTCCGAATCGATAATCCAAAAATACAGACATGCGGCTTTGTTTCAAATTTATAATTTTCGTTGAGGATTTTTTAGTAGAATGGGAGCTCTCTCTATTGGTCTAACGTTAGATGGCCGGATGGCTGTAATACCCAAGGAAAGGAATGCGAAGATTGACCGTGTGTTGGTTGTTGCTTAGCTTTCTACTGTAACCGTGCTGACGAGGCAATGGTTAACGGTACGGAGAAGTCTTTGGGTTTTTACCAGCCTAAATATCCGTCCTAGACTCCTAACATTACGTAGAAAATATCTATTATCGCCAACGCGCAAGACAAGGTAACTTTTCAACAAAAGAAACGCACGATAATCGAACAGAGTTAAATAATAAATTAAACTTACCCAATTTCGGATACTCACCAGTCGCCTGCAAACGTTTTGTAATTTTTTAATAAGGAAATAAAAAAAATTTCTTCCATTTATTCTAAATAAATAAAATCATAATAATATAATATAAAAGTATTGCCACTATGACAGTTGAATATATTTAATTTACATTACTTGACAGTAACTTAAGTGGATAAATTAAATATAAACAATCAAAAAAATAATTACATCTCAAATTTTATAGGTACCTTGTTTTAAGATAGACAATACAGAATGTTTTTCAACTTGTACATAATAACAAAACTGTATATACAAATATATGTTAAGTTACTACATTTTATAACAAACGTCACTACTCCAAATATTTTATGAACAAATTATATATTTATAATTGATGAAACTAACTACTAGCTACGATTTTGAAAATAATTCAAAACTTGAAGATTCATTAAAAGTACAGACGAGATCTCTTAAAAATTATTTATAATAATTTTAAGTCTTTAACTAATAAAATATAAACAACAATACAACTGACAACAAATATACAAAAAAAAATTGAAGACAATGAAACCAATAACTTTATTATTACACTATCCTAAAATATTTTACAGAGATTTATTCTTCAAAAAGTAACATTGGAAGAGCACTGGTAGAATGTTTGGATTAACCACAAACCATTTCTTGTTTTGAAGCTTTCAATGCTAAAAGAGGTTCAAAAAATTTAATATTATTACTTTAAGACTTTAGTGACTATATTAGCAAATCACTAAATTACTTAAAATTTTGTAAATAAAATTTATGATTTGCCAAATTAATCACAAGAGTACGAAAATATGTAAAAATTATGTAAATTATTTAGGGTAAAATTGTATTGCGTTTTAAAATTCTAGGTAACTTATTTTTTGCATGACTCAATAAAATTCAAGTAAACACTAAGCTAAGGAGCTTAGTCATTTATACATAATGCAATATTTGTAAGACAAATTTGCAACGAGAGGGAATAAAAAATTGTAGTGTTTAAAATATTTTAAAAACAAACTATGTATTATTAAAAAAATCACCGTAATTTATATTGCCCAGTAATTTTTTACAAACAGCAATATCCTACTTTGATATTTAGTGACAGGTTTTTAGTTTATTTCTATTTCTATAAGTTGCGTCATTAGCAACTAAAATGACAGACAGGGCACCACGAAGCGCAAACGAAATCACGTGACACAGTGAATTTTCAAAGTTTATGAAAGAGGCCAAAAGTAAAAATGTTGTCAAATAAAGAAACAGAAAAAATGCACAGAAGTAGGTAATGGTCATTAAAAAGTCGTTAACATGACGTCAAAATTTTGCCATGTAATTTACAAATTCCTAAGCCTCTTCTATTTAAACAAAAATACCCTAAAAGTCCAATTTTACCAGCTTCTTTTTGTAATTACGCTATCAGTTTTCTTCGTTTTGATTGAATTTTATACTTAAAATATCATTTTTTAAGCATTCAACAGAATAATTTCTGTCAAGACAGTTCCAAAAAAGAACATAACACTTAATTTTATTAAAAAAATAAATGCTAAACATTTATGGCAAAATAACAAGGTAAGAGGGTAATAGTAGTTTTTACAGTTTTCGAAAATGCGCAGTGAGCTATTGCTTGTCAAATCCATCTTGGCGTGTGAGATGCGTAGAAGCGGAATAAGGAAAGACATACTACGTGCTCCTTCTACATTACACTTCGAATGCTGAGTTTCAACTGAATTTTTCCACGACGACAACACCCAGTCTATTACGCCTCTGACCTTTACACGCCGAGCTGAATTTGACAAGTTATACTTACTGCGCATTTATACGTCATTGTTTGAAAAAATCAAGAGATTTTTTAAAATATTATTTTTTATTGTAGAATAAAATGACGTTATAAAATAAAACAATAATTTGTCAACAATTAAGCTTGGCAATGGTTTTGAAAATTGTGTAAAAGCTCTTATACGTCGTATTATTTTGACATACTATAGATAAAAAAAAATAGTTCAGCGCATGTCCAGCGCCTATTATAGCCTTCCACACACGCTCAGGTAAACTTGTATGGTCTGCCTGCACATATCAACCTGATTTTCATGAAGGACAAAGACGTTCAGCCATCTAGTCGATACAAATTTTCGTGAAATCTTTGCCGAAACCATAAACATATTCCTATGTTATAGTACTCAACTTGTCAGAAACAACACTTTTGTGGAAATTTAATTGGCTGTATAAATAGCTCCTTTATATTATATTATAATCTAGGAGGCCTTACCTAATATATTCCAAAAAACAACAGTGTTTAACTTCAAACTTTGGCGCCCTCTAGCTCCTAAACGGTACAACTTGGTACAGAAGTATTATGGCTTACTACAATTAATTGTTGTAAGGTATGTGAGCTACAGCAATCTAAATCGTATAAGAATAACGATAGGAGCCACAAGATTACGTAATTGACTAAAAGGAATTAAAATGTGTACTCCCCGCTCTGGTATTGCATCAACTAATGTCATTCCTTTACAATTTACCTTCTGTAATTAAGTTAAATTGCTTTATTTTACTCTAAGAAACCCCTCATTGTCCTATATCCAAAAGATTGTTTATACGTCGTATAGTGGTCTCAGCAACAGACAAGCGGACTACAAAAAATGCGTTTTGACAGGCATGTCAAGACAAATATAATTTAAGAAAATAAATTGCAATAAAGTAAAAAATAAATTAACAGTTATTAATTTTGAAAATGCATATGCATATATGCATATTTGTAGTACAAACATGAAGTTCTCCTGCCTACTCATGTTTCGGAGTACATACTGTTGTTTAGCGCCATCTGATGAATATGTTGATTTTCTTGTGGTATTTTCTGTTATTTTTATATATTTTTTAATTTCACATCAATTACAAAAATTTAAACATGTTACGTGTTTGTTAAAAAATGGAACCGTAGATAACGATTTTTTAAGTAATTTAATGTAAGATATTTAAAAAAATATATTAAGTTTTTAGACTATTAAAAGTTTGTGTTATAACATATGTACAAAAAAAACATTTTTAACAATTGTAATTTTACGGAGAGAAACATAATTCAGTAATTATTTTATACTTACCCCAAAAGGTCCTAACTCTAAATTGAACAAAAATATTATAATTTTAAAAACAATACTATTTTTATTAACACTTGTAATAAAACTTTTCGTTTAACTTAATACTTTTGTAAATTTTTTGCAAGTAATAAATTCATAATATAATACTTTGTAAAAACCTACATCAGCAATTCTTTAATATAAAATACTCCACGTCATAACTCATTACAATTTTTGCACCCTTTCAACGGCACCTACCTTCACGTTCCCTACGTCTAATTTTTTTCCTCCGCCTTTCAACTGCTGCCAACTCAGCCTTAACTTCAGCATAAGTTTTACGAAGTTCTGATAATTTCTGTTGAAGAACCGCTATTCTTTGGCCACTATTTAAACTAGGATCTGTAATAATAACCACAATAAACTTCAAATAACCTTTAAATCTTAAAAAAAATTACCAAATTCTACGAAAAAGTTGTACTTTGAAGGTCGCGGCGACTTCGACGTCCTATCATACGACAATCCCAAATTCGTAGTTGAACCAATCAATGAATGTTCAGAAGTATCGTCGCTGTCACTATTATGCCTTGACCTATTCAACGGTTTTCGACCTCGTTTCACTGGGACTTCATCTGCACCTCTAGTCGATTTTCGACGTTTTCGACAAGACGCAGGCACTGTCTCTTCCCGGGATTTTTTACCGGGAGGCTCAGTTGTCATTTGAGTATCTGCAAAAAAACCCAATTTCTAAGTATATATTTTAAATAAACTCGGCTCACGCCTCGTGAGTCAAAATATACATAAAACGAATAAGAATTAGGTTAATATAAATAGAGTAAAGAACACGTGACTTACCTTCTTCACTATACAACGGAACTTTATTAAGAGAAGAATTTCTCCTTTTCCTTGGATAATCCAATTCTGCATCGTTTGATTTACAACTTTCATTTTCTATAGTATTTGGTGAGAGCTCCCCATGGTCCCCACTAGTCGAACTTCCAGGAGTCGACGGTGGTGTAATAACATTTGACACATCCCGACTCTCCCTACTTCCCAAAGGTAAAACTAGCGGCTGTGGTGGCGGCTTATTTGCTCCCTTATGCTCATTGTTAAGCAACATATTTTTATTATTACAATTTCCTGGAGCACTAGCAAATGGCATTTCCATTACTGACTTAGCCTTAGGTCTTTGCTCGACCACACTCGACCCTTCCGAAGCCGGTGCTGGACTCCTTGGTATAGTTTCTTCACAGAGAAGAAGTGAATGCAGTTGAGAATCCGGCTCTTCTTCTTTAACGTTTTCCGGTTCCGGTTGTTCCTCTTTGACAGGTTCCGGACTGGCACACTTATCTATTGTATCAAATTTGAAATTTCTTTGTTCTTCTTGTGATTGTGAATCGTCAGTTGTTGCAATTCGAGCTGTGGACATGTTACTGTCACTTTCCTTGAGATCAGCTTTATCTAAAGAGTTTGTTTGAGAGTCCTCATCAGACCTCGCAATGATAAGTTGTTCAGAGTCACTACTATTAGAGTCTGACTCTTCGCAATAACTTCTGTTTACAAGTTTTCTTCTCTTTTTGGGATCTTCAGGTTTTGGAGGAGTTAACACAGGTTTGGGCTCAGGTTCGGATGGTTTGACTTTCAACTCGACTTGTTTTATTATTCTTGAAACATCAATTAGCTTTTGGGTATCTTCAATAATTTCTGCTTCTTTTTGCTCAGTGTCTGATTCAGCCTTCGGAGATGCTTCACCCTTCTTCAACGAACTAAACTTCTGAAGAAGTGTATCAGCAATTTTTGTTCCTGTTTTCAAAGTGAGATCTTTAGTTTCTTCTAATTTAACTGTGATTGACAAGGGTTGAGAACAAATCGATTCCAAGAAAGAACTGTCAGTTTCTTGGAGTGCTGGTGATATATGCAAGTTGGGACTCTTTGTTCTCTCTTCATTGACTTCAACTTTAACATCAAGACTTTCCTGAGTTGTTGTTTCAGAAATTATAGGATTCAAAAGTCCTGGAGTTGAATTTGATTCTCGTTTCTTGGCTTGGTAAGTTGTTGAAGATGTTGTCAAAACCAAGTCACCATCATCGTCGCTTAAATTATCACACTCGTCACTAGATGGTGTCCTTTCTATTTTTCTAGTGATTGATTCTCTAATCGATTCTAAATCATCGTTCTCTTTTTTAATATCCTCCTTACTTGTAAATTCAAGATCAAGGGTATTTCTATCAGGTGAAAACTTCGAGAAAGTTCCCGAAAAAAGTTCATCATCACGAGAGAAAAGAGGTTGGCTTTGTGATTCACTATCAGACAAATCTATATCTCTGCTAAACTCATCTGCAGTGTCTCTAAAAAGACTCAACGACTCTTCTGGTGTCGCTTTTTTTGGTTTAATGTCCAATTTTTCCAAAGGCTTCAAATTAAAGCATGGTGACTCAACTAATTTATCAAACGGATCTTCTTCTTCTTTCTTCTCGTCTTCTTCCGACTCTTCTTGTTTTCGGATTGGTGTTCTTCTGAATCTCTTTTTTTCCAACTCAGGACTATCTTTATCTGATTTTCCTGGAGATCTCATAATCTTCTTCTTTGGAGTTTTCTCCAGATCTTCATAAAGTCGTGGAATTCTCTTCTTTGGACTCTTCTCATCCACCATTTTTGCACGTGATTCAAATTCAAACGGTTCTGGTTCTTTAAATTCGTAGATATCATCAGAAGTCGGCGAAGCTTCAACTTTAATTTCTTTCTTTTCTTCAACTGGCTCTGGTTTGGTACAAGTTTGTGTGTTTGAGTCATCAGATGACGACAAAACTTCTTTTTCTGTGGTATCCAAAGACGGAACTTTGACCGCCTTGTTGAAACCTTTAAGTTCAGATCTAATTTGATTAAGATCAAAATCTCTTCCTTTCGGTAAACTCGAACCTGTATCTTCATCACTGTCATCTCCTGATTTTTCGGGAGATTTCTTCAACTTTCTTGTCCTTTTCGGCCTGTCAGATTCCTCGTCTTTTTCTGTCTCTGTGTCATCTTTGGTTTTTTCGGATTTTGTAACAGTTGGGGTTCTCGATGTCTTCTTCTTGTAGGTCTTCAATTCGACTTCTTCAGACTTGTTACCACTCCTCGTTCGTGTAAGTTCTGCTTCACTTTCAGAAACTTCTGAATCGGAATCAGAATGATTTGAAATGTCAGTTTGAGCTGAAGCTCTTCGCGTTTTTCGTCCATAATCTGTTAAACAAAGGTACTTTTCAAAATAAATAAAAGATTGTTAAATATACCTAGGGTCTCAGTCATGCCGAAGTTTCTTGTCGATTGAGTTTGATCACAAAACGTCACTTCTTTCTCGAATTTGTTGTTTTAAAATTGTCACAAATGACGTTTTGAACTATGTAGATAAACTGACAAAAAAAAATTAAAAGAAAAGAAAAATCTGTCTTTATCTCGACGAGAAACATCAGCACGACAGGAATTTTAAATATACCTAATCGGGTCATTCGACTACTGGATCTAGTGGCTGGAGTTGCAGGACTTTTGGTCCGACTTGAAGACGAAGTAACGCTAGATGGCGTTGTAGACCTTGGAATTTCATTTGAACTACTCTTATTGGTCACTGAAGCTCCACGACCCCGTTTCGCAGGCCCTGTTTTATTAACAGAACTCTGTTTTGCAGTTGAAGAATTAGCAGCATTGTTCTGTTTCAATTTTTTTGCTTTTGTGTTAGCACTCAGATTTTCTGCAATACGACTCGGGGAAATCCACTCGTCGTACCTGGTATTCCAGCCAGTGTAATGCACGAGATAAATCATTCCGGTTGAATCTCGATCAATTTCTCTGACTTTAGCCTCATATGTGACTTTGTACTCGTGTGTAGGTCCATAATACACTTTTAGTTTATCTCCAACACTTATAGTCTGGCCTGAGGAGACATCGGTTACGATTTCAACGCCACATTTTTCCTCAGAATTATTTTTTTTACGACCACGTTTCTTTTCATCATCGCTTTTCTTCCCAAGATTTTTTTGTGGCAATCTATTGGGAGTTTCAGGTAGTTTTACTTCTTTCTTTTGGGGCAAATTGTTAACAGTATCTTTAGATTTAATAATTTGGGTTTTTGAGCGAGTTTGTTGCGTCTGTAAAAAAAATTAATTAATTCAATCAAGCATTCCTGAAAAAATAAACACTTTTACACACTATTAATCTTCACATTGCATTTTAAATTACGTGCAAATGAAGGAAAGTGTTTGGTCAGCGCCATCCGACAGCAGCTTTTTAACGATAGAGATAGCGATTATAAATAATACAATAAATAGTAATTTTTCTTCACAAATCATATTTGGAAACCGCGAATAATTAAAATGTTACAGTTTTGAATTATTTAATGACATGATGTTACTTGTAGAAAATAAGATGATCTACAAAAAAGTTCCTAATATTTTGTAAAGTCTGCTAGTTTCATCAAAAAATTAAAAGAAAATTTAAATTTATTACAATTTTAACTTTAACCTCAAATAACTATTGAAAGAGATATTATTCTAACATGCTATAACATATTTTTATATACTACTACAATTTTGTAGAACGTTTAATTTCCTATAACGCTGTGTAAGGTCATTTCAATAAACTGATCACGAGACGAGCTACAAAATTCAAAGACAAAAAAAATTCTTTGTAAAATACTACTTTTAGTACATTTAGTAGCTGCCCCAACTTTCCCTCCAAAATATTTCTTTCAATCTATGTTTGAAATTCTTTCCGTCTGAGACGTTGTTTTGCAATTTAATATTTATGATTAAACTTTGTAAAAAATGTGTTAATCACTGATAGGCTTATATTACAGTCCAGAAATCATTAAAAAATGTATAAACATAAAAAATGTTTTTTTATTACTTCCTTACCTTTTCCTCATCCTCTTTCTTCACACTTTCAGCACTTTTACCTTTTTCATTTGCAATAATCTGTTTAAATTTCTTCTCTTTCGATCTATCTAACCGCTTCGGCCTCCCTACTTCTTTAGAAATGATTGGGGCTGTTTCAGACTGATCAGTAGCATCACTACTGTTAGTATCACTATTTTCAATAATCTCTTTTCTCTTCTTGTCATCATCTTTCTTGAAATCCATCTTCTTTTTTTTATCATCTGAACTTCCTTTCTCCTCGTCTTTCTTCTCTTCTTCATCTTTCTCAGGTTTAGGACTATTTACAGGAGTTGCCCGATCCCTATCTCTTATCAACGACCTCCCCCTGTTTTTCTTAGTAGACATGTTATGATTTAACATAGTCACACCCAGAGTTTTATAAAAAGATTCATAACTTAATAAACATTTTTTATAAACACTCTTTACTTGATTATAAGTGATTTGGTTATTTGGCAGCTTTAATCGTGTTGTCACTGACCTCCACTTATTCTGGTTGGTCACACGATTATAACCACCTAATTTATGCACAACTCTAAATAATTTGTGCAAATCAACATCTTTGTTTGCAATCATGGGACTTTTGTTAAGAGGAGTACCAGAATCGTCCATAAATTTGTATAACTGGGCAACAAATCTGTCTTTTTCTTCATTAGGCTCGTCATCAGAAGACTAAAAAAATTAAATTATAATTAAAAGAACTTAGAAAAATATTAGTAATTACATCACTGTAGTTTTCTTCTGAGTCACTATCAAGTGACTGCATATTAAATAACGAATTTCTTTCCCAATGTACTGGTAATTCATTTTGATCCAGGTACTTTAGTACTTTACCAACAGCTTCAGCCAACACAGAACTTTCGACTTTATCACCCATTTCTCGACTAAATTCAGAAACTTCTTTTTTAGGTACAGTATAACTACAAATTTGCTTTAAAAAAAATTCTTGAAGAATCTCAGAACTCACTATCTGCCATCTTTGAAAGACCTTACGAGATACTCATCCTTGACATTAATCCTGACTGTTGGCTGAGCTGAAGGAATGACAACAAGTCCAGGAAACCAATTATCCTTGCCTCTTTTCTTATCAGTAGCTTCAACACTAACAACCCTCCCTATATCATTTGAATACCCCTCCAAATCAGGTTCATTCTCCTCTTCAGCTTCTCCTTCACTGCTGTCTTCCCTAATAAAAAAAGTTAAGACATATTTCGTACAACATTTGAACATACTTTAACTGTCTGTTTCTGCGCCCCCTTCTGCCGCCTACAACTGGATTACCAAAGTGTTCAGGGTGAGTCAAGGGTAACTGATCTAAAGTCTCACTCTCATTAAAATGTCTGCCACTTTTCAAACATAAAGCTGACCTCCTTAATGTGGTAATATCGCCGTCATCAAACACTGCAAGTATTGTTTACCCTTTATTGCCACTTTCGTGTTACAAAACTTACCAACTGTGTACTGGCTGCAATCTTGAATCTTACCAATAGTAGCCTCAACAAATTCTTTGCGTTCTGCGTGTTTGGCCTGTACTGTATGGCCAACCCGTAAGGGGCCTTTGATTTGTTCATCACTTACTGTGGTTGTTCCCAACCCCATTTTGTACGTGACTTTACATTTTACTATTCTGACGACTTTACTGACTTTGGCCTCGCAAAAAGCCCCCTTATACTTGGCACTAACTGCCGTGCCAACAGATAAGTACGGCGGATCGTCTACCTGCTGAATACCAGTCATTTGATTGTCAGGCAACAAAGGGATTGCGACACTTACCATTTTTCTGTTTCCTTAGTTACATTAATGCTGTTTGACAATATGTGAGTAAGTTACTTCCATTAGGTTGAAAAACCTAAAAATATTGCTTCAGGATTGAAACTGAAGTTGAAATGCATCAAAGTGTTACTGCTACCACCACATTCGACAACTTTCACAATCAAGTTGTAGAAGAATTAGTGAAATTATTACTTTGACACGGTAATTACGCAACGGGAATGCAATTTTCGTAGAATTTTCCGCGTTTTTTCCAATTTAAATCGTAAAAATACGGTTTGGAGCGGTTGCACTGACATTCTTCTGTCAACAATCAACATTCACTTCAAGAAACAGGTTGGCCAAACATGGAACAATAACAAAAAAGCCCTAAAAGTGGGAAAATCCAGCCAATAGGATGCCGAGATAGGGGTCACATGAGCCAATAGACATGCGGGAAAAAACCGCCAAAATCAAACGTCAAATGGCAATTTGACTTAAATTGTTGGCTGTTTGTTTGTTTAAATTGTTCATTATTTTACATTTTATTTGATTTTATTTGTAATTGTTTTTTGGAATAAAGGACTTGAATTATCTTTAGTATATTGGTCAGTATATTGACTATAAATTATTATTCAGGTAATTATCGGTGTGAAGAACTGTTGAAGAACACGAAAAGGGAAAGCATGTCTGCAATAGAAGGAAAAAATCGTATTCTTTTAGTGGTGGCACCAATTACAACTGGAAGTTTATGATAGAATGTTAAGTACACTTGATCAAATGGACTTGTTGAAGTTGGTGGAGGAGCCACACGTGATTTTTTTATTTGTTCCCACCCAAGATTTCAAAAACAGGCAACACGTTATACAAACGATAAGCAATTTTGGGAAAACTAGAAATGATCCAAATAAACTGACTCTGAAAGTACTGTCAAACGTATTGTTAACCATGTTGAAATTAATTCACAACCCTCTATGCCCTAATTTTTAAAATTAAGTGTTAAAAACCTAGCGTAGTGTTGCCTATTTTTATTTTTTTTAAAATCACCCTGTATACTCAACTAGCTGCGAAAGTCAGCAGGCAATTAAATTTTAAATTTCAAATCGCGAAGTTCGTTAATAACATAAACGACTAAGCTAAATAACATAAACGACATAAATATACGACAGGAATAGGGTCTTCAATTAAAAACCAATAATAATTATTCCCACGATCCCACGTCATTTCCACCCAACTCGAAAAAAAAACAAAGAAAAAAGCATTAAATTATTAGAATTAAACTTTTTAACTCTGATTTATTATGTCTAGTTTTCATAATATAGTCATTTTCCTAATTTGTATGCACTTTTTTTTTAACACAAACCGGTACTTCTACCAAAACATTAAAACCAACGTTGCATTTGACTTTTTACCCTTATTTTTAACCCCTTTTTTCTAACTCAGATTTTCCCAAAAACATCATTTTTTTAGGAAAATGAGTCGATTTTCAAGTTTAGTTGTTGAAGTTTGTTGAGTTTGAAAAACACCCATTGAGATCTTTTCAAAAACACAAAAAATTAAGAAAATGATGTTATTTTTTATGGCCTTTTTAAAAATGTGATTCAGTTTTTTATGCCAAAGATTACCTTTTTTTGTGATTTCTTAAAAAATGTGAGCTAGACGTAACAACTGAATCTGTGGTTTTTGTCGAAAAAAAAAAAATTCATAGAAAATAGAAAAATGGCTAAGAAAACTAGGCATAATAATCTAAGTTAAAAAGTTGTACATACATTTATTTTAATATGTTATTTTGTTTTGTCGTGGCACTTGACAACTTTTCTAAATGAACAGTTGATATGATATTGATTGTTGATTATTTAATGGAAATTTTCATTGTTATGTTTTAAAGACAAAAAAATTGGCTGGACTTGAAAGCAAGTAAAAAAATTCACATTCGATCGAACGATTTTTAAAAAAATTGGGGAAATGTGTCTCAGAAAATTATTGATGATTGGAAGCAAAAATTAAAAGCATTTTTGAAAACCAAGAAAGAAGCCTTGGATGAATGGCACTTAGAGATAAGCACAGATTTCGAAGATATTTACTGGGTTTTATATAACGACATGAATAGGACGGCACGTTAGGGTGGGCAAAAAAAAAACACGATTATTTATTTTTTAACTTCCGATATTGAAAAATTCGTTTCTAGGCACCTTTAAAAAATGCTCTCCAAAGATGAGCTCTTAATTTTAATAGAAAGATCCTTCCTTATCGCAATTTTCCATTTTTTCTTCAATTCCATATGACAAAATCCATATCTCGTCATTATTTGATGGTATAGAAAATTTCTGTTTACCTTTTTTGTAAACCGTTCAATTTCCTACAAAAAATGTACAAAAATTTACAATTTTTTATAACACTTACCGTTTAAAACATATCCGAAGTCAAAGTTTGAAGAATTTAACAAATTTCTTTTTTACTTCTAAATTTTATAACTCGTAAATAAATAAATATTATAAAATAGGCAACATAAATTTTTGTAAGAAATTAAATGCTCTACAAAAAGGTCTTTTTTGGTTAATCAATTGCTCTATCCATTTAACAAAAATTGAGAATTTAGTTTCAATTTTTGGTTTTTAAAATGCCTTCTAAATCTTTTAAATAGTTAAAGTAATCGATTAACCACAAGAGGCCTTTTCTGTTATGTTTAATTTCCTACAAAAATATATGTTGTGAATTTTACAATATTTATTTATCCAGTGAGTTATAAAATTTAGAAGTAAAAAGAAATTTTTGTCAAATTCTTAAAATTTTGACCTACGATCTTTTAAACGGTTAAAGAGTTATACAAAATTGTAAAATACCTTTTTTGTAGAGCGTTCAATTTTCTACAACAAATGTAAATAGAAATTTTCTGTATGATCAAGTAATAACGAGATATGAATTTTGCCATATGGAACTGAAGAAAATATGGAAAACTGCGATGAGGACCTTCCTATTAAAATTAAGAGCTCATCTTTAGAGAGCATTTTTTAAAGATGCCTAGGAACCAATTTTTCAGTGTCGGGAGTGAAAAAAAATCGATTTTTTTGGCCCACCCTAAGGCACATCTATTATTTATTAGAGCAGATGATATGGAAATCCCAAATACTCTATTAGAAAAAAGTTAGCTTAGAGTTTTAGGTGAGATGTCTGTCAATATCCATTGATGTATTGATGAACTTCATAACTGAATACTGTTCCAAGCCAGCGAAGTCAGTTGCTGCATTAAAGAAAGGCTGGATATTGTCCGTGCATTTCTGCTGGATATTGTCCGTGGATTTCTGTAAGGAAAGTGACTTAAATAGTAAATCAAGATAACAGTAATACACTCTGGTGCATAACTATAGCACCACCTAGATTTTTGAGTATTTAAACACTTACAGTGTGCAGATGAGAAATATGTCTATTTGAAAAGAAAGCACATAAGTTTTAAAAACATTGTATGGGAATATTACAAAATTCAAACTTTTATTTGTATAGAATTTAAAAAAAAACTTTATTTTTAAAGGTGCATAACTATAGCACCCCTTTTACGGTGGTTCTCTTTTTACGGTGGTCAGCAAAAATAATAACTCAAAACAAATCATAAGTTTATTTTATATTTTTAATAATGGGTAGGATCCCCATTCTTACGAATGACTTCAAACATTCTGTTTGTGCATGCTTCGAATGAGTTTCTTAAGCATGTCTCTTCCGAAGTTATTCCAGCCTTCTGTAATTGCTGCCTTTAAATCAGCCACAGTTTCATATTGACGATTTTCTTTGTACACTGTACGAACAAGTATGCCCCAAACATTTTCAATAGGATTCATGTCAGGTGAGCATGCATCCTTCATGCGAACATGCGAACTTCTTGCTCGCCTAGCCAACGTAGTGTCTCTCTACTAACGTGAATTCTGGCATTGTCTTGTTGAAATAGCCACTCATTTACATCATTGTTATCGAAAAATGGCATTAAACAGTCATTTAACACTTCAATGTATTCTCGGCTGTTCATTCGTGTAGAAGGAAATGCAATTCTAAGGACTCCATCATTGCAAAATCTACCCCACACCATAACACTTGCTCCACCATAATTTTGTTTCGAGAAATAACTCGGTTTCTTTCTAAGATCTCTCCAATATGAATTGAATCCGTCAGGACCATCCAAATTAATTTTTTTTTCATCTGAGATAATCACCTAAAAAGATAATTAGTCAACCAAACCTTATTTTTTTAAGATGAAATGGTATTCTAACTTTTTGCCAATCCTGATCCATATTTTGTTGTGCAAATTGTAATCGTGCATCCTTGTGCCTTTGAAGGAGCCTTGGAGCGGCCTTCAGTTTTTGATGCGCAATGTGTGGAGTGCGTTTTAAACTTCTCCATACTGTCCATCGAGAGACATTTGCATCAATTTCCCTCGAAATCGCACTGCAACTCTTCAAAGAATTACTGGCCAAATTACCAAGCCGACGTAAACAACGTGGAGAAATTTTCTTCTTTGATCCTCCCTTCTTTGTTTATCTCGTAATTATCAGGATCACGAAGAAAATTTGATACAACTTTATGTGATCGATTAATTTTTCGGGCAATGGCTCTAATTCCGGTTCCTTCTTCTCTTAATGCCAAAATCTTGCCTTTTTCAATTTCACTAAGATAATTACCACGAGGCATTGTGAAAAATTTGAATTAATTAGACAAGCAAATGTCAGAAAGATACGTCAAAACATCTATGGTCAAAACCAAAACAATTGAATGCGCAAAATTTAACTTCATATTTGCCTGATTTAAACGAAAGATAAGCTTGATTTAATAAATGGTGCTATTGTTATGCACCTTGAAAAATAAAGTTTTTTTTAAAATTCTTTACAAATAAAAATTTAAATTTTGTAATATTCCTATACAATGTTTTTAAAACTCATGTGCCTTCTTTTGAAATAGACATACTTCTCATCTGCACACTATAAGTGTTTAAATACTCAAAAATCTAGGTGGTGCTTTAGTTATGCACCGGAGTGTATTAGTAAGGGTAATCCTAACTATTATAATTTTTTTTGATGAGTTTATTGCGAACCACTCGCTTGGGGAGATTTGACCATTTCTCAAAGGGGTTGGGTATGCCAAAAGCATACTCTGGAAGGTAGGTACTCTTTGAAATTCATTAATATCCATTAATGGAAATCTTTGGTACCTAGTTGTTGGAAATCTTGGCAAACTGAAGTAATCTTAAAAATTCTGGTATTTTTTACCTATCTTCTAGTCTCATATCTCTTTTATTTGTTTAAATAACACCCCATTATTAAAAACTATATTTATTATAAAATTTCTCCCTCTGACTAGATCCCTGAAACCCCAACCTGGCTCACAAATTTAAAAAACTTTTGTATAATATCACAGAGTTGTAACATTAAGCTGCTGATTTCTTATGATTCATCAGCAAGGTAAAAACAAATTGAGCAATTTTTTCATAGGTCATAAACATTAGAGCTGATGAAAGTATCGTCTGTAGTAATTTCGCTTCAAGTCCTTGGAATAGAGCTCCAGGTCCACTCTTCTTCACAATTTCCAGGAGTAAAGCAGCCGTGTTCATTTTAGCATCTCTGTTGTACCTCTGGCGAGTTTGGGCGACCTGCAGGGGATAAGTAGCAACCGTGGAAACAGCTTTTGAAATAGCACCCATTATGAAAAAAGCGAGTGCAGTTCTGGATACTGTACGCCGCTTTAGGGCTTCATATACCGTAAAATTGATTGCAGGATTTGAAACAAGCATTAGAGATGGACCTAAACTCGACCACAAAGATTTGATTCCCTCAGTATTAGCAATGTGGACGACGCCATCCAAAAGGCCGTTGAAGTAAAGTTCTTTGCTGAATTTCAGCCTGCTGTTGACCACCCACAAGGGATTTGTTGTAATCACATTGATAACTCCTGCTACTATACTCAGGATTAAATCTGTTTGTGTGGGGTTCTTGCAGTTGAATTTAAGGGACTTGAGTCCATGAAATGCGTAGAAATAGATAAAATTTGAGACACCTAACGTGGTTAACGCTGGCTTGAGTCCGCGATATAGGCCTTCACTGGAATAAATGTAACATTATTTAATAGGGACGTAATTAATAGACTTACAGCCCTTCTTTTTTTAAAATATAAAATAAGGCTTGTAATGCTGTTTTCCCAACAACTGCGTTATCTTCTACTGTAAGAATTATTTTATATTAATTGTGGGTTACTGAATTCAGAGAGACTTACATTGCATTCGAAATTTAACAGTGTCTAAAGGGTACATAACAAAACTTGCCACCATGCTGCCCTAAAAAATAAAAAAGTTATTTTTATCCCTACTTGGGGGTGTAACTAATATTACAGCAGCCCCTGCGGTGGCATGCACCAACGTTTCGTAGGTGAAAATACTTTTTTTGGCCATTTTTTCACCGATTTTGTGTTTCTTTAAAAAAACATGAACAATGATAAGCACTTTTCGAGTACGATTTAAAGGTTAGGTTAGACTCGTACGATGTTTTTATCATTATTTAATTATTTTTATTATCACTCGAAGTTGCCTTCAAACCAATTATAGAATAAATCACAAAGTCTAATTGAATTTCATTACGTTATCAGTTTTATAATACATGACAAGACTTTTTATGGGTGTAGGTGTCTAGGAGTAAGAAAAAAACTTGTATTTCTATTGAATTTATTGAAAACTCTTAAACGTAACAACAGAATAATACAACTTTTAATACATCGTTTTGGATACGATAATTATTTTGGCATCTTTTAATTTTGTTTTGGTTTACTGGAGGTTAAGGAACAGGCAGTTGAGTACAAAGCTGGGAATTTTTGTACAACGAGGTATACTGTTCCTAAGTAAAGAATTATTGCGAAAGTTAAGACGAGATCAAATATTGCTGGTTTAACACTGAAAAAATAAATATAAATTAAAAATATACAGTGAGTAGAAAAATTTTAATCAGAATAGGTCAAGGAAAATAGGAGCTTTATTGTCCATTTTAGTGTTTTAGTACGCCAAAAAGAGTAGTTCATTTGACTAACAAACATTGTAGATCCTCTTAGAAACTGCTTGTAGAAGTAGGTAAATCCTAAAAGAATGACGATAGGCGGAAAGAATCTGCGTGAAACCAGAATAGGGAGTATACGTTTTAATCGAATCCTCATTCTCCTGGCTCCTCTCATCGTCATCCTTTTACGATTTGCCTTAGTTTAAAAAATTAAAAGATTGTTACAAAATAAATTCGTGAATTCTAGAAGCTGACAACACTTGAGCTTTCTAGAGGCTCGAAGGTTCTCAAATAGTCGAATTGAATCCATGTCGCACTGGTGCCAAAGTAGATTTTAAGAAGTTGGACAGGAATCCTGCACCGGATTGCAGGGAGTAAAACAAAAAGAGTGAAACAATAAATCCTGTTACTGTTTGAACAACTTGATTAAAAGAACGAAAGAAAGACGCTAACTTATTAAGCCTTCCCAATAAACAGATCATAAAAATAATTGCACTTACCGTAAATATCAAATAAACCCTAAAATACTTCATAAAACTTCATTTATGGGTAAAATTTAGGGGTAAACAATTTCACATTTAACAACAACCTTGGCAGGGTTTGCGTACATCTTTTAATGGCTCCAAGAAATGGGAACCCTCATAATAATTAATAAGTCTGCCCATTTTTCTATCGGGCCACTATACCACTATTATTTTGATGAATGAAACGAAACCGAGGCCAGAAAGCAGAGAAAGCCGTTTTTAAAGCTTAGAAGTTTTAGTTTTTGATCAGGTTGCTCAAAAATTAATTTTTTGCTGAAACATTCAATAAAAAAAAATAGTAGTGTCAATAAATGAATGCTGAGTCAGGTAAGGCTTAGAAATCTTTAATGAAGGCTTAAGTTCCCCTGGCGCACTCCCTCTACGGTCCTGAAAAGATGTCGGTTAGAAAACGAGAAGAGTCAAGAAATTCTAAAGAAACAAAAAAAGGTTTTAGAAGAAACGACGTTTGGTGGAAAAAGAAAAGTACGATAAAAATACTTATAGATTTTTAAGGAAGGAAATACGTGAGCTGAAAGAAAAAGAAGAACAAAAAGTTCTCAAAGAGCATGGAAGGATTCTGAAAGAACAGAACAAGTTTCTAGAAGACCATGAAAAACGGCTTTTACAACAAAACCAAAAATTGGAGAAACGTCAATTGATAAAAAAAGAGCAAAAGAAAAAGTTAATAAAAACGTCGGAGCAAAGAACAAATTTTAGAAGAACAAAAAAAGTTTCTGAAAGAATGTGGGAAACGATTCTTAAAAAACAAAAGGAACAAAAAATTCTAGAAGTTGGAAGACGTCGTTTGGAACAAAAAGTAGTGGATGATTCTACAGAATCAAAGAATTTTCTAGAAGGATTCTGAAAGAACAGAACAAGTTTCTAGAAGACCATGAAAAACGGCTTTTACAACAAAACCAAAAATTGGAGAAACGTCAATTGATAAAAAAAGAGCAAAAGAAAAAGTTAATAAAAACGTCGGAGCAAAGAACAAATTTTAGAAGAACAAAAAAAGTTTCTGAAAGAATGTGGGAAACGATTCTTAAAAAACAAAAGGAACAAAAAATTCTAGAAGTTGGAAGACGTCGTTTGGAACAAAAAGTAGTGGATGATTCTACAGAATCAAAGAATTTTCTAGAATCACTTGAAAAATGAGAAAAAGGAGCAATGACAGATTCTAGAGAACAAAAAAGTGATTAGGAGAGTTTTAAAAACGATAATTGGAAGAAAAAAGCGCCAAGGAAGACTCTAAAACAACAGTTTTAATAAACAATTCAAATGAACTAACTTTTTTCACTATTTACTTAGATTTGACTTTTTTATGAAGTTTGCATTGAACGATTTTCTTTGTCTATTCTGTTGCATTTTTATAAATCACCTGTTACTTACCTATATACATTAACCACACCTATGGTAACATCATAAAAAAGAAAATCTGGGTCTCGCTTATCAGGAATTGCATAAGACACTTTAACATCTCTGAGATATTTGTTGAAATTATCTTTTAAAAATGTGACTAGAGCATTATCTTTGTTACTTAGTAGTTGTGTGGCCCTTGGTTGAGAAGTTAAGTAATTAATCCATGCCTCAATGTAGTTTTTATCCACATCCTAACAAATAGAACAAAATTAAACGCAACAAAACATTTAAAAACTTACCAAAGAGCCACCAAAAATTTCACTTGTTGAAGTATTATAAACAAAATTAGCTAAAGCTTCTGCTATAACTTTGGTATTTTGGTTCAATTTCTCAATATTTAGATTCTCTCTGGTGTCTAGAATTGTCCCTCTTGTTAATTCTCGATGACTCTTTAATGCGGAAAGTGTAAAAGCTGGAAGTCTTCTAATACTGTATCTTTCATGTTCCCAAGCTAGAATATCATCAGCTAAATTGATCTTTTTATGAACACCGTCTACTGTTATAGTTGGAAATTGATCAGCAGCTGACTTGAGTTCTTTAAAGAATAAAGAAGCAGGTGAGCCGTCTTTTGGAGGCTTTGAAACGTGCATATAGAGCGAATCTCCTGATGCAAGAGTATCTAAACACATAACAAATGAGGCGTCCTAAAATTTAAAATTTCTACAAGTTTTAACAGTGAAAAGACAACAAACCTGAATTATTGAGCCATCTAGGGCATCAAGTTGGTCCTCAAGCCATTTTTTACTCCCTTGATAATTTATTTTACCTCCACCAGAAAGAATAAAAATTAAATTATATTTTCCACGAGTTTTAGTATCCGAGTATAAATTCGAAAACAGTCTTGCCAATTCCAACAGAATTACCACTCCAGAACCGTTAGAGTCAGCCCCAAATGACAAGTTCTGTAATAAATTTTAAAAGTGTTTATAAATAGCTATTATAGACTTACAGGAGCAACACCAAAACTGTCATAATGGGCAACAACAGCAAGAGTGGGTACCTTGCCTTCTTGGCTATACCCAGTCAAATGTCCCTGAATTGTTGCAACTTTAACGTCTTGTTTGACATTTGTAGTCCCTGGAGAAACCACAAACTGGTACCCGTTTGCCGCTATTGAACTAAACATAGCCTCAGCTGCTGACTTGCTCAAATCATTTGTGGCAACATTTTGAGAAACTTCATCTAAAATTGTCTCCAATTCTGCAGTCCACGTAGCAAAATAAACAGGAACTGATATTTCCTGCGCTAACATGGCATGTTCAAGTAACAAGAGGTGCTGTTTCTCATCAGAATTCAATTCAGACAGGTCATATGGCAACACAATTAGTAAAGCACCTGCTTTTGTTCTAATGTTTCGAAAATGATCTATTGTTAAGTCTTGTAATTTCACTATCACGCAATGGCGAGACGTGCCCCAGCCTGTTAGAGACCGCGCCTCTAGGTTTACAGCAGCACTTCTGGAGCCTGAAACATTTGTTGACATAACCTCAATTTACCACTTGGCTGGAATTTTTGTAAATGAGAAGCAAATACAAAACTGAAAACTTGGAAAGTAGTAAAATTACCGTGAGCTATCCCGTGTAAGTCGAAATGTTGCATTCTATAAACGGGAAATTCATGTGAGGCTAATACCGGATTCGTTGGAGATATTATGATAAAAATGGGCAAAACTATCAATACATAATAAGGCAAATATCCTTTAAACAATTCCTCGGCTTCTTCCAACCACATTTTTAACAGTTTTATTTATAAAATGAAGAAAATCTTAAAAATAAGACAGTTTCACACTTCAAATGAAAGATGATTATGCAACCAGCATGACAAGTGACATTTGATGTAATCAGAGAAAAAAATAGGAGAGAATGCTGATTGGATAACAAATTATGGAATATAGGTGGCCACCATTTTAACGTTACTGTATGCGGGAAATTCAAAAGTACGTTCTTAAAAAAATTGTTGCTAAAGTACTTAACCATAACAACCAATTTTTTAAAGAAATTTGCATGTGTAATATCGCTTCGCGGCCGTAAAAGTAAATTTTGCGGACAGTTGAACAAAAAACTAATTAACTTATACATACTGACAATAAAAATAAAGTTTACTACTAGACTACTGTTAGTTCTAGTGTCTAATTTGTTTTAATTATTTACCACTTGTTTATGAAAAACATTTTTTTCGGTACTTACAAATAATAAATACCGCAAAAAAATTACAAACATTTACTTGTAAAATGTGATTCTTTCAAGGTTAAAACGTCTTGGAGCACTCATTTCCTCTAAAACACATTTAACAAAGATATATAACAATTTAACATTAATAATGTTAATATTAATTAAAGACATATTATTACGGGGAAGTGGACAAGGCAGATAAACTATTTTATAACGCCGACGTTTCGAATCTTTATTGGATTATTTATCAAGGCTTATAAGTAATGTCAAAATTTGATTGGCATGGTACCAACTTGTCTCGGTTAGTGGTCGCCGGAAGAATATTAATATTAATAATATTAGTAAACAGCAAATAATGTAATGCTAAATAACAAAATACAACTACAAATTACAGTCACAAACAGATAACGCTAAATATTATAACCAAAACTTTGAGTCAATTAAAAAGTGTTGAACTAACAATAGCATTTTATCCTATTTTTAATATACTTTTTATTGTTTAATGTTTTAATTCGTTTTAGACAAAAGTGTGGTAAGTTTTTTTAATATTTTTAACTTTTTCTACAGCTTTTCTTTTCACATTGTTATTGAGGCATTGTTGATAGAATTTTGGTTTTCGAAAACACTTTGCCACTGTTGTATTAGAATTTTGATTAAACTTGTAGACATTGAAAACATTATTTTGGCATAAAACATAAATGGCCGACTAATAAACAAAATTAACTATATATAAAAAAATGATAAAAATTATAAGATAGGTAACAACCAACAATAGTTTATGCGTAGAAAATAAAATAAAATATTTTTTAATAATTTTTAAAGTTTAAATTAAATTGCCTGGTATTGGCAAATATTACACTTTAATGTTTTCACTTTGTTGTATTGTAATTTACACAGTATTACTTACCTTTTTGCAAGGTTAAATTTTTATATTTAAAAAAATAATATGCACTCTATTGTATTTTCTTATATAATAAAATAAAATAAACACAAAAAACTTGTAATAAAGTATTATATGTATTAATTTATTTATTTAAAGAAAAACATATAAAGCCCTCGCAGTTTTATTGAGTCTACTTCCTAGTGTAAGTTTACGATATTCGGCCAGTGTAATTATAAGTCGTTCTTTAAACGAGAGCAACCGTTTTTAGTAAGAAATCTGTCAGAATTGACAGGTGTACAAAAATTGGGTAAATTTGACGCATTTGAATAATTTGTTACTTATTTACCTAAATTAATTTTGTGGGGTTATGAAATTGGTACAAAAAACGTTGTGTCCTGGTTTGTGTCACATGTGTGCCATTAGATAAAGGCTCAAGATTGGTTACTTGTCAAAATTTTACAGTAACTTAGTCCTGACAATCAGTGTACTAAAAAAAAACTAGGCATAGCTGCCAACTTAAGTATTTGTGAAGTCGATGCTATGAAAGTGCATTTACTTTATATATTTTTGCAAAGCAAGTATACAGCAACATTTTGCTTACTATAAACAATTTTTATGGGTATAAATTTACCCTTAACCCACTAGGTGTGAAAATTGCGTTCAAGCATTTCCAAGTTTTGGCACAAGTTTACTTATATGTATAAGTTATAATATACCTCATGCACGTCATGCACGTTAGCTCAGTTTTTACGTTAGAAAAGGTGCTGTTTGACATTAACTACATTTACTACATGATTAGAAAAACTACTTTAATTTACCATTTACTACGCGTAGACGTAGTAAATGTAGTAAATATTTTCGACATGTAGTTTTTAAATCCTGCGCATGCGTAAGTTCTATAATTTATTATCGCGGACATTCGACTAGTATTCTTCTTAAGATTTTTCTCTGGGTGTGTTGCATTCGCAGTAAATGGATTTCTGTTATTTTGTCAATTGTCATTGATTTTGACAATGACAACTTTGACAACTCTGTTGTTGACGTGTGTTTTTAATCCGGCTGTTGAATTAATTCTAAAATAATAATTAAACCTTTTAAGGGAACCACACACTACTTAATAATTTTCGTACATTTCTTAAATTTTTTACTATAATGAATTTCCTACAGTCAATTCCAACACACATGGTAACGTTCCAGCACCTTTAAATTTATTGTTTTTTATTATTTTATAATATTTTTAGGACTTTGAGGGCCAAGCTACTGCTGAAAAGCTGTCTCGTATCATTATTACACTTTTCGGTGCTGTGGGATTAGTTTGGGGTTACATTATTCAACAATTTTCACAAACTGTTTATATACTAGGTGCTGGTTTTGTTTTAGCTGCTTTGGTAAGGTCTTAGACATTATTATTACGATTTATTGTACTATTTATTTTTAGTTAACAATCCCTCCATGGCCAATGTATCGCAAAAAACCACTGAATTGGCAACCGGCTAGAGACAGTGAAGGAAATTCTCACAGTGCTAAGAAAGGGAAGAAAAAATAAGATTTATAGTTGTTTATACCTTTATTTGCGTCAAAATAAATTTAGTTCATAATAAATATTTTCTTTGGACTTAATTACAACACTATTAATTTATGTCAAGTTTAGGACACAGATAGCAAAATTACATATTAATATTTTTAAGAAGATTTTTTATAATAAACCTGGTTTATATCTTTGGGGAATAAAGGGACTCTGCCAACATTTTTCATTATTTTTAGAAAACCTTGACACGGGAATAAATTCATACAGCTTTTTTCTAAAGTAAATAAAAAATTTATGTAAATGTATGGAGTTTTAAACGAGTTTTTATTATCCTGGGATTTAATTTATTATTATTTAGAGAGTAATATTTTCAAATTTCCATTTTATTGACCAATGCGGAGGCGGGTTTGTTTGCTGCGCAAAAAGTTGAAGCGCAACATCAGGGAATGACAATCAGTAGACAGCTGTCATCTTTTTACGAAGTTGATATAATTGGTGATAAACCGTAAAATAATAGAACAAGTTGTTAGTTTATAGTATTGTGAGTCGAAAATGTCGTACGCTTATTTGTTCAAATACATTATAATAGGTGACACAGGTGGGTACCACCCCAGCTCTTCTGTAAAAAAACCCAATCGATGCTGTTAATTTTCTAATATTTTGCGCCCAATGTATTATTCATCTTGGATGGGTGTCAAGGTCCGTCTTTGTGTTTTTAAACATTTCGAGAATAAGTATTGACGATTTAATTAGTTTGTAAATTGGGAGGGCAATCAGTCCATTAAAAACGCATTGATAATTGTTATCAATCAAAGTAAACAATGGGGTTTCAGGTGTTGGCAAATCATGCTTGTTGCTCCAGTTCACAGACAAGAGGTTTCAACCCGTTCACGACTTGACAATTGGGGTGGAATTTGGCGCTCGAATGATCACAATCGATGGCAAACAAATCAAGTTACAAATTTGGGATACTGCAGGACAGGAGGCTTTTAGGTCTATAACACGGTCCTATTATCGGGGGGCTGCTGGCGCTCTTTTAGTTTATGACATTACGAGAAGGGAAACTTTCAATCATCTGACTACATGGCTTGATGATGCACGCCAGCATTCCAATTCTAATATGGTCATTATGTTGATCGGGAATAAAAGGTGTCTATCAGCCCTCCTCAAACAATTTTAAAATATTTTTTTTCCAGTGATCTAGAAAGTAGGAGAGAAGTCAAAAAGGAAGAAGGTGAAGCTTTTGCCAGAGAACACGGACTAGTTTTTATGGAAACATCAGCTAAAACAGCCGCAAATGTCGAAGAAGCTTTCATAAACACAGCTAAGGAAATCTATGAAAAAATACAAGAGGGAGTTTTTGACATTAATAATGAGGTAATTTCTGTCTGTGCGTAGGCCTAGTTATGCTAAATTTTTTGTATGACGTTGGGTAATAAAAACAGGTCTATCATAGGGCATGCTAGTGGGAAACTATTATTTTAATATTTGTTTCTGCTCTGTTAAGTGTTGGCATTTCTAAATGTTACATGAACTTTAGAAACGTTAAATCAATAATTTAGTCATTAATTAAAAATTTCTTTTGTTAAATTGACCTCCTTTTGTTTAGGCAAACGGTATCAAGATTGGCCCCCAACATTCCCCTACAAATCCATCACTTCCGGGTGCAGGTGGTGCTGGTGGTTCTCAGGGTTCAAGTTGCTGTTAAGATAACTTATCTGTCTTGGGGTTACATTATGTGTAAGAGAGAAACCCTTCTTAAAGAAAGTGACTGCACAGATTTATTACATAAATTAATGATCTGATATCTTCCAAATTAGCGACTTGCACTTACCTATTCAACAACTTTTAGAGAAATCTTTCAAAATATTTTGATACATTGATGATATTGGTACCCACTAATTTATGTAATGAAAATATTCTTGTGATTATTTTAAGAGTGTGGTATAGTTAGTCCAATACAGGTCACATATTTATTGTTTTTATTTCATATTTTATAGAGTACCAAACAAAAACCTTCAAATATCTTTATTTTGTATTGGTGATAATAGTGTTACGACGTGTTAATTGCGACGTTTTATTATACTTAATTACTTGAAAAAAGTGTAGTGTTTATCTCATTAAATCAATTTGTATTGTAAAACGTAAATTTTTTATGTAAGCTTCATGTAATATAATCAAATATAAGTTGTATTGCCATTGTTGTTTTCTTTTCTCCGAGTTCAAAATTGGCGCTCTTGAATGACAACTTCCGTCGACCAATCACGTTGCGTACAGCGTTCATGAGTGAATCTGTTTCCGTTCAAGATGGCGGAAAAAACTATGTGCATATCACAGCAACAAACAAAACCTATAAAAATTTTAAAATGGAAAGTGAGCGAAGGAAATACTCTTTCAATAGGAAGAGTAGTCCTTCTGTATGACTTTGAGGGGGCTTCCAAGGAGGAACAACGCAAGTTGAAGGTAACACAAGCCGGAACAGTTTTTAAGATTTTGGCGCAGGAAGGCGCCATTGTCAAGCCAGGGTAAGCAACAATTTTGAATTTTGCCGCGAAATTACATTTTTGTGTTTTCAGCGAGATTTTATGCGAATTGAAAGAATGTACCCATCCTACAGTAATGAATGATATGTGTGCCGAATGTGGCACGGATTTAAGGAAAAATGATGTGAGTGTGGCGGCATCAGTGCCAATGGTACACGCAATACCTGACCTAAAAGTCAGTGAAGAGGTATTTTTATTAAAAAACTAACTACTAGGATAATTTTTAAACGTGTTTATTATAGCTTGCACAAAAACTGGGAAAAGCAGACGTTGATAGGCTTATCAGAGACAGAAAACTTGTCCTGCTTGTGGATTTAGATCAAACTCTAATTCATACAACAAATGACCATATTCAGCCAAATATTAAAGATATTTACCGATTTCAATTGTATGGTCCGAATTCTCCGTGGTATTTCACAAGGTTGAGGCCTGGAACTCATGAGTTTTTAAATAATATTTATCCGTATTATGAACTGCATATTTGCACTTTTGGTGCAAGGAATTATGCACATATGATAGCAGCATTTTTGGATAGGGATCAAAAGTTTTTCTCAAACCGCATTTTATCAAGGGACGACTGCTTTGACCCCACAAGCAAGAAGGCCAACTTAAAGTAGGTATAAAAATTAAATAATATTTATTATTTATACTTTGTTTATCTGTAACGATTGTTGATAAAAAAAGTCTAGTAGGCCTTGGAAGAGACATAGAATTGAAAGTGGATAAATTTCAGTGAAATTCTCCAAACTGAAAATTAAAAACCAAACTTGCATGCCGATTTAAATTTAAATTGTGCATCTGTACTTAAGAGAACCTAGGAAGTTTTCAATTTGAAAGTCCGTTTTTTACGACAAACTAGTAAGCGTTAGAAATTTAAAATAGTCAGTTTTGATTGGTTTAAACTAATCTCAAATGGCTATTTTCAATTTCCAGAACTTACTATTCTATCTATCGTAAAAAAAACAACAGACTTTGGTGTTCGATTCTTCAGCAAGCTATGAAAACTATTTTACAAATTATTTCATAATTTATTAGCTAATTTTTCCACCAAAATAAACAAGGAATTGCACTAATAATTAGTAATTTACCTAACGTATTCGGGAAGATAAATTTCGCGCATGAGCACTTTGCATTAGTGCGATTAGTTTTGTTTCAGTATGTTCTATTTATATTAAAACCGATGTATTTAAGTCTCTATTGAGATTTATTTTTACCTCTCGTTAAGAAAGTCGGATAATTAAAGTAATTAATTAGCATTATTTATTAGCAATGCTTAAATACTTTTTTTAATAAATGTTTCTTTATACTTAGGGCTTTATTCCCTTGTGGAGATAACATGGTTTGCATAATCGACGACAGAGAAGATGTCTGGTCAAACGCATCAAATTTAATTCACGTCAAACCCTACCATTTTTTCCAACATACAGGTGATATAAATGCACCACCTGGTTTAGATAAACACGAAAATGATAATAAAGCTGGGGTTGACTTAACAAAAATTAGAGAATTCAAAAAAGACGAACAAAATACAAATAATGCAGTGCCAGAAAATGAGGCAGTTAATAATGATGAAAACAAGAATAATAAAGATGAAGAGATGAAAGAGGTCAATGTGGATGAAAATCAGGTTGAAGGAAGTAATGATAAAAACGAGAACGAAAAGAAAGACAAAAAAGAAGTTCCTAAGGAAGAAAAAGATGTAAATAAAGTTCCTACTGATGGAATTGACGTATCTAGGAAAAATAATGATTTAGGTGAGAAAGCTAGTGAAGATTCTGAAAAATGCGAGTCAAAGGGTGTGAATGGAGAAGCGGAAAACTGCGAGGAAAACAAAAACGAAAATCCTGAACAGAACAAAGAACAGTCAAAACCTGAACAAATCTTAGACAAATCCCCACCCAATGAAACAAAAATTCCAATCGATATAAACAATCATTTAGTAGAAGTAGAAGACGCCGACGATTACCTCTTACACCTGGAAGACATTTTAAAACGTATCCATCAGACATTTTACGACGCTTATGACAAAATGGAATCTGGCGAAGTCCCCGACTTGAAAAAAGTCATCCCAATGGTCCGAAGTCAGGTGCTACGAGGCTGCAAATTGGTTTTCAGTGGTTTAGTCCCAACACACATCAAACTAGAACAAGCAAAAGCATACCAAATCGCTAAGAGTTTGGGTGCTGAAGTGACGCAAGAGTTGGAGGATGATACAACCCACTTGGTTGCTGTCAGGCCAGGCACTGCTAAGGTAAACGCCGGTCGAAGAAAGAAAAATTTGAAGATTGTCACCCCGGATTGGTTATGGTCGTGTGCTGAAAGATGGGAACACGCAGATGAAAAAATCTTTGCGTTGAATAGCAAAGGGTCAAAAAACCGACATCCACCGCCTCATTGCAGCAGTCCAGAGCATATTATAAGTTATCCAGAGCACAACACGCCCGCTATGCGAAAAAGGACGCCTAGTGGGAGGTTTATGGATACAATTAACCCTCTGATGTCTTTCTCCAGCGCTGATATTGCTGATATGGACAAAGAGGTTGAAGATATTTTGGACGATGAAAGTGATAGCAGTGAGGAAGAGCCCAGTGCGAAACCTGTGGTCAATTCTGAAGAAGTACAAGAAAATAGTAGCAGTAGTGAAGATTCTTTAACGGGGGAGTACCCCAAAGGGTACAAGAGGAAAAGAGTTGATGATGACGTTGAAAATGATCTCAGTAATAGCACCGAGGATGATGATATGCCCAGTGTAAAGTTCAGAAGGGGTGAAGCTCTGGATAGTGAGTTGGATATAGAGCAGGATTCCCAAGATACTGATGGAAGTGTGGAAGCTCCAGATGAAGTTGATGACGGAGAATGGAATATGATGGGTGCTGCTCTTGAAAGAGAATTCTTGTCAAATAATTAAACTAGTTTTTAAAACATTGACTATATTTTTAGACATGCAGTATTAAATTAGTAACAAAACTGTTACCTGAATACTTTAAAACGCTGATTGCTGCTGACGAGTTCTTATTTATATGTATAGAACATTTATGTAATTATTTTTAATTGAATTCTGTGCAGATTTTCAAATAAAGACTGTTGACAACTTATTAATTTATTAACACTACTAAAAAGGAAAACTAAACGGCATACGGATCGTCTTTCCCTGAATCATGATATTTAATGTAAGTTTGTACATGAGTGAAGTCTTTCTTGTCTTCTTGCCAGCCTCTTGGTGGCGCTTCGTCATAATTAAACGCCTTCTCTTTCTCACCATAAACTTTGTTTACAGCAGCTATATAATCTCTGTATTTTCCAGAAATTACTTTTTTGCCTGTTAATGGATCAACAATGTCTCCCATAGGGTACACAACTTTCTTAACAGAGTGTGTAATCAACCGTGTCATTTTAGTTGGAAGTTGCTCAATTAATACAATGTCACCAGTTTTGCAAATTTTGTTGGGGTCATACGCATACACAAATTCCTCTTTACCAAAATACTACAACAAAAAATTCAGTAAATGCCTCTCAAATGGTTAAAAACAGTACCATTAACAAGTTAGTGTCCAGTTCTAATCTTTTGATTTTAAATTTAGAAGCGTTTTGTTTTATACAAGGGACACAACGTCCAAGAAGCATGGAGGTCTTTGCAGCAACTTGTAAAGCCATAATTCTTGTTAATAATTTATGTAATGCTTTTTAAAAGTGTTAAATTTTGAGGTTACTTTTGAGGTTGTGGTTTTTTGCCAGAAATTTCGATTGTTTATTCGACGGAAAATTGTATTATTGGTTGCAGAGCATGATACTAAGTGATCACGCGCAGGTTTTCTCCCTCTCTCTCTTTCAACTCTGACGTCATTGTGTGACAAATCTGAAATCTGGTGACAAACGTGGCGCTATTAATGTGGCTATTAGCGTCTAAATTCTCTCTGTTTCGAGTGATTTACTGGTTTTTGTAATTGAATATTGTTTGTTTGATTTTGTGAACGATGGTTTATTGTGCAGTGATGGGTTGTACCAGCAATAATAATAAGAAAAGCAAGAACTGTTCGTCCGATTGTCGATACTTTAGTTTTTTGACCAATGCCAAACTTTGTAATTTATGGGAGCAACAAATGCTCTCAAAAGCATGGTTTTAATATAAAAAATGCTGGAATATGTTTAAAACATTTTTCTCATGATGATTTTTGTGTTAAAGAAAAACTATTGCCTGTGTCCAAAAATAAGTGAAAATTAAAACAAGACGCGTGCCTTCACTTAATTTACAAAAATCACTAAAAGTGCAAACATCTGTCCAGAAAGATCGTGAGGAAAGAATAAAAAAGATAGAATTTGTTATAAACATACATTCTATGTAAGTACTTACTTCATTAATTTTATTTGGGATATTTTTTTATTGAATACTTATACTTTGTTAGCTCACAAGAAGAATAGGAAATGTGTAAGAAAATGAAGAAACTTCAAGCGGAAAACTTACGTTTAAAAAAACTTTTGGAAAAAGAAAAAGAAGAGAAAAAACAAATTGATAAGATATTTACTGTAGGACAGCTTCGTAAGCTAAAAACTCAGAAACAAATTCAGTGGTCTATTCAAAATATTACTTCTGCAATATCTTTGTATGCTGGAGGGCCCAGGTCTTACCTTTTACTAGAAGAAGAGGTTATCCATTGCCAGCAGTTTCGAACCAATTTATGTTCTAATTTATTAATCATTAATTTAAAGAACAAGTTGTGTTACTTGTTGCTGGGAAAAAGTTAAAAGATATTATAGTGAGTTTTTGCTTTTTAAATTTGTGTATTGAAATTATGTGATCGCCATACACTTAAAATGCATTATCCTCCCTTTTACTTAAGTATATTTTTTTAATTGTTAAAATAGTTTAGTATCAATTTAAGGTAGAAATATTTTAGTATAATTATTTTTTTTTGATTTCATTATTCAATATTTGTCAGATTAAATGCAGAATTGATTAATCGTTTTTTTGGCAACTTCTAAACTTACAGTTTTTTCTATGTAACCGCTTTAAATTTAAAAAGTGTTATATGGCGCTTTAGTAAACTTATGATTATTTAAAATTCACATGCAAGTGAATTTTAATTTGTTTATTAGCTTTTAAGATTTTTATATTTAATCACATATTTTATTATCTTATTATAACAATTTATATTTAATTAATATACGTGTTAATTTAATTTTAAAACTGATTTTACTTTCGAAATTAATTTTAGGGATTTCAGACTGCAACCTTTTACTCCAAAAGATTATTTCATCCCAGATTTCCGCTCGCAGGAAAAGCCTATGCTTAAACAAATCTATTTTTTGTGGTTTGTACCACTCTACCCACAATTCCACCCTACAAATTAACTATTAATAAAAAAAATATTTTTAAATAACCCGCTCTATTTTGAACTGTAAAAATAAACCTAATAAGGTTCTAAAATGTTTTTTTATTAAGTATTATTAAATAATATTCATCTGAGACATTAGAATCAACAAAAGTTTTAGTAATTTTCCGAGTAATTCTCTAATAATACTATTAAATGCATGTTTTTTCTAATACCGCAGTACATTTTTGTCACGCGATGACGTCATGCGCAAACTAGTCTAAAATTCGTACGGCAAGTGATCATATCTTGTTAGTCTTAGTATCATGGTTGCAGAGCGTATTATCAGTTACTAAAAAAATTTACAAAAATATATTTTTTTGTTAATTCTGACCAATCAAAAGTCAAAAAAGTCGATTTAATCACAAATTATAAATTAAGCGCAATTAATTGTTTAATTTGCTTGCTGTAAACCGACTTTTAAAGTTATTTCAGTATACGCGAGAACAGAGAATTTTGAATGGGACCATTGATAATGATAAGCTTATCACTTTATCAGTTATCAATTGTCATCATATATAATTGTCATAATATATAAAATTCTCTTGTCTATGATTGTCATGGCCAAAAAGTCATTTGTTGCTTCACAGTTAATAAAAGTTTCCACCATTTTTCCAAAAATATATTTTTTATAAATTGTTAAAACTTTAAAAAGGTGAGTTTTTATATTTTATACACAACATGTTATAAGGTAAATAAGCAAATTGAAAGTGGTCCTTGTCTATTCATTAAGATGGAAATTAGTTATGGGCTCCAGAAGCCGTGACGTAAAAAATGCGCGAAATTTTGAAACACTGTCATTCGATAAAAATACCTTGAAAAAGTCGACCTTATTGCACATGTAAATAAGGTTGAATTTATAAAGATCAAATTTTATGCGATGAATAAATACACTAAATAAAATAAATAAGACCTAAAAATGTCGACATTCGATAGCCTAAACATTTCATTTATTGATAAGTCACGAATTACAACAAATTTACACTTAATAAAGAATTTAATGGAAAATAAAATGTTCGATGAACAGATTTCCTTCATTTCTAAGCTTTAACGCAGGTCCAATATGAACGAATTCCAGCGAACCATGCCGAATGCGAGCAAATCCCCTCCGATTTGCCCGCGCCACTTGTTATTTGTATGTACTCGGCCATCTTCGGTAGTTGGTTTACAGCTGTTCGGGTGAGTTTGACAGCACGAAGCATGTACAGTAATTTCTATTTTCGATTAATTTCTCAAATATGCGAGAATTGTTTGTAACTTGTGTCTGGATTAAAACTAGAATATCTAGAGTATTGGAGTTGAGTGTTTTTATGCCTTATTTGTGTTTCCATATGTGATTTTTATTCGGTCAAAGTTTAGCTGTTATAATTTCAACCTTATGTATTAGTGCAATAAGGGCGACTTTTTTAAGGTATGTTTTCAGAATGACAGTGCTTCAAACGTTCGCGCTAAAATTACGACACACTTCTCCAGCCCATTTTCAACTAAAGTGGAAAGCAGGCAACCCACTTTTTTTCTGTTTCGGAATTGATAATTTTCGTGGTTTCTGAAATTCGTGCACTGGCAACTGTCAACAAAATACATAACCTTGAAAATTTGATAAGCAAACTTTTTGTGGTTATGTTGTGTATACGGGCGCCAAAAAAATCATAAAATTATTTCTTATATGCTGTTTAGGACCTTTTTATCAAATCTAAATCATGCTTATATTATTCTATTTGTTTTTTTAATTCCTGCAGAAAATGTCTGACACTGATTTTCCTACCGGAAAAAAGCTAAGTCAAACTAGAATTAGTTCGTACTTCTTAGGGTGTGTCAAGAAAATTCCTTTGGATCCACCTTTTGCGAAGAAAAGACGTAAACGTAGAACCATGCCTATCAGTTCTGTAACTTCAGTGTTAAATACTGAATCTCGACAAGAGTTATCATTTCTTGAAACTTCTAGAAGGAAATTAGTTGCACCAATCTTCTCCGATGATGAAGAAGACCTAGAAAATGACCAAAGCACCTTAAAAGAAAATTGTGGTAAGCTGACAATATTCTCACTTCTAACAGCTTGATTCACTGAAACAACCCACAAAATCTCTTCTAGGAGGTACCAAAACGGTAAATAAACCGAGAGTTTCTATATTACTAAACAAGCCAAAACCTCTTGTTACTCCACAACAAAATACAGAAGTGACATCAACTCCACCAAAGCGTGACACGTTTGTTCTTACACCCCCTTCTCAACGTCCTAGTACTCCAAGTAACGCTTCTATCACTCCAGGTAACTTTTCCCCAGCTCCAAGTAACACTTCTATTACTCCAACTAACTCCCCTATCACTCTACGTAACACTTTACCTACCCCAAGTAACTCTTCCATCACTCCAAGTAATTCTTCCCCTACCTCACGTAACTCTTCCATCACTCCAAGTAACTCTACTGTCATTCTCGACAAGGAGTCATCAAAACAAACCCCAAATGCAAGAAAAACTTTATTTAATGATGATACAACAAATATTCCAAGTACAAGTAAAGTCCGTATAATAGAAAATAGAGTGATTGTGCCTTCTCCACCAAAGAGTTCATCTGAAAAAATATCTTCGCCATCAACAAGTTCACCAAAGAAAGAAGTCAAAAATGAGTCAAAAAAAGTTAATTATGAAACTTTAAAAGTGTTTAGAGAGTTTTATGTAAATGTTTCAAAGTACAACCACTTAAAAAGTTTGCTAAGCCATAGAGATCAAGATATGTTGTATAATTTCTTTAGCATGGAGAAAGATTATCAATATACTTGTCTAAAACTGTTTTTGTGGAGACCAATTTGGTATAATATTTTCAAATATGTTGAAACAATTGGGCTTAGAATGCATGATAAAGACATTACTGTGATGTACAAATTCTTAGAAGAAAAAGGATTTGTTGATACAAATTATATGGTAGAAGATACATTTAAGCTTTTAACGTTATTGAAATTGACGGATTTACGAGAAATTTCAGCACAGTTTAGATTACCTACAGCTAGAGGAAAAGGTGATCTTATTTTAAGATTGTTGAAAAACTGTAAAACCCAAGTTACTCTCACTTGTGTTAAAAATACAGAAGAAGTTTTGAGAGAACGAATTCAACAAAGATTGGGCCATTGTATCAAACTCTCAAACAATCTGTTAAGATGTTTGCGATATATATTTCTTCTAAATACGTTCACTAATTCTAGTATTGTGTTACCTCAAGATTATTTTAAAAATGTTACCTATTTTAATACTGTATTTCCTACTTATAAAGTCGAGACTTATCATATTTTTTATACACCACAAGACTTTTCAAGGTAAGGAAGGACTTTCACTTTAAATTTGAGTAAAACTTTGTTATTGGTATTGAATTTTTGGTAATTAATTGTTTAAAATTTGAACTTTCTTAACTTTATTTAATTTCTTTAGTTTATGTGATTATTTTTAGGTGTCTTTATCGCTTTTGTCAACAATTTGCGTTTGCTCTTTCAATAACACGTGTTCAGTACTTCCAAATTTCACTACTAGAGCGCGTATCGCTTTTTGTTCATTCTCAATAGCGTTTTCAATTGACTGTACTTGTGCGTACAACAATTGGGCTTTCTCTAACTTTTTAAACCTGCTAAAATTGCCTTAGACAGTCCCTTGCACTTTGAATCTTCTCAAAACATCTGCTTTACAAACACGCAATAAGCAGCTTAAATACTTTACTGCGGTGCAATCAATCTCTGTCTCAAACAGCATTGTTATTATAGTTATTGTTTATGTTAAAACTCACTAGGTTTGTTTCTCTATACAAAACTCTTTATATTCTTTTACTCTCAAAATTTATGATACGTTTACAATAATATGATTATTATCACCAACTTCGACACCAAAAATATAACACTATTTGATGTAATTTTCAGATATGCTGATGCTGTAGATTTACATAGAGAATTAGAAGAAGGTATTGAGAAGAAAAATATAGAAAATATTTTCCAGATTTGCAAACGAGCGTTTGAGCTATTGAAACAAGCAAATAGTGAAGAGTGAGAATGAAATAATTTTTTATTACATGTGATTTTTTTTCTTTTTTTTGTAGTTTTAATATTAGCGAAATACATTTAGAACGTTTTACTCCAAACGCTCAATACATTCGTATTATTACTAGAGGACTGAAACACATAAAGCGTACTCATTTTAATGATGTTAAAACTTGGCTTGAGTATTTAATTTCGCAAAGATTTTGTAAACACAAACGTGGGGACTGGTATTGTCAATTATCTTTGATTTATACTGAGTACTTAAAAGATTACAAAATGGTAATTTTTGTTATTTTTTGTATTTACTGTGACTTTGACTGAGTTTTTAGGCGGCAAGAGTAATAATTAAGGCTTTTAAAAAGGAAAATGAATTTTTGACTGATATTCAGTTACAAGAGCTTGCACATAGAGGAAAGCTTACTAATCGAAAAACTTACAAACTACCGTCTTTATTTCATGACGAAATTGTGGCTCGTTCACTTCCTTCATGTGATCGGGATTGGCCCCAAGAAGTCTTAGACTGTAAATCTAAAAGGTAAGATACAGGAGTTAAAAAATAAGGACTTTAGAAAAATTGCAAGAATTATATTGAAGAATAAATAAAACTATTTACTAACAAAGTCATAATTAAATAAATGGTTTTAAAAATACTAGAATTCAATTAAACTTTACTAAGTGGTAAGAACATTAAATCTGTTTTGGTTTGTTAATGCTTAAACTTGAGCGTTTTAATATTAGGTTTGTTCCAAAAACAATTCAGAACGGTTCAGAACTGAACTGCATATGCGCAGTAACGTATTAGCGGTCTAAAATCTCAACTGCACATGCTCAGTTCAGTTGCGAACCGTTCTGATCTGGTTCTAAAGCGTTGTCGGAACAAACCATTTCTATCATCTCTAATTCTAAGCATAAAACAAAGAAGTAAGGAAGGAGCTGTAGTATTAAAAAGATAACGACTGTATTGCCACATGTCACGTGATTGCTTTCTTTATCTAACTTTTATACTATTTTTTTTGTAGTCAAGATCCGGGTCAAAAACGCAAATACGTTCACCGTTGCAGTAATGGCGATGTTGAGTATTTGAATGTTGAGGAACTTGCTTTGAAGCATTACCAAACTATGGGTTATCCCAGCGGGTTACATTGTGAGGGTGGTTTGATCATAGCAGCGTTCTGTTTACTATTTTGGGACATTATTTATGACAAATACGTGAAAGGAACATTAGTTTCTAATGTACAAAATGCACCACTTGACATGTACACACCTTATTTTTATATCAATCGAGAACGCTCAATACAAAGACGATTAAATGAAATTAGCGAAAAATGGAAAGTATCAGAATTAAAAACAAAATTGTTTTTAAATTGGGAATTGCATTCTCATGAAAGTTCTTTATGCAATATAGAGTCTGTAGTTACTAAACCTGATCATATTTTTAATGTGATAATGTGTATTGGACGTAGAATTGTTGCCAAAATTTTTGAAAGACTTGTGAAGAATTTTAAAGTATACCACAGCGGATTTCCGGATTTGATTGTCTGGAATGTGGAAGAGAAAAAGGTGGGTTGCAATAGATAAAGTTAAAATAGGGAGAGAAATGATTTGCTCCTGTTGCTAGGGATGTTTGTTTCTGTCGTCGGACTTGCGCTTTCTGGTCATAAATCGCACCTCAGGAGTAATCATACATTTCTCTCCCTTGATACATAATGTACTAATTTTATAGTAATTTCTAGGCAAAGTTTGTGGAAGTCAAGGGAGAAAACGATAAACTGTCAATCAAGCAAAAGTTGTGGCTGAACTATATGATGGATAATGGAGCTTCTGTTGAAGTTTGCAGAGTGGAACGTAAATAGTAATATTCTGAAATTATTTTATTTAATAACATTTTTTCAGCAAAGGCAACAAAAAAGCAATTTAAGAAACATTCAGCATAAAGACTATTTTTGAGTGCCATTATTGTCTCTTATTAAATTTTTTATTTTTATATTATTTGATTTATATTTAACGTTACCTTTTTATGTGTTTTAGTTTTACATTTGTATAATTATAATATTTTTGAGTCGATTTTTATATGACGTTTTAGATTATAATAAACGTTGAAAAAACTTTTTTCCATCTTTCTAATTTATTTCAGTGGTCAGCAAATAGAGTCACGTACCTTGCTACGATTGCACATTTTTGAGACAATCTTGCGACGGAAGTTTATTTAGTTTGATAAATGTTGCTTGCAATATATCGCCTGAGTGCACACCTCTCAGCTTCAATTCTCACGGCGGTCTTGTACTGAAGTGAGTGATTGAATGCACCAAGAGTGCAGCAAAACGGCTCAAAGCACTTCACTTCATCTAAAAAAGAGGATTTACTTGTATCAAACACCCCAGGACATAATTAACTTTCCTCTACCCACCTTATGCTTCTTATAACAGTTCAAAACAAAGTCATAAATTACAAAATATAGGTAGCGCATCAATAGGAGTAGGGTTGGGTTATTTTACTGACTGCACTACAATTCTAAAATTTTGTCTTTCGAAAATGCTAAGAATTTTCTTTTTATTACTAATTAATAGTTACGACAGTAACAATATCAAGGTGTTAATGTAAAGTTGACTGTTTGTCATAAATTTGTCACCGTTATAAACGTTATACGTTTTGGCTTTGAATTGCCAGCCGCGGCAGTAAAGCATATGCTTGTTTATACTCTAAATAATGTTGTAAATGTCGCAGCCGCGCTTTTACAACAGGAGTATCTGGAATATATTGTGTGCATGTCTGCTCAAAAGAAAAATTAAAGGAATATGTAGGAACACTTGTGAATGTCTAACTATTTAAAATAGAAATCTAAATAATGCTGTGCCGCATTGTTAAGATGTTGCTTACTCCAAATCTATAAAGGCTGTATCGATTATTTATAACGTGTGATAAAACAAATAAAAATTAAACTTTGAACATTGTAAAATATCGGATTTTCAAATGGCAATCTCACATTTTTTTTTGTTGAAAAAATATTTTATTTTTAAATCAAGAAATAATTTAAATCTAAGAAAAGTTTTTTTCTTAGTGTTGTATCATTCTTTACAGTTTTTTCTGTATTAATGGCCTCTGTGAGACTTAAATAATTCAAAAAGAGTGTGAAATGAAGCAGAAGTGAAAAGTATCGTATTTCCGTAGAAACACAAAAATTGAAAGAAACTTGCTATGTGCTATCCACTTTGACAACTAAGCGTTGACGTTATCGTATAGTGCTCCTACCAACGAAAATTTTTCTACCTCCAATTGTAATTGCTACTTTACATGAAATTATTACTTGGATGAATCAACATTTGAAGAGTTAGAAATAACTTCTAAAATAACACTATTATTTGTGAAGGGTAGATTTTGATATTTGGAAATTAATTGTCAATTAGTTTAAATTTTATTTATTCATGATAAGATCCGTGAGAATTTTTACAAAAAGAACTGAATCATAAAACAACTAAATTTTGTTAATGAAGCATGAAGAGTGAGAAGACTATAAAAGCATGATTTATAGTTTTGTTGTTTTAAAAATTAAAGAAAAATTTTTAAAGAATTCTTCCATCAAATAAAAACGAGGTCGCATATGTAATATTGGCAAATTTTTGTGAATCATAGAGAGCAAGTGTACGGAAGAACGTAATGTGACAAAGAAAAAATTATTGTTCTCACACAAAGCTGCGTGGGGTGACACGGAACTTGATGATTTAATTACCATGGCGAATTGTTTAATAGCTTTGTTTTCGTCTAGTGGCAAAGAGTTGCCCTTCAATCGGGGTATATATATATTGCTCTAAATGAGAGGTGACAATTCATTAGAATATCGACAAGTGTCGAAGCTAATAATCAGCGTAAAACTAGTGAAGTATTTTAAGTTAATTATTCAAGTGTCCAGAAAGTGTCTTAGTGTCCCTTGGCAGAAAAGCAGTAAGTGTAACTCAGTTCAATTACGTTCAATTACGCGATGTCATCAATAAAAATTCTTATTTTTATTTTACTTCTCTATGAAATAAGTCATTAAGAGATTATTTGGGTAGAATTTATTCCGTTGACAATATTAGCTATTCGAAAAGGGTTATCAAGTATTTAAATTGCTTTAATTGTTAAATTCGCATCTGAGTGTTGACCTCGTTGAAATTTATTGAAGAATGATATTTTAGCTCGAAGAAAAATAAATTTTCTCTTAGTATATCGTAAAAGAATGTTTTAATTGTTTTTAAAATGGTTTTTATTAAGTAATGGTTTAATTTCGCAGAAATTAAAAGATTTATTGTACTCAAATCGTGTTTAGAGTCATTTATCGAATTGGTGAGGCTATTTGAATGTACTTGACAGTCTTGAACAAATCACGCTTTTTAATGAAAATTAGTTGTTGTTGCCGATAGTCCGGACATTTTAGAATTTATTTTGCTATTGTCGACTTTGAGTGTTTGAAACCTTTATGGGGTTAAATTGTGACCTTTGTCAAGACGATAAAGGGTTGGGTAGTCGACGTCAGGTCATGTTTCGTTAATAAGCAAGTTATTGAAATATCTGGAAAAGCTTTGGACTAATTAAAGTAATATTGTCTGTTTTACACTGTTTAACGTATTTTTTAAGTATAAGTAATAATTTCATATTATATAAATAATTGTTATTTTATCTAAGCATTTTCTTTTAATATATTTTATCTTTAAAATTAATCAGTGTTTTCAATTTTAAGACAGTTAAAGATCTTAGACTGCACCCCTTACCCCTAAAGCATTTGATTCCCGATCTCCGGTTTAATAATTTGAATATTTTTATATTCCTTTTGTTGTTAAATCGCAGGGAAGACCTATGTTCAAAAATATAAATTTAATTGGATCTGTTGGATAGGAAACCGTTCACGGCCTTATTAACTGTTACATCTAAGATAAGAAAAATTACATTTTTCTTAAGCCTAACAAAAACAACGTATCACATATTACTATTGATATACTGCAATAGAATTTTTTTTTAATCACCTGTTTCGTAAGCAAGTCATTAATCATACACTAACAGCAATAGTAAGCAGCAGTTACTACTCAAGGAATGATTATCATAGAAACGCCATTGCTTACGATTCCTTGGACGGTAAGCACGGGCCAAAATAGCAATAAATCTGCTTTATCGCCGTATTGAACAATTAATTTTTTCGACGATTCTGCCAGTTTACTTTTTTTTGAAAAATTTGCTGTTTGACATTTAACTTCAAAATATTGTGAATATTAAATTTGATAGTTTAGTGTGTTTAAATTGTTACTAAAATGTGGTGTTTATTGTTGATCGGCGAAAAGCACAAAATCCATAATGTAGTGGAGGAGCTGCATGTTAAAATAATTTGTTGTTGCAAAAAATTAAGCCGGCTGGTTCTTAAGAAAATAATTCTCTCATTTGGTTTACCTTTTATTTTATAATTTTTTGTTATTTTTGACATATTTTGCTAGAAACTTGGTAGTCGAGTAAAATTAGATGAGAAATGTGCAAAAAAAGTTTAATTTTTTTAATTGGATTGTTGTTTAGATATTTTATTTTATTTAGATGTTCTAAACATATTGCATATTGTATTTAAAAAATACCTATTTGTTAAGAGTTTAAGAATTGAGTTTAATATAAGAGTTTAAGGATTGTTTGTTACTAAGTAAACAACCTTAACGACCATGACCTGTTGTCAAGATGTAAAAGGCACCTCGACTGTTAAGAGGCCTTTTACATCTTGACAACAGATCATGGTCGTTAAAAGGTTGTTTACTTAGTAACAAACAATTCTTAAAGCAACTCAAGAATTATTAATTAATTAGAGATATTACAAAAAATCTTGTACAATACACGTCTGTTAGGGTCTTTACTGCTTCTACTGTAAAAAATTAGTTACAAAAAAATTTACACTTTACACAAAGATATTTTCGTAGAAACTATTGTTTTAAAGATATACAGTCGATTTGCTACAGAAAAATATTATTTGCTAAAATTGTTAAAAAAAAGAACATTTTTCACTGATTTTAATCTGGAAATTTTGTTTTTTTTTATTGTGATAAAAACTTTTTTTTTTAAACTGTGCGTAAAATAGCTAATTTACGCGCTTTTTATGTATAGTAAAAAAATCACAAAATCGCAAATCTAATTGTAGAAAAAACATTGTTTATATTACAGGCGTGAAGACCTACGGTCTCGACTAAAAATTTTTACTCTCACCGCTAAAAACAAATATGCGTTCTTAATATAAAAAGTACTAAAAGGTTTAAGTGATAAAATCTGTTGAAGTTTTTACTTTATCAATCGTTACAATCAACAGTTACTTTGAAGAAATACTAAATTTATTCAAAATTATTGAAGTAATTGTTTTTTTATGGAAATTAAACGAATAAAAATTGCCATAATTATTGTGAACGTTAAGAACATTTTATGGGTTTTAGGCTCCATTGGTAAAATGTTTTTACCCTTCTTGATACTTATTATAAATACTACCTTACCTTCGCTCTCTAAAATAATTATTTTGCGGTTTATTTTGTTTATTTTATTGCGGATTATTACTTAAAGTCGCTAAGGGAACATTTTAGTGGATTATTTTTATTATTTACACAAGTTATGAATATGAACAAAATTATATTTTTTGAAAAAAATATTTTATTCTTAGAAATGAGTTTTAACGAAAGAACCAGTTTTATTTGAATGTCACTGTAAAGAAAACATCGCTGATGAACTTAAAGAAAAAGTGATAATTTAAAATTATGTGCTAAATTTAAAGGTTAAAACATGATACCATCAGTCTTCTATAAGTAATTTTTGTAATGTAATTTTTGGACTTGTATAGGACTCAAAGTTACTATAAAATTGGATGTAGTTGTGTAAATTTTAGAAATTTTACTGATTTTGCATAAGATACAAGAGTTCTCACTGATTTGATTGGTACAATAAGAAAACTGGTTTCTATTGAATCAAATATATACGTCGCGACTTTTTTATACATATTTTAGGTGACTCCTTTTATTAAAGAGTCGGCTTCTAATTGTCTTGCTCTTAATTACAATTCGTTCTCGAAAATCTTATTTTGCGTATTTGTCACATAAATACACACATCGCCAAAAGCCTAGGACTCCCTTAGAATATCCAAAAAGTGATTGAACAAATCATAAATGTGAGTAGAATTGTTTTTAAACCTATGCAAAAAAAAATATTTTTTAAAAAAAAGTTATCTCTCGATAACTCCAAAAGTCTAAAAAGTGTCTAAACTCAGTATCGCAAATTTTACTGTGGTGTTAAATTTCTTTTCGAAAATGCCCGGAAATTTGATTTTAGTGTTCAATAGAGCCAGAATAGTGGCTTTACATAAAGAAAGTCTATGGAATTATTAAATTGCAGACAGGGTAGACATTCCCAGGAGTTCCGTCATTCCGATTGTTTATTTGTACCAATCAACTAGAGGCGTCGAACGAAGACATGGAACTGGCCGTCCTAAGGTAACAAACGAAAGACAGGTTTGTTACCTGACAAATTTTGTACGTCGAAATCGAAACGTTTTAGTAACAAGGGTTCGTGATCCATTTTTGAGAACTTATCGGTCAGTAATTTCAAGGTCCACGATTTTCTCAAAGGCTTCGTTCTGTAAATTTAAGATTCAGACGAGGTTTAAGGTAGGGCTGGGCGATACCTGTTTTTAGGTATCGGGTATACTTGCCAAAGTATCGAGGTATCGGAAGTATCGAGATATCGGAGGTATCAAGGTATCGGGGGTATCGAGGTATCGCAGTATCGAGGTATCGGGAAGTATCGAGGTATCGGAGGTATTGCGGTATCGAGGTATCGGAGGTATCGAGGTATTGGAAGTATTGTGGTATCGAGGTATCGGAAGTATCGGGTGGCGATAAATAAATAACGCATCAAATAGCTTGTGAATTTGTTTGTTTTTATTAAAATAGCTTGTGTTTATAACATTCAAAGCACTCTGAATAGGATATTTATTTATAGCCATTCTTTATCAAGGTATCGCAAGTATCGAAGTATCGGAGATATCGGAGGTATCGGGGTATCGGAAGTATCGAGGTATCGAGGTATCGGAGGTATCGAAGTATCGAGGTATCGGAGATATCGAGGTATCGGAAGTATCGATACTTCGATAACTGATTGCAGTCGGTATCGGTGTACGAGACCTGAGCAGGTATCGATACCTTCTGTAAGTTTCGATACTTTTCCCAGCCTTAGTTTAAGGGTAGGTACTTAGATTATCTCCGCAAGTCCGCAACATATTGCTGCTCGTTTACAATGGGCACAGGAGCATAGAAACTGGCTTTTACCTCAGTGGTGAAGCGTAATGTTTTTCGATGAGACACGATTTGGAATAGTGAGTGATAGCCGTCATCTAAGGGTCTGGAGAGCACCAGGTAGGCAAGAAAGACTTTAATTTCCTAGAGAAGTGGTCCCATACCACGTAGGATCAGTTATGTTTTGGGGCGGTATCATGTGGAACCGTCGTACAGCGCTTGTTCCTATAGCTCGTATAATGGCTGCCGGCTGGAGACATTTATACGGAAAACATCATTCGGACAATTATTCATCTCTTACGTAATGAAATCTGAGAAAATTTTATCTTCATGGATGACAACGCAACGCCTCACCGCACCCGAAGAGTCCAAGACGCATTAGAAAATGCAAATATTTAACGATTACCATGGCCAGCAGATTCCCCCGATATGAATCCTATCGAGAATTTGTGGAATTACGTTGCAAACGCTTTCCACCACATAAATAACCCTCCTATAGCTCTTAAAGAATTACTAGACGCTGCACAAAAAGAGTGGAACAATATACCCTAAGAAACAATTAATAAGCTCATTGTTTCAATGTCCAAGCAACGTCATGGCATTGCTCCAGAATAGAGGAAGACACATAGTATTAAGCAATTTTGTTTCAGTTTTCTGTATGGTTTTTCCCATTTTCTGTAAATCATTGAATATCAATCCACTTGCTTTTTTGGGCGTCTATTTTTAATTAAGTCAGAGTCACATATTAACAATACACTAATTTAAATGATACTTTAGAATAAAATATTTAGTTTAATATTTTGAATAAAAATTTTTACATTAGCCAGGGGGTCCAACTAATTAAAGAAAAAACTTTACTTGTACTAAAATTTTATTGTCTCATTGTTGTACTGTGCAGCTTTTTACTACTAATACCCTACTTCTTCTTTAAAAGCTTTTACTTTAAACTTGGCAGAATTTCTTGAATTGGAGCAGTGGAGCCACTTCTACAACAGTACCCTGTAACAACGCAGCTGAAGACAGCACAGTTCGGCATCCTCTACACAGATGGCGCAATTCCAGATAGAAATGCAGTGGACTTTCCAGTCAAACGCAGGAGTTTGGTGCTGTGCTGTGTCGGGCAAGCGCGTTTCATGATGTCAATATGCTCATGTATTTGTGTTTATATTTCTTAAAAGAAAACATGAATGTTTTTAAATGAAAAAGTACTCTTTATGCCCTTGTGTGTGTCTATCTTTTCGAATTTTGTTGAGTTTGTGGAGTGTGTGCACTGGAAGGCCTTTTGCGACTCCCTTTCAGCCCACTGTTGTGATGCAGTGAGGGATGATTTTTAATGGGATATGCCAGTAATCTGATAGTTGTAAGTCTTTTAATTTGTCTCTGCGGTTAAATCTTATTGGTATACAGCGGAGACTCTTGAGAAAATTGTCATGGACAGACACAAAGTCCAGCTTAGTTGATTGAAAGTCATAACACATCTTGAACATCTGACGATTTAACACCAACATCTTACACATGTTACATATCAAATTTTTATTCGAGCCCTAAGTTTTCTTATTTTTTTTATCAAGCGGAGGGAGAATTCCTAATGAGTATTTATGTTTGTGTCATAAAAGAATTGTAAATATCATTTTAGAGTACGTTTATCATTCTTGTTATTCAGTCAGAGTCAGCATTCATTGATTGAATGGAACTGTTCTGGATGTCACAAGATAAACGTATAACGGTCAAGATGATAGCAACACTTGGTATAAAATACTCTGTGTGGTTACATAACGGTGGAAGAACAGTAATTGCAAGTTTTTCATTGAATTTTTATCAATTGTTGATTTCAAGACATGTTTCTGAAAAACAGGTATCTTATTATATCGGTACATGTGGTTTTTATTGAAAAAATTAAATACCAAAGTGGGAACAATAGCAGATTTTGTGGTTTTTCCTTTTTCATCTCATGAGTCATAAGTAATCTTCTGGTTGTAGTAGATGTTGAATTCATTGAATACAATAAGACATACATTTGTTAGGTCATTGGTCTCAATACTAATATCTTATGTTGGAATAGCTTCAAGTAAAAGTCGAGGTAAAAGTAATTCTTGTTTATATTTTTTCGGTTCAGTGAGAATGTTTGTTTTCAGAGTTAGCTAACTTTATAGTATTTTTTTCGGTTTTAAATAAAAATAATAGGATATTATACAGGGTGAGTCTGTTAAAAGGATATCTTAACTTTTCACAAAAACTAGTTATCACACCGACTTCAGGGTTTGCCATTAAAAACTTTGTTTTTTTCTCCACATGTGTTAATTTTTTCAGAATTTTTCTAATGTTCTCTCTAATGAATATTAATTTATTAATATTAATTCGCTGGAAAAAGTATAAATCTTGTATAATTTTTAATGTCATTCTAAATGACAGTATGTTGAAATATTGTTTTGTGAAAAAAATATATTAAAAAAATTGTAGAAAACTATAAAAAATAATATTTTTTTTTGTAAGACTTATTTTGGTGCAGCGTTGCCGTTACTCGACAATGGGCTAGATAACCTATCCTTTAGCTTTTTTGTCCCACTTACATTCTCGGAAAAAATGGTGTATTTTTTAACTCAATGTCTTAGTCCTAAACACTCTAGTCCTAAGTAAATACGCTATTTTATATAATACAATACATAATACAAATAAATAAGTTTTTATTTTAATCCACTTCAAAGATGGCTAATTCTAACCTCTGGACAGGTCAGAAAATCGCTCTTGTTTCGCTAGGAAATCTCTTTCATCTCTTCCTTCAGCTTGGAAACTGCCTCTTTCTAGCTAAGGTGCACAATATACTATTATTATTTTGAACCATTTTTGTTCTTTCTTTTTTTATCTAGATGCAAGTGTGCATCTTCTGTGTAGTTATACATCTTTGAAATGATACCGGATTTTTTTTTTTTGTATTTTAAATTTCAAGGAATTTCAAATGGCACTTTTAAGTCTCTTTTTGAGACTAATTGTATTACTTTAGTTTCTCTCAGTAGGGACTGCTTTAGTCCCGGAGGTGCAAAAAGGTTTTTGTAAACAGTCATAAAGGAGAATTTCCGTCTTAAGAATTATAAATCCAATCTAATTAAATATTTTCAATACCGTTCGAAATCTACTGAACGAACGATTGTATTATAACTTCAAATTATTAATTTTATCAATAATGTCACAATAATTGCACCTTGAATTTTGTAAGACTGTAAATAAATTTTCATTAAAAAAAATAATAAAATATATGGTTGCCGAAATGCGGGCTTCTCTTACAAAAGTCGCAGTTTGGCGCAATGATATGAAATAAGTGTCTTTACAATGTTTTCAAATAATGATAAATATTATATTTTTTTTATGGCAGAGAAGTCATACTTTTTGTGCTTCATCTGTAGCAGTTTTAGTTTGATGGACGAACGCAGTGAAAAAAAAAGTTGATTACTCAAATAAAATGTCGATTAGGATTAACATGTTTCATGTTTGTAATTTATTAAGCCATTATTTTTTTTTCTGCAACATTTATCGTACATTTCGTAATGTTATTTACTTACTTCATTTATTTATTGTGATGTCTTTTAGAACTACTTTTTGAAATACATATTTGACTAATACCTGTATATTTTGACTTTCTAATCTAATTTGTAACAAAGAAATATATTTTTTTTTTGGGATAATTTTAAACCTGTGACATTTTCACTAGACTAGAACTAACAATCCATTCTTTGCAATATAAATTACTGTCATTAAGAACGATTATAATACAAGTGTACCACTATATTTGCATCAGATTTATTGCAACAATATATTTATAATCTATGTATTTACAAGCAGAAACCGATCACAGTTGTATTCTGAAAATTAATATCTTTATTACAATTGGAAATTTTTATTGAAATAGTTGATTTTTTGATTAAGGCCGGAACTACCATATGTTTATTATAATTTTTGATCAGAGGCTGTTATGAGAAACAAAAATTCTAAAACCGTAGGGCGTAACTTATTTCACTTGATAATAAAATCATTTTTATGTCACTCACAAAGGGATTTCTTTTTGATTTTTCAGCACCTGTCTTCCGATTGATGCTGCCGGTCTCGAAAGTGCTCATTACGAAAATATGATTCTACTAAAAAAATCTTCTGTTCTGCAGTAAACCCCATAATTCAAATCAAATCTAAATTTTACTTTTGACAGTGACAGCAAAATGACATTTACGAAGTGAATTAATCTAGGCGCTACGTTTTAAGAATTTTTGTTTCTCATGGCAGCCTCTGATCAAAAATTATAATAAACATATGGTACTTTTATTACTATACTTTCGTTAGTCATATGAAATTTTAATGCATATGTTAAACATTACATGTATTTTTATATAATTTAATGACTAATTATATTACTTAAATAACTAAGAAATAACAGGCCTTATAAATAGGTCGTAAAAACAGTTTAGACGACCGAATAACAAATATGTTCTTATGGGCTAATTTCAAGTTAAGATACTACCGATATTATCTCAATTTGAAATTAGCTCATTAGAGGTTATTATATTTATTTAACAATGTAAATACATGTTTGAATATACACACACCGTTATTAACAAATACTATTGCAGTTACTAAAAAATTTTCTTTAAAATACATTAAAATTATGGAATGACGACCTTTGTTAAAAAATGTGACTGAAAACCATGATTGAAATAAATAAAGTATTAAAATTCTGCTAGAACTATAAATTTTGTGTTGCCAACCTAATCAGTATTTATTGTTCATGGTGGATTTGAAAAATATTCGACTTCTAATCGTTTAATTAGAGAAAAATATATGGAAAAAATATAGGTAGGTATAACGTAATAAGGAGATATTTGATCTGATTGTCTAAATATTACGTGTGCTGAAAGTATGTTTAGTACTAATTGATTTATCCAAATTGTTCTTTTGACTTATGTCAAAAGTCATGATATAACAATAATAATAAAGTAATAAACTAACAATGAATCATAGAAACAAGAAATTAACAACTTAACGAAATACATACTTATGTATAGCACGACTAACACGTGTTTTAGAACAAAATAAGGAAAAGAAATGTTGAACGCCAAAAATACAGATTTATGCATTTTTAAAGAAGTATCCAACGTTGAAAAGAAAATTTGAAATTATTTATGACTTTATTTTTTAAATGCAGTTTAGCGACAGATTTTTGTTACTTATACCATACCTAGATTTTTTCTAACTACAAGTTCAGTTAGAGTGTGGCTTGCTGATAAGATTGAGTCATTGTATTATATCTATGGAGTCGCAAGAACTATAGGAAAAAATGTGTGGCAGTGCTAGAAGGAATAGTACCACTGAGAGAGAGTTTACGTTTTCTGGATGCTATGAATTTACCGCGGAAGGAGTTTTAGGATTATTATTATTATTGCTTAAGATTTAAAAAAAATATTTTGGAGTTCTGGGCTTTATTGTGCTCTCTAAGCTTGCCGTTTCAGTACTAGAATGAATATTCCAGCAGCAAGAATGTTTTGGAGACTATTACGGTAGCTAAATCTGCAATGTTAACTACACTACTGCGGCACTCCTGTTAGTTTTTACGGCAGTTTTAGAACTGCAATTGCGCTGTAGATTGGTATAAAATGCGTGATTATTTTCAAATTTATATAGTGTAGGACGGCTTCACATAAGCGAATCGATCATTTTTTAACTGTCAAACCAGTAAAACTGAACATCGCTTCAATAGATGTAGTACCCTCTTCAGATACTTTGACGGAGTTATTCCTACGAAGTATAGAAACTTTTAGAATCTTTTATAATGTTTTATTTATTTAATTATCTTTGATTAATTAGTGGTTTAAAATAGAATAACAGGTTAATATTCTGTGCAATTTGTTGTAAATGATGTAGTTAGTTTGTAAGTAGTTTTTTGTACAATGGGCTATTACACCATGAAACGAAATCGAAAAAAAACATTATACACACAAAATATATATAGGAAGAAGCCCTATGACGCAATTGGTTATGTCAAAATGGCATTTGATTTTGAATTACGGGCATTAGAAATTTAAATCTGGAGGCCATGACGTAATAGCCCTTAATGACTCTATCAACCAATCGTGTTCAAGCTCGATGAGTTTTAGTTAGTTTCGATGTTGGGAGAAAATAGGTTGGTACCACTTCACTTGACATGTGTGATTTGACAACTGTGATTTGTTTTTGTTTACTAACAGTCGTGTTTTCGTTTCTTTAATAAAAATGGAGAACACGTCATGACGCTGCGTACAAAGGGACAAAGTTAATAAATAAGTGTTAAATAAGAAAGTTTTGGTGAAGTGACCAGTTTAGTGATAAATCCCGTATGATAAATTTGAACCGGATGGACAGAAATAACCATTCTCTAAGTGCAGACAGGACAGTTATAGAAAATACTTTTTTTGTATACTACATAATGACCAATAGACTGGAGAAAAAATTGCAGATACGTACTAATGTGCGGAATGATTTTATAATGATTTAGAACAGTAAAGGTTGGGAAAAGCAAAACGAAACAGAATTGCTGCACAACTTATAATAAATATGTAAATTCTATATTTGAAGTGTTTTAATCAATAAAAATATTTATTTCTTCATTTACTTTTTAACACAAAAATTAACAAAAAACATAACTTAATTCACAAAATAAAATCACCCAAAAAAGCATTCTGATTTAAAGAAATCATTTTCCTCTGATTCCTACTTGTGTTTCTTGCTACTTGTAACAAAATCTGCAAAAAGATCAATCATTCTTTCCCTTTGGCTATGTTGCTCGCGTAATAAAGTGGACAATGTGTTGAAATTTTCATTATTAATTTTACGGTCTTTTTCTAATTCTTCTTTAACTACCTTCATACATATATGTATTATGTATCTGTGTTTGATTTCACTAAAGTATATTTTTTATTTGCAAATCGGTTTACGATATTCTCTTTGTCAGACACTGCTGGCTCCTCCTCTGATAGAGTCCTTTGTTTTTTTCGGATTAATTCTGTCCTTTGTACCTAATAATACAACATTACTAACTTTTTATTGAAATGGTTAAATATGTATAATTATTTTTTACCTAATATGGTATGTAGTCTTTCAAAATATAATGGGGTTTCCTGTTCTTTTCACCTGTAGTTTTTACGTCGGTAATGTGGCTAATATATTGCTTCTAAAGATTTGAAAATTTTTGTCTGCACTTCTCGGCCCCATTTTTTCCTATCGTAAAACCACTTGGCTTCTAACTTATCAGCAATTCGTTACCATAAATGCACTTTTATGGAAGGTGCAGGTGAGAAACCATCAGATTCAGTGTTGTCTTGGAGTATGCAAGTTTCCAAAAATAATTTTGCTTGACTGGAGTCTACGATATACGTATTATTCGTTAATATTTATTACAAACAATAACCTTTAATGTAATTCAAGTATATAAATATGTACAAATCACTACGTACCCTTAAATAGAATATTTGCTGTTTCTAAATCAACGTTCACAGCCATATCCTGTACCTCATGGTTTGAGATGATTGTAACATCATTATTATTATTATCCATAATGATATATCGTAATTAATAATAATATAAACGTTCTTCAAATGTTTTTCAAGGCACGTGACAATATCACATAACCTCAAATAACAAACTTTAGCAGACATACTGACCGGGATGTGTCACCAAGTATATTTTTGCGTTGTTAGGTGCGGTAGTGAATTTATTAATTTACCGCTTACTACTGAAGCGGTTATCGATAATTCGCCAAAAAATCTCTTTGTTTACAGTGACTGGTCGAGTGACATATACAGTTAGAAATCTATTGCCAACTTAAATCGAGTATATCGGGTCGAATGCGCATTGACGCAAATTAGTGCAATAACGCAAGCACAGGGCTATTACGTCACAAGCAAAATTTGAAATTAAATATTTTTTTTTGTGCATTAGGGCAATAATAAAGTCCATGGTAATAGCGTCAAAATTTAAGTTGAGATAAATACTTTTAGATTTTGCAATAAAAAAAATGTGGTGTAATAGCCCATTTGGATTAGTTCAATTTTATACAACAGTAAACACTAAACTTTAGGTATGTATTTAAAACATGTGGGAATTTTCGGCTTCCGAGTTGGCTCCCCATATGCTGTCTATGTTTTTCTGTCTTTTTTTTGTTTGGCATTGTTATTATAACTTGCTTCGTTTATATGTCACAAAAGGACATAGTAGAGTTTTTAGACAGGGAAACTTTGTGAAAATTGGGGTAGAAGCAGGTAGGTAGATACTTCTTGATCTAAAATTTACATAATTACATTTTTCTTCTTCTTCATTTTTCTTCAAATTAAACCAACGCGGGTAATTAGTTTTTAAAAACCGATCTTTAAAGGAAATCAAGCTATAAAAACAAAGGCTGAACTAGTGAATCTTTTCAGTTTTTAAAAAATTTCTTATAATTTTTAGTTACACATTTGTTTAAAAATTGTTTTAGGAAGAATAGTTTATGCAAACGTAATTATTAAATTTTGATTCGAATTTCGACAACGCTTAATAATATAGTTCAATTAATCGTAGAAGTGCCCTGCCGCCATACTTGGCTATTTACCTATTATTTTTAGTGTGATTCTCTTTAAACCAATCATCTTTGCGCGTCGAAACTCTCACCGCTCGTCATTACTGGGCCGACTTACTGTATTTCATATTAATTCAGCTTTTTTTGTCTCTCAGAGAGCTGTTTCAGTTTGTTTTTTTGTAGCTTGTTCTATAATTTACTTTTATTTGTATTTAGTTACACAAAAAACGCAATTACAGGATATTTAAGTCAAACTATTTCAATTATATTGCCTACAATTGCAGCATTATGCAATACTTTAGATCCGACTATACATTGAGTAAAGCCATCAACTGTATACAGGTTTCCAGGCTTTATTACGTTGATATTGAAATATCCATAGGTAAACAGTGCACTATTGCGTGCGACACTTTGAAGTTCGAATAACACTACATGAATTAGCATACTGCAATAGAGAATAAATATTCTGTCACTGAATTTTAATTACCTTTAATGGGTGAACTAATTTTAACTCAAACAATGACAAAGAAGCAAAAGGTTGTTCGAGTCAAAAGATTATGTTTTTTAATTTACCGGCTAGCTTTTAAAAGGCACTATAAAGGGTTAGAAACTAATAATATAAGCTCATAATTCAAGCTTTAGTTTCATTTTATGTTTGTTTCCTGTATATTACGGAAAATACATGAGATTGTTTATAAATTTATTGTAAAAGCCGATTTGGATTATTTGTTAAGCATGATTTCCAAATCAATTTGCTAATTAGTACTGTATATACGAGATTGTTAGTTACTAAACACATAATCATTTAATTATGATAATCTGTTAATTCCTCTGACTTGTATTTTTACGCTAGTCTGGATTTTGTATTAATAAAGACGAAATCTTTTCCTTCTCTTCCAAGTTTTAATAATTCTTGGAGTGAAAGAAAAACTTTTACTCTACATTTTGTTTTCTGCACATTCAAATGCAAATCAGACTTGACGATGAGTGATTTTTTTTCAGTTCAAGTTACTTTATAAGCGAAGGTATAAAAACGACTGCTTGAGGCTGGGTACCATCGGTGAATAACATAGTTAATGTAAAATGGAGGCGGTAAACAAGACTCAAAAGCCGGCCATTATGCAAGCACAATGGTCAGGGAATGACGGATGTCAGAGTTAAAGGACGATAGCGATGAATACAAAATACGTTTTATTCATACGGACAGGTCCGGGCTTCACATGTTAGAAGCCTTACAATTTCACCCTGCACATTTTAATGTAAATAAATCATCTCATGTATTTGATTTTGACCTGCTCCGGACTGATATGCCATACAAATTTTTCATATCTTGTGAAGACTCAAAACTTTTAAATAAAACATTTATTTTCGAATTCTGAAATTTTCTTTCAAACGCATAACCACTTTTATTTATTTATATATACACTTTATGGGATTGTTATGAAATAAGTACACGCAAGTATTTAACGTTAGCGTTTAATATCAAACACCTGTTTATCTCCAGGCTATCTCAGTCTCGTAGATCTGAGAAGCTCAGTTTGCATTTATTAATGACTTCAGTGTTAATTATTTAATATCGAGGTTAACTTTGAATCATTATTAGTTTGTATATGACATTCAATTAATATAAATAAGATTTGGATAAAATAGAGATTTGATGAAGTTATCTATATTGCCAATAATATAATAAGAGGTGTACAACTATTTATATTTTTATAAAATAACTTTAAATAAGTAAAGAATGAATTAGATAAAATCAACGTAATAGTTGATTTTATCAACGAACGGTTTTTGAATTGTGTTAAATGCATATCTTTTTAACCTTTGTGCTCATACAGTGTCACAAAAAATAAAAAATATGGTTTATTATTGTTGATGCTGGTGACTTTTGGAGGGGTTCAGGTCAGAGCTTAGTTTAAAAATAGACTATTTTTTATAATGTAAAGTTATCTAATAATTTTAAATCTGTGCACAATTGTTTTCTACGATATGATGTACCGTGAAATCAAAAAAATATTTTATGTATATTTGTTTTTGTTGATATCATTTTCTTGCAATAAATTTGTTCAAACTTCTCATTTTGTCATTGATCAAGTAAATTTCAAAATATGTCTGCTAGCATAGGTTTGACCAAGATTTTTATTAATGTGAGCCAGTCATTGCTTTTTGGATTCCCAAATTAAAGGTTTTTATAACATTCTTTTCTCCAAATGTCAGTATAATTTACTGTTTAATCTATACATCAAGAACATTTCATAACATTCTAAATGAGTCAGTACCCAGGAAGCATGTCTGAAGATGTAGCACAAAAACGCTATAATTAATAACACTAAAATAAATTAATTAACGCTACCATAATTAATATAAATGAAAGGAAACTTTAACCAGAATCAGTGATCGATCATTGCCATAGTCTGTTTGTGTCACTTGCATGTACCTTAAATGGCAAATATTTAGCAATATTGGGATCATGTGATATCGCGCAAAGTGTTAGCCAAGAAAATTAAAGCGTAATTAGGGCTACTAGATAGTAAGAGATTGCGACTTGAGGATCAAAGCGATTCTGATGTTTAAAAGAAGAAACATCATTGCTTAGTAAAGCCTATCAATGGTAATGTTACTTTAAACTTGTCAACAGAAACGTTTACTGCAGGAGAACATTGGCTAGGCGCTAGACCGTTTGAAACAACGACATGGAATTCAGATAAAACAAACATTCAAAACTTTAAAGATGGAATTTATAAACTGCTGCTAGAAGAACGTTATATCAAAGGTCAAATTTATAAATGCAATGAAACAGGTCTAAATTAGAAAATAATGTCTATACTAAGCTCTATGGTAAAACCATAGCAAAGAAAGATTAACTGTTATGGCTTGTCTTGCATTTGGTGGATACAATATTTTTTTAAATCTTAAAATTATTAGATTTTTTAAAAATATAAATCAAGGAGCTTTACTTGTTGACTACAAAATCCTGGAATGTGCTTGGATGAACATAACACTCTTTAAAAATTGGTTATGTTGAGTTTGTGCACAGTTTAAAGACATTTTTGAAAACGAGCAGTTTTAATAATAAGGTGGTGTTATTAGAACAAGGGCGGGAATGTGGAAAACTTACTACAAATTTTTTTCCAGTTGTGAAAGTTATAGCACTAGTTCATCTAATAGACCAGGGAACTCTTGAAGAATCTAAAAGGAAACTGAAGGTTTTTTTTCTACATTTGTTTATTGATTAGTCGAAGCCTGGAGTAAAAATTGTTAAAAATTTTTGGTCTAAAATATTTAATCTTTATCTAAATATAGAAATATATATAAAAAAGAAATTAGTATATATACGAAGTGATGAGACTAAGAGGAAGCAACTGACTAACCAACTGGGATACAAGATTGGATTGTTGCTGATGGTTCTAAGGAAGGTATAAGCGATTCTAAAATTTCAGTGGTTTACAGTTAACGAAGAAAAATGTAATCAAGTCGTGTGATAATGGACGACTAATAATCTCGTCAATTAAAGACATTCACTCATCAACACTCGTTTTGTTTAAACCGTTTTGATTGTTTCAAGTCTTTATTCTAATTCTTGATTATTAAAATAATCGTTTTGTAAATCGGCTAGCACCCAACTGATTAAATATATTCCATCGATTAGTTGTTATGTTTTAAAGCCTTAATTAAATGACGTGAAGCAAACGAAATTCACTAATATTTTGCAGATCGATAGCAAATTTAAACGCTTTAATGTTCTCATTTGTTTTTTTTTTGTGGTAACTTTACTCGGGTAGACAGTATTTTAATACACAGTAGTGTCCGGTTATAAGGGACCGGTGAAAATGGTTCGTTATAATTTAAATTCGTTATAAAACGTATATTTATAAAGCATATTATTCATAGAATTGTAGTTTGTACTTTTCAAAATGGTTTGTTCTAAAGGGATTCGTTATAGCCAGACACAACTGTACATCTACACACGTATTTTTGAGAAAATTTCTAAAACCGTTTTTCAAACTGTATTATCTTTTATTTACAAAACTTTTTGGGGATTAAAACGTATGTCAATGGTAATGATTTTTATATGCGTATACGTTTGTTTAATTTGCTTTTGGTAAATTTAAATGTTAACCGTTTCCCGAAACGTTGATACAAATTACATTATGTTATAACGAATACAAACTAATATAGATATTAATTTCGATATTAATACTGCGTTTTTTTTAGACATTGTTGATACCGTGTAATCTGATAAAATGTATTTAATTTCCAAAATAAAACCGAATCTATTCTGTGCGACACTTTCCCCAAAATACTCTCCTTTTGTCACGTTTTCTCATTGTGAATAACAAAATTTAATAAGGTGTTTATTGAGAACAGTGATTGTTACATTCCTGGTTATTAGCTGTAATGGTTCGTTCATTGTGTAAAATTTCGTAAGGTATCATTAAAAATTTATTTTTAGTGTGGAACTTTGGTCCAGGCAAATACTTTCTTTCGCATTAAATTCGGGTTTTAGGTCTTCGCTTTAACTATAAATATATTACGTAACCCTAACTAGTTCTTTGTTTTCCTTTAAACTTTGGTGGTGTATAGATCTAGAATTCGCGGGGGAAAAGTAGGGATCAATTTTAAGAATCAAATAGAAGCCAGATGTTATGCGGTAGCCAGCTTGATGCTTTAAGAATTATACCTCGCAGCACCTGGCTTCTGCTCCCTCGATTAGTGATGTGACATAGTATAGTTTCTAACATATGTTTGCCTAAAAAACCAAGACATTTTTTGCCGAATTTCCTAATTACCTACTAATAAAGTTTCGGGGTAATTGTTAATGTCCGTGTGGCGTGACTCTCCACTTGTGTAGGGCCGTTAATTGGAAATTTAATTAATGTTTTACTAAAATTGCACAATGGGCAATAAATTCGATAAATTGAATTCTGTTCTATCGTAGAAGGAAAGATGAGCTATTGCAGTAAAAATTAACGGTTTGTAACGGGTCAGGTAAAAACGATGACCTATTTTATTTAACTAATAACTAAAAAATTAATCAAATATTTAGAATGATGATATTTTTAAATGAAAATTGAAATTTTTGTTGTAATTGAAAAATATTACCTTTGGATATCAGCTCTAAACCACCATGGAACAACTTTAAAGCTTACTGCTTTATTTAAAAAATATTACCATTGTAATATGTAATAAATAGGTCTTACTTTTTGTGGGACATTGTATAAAATTCCAGGTGTAAAGAAAATTTTACATTATGATGGATTTTGATGTAAGAACTGCATACAAGATAAATTTGGCAACAATGTATGTTTTGACAAAATTTGCATCTACATGCATGTACAAATATTGCAGTTTGTTTGGTTTATCTAAGGTTGTAAAAGCAGTTTTCACTTTATTTACTCTCTCCCGAAAAAAATTGTTTATGTTTATTGAACAAATGCGGACATTTATTGTAGTTCGGTTATATCCTGGTGTTTTATATTATTTGCATTTAAATTTTACAATATTTATATTAAATATTAACTAAAATTTGAATTTCACGTAATTATTTTCGTTATTATTGGTAGTTTATTTTGACCGATTTATCGTGTTCATAAAAGTCAGAGAAATACTTGCCTTAAATGAGTTCCAAACTAATTATCTTGAATCATGTTGCGAATAAATTATTAAAAGATATAAACGAGAAACAGCATACTTCAGAATTCAGACAATTCTTTTATAATAGCTAACAAATGTGACCTAGATGTTGTCTTTCAAGCTGAAATTATTAATTTTCAATTCTCTTCATTCGACTGTTACATTTCAGAATTAAACCGATATCCTTAAATTTATCTGGTAATTTTTACTCCCCAAAGTGCTTCCAGTGATAAGCCACCCTATTGTACTCTTATCGCGATTTTATTCTTGCTTTGTTAATACATTTTTGGCGTGTTGCACTTCACTCCAAGCAAAGACATGTCAGGGCTATTCATGCTATTATTTCGTTACAAAGAACTATAGTGAATCACCGATTTTATAGAACAACATATAATATTCATTCCGTATTGATTCTTTTTCCAAGAGATTGGAATTTGTAGAAGAAGGAATCATTAATTGGTAATCTTTTCGGTAGAAGAATGTTCCATTTCATTGAGTGGGTGTATGTCAAGCTTATTACCATCTAAAAACATTTTTCTTCAACTCCAGATATCTAACCGAAATAGATAAAATGGAAATATTTACAGGAAACTGGTACAGTTACGACGCTATTTGCTTCGTTAGGGATAAGTGAAATGTCTTCCTTAAGTTCAAGGAGCAATTAAGACTTCATAATCTGTTCTTTAATTGATTTTTGATGTCATTTAATGGTTACCACTATTTGTGGAATCTTTTATGATTTGTTTTCTGTTTGAAAATTAATTGTGACAAATATAATTGTGTATAATTTTCTTGTCTTAGGGGGTGGTATTTGGGTAGTTGATGATTACGTATTAATTTTTCTGTAGATGTGTTATTGAAAAATTGAATTTGTTTTGTAACAAAATAGTTATGAATTATTATTATTAGGGCTGGGCAAATATGCAACAAAAATAAGTTATTATATACTCTTAATATACCACAAAAAGTGGCTAGTATACACTACTAAATATGCCGCAAAACATTCAGATATGCTTTAAAATGTGCATTAAAAAAGTAAAGGAAATGAGGGAAGGAAATTACACACAGAATTTAATGTCATTAATTCATTGCTAAATCAAATGTTAAAATATTAATTTTAAATAATAATTAACTAAAGTAAATAAGTTACTACTGGCATGGTGGCACAATTCACTCAAATTTGTTTTTGAAAAGTTATTAAGAAAAGTACTAAAATTTTTATATTTTGAGTATTAAAATTTACAGTTTCTGCCTTTCATTTAGTAAAGAAACCTATTTCCTTTGTATTTTACCTTGTTTTTCTAATCGAAATTTTCACAGTTTTTATTTTGACATTGTCATCTAAAATGTTATCAGAACGTGACAGAACATCTTGATTTTTATTAAAATTGATTTAAATCAAATTTAGTTTTAATTTTTTAAGGATTTGGTGACTGTTGTGAGTTGTTGAATTAAGTTTTCTATGCCAGCTCGTTTGTTGTAGCCCCAATAAGTCACTCACTTCGTGGTTCTTGGGTTAACAGTTTTTCTCGTGACTTATTTGGCCAACAAAACACTTGTAGCATAAATAACTATTATCTTTAAATTTTAAAAGTTTTAAAAATACCAAAAATCGTTCACACATTATGTACTTAAGAATTCACAACAAGCACATTCTACATTATTATCATATCAAATTTTACAGGATGTTGCACATCAAGATTTCATTCTTACTCCAAGTAAATATTACCTAGTTTTAAGTTGCAGCAAACAATAGAACGTATTTAGGTTCTGAGAATATAGAAATTCGTAAAAAATTAAGTAAATTTACATTTTATCTTCTTCAAATACCTAACAATGAATCACTTTTAAAACAGACGTATTTAGTAAATTTCCAGATAAATAATGAGTTTTAAAAAAGGTAGACATAAGCAAATCAAAAATAAGCACACAATTAATTCTTTTGTAACGTGTTGAATGTAAAAAATCTTCTCCATTAAAGAGTTAAGTGGCAGTATTACTAGCACATTGCATTACAGAGTCAACTAGGTTATAATTGAAAAGACTTCAAAGCAGACACACTGATGTCGCATCGCAATAAAAATAAAAATTCCTAACATAAAATATAATTAACGTTATTATAAAATGAAGAGCTGAATTTATTTCTACAAGAACTCTATTTGAAAATATATAATAATAAATATTTTACTAACAGCACTAAAAAATTCTTTGTTAAAAAGTAAATCAAATTGTTATTTATTTGATTAGGTAGTAAGTAGTATATTGCAGTATTTGCTAATTAGATGTAAACCAGTGTGATACTTAACATTCCTAAAACCCTGCTGGTTAAGAGAAATTAAACGCAACTAAACTTGATATGATACTACACATTGGAAGATCTAATTATGCTGTTTAACCATATTGTGGGTAGCAAATTATGATCAAAATCGAAATTGTACTTTCACCATCATAAACCACATGCAAAGGCAATGCACTGCAACGAGAAAGAGAGAGAAAAGCCGCAATGTAACTACGGTCGGCTCCATGAATGGCTGCTGTAGTCCAGATCAATAGCGGTGGTCCAGTAGAAAAGAGGGTGTGCACTGTACGCGCTGCGTGATCTCTGCAGATCCGTATTTTTATGGAAATTTCACAAAGAAATAAGTCTGTGACAAGCCAATTATCCAGCTGAAAAATCATAGAAAAATCGCCATTGATTTGGAGGGTTTAACGCCCCCAAAAATTTGCGATACTTTGATGTAGAACTGGGAGGTTAGAGAGGGCAACCTCTCGTTTAAACTCACTCCAACCCTGTCCTGTTCCTGCCGCCAGGAAATATTGTAAATATTAAACGAAATAGGGGTCGGCAACCATAGACTGAAAAGCCAACGTTTGCATAATACTAATAAAAACCGTTCAAGTGAAAATACGATACTGATGAAAATTTTGTCATATTTGCCATTTTTCTGCAATAAAATAAATCCATAAAACAATAAAGTTGGCATTATGTACACACTTCTCTAACATTTCCATAGACTTTTCCGGACTGGTGGACAATGAAAAGAAACCAAAAGATTCGTTCTTTGTTTACTTAAAACGATTTAATGTCCTAAAGACGATTATCAGACCAAAACTTTGAACAGAGAAATGTTCCAAGTCGCGTGGATACTCTCTTAATTAAATCATTGGCATGATTCAAGTCTAACGAGATTAAGAACAAATTAGAGGACAGTTATCAGATCATTTAGGAAAAATCCAACCCTCCACCCCCGTTCGAAAACTTTCAGAAATTCAATAACGCACCGCTGAACCAACAAACTAAAATGAATCATTGTGGAAACAATTTTTCGCGGAAACCTGACCTGAGTAAAATTCTCAGGGCTACAAAGGAATTCAATAGGTTTTTAATTTACTCCAACAGTTGCGAAAGAAACTTTACCCAGTCCCATAAATCTTACGTCAAAAGTTCGCCACCTGTATGTCGACTGCATTTTAAATATGCGTTTTACCAAAAACAAATCACGAACAGATGCCGCGTTTTATACAAATTAAACAATTTCGGGATTTTAATCGTACAGGTATAATAATTTTTTTATGAAAACCATTTATACAATCGAGCCAAGCTGCTGCTTTAGCATTTGAATTCCATGTAAATTTTAACGGCACAACAGTAACACAAAACGATAAAATTATTTGGGAGTTCCGAATCCAATGTGACCGTGTTCAGAATAGATATTCGAAAAACGCCACTCAATACCATCCGAATCGCCATTTGAATAATGAATAGAAGCTACATTTACCTATTCAGATTTATATAATTCTGCAATTGGCAGGAAGTCAATCTCCGTATACGAGTGCACTTGAGCAGAACGAAAGTTTCCTGCATTTTCTTAATTACGTTTTAATCTTATCCCACACGGACCCTCATTATTCTTCTTATCACCAAAGTTATTAACCGTACCCGCAGGTTATTATCATGCATGCACCAATACAGGGTGTCTTTTTTACTTCGGTATTTAAACATATTGAGAACTATAAGTTAACTTACACGTAACTATTTTTATTTGAATTCTTGTGATACTTTGCTGTCTATTTTTTTTTTAGAAAAAGATAAACGCACAGTAATAATAATAAAGATAAACTGATACAAAAAGACAAAACTTTCTGAACCTCAGCTTCTATATTCTTGACACCACAGACTTTCATTTAACAGTCTTCGTAATTTCTGAAATCCATACAGTAGTTTGTGCTACTATTTTTGTTTTTCACCTACTAGGAGCTGTATATGGATGTACTGAACTAATTTGGCCTTTTAACGAGTAATAGTGCCATCTGCCTTTGGTTTTTACGTAACATGTATAGATTTAAGAACAATACTTTTACTTGGATGAAACAGCCTTTCTACGAGCTGCCAGGTTTTATTTCCTTTTATTGAAATTTCTTTGTTCTTTGTATTTTTTACAAACATGCTTTTTTGGATGCTGTAAGAATCTGGTTGAAACAGTTTGCAAATTGTTGCAAAATTATTGAGTTTTGTTGGGATCCTGACCATTTATCTATCACAAAGTGTTCTAGTAGTATTCTGAACTGGGAAGTTAGTGTTAACAATCTTCAACTTTCTTTACCTCATTTCTTCAGAATTGCTTCTCTTGCAGATTAATTATTTTGATGAGTTTTCAGCTTTTCTTTTCCTGTAGACTGATCACATCATTCGAGACATCTGTTAAAGCTTTCTGACTTATTACACTTAATTAAATCTTGACAAACCAAACTCTTCTTAATTGTAAACTTTGCAGTAAACTTGACCTCTTCTCAATAACTAACAAAGAAGCTTTTGATGTCTTTTTATCAACGTTGAGTCTTTTCGCCTCGGCACATGAACAAAACCAACGAGTTTCAGATTGTATCATATTATATCCGCTATCCAAAAACTTTTGGATAGCGGAGGATTCGTTTTCTTCTATAGTTCTGTAGGTGTTTTTCCAAAATCTATGTTTGCTGCTTTTCACCACTGTTTTTAAGCGAAGCTACTGTTATGCAAAATCTGCTTCGACCAAAGTGTAATTTTCTTGTTCACTTGCACGATTCATTTGCTACACATATAAAGCATGGTAAACCGATGATTTAGTCCAGATTGGTGAGCCAACTTACAAACATGTTTATCGTCAAACTTTGAACCATTATCTCAAGAGTTCTAAAAAAAATTGAAAAATATCGAAAATATTTGATCGACAAAAATATTTGGCTTGTTTTTAATATCTTCCAGTAAAGACTAATAAAGTGTTGAATTAACGCAAGTACTTAAACTCGATTTCTTCACATAACTTCGTATTTTTTTAGGTCAGGCGAGGTAGTATTTTTACTTGAAAGTTTGGTTCCAAGAGTTTTTTTTTTTTTTTCGTAGAAAGATAGTTTTGTTCCAAGAGTTTTTTTTTTTTTTCGTAGAAAGATAGTTTTGTATGAGCACATTTTGGTGGTAATAAAGCACAGACTTTTCTAGGGGTGGAAGATATATGTATTTTAAAATTTGAAGTATTATGTGTATTAATTATTAAACAAAATAAATAATAAAATGTTTAATGTAAGCTTTTTTATTGCTTAGGAAGCTATAAACAACTATTTGCTTAGCAAAACTTGGTGATCTTGGGTGGTAGCACAAAAGCTAGGTTTTTATTAAAAGAAAATATAAAAAAACGGGGGGAAGGACGTATAACTATATTTTTCACCCTCAAGGGAGTTTGTATTTTATTTTCATTTAGACGTATAGATATTAACCTATCATTTCAGGTAAAAAACTTTTTGGAACCAAACTTTTGAAAAATTGTAGATGGTAAAATTGAACTAGTTCATTTGGTCTATTTGAAGTAAGTATGATTATGGGGGGGTATGATCTTAGAATTTATCTTGGAGGTATTTATCTTCCTAGGGGCATCTTTGTTTCTATGGAAAATTAAATGAATTCAAAGACGTGTTTAGTTAGAAAAGTAGCAAAATTTTTGTCAATAATTTAATAATAATAGCAATAATATCTTAAAAATAAGAGACTAATTTTTCTGATTCTAAGAACAATCAAATAACACTTATTGATCATTTGTGGTCTATTTAAACATTTCATTATTTTATTAACATAAGTAATAGAACATTCAAATTAGTTTGCTTTCATATTATCGTTAACGATCTAACAACAATTATGTTATTTACCCATGACGGTCAAAGTAAATATACACTTTTAGCCTTTTAATCTTTTTACTCGAAAAGAACAACTATGACAAAAAATGGATTATAATTTACACTCTAAAACAGGGTTTCAGATTTGTTTGACCAAAACTTACCTTTTTGAAATTTTATAAAGCTTTTAATGCTTTAATTAAAAATTATGTTTAGTTGTAAAGGAATTAAAAAATGGTTGCGGTCTCGCACTATTATACATATTGCTTGGAACATTTTATTTTGTGGCGCTATTTTTATATAGGTATTTGGTCGAAAGTTTTAGAATTTTTAGCTTGTGTAAAGGTAAAAATCGATCTAAATCTTTCCACGTGTAGCTTTTTCATCACAAGTTTTACAAAATGAAAACCTCAGCTTCAATTTTTGTAAATATTTTGTGAATACTCTTTGATACATCTAACTGTAATTTTGATAGTTTCTTTTATGGTATAGAAAGCTCTCTTGATAAAATCTGTAACGAGAGTTTGTTCTGGCAACCGTCGACGTTATTCAATCGCTTTTCGCTCTCATCAGGCAGTCTTTTAATTTAAAGTAATTGAGGTCGATTGTGTTTTTTCATGGTGTTGTTACCCAGCAGCGAACATCTCAAGCATTTGTGATTTGGCTTGATTTATCGTGGCGCTTAGTTTCTGTTTTCTCTTAAGTGTTCGTTTTTCTCCCATTCAAGGCGGTCGTTCGCACTTCTCTCCTTCTCATGTAAACAAAATGTGACGGTCTTAACTGAAGCGGATGTGACGTACTTTTATGGGGTGTGTTCGTTTGGACAGGTCTCATTATTCATTCATAACGCGAAGTGCCGACTCGCCCTTTGCAAGTTCTCTACCCTTTTCCTTGTTCTCCTGTCTTTTGTTTTTGAATATTTCAATTTTTTTCCAATTTATTTTTTGACCCGCAGCAATTTAAGTGGTGACTTACGTGTTGATGTAGAGAAGGACCTTCATTTATTTCCTGGCGATCCCTCAATGATTGATGGATATGTATGTGGGCTGTGGATCCTGCTGATAAAATGCTCGAGATAAGGATGCGATATTTCTAGTTCCCCTGCGTTTGCAATTCGCTATCAAGTCGGGAAATATTCTTGAAAATTGTTTGATGTAGGTGCAGCTTCTCTATCAACGAAAAACCGATTAGCATTCTGGAAAGTTGTCTTTCAATGATCGTTGTCTGCCAGAATAAGGAAGTAATCCCTATGAAATAATAAAATATTGAAAAGAGAATTCTGAAATCAATATTGAATTTACAGCAGTAAAAGCATGCCATTAGGTATTTTATTTGTACATTTCGGATTTAATCGTTATACATATTTTTTATAAGATTCTACGTTTGTATTCATAAAGAATCCGTTTTCATGGAGCTTAAGGGAATTCATGTAAATTCTCCGTGCGACAATTTTTCAGTAAGTGAAATGCGGAAAAAAGATGAATAATGGACAAAAAATGGATGAGTAATTTTTAGCTAGAGAATTTCCGTCGCGAAGTCCTTCACTTGCGTTTAATAAATAAATTTCAATGTTAGCAAACCTAAAAATGTTTAATTTGTGTGTCGTTTCCTTTTGGATAAAATTTCAAAATCTCTACGTATCTATCTGTGTGGAGTTAACATTCCAGTTCTGAATGCGGTCAGTGCGTGGAATTCCAATGGCAAATAGTCTCTTCCGCAATTTGCAAAAGGACCCACTTTAAATTTGCCGTATAAAATTAGACCACAAAGCACTTCACACTATATCGTATTATTTTTTTTTTCGAAAATTTTACTATAAGGGTAAGCATATTTTACCACAAAATTTGTTTAATTTATTAACCTTTTACTGTTGATTTTATTAAATGGAATATACTTTCGCTTTATGTGTACGTTGTTTTAGGTGTATTTGCTGGCTTTTATGGAAATTATCGCTTTGGATGATTTTGTAATGTTTAAAATTAGAGAGAAAGTCAACCCACACACAGTTTTACCTAATTTTGAAATAAATTTTAATGTAGTGTGAGTGCAGAAGTATAAATATCTTGACATTATTAAAATTTTTAATTTTCCTATAATTGTATTGACGTAATAACTAAAAGAAATTATTTTCTATCGTGTTTTTTAAGTAAACAATATTTCAGGTGACTTGAGTCACTTTGCTGATTCAAAGTCTTCGGTAAATATTGACATTACCTGATTTTATGACTTACTTAACATAATCCTGTACTTATTATTCTCTTTAATAAAAAGAGTTGTTTACAAACTACGAATTTTGTGCAAAAATCATCACAAAATCTCATATAAACTTTTATATTGTTTTTTTATTCGTATGTGCTGTAAATATGAGGATAAATCTCAGAAGAATGAATCTCGTTTATTTTCTAATCTGTTTATTGTTGACACTAATTCTCAATAAATTAATTAAAGAATTATTCTATAACAATTCAACCAAATGAAAATAAATTGATTAATAATTGTGATTTTATTTAATCCGAACGTGATTAGGAAAAATATAAAAACATTTGGATATTGTATTTATCTTTCTCTCGTTAATGCTTTAAAGGTTTTTTTGGAGATAAGTTTTATGTCCAATATTAAAAATTATCGCTGCGTGGAAAAATATTTTATGAAGCGCTTTAATTCGGCCTGAATGTGATATTTTGTCCGCTGTAAACAATTGTGACTAGTGAATATTTGTGTTTTTTAGCAAAATTTTTAATGTTTAAATAACAAATAAGGGTGAAGCAAAGTAAATACTTTGCTACTTTGATACACAATAAACTCCTATCTGTGTATCACATATTTACTCATTATTAATCATAATTATTAATATAAATTATGTAAATCTCTATAAATCAATTGTAATAAAAAGATATAAAAAATCTTTGTCTTTATGATTAATTTAACTATCACTGCTACTCAGTTGATTTCTAAGTTACGCTCCTGAGAAATTATTAGAAAATATGGGCGAGATGCGAATTTTTTTGTTAAGTTTTTTTATAATTCTTAATAATCTACATTTAAATTCAGACCTAGTTTATGTATAAGTTTCCACATTTTCAACTTCCATTTAATAATAGATCTTCCAATTTCATGATTCCTTGTTATTATATCGGTAACAAAATTATAGTATTTATAGTGATGATTGAAGAGATCAGTAAATAAAAGGGTTATATTTAAATCTGTATGAAATACCTGCTTTGTTCAGTAGTTATTTCACAACCATCACGCATATTCATAACAAATAAACTACCGTGAAATCCTGAAAACTTTTATGAAATACAATTTATTTTATCTGTTATCTTTATCTATTATCGAAAATTTGCTATACATACATGGTGGCACTGAAAGTTTCTTCAATCCATTGGAAGTGGGCTTTGAATTAAAAAAAATGTATTATAGTTTTTCAAACTTCTTCAAAGAGTTCATTCTCAAGTTAGAATAAATTCCATTTTTAGTTTACTTCAGGCATAAGGTTTTCAGCGACTTTGGGGCTTGCAAATCATATACCACGTAAATATCTTTTCTCTTATTTTTGAAAGTAAGTCGCTTTCGTTGAACAATCGCTTGTCGGGTTTTTACTAACTCGGTCATTGTCTTCGTCCGCTTATATAACGATACGTTCTTCTATCACGTGTCTGTAAGTTTTCTCGACATTTTCTACAAGCGAGGCAATGACATCATTCCTCTCGATCGGTGGTCGATGGGTGTGACTAATAATGGTTTCGCGGAATTTTACGCTACAGCATGACTCAACACGCGATGTCTTTCTGGGATTTACTCGAACTATTTACTCGAAACTATCTTTTTTTGAAATTGTTTGTAGCAATATTAATATTACAATAAATTTTTTCAAACTTATCTGACTGAGCTTTTAAAAATTCTCTAAAGTTTTCTCTTGTTAAAATCATTTTTACTGATGGTCAACAATTTTAAATTAGCTTTTAATTAATTGTTGCTATTATCAAGACCAAATTTGAACTGTCAAAGTTCATTTTATGGAAAAGTTTATTGCGTTATTGCATTTCTTTTAATATTTTGAAACTTTTAAAACTGGTTATACATAAATACCAACTTGTAGATAAGATAAATCACAGTTTGATGGCTGATTGGGAGTATCTAGAGAAACTAGGGAAGGTACTAAACTGAAATAAAGTAGCATAATTGTTTTTTTTTGTTGTTTATTTTGATTATGTTTTTCCAGTTTCCTGCACTTTTTTAATGACTTAGCTTACTACAATAAAAACAAATACAATTTCTCTTATTTTTATAGGATTTGTTTTGATATTTTTTCCGTTTCCTGTTACTGTTTTCGATAAAATTTCTCACCGTTATTCATATTTCTCTACGGCAACAAACGCAGCAGACAACCTTCTTGCCGTGAAAGCGTTTGTTCTTCTTTTAATAATTATTTGACTGTTACATTGTCGTAATTTTTTTTTCTCAAATGAACTTTATGCATTTGGAGTGAATGTCAAATTGAAGCTTTTTATTACTTCTAAAACATAATCTAGAAAAATATTCAATCTGAGTTGGCTACAACTTTGACTGTGACTTACATGCTCTTAATAAAACATAACCTTATGACTTCTTATGGACAGGATTATTAACAGATTGCAAGTGGTTAAAGTCACAGTTATAGTCATTGCCTGCTCTGGATGGATATTTTTCTAGTTGCACAATAGTATTGTTTTTGATTTGAAACATGTGTTATATCCAGTGACCAGAAAAATGTCTATTTAGAGCACGCCATGACTTTGACTCTACTTTAAGCTGTCATTAAAATCATTTAGAACGTTATATTACGACTGTCGCAGTCGAAAGTCATGGCCATTATGTGAAAATTTTGAAAAAAAAAAAAAAATAGGAGTTTGGAAGACAAAACAGCAATTGTAAAAACGTTCATCATCATAGTCGTAGTAGTTTAGTTAAATCAAAGTAGCGTGTGTTTGAAATTTGAGTTGAACACCACTGTGTATGCATTTTAATAAACCCCAGCACACTCGTAATGAAACCGGATGTTTTTGATATGAAAATGCATTAAAACATTTGTGTAATTTTTCGTTTTCTGTTTTTAACTGTTAAATGTAGCTTTAGCCGTCCAGTGAGCGTCAATGCTAATTAGGATTATGAGAAGGCGCATTGTCGTGTTGGGCCACCCTATGGCTCACTGCAATGTTATACATCCCTTCTATGTGATATTAATTCTTCACGGTCCATGCACCCGATCTAATTGTGTGTATGTCCGTTGCAGGTTGCTGGCGCTACTGTCGCAGTGCAAGTGGAGGGGAAGTCAGCTGGCACCGGCGTCGCGACGAAGCTTTGCCAGTCGACGTCAGGCGTCTATTTGGATTGCGTCGAATCGCGTCAACAATTTTTTTATAAGAAAAACTACAAATGTGTTGTGTTGATCTCGATAGTGCTTTCGATCTGTGATGAGAACTACCCAGTAGTTTTTTAACAAAGCAATTCGTGTTTTTTTCAGTGTATTACAGTGATTTTTTGACATGTTTTGGTGGTAGCGCTGTTTAATTATGAAACGCCTTTTTGTTTTAGCCGCGTGCGCGTTCTCCGCGTGTCTTGCGGCTTGGCAGGAAAATGTAAGGCCCAAGATGTATGTCCAATTAGGTAAGTCATTTTTATTAACTCATTCAATTAATTTAAAATTACGAAAGCAAAAGACGTTCTAAATCAATGTCAGCGTTCATGCAGATGATGCAAAAAAATAGTGACAAGTATATCATCGTAATTCCAAAGCTCACTAAAAGCTCATGAATTTTTAACAAAATTTTTATATTTTTGGCTATCCTATTACTTATTAAATATCTACCAGGATAATTACGGTGTGATGCGCTAAAGACCGAATGCTCAATTCACTTTTATAAAAGTATAAAAAAAATCTATCAGATCTTTATCACGACGAAGTATCAATCGATACTAATGATTCAATAATCAGCTAAGGTGTTTTACGTTTTATCAGTTTTACTTTCATGAATTATTCAAGGAGATATAATTTTTACTTTCATATCTATACCATTACAACCACAATTTTTTAATGTTTGAAATTATGATGTTGTCGCCTTGGATAAATGTATTAGGTTTTTCTTATTGATCCAATTTTTATATTTAATGTATTTTTTTAAAAAGATTTTAATAGTACTGATAACAAAGTTACGTTAATCAATAAATGTATACTTGGCAATGACGAAAATGGCCACTGCAACTAACATTATAAATTTTCGGTTTTTCAAAATTTAACTTATCTACTTATCTAAATGAGGAGGATCTATTTGTTTGTAATTCTATCAGCCTAAATAATAAACATAATTATGTTATTTGACATCCTCGCCGGAGATATATTTGAAGACTATTATTTTAGTCACAGTGTCCATTTTTGCCGTGGTCTAGTAAAATTTATAAGAAATTTTTGTTTTACGAGTGCAATATTTGCTACCGATAAAATGAATTATGTGGTGAAGTGTTTATTTAATCAATTATATTTTAGAATTGATAAGACTGTAGTTATCAATGCCGATTTATCGGTCACATACGAGAATTGTTTTCACAGACTCCGTGGCGCAACGGTAGCGCGTCTGACTCCAGATCAGAAGGTTGCGTGTTCAAATCACGTCGGGGTCAAACTTCTTTTTTTCCCTCAATTTGTAAATATTTTCCTCATTTTGTATTTTTTTTAATTTTATTGTTAAAATAATAGTACTGTAGTTGAAGCATTAACAATTATGCTACTACTGGTACCTCATCTTAGCAAAATATCTAATTAATTTCAATTATTTTTTTAAAGAAGGCGTTGTTTACTTTTTGGTTATAAATGTTTGGTTAAAAAATTGTTAGTTTGCTGAAGGGTATCTGATTATTTTTTTTTATTTTCAATATTGTTTTACAAATATTTGTTTTACAAAAAATATCTCATCGGGGATATATGTAGAAGATCAGGTCACATCGGGTCATGGGAGAAATGAAACGAACATAAATTCAAATACAAACAAAACCGCACATAAAATGCAACAAATTGCAAATTCATCAGAACCGACAGCAGTTGCATTGATGAATGATTACCCTAAAGAAACAATTTATCGTAACCAACAAATGCAGCATTCTAGTTGCAACAGAGATTTAAATAGAGTACAATAACTTTTAGTTGGCGTTTTGTTTAGTCGATACGAATAAAAACATCGGATTTGGAGATTTGTCAGAAGTCGGAACAACTGTGTTTGGAATAAGATAAATCGGTTAGTTGCTAGCCCTCATTTGAATCAGTTAATTAAAAAAAGGTTGATTTATTTCATTGAGGCTATAATTGACTTATTTTTCTGTATTTAGTTCTTATACTCAATTCACTGGGCAAGTGATGACGTCACAGGATGATTTCAAACAAAACATGCGAACCATTGGATCTTGTTTTACCTCAATTTAAAGATATTAGGACACTTATTCAAAAACCATATAATATAACAATGTAAGAGTTTTAACTCTTTTCATTCTCACAAAACAAATGTGCAGAAGATTATATTGAGGTTATGTTCTTGTTTTGTTTGAAGACAAGCAGCTATTTTCTAGAAATGTTGCGTCATCCTTGCGGTAGTTGCGGTAATCGAAGCTACTAGATTAAAAGACCAAAACCGGTGTGGGTTCAAATCTCACTTACTTATGAATATTTGTGAAGGTCCTGAAAGAATCTCAGTGCCTAAAGAAACCATTGCGGTGGTTTGCAATAACCTTACCTTTCTCTAGACCATATTTTAACTTAGTGTTTCGTTTATTTTTACTTCTGGTTTTAGTGTCTATATTTAAACTAGTAATAAAGATGGTGATAATTAACAGAAGCTGTGAAGTAGTCAGACTAATATGTCTTTAAACGTCAGTATTAATTCTTTTCCTCTTTAGTGGTAACAATAAATTGCTTGGACTGAACAATCACAAAATTAGCAGTAATTAAATTTATTTGCTTCTTGTCTCTCCTAATACAGCTAATTATGTATTGTTATTAGAAATTATGATGACGCTTTCAATTAGTGTAAACGACTCATAAAATAAATTATTGAGAGAAAATTGTTTTTCTAACGTTTTACAAAATCAAAAGGCGGAGTAGTTAATCTAACAGTTCATTACTTTCACTAATAATTAGGAATAAATTTTATCTTTAAAATATTTTCTTACGTTTTTGTTGAGTACAATTTTTTATTATAAAAATTTTAGTATAATACTAATTAAGAGTTTCTAAGTTGTATGGATGGTCTAAATGAAAAATCAAGTTTTTTGTTTTACACATATTAATGTAACGTATTTGCGAATTTGGGTCTTTTAGATTAAAAAAATTGGATTAATAACGAATAATTTATTTTCATTATCTAAATTAATACAACAGCAATAAATAAACAACTCGATATTTACACTACAATCTCTACCGCTTTAATTATGTCGCTTGCTTTTTCGAGAATATTCCCTACTTTACTTGCTTGTCTAGCTCTAGCTAACTGACTGACTAATTTCCGGTCAGTCTCCCTACTTATATAATCGAACGTTTTTGCTAGAATGTGCTGAATGGTGTGTGACCTTTCTATATTCAATTGGAAGCGATGACTCATTCTTCTAGATTGGTTCATATGCGGGTCTATTAATTATTTCATGGAATTTAATGCTTCGGTGCGCTTACGGAGCGATATCTTTCTAGTATTTTTTAGAGCTATTTTAATCGCTCGTAACATTTTTATTTATTTTTGACATACGCACTTTCAGTGACATTTTCTAGAAAAAAAATCTTGGCTGTTCTAAGTTATTTCTCATGTGTTTTACCCTAAGTGTACAGAAAAGTTGGCAAATTAGTTAACTGGAGTCAATGCGAACACTTAAAAAATTACAGTAGCATAACGTATGGCAAAATAAAAGACTAATGAATTATCTGATAGTAAATATTTAAAAAAAAATGTGTTTCTTAGGAAATTTCTACATTTGGACGACTCTTTAAACCCTGTCAGTTTGATATTTATTATTAGAAAACAGAAAAACTGTTGTTTGCGCTCATGATTAATCATTGATCAATGACAATCATGATTGTCATTGATCATCACAAACTCATGCGAATCGCTCAAAATTGCTCTCGAAATTTAAAGTATCTCTAGATGGCACCAACTTCTACATCGTAGGAACTTGTAACTTTACTAAATATATAGTTTCTATTTTCTCGCGATTAGATCGCTTATACTAGTTGCGTTTGAAACTGATTGGTGAGACTTTAAATAACTGTGAATCAACGGATGATGAGACATAGTTCTCGAAAGCGCTCTGCCACTGTTATATAAGAATTTTATTTTATTAAACTTATTATTTATATTCCATAAATTGTTGAGCGATACAAAAGGTTTGTTTTAGGACGAGGTGAATGAAATGCTGCCAAGTTACTAAAGTACCAATTTGCGTATAGAAAAATGTTTTTTGTTCCGTTTGGGAAAAAGTCCTGTAGGATTTGTGTAAAAAGTATCAGCTTTTTGATTGGAAACGAGTATGTTTTATTAATCCCCGTTATAGATTGGGAACGGAGTCCCAATTCTCCAGGTAACCAAAACACGTAAAAAGCTATAAAATAACTGTAACAGAACATTCAGCATTCGGCATATATCCGAAGAGGGCCGAATAGTGTCGAGGATGAAGGGTGGCAGAAGTGGGGTGTGGATCAATACGCCAAGAGGCCTACCCGGGTTATATGATACTTTTAATAGGATTAGCAAAATTACAGAGCATCCACAGAGAAAACGTTTAATTTAAACATGATGACAAAATGAACAAACCGATTTTTTTAAAATCTACCCCATTTCCAAGATGTTTTCAATTACAGTCGCTGATGGCAGAAATATGTTTCATTTTTTCCCCCAATCAAATTTCGCGTTTTGATCATTTCAACAAAATGAGAAAAACGAGTTGTAAATTTATTAATTTATAACGAGTGGTTGTAAGAATCGGTGAAGTAAAACAATGAATAAATTTCTGAAACAATAACAATTTTTATGATTGCAAATTGAAAGTGCTAGCGGGACCGATAGTCCATGCTATTAAATGCAAATGAATGTTTAAACCAACTGTTGCAGGAAACGTGCAGGTGCAACCAGTTCTGAAGGTGTGATTTAGCTAAACCAGAAGTTATGGGTATGTTCTGCACCACACTAAAATTTATGGGTGTTTCAACCGTCGCTGTTGCCACTACGCTAATAATAAATTCTAATCATGTCATACAAGGTCTATAAAAAATCACGGCCCTAATTATGATGCTCCATTAAATGCAAACAATTGAATTTAATACACTGAGGATGACAGGGGAGAAAAAAGACTATCATTTCTCTTTGACAAATCAAACCTCTTTCAGAACCCACACGCTTCGAAATTCCAAATTACACCCATAAATTTGAAAATTAATAATAGTCGGCTACTTTCACTTACAAAGCTCGTGGTGGCTTATTCCATAATATTACCTTTGCTTTGGGAAAGAAAGGGTGCATTCAGATTTTATCGCGAAGATATGGAAACCAGAACCGCTTCATCTCCCCTTTCCCACTGTTAAGAAGCTCTCTTAAAATCCCTACTCGTCTTTGTTTATGTTCGGAAGTAGGTAAGTACAAGAGAAATCCAACAAACACACCCTTTCAAAAATCCCATCCTTCTTTTTCCTCTGATATTTTAACAATTTCCTTGATAAAAGAATTAGGAAAAACAGCAGAGTCCATTTGCCAAGTGCATCCTCAATCTCCTAATCTAATTTGCTTAGAAAGCACAGGTAAACTTAATTAATGCAAAGCAATCCATTGGACTTATCAAAGTTTGCTGACACAGTCGTGCATGCCTCATTAAAAATAACAGCTTGAGTTTAATCGTCGAAATAAAAAATATCAAGGGCTGTAAGAGTTTTTCATGTAATCTCATCGACGTTAATGACCTGTTTATATGATAATAGAGTTAAAGTAAAAAGACACCTGAGTCAACTAAATTGCAATTCTAGAAAAGTACATGTACAAAATATCTAAAACACGACAAACGTATGCAAATCAGCTTCAGGATTGAAACTAAGTTACACTTCATATGCATGTAAGTCACGATAGCACCTGACCCAAAGATGTAAAGAATATATTAAAATTATTTTGTATTTGGTTGCAATGCACTTGACTGCAGTTGAAAGCTATTCGTGTATAGAAAATTCTTCAAGCACCTAAAATTAACTTTTTCCGTTTCGAGCGCAACGTCAGTAGAATCAGAAATAGAAATTAAAAAAATCTAGACTGTTTACTATTCCGGCATTTTGATGTCGTTCCTCGTTTCCTCGGGGCTGTTGGGCAGCGAATAGACCGGAAACGCCACCAAGACAAGGTAACTTGGAAGATTTATATCACGAATCTAGGAAAAACAAGTCGTAGTATGTACGAGGAACCGCGGCACGCTCATAGCTTGACTTATGTTAGTGGTACGTGTGGGGGTGGTAAAGTACAAAACGTCAAAATAAATTCGAAAATGTCAGATGTACACTTTTAAACCGAAACATAAATTATTCCACTTTGCTCTAGTACCTCGACTTTATTGGAGATTTATGTACTACGGTTGACACGACGCTCGAAAAATATTCAAAGGACAAAGAAAATTTATTTTTAATTATTTTAATTAAACTCGTGTTCATTCTTACAAAAAAGACGAAAAATGGAACGTCACAATATCTGGAATGGCATTTATTATTCATACAAATACCTTGTAAAAATTTTTCACTCACGATGAGCAACCTAGTGATAAATTATTTAACCAATTTTCATATCGTGCAGTAATCGACCCACTCGACAATTTTTTCTCGTAACTTTCTCGGCTTGGGTGAAATATTTACAAAATTACTGGTTTTACTATGTTATTTTAACATCAAAAAGATATTATTTACAAACAAAATTTATTAAGTAAATTTAGCATACTCGTATTTCTCTATCAGATATTAATGCATGGTATTAAAATAGATAACAGAAGTGTGCATTAAACTGTACCTATAAAATTTCAACAAGTAATAACGATTAAACTAAAATATTCATTACTGAATAAATAACTACGAGAAACATTTAAATAGCTTTAAAATTTAATTAATGTAACATTATTTATTTTAAACTATGAATAACCGGCGCTGCTTGCAAATAAAAGTATTAATATGTTTCTGATAAACTGTTTTTTATTTTATACTCTTACGTATATTTAGTTCTATTTCTGTGGCTTCCTAGTCACCCTGCCGTTAACTTTTAAAAAAGATCATCTGCCAAATGTATACCAGAACTGTAGGGTCAGCCTTGAGATATTTTTTTTTCAATTTTATTTCGAATTTTTGAAATACATATTTTTTGAAAACTGAAGTTTTTAAATTATAGCAATTTTATATTAGTCAATCACATGATAAGAATCATGAATAAATTGTAGAGTGTTCGTGAACAGATGTGATGTTCTATTATCTAATTTTTATCTTCATAGCCATGAAGTAGGAAAATATTGTCCTGTTATTCACTTTTCTTTTTAGATGATAGAAAGTGAAGCGCATTTTTGGACGTTTCACATAACATAGATTTAATTTCCATTTCTATTTTTTAAAAAAATAGTTTTTTACAGCACTGCTAAGTTTGAATAAGTCATGTGTATATTATTAAATATACATATATTATTTATTAAATATTATTAAATATTGGGCAACAGCTAACAAAATTAATGATAAAACAATGTGACAAATTACAATAAATGAGAAATGTTTATTTTACAACATGTTGGAGAGTTTTTCCGTCTTCTAATACTCACCCTGTATACGTACTCGGTTAGTTTGAAGTCAAAAACTACAATTGACGAAATAAGCAGGTATGAGGACATTACTGGCTCAGGTAAACTCGGATCACTTTTGTAATATTAAATTTCAAAATTCAACTCAAAATTTTGGCTTTGTGAATTATGTTTTTTACCGATAACTTGGGTTTTTAAAATGTAGGTGATGTTATATGACAATGTCACGTTGACTTTTTCATATAACATAATTCACAAAGCTAAAATTTTGGGTTGAATTTTGAAATTCATGATCCGGGTATATAATAAAAATTTTATGTAATTATTGTAATTTAAAAAATACTCACTTTTTTTTAGATTCTTATTAATTATCAACTTAACAACTGATCGTAATGCTGAAGAGTTTGGTATCTTTTTACAACTTTTTTTTTTCTGAAAATAATATGAGAGTTGATGAATTTAATTTTAATCTCATTATTATTCCTACTTTAACAGCAATACATTATAAAGAGACCTAAACATAAAAAAATATTATCTTCGACATCTAACAGTTGTCAGTTACCAAAATTCGTACTGCCAAAATGCAGTGTTGCCAGCATTAAGTAAATTTTTTTCCACTGTTACAGAAATAACTATAAATATTGATTTTTAATAATTTCTTTGGTCAAAAAATCTAATAAAGTTGTCGTGCGATAAGTAAATTACAGTATAATTACAGTATCAATTAGACTCATTTGACCCTCGTCTTCGGCTTGGTCCTGCAAGCGAGTCTGCACACTGTAAATTTTTCCTATCGCATTCTAAAGTGTAATAACTATTGTTATTTTTTTCAAGGAACATACAATTTGCGACAAAAAATTCCGTAGATTAAATTTTGTCACTGACAAAGGAAGGTGTGCAATGCATTTTTTCTTGTCAATTTTGACATTTGTTATTGTTGTCGTGATTGTGCCAAATGGAAACAAAAGTTAAAGATGGCTTTACACAATTTTCTGTCAAAATTTTATGGGCAGAATTTTTGGTCGCAGATGTTGTTTTTACAGAGTTTTTAACGAACAAGAACGAGGATCAAAAGCGACGGACACTAATCGTGGACAGACCTCAATTTGTTCGGAATCTTAATAATCGTCATTTGATAGAATAAAATGAAGTTAAGTTTATTAATTATTTTGTATTATAAAAAACAAATTGAAAATTTTGTGTTAGAAAAAATAGGAAGAAAAAGTATGAACCGATTTTTTACCTTATTACAAACTGATTTAATTCGATTTTTTTTTCAGTTCGATTCTTATTCCATTTGTTAAATCGGACTGTCAATCTCTAATCTATTCTAAAAGTTATTAAATCAGGATTGCCAATATTCTTAATAATTTACAGACATCTTATTTTTAAGAATGACAATACAAATTGCTCAAAACTTTAACTATATCTATCTACTCTTTACTAAACTATACCTCTGCTGCAAAAACTTTTGTTTTTTAAAATTGTTTTTGTGTAACCGTTTAAAAAAAAAATTAAAATAAATATTACTTCAAAAATTTTCTTTCCTTAGTCGCAAAGCATGTCACGGCACGGTGACGAATTATTTTCTCGGAGTAAAAAATGATTTTGCGTCTTTTATGTATACCTATAGTAAACAATCTCTTAACGATTAAAAACGCGGCAGGGCCCTAAAAACTAAAATAACGCAAATTGCACCAAGCGCACTTTATTTCTTGACCATTCGTAGTTTTCTAATGAAAAAAATGAATTACAAAAATAGAGTTATGGACGAATTACAGACACTAAAAAAGGTATGGGTGGGTAGAGCTTTTATAGCTTTACAAGTATTATGCGATTTGCTTTTTGGGTTCGTCTCTCAAAAATTCTTTTTCTAAAAGCAAGGGACTTCTTCTTAAGGGATTTCTACTGCCTATAAAAATCTGCACAAAAAATACGTTTAGTCAAAATAACTTGGCTTATTATTTAAAATTTTCAAAATCATAGCAAGCTCTGGTCTGTCAAATTTTAATGGTTTTGCTCGATTAGTTAAGGAACCCAAAGCTAACTACTACAATTCAGCACATTCTAGTTTTCACTGTATTTCACGCACTTTAGAACGGTTTTCTACGCTAACATAAATAGTTTTTCAGTCACATTCTTTAGTTTTGCACCGTTTTTGATCGAAAAGATATGTTCGTCGTACAAAAATGAAGTCGGTGAACGCCTTTATAAACTATACATGCTGTTTTAACACAGCACAGTGTCAGTTTTAGAAATATATCTAAATTCTTATTACATATTTTAGCAGAATTTTATTGTAAATAATCTTGGAATTGCAAGTGTAAAACAAAATAGAGAGCAGCAAAATAGAAAACAGAGACCATTCTTTTTGAATTGGCTACCTTTTGATCCAGAATGATCAATAAATCAATAGTGTAGACAATGGTTTAATGACATTAACATATATTTTTTATCCATGCTACAGCTACTGTTTTTTACAATATCTTTATTACCAAAGTTTTGATTACGAACTTTTTTGCATCCTCATGATTTGTTCCAAAAATTGAATAGCAAGATCTTTCCAAATATTTGGTCTAACTAGGTTATGTGTCTTTAGTTTTTATCTGAATGTGTAGAGTTGTTGGAAGTGTGGAAGTAAGAGATTGCTGTTGTAGTGTTATCTCTGGATTTAAATACTTTGCAAATTTGAATGTTTTCCGTAACGGGGTCGCTGAGAAACTTTACCGCCACATGAGCTTGGGGATTTTAATTAATTGTGTTGCCGGTCGTTAGGACACTTTACGGTGCTCCTTAACTTGATACGTGGGCATTAAGTGTAAAAGTTGGGTTGTCGAGGTCACGTCGTTCGATTGTCGACACTTGATTTTATGAAGGATGGATTGTTTCGCTTTAGTTAAAGACAGGTGGTGATGAACTTCCCGTCGACAACAGCAAGTTGCTGATGAAAATATAATTACTTTTACCGGATGCACTCATTCATTATTCCACTCAAGGATAGACTAATTAGGAAAAGTGCATCTGCGTTGGAATTTTTACGGCATTGCGCCAGACGGTCGTATGCGTAATAGAGTACTGGCATAAAGAGTCATTTTTTTTAAATTGGGTTTTATTTGAATTTTTATAGAACTTTTGAGAAAGAAAGTGTCTTTTAGAATTTATTGAAAATTAAATATCAAGAATTTTAGAGATTAAAATTATAGACCGAATACCTACCAACAAAATAACAACATTGTAAATTTTTTTAGCAATCATTTGAGTATCAATTTTTGGTTGTTTGATTTTCGTTTATTGCTTATTCGAATAATTGCCTTCAACATTTCTAAGTAAATAGTAAGCATTTTATCAGAATTGAAAAACACCACCTACAGTTTGTCAAAAATTTGTCAAACGTTGGTACTGTTTCTTGACATCACAAAGAAAATTGGCGCCAAATTTAAACAACAAATGATCTTTTTGTTGAACAAAAGTTGGAAAAATCGTTTCTTTAAGTTCAGATAGAATCTGTTCTACTAAATTGCAAAATGGTGCGAGATACCTGTTGTGGTATGGGAGTTGCTTTTTGTTGTCTTATTTATGTGAAAATGGGTATTGATTGTCCCGAGAAGGAAGATTCAAACAGTGTACATGGAACATCGATATGCATACATCATCCATCAAAATTGTGTCGGTATCTGCTAGTAATGATTGGAATCATTTATCATTTCGCAGGAGTAGCAGTCGTGTTTTTTATCGTTTCAAATGAGTGCATTGAACGCGTCGCTGCAAAAAGCTGCAGAGGGGCATGATTAATACGATATCTTATACTGATAGTTTCGTCGCTCTGAAAAATTGTTCATTTTTATACAAGACGGTTTTAGTGGAGGAAATAATGGAAAGTTTATGTCTTGCCTTGGGTGATTGTTTCCGTTGATCGATAACCGTTGTTTCTTTTCTCTTCGATAAATTGTGCTCTGTATTATGACCCCTAAAACAAAAAAAATAAGCTATTTCCCAAGTTTTGCAAGTGATTACCAAGTATGTTACGTATAGAATCTGCAAAAGTAAATGAGAATAGTTTAGGTTGGAATTTCTGGTTTAACTTATATTTCATCATAATTCAGCTGGGGCAAAGGAGAGACGCGACGCGACGTTGGCGACGCCACCAATACATAACTTGTGTGCAACTCAACTAATCTAACTGCACACAAAGATGTCTTCAAGTTGGTTTATGGTTTCTACATAAATTCAAATTGTTCAAAAGACTCTACAGACGACAGATTTCAGCGAATGACTTGTTAACTGCTCCATAAACTCTAACTATTTACCGATTATTTGCAAACAAATTGGTTGTTTTCAAGAACGCAATTACACCAATCAGAAATTACTTATCATGAAAATTTCCAGATATGTAAAAGGAATCCCGATAGCCAAAGAATTTAGAAATAATTATCTTTGATGGAATTTAGATTGTCTTCTAGTCGATTGTTGTCATACTGGTTATTTTTTTTTGAGTCATTAATCACTATAATTATACCCACGGTGTGCTTTTTATTTTGATCGGTTAAAAATGGTGGATGCGCCGGTTTAGTCTGCAAAATTTTTCTCCTTGTGTTTGATTTAGTTTTGCTATTTATTTTTTAAGTCGAGTTTAAAAGTGGAGCGTTCCATATTTATGAGACATGAATTCATTACATCCGCAGGTAAAGTGGAAACAAAGTGGACGTAGTTATTTGATCTTGTAGATAGATAAGAATATTTGAAAATGTTTTAAGTCAGTTATTTATAATGAAGTTGAAACTTTTGGTTAGTGTCATCTTAAGTTTGCTGCCCTTGTTGTTAAAGCTTAGACGTGGCAAGTCCGTTTTTGTTAAATTATGATTTATTGCTTCGATTCGTTTTAGGAGCGGATAGCCGTTGTAGCGAACTCTGGCACAATCGACGAACCATTACGCTCATTAATAATTTGCACACCCTTTCAGTCTAGCGCTATTACGCTAATTAAATTAGTTATTCCACGTCGTCCTCTCCGAGTTTGCTCATTTGTGAATAGATCGACGTTGTTGATATTACTTCAAAGTAAACAATTTCGTTCATATGGATCGATGAGATTACGGCCGATACGGGGAATCACATAAGATATATTTTAATGGCGACGCGAATTTACACCACAAATGTCTAATTTAGTTTATAGTTGACGATCTTGTATAGCATACCAACAACGTCGAGGTCGATTCCTAGCTTGATTTACATTTGGATGTATGCTTCACGATTACGCAAATCTCATGAAATATTGTTTTCTACGAGCGCGACTGTTCGGTACTTTTTCATCTGAGACGCCTGCCGAATCTGAGATTTCTGTGTTTGCGGATGCATCTGTTTACTTTGACAGCGTCTTCATAAGCGAACGGTTGGGATGAGGGATGCTTTGCGGATGTTTGCTCACCACCCCGCAAGTATTGAAACTTCGGGACTCTATTGCTACTTTGCTTTGTTTTTTCTCACAATTCTCAAATGAAATACTTTTCCGCATTCCGTTACGAAATGACAGTTTTTACGTCTTTTTTTAGGACAATTTCATAACTAGTTACGTAACGAATTTTTTAGAGGGCTTGTCGAAATTTTCATTTATCATGTTAAGTTGTCAACAATTAAATAATCACTATTTCTTATTGCTCTAAATATAAAGAAAGACAACTAAACTTTAAAGTAAGTTAATTAAAAACAGTGAGATGTGGTCTAAAAAATATTGTTTAACTTGCTTGTTTGCTACTCGTACTCGTTTTGACAAACATTATGCTCGTTAAACAGAATCGGTCTTTTCATAACTGATTACGTAAATAACTTTTACCCTTCCGTTTACAAAATAAAATGAGTCGGTGTTCTTCTCATTTCGGAAGCTTTGTGATTGGGTGGTCTAATATTTGCGTAGTTTGCTCAATTACAGCCAAGTTTCGGTGCAATTATTTGTTTGAAAGTTGTTTCTAAAGCATTTCGTTGACACAATACACCTACTGTTTAATGTGAAACGATTATGCGGGTGCATCTTACAGTCTGTATCTATTATTATTTTGATTTATGCACAAGCAAGCGTGGAGATGTGGTCTCCAGATGAATTATGCGGGTTGTTAAGACTGGGATCTAGTAATCTCAGTTTAAATGAGGGTTCATTCGACCCGGTTAAGACCAGACCAGACAGAAAATTTAAATATGAAATGTTGTATCATATATTAAATATTTACATATGAAATGAATCACTGTCGACTTTACCTTCCACCTGTTTAAGAAGAAATATTTTTAAGCTGATATTTTATTACGAATTTAAGAAGGTGAATTTTTTGGTGTAATATTTACAGTCTGAGGAAACGAACAAAAATATCGGCGTATAACATCGAAATATTATGAAATGAAATTTGGCAGAAATGGTCTTTTAAGTATGAGAAAACAAACATTACAAAATGGTTAATTTTTTTTACGAGTTACTTTAAAATTAAAGTATTTATAAATAATTTAAAGTGGTTAAAAATAGTTATTTATGATATTAGTGTTAAAATCACTTTTACCACATATCATACACTATTTTTTCTACAAAACAATCGGAAGAACTTTAAACTCAATAAAAATAAGAAATTAAAAAATATTACCACGCAGATCGCAATGTTTATGAACCAAAATTTTCGTTGCAACCATAAACTTTGAATTACTTTTAACACGCCTGTCAAAAAATGACACTTTTAACATGAAAAATGACAATTAAATAGTCCACTTTTAACAGTTTTGTAGAAAAATGAATTTACAGGTATAAATTTTGCAATAAATGGTTTCTTTAATTTCTAATAACGAAAAATTGTATTGCCAACATAAAGTAACTTCTTTCTGTAGGAAAAATTATAAATATTGACTTTTAATATTTTTTTTGGTCAAAAAAATTTATTGCAGTTGTCGTGCGATGGGTAATTTACAGTGCTTAGACTTATCTAACACTCTTCTTCTACTCGGCTTTGAAATCGAGTATGCGCATTGTAAATTTTACTTACTACACTGTAATCTAAATAACTATTGAGTATATCCTGAAAAACAGTGAAATTCACAAATTTTCAAGAATTTCCAATTGTAAACAGCTAAAAATCAGCAATTTTAAGAATTTTTTGAGACACATTTTTTAGAAAATTTTTTTTAAATTTTGGAGTGCGTTTAAACGGCGCTCCAATGCTTTCTTGTTATTGGAAGTTGGGGCGTTGGTTTTTTCATAATTCAAAATCTATTTGTTTCATAATGACTTGATTTTTTCACTATTGAAGCACCTATTTTCTTGGAGTGTACGAGTTTAAGACCGTGAAATATTTTTTTGTGTGAAATGCAGCCAGAAACGGATTACCTGTCTGTTTTAGACAATTTTATTTTAGTTGAGCAAATTAGATTAAATTTGGATTTGTGACACATACATCACGAGAATCGGATCGTTAAAATAAATTGATATCTAGAGAATGTTAAGCTTTCATCTTTTCTTGTCTGATAAATGTCATTTTTGACACCCGTTGTGGTTATGGAAATGGTGAGTAAGCTCGGAGATGATTTGGGTCAGCGCGATTATACGCCATTTTTCACAAAATTTTTTACATAATTTATGAAGAATTGCAATTCTAAAACTTGGGGTAATTAATTTTGCTTAAGAGAATGTAATAATTAATAAAATGGAAGTTGTGAATGAATGAAATTGCACAATACAAGTTTTATTAGCGTACAAGCCATCAGAGTGTTTGTAAGCTCTTTAACATGCGTAATTTATGTTGTATAACAGTAGTTTACAAACAAGAATATCTTACAGAGGTTGAGTAATTAATTCATAACATTTTGTTTATAGACACAACAGTAGCGGTTTTGATTTATTATTACACAAGGTGGCTACATTTTTTCTTTATGTGATCGAGAGACAGTAAAGTAGTGGAACATTTTCGGGTCATTTAGTCTCTGTAAAAATTTTCATTGATAAATATGATGCGATCGGGAACAAATCTTTGCCATATCTTATTTCCAGGAGTCCTTTGTGGCTCGGCCAGTAGTAATCAGAACAAAAGTCAAACCATTTATCAAGAAAAGTCCAGCGATATTTCTTCTTTTTTCAGTTTCATTATGGATAGGATTCAAAGTTTGTCGATTTGTTAGGTTCGTTTTAATCAGGCTTTTTAGCCGATGTACAAATAATACTCTTTGTAGTTAATAAACGGCCGAGTAATAACTAAGCTTCCAATTAAAATATTCATAAGTCTGTGATAATAGCTGTCAGAACAAAGTTTTAACCATTTCGTTTAGATGAAGACTAGAGAAGGCTCAGGAAGTTTATAACTATTTAATTAATGATTTCTGCACTTAGCCACATCAGTTTTCAGTCTCAATTTTGGGTCCGAACGTAAATATCGAAAAGTTTGTAAATGGGGACATCCAAAGGAGTTACTCCAGGTGCGGGTATTGAACTTGATCCCGACACGTGAGAACTGCTGTTTACCTTCGCTAATGGAGCTCCTTGTGGCACTTGGGCTTTGAAATGTCTTCCTAGTGAAGTACGGATAGGGTGAAACACGTAAATGCTCTTCCATGGTATTATGTAGTGTAGAATAAGTAAGATCTCATTTTCTAACCACGTATGATTCATGTTTTCTCCATTCGGAAATGGATATAAATCAAATAAATACCCTCGCTATCCAAAACCGTATTTCGATATAGATCCGTACACAATCTCGGTCATGTCATCTTTCAAATATTGACGGATGTCGACCTTATTATCTATCTACCTGGGATAGTTTGCTTTAGGTTTAGCCAATACAACGACCCTAAGGTAACAAGTCCCTTGCAAATTCAATGATGTAAACCGTTTTGTCGAGGCAAATGTACACAACTTTATCATAATTAACTTTAAACGAGATCCAACAAAATCGAAAAATTGCCATTGAATTATTGAGTGTAAATTTCAGAAAAAGTTCTTTACTTTTTCATGCCTTTCTGAAATCTAATCCGCAACTGTTGTTGTGGACGAAAGCTGCAGTCTATTAAAGATTCATTCTGCAATAAAATAGTTTTTGCCGCGGCGAGACGTTTCGAATATCATCTGGAAAGATATCGAGAATATTTGAGTAGGCTTAATATGATATTCTTCAGAAAGTTATAATTCAGCACATATTTTCCAAGTTTTTTGTGATGTTGGCAAAGATTCTATTTATCTTGTCTTCTAACTCTTAAATATTGTGACTGTCAGATAAAGAAAAAAACGTTAAATCACCCAATCTATCATCTGATGATGTCATATCTTGCGAACTTTGCTTCAATTATTATTTCCTTTTACTATTGACTTGGAGGACATTCGAACTTTAATCTTTCAGGACCAGTTATGTGAGCTTACACATCCACATTTTATTTATTTGGTATAAAATAACAAAATGATTTTTTCTTTGTTTAGTGTTTAGTTTTGAAGTTAGCTATAATTTAATATTTATGTTATAAAGTTCCGACAAGTTATAAAACGAACATGACATACAATTTAATTTATTATTTATATGACACCATGTTTAGATGTTAGCTATTTATTTACATATTTGTTGTCTTGCAATTACAAACGATTTGTTGAATTGTTGAAACACAATCGCTTGCAGTAAATACAGGAATTAGAAGGTACTCAGTAAAAATCGTTCTGTTAATTTGACTACAAATGGGAGGTTTTACAGGAGAACTCCCTTACCTTATCTAACTAATAACAACAGTTAAAAGTAAGAAATTAATACATAGGAATCTGGAGTAATTTCTTACAAATTTAACAAATAGTTGTGTTGTTTTCAACAATTCCAATGCTTCCAATAGTTTACATCACTAATTGTATAGGATAACCTTATAGCTAGCCTCTATTTGCATACTTCAAAATGAGAGTACTAGGAAGCGACAACAGTCGAATCAAAAACGATATTGCAATTCGAAAAAACACTTTTAAAAAATTCGGCAAGAATCTACGAAAAACAAAACCATATACCTGCTAAATAAATATTTTGTGAACCTGGTTATATGATTATGGTATTGATTGACGTTGTTGATTGATTATTTTACAATTGCTTTACCACATTTAACTATTTTATTTGGAAAGTTAACAAGAGTAAAGTGAAATTAACAAAACACTTTTTACTGTTTATTCAGGCGATGGGAAAATAACATAATTAACCAATTTTAACCTTAGAAAAAGGATGAATAAATAATCTGAAACGTTATCTGAAAACTCAGTTTTTTCAGTAAGTCCAAAAATAACTAAAATTGCACTTTTTCCAGGATTTAAAACACAAATTTGTTTAATATTTTGTCGGATTATAATGTTTTGTTTTAGTTTGTTTAAGGAACGTTATGAGAGCTGTTTGGTTATTTATAAACTGTCCTAAATAACGCACAATGTGGGTAATGATACATGACAAGGGTTTTTTTAGCCTGGGTTTTGTGATGCAAATTACTTTAAGTAAATCATTCTTGTGTAAAATGCAGTTGTGCGTGTTGATAGCAATTAACTAACAGAACTTTAAATAGCTAGATTTTTATAGTTCATCGCAGGACTTTGTGACGTTATATTAGATTTCATTATATTGAATGTAAACAAGTGATCTTATTAAGGAGATCTTCATTAAAATTTCCCATGACCCTATTCAGCACATGTGATGAGTAATAACATTGTGATATTGAAGAATTAGGTCTGACTGAGAATTTTTCAAGTTTGTCGACTTTGAATCACCGCTCTTTGAACTTTAATATCATTCAATAATTTATAAAATAGATCTATTCAGAATATTATAAAATATTTTCTTTTGTCATCGTTGATCGTAAATTTTCACGTTGTAAATAGAGTTGTTTCCTGTACCACAAAGTTTACTTATTGGCTTTGTGGCCCACGTAAAAGGTTGTTATTTATGGTACCTACGTATTCTGGTATGATGTAGGTGGTGCTTTCCATAAATATAAATTTGTTTGTTTATTTCAAATGAACTTTCTAAGCCTTTATGTCAATGTATAAATAATTACGGACATGTATGGGACAAACTCGTGGTACGGTAACGTCGTCTGCGAAAGCGAGGACCAGGTGATGGCAAATGGGCGGTCGTCACGACAGAACGCGTGTCATCATCAACTAAGTCATAGCTAATATGCAGCACATAAGCGGAACGAACCATTTATTTTATTTGACGCACCTGAAAAAGATGGCTCTTCTATTCAGGAATACGATTATGTCGCATAATGACACAAATGTTGAATAATATGACTCGGAAATGGTAATTCGAGGATATAAAGGTAGGGGCCAAAACACAACACTATTTTATTTTTTATTTATTTTACCGTGACATTTTTTTCTGTGCCATTAATAAATAAAGTAATAACAATTTTATGTATTTAGTGTTTGACTGCATTATTATAAATAAGCTATAATAATTTTACGAGTATATATTAAACATAGAAATTATCACAAGTACACATGATAACGAAAAAATCAACCATAACATTCACGGTTTATTTCTTAAGTTTTCTGTTTTAATTAGAGAAAGTTAGAAAAAAAAAATGTAGTCATTTGCCTCTAAAACAAATCATAAAAATTTTGTTTTCCATGTTTTGTCGAAGCTTTCTTTTACATTTTTTTAAATGATGAGACTTTTGTAGTACATTTATTAACTTACTCAACACTACAACAAATAATTAATATTACACTAATGCAAGTAATCCTGACTCATTTTTTTCTTAGTTATTTCTCACTAACATACCGATCTCTGTCGGTCATTGCTTTAGCTTGTGGATAATCTAACATTTCGGAAGTTTCTCGAATGTCAGTCAAGACTAGTTATTACTCAAAGTCTCTCTTATTCAGAAAGACAAGTTTTCATTTATACCAAGTGTCTTTTACTTCAACTACCTTTTATTACTTTTTATTTAGGCATTCTCATAGGAAGATTACTATTTTAGGGTGATAAGTTTATCTCACAAGTCTAATAAGTCGCAATTTCTGGTGATAAACCTATGCTTGTTTTCCTTCTAGAGTTCTCTGGTTAAAGCGTTCCTCATAGTAGATGCATTACCCAGAAGCTTGAGTTTTTTTTTGACTTTAGCTTTGCTGATGGGCCGACATTTGTTGTCGTTTTTGTAGCTTTTAGGTTTTTCTTTAAAGCGAGAACATTTTTATTTTTTTATCTTTATCTATGTCGAAACTTTTACTGCCATGAATCCGATTGCTTCAACAAATTCTGTTGTTCCGTGGTATAGCAGTGGTTATATGTCTAGCTTCATCAGGTCCTTTTTGTGGTGATGAAGGAATTTCGGTTGGAACTCTGATCACTTGCCGTTGCGTCGTTGGTGTTCTGGTTATAGACGCTCCATTGTCATATACTCGGCCATGGAAAATTGGCCGCTGTGACTAAAATAATACATTTTCGAACATTAGCAAGGGAGTTACTGTAGTTATGTTTATTAGATGGACAGAGGATTATAAACAACTAGATGCTTCTCATTTAATAACATGTACAAAAAAATTTTTTATGGTTTTAGTCACAGTGGCTAATTGTGCAGTGGCTTAGTCTGTTTTAATGACTGATACTTTTAAGCGAAGTTGGTTCTGTAGGACCCCAGCTAGCTCTGTAGAACTCTTTTTGGAAAAACGTTCACAGACCATCTCAGATATTTATTTATTTATTATTAGGAAAATTGTTAGAAAGTTTGCCACCAATATTAGCTTTATTGTATGAATACTTTTTTTGTTACAGTTAGATCTATGTGAATTGAATAACTTTAATTTTTAATATTTTCTAAAAGTAAATATTTTGTGTGCTTACTTTTTAAGTTTGGATACATTTTGACATATTTAGCACTCAATCTTATCAACAGCAGTTGAACTAATCTCTTGTCTATCATGTCGCTTTGATTAAATTTGTTTAATGATTTAATTGTGGTGGTAATTTAGATTTTATTCTATTTTATTGATTTATTTCTAATTATTTATAATTATAACTATCGCATAGAATTTACACCGTTTTAATAAGATTTTCAGTTTTGCTTTAATGTAGAACGGTATAGGTTTCTGTTGTTGTTCTTACTAAAGTACTTAATTTTATCTGCATTATTGCAATATTTAATGAATGGCAATTCTAATAAAGGCAACTCGTTCTTTATCTGCCGGTTTTCTTCTTCAGCTATTTTTTCTGGCATTTGGTGAGGTTTCTTAAAGGTCAATCAAAGTAGCTTCTAAATATATATTTATACAATTATTTTCCCAGTGAAACAATTTTCTATTATTATTTTTATAGAATTTAGTAGTTTGAGGAAGCTCGCGTATCTATTTTTGTGAATAAGTAGTAGTTTGTGAATAATCCGATCGATTCCCAAATGCGAGTTCTAAAAATGTACTATACAATTCTTTCTTCTGAACTAAATTTAGAATGTGTTTGAAAACAAATTGTGTTAAAAATACCTCTCACTAATACTCTAAGTTATTGATTATGTAATAAAGAAGCTAAAATATATCCAACATTCAGATTATGTTTTTTATTCTTTTTCTAGTTTTTTTCTTCAACTTAAATATTTTTAACCTAACGAGATTAATAATTTAGCAAACTACGGAAGTATATGTTTAGCATATTGCACGCAAATACTTTTCTTTTCTTATGCCCTAATTTAAGTCTATTTTTAGTTTTAATGAAGTATTAAGTTAATTAAAGATTTTAAAAGGAATGTTGGTGACTGGGAAGTGACGATAACTGGTTCATTTACATTATACAGGTGTGCTAAAGATTCGCTTTTACAGTTGTCGGAAATCTGATTAGACACTGTTTCTTAATGTTATTGCTACAGATGGTAATTGTGACAGTCTTTGTAATTTCTGCTTTTAAATACAACCAGTTTAAATTGTATGCCAAGGAGATGAGCTCAATTGTTATTATTGGTAATAATATGATATTGTGTGTGTGTGTAACAAGTCACTCCTGTATTGAACAGTGTGAAACCAATTTAACGATCTGGAGAGGCTTACAACAGAGCAAGAACTTAATTAGGTTTATTATTTTCAAATATTGTCAATTATTGTACGTTTTTTACAATTTTGTTTTAAAACAAACTCAATCGTCAGTGAATTGTATCGCGAAACATTTTATTTGAGGGACTAAATATTGTTTTAGCTTAATTAGTTACGCTTTTGTTGGTTATTTCCCTAAAAAGCTTCTGTGAAATTGTTTTGTATCATTCTGTTTTTGGCTGTTAACAGAATTTTGTACACTCGAAAAAATGTATCACGTCTGAAAGTTACAACAGAAATAGATTCAGAGGGTAAAATTTAATTACAACAAATATTTCTGATTTTGGTTTTTATTGGAAGTTGCGAAGATTTATTGGTATCATTTAGTTAAGCGTTTGTTATCAAGAATGCAACCTCTATCAGATAATAATAGATGCCGTTGCATTCCCAACCGGGCGTTGTTTCAATAGTTCTGCAGGACATGATGTTATTTCCCCGCGGGCAGGACAAGATCGTGAACCTTCTGCTACCGCAGGGCCGTGTTTTGATGAAGTGTAAATATGATTTTGACGTGGTGTGTGGAATCCAATTCTGGTAAATTAATTTTTCGAAACTATTATTTTGACGCCTGAGGTTGCAAGAAAATTATACGCGTAGTAGTGTGTCATTTTGGAATTTGCGTTATTGCGTCCGGTAGCTTGATTAAAAATTTCTAATACCGTCACGGTTTGGCTCAAATAATTGTAAAATTCCAACGTGTTTTGGTCAATTTATAGAAGGGGCGATTATTATTTTGTACGATACCGAACGACTCACTCGAAATTCTAATTTGGTGGTGGTAGCGTGTTAATATCGGCTTCAAACAGCGTTTGTTCACCACTGCAATATAATAAACGCATACCGTACTACAAATAACGGCAAACCCAAACGCTGCATCAATAATAAATGGCCGACAGTGGATTCTCTATCTAATACCACGCTAGAATATCTACTACTATATATTTTTATAAATACATGATTTATTTGCAACAACACGAGTGTCCTCAGAGTTATTTATAGTACAAGAATTTTTCTATATTTTAGAGTATCTTCTTTGTGCTTTATAATACTGTTAGGACAGTCTGAGCCGTTGGGACTTTGCGGCAAACAGAGTTATGGATCTCATCACAAAATGCAAATAATGCAAAAACTCTAACTGCATTCAGCCACAGATGCATGATACATTGGGTGTTCCTGGTTTCCATCACGTTATAGTTCGTCTATAAATTCTTGAATTTTGCAATAGGGGCAATTAACTTTTTGGGTTTTTAGAGATAAAGAAACCACAGGCTTTTCAAGGTTGCTTGAGCGATCCAGCTGGTCGCTTCGCTGACAATGGGTGGTTTGAATAAAAATGAAGTAAATGCTAATACTACAGAAACGAAGTAAAAACTTCAAGTAAATACTACGAAGGCGTAGTAGATTCTATTGAGCGGAGTAAATTCTTCGATATTTTCCGGAAGTAACTACAACAGTAGTTTGTTAAGAGAAAATTCGTAGTATTTGCTACAAAAGAAGTATATGCTACGTTGGAAGTATTTACTACCAATTTTAGCGGATGCTTCACTTTGAGAGAAGTTTGTAAAAACCCAGCTTCGTTAGTCGTGCTTCGAGTGTAGCATCGTCAAAACATGGAGGAAAGAATAAGAAATCAAAAAAATACCTTCCTAGACGAACTGTCGAGAGTGATGTCTTATATCGCAAATTATTTAAGTAAGAAAGAGGTCTGCATACAGGTGGTGCCTAAATTTCTAACAAATGTTTTCGTAAAATGATACAATAGTATTTAGATAACATATGCACAATTTTAATCACTTTTATCTACATTTTTTATGTGCCAGTTTCCATTTCTATCTGACCAGCAACACCGCAATTGTGCATGAAAATTAATTGGTTTAAATTATTTCTGCATTTCAAAAATTAAACGGTTAATTATTAGTTTTTATCTTAGATCTGTTGACTGACATCTTCTTAAAATTTATATCAATCTTAATTAGAAACATAATTTGGTAAACTGCAGTGTTGCTAGTCAGAAAGAAATGAAATTTGGTATATAGTTAATTCTCTACAATATATTTGGTAGTTTCTAATCAGTAAATATAAAAAGCCTATACCAACTTACTATAAAAATTTGTGTAAAAAAAATCCAACAGTTTAAAAAAAACAGTTTCTATAGAGAAAAATGTCAAAATGTACAAAAATGGCAAAAATTCATAGATGTTGTACTTTCGTACAAAGTGGTTGAAGATGTGAAAGAGAAAAATATGCGCGATTACATTTTAAAGTATTTACTACTCTCTGAAAGTATATACTTCTTTATAGTAGTACTTGCTTCAGAATGTGCAGACCCTACTACAACGATAAGTAAATACTACCGGAACTACCAAAGTACTTCAACTTGAAGTATTTGCGGTGAAGTAAATGCTCTAACTTGAAGCATTAGCATTTACTTCATTTTTATTCAAACCACCCAATAGTGCACATATTTTTTTTCAACAACCCTTATTAAATTTTTCATAAACTGGTGTGTTTGTCAAAACCATAAAATTTAAGCATTTCTAGACAAATTATAAGGGCGTGTTACAGCTATAGCCATTAAAACAGTTATAGGCACTACTTTTTTCAAAATTTTTTAAACAGACAGAAAAATTAAATAATATAGTGTTCTAGACATAAAAGCGCTTTTGACTCATTCGGCACCAAATAGATCACTCAAAAATTTAAAGGTAATGAAAAGAATATATGTTGAAGGAAATAATAAATAATGAGACTCTTATATTTTTATTTTAAATATAGTATCAAAATTACGTAACTATGGAGGAGGCAAATTTTTGCTACTGCGTCTACAGTACTTTATAAGAATTTTTTATGTGTAATAGTTAAAAGAAGTCTGAATTTAACTATTCGTTTTGCTTTTAAGAAATTAGATTTTAAATATTTTTTTTATATAAGTACATTTAATTTAAAGTCATTTTTGAGAAGTGGTTTTCAGTTTATAAATCTAAAACAAATGTAAATAATTTTTTAAGTGTATATATTTGTTTTACAGAATTGCAAAACGGACATTTTATATTTTTTTGGTTTGAAGGATTTTTAGTTTCAACCTACGATTTCGACTAAAATTTTTTATTCTCACCACTGAAAAACAGTCACTTTTCGCTTTTAACATAAAAAATACTATTGGTGAGAACTAGTAGCTTTGAAAATATGAATGCAAAATGGCAGTAGTTGTATGGATGTCAAGTGAACATGTAGTAGTACATAAATTTATATGTTAAATTATTATGGTAAATAAATAAATAACCAAATGCTTAATTAAATTCTTAATGAAACATTGGCCTTTAAAAAGTGGTGAATGCGCCGATCAAATTGAAAATTTTTACTAACCTTTTAGATAAAATTATAAAAAAATTATTGAAAAGATTGCAATTTAGTGATAAGTTGAAAATGTGTAAAAAGTGATCCAGTGCAAATAAGTTGTGCCAAATTCGCCTCTGTAGACTCCTTGATGAGTTTTTAATAGGTCGCTGAGCTCGAGTGCAGCATTCGCAAATAACAAATCTCAATGAAAAAAGGTCTACAAAATGAAAATGGAGATCGATCGTTTCGTGGTCAAAATTCATCAGAGCTGAAACGGCAATTAGAGTAAAGACATCTGGGTAATTTCCAGTGGCCGAAATAATTATTTCGTTGATTAATGGTCCGGCACTGATTGTCCCGCAATAATGACTCGGAATTGTCTCTCGCAACGTAAACTTTAATTTCTTTGTCGATGCTGGACTTTAAAATTTGCAATGTGCGAGTGTATGTGTTCGTTCCATAAGATAGGGTTTGGTTTTTACGAGCAGCCGTTGTCACATCAGCACTCTCCTGATGTTCGCAGTGGACGCGAATTTTAATAAAAGTGGTCGGAAGCTTGGTCTCGTACCGGTCGTTTATTATACCCCGCAGTAATGTATACTGAAATGGTCCACTCCTGTCTGCCGGTGCAATTTATATTTTCTTATAAAGACTCTATGCATAATTTTCATTCTCCAGCCGATGCGTGCCTGACTTTCAATAAAATTGTCTTATGGTCTTATAAGTGACTTTGCGAACAAATCAATAGCTTTCAAAGTGAACTAACTCCGGAAATTACTGCTACGAAAATACAACAGTCACTGATATGCAATTAACTATTGTGCATCAACTTACAATACCAATATTGTCAGTGCAGCGTTTCTATTGATTGGAAAAAAGAAAATGCAAGTCAGAAGCTCTGACTCGTGACATTGTGCCAATATTTTTGAAATTCAATATCCGATGAACTGATAAAAGCCGAGTCAATATGGGCGTGTTTCACAATTTTTTGATAACCGCTCTAACATCAATTTGTCAGTTGCATAAAAAAACCAGCAGCACTCTCATTATGAAAATCGTGGCTATTCATTATCGGTAATTATCGTTTACTCCACCTATTAATTAATTTAATTTACCTAATTACGTGTACATAATGTAGGCATATGAGAAATATCAAAAGCATTTAACACGAGCCTCTAAAGCACATTCAACTACTCGCTAACATTACCTTTCTAAATGTTTCCTTTAACAAAAACAACGGCTTCTACATCTTAGTCTTCGATGTTATATCGCACCATAGTTGGAAATTCCGGAGAATGTCAGGCACCATTTACTACAAAGTTTAGTATTTTCTAAACTCTGCGCTCTACACTTACAGCCCTTAACCTGTCTTAATTTCCTTTGTACATTTATACCTGTACAAGTTAAATAACAATAAAAGATCTCGTGCAAAAACAAAAATTTTAGGTGGTAATTTCAGTTCGTGTTACAAATACACCCGGAAAAATCAATTTTAATCAAAGCTGTAAAAAATTTAATTGCCTTTTCAACACGTTAAAAGTTTGATGATTTAAATTTATTTTTGATGAAGAAATTGCGTTTCACATACATGGAAACTTACACCCACGATTTTCGCACGAAATCCAAACACTTATTTCACGTTTTATTGCTATTTAATTTCAACATAAAATCGAAAGTTTAAGGGAAAGCTCTACACACATTTTAGTACAGGAAAAACAAAGTTTAAAGTACTCTGCTTTAGTAAAACTGTAAGTGGGATGGCAATAGTAAAAGCGTCATTTAAATCTTCAAAAAATTTAGAACACAAGTTAGTTCTTCTTTTTATAAAGTATTTTATTTTATTGAGTTAAAGATTAAAATTTTTGCAGTATTAATACTCGTTTTCGTTTATTTTGACCGATCATTTTGGACAGGCAAATTCTCTAGAAAATTTGATTATGATTACGAATTTTTTTCAGATTGGTTTTTTTATGTTATTAGAGAAAACAGAAACAAATTAAATAATTGTGGCATGATTTAATCTATCGTTTGTATTGAGAAAAAACACTTAATTTGAGGATTTAAACTATTATTTATTAATAAAAATTGTCTATATAAGACAACCAACGTTTTGGAGGGCTAACTCTCTCTTCTTCAAGGCCTTGTTTTAAGAATAGGACTTTAAGATGAGATGAAAATTATATACGAAGAAATAACATTTTCATCTCATCTCAAAATCCTATTGCAATTACTTGCTTACCAAATTTGTGGCGTTTGGCTGTAGACGCGTGTGAATTAGATTTTTGGAAAATTCTCGGGCATATTTTGAAGTGCTGGAACAATTATTTACCCGAGCATGAGGTCGATGGGCAACTAGGAGGTAGTATTTTGAAATTTTCAGCGTTTTACCAGAGCCGAAAACTCAAGGCTAATTTTTATCTGGGCTATAAGTTCAATCTCGATTTTTGTCAAGAATTGTAACCTACAACATTAACGTTACATTGACTGGCAGTACTGTTAAATTTGAGACGGAAAATAATCGTTTGAGCATCTTGTTGCTTTCTGTTTTGTATCTTAAGTTTTGGTGAGACGTTCGGAGCTTTCGACTTTTTATTGTGCTTGCAAAAGTGTTTTGTTGCCTCTCGAAGAAAACCTTAACATCTAAGTATTTTTTTGATTTGAGTTTGGAGTGTCTAGAAGAGGGTCTTAAAATTTATTGAAACATAAGTTTTAGAGTTTTAAGAACATTATTATTATAATTTTTTACAGAAATACGTAGTTGTTTTTATCATAATTAGGATTTTAGCTAACTTTTCTACAGTTGCAGTTTTTGGTTATCAAAACTGACTTCTGTATCTTTATAATCATCGTGGCGGCTTTTTTACAGTTTGTTTTTATAGAATACTTTTATAACTTTATTTATTTATTAAATGTATTGTTTGGGAGGGTTTTTTTCTTTCTTCGGCCTACCTCTCTATCTACCTACTTTCCTTCTTTCAAACTTATTCTCAGATATAGGTTCAAACATCTGCATTTGCATCTTTTCCATAAATATTAAGTTCTATTGTTTAATTGCTGAGCGTTATTTAAAAAATACAACTGTTCAAATTGCAATATATCAGAGAAGATGACACAATACGTTTTGGAAATAATTTTGACATATTATACCAATATTGGTTAACTCACTTAATTTGTAAAATTTAATCTTAATTTAATTTAATTGCTTTTTACGATTGATTGATTTTGATTTTTTTGATTTTTTAACAAACCAGTTCAAAGATTATATTTGTAAAACAATATCGGTATTTTCATAACTGATTAAATAAATGTTACGTCATCATTTGTTTTGCAAATTGTGAATTTTGAATTATCTAGAGATTTTTTTAACTTTATTAAATTATTTGTGTAGTTACTCGTTATGTGTGTGATTGCTGTGTTACAAGTAATTTTGTACAGACCTAAATTTAATTTCATTGTAATATAAAAATTGGTTGAATGGCTTATTATCTTATTATTAGGCATTATGGCATTATCTTATCTTACTTAAATAAATTGCAAATTTGACTATTTACGTAAAATTTATATCATTTTTAATAATTAATTAATTTGATTAATTAAATTGAATTGAAAATAATTTAACATACTATCATTTTTCAAGTTTGCCCGGCGCATCCACCATTTTAAGTCTTGAATTGTTCCAAGATTTTGAAAATTTTGTATAATTAATAAACAGCTATTAATGTGTCTGCATACTGTAAGTGTTACAAGTAATTTAGTATCTGGTGGATACCAGTCTCATGTACAGCAAGATATCGCAGTCAATAAACCCTAGTGACAAGCTATGTATGTCGGTAATTAAAATGTTCCAACGCAGCCAGTGCTACGATAATGAAATGTGCTCCGAATAAAAATTTCTGTAATAATTAATCAAAAATCCTGTGTAATTAATTTAAACTTTTGGCCAACTGGGGGTCAAAAAACGCTTTCTGATTTTGACAGTTTAATATTCAATTCAGAAAGGGTTGGTTGTGCATATTTTTAGCAATCGCTTGTTTCTTTTGGGTTGTGGTTTTGCGTGAACTTTAATGTCAGTCATGACGTTGTACGCAAGGCTTGATGGCGACGTAAACGTAGATATGGAGGCACAAAAAAGAGGACAGCAAGCAGTTAGTTTTGTTTTACGAGAAGTAGCGGCTTTGCTTTATGTTCGAGGTTCATAAGCTCGGTCAAAATCCTAGGAATGATACGGACATATCGTTATATGCACGTACCCGATTTGATCGGGATTTCATAGCGGCAGGATTGGTGATTCTCGTTATTTTGGCGGCACTGATAGTTTTTCGTTTACAGATTTATGGCTTCCTTTCGGAACCCTCATTCCTTATTAAATCACTCACGTTGTTATTTCCGGGATGAAGTACTCTATAAATTGGAAACATGCAATTTTTACAACCACTTTCTTTGTTTCCTAAATTATTGCCTGGAAAATGTTAATTTTATAATTCTCAGAACCGACCTAGAATAATATTTATTTTAGTTTCTGTAAGACCTAGTTTTTAATTGGGTTGTTGCTTGCATTTCATTACAGGTGCATGTTTGCAAGAAATATTTTCTTCTAATTTATAACAAGAAAAAAATTGTATTTGATTTACAGAAGAAGGTGCCAAGTACCTGTTTCTTTGTTCCACCCCTTTAATGAGGGTAATTACTCGACTGCTCTAAAAATGTTGCGTGTATTAAACATATTAAATGTCACTATACTGACACATAGTTTTCTTACGCTCTTTGTATGTTTTTGGTCACGCTATGTGTTGCTTTGTCTCTAAATAAACTCTCATTATTTAATATGCTTAAAGATTCCACAAACAAGTAATGAACTATGCTCATACTTCTATTCATTTTGTGTCATGGTTAGCAATGAAACAAACACAATACATATCTGTCTTCTTTTAGCTTAGCGTGGTGACAGAGACAGAGCTTATAATGTGAATCCCTATGAGACGTTTCTGTTGAAATTTTGTGATTACTAACATTTATACAATTTTATGAATAGCAATGTTTATAAAATGAAAAGCAATGAAACTATGGGTGTAAATATATACATTTACTTTTATTTGAATCAAGTTAATTGTAATTTACGTTGTTAAAAACTGTTTTAACAGTCGCCATTAGCAATTAACAAAAGAATACATCTATCCGGACACACGACCAGAGACCTCAAATGTATCACTTCAATAAGTGAGTGAATGAAATGTTGATCCTAATTGATTGTATTAGGTTTGGTTTTAACAACGAATTTTTCTAGGTTTTGATAAAAAAAATCTGGATTTTTAGTATCAGATTACTGTACCAAATTTTTTTTGCTGACAGATGGCAAATGCACGCAGATCTATACTTCGTAGCTTGAGCCATACTTTGAATGGTTTAATAACTTAAAGGTATAAGCTGATATAACCATTTGTATATAGGGATTGATTCACTCGGGAAATGGCGTGCAGTTTTCTATTTTTAACCAATTTTGCAAGTTTGTTGAAGTGAGTAAATTATTAACTGCAGCGTTGATTTTCGACAGATAATTTACCTTGAAATTAGTTTAAATGTTGCGGTAACGAATTTACTTAAACTGACCCAATTCGGAGTTAGCGAAAGGTATATTTGAGAGTTTGCTAAACTTGGTTTATTAAGTTTTGACGATAATCTCGTATTGGCTTCTGTTAATAAATCTATGGCAGGCTTATGGTTACAATGAACCGCAGGCAGCCAAGCACTAGTGCCAGTTCGACCCATGTTGGCGAACGACAGCTTTAACCGTTAGCATCTTTTCTGCACCCTCTCCGGGAGAATTGTCCCCGGATTGTTCCCTCTAGACCCGTTCCGAACGAATGCCATAAATATTGATATCTTAACGTTCTTGTCAGGGTCCATTTTTGAGGAGAAAGCTGAGTTTTTGCGTTTGTTGCCCCCTTGGAACGGCTTGCGTCTACCAGAAATGGCTCTTGAACTTCTCTCGTGGCCTGTTAGTGTATTGCTTTCAATTTTCTTTCGCGAAATTCGTGACGTATTTATTCGTGAAATTATTTAAGTTAAGTCGAAGAGACGAGAAGTTCAAGTGGTAATCATGTAAGATTGTGGAATCTCTTCGTGTTTTCTTTTTCATTCTTTCCACCCACAGATATTTGGAACGGGATTCCAGTGCATTGAACGTTGTTTGTTTAGTGTATTTCGTTTCTTCCACGATCGATACCTCCAGAACGGAGTGCTTCTCATTTTCATTGCTGAAGATGTGATCTCCCCTTGTGCACATGTGTGTCAACATCAGACGGTTCAATATTTAAAACAGTTCGTGATTGCACTGTCTCATGTGATGGAATAACAAAGTTGAAACTACGTTCTGCTTTTATTTTAAATGATTTGTTGCACATATGATGAAATCTAATTTTTCACGAAATAACCTAACAACTCCAATTTGTCACAAATTGCTTTCCGTTAACGAGAACAACAACAAGAATATTGAAAGCGCAATCACAGGAAAGTAGACTTTAACAGAAAGGCAACTGTTGTCCAAGATTGCTAACTAATGATATAACTAGAGATAGGTCATTGATATTTTCTTCGGATACAAAAACGAAAAAGATTGAATTTATCGATTTCAGCTGCAGTTTGTAGAGAAAATTGGACATACATCTTGTGAATGTCTCGCTAAATCAATTTAATATCAGGCAGTGACTGATAATTGATGCTTTGAAAAAGTTTCCAAGCTTTGAAAAATATTTTGTTTTTATCATTTTGTTAAACGAATAGAGGGTTTTTTGAGATTTGCTGTAATAATATTGTTATTGTTTGTCAGTTTAGCAACGTTTTGTTGCCGAAAGGCTGGAGAAGAGCTTGTACAAATAACGATTTTATTTATTTTGTGATATCTGTAACCAGAATTGGGATTTATAGCTGAAAAAACTGGTATAATTCTCTTTCATAGAAGTTTTCAGCAGTTTGAACTATATAGATTCATTTTAATCTTAATATCAATTAAGATTAAAAAACACTATAAAAATCATTCTAGAGTGTTGTGGAAACAATATTGAGTTATAAACTTTATAACTCAACAAAATTACAAAATATAATACCTTAGAATGTGGTTTTGGAAGTTGCAGCTTTTTGTATTGTACAAATGTACTTTAGAGTTTATAATAAAAGTTGGTAATTTGTTAGAAACTGAAAAGTTTAGATCTTTTTAATGAATGTAGAGAAACATGTTTTATAATAACAGTTATAAAAAATGCATAACAAGTAAGTGAATGTTTTAATTTGTTAACATTTAACCAGTGGAATACAAAATATCTAGACTGGAAATAACAATTTGGTGGGCGGTTTTTAGATGAGACAAAAACTCTCGAGGACACGAAACACATTTTGCAGTTGAGATGTACCAAAATTTTTTTGTGCAACCGGAATAACGAAATAAATAAATGATTAAAAAGTAATTTAGAAAAATTCGAATTGGTGAAAAAATTATTAATGGCTACGATCAGAAAGAGTTCATTGAAGAACGAGTTTTAAGATAGTTATTTACAGTGGAGTGACGTAGCGAGGTACTTTGCTTTCTAAAGCTCAACCCTCGTAGGGGTTATACAATATGCTCCTTTTACCAATTTTTCAAGTAAAAAAATAAATAAAATTTTGCGTCTTTTAATAAATTTATTAGAGTACCATACTGATTTTCTTATTAAAGCCAGTTTGTGCCATAAAAACTTTATAAAACGAGTTTAGTCAAAATTTACCGGTATTGTATTCTCGTTCTAGAAGTTACGTACTCCGAAAAATTCTTAATTCTTCTTACCGTTTATCGTATTGTTTTGCGTCTTCATTCTGTTTTGAGAGAAGAATTACGGTAACTTATCTTTTTTGTTATCCGCTCTGCTTCTAAATTCGAATGTTTGAGAAATTGCTCGTTGTGTGTTTTCGTGTTTTCGTACCTTATTATAGCTCGGAGAATTCTCGGTACATTTTTGAAAATTTTGAAGCTTAGGTTTTTTGTGTCTCGTCACATTCAGTTGTGGGGATGTTTGCATAGATTTAAAGCCTACCAGATCTTTCTCGATTGTTCCTTGCTTGGTGCATGTCTACACCTGGGTTTTCATTTCCCATTTATTAATTTAAGATGTCTACTTTTGCTTACTTTTTGTTTTCTATCGTATCGGAAGCATAAAACTGTTCTAACAACAATTTTGTTTACAAATAACCTCAGTGACCTTTAAGTTTTGCACAAACTTCAACGTTATCATAGAACGAACAACCAAGAAGTAGCCGGAAACGCATACACGAGCGCCATCTAAGCGTTTGAAAATTTGAGTCTTTTAATGTAAATTTTTGCGCTTTAATATAATTAAGCCAGATACCTAAGTTAAATACCTAAATAACTAATGTTCCTATTAGGTATCTACGATTTTTTTCACCAGCGCTGTCATACACTTAAATTTTTTTTTACTTGCTTTATTACCAATTTTATTGAGTTACAGGGGTTGAAACCAATTTTTTTTGTATGCAGAGGATTTAAACGAGAGGAAGGTTAATTTCTATGTGCTTCTGTTAAGTGTTAAGTGCTTCTGTTCCGACAATTTTTTATGAGTTTTTGTTGAAGAATCGTCTTCAATCTCTTCTCTAACTGAGTTGAATATTTGAGTTTAGAGTGGCCACGTACTTTAAATCTTGTTTATTTTACCTTTAACTTTTTAAATTTTAGTCACCAAAAAGTACGAAAATAGCTAGTTTCTACCATTTGGTATCTACGGTTGCGTGTTTGCACAAATGATATGTTTTTTGTGTTTTAATAATCGTGGAGTGGGAGCGCTCTACTACTTTCAGTTTTTGCTGAATTTTAATTTATTTTAACTTTGAACATTTTTGTTTTATATTGTTTGGTATTTTATTATATGTATTGTTTTGAGAAGTTTCTCATTCATTGACTACAGAACTTACAATCTAGCTTCAGATCTTCTTGGATTTCGGTCACTGTATAATGTTGATGTTTACTATATCTTTTTGAAGTGTTGGACTTCTAATGGATTTTCTATGGATATCTTAAACTCATCTGTTTTTTTTATAAATCTGAGTCTTAATTTTAAATTAAAACTCTAGTTTACAATCTTGTTTCTAATGTCATGTCTTTTTGTCTTTGAATCAAGATGCATTTATCTTTTCTTACATTTTTCTTCTTCAATTTCTTCTAATGTTTTTCACGTTGAACGGGTTAAAACCGTGCGGTATAAATAAAACAAAAGGAAAGATACTGTTGAACTGATAGTAGGTAACTGGTTCTTAGGTTTGAAGGACTAATGTTCGATTGCTGATGCGGTCTTTCATCCCAAAGACAATATCTAACAGTCGTGATTGAAGGCATGAGCAAAAAATTTAATTTTAATTTAAATTTTTTATATTTTTTGTACTCTCGTCTTTGGTGGGTTTTAAATTTTTTATAAAAATTAATTTATTGAAGTAAATGAGAATATTTTTTGTGAAAAGGATTTTGGTACTTTTGTCGAGCTGTTTGAATAAAACAGAGTAAAGTAAATTTTGTTGTAATAATAAAATATAAATTGAGGGTATATGAGAAGAATTGGATCAATAGCTCTTGTTATGAATTGGTTATTTTGGGTGTAGAGATCCAGTAAAATATTAATGCACATTTGAACAGGCAATGCAGCATGAGTTTGAACAGAATATTTATCAGAGCAAATCTGGTCGTTAACTTTGTTGTTTGAGTGTGGCTTCACTTTGTTTATTTCGACAATCGATATAATATTGGCTTTGCCACAAATCACGTATTACTAACCGATAAATATTGAAATATGTGGGTAACATCAATACAAATTGGTAAAATAAATATTGCATGAATTCGGTTGATTTAAAAATGAATTTTTATTTAAATGAGCCAATTCTTTTGTGGTAATGAGATTCTGTATGTTAATTTAGTAGCTCTAATCCGATATTGTTCTAAAAACGGGGGGGAAACCTTCCTTATCTCTGATGTAATTTGCAGTTCTCTGTGCGGTAATATTGTCTTTAACATCAAATGAATTAATTAATTTCTGTGTAGGAACAAACATCTAAGGCCACAGTATATCTCTGTAATGATAATTCGGCTTTTGAATCGTCGTTATCGCCAATGAACAAAAGCTAACTAATATTCCGGTCGTAATAAATTTGTTGGATGTCTAGGTGCACTTATTTCTGTAGTTGATAGGATCGTGACTCTGGCTCAGTGCCAGACATAAAACCTCGACCTCGGCATACTTTAGGCCACATAAATTTCTATAGTATGTACTTCCGAATTACGATCTAACTGCTTAAACATTTTTGTCGTTAACTCGTTTTTAAATTCATTAATAGAAGGCATCCAAATGAATGATAATAATTGTGTACTTGAGAATTTAACGGTCGGAAATCGCATTAGTCGGTCTAAGACCTGGCAGCAGTGTACTTAATTACATTAATTGATCCAATTTGGAGTTAATTGTATTTAAAATTGGTTTCATAGCGAAATTTACTTACTCGGTAAAAACTTCTGAGAAATAAAGTAATTCAGTTACTAATTGAAACTCCGCACCGCCAAACTCGCGAAGAATTCACTTTCAGGCAACTTACTGAAAAGGGTTGCGAGTCGTTTACCAATTATGTTATCAGACATTTTCTCGGAAGAGATAATTATAAAATGTTTTCGGCTCGAACTTCTCACTTCTACAACGACAACTGTTCTTCAACTTGAAATTTACAATCTGCTGGTACCGCTCGTCGAGAGATAATAAGGAAATGAAAATTTTTCTTCGTTTCCTCTTTTATTACAGTCAAATATACACCGCTTCAGAGTTGGATGGGGCCTAAAGTAGACCGGCCTTGAAAAAATATTCTCAATTTTCTGATTTATTGAATAATAGGAATAAATAGTTTTCACCACATACAAAATAGACTTGTTTGAGCGAATATAGAATATTTTATCAAAAGAGTGACAGCTTGCACCTCCGCGGTAGTCATTTTGCCGACATCAGATTACATTATTATTTTGATTATGTTTTTATTTCAATGAGATTTGCTCGATGAGACAGCTTATACAGGGTGGTAACAATACTTGATACATACGTCGCTTCCTTAAATAGTTTTTTTTAAATCTATTAATTAAGTATAAAAATGCTAAAAATTTGAATATACTTCGTAGACGAGGGAGGCGCAATATTTTTTGTGCAACTATAATACTCTTATATTTAAAACTTTATTTAAAAAAAGTTGAATAGGTGATAAAATTACTAACGGCAACGGCCAAGAATAGTTATTTAGGTTTTAAAGGTGTTACGTAGTTGTTTATACTTTTCAAAGGCGGCAAGTTTACAAACAATGCCGAGGGCTTTTCCCCTGAGGTTTTATAAGTTATCTGAGGGCTATAAAAATCAAGTAATGCCTGTGGTGTATACATTGTTTTATTTTTCTTAAAAAAATACTTAAATAGAAAAATTGGAAAATGATTTTATAACTATCGGTGGATTTTTAGTTTTAGTTTGTTTTGATTGGATGTATGAAGATTTTTTACTTAAAAAACTAGGAAACAGTTTGAAAAAATTAAGCAAATGAAAAACTATGAGCGGAGATTATGGCGAAACCTGCGATAGGAGTAGAAATTATTGTCACGTCACAAACGTGCGTAAACCGGTCAAATATAGAAAGTGAAAATTTTTAATTAAAATACTTTTATAATTAATAATAATAATGTCATGCAGAGGATTAAATTTTTAATTTCTCATGTCTTAAAAAATTGAGTAGAAATGCCGGTGTCCTACATGTCCCATTCAGCTCTGCACCGCTTTAAGTGCATCGAAACATTAGCAAGCCGATCGATTTTTCGCTACTTCTTATCTTGCTGCTCTACTTAAATTACATAGAATAAGCAAAAAGAGGGTCGCTGCGACATGTTACGAAAAAAATCAATCATCACACCAGTGTAATTTGTCACCTCGGGGTAATAAACTCCCGACTCTCCGCTTTCTATGTAAATGTGAGCCTCTGTTTCTAATAGCTATTACATTTAGTTTAATTAACTAACAGTCATTACCTAATTGAGTTGCAGACGGCAGGCTATTGGATTAAGGTCGTTTTTTTTGTACGAAAAAGCTTCAATCTAATTGAACGTTCGACAATTCCATTATTTTTTACTACTGTTGATTTATTGTTTCATTTTGATTTTATTTTGTTGCAGGTAGGTCACTGGGATTTTGCGGCAATGACCAAAGGTAACGTCTCGGAGCATCAAAATTGACTGCACAAATCGATAAAAGTTTAGAAGCGTTGTGAGAGGATGTGTTATTACCTAAATCGAGTTCTTTTTAGAACTTGGTGGATTGCATTTTATTGAGTGGAAACTTATCTAGCAGTATGAATAATAACTGATCGGTTTAAAACTGAACACAGTTGCTATTACAAGACAACTTTAAGTTTCCTAAAGTCAGAGTAGAAATGATATAAGCTCTAACAAACCTACAAATACGAAATAAAATATTTCATGCGATTGTTACTAGGAAGTTTTATCTTTTTAATAAATTTGAAATATTTACTAATAAATATTTTTCTGTAATATGTATTTTATTTTTTCTTTTTCATTAGGAGTAATAAGTACATATTTGCCCGGCGCCTCCACCAGTTTTTTATTTGTTCACAAAATGTCTCTAGGTTCTTAATTACATTCGCATGTGCTAACTTATACTTTACAGCAAAAAATTAATTTGAAATACGACGCTCAGCGGTAGATTTTAATAAAATCGAAAAGCAAACTATCTCGGTAGGGTAGCGTCCAAAATGGCTGCACTTCCGTTTAGAGATTTTTGGTGTGTTGGTACTTTGGCGTGCGAGTTGTATTCTTGGGAGAAATTGTAAAATATTTAAGGATATTACCATGTCGCATTCTGAGGTGCTCCGTAGCGAAATTTTTAAGTTATCATTTTTTTATCGGATTACGAGATGATTGAAAGCGTGCAGGATTTTTTGTAATAAAAGCAAAATAATTGTTTCTAGTTTTTTCTTAACGGATATTTTTGTTGTGGGATTTTGTACTCTCGACAGTCTTGACCTAAGTTCTAATAGCCACACTGACTTAAATTGTAAATATTTATATAATAGATCTTCTGCTGTGGTGCCAATTGCAACTTTCCATTATATCTCATTTACTTAAATGAGGAACATCTGGGATCTACCTGGGGCACAATCGTAAAAACGCTCAGGCCAACTAAAGTACATGATAGTTGCAACTGGCACCACAGCAAATCTATTATGTAAAGATTTACAATTTAAGTGAGAGTGGCAATTAGAACTTGGGTCGGGAATATTTGCTGTTGCCAATTGATAGTTTTTCTGGGATTAGAAACTCTATTTTGATTATTTATCGCTTATGAAGAATTTGAACCGGATTCCTGTTATTGATCTTAAGTTTCGGCGAGCCTTTGCAATTTATCGACTCTATTCCATTCTTGAATTGTCTTCGTCGTTTCGTGGAGAAGTCTGTACGTCTCTCGATTGTTATTTGAGTTTAGTGTGTTTATAGACTTTATTTTAATACAGTTTGCTTTTACTTTGCAAGTTTTAATTTTTTAAATTTTTTATATGCTTTACGAATTCTTTGAAACTAAAATTTTTTTTATCTCAGTTTGTACGACTTTTGGTTTTTTTGACTGAAAAGTAAATAGAAAATAATTTGCACCAAATTCAGAAGCAAAACTGCTGAATATACTAATTTCACAGACAGTGTCTAGAAGCATATACATATTTTTAATTTATCTAAAGTTGTTTGCGCCTTGCGGATAAAATAGTGTGTTTTATTCGTGGTAAAAGTGACTTTATGTGCCTCAGCTTCGTCATATACAGTGTCACTTTTACCTCTGATAACAAAATTTATTATTAATTGGAAGCCAAGATTGTAATTACCTCACTAAAAATTAAATTATTTTATTTCTGATTTTTGAGTGAATTTTGGAGTAGCCCGGCGCCTCCACCATTTTCGTATCAACTTAACTCGCTGAATCGATAGACGTCTATTCAATAACATTCGTTTTATTAAAAGCGAATAGATGAGAGTCGAAAAACAAAGAACACATATGAAGTTTTGTTGGTTAATCTGCTTTGAGCTTTTTGATGTTGTCTAATTTGCGAATGGATCAGGAATGTGTAAATAGCCATCATGGACATAATTATGGATTGATGCGCTTTACCTGTCTGTGTGCAGGAGTCGTGCTGCAGACAATGCATTGGCAACTGATGCGTGTGATTAAATTGTTCCCGACGAGAGTAGTCCTGTCTGCCTAATCCGTGACTGACAGCTCGGCTGGGGTTCAGTGTGGCGGTTGGAGGTCTATAAGTTTGTGTTATCAAAGGGCCAGTGACCTCTACAGGCCAGACGGTGTTCTTTTTCACTCTCTTGCCTATTTCTTCTTCTTCCCGGTGAGTAGCTGATTAATTGCTAGTTTATCGCTGATGCATAATTTATGGAGCTCAAAGCAACTTTCGAAAGGTACACTTTTGTTAATGGACTGTTAATTAATGGTAATAATTAATGACGGCAGCGTCATAAAGTGAATTTATTGGTCATAATGTAAATTACTTCAAGCTGCTGCAATCCACCTGTGATAAAATCGAATTTTGAAAAAGCTTTTCAAGGGAAGCGCTGGCGGCTGTTTCCTGCATTTAATGCACTGCATGAAAATATAGTAATTTGTACGTGACTTGATAGCGGCTAATTTAAATATGGAATCGACTATTTTAGTTTTTTTGCATAACGCGTTATCTGTGCTTTGCCGTTGTTGATTTCTCATGGATGGATTTAGATTGGGGATTGATAAACGGAATTTGAAATTTGTTTGTTGATTCAATTGAAGCCCATCAGTAAATTATGGGTTTATATCCAGTGTAAAAATCCCTTATGTTGTGTTTCTGTTTTAATTGAAATTTCCGATCTGCACACGTTCAGGTTGACACCCTGAAAATTAGTTTTCAGCTGGAGTTTTCTCATCGATATGAAAGGGGGAGTTTTCATAACATTTTGTTGATGTTTTTGTGCTTGCACTGCAATGCAGCAGATAATTTAATCTTTGGAATAATGGAGATAGTTTGATGATGCCATTTCTGGAGCAGATAGAAAATGTTTGTTACGTTGCTTTTTCATGAAGAGATTTTTCTTTTGTTTACTTTTCTCAATTTTTGTTAGAACTTTATTTCGGGTACCGGTTTCAGTTGTGAAGTCTTCTTCAGTCTTTCACCTATCGTCAATATTTTATATTTTAAAATTAGTTATAAAATGAAATATAAAACTCATTTGGAACCTGAAACAAAGCATTTTGAGTTAACATGAAAATTTTTGCGTTTGGGTCTGAGGAAGGCTCCACTGCTGAAACTGATACCCAAAATTTTTACAACAAAATTGGGAGAATTTTACTTCAACATCTCTTTTTCCTCAATTGTGGTAAAAAAAATCTATGAAGATTTTTATTTGTCCGGGTAAAACATCTTGGGTAGGACGTGTCTGATTGAATGCGAGGCTCTTTCAATTGAATCTCTTTATCTCGTCAGTGGTCTTATTTGATGGGCAGGTTAGGTAGATCGATGCTCGTCGCGTTCTGATATAACGACTGACAATTATCTGCAGATTTTCCCGACATTTCTTGGTTCTTTATTCCGGGAGCAATGCGGTGGTGGAGAGTCTTTCAGACCATTCTAATTTGATTCCGTGCATTGTGCCGATTGGGAAATTGAGCGAATCCCATACTTTGGCGAGAATGTGAGCCTGTGAAGGCACCTCGAGCATGTTTGGTCACATTCACAATTGTCGGTGACACGGTCCCCGCGAGTCAACCTTGATTGACGCTTCAAATTGATTGCCCGTTTCGATGCACTCCGAATACGTAATCGTCGACAACGTCAATATTTCCACTGAGAATATTAGCATTTGATATCTATAATGATATTGTTCCGTGACGTGAAAAGCAAACCATGTTCCGTATTTGTTGCATGGAATTCGTTCCCCGGAGTGCCAGATAATGTGACTTATGTGTTGGACGTACGTTTCCGATGCCGATATATAGGTGGCGCGTCGCCTTCTCCATTTATCTCCACTCTTTTATTCAGAAACCGACTCTGGTTACTGAAGAACTATGCGAGAGAGATCCCGCAGGGGGTGTTCCGTGTCAATATGTAACGGAAACGTGAGCGTGAATCTTAATCATTTTTAATGCCGACGTTGTTTGCTGCTTTTTTATATGAATTATGGAAATGATGTCAAAGTTTTTGACTTATCTATGCTCGTACTTTCGCCATCTAACACTCAAAAGGTTTTCCTAGGGCCACCGCTTTAATATCAACACCCTTATTATTTTTAGACTGTTTCTTTGTTCCATCAAGAAATGCAAACATTGGGCAACGACTAGTTCAGGGTAATGTAATTGTGATAGACTTCTTGTTGTTTCCAAGAGTTTTCTTTATTGAATATTCAAGGAGTTGCAACGAAACTTCCAAGATTATACACAATTTATGCTCAAAGTTAATTACTATTTTATCACTAAAGAAATTGATTTTGCGTTACTCTAAAGATCGATGTTTTATTCCAACTTTGGTTTTTTAAAATTTTATGTTTTTGTTCTATATTCAATTAGTTTTTGTTCTGAAATTCTAAAACTATGATTAATAATATAGGGATAACATAGGGCTGTTCAAATATGCGGCAAAAATACACTTTGTTGTAAATCATTCAAATCTGCTTTAAAATATGTATTTATTAAAAAGTAAAACCGAGCGTAATTTTCTGCATTTTGGTTTTTGCTTCGAAGAATATCTTGTTAACAGTTTAAAAGTTTAATATAAGGCGAAAGGTCAGAATTACTTGTAATGTCGTTTTGGATTTCGAGGATTTTAAGACATCTAAGGCATGATATAGGTGTGTTGAAAATTTTCTGTTTTGAGTAAATGAGTGAAAGTTACATTTTATAATACATTGACATTGTCAAACTTGGCGAATCGATTCATAAATTTGACATATCAATCTGTAAAAACGAAAAAGTTTTACGACCTGCTAAATTGAATAATCTCTATAATTTTATAATGTGGACAAAGTAAAACAAACAAAAAACAAAGTAAAAGAATGAATGTTCTAACATATTTTTTTTTATAATAGTAAGGTTAATCCAGTTACAGGGACGGGAAATAAAACAAAATTGCTTTGGTCGACTAGTTTCGTTCAAACATTTAATTAGTCTTGCCTTGCCATCACCATTAGTGATATGTCGGTTTTAGTTTATCAATTTTTCAATTTAGCTGATGTAATTAATACTGCTTCCTGAGTTACTGAGTCCTGAGGATGTTTAATGTTTGAACGAAACTAGTCGACCAAAGCAATTTTGTTTTATTTTCCGTCCCTGTCACTATTATAAAATCTTCAAGGGAGTAACTTCATCATATTTAATACTTTTTTATATTTTTGTTTATTTCGAAAAATATGCCGGACGTCTAGTAAAACCTCAAAATAGGCAAATATTCTAAAAAACTGTTTTTTTAAGATAAAAAGTTGCAAAACATTGATATATGTATGCATATATTTTATTTTCAAAATATGGAATATGCACATAAATAAAAAACATGTTTTTATTTTAATCCATTTATTCAGTATTTTAAAATGAAATTAAAGCTCATGCAGATTGATTGTAAATTGAATTACCGAATAATTAGTAATAATTTGTTTGTAAATATGATCTTCACTTATCAACAGTGTGACCTCTAATAGCTTCCGCGTAAACTTTATAATTGACGTTAGATCGTGAAGAAATAGACGGAACTCTAAATGTAAGCGCCAACTATGGTTTTATAAATTTCAGTTTTTTATACATAGTTTTTCGCTGTAAATTTTTTTTCGCCTTGAAAATCGAAAAGCGAACTACTCCTATATAGTAGTGCCGAAAATAACTTCACTTCTGTTTTGAAATTTCTGGTGTGGTGATACTATTAAAATTGTTGTTTCCAAAAGTTTTTTTTATTGAGTATTCAAGGAATAGCAAAATAGCAAGGAAACTTTTAAGATTATACAAAATTTATATTCAGAACTATTAATTCTATTAGTTAATTCTAATAGTCTTAATTAAAGAGTATTTTGGTCAAAAATTGGTCACTTGTTTCGATTTTATTTTTGTGTTTTGCTTTTAAATTCAACTGATTTTTTTTCTAGTATAATAAGAATCTGGCCATATATTTTCATAACGGACACTTCTAAACTTTAGGAAAATCAATTTTTTTTTAAAGATTTTTTGAAAGTCAATTTGAGTTGAGCTTTTGCTTAAATAAGTCGTATGAGTATTTTAAAATACCTAAATTATAGATAAGTGTCATAAGTATATTTCTCAAAATTGGAAGCAATAATATATATTTGTTTATGATGTTTATTTTCTGCTATATAAAGACAAAAGGAGTGGATAATATTTCAACGATTAAAGAAATATTTTCTAAAGCATTTGTTACATTTTCTTAAGGATGTAGAATTACGCTTTAATAAATTCTAGCACATTATAATTAAGAATACATATTTTTGTACAATATTGGCCTTTATAAGTGTACTGATTTTTAAAAGACGGTAATAAACCGAATGGACTTTGTCAACCAAACCGCGTATAAACTCAGGCCGGTGTTTTGGTTTATGATAGATCATACCGAAAAACGTAAATCAAAATGCACCTGTGGTTAGTTCAAGAAAGCCTATTCGATTTATTGCGGCCCACTTACATATGATGATAACGTACGTGGTGTTCTTTTTATAATTTTTCTATATTTTGGTTTAGATTTATGTGTGAGCTTTTAAAGCAACTTGCCCAGGTCAGCATCACTACATTGGCTCGAATGTAAATGTATATAAATCCAATCCATTCGGAGCTTGTATGGCCTCACTGAAAATGCTTCCAATTCTATACGTAGATTTATGTACACTTCGGCTGGATATTTATGGGGATGGAATTAGATTCTACAGCCATACTTTAAAATCACGTCAATGCTAAATCTCAGATGCAATGAGTTTCCTAACTGTTCCAATTATTCGTCGTCTCCTGAATGGCACTTTATAGTTTGCGTGGGGTCGAAATGAGGTTGTTTGCATACTTTGAAAACATTTTTGCTAATGGCGGCGTTAATACATGCAAATTTCTTGTTTGATGTCTGCCGTATGCTTAATCATCGGCGTCGCATCGTTAATCTCCTTCGCTGCTTTTGGTTTGTTTATGTACATCAATCAAAGATTTTAACCGATGATGGCGGAGGGAGCTTTTGACTATGTGCTTTTTCGTTTTTTGATTGTCTGTCTGGGTTGAGTTCAGTATTGATGCGAGTGCTTCTTGAAGCGTTGCTAATGGAATGAAAACACAATTGGGACGTGTCTATAATGCCATAAACACGGTGCCTTATCATACAGAACGTGTATTTACCCAAGACCGCACATGAACTCTCTTCGCGCCAAATGCGTGCTTGCAATCATGATTTTCCTAGATGATGAGGAGAATCACCAACCCCCTTTTCTACAAAAATCATTCTTTGTTTATTTAGGACTGATTCTTATGGATAGGATGTATCCAGTTATTGCACTTTGTAGTTTCCAAACACTGTGATTTTTACCACGTGACAACTAATTAAATCTAACTCTAAATGGATTAAAGTTTGTTGACTTTGTATTCTGTTATTAAATACTGGAAGCGTCATAATAAAACGTGATATTTTTAATAAAATTCCGATACTTGGTTTAGTGTTTTTCATCTGTTGGATTTATAAAATCATGTAAATGCAATCTATTTTAACGAGGGTTATGCAGAGAGACGTAAAAAGATTTTATTGATTCCAATTTCTACCATCTGTGATTGTATGACAGACGTAAAATACAGATTGCATACGGAATATGTTTATCTATATGAATATTCTATCATTAAACTCGAAAGTACTTAATTTGAAGCAAAAGTTTGAAAAATCTGTGATGATTTTATTTCGTTTTAGCTTTGTCAATATTTAACTGTTTTTGGGAGTAATTTCCGCGATGAGAGGAGAATTCAGAGTCGTTTGCGCATTCGTGTTAAAGAAGAATGTCGTAATCAATAACCATTAAAGTAATTAAGTGGTGGAGTAGTTGGTAGAAGTTTTCGAATATTTTAAATTGAGGAAATAAAATCTTTGCCTTAATACTCTTCGGATTTCATTTTTAGTAGGAGATTTAATTTCCGTCGTATGATTGAGCGTACTAAAACTGAACTGTAATCGGAGAAATAATGCATTTGAAGGTTGCTTTTATTTTGACGGAGATATGACGAGATGTTGCAATGGAATGCTCTTAAAACTTTTTCAAATAGGTTTTAAAGCTTGAAAAGTTTTCATTCGGACTCGTCATTGATACCATATGGATGTATCGTCTTTCAGAAGATAAAATATCTTGCCGAAAGCAAGACTCACCAACTCAGAAATCAATTAGTCGAATTCAGGTTAATGAATCATTTTGCTAGTTTTGATGTTTAGATGGAAATTCTGTCGGTTGCATATGTTTTCACTTAATTTTAACGAAAACGAAAAATGAATCTTCATACATTTTGGTTTCAATTTTGCCGGTAATGTAAATGGTGCGCCAGAATGTTACGAGAAAGCTAGGGCAATTTATTTAATTCAAATGCGATATTACTTCTACAAAGTAATTACTCGGAGTTCAGAAGGAGGCAGTCAAACATAGATCAACGAGTAGTTTGATATTGCGCAGTGCCAACAAATTAATGCCTCTTCTCCTTCTTCCTTCACTTTAATTAGAATAACAGAACATTCGATAAGTTCTTCTTACTTTAACACACGTCTGGTTGCACCAAACAAAACACCAAAGGACAATTGCCACAAATTTTAATGGAATTGTAAATTGTCAGGGTCGTTGCCAAGACTCTGCAGCTGCATGGTTTCTAGCCCGAATAATAATGTAGCATAAAGCCGACTCTTAATTATTGTATGTCTGGAATTTCTACAAAATTTAATAAGAGACTGGGAGAAATTCTGACACAATTTTCATCCAACAAAAAGTAATTGACATGAAAAGACAATTTAGGAAAATAGTGCGTGTTTAATGAATTTGTGGTTATCAATAATATCACGCACGTGAATTTTTATTGCTCATTTATTTATCTATGTGCATGTCATTCTTTTAATAGCTGTCTAGTGGTCTTATTAAAAGTTGTTTTTTGTAATAATGTAACCGTTTTAATGAAAAACTAGGCACAACTAGTTTCAGTTGACCGAATTTAATGTTAAGTTAGGTGTGCTGAAATTTACATCGACGAGCTATATAGCATGTGTTTTAATTAATTTTATGCGCTATTATGTCTCGTTGAATATACGTATATAACTCTAATTGTGATATATGTCGGTTGAATATGTATGGGACATCTAGGTCTATGTGGTTTAATGTATTTACGGCTTAAACAAGAATTAAATTGTGGCGCAGGAAATATTATATTGACAATTGGGATCCACTTGTTTATGGATTTGCTGAATATCAGAAGTCGAATAATAATTATTCTTTGAATTGGGGTCGAAACTACTTTGAATAAATCCGAAAGAAAAAGCGGGACGAGTCCGCAATCCGATTAGGCGTATCTGCACCGGCATAAACACGACTGCCAGATTACTTCCGGTCCATCTGACTTCTTCCTTTTTACCAGAGACCTTTCGACTAATGCCCCGTTCCGACCAGAACAGAGCTACTCTGCTTGCACATCGTATTAAAATGCGATGGGACAGCGATTTATTTGATTACTTTCGGTTTTCTAAAATTGCGTTCCTGTTAAATATTCCACAGAATTACATTTTCCTTGCAAATCCCAATCGAAGCCATTTAATTTAATTTGGCCTTTTTCTTAATCTATTTTGATTTAAATATTTTTTATCCGCCCCGTCTAGATAATGCAAGAAATTTTATCCTCTTATCGAGTTTCGACTTCCTCTAGGCCAGAAAGTACATGAATGTTATTATGAGGAAATTGGATTTTTTAATTTTCATTCAAATGATGTGGGATTTAAGTATTAGCTTGAAATAAGTTTTCTAGTGCAAGTTGTAGATACGTTAATTAAGCAGAAGCTATTACGAAACAATTATGCAGTGCCCGAAACGGGCTCCAATCTAATAAATTCACCATTTTTCCCAGTTTAATCTACAGAACTCGATTGTTTCCAAATGGCGATGACGCCTCTTTTAGGTCCATTTCGTTGCGGCTAATTGGTCGTAATTCTCTTAAATTTTCCGGTGCATAAGAAAATCTTTTGTTTAAAATAAACACTAAATTAGGGATAAATAAGGCGATATGTTTCTTTTTAATTTAACTTTCTGATAAAAAAACAGATTCGGCTGTTTTACTTAATTTTCTCATTATACTGAAGGAAACTTTTTTGTGTCTTTTTTATTTTGATTAATGTTCTTATCACTTTTTATTTCACTCTTTCTTCTTTTATTTGGAACGATTTGAAATTGCAAAATAGAAATACTAATAAGCGGCAAAGTCATAAGTATTCGAATCGTTGAAGTTTGCTTTTATTTGTTTTCGTCTGTTTGAGATATAAAAAGCTTACTTTGAATCAAAGTACGTTTCGTGACGGGAGCTTTAGTCCAATCGAAATTAAAATAAATGAAGCATTTGCTTTGTTTTATGTCATAAAAGGTGAAATCCATAATGGGATTGCATTGTGTAATGCGTAATATCATACACAATATATAAAACAAATAATAAACATCAAACGCTTTTGATCACTAAGTATTTTATAATTTTTTTTATTTTTACAGTATACTTATGTTTTTACGAAAACGATATTTTTTTATATATCGTTGAATACAAAAAGGGATATTTTATGGCATGCCAAGATTTCAAACATAACTGTAATAATAAAAATGCAGTCAAGTAAAAATATTAGGAGGGCGTAATTTTTATTTGGTAGTTTTTTTCTTAAAATATTTTATTGCCAAATCTACTAAGGCGACACAATGTAAATTATATCATTATATGTTTTACTATTGTAAAGTTGCTAGTACCTACTCACCTACTGCTTCAGAAAATTCAAATGGTAATTCAGCCATGCTGTTGAAGCATTACGTGATTATTCCTAGAAATAAGATTCACGGGCGTTTCGACACGTTTCTCAAGCAAGCGAGAGTCAAAACAAAGCGATTTTCACCACCAAAACAACTTCCTGCTGCTTCTCCCGTGATAATTGCTCTGTTATTGAAGGCGATAGCAGTGTGTTATTCATTTGTACAATTTGGCAAGAGTTATTTTTGAGTTAAGTATTTGTGTAAACTAATTCGTTTTTAGACGAATTATTTGTTTAAGAATTTAACTTTTATAATCGTAAGATTACAAGAAACCTGAATTTAACGAGAGTAATCTATTTTCTTGATAAGTTACACGTCTTCTGGAATGGTGAACAATTATAAAAATGGTACCAACTTGATCTTGAGCTTTTGATTTGCACTGAAGAGAGCTACACCCAGACTGTTTGAAGTTTTGAAACCATCGGTGCCAAACCATCGCCATCGGCGGAACGATGTCATGTCTTGTGTTTTTATACGGTGTCTTGAGAAATATATTCAAACCACGTAATTAAGTAAAAGTAAGAGATGACCAAAGTAATCGTTTAGCAACATTTGCATTAAATAATATATTTATATCAGGTGTGTGGATAAATTTTATAAGCAAATTAGTTATGAGTTGAGATTAATTCTGAGGGCACTATAGAAGATATTATAGGATTTTAGTTGGTGTATTTTGCTTTCTGCGAACCAAGTTTTATGTAGACATAGAATTGATGATTGTACATTATGAATGAGGAGTTGCAGATTTTTCAGATGTGAGATTTTTTTGTATATTGTCGTGTCTTTTAGTGATGTGGAGAGAAACATTTTTTAAATATTCATATAATAATTAATACTCTGCTTACTGAATTCCGGACGGTCTGTTCGATCTATTTCGATGTCTGGCAAATCTGTTATAGGGTTTTTGTTGGCTTTGTGTTGATTCATTATACCACTCGTCTATGTTTGGTACCTTATTTTTTTATGTCTGTATCTGTAATACTAAGAATTCTTGGACGGAACTTAAAGGACTATTTGGATCCAACACAGTTTATTTACTTTTTCCTGGTGTCATATAACAGCGCTTACTGGCTAGAACCATAATTATGTATGAACTTCTTACTGAACTTTATTAATGGAGGTATTTGATTCCTCGATTATTTTTTGATTAATTTGAGTACTTATAATTTTTTTCTTTTTCGCTTTCTTTTTGATTAAGTATTTTTTGTATTTGCTGTGTGATAATCGGATAGTTTGTAATAATTTGATTTTTTGCTTTGCAGTCGAAATACGAGTAACTAAGATTATATGTTACAAATATTCTACAGTTAGGGTTTTCGTATTTTATTAAAACTGAAACAGAGAGAGCGTTATATCTTGAAAGGATTCTATAAAAAAAGATTCTTGGGGAGCGTGAGTGTGCCTGAACCCTTCATCAGAAATGCTCATCCAGAGAATAGTTTTGGGTGACAATGGTTCGAGAGTAAGTGTTGTAAGCTGGTAGTTCTGGAGTAGTTGCAGAGTAGTAGCGGATTTTTATATAATTATTTGATGACACTAAAATTTCTTTTTTTTTTGGGAATAATTTTGGGCGTTTTTCCGTGTTTCCGTGATCTGATAAGCGAGGTCGCTGCAAGAGTTTCTGATAGAGTGTAGTATCTAGATAAAGTAATGAACTAATGAGTTACTTCAATAAGTGATGAATAAAAATGTGGGATAATCATCTAAACCCCACCAAAAAAATTGAGAGCTCTTGCGGTGTACACGTGTTGGCAGTTTCACGTTTCAACCTAGATTGTATTTGGTACTTGAGTTGTGAAGATAAAGCGTCATATTTTTTAATTTAGAAATTTCTTTTTTAATGCATTTGTTCATTAATTTTAATTTTAGTTGTGTTACGGTTTAGAACAGTGTTTTAAATTTGTGTCTGCTTTTATAGTCATAATGCCCGAATCTAATGGAAATAAATATTATCGTTAGAGTAGATAATTAGGGGTCGTATCTCATCATACATTGCGGCTGATGTTGAAAATTGTGCCAGTGAAAATTATGCGCTTAATTTCAGTTTGCAGTTAACATGCGGTCGTTTTAATTCTTTATGAATGTTAATTACAGTCGACTAGAAAGGCGTTAAAGTGATAATAATAGTGCTTAAATATGAAAAATACCACTGACAAATTAATATTTGTAATATTAATGTTGGTTTACAAATTCGTATATTTGGCAGTTATGAATATTAATTTAATGTCCTGTTTGGAGTAGTTTAGGAGTGTTGGCACTGCATGACGGTAACTTACACTATTGAATTATTAAATATAGTGTGTTTAATAAATAAGTCTATCAGACTGGCATACAACTAGGGGGGGCTTCACAGAACTGTCAAATAAGCGGTGAAATCTGATCTCACATCAAGTCCATCAGCAGCCCGCAATGTCCTGCATTACCATAATAATGAATATTCAAGAATGTCAAGTTGAGTGCATGTCGATACCCTATAAATGAAGCTTTTAGCGCACTGGCTGTTAACCTAATTACCGCTTAGTATAATTGTAGCTCACTATTAGTTTGTCGAGTTTTAATTTTATTCGTGATTGTTGCAAATAATCCCAAAGAGGGACTAATTAATTTACTAAATCCAAGATGGCTTCGGTCTAATGATGAGGGCGTACAACATAAAAGGGTGCGATACGTCAATTACAATAGTTTTGGGGCTCACAATAGGGGACCGCCGTTAATGTATGCAAAATTTATTATGAATCCTAATTAAATGTCTATCCGAAATGTGACATCGGTGGTCATCACCCTTTGGCCGGTGGTTGTAATGGGGTGGTTTATTATTAATAAGAGAACAACAACTTTTTTGCATGAGATTGCTTTAGAGTTTATTGGAAAAGTGAAGCTTTCGAGACTTCATATAGCTGTTTGCGGCTTCTATTTCTGGGACGAATCCATAAAATTTTCGTTTTAACTTAAATTTATATACTAATTTTATTATCTCCTTATACTGTGTGGCAGGTTTTTCACGTGTAATAAAAATTTCAATTAAAACTTATAGCTGCAGACGCCGGAGTTATAAATGATCGGACGGATATTGTCTGCCTTAATATCTCGTTTACGTACTAGGATAAAGGAAAACATTTTTATGTACAATGTATGAAGTGAACAACGATTTTTGATTAAAAGACTAAAAATTATTGGATGAGAGAATCCAGAGATGTTTTCTCCAGTGAAAAATTCCGCAGCAGAGACCACATTTCATCCAATAATAAATTATAAAGATGTAGAGGCAGAGAAGTTTGTTATAGTTTCACCGAAGCGCGTTCGAGTTATTTTTTTATCACACTGTAGTTTTGCGAGTTGTATTTTATGCTAGCTTGATGAAACGTTGTTCTGACAGGCGCATAGGGACATTATGTCTTGCATTGTATGTCAAGTAAATTAAATGCAAATTTCTACATGGGGGAAATGTGTTTTCACATTCATCCTGTTGATTATTTATTTATTGACTGTATATATTCGGTTAAATCTGATTTAAGATGATAAGTTCTCGATCGAGGTCATTAATTGGAAATGTCTGTTGATGCTACAGAGCAATCAAGTTATTGATCTTCTATTAAAGTGGATTGTGTACGAGAGCAGATTAAATCTGAATTACTCACGCCCATAACAATCTAACGTTTTTTGGATCGGCTTTTTTGGAGCTATTTTTACTTGGAAGCTATATCTTGTTCAATTGGTACAATAATATCAAATAAATTTATTCTCTATCAACTCTATGAAACAATTTAAATTTTGCCAAATTTTTCTCAATTGGGGATATTTATAAAATTCTTATTTTAATTTTCGAGTACCGGTTTCGAGTAAATTCAGTCGTTATCAACCCTACGTTAAAAATTATTTTCCTTCTTAATCTGCATTATCACCATAAAAAAATTTAAAAAAATATATTCGGCCTCTTTTTTCTGTTCTTATCCAGATATTTTACTATAATTAGATTTGTACATATGAATAGTTTGTATAAAAACTTCTTTCTTGTATAATAAATAACAAATAGATACTTCTTTTTTTATTAATTTTCGATAAAAATAAGCTTAGCTGTCAGTAAGGTAAGTGAAAATTTTTATTGCTGCCAACACAAATTGATAATGAAACTAAGTCATACCCTTCTGGAGGATGAATTTATTTGATGGTATGGTATAAAGGAATTAGTCGGAAATCTACATTAGGTATAATTAATTACATCCTCTGTTGAATTGTCTACGACAATAGAGGCGATAACAATCGATGCATGTCGAGAGTACTGTCGTGGTATGGTCGATACAAATTGCTTGGTCTACTCTATACATTATGCTAAAGTTTTATATTTGAAAGCTGAAAAACTTCATGAACTGTAGATTATGTTATTAGAGACATTATCGTCTGATTCCATATCAAATGAAAAAAAATTCCCATTTTATGCATTTGGTCACGAAACATTTATTTGCTTTTGAATTGATTAATAATGAAATATTTAGATTTGCAATTTATTAAAGCTCGTTGGCAATTACACCCAATTATTTTCATTATATTGCAAAAATGGGACATTTGTGCTCAAAGATAATTTATTAGCAGTTTAGCTCTATTTTCTGTGTCAGCTATTCTGTTGATTGATGCTTGTGTTCCATGTTGTCAGTGATTTAGTTTATTAATTATGAGATCTAATTAGGTTTTTGACATAACATCCAAATTTAATTGGAAATGTCAAATTTTCGTCGTCATTTACAATTAAAAATTTCATCATCGATCGCAGCAGGGATGAATTTCACATTAAAATTTTATTTTATTGAGCTGTTATTGCGTGATATTTATAATTAGAAAGCTTATCAAAATATTTTAACACGGGACACCACGTTATTTTTATTTACTTTATGAGAATTTTTTAAATATTTGGCGTGTTTGACTTGCTAAACACTAAATAAACACCCAACGCACTGCATTAAAGCTTCAATATTTCACAACTGAAAATTGGACTGTGACGATATTTTAACAGCAACATGACATATTTTGAAATCACTAGAAATTAATTTATTTTAAGTTAATTAAAAAGTGCTTCGTTTGATCTTTTTAAGAAATCGGTTAAAAAACTCAAATGAAAATGAGAAAAGAAATTTGTTTGTAAGATTTTTAAATACCTCTTTGAGGAATCCTATAATCAACGGAAACATTTCTTAAAATTAAGAAAAACAAAATTAAATATTTTGGTTTTTTTATTAAGCGAGACTGTTTAAATAGTATATTAAAGAACGCGTTTTGTAAAGTCAGTTTTGTGGCACGAATTTAAGTTTATAAAACTAAGGCGATGCAGAAATGCTTACAATTTTACCTAATTTTTTTAATATAAAAAGTAAAATTTTGGGTTTTATAACATTCTATTATAGCACACAACAAAAAAATATAAAAAAAACCTTATTACCTTAAAAGCCATTGTAGCCTACTTTGTAACCGCAGGATACAAACTGTTGTTGCCTACCTAAGTTTCTTTTTATTTTTGTGTCGTTAAAATTATTTTTTATTCTGTAGTTAGTACATCTTGGCTGGTTCAAGGGGCTAAAAGGGATTTTCTGAAGGATTTTCGAAAGTGCTGGTACTGGAAGTTCTAACACATAACGTTTTTTGAGTTGGTTTATAAAAGTCTAGACTCTAGAATTCTGGAATTCGCTCGGGTACTAACTACCACATGGTTGCCTCAGCAACAGTACGCTTACAACTAAAATTATTATCGTTATTTTCGTATCTTATCGTGGTCATATTTATGATCGTCCAGTTTATCATATATTGTTTCGGGAAGCTGCGAGATTCGAAAGATTTTCAATTTGAAGTACCGTTTATCTTACCGTTTTGTATCTTTCAACAAATTTGGGAGTAGATCCACCTTATCATTTGTATTATCATTGTGCTCTTGAAATTAGACAGACTGCGTTGGATATGGTGGAATTTGTTGTTCGTACTGTTAGAATTTTAATAAAGGAAAATATAATTTGAAACTACTTTGATTACAATAATTAAAAGTTGTGCTGAAAATAAGGCAATTAGAATTATTACGTGTGATTACTACATCTCAATGCCGAACTGCTTTCCTCAAATGATTATTGTAATAAACTTTATATTTGTGTAATTTTTTTTTTACTTTAGTACCTTGTTATACAATTAGTTCTTTTAAATCGCACTTATTACAATAATTAACAGTCATTTTGGAATTAAGGCAACCACAATTAATACGTGTGACTGCTACGTCTCAAGGCCGAATTTATTTCTTCATATTGATGCCTTTCTGGTCCAGTCTTATTATGGCTTCCAGAACCATAACATATTATGGAATGGAATGACTCGCTAAATTTGAAATATTGCTCCATTGTTCTTCTCGTTGTTTCCAGCTATGTGATTATCTACAACTAGACCTATGCGAAAGATTTGCTAATTATTATAATTTCGTTTATAAACATGACTTTTCTGTGACCTTTTAGTACTGCTAAATTCTACGGCTGCGCCTTGTCTTTGAATTGCCATTCACGGCATTAAATCATATGTTTTATTGCCTAATTAAGTAAATAACTAAATTTAAATGAGTATATCATGATATCAAAGGACCAATAACACTTGGTGATAAAATTTAAACTATGTATTAGAGGTTATTTGATTAGTGATTCAGCGGGAAAAGTTTTGCAGGGTTAGAAAAAAATTGAGAATTGCTAGAACTAGAGCAAGTAATATCAAGGAAAGAACAGATAATATTTTAACATTTTTTAAGAAATAAATTGTAAAATAAATGCATGGATTTATCAAAAATATGGGGATGGCATCTGTGTTTCTCTTATGGGAATTGCAATGTAAAGTCTATACAAAATATCTTCCGAATTAATGCAAAATTTCCAATGATTTGTTTTTTTTTAAATAAAAGGTATGAGTATCTTGAATGGGTTAAATTTAAAAAAAGTCATAAAACTGTTGATAGTATTGTTTAAACTATTTAAAAAAAAACTTTTCTATTTTAATTTTTTTAAAAATTTATCTTCTAATTCATACTTTAAGCTACTCCCATGCAAAAAATCGGTGCATAATTTTGAAAATTGTTAAAATGGCGGTGTATAGAAATAATAATTTTTAAATCTTCCGTTTCTCCTAGTTCGGTCTCGCATCAAGTCTCGTACTTCAACCGTCTCATATGGTCTGTTTGCTACTTCAAATAATTTTTATACAAGTCATTGGTAGATTTTCTACACGTCAGCGCTTGGTCTGAAATCTACGGTTATATTCTAGGTGCCATCCCCTTAATTGATTTAAGATTTCATAGCACTATAGTTGCTGTATAACTATAGAGTGGGCAGGGCCTCCTCCTCCATTAATTTTGTAGAATTAATGAGACGTTTTTATAGAACAGTTTTTAATTATTGGTGAATATACGATTAGTACACTTAAAAATATTAGAACAGGACAGGTCAGATCGTATCAGGTCGCTTTACTGAGTGGCTCGAGTTATTATTTCTTCTGAAAACTAATCAAAGAGTCAACATTTATATATTTTGTAGACTGCATTTATTTATATTTCTATGAGGAAAAGGTTTTATTGCAACTCCAATATTTGCAGGTTTGGGTTGGGTGTTTTGGAATTATTTAAGCTATTTGGAATATTCTGTCAGAATTTCATTGTTAATTATATTTCTATTAAAGTACATTCGATCAATGTCAATTTCCGTTGTCTGTTATGCAACACACGTTATTCGGAAATTAACAAGTGTCTCAATATTTCTCCATCGTATTCGAACAATGAATAATAATTTAGCTCTTGTGCATACACTGTATCGATCTTTAATTATACCTTGAAAACGTGCTTGAAAACGCGAAAAAATTCGGTCAAAATTGCCTGAAAAAGTTAAATTGTGCCGGCTTCAAGCTGGGGTAACTTTTTTATTATTAAACACTTTAACAATGAATTCAATTTGGGAAGTCCTGTGCTCCGGCGCCATAAAAAGGCAGCACTTGCTGATTGTTGAGCTTTATTTTGAAATTTTGATACTCTCTGCACCGACAGCAAAACTGATCTATTTTATATCGGGAAGTTCGCGTCTAATACCGCGTGAAAAACGACATCCATAAAAGAGAAGTTGTAAGTTGCGAGTGTACTTTTAATCGGCGTGCAGATGTGCTTAGGCTTGGGGCGCCGCTTCGCACTAATGGAGTTCCGGAGCACGCTGTGCTCCCCCGGAATTATGTATTACGCGGTACTGTCGCCATTGCTAAAACGCCATGTGTTCAAATATACGAATAAAATATATTCTATCGATAAATTACGACAGGAATTTAATTTTGCTAATGCCGGCTTAACACTGGATTAACGCCGCAAGAGATGCAGCTCCATTAAAACGCTTATTAATTTCATAAATCCTATTGTGTTTTTTTATCGTCCGGTCTATTGTTCCTGGATCACATAAAAATTTAATTATGACAATTGGCGCGCCCCTGGAACTGCTCATATCACGCGGAAATATTTTTACGAGGGAAGAAAATATTTTTTGGACTACCGGAAGCAAATTTACGATTTTGATTGTGCGATTTTTACATTTTTGGTTAATTTAATTAAACATGAGAGCTTTTTACTTTGTGGGTGAAAACAGTCTTCTCAGTTGGAATTTCACAGACAATGTAATCTAAATACTTGGGCACGCACCATGTCCGAGTAATTCTACAGATTCAGTTGGAATTGATTAGCTTTGCTGAGTCTGCGTTAATTATTAACTAGAGGAATTCTGTGAGTAATTTGGAGTGAACTCGCGTGTTTCACCCTCAGGTGTATATGCCGTTGTTATCTTCCTTTCCCGAAAACTACCGGCTATATTTCATCTATTATGCATGACCTGCAAGATGATTGTGTTTGCTTAGAAACGTCTGAATTTGTATTTCGTATCAAATTTGGATTTTATGATTTGTTTGAACCGTGTCCGGATAAAACAAGCGTTTTATGGGCTGCTATATAAGATATTCACGTAAATATTTGCTCAATGTCTATCCTAAAATGTTTGCTATTTTTTCGGCTTCGAATACTATTTGAACTTTTTGTGTATTCTGGACATGGTTGGCTTTAATACAAAGAAATTGGACGGCGAGTAAGTACATCCAATTATTTATTCAACAGAAATTGACCTGAAAGCACAAAATGGAATTTTATTGAATTTTTATCGGATTGGACAATCTAACTTATAACTTTAAATTTTACGCTAATTTAAAACCTCAACAACTGACGATAATTATTCTTACTGCATCTGGATGTTGTGGCACAGTTATCTCCTCCATTGTAAATAAATTCGACCAACGATGTCAGAGGTCGTCACAGGTTTGTAGTGCCCAGGCTCCAGCAGAGACCGTCAAGCTTAAACCCGAAATCCAATTCACTCGTGCTTGTTGGAATCAAACACAATATTTCTATAATAATATATAATCTAAAATAAAATAAAGGGCATGAAGTCATTTAAGGAAGAAACAATAAACATAAAAAAAAATCAAATTCTGACGTAATTAAATTTCTTTTCGACACACATTGAGTATGGTTATTAATTAATTAAAATTTCGGAAAAATAAAAAATTTTAATGATGAAAAAACTGTTCTAATATAAACTATTTCGAAAACACATGATGAGACAGAGCCAGTTTTGAAAACCATATTACGCAAATTTTGTTTAAGGTTTTTTTACTTCAGTGTTTTTCTATTTGGCTCCTACCCTTTACAACAGAATTTTGATCTCATGTTTTGTAAAAATACAGAAAATACAAAATTTACCAGGCACTATTCAAGGTAAGTTCGGTCTACTAATTTGATTCGAATAAAAATAATTGTAAATTGGTGCCAATAACTTGGAAACTTTTTATTTTAAATGTTAGTGTTTATGAGATTTCAGCTGGAACGTTTTACGTTATAAGCTCTGTCCCTGTCATCACGTTAATAATCTAAAAGAAGACATGTGATGACATTGTGTTTTATTTGTTTCATTGCTGACGATGACGCAGAATGAGATGGCAATGGGAACGTCGTTCTTGTTTGCGAAGTTTTATGAGAAATCAGGATAAACTGGTGGAACGATCTGTAGAAACATTTTTGAAACGCTTGCCAAATTGTGTTAGATTTTTTTTTTTTGAAAAAACCTACAGCAGCATGCGAGGTCAAAAGTACCGCAAGTGCATTAGCAATAATTGACATAATTGAATAACAAGTTCAGAATGATTCCAACTGCATACCTCTAGTTAATATGATAAAAGCTCTAGTCCCCCAGCAACCGTTCCTTTTAATAACCTCAGCAAATGATGTCAATGTTTCGGTGTAAGTTAAATTCAATTTGGAAAGTAAACAAACTAACTTATTTCTGTTACACATGGTAGTTCATTTGCGTACTTAAACAGCCGCCATGGAGTGGTGACAGAGATGCTGCTGCCATGCTCCCTTTCGAATAGCACTGATGCTATGCAGTTGGTTCCGTTCTCACCGCAGACAGTTGTTAGTTGCAAAACTCGCACGGATTTAATTGCATTTCCATACTTTACTGTTTGCGGTTACTGTTGTACATTTTAATGCTCGTATTTGTTGAGCCGCCGGAATAAGGTGATTTAATATTAATTAAAGGTTGCGTTCCTCACTCACCTCACGACCCTTTTTTCGGAATTTAAGAAATGCACTTTTAAACCAAAGTTTCATTAGATAAATGTGCCGGCGCACTTTCAAAACACCAAATCGAGCAAGCTTGTTTATTTTAAAAGTTACAATTGTAATAAAACTTTGCCCGAGTGTCTTCGTGCCAATACCCTTCTTTGGTTCACTGCTCTTACAAATGCCCGATTCCAACTCAGGATATCTCATCAAAACAAATTTTATTTTCGGTAATTGTTGACAACTTGAATAAATCGCAGAAAGTGCTTGATGATACTTCTGAAATATTGAAAAAATCTACCCACTGTAAGAGGAAATCAATAAATGCCTTAATATTTTATTCAAAAACAGAGCCGATTTGTGAATTCTTTACCGATTCTCTCGATGTTTGTGGACATCATAAATATTTCCTCCCCCGATTTATCAATAATTGCCATAAAAAAGTCACTAAACACATTTGAAAAAGCTAAGGTAAAAAAGAGAATCTGTTGCCGGGAAATGCGTTGGAATAATGCATCGCCGTGGGTCATAAAAAATTCTGCTATTCTTTCCCCAGCGGTGACAGCAACATCATCTAATCAGCTTTTAATAATTTCATTTTGTAATGTTATTAAAAACAAGCTTTTTTCATCAGCGAGAACTTAATTGAATTATGTATCACTTCTATTTCTTTTAAGTTGAGCAACAGATGACAGTTTTTCGGGTAGGAAAAACTATTATCACGTAAATAAACATACCGAACAATTGCTCTATTATTTGGTTAAAATTTGATTCGCTTCAGAATGTGAATTCTGCACAATGTTATTCAATTTTGTTTTTCATTTCTGGAATTTATGCGAAGCGGTGAATAATTATTCATTTTATACAAATAGCCAGTACGTCATTTCATTGTGCATGCGTTTGACATGATTTCAAATGAAGCGAAATGTGACTCGATGATGGATTCTTTTTTTCTCTTTCCATTTTCTTTAATTTATTTCGACGATCGATATTTGATCGAGAACTTCCAAATCTGTTGTAATAAAGTTTTTCGTATGCCGTCAAGATATATTATATTTCTCTAGTTTGTCAAAGACGCAAATATAGTGGAAGTTTCTGCGTCAGACTTCCCTCTAAAATATACTCGCTGATTTGACTTTCAGATCACAACCATATCGCCCTCGGATTGTTTGCCTCCTTTATATTAGACTAAGTAACTTGCCGATATTAATCTTTTGAAGAATATATTTGTCGAGCTCTAATACATCCCCACACCTAACTACCCGCAATATTTCCTACTAAACGCCTGCTATAGCGGACGCTGAAAATAACAAAGTGAAACCGGGCTTAATCTTCTTTCTCCTCCACTTTCTTTTAAAGCATTTAAAAATCATAATTTCTTCTTAAACCATGTACTTTCCCGTTGTTTGACTCACCCTCCAATAAGCTCGGCTTAAGTTTGTAATTATTGTCCAAATGTGACTAGATGGATGGCAGCGGCGCGTTATTTTATAGGTACAATGGACAAAATTTATATTTTAATAAATTAATTGCTGTGTACATGGGGCTGTAAATTTCAAATTTGCCCAAGACCCCATAAAGTCATTACGCGTCGCTGATAGATGGCGTTAAAAGTGTCTAGTCGGAGCGGTTAAAAAAGTGCCCGGAAAATCTAAAAGAGCGTTATTGGCAATTTCGAGAGAAGAACGTGTCAGATAGTTTTATCTGCCCAGCATGAAAAGTCTCCCGATGCAATTTGTTTTTTGATTTCACAATGTGTTCATGGCCGAGCTGACGCTGAATCACCGCAACGACCGCTTTTCCATGCAAATATATTCAAATGGGCGTAGGGTCAACGGCCCTAACGCTATCATAAGAACAATAAATTCAAAAATCCAATGTCAAACCGTTTTCTGAGCGTCAATTATCCGACTTGCGTTAGATCACGGTCGATTTATTTTGTTGTTATTTGCCGATCGGAATGCGGTTTTTTTGGAATCGAAACTCCGGTTGTGTCATATACTCTGAATAAAATTCCGGGTGTGTATTTGAACGATATATAAAGATATATCGAGAATGTGTTGCCTCGAAGTGGACTTGGATCCTACTTTTATCGTTTTTCACCCGCAGAATCGATACTATAAGCACCGATTGGTTCCAATCGGCTCAGTACGATGAACAGTAAATAACGAAGACTAACGCCACTCGTCCAATTCGGGAAGATTTATTCGGACGTTTTGCTCTTTTAATCAGTGATTCCGAAAGAGGTGCGAACTATCGAAAAATTATGAAGACAACCTTTGCGACGAACGAGAAGAAAATTATTCGGTAAAAGCGAAGGGAAAAGGGGCAACTACTCCATCAATCTGCGAGGCACGACTCAAGAATGCTACATACTAATGGCATTAGCATCCGAACTGCTCCATAAAGCCGATCCGCGATAAATCCGACTCACAAATTGAAAACCTCCACTCACATCGAGACGAGACTTGCATGGTTTCCGATGGAAACCATTAAAAAACACCATGTCACACTCTATGCACTACAAACTTTAAGTGAATTGTAAAACGATCCGCTTTCGATAAGCCTTTCAGTAAAAAACTTTATATCGTCATTTGGTTAAGTCAAATTTCAGCGGAAGTGTTACATGTGTTTCCAACAGTGTTCTACATGGTGTAACCAACAATACGCTCAATTTCAGGCGATGACCGCTCAAATGCAGATGCTGACCTCTAATTTTCATATTACTAACATACCTACATCACCTACAAACTACTGCCAAACTCACAACAAAGACCTTATTCTGCTGTTGTATCCCATTATTAAAATTTTAAACACCAAAGAACAAAACGTTAATAACAACTATTTATTTAAAAATAGTCTTTCGAGTTTGCTATGAAATTAAACATCGATTAGTTTGTTTATCTTTGATAAACTCATCCATCTAGTAATCAAAATGAAACGTCAATCAATTTTTTTAAACATTACTATTTGATGAAGATACCTTTTCAGTTCTACGAGTAGTAGTATTAGTAATTTTCTTTAAAATTTTGTACCCTTGCACATACTTAACAAGTAAAACTGCAAATTAATGATTTAGTGATTGCATAAACTATTTTTTTCTATTTCTATACTTTAATAGGTTTAATATGAGTTATGACTTATTGGAATAATCAGATGGAAAGATTTGTAAAACTATAGAACGCGTGTATTCTTGAAAGTTAATAACCAAAAGCTATTACTCAACAAAAACTCAAGCCAAATTTCTTTTTTTTTTGTTAGTATGTTCTTTACAAGACAAATAGGAATCGGTTAATGCAGTTGTTTGTCTGAGTTGTATAAAAATGCTGATCTAGAGTAATAATGATGAAATAAGCGGAAAAACGTTTTTTTCTCTATATGTGATATTGCCAGTGTGCTCTTGGGAGTTGTCATTTTTGCGCTAATGCGAAATGACAAGGTGATTATTTATGGTCATCCAGTGGTTAGATTAAGCGTCCGTTTTCCTAAGGGAGATCGTGCATTATTTTGAGGGAAAAGCCGTGTTTTGGCGTTGACGGCTTTCGGCGGTAATCAAGGCCGTAAGCGCACTTCTTAAGGGGTGTTTATTACGACCCTATTGTATTTAACTACATTGGGAGGGAAAAATGACGTTCTGATGACGTCTTTGTCTTTAATATTCCAAGACAGACGGCACGTGCATTCACCAAAACGCTAGAGTATTTGATTGGGAAAGAAAGCCCGCGGTTAAGATGGGGTGCAGTGCCTCGAACTGTACAAATATCGCCGTTGGGAAAGTATTAGGAACTTCAAAAGATTCGAAACTTGTCATCTGCCAGAAGCAAAATTGATACAACCTCAAAAGAGATTTTTTTATTATGTTTTTTCGATGTTTGAGCGAGTGAAGTTCGTTCATGTTAAGTGTATATAAATTATGTGAACATTCTTATTTAATCTTCTTTCTTAACTCTCGAACATTTGGTCGGCTTATTTAAATCCATTTGAAAAAACCCCACATATAGGACTATTCACGCACAGGGTGATATCGTGCACGAGTGGAAATATTCAAAGCCGATTACGGCAAAATTTCGATGTGCTGAATCAGCCCCAAAAGAGGGGGCACACTGGACGCTACTTTATATTCCGAGCTAGTCTCTACTTAACGACAGATTTAAATGTCCCTTAAGAACTGCGCGTGCAATTAAGACTCGTCTCGAGGGAGCGATGCAGTTGATTTAATTACCATAAAATTAGGCCTAAGTTACATTCGATGCGAATTGCAGCTCCAGACAATACGAGACGTAATGGAACTGCAACACGTGTAGCCCAGTCAGCACCAAAAGCTGCATATCTGTCTGCCTGCGGTGCAAATACCACACCCCAAAACCGAATATATCTCAATCTTGTTGACAGATGTGTTCTAATAATGTTGGCCGTTTTCAATATTCCAATGACACGATAAGGTAATATTTTTTCCCGCTGACGGCGTATGCTACCTATTGAAATATAAATTATCCAGCATTACTGAAATATTCCAATATCTGTTTCAAAGTCTAGCTCAGCTAGAAACTTCAGCTAACGAGCTTTGCAAATAATTTCTATGACGTTTTATTCAAAAGTTGCTGATCTCAATTTCCGGTTCAAAGAATGAATTAACGTCTTGACACTTATTAAATGTTACGGTTTTAACTTGAAATAACTTGTAACAAGTTATTTTTTTGTGCAGACTTCTATCTAACGTTTTTTTTTAACTGTTCAAGGTTTTAGGGCATTACAAAGGGTTTAAGGACGATTCAGACAATTAATTTAAACAGTTTGAAACAGTGCACGAAAGGTAGGTTTGCCACTACAGAGAAAATAGACTACTAGGTATAGACTGACGTTAGTTGAGAAACTCCGGGAAATTGTCTACCGGAAAATAACTTTTTGAAGAAATTGCACAATATTTCTGTGGAAGCCAGGCAATGAAAATAAAACACCAGACAGACATGTGTGTTCTTCTTATTTTTGTTATTGAAGGTGGTTTAAAAATAAGCTATTTTAATTTATTTTAGCTTAATAAATTGATCAAAAGCAAAGTGAAGGTGTTTGAAATTATAAAAAATATATTAAGTTAGTACCCACCAAACCATTTGTTGTTTCCAAGTCCAAATTTAATTAATTTTCCATACTGGTAAGCTTTCGTAAGCACGCTCCGTTATGAAGTTGTTTCAAGAAATTAAATTAATTTACCAAAGGGTTTTTGTTTTTATGAAGGATTTTTTTTACGACAAATATGACTGACATTGACCCATTCAGAAAAAAAAAACAGAACGGCTAATAGACTTTTTGACAGTTTTTTTAACGACAGTGCAATCGTTGCAGTGTACCGACGGCGACGGGCCCCCGTACACAATTTTCTATATATCGCAGAATTAATATCTGCAGAACATTTATGTTAAAAAAAATAAGAAGTCATCAAGGTAGCTAAATAAATGTCGGTGTGTCAGTTTAATCAATGTAATTGACATTGACACCAAATAAATGACTCGACGGCGACGATATTTTTAATTAAAAAAAAAATTATAACCGTTTTGCAGAACTTTGAAATAAATATAAAATTATATTTTATGAATTTTAATAACCTTTTGATTAAATTATCGTCTACGAACGAAGTTATAATTACTTATAGTTTACTACTAAAATGACGTATTAAAAAAGGCGACTATAAAGCACCTATAAGGATGCTTTAGAAAGTATCATCTTATTGTTCTATAGGCAAACTGAGTATATACTGGGGCCTATTTTCTATCTCTAAATTGTAAGGTATCTATTATAATTCTTAATATGTATAAATTGTTATTGTAACTTATCTGGGACTCTTAAACAGTCTACTCAGAACTCCAAGCTACCTTAAAAACCCACCTGCTTTATAACGATGGCTACAACCGCCATTAAATTTAATCACTCTACTTATCAGTGTACTTTAATGATTATTAAAGTAGGCAGAGCGTATGGATCTGACGTCATAAAAGTCAATCGGTTGTATGCAACCAGTTATATCATTAAGTCAGTTGTTCTGTCAGTTTCATGGTTCCATGTTTGGTATTTGTATCTGCAAATAGTTGTTTTAATATAATATACAATGATTATATAATATTTCCCAAAACAATTTTTTTTATTTTCACCGAAATTGTATGCATGTATGATTTGAACTGGAATAAGAGGCATAATAAAGTTTAACTATTTGTCTTTTAAAACGTTTTAAATTTCGATTACTTAAAAAGGCTTTTTGCGGTCATCTTCTGAATCTATCCACTGTGAAGAAGAAGACTAATTTTTATTTGACTATTTAGGTTAACAAGTTTATAGTGATTTTAAATTTTATCTGTTTTGAGGCAATATTATTAACATAAGCTCTGAAATTCTCAGCAATTCCCTGGATTTAATAGCTATGGCTTATCATAGAGATAATGGGATTTAAACGTTTATTTAATGTGTATCATTTCTGAACTGCATCTATAAAATTATAATTACAGATTTATGTTTGATATTATTTCTGACGAAATTGAAATGACATAAATGAAGTAATTTTTACTATTAGTAAATAATTTTATGAAGAGTTGGATGAAAGCATGCTTTGAAACCTTTGTCTCAAGAATTAGGTATTATAATCGGTATTATAAAGTTTGAGGAAAGAGAACGAAGTCGAAAAGCTCTTCTGTATTCATTTTTGTATCACAAAATTTGTGATTTTATTTTCTCAGTCGCATTCAGAGTCAAATAAGCTCGCCAACTGCAAGACGATCCGTGTTAAACTTTTGTCTAAATCTAAGTCTAGAATTTACATAAGCGATAAAATGAGTCCTGTTTAAAAACTCCGAAACAATGACATATTTTCGTCGTTATTTCCGAAGTGTTTGGAAGTCGGAAGTCTAATATTTGTTCTCGCGGCAATCTTGTATCGTCTCATGAATGCAAATCGCCTGCTCCGCGGTAATCCCGCTATCGCACAGAACACACATCTTAACACGTTTAGCTCTGAAAATCCCGATCCGGCGACAGTCTTCATTAGATATACGTCCTCTCGATCCTCGATGTCCATGAAATACAGCCGTTATGTGAGTAAATTACCATAAGGGACCCCACTATGTGACTCTCCGCTCATTTCCTCTCGATTATTGCCCAACAGCCTGATAACGAACTCGTATAGGTAGCTGCTAATTACCCGATAACTGCAAAACTGCTAACGATTCCAGGGGATATCGGAATTATGTCAAGTCCCTAACATCGATGGTGACTCGTTTCTTTCCTGATTAAATTATATCGGATGACACTCCACATTCATTGATAAGAGGGATGCCGATGACTTTATGATTTAGGAGAACGCATGCCTGCTGTGGCCAGATGGAACGCTTATTTGCTAATCAAAGACTGCTGCTGTTCGCACACCCAGGACCGGATTAAATCATAAATGACTCATAAACTAAGAAATTAAGGCCGGCGGCAGTGTTCAGGCTTGCTATTGCTCATAGAAAAAATAAATTCTGTTTTTTATACAGATAGCATTTGTGTTTACCAAAATCAAATTAAATAAACTTATACGCATATGAAAGCCACTCTTTTTTTACCGGGTTGACATATTTTTTAATCTCCAAAAACTTTTATAAATAAAGGATAATCTAGTTTGAGAAGTAGTTTTACAAAAATTAAACCTAAAATTTTTCAGCCATTTTTTCAAAATAATATTAAAATAGTTTTAATCCGGGCTCTAAAGTCGTAGAAGAATACCACCAAAGGGCAAATATCTTGGCCAAATCGTTTGGATTTACTATCTACCTAATTGAAAAACTGTTAGTTCAGTTCACTTAACTATGTTGTTAGAACAGGATAGAGTGTTTGTTGAGATTTATTTAATTTGGTTTTGTAAAATTTGAATGTTTGCGGATTTATTACGAAATGATTATTTTTTCCATTAGTGCGAGTACGCCTAAACGCCGCAATGAAAGCTGCTCTATCAGAAATTAAAATTGCGAACATTTTTTATTTTATTTTTTTTCTATTTACAGCGCAAAAAGAATACACCAAAACTAAGTTTACAACATATGGGTGCAGAATAGACAGTTTATTATTTATGAAGATAGGTCCTTGTTTTAGTGCAACACTTTTTTGTTTGTATAAAGGGGGTTATTTGTACTAAATTGCACTTTTTAATATAAAATGTTTTTTAATGTCGCTACCGGTTTCGCCCTATGGGCATCATCAGGCGCTTTGTCAGTGATGTGTAAAATAACAATGATAAAAGTATAAGTATAAAAAACCTGTCCTTTATTAGTTTATTATTTGTTAAAAATTATAAAAGCTTGGGTTCTGGATATCACTTGCAATATTTAGTTCAAATTATTTGGTTCATGTCAAGGAGAAATGCGAACAGCAAACATTGACATATTACTGACACTACACTGTACAGTGTACACTAATTAATTAATTTAATTATATTTTCTTATGCAGACATCAATTTGTATTTTGTCATCAATTTGGTTGTGAATTCACAATGTGTACAATATGCATAATGAATACAGTTTTTTTATAATCAGTTGTTTTAAATCTGTATTTCCGATATCTGATATAACATTTTCCTCATGTCAGAATTGAAGTTATGCTCAGTAATGCAATTTTTTTGCCTTTTAGCAATTACCGTTTTGTATCGTTTGGTCTTGAAATGACTTTAGTTTTAAATCCAAATATTATTTACACTGAACTCTTATTTTATAATTTATTATTATATTTATTATTTTATAAATTATTTTTTATAAATGACAGTTTTTCTGACCTTAATGCTGTAAGAATGTTTTACCGATCGAGGACAATTGTTTGGAGGAGGGGCGAAGCGATGACTCCAGTTATTGAGATTGGTAAAATGCTCTTAAAGTTTGTGATGCTGATGGCATTTTTTTGTGCAATTGATTTTTGTTCAAAAACAATTATTTAATTAATCTTGAATAACTGAGTTGTCGACAACATTGTTGTAGAACCGCGCGTCGTGTTAAGTGTTTGGTCTTACTGGGTTCTTCTCTTGAGTATTTCGTAAAATGATAAGTACATATTCGGTTATTTGCTTCCTAATTTTTGACAAAATGGTAAGTCATTCTACTTCACTTAGAAAATATGTATCCAATAATGAAAATGGCTTCTAATGCATTTATGTTTTATTATCTCTGTTAGATAGTTTTAAGCTGGCGTAGGTTGTTGGTTGAATACAATCTTGTAAGTCCGGTCCTGTCAGATCAATTGGTCGCGTGTGCGTCGCGTGCCTTTCGTAGTGGTTTTCATTATTGCCATTACTTTTTGGTTTGATTGATGAATTTCGGGTGTTTGGGCATACATCTGTCGTGGATGTTGGTAATTCGAAGAATCCGCTTGATTTATGCAGAAATTGGTAGGAGTCATGCATTATTGAATATGGTACTTGTGTAATTTCTGCGGTATCTATAATGCAGTCCGAACCCCGGCATTCTCGGTCCCTAAGGCCTCATGTGCGGGCTGCCCGACTATAAATTGTACTACGTGCAGTGTCCAACATCATGACAGATTAGTACATCATCAATCATTGCTTGCACCGTGATAACGAGCATATCGCACAAATCTAATTGAAATATTTACGCGGAAAGGCCGACGGCCAGCAAATCAAAATGTGTTTTGGCTGTCACAGTTTGGGATTTGCGTTGTGGCTTGATATCAATCCTCTCACAACAAACTAAACAAACAAATGGTAGTTTTCTTAGGCTTGGTTTATTTTCACGCGAACCGTTTCAACAAACTTCCCATCGCGTTGATTACAAGCAATTCATAAAAAATTAGGCCATGTCCCGTTCGGTCGGGGATTATCCCTAATTCCTATACCACACAGCTCGATTCAACTAAAGCAATAATTAACATAAAACTTACATTAGTTTGAATTCATGAGCACGGGGTGGCGGCAATGTAAGCGGAAGATTATCAGGACGGGATTGTACGCAATTATGGCAGGATACTATGACTCATGCCCGGAATTAGACTGGGCTAAGTCTGATTTACCAATAAAATGCACCCCCAATCTGCGAAACTGGAGCGAACACAAATTTTATAAGTGGTCTCAAGTGACTCTTTTCAAAAGTTTTATATTAAATTATTCTACAACACCATAAGAAAGATTCAAGCAAGAGCTGGAATGAAACTGGAACGAAAACTGCCTTCTAACTAGAACGATGAACTTTTTCTGCTTAGATAAAATTAAATGATTTTGGGGTGTACTACACATACAATTTCAAATTGAGTGCACTTGCTATTCTTATGGGATTACAAAAGCTCCTGATAAAAAGGGAGCTTTTAATGAATTAGAATGAACTAGTACGAAGCTTAGGTTGTTACACTATTTAGAGAAAAACTTCTGGCTTTGTAATTACGAATTTCTATTCTATCTTCGTAGCTTATTTTCTACTTTAGTGTTGCTACACGTAAAAAGCTTTCCGCATTAAAATATCATTGTTTAAATTTTTATCAATGTATATTTGCAATTTAGGTCAGAAATGATATTTTTCAGAACCTGGAGGTGCGGTTAGGTGTGGTGATAGTAATGTGGGTTTAATTTCTCAAAGTTTGCTTCATACCGACATGTTAATTGAGAATCATTATCACGCTTCACATTTTCTAAGCTACTTTATACTTATTTGTCTGCTGCTGTTTTAGACATAATTGTTTGCACAAATGAATTCTCGGAAAAATAGCCGCAATGTAATTTTAGAAAATATTTTAAAAATTATATGCAATTATTAAACGTGTCACGACTAGACAAATAAGTGTTTAAATTCCAATTTATATACGTCACTGCCACGCTGTTATGTGCAGTATGCAGTTATCATTTAATCGCAATATTCGATCCATAGAAAAAGAGAGAATAATAAAAATGTTGGCATTATGAAATTATATAAAGGTTTATGAACGCTTGAAACATTAAATTACAGTATTACAAATTAAAATCAAAACAAATTTTTAAACAAAACTAATGGAATAAATTCAGTTTGAAATAGTAACGTTTACAGTTTGTATTTATTTAATTTTCATTTCATTATAAATATATACTTTTGTTTAGTTTATAATTTTATCAAAATATGTTTTATTTATGTATAGTTCGATCGACGAGCGCTTCCCAGATGTGGCATCCCGAATATTTACAAAAATATTTTTTAAATTAAATGTTAGTTGTTGGATAAGGGACCGCTGGTTTTTCGGTTGCTCAATTTTTTATAAAAAATATTTATTATAAAATTGATAGAAAAGTTCTAAGAATTTTTTTGCTATATATAAGTACCTAATGATTTTAATAGAAATATACCTTTTCTATAAATCATGCCCTCTTATTTCTGACTAAACTTTCTACCAGACCACCTATAACATAATTTTTTTAACTATAAGTTTTTTATAAAAAGAATCAGAAAAAACCAAACGTCAAAGTTTATATTTTATTATCTCTCTTTCAAGTTAAATTCAACTTCTGTACATAAAAAAACTGTCTTTATTTGTTGTATGTAAAACAATTTATCAAATTTTTGTTAATCAGTCATTTAGACAAATTTTATTTTAATTATAAGACCAGTTTAACTTGAAAGAGGGACATAAAATATAAATTTCGACGTTTGCTTTTATCTTTTTTTTTTAGACGAAATTGATTGTTATAAGAATTATGTTAAGTATGATCTGGAAGACAGTTCAGTAAGGATAAAGAATAATGGTTCAAGACTTACCTATATACCTTTATAAAAAAAACTCTATTTCTTATAACATTTTATCTTATAAAAAAAAATAAAGAAATTTTTTATGGATGAGATTTTTATTTAACTAAAATATTTTATTATTAGAAAAATATTTTTGTTTTTATTCTGGTCGAAACAGACTTGTTCGCCTAGTCATGGCAAATAGTGCTATTATTCCTGGTTGGAGAAATTAACTTTGAAGCCATACTTTGTTACTCTGTAATTTAATGATTGGTAAAGATGAAAAGGTCGAATGAGTAAAATATGATGAAACGAGCACTGTGAAATGTCTTGGCAAAGGCCACTTTTTGACGCTTTACGTAATTTCAGTAATTGCGAATCGTTATATAATATTTTTTATTTTATTTTAGGTAAGAGCCCGGAATTCAGCCCTTAATTGAAGATGGAACGGCTTAAAAAATCATTGCAAAATCGCTTAGGGGCAAGTGACAGGTATCGTCTGATACGATTGATCTTCGTCCCTGTTATTTATTTCTGCACGTCATCTATCATCATAGCAGTCTTATCGCGCCCTCTGGTGCGGAATACGGTTGCCATTTACATAACTTCTAATCTGCATACACTTAGCAAGTTGGAAAACAAACTTTGCGAATGCACTAATTCGCTTTTTTCGTGTTCAAATTAAATAAGGAAACTTTTACTCCAGTTGGTTGCGGTATATTAATTCACTCAAGCCTTCTCTTGTACGAGGGGTTGCTATGCACAGAGTGCGTTAGCCCTTGTATAAAATTTACACGATCATTCAACTTGCATTGAATAAGTTACTAAAGGGTAAATTTTTAAAAAACTTGCCTGCTTTCTCTGGAATTCGAAATCACGTGGGTCGATATGGTTATTTGCTCAGTTGTTGGATATTTTTTTGTAAGTTTATGTGACAGCTTCTATTTAGGCATTTGTGTTATCTGCTCTTTGCTCAGTGGCTCAAATATCTGCATGATTTTTCGACGTAATGGTTAACAGTAGTGCACAATGCCGCTCTTACATCCTACATAAAGGAGAGAAGTAGCAGTCTTAGGAGGCTGAAATATTGCATATTGCAATAGTAGATGGCGTTGGATCCTACATAATCCAATTTTGCTTCCAGTCGCCGTAAATATATCCAGTTCCAGTAACGGGGTTTAAAGTAAATAAATTCGCTCAAATGCTATTAGCATTATAGCAATTGGACTATAAAACATCCACTTCAGATAACACGGTGGCTTTATCACTTTTTGGCTATACACTTCAGCTCGTCTTATGTCAGAATATGATGATAATGCCATTTTTGTTTGTGCGGAAACGTTTATGGGACACGCATTTAGCAGGAAGCAAAATGAACGGAAGGAAAAAATTCAAAGTCATATATTGTTGTCAGTGACAGACGGAACACCGATCAATCCTTGGCGACTTCAAAGTTAGTTGGTCGGAAAAAACTAATTAAAGAGATTAATTGCGACCGTCTCAGATCGATATTCTAATAAATGACTGGTAATGTGTGCGCCAGGCAGCCAATGGCTATTGTTCTGCGCCGAAATTCCTTTTTTAGATACACTTTTGGAACTCAAATCATTTTTTAATAAATAGTTTGAATCTAATATTCTTTAAGTTCTCCCAATCTTTATAGATTTCAATCATTTCTTACCCTTTTTATCGATTCCTATCGTTTTCTCATTAACCTGAATTCCCTTTTTCATTTGCGCTCTATTTCTGTATTTTTTCTTATATTTACTCGACGTTAAGTGCTTATACATTTTAGCTGAGTATACTATCTAATAGAACGTCTGCACTGACTTATTCAATTTGTTCATGTTGAAATATTTCTCTTCTTGTAATCCTAAAGCGCTTCTTTTTAATCTACTGTCGCGAACAAGGCAACTAAAACGCTTTTTTACGCGAGGTACTAGCGGTGACAAGAAATTGATATACCAATAATATGTAATTTAAGTTTTAAACAACTGCATATTTTAGAACTCTTGAAATGCTTCTAACTTGGTGACATTTCTCTACATTCACATGACAGAAAGAGCTTGATTACAGAAGTTAAAATCTTAAAAATTGATACCTAATTTATGTTGGTGTTTCTGTCAGTACTTATTCAAATAAAAACTGTGTACCAACTAAGAGATTTAAGAAGCTACAGATGAAGGTCTTTTGCGAAGTTTCTTGGTTGGTGTAGAGAAAATAATAAACACGCAGAGTTTCAGTAGTAACACAAATACAAAATTTTGAGAGGAATCTTAAAAGGGTGATAAAGCAGAAACTAATGCTTGGATTGCTATAACGTTGTTTAATAAGTAGTAACTTTTTGCTATGATTTTTATAAAGAAAACTTTAGAACATTACGAAAAAGAATTTTTTGCGAACCTGGAAGTCAGTTAAGTAGTATAGTGAGTCCGAATATAAGGAAATAGCCGGTAAAGAGATGAGCAAGAAATCAAGTGAGAGCTACTTGTTATTGCTATGCCTATTGGTCTTTGTAAATTATTACTGTTGCATTTGTATAAATTGATTAAACATCGAACAACATTATTTCACTTATACGTAGAACCTAGTGTTTTGTATAGCAAACAAGACAGTTTAGGGATTTTGGAGTTATTAACATGTAAGTGTATTATATTTTTCAACAATATTTTTTTCTTTACGAAATTCTAAATTTAAAAGCTTTTACGTGTCTTCGGCTATGGATTTTTTCTACTGGGTATTTTCAAATAGTTTGTTCCTTTGTGGTGTTTGGGTGGTATTATTATCATGGCGATGCATTTACATAACAGTATTATTTTCCTTTGGAAATTAATTAAAAAATGGAAAGTATTAAAAAAAAGTATTTGGAAATTTATTAAAAAGCAATATCTAGAACAATAGTACAGTATGTATCGTACATTTATAATTGATTATTAAGCAAAATCGATAAAGAGGTATGTGATTATTTTGTGTCTAAATAGTTTGAATTATAGAGTCGCTCTAGTATTACACATTAATTTCCGATGTAACATCGGATTTTCTCTATAAATACAAAATAAAGACCAGTAGCTAGCAGCTAGGACTAAATTATGCATGATTTTAATCTGAATAGTAGTCGTGGTAGCTCTGGGCATCTTCGCTGTATATGTACCGTTCAAAATAGAATAGTTAGATCGATTAACATTGGTGTGGTGTCCCAATTTTCATGAATGGATGTAGCTTGTATCATTTCTTGGCGCTTGACTCTTATCACCGTCACAAGTATAACACTAAACTAGTTAAGTGAATAGACATTTATCGTGAAAGAAGGTCGTAAGAGATAAGTCTTTGTGTGGGTGTATGGAGGGCATCATCCCGATTTTATGTCCTCATCGAAGCGCAAATAATAACAGTGTCCGAGCGACCGAAACAAGGATGAAACTTAATTTTGTTCCAGCCTTACAGCATTATGTGTCTAAGTTCGACCGATAGCAAACACGTCTTGTGGAAATCTCACAAGAGCAGAAGTAATTTAGGGGACTAAAATACATTGCTTTAAAATAACGACTTTGTGGCGGTTAAGCACATTGTCGTGTCCAGTTTCTATCTCGACTCCACCTCTTCTAATCGATTGACAAGACTCCAATTGGCGGTGCAGAGGAAATTGTCTCAAGTGTGGGTGTGTGAGTGAGGCTTACAGGGACTTTCAACTTAGTTGCATCAAAGTGCCAAGTCTTGTTCAGCTTCGGGAACGGCGTTAGGAAATGTGTTTCAAATAGACAACGGACCCGCTTGATGTTTTTAACTTTAGTTTGTACTTCAATCCGATTTTGCCTGGTGTGCTACTAGCGGGATTCCGAACGGAAATAAAAGCAACTGCTGCAATTTCAACACTTTACACCTTCACTAGTTTATAACTAATAAATTGCAGCAGCTTGACTGTGTTCCACGTGTGACAGCGTTGCGTACTGGCACTACTTCTCATTCATTCTGTACATAACGATATGGTTTACCAGTGCCGTAGCTAGAATTATTTCCACCTAGGACAAAATATTTAATTTGGGCTTTTTAAATAACTTTAAATAAGAATTTTAGAAGTTAGAGGCGATATTTTTTGTGAATTTTTTTGGTTCTACATGTTTCATCAAACATCCAGATGCTGATTGCGCTCCTTATAATTTGCGCTCTTGGTAAATGCTCCTGTTGCCAGACTCTAGCCACGGCACTGTGGTTTGTTACTAAACCGCCTTTTTGGAATTGCTGAATCTTTTATTACTTGCAATTTTTTGGGCTTGCCGCCGCCGATCACGAAGTGTATGTTGAAAATGCATTAGGCAAATTTGCGGTCAGAGGTCGGTGTTATTAATTAGGCAGACGCCATTGGGGATTGCGACACATGATTGATTATGGCCGGGGTTGTCGAGGGAGTGTCCGGTTGAAAAATTCACGTCAACGACCGACACTTCTCCTTCGAATTTATTTCGACGTACTTCAATCAAGTTTTCGTCTTCATCCGTCTTCCCCCTAGATCCGGCGTTTGTGTTGCTTTAAACTCGCTACTGTAATTAATGCAAGTAGATGTTTTTGCGGCTTTGTTATAACACACCTTCGTGTAATGTGCGTGACAATGAACTACGCCCCAGACGGGAGTATTATGTATAGGTCCACTTTAAATAATGCGAAAAACAACCACGTAAATCACCCATTTTCAGGACGTTGAATTTGCCGAACCACACGTTTTATCTTGGTGCTCCTGTTGGGATACGTGGAATCATAAAAATCGATTGGGCGATGTTTCGAAATTTCAAGATAAAAACGGACGCCGGAGCAAATTTTCGTTCCTCGTAAATGGAGATACGTGAAATAAAAATGGGATTCTATTCTCTTTTTTGTTATTGTAATATCAGTAATTTTCTGCGCTGAATATTAAAAAAATAATTCCAGAGATTTATGGAAAGGATGTACTGGAATTCAGCTTGGAAATATCTACTAATCATATTAATTTATTGGTGCCGATAATTTTTCCGGTACATAATTTATTTAAATTGTGAAATTACACCAATTTAACACTATCGATTCGAAAATGTTTTGTTGCACTTCCTACCGATTTAACATCTAGTAAAACACATTATTAGTTGTTCAAACATTTGGATGTTCCAAATTGCTCTTTCTAACTGCTTTTCTCTTAGGTAATGAACCGATTGTGCCCGGAAACTTGTTAGAAGATTTTGAACAACGAAGCTTCATTGTCCTTTAAAGAGAAAATTTCATATTTGAGAATTGCAGATGCATCTAAATTTTATCTTATTTCTTTATTTTTGTCTTTTTAAGAAACAGTTTTGCTAGAAAGTTAATTTTATTCAAACCTTGTTTGTAGATATTGTGGTAATTGTAAAATGTAGTTAAGTGCAAGTTACACTGGGGGTATTTCAGCGAAAGCTAGGAAATCAAGGAGCTCTCTGTTTTATAAGTACATTACATAATTAAAAAATACTAATAATTTAAAAAAATATTTTTCTGGTACAGAGTAACTTGTAGGACATATTTAGGAAGTGGGATTCAAACATTAAACTTTTAAAATTTATGATCTCCAGAAACAAAAGCATATAGATGCTTGGACACTCCGCGCACTGCAGGGTTAAAATGGCAAATCGTTTGCAATATTTTTTGGGTAAAACGCAAAAACCAGTTTTCTAGGCCCCTCATCCTAATTCACGAATGCAGTTTTGCAAAACCGTTTTGAGATACAGTGTCAAACTTTTTATATTTTGCAGCACGTGCTTCTGACGTTCTTTATAATCTGTACAGCAAATCTACAGGAAGAACTCAACAGTACACCTATCTAAGAGTCTACGAAACCAGCTCCCTAACAAAAATAATATCATCCAAAAGATTCTGTTCTTTTCTGGAAGAGGAAGTTACAAATTTTTGAAATTTAGCAAAATTTTTGGATGTGCAATGTTTTTCAGATCACTGATAATGATGTTGTCACAAGAAATGTAAATGTTTAAATGGCAAAGTAAATACGTTCCAATATAAAGATAAAAATTACTTAAATAAATTACAGATCACTGATAACGATTTTGCCCTAAAAATAACATTTTTTAAATGGCAACACAAGAATCGTAATTAGTGTCTACGAAAACCTGTGACAGAATAGCGCATCGGACGCCTAAAACGCTTTAAAAAGTGATTCTGTGGGGGTCTTTTGCAACTTTAAAGTTATTTTTATGTTAAGTGATAGTTATTGTTAACAATACGAAAATATCTTTTAACTAATTAGTTGTAAAAATATTCTAGAATTAATTATTAAATTAGAAAATGATTGTTTATATACAAATAATATTTTGTATATAATGTGGTGAGAATTGAACAATATGAAATTTGTATCATTTACATCTTTTTGCACACGAGGTATACAGTTTATTAGTGTAGATGCAAGATCTCAAGTATTTTTAACTTTTATGTACAGTATTTCCGACAATTCTATAAACATAAAGCTATGAGTTTGCTGCACAAAAGCTAAACAAACTGTTTTTTAGTTGAATGTAATTTTTAATTTTAATTTTTATATTATTATATTTTATAGCAACTAATTGAATTTTAAATTTTAAATAAAACCAGAAAATGCAATTTCAAACAAAATAAATTATTATTGCTTTTTCATGAATTTTCTCTCATAATTGGTATTTTATTAATTAACATAAAAAATGCTACGGTGCAAAAATAATATTCACCCACATAAAATTAAAATTGCTGAGGGTTAATGGTAAAGTAAGGGTTGTTAACTTAAGCAGTTGATTAAAAGGCGGGCTTTACTTCAGAGTTCACTGTTGCTAAAAGCACATAATCATAAAAGTTGATTGAATGAATTTTACTTGAACGCAATTGCATTGGTTCAGCTTGCACAGGTAGGTAATTTATTGCTTTATTACGACAAAAATGACTGGTTTTTGCTTTTAGTATATTTTTATTGAAAAATGTTAAAGAGAGCTTTTATTATTAATAAATGAATCAACATCAAAGGTTGTATACTAAGTATAGACTCCTTTTTAGTGAAGTTTTAAGACTTTATTTATCTTCAGTTATAAGATTATTTAAGAACAGTTTACCATCTTAGAAAGTTTTTATCCGATAAAACAACTTTTGATTTTCATAATGAGCTGTTTATGTATTACGGTATTCGCTTTTTTAAAAAATTTGATTCAATAATGATTTTTGCAACTCTACGATTGAATAATTTACGGTGAGCGGTACTTTGGTTTTTCTTATTGGAAATGCAATTCACTCCTTTGAATAAATTTCCAATTAAACAGAATTTTACATTAACAAGTTGTTCGACAGGTATATCTGATTTGCGTTAAATTACTGAAGCTGTGTGTATTCTTATTTCCAGTTCAGTGGATCGGCTCACTTTTAAATATTTATTGCCTTATTGAATTTCAGAGTGCAGGCAGAATATAAACTTGTCCAAGCTGTTTTACGTCATTTACGTTGAATTATAACCGTTAGAAAATTAAATTCGCTAAGTAACAAAGAAAATTGAAAACTATTTTATTTACATTCTCTATAGACTCATGATATATTTCATACCCTTTTACGGAACTAATCAATTGATTGTGATGGACAAGAACCACAACCGTGGAACTGTTCGTCAAAACCCTGATGATAATACAAATAGGAATAACTTTACAGAGTTTAAAAAGATATTCAAAATCAAGACTTAATAAGTGAAAGCTAAAATCCATCAAAATTTGGGTTCTTAACTGTTCACGCCAAACTCAAAAAACTATTTAAACTTACCTGAGAAACGTTTCTGCAAATCGACTTCATGATTCAATGATGGATTGGAGTAGATGCATATTTGGGGTTTCCTCTAAACATTCGTGTAGAGGTATATTCAAAAAAAATAAAATTTTAACGGTTGCCTCCATTTATATTCTTAATTTACTAATGTTAGTATATAAATCTAAAAACCACTTTACACAAAATAGTGTGATATACACCATTACCCCACCCGTGGTTGCCAAAATTTTCACTTGCCTAAACCCAATACAAAAACTTTTAAAGAAAACCCACTGTACATGGGTAAAAATTTTTTAATATGCTTCCAGCCGAGATCAAACAAGCTAGAAACTCAGGTGTATTTAAAAAAATGGTTGTGAAACTTCTTCATGTTCACTGTGCTTACACTGTCAATGAATTCCTGTCTTGTTTGTTATAATTATTATGTTTTTCTTTCCTTTTGTGACTTGTCTTATACAATTTAATTGTATTTTTGGGACGAAATAAATTATTACTATTATTAGATGGCTTGCAAAGGGTGGCTGGAACTTATGGTCAAAAACAGGAAACATAAGCTTCAAATCTAATTGTTTCAATAAATGGAATGTATTATCTTGATTAAAACCCCAATTAACAAAGATTTTAAATAACTATTATCATGCTAAGACCTTTTTCTTGAAAAATCTTGGCGTGCTGAAGTGTTTTTTGTGTTCTTAACTTTTCTCTGCCAAAAATATGTGAATTAATGTTAGAGAGCAGACATACAGCTTCAATTTTTTTTGTATAGCAACTCGTGATTACAAATTATAAAAGATCTTGGTGTTATTACCTAGCAAATTTTGTTCAAATTATTGAAATAATTGTACTGTACTTCTAGTATTCAAAGTTCAAGATTTATCTGACCCCGAGCTTTGCTCTAGATCAAATAATCACCTCTCAGGTTTACTTTGACCCAAGTATCTAATAGTTGGTGATTTTCTATTATGTAATTTTCTTGGTTTGAAATTAAATGCTTGACCTTTTTCGACTTGATTGAGACGCTAGGGTGGGAAATTGTGCTCCTTGATTCATAACGTTTTTAATATTCTTTCTGAGCGTTCCCGCATGTCGTCATCAGTTGAAAATAAATTTTAATCTCATCAGCTTGCATCTAAATCACCATTTTCGTCTTCAATTTCCCCTTTTCCGGCAAGTCAGACTTCTGGCTGGTCCCCAACTTTGCTAATGAGCAGTTTATCGTTCGTGCCTGATGCTGGTTACTAGTAATTACCCAAATTTGTACTGTTGCCGTTGCCATCGTACCGCGTGCACACTGAAATTAACTCGACTAACCGTCGAGGTTCATGAGCTTGCTGCATGACGACTTCATTTGTCGTCACCCATTTTCTTCGTTTTGGTTGTATTTGTTTGTGAGTAATGCAGTTATTTCATCCGGAAATCGAGGCGAATTATTCCAACTCTCTCGGCTCATCTCCGCATGAGCTAATTGATCGGAGTTTTTCTGGTTATTTCGGTGATTTATCGGGGGTTGTTGGGACTGCCACGTGGCGCTGGGTTTTAATTCCCGCCTAATTTTTCGGGGATGAAATATGGGAGCGTTAGTAAGTGAAACATTATCACATTATCCGCTTCCAAAACAAGTCTTGATTAATAATGGTGCAGACGCTAAGAAGACACCTCTTGTTTTGTTGCTATTAATATCTGCCAGTACCTCGGCACTAAACCAATTATGAGAATCAACGCAAATGCGCGCGAATGATAAATCTTTAATACACAATCGCTTATTTGAATACTCTCCGTTTGCAATAACATGCGATCATTATTCATAATGATGACATGAATCATAAATTTCGGATGAAAGCATTGGTGGCGAAGCGGCGTTTTGTTACCCTTTATAATTACGACATAACACAAGACGAAATTACGGATCCTCAAGAATTTTTATGGCGAGGGGATGGAAGATAAAACTTGTTAAACCAACCGCAATTGTGATTAAATTAACAATAAACTGGAGCAAATGAAACAACAATGTTCTCACAAATTTACCGGTATTTGTTTGATAAACAATCATTATCCGCCAACGGCTTTGTTCTCGTATTGATGTACGTTTTGGTCATTTTTTAGTGTTGTGTACTTCAAAATGTAAAAATGGAATTGTTTTTTCTGACTGTTCATCTATCTACAACCTTTCTCTCAGGAAGAGCTAGAGGCATTAAGCTGAAATTCCTAACGTTTCATGTTTGTGTAAAAAATTTAAGTTTCTAACTCTATGCAACAAGAAGGTATGACCTTTCAACACGTATGTGTGTTCAAATCATGGTGCACATTGTGACACATCAGTAAGGGTATAAATGATTTAAACAGATTTCGATGAAGACAAAAAACAGGAATCAGCAGAAGGTCCAAACGGTTCTTTTCAGCTCCAATTTTTAAACAGAGCTTTTCAGAACAAACAATATTCAAAAACTCAAAATAATACCTAGAATTAGCGGTATGTATTCTGAAGCTGGCAAACGATAATTAGTGGTAAATTTTGGCTATCCGTCTTAAGTAAGGTGACCAAGATATTTCACTACTGAATGTATGTACGCTACATGTTATTGTGTTAATAAACTTGCAATTTCCAAAAGCTTGGGCTTCTCCGATAAAAGATAGAGCACGAGTCAAAATTAAAAATAAACTTAGATAGGCAACTACTTCAATTTTCAATGTATACTAACACACGGCTTCAACCTACGGTTGATATTTAATAAATGATGTTAAAATAACTGGTTATTATTAACTTTTGTTTATTACTCAGGACGCGAGTCCTATTCGTATTTGACCGTGTTTTTAAACAGCTCTCTATTTTAAAATATAGAGTAATTACATGCTTACCCGAGTCGCGGAGGTAAATTTGTGTCCTTGATCTCTGAAGTGCCTTTCAAGCTTCAATTTGTCTACTTTGAAATAATATTTTTATTGCCAGTCGCTTTAGAAAATTGGTTGAAATTTTGTCGACACTGCAAATTGAATGAGTTCACGACTAACGATATTACGTTCTGCGGACCTAATTATTTGGCTGTATTTAGCTTTAAAGGTTATTACACTTTTCGCCCTTAAATTGATTAAGATTGGAATAAGTTGACTTGTCACAATAATTACACTTTCCGTTGTTATTTTTCTTGTGAATGTTTAGAGCGTAAATGAACGTTGAATTTAGACGGAATGGTATTACGTAAGTTAGTCACACTTCTTCAAATTGAATTTGTAACTTGACAGAAGCAGCAGACTGGAAAGCCGACCCAGATCTACGACACGTCCGACAACCAAACAAACCTAATCAGACCCATTTCTCATTGTTAGCTACAAATGGAATCTGCGTGTTCTGATTTTTCTCTTTTTTAACACACTCCTAAGACCAAATAAAATTACATTAAATAGTAATAGTCGGGAAAGGAAGTTGCTTGGATACTTTCCCCAGAAACGCTAGAATATTTACTGTTTATTCAGCGCTTGGAAAAATATTATTTGAGGAAGGCTTCCAATAACACAAGCAAATGGGTGTGGGGACTATTGTCTTCAAGAGCAACTCGAAATTTCTCTAGATTTGCCCTTATAATTATTTCACGTGTTTTTTCTGTCAAGAAATTGCTCCCTGTTTCGTTCCCTCCAGCCATTGTACCGAACGTCTTTATTAAAAAACTTCTTGGTTCTCTCCTTTGTTGTGGTGAGGGTGAAATTTGTGAAATTCTAGTAGCAGAATCTGCGGTTTAATTTGACAATTATCGAGCCAGTTTTGCAATATTACGATTACTGCTGATAATCTCAGCTTGAAAATGTATTGGTTGGAATCAGTTTACGATATTTCTTTTGTTCTCTGGCCTGTATTGTGTTGTATTCGAACTTCATTAGAAATTAAACAGTCGATTCAGATTCATCCAATGGAACTGAGTATTTGATGATGATCAAACTTGTATTTCATGAATTCATTTATATTAAGTGGCTGAACAACAGCGGCTGGGAAATTATAAATTCTGTCTGAAATGAATCATACATAAGTAATTTTAATTTGGTGTTACAAGGTTTCAATAAATAACAAAGAAACACCCTGTAAGATTGGCATTATCAAAAGGGGATCGTTGTTAACATGCCGGGGTGGGCGACCATGTGGAAGAACGTTTGCGTTAAGTACAAAGTGGATACAGACTGATGACGATAGAATTAGCAAGAATGGTCTTTTCTCGCTGCTGGGCAGGTTCGTAGCTAGGGGGAAGCTACTAGAAAAAAAGTGTAGACCCAAAAAGTGTACAATTTTTTAAATATTTTTAATACCTACAAAACAGTAGTCGTGTAGACAGACACAGTGTGCCATCTAACGAAGAGTACTGGAAGGTGCGAGAATTGGTATAATAGAATACTTCGTTAGATGGCACACTGTGTCTGTCTACACGACTACTAGCCGAACTTCGCTTGATATAAGCGAGTTCTCCCACCTGTTCCAATCGAGCACAACGCTCCGAGATACACTGTACTGATGAGGGGCAAAAACCCCGAAACCGGTATACAGTTTCTCGACGTTGTTGTTCGATTGGAACACCTTTGTTACCTACAAAACAAATTATACAATAGATAATAAAATGGTATAATAAAGAATACGTTTTGAAAAGTCACTTCTGTGGCATAAATTCAAGCTTATCATGGATTAAGAAACAATTTTTTTTATGTATTTTTGTATATTTGCTCATTTTACCTGTTTTATTTTGCTCGTCTTGCTCAAAATCTATTCGTGCAACGCTTTTTAATATACTATTTTGGTTATTTGAATTTTTAAAGAAAGTTTTTTGACTTTGCCTGCCCTATACCTTTATTTGCCCTTTCTAAGATCATAACCTGGCTACAGGCTTTCCTGCTGCTTAGTGCCAGTTTTTTGATGAAATATGGTATTGGCAAGATTCGAATGAGGAATAAAAGCAGATGTCTATGTGTTGGAGCCGGTTAGTAGGGCGATAAGAAGCGACGTTTTAATTAACGCCATGAATGCAGATAACAATTTATGAATTATGTTGTTCAATAAAAGACGTCGGTGAGCACATTGTTTTACGTAGGTAGTTGGAAACGAAAGCAGCTCTTGTCGTTCAATTCCGGAGAAATAAAATATTCATCAAGATAAATCGGAGTTGGAAACTTTTCCATTTTAGATATTCAGTCGGAGCGATGCTCGAATAGGCCTGTTGTACAGAACACGCAAGGCTTGCGACTTGTCGCAAAGCTGTCACTCCATACCAGCCGTTCTGGCGACGACTGTCACCGCCAGAGTTCTATTAAACAATGTCTCGGAAAAACGGAATACGCATCAACTTGCTTCGACTGTAAATATACAGGCCTCCAGCGACACGAAAACAACCCCATCCGGAATATAAAAACTTTTGAATTCGTTACATGAAAATTAATTCAACTTGTGCGACTTCCGAGAGGCCCTTATCAGATTAGACAACAACTTAACTTGAATGTATTTCGAAAGGGTGATTTGTATACCACTCGCGGAATTGCGACATTTAATAACGACACCAAAAATAAAACACAAATTCAAGAATAGGTTCATAAACTTGCTTTGAACTCAAAGAAACTTCTTTTTACTTTGCAAGTAGCATTAAACATTTTTTTAAGTAAAAGTTGAAATGTTTACGGGAGGTTATAAAACGAAAAGGTATCGATAAATGTTATAAAGATTTTATGTGCGTGCATATATAGCTTTTTTACGTTTTCATATGCTGAAAAAAAAAAGATTTCTTTTTTGTTCTAAATCACGGTTGCCATTAAGAAGTGATGTGTTAACCCCAAAGTGATGGCTCTTTAAGTTATCGATGTTTGATAAAGTGGAAACAACAAAGAGTGAACACTAATCGATGAAATTTTGATTAGTGCTTAAATATTTATTTTGACGACAGAAATTAGACTTGGGTTAAAAGATCACGATTTATTAATTAATTAAAAGAATCAATCGTTAATTACAGCTGCCGGTGTTAATTACTAAACACGAATCGATTTTATATAAGTGAAAGATTAATTTTCAGACCGATTTAAGGGCAGTTTAATATTTCGCAAAGTGCTTGTGAAATATTAGCAATATTTTCTATTTTATATTTATAAACTTGTATTTACCTTTCTTTGTTGTTTGTTCTAAAAATTTATATCAAAAATCTGATAATAAAAAATTAAATATTTTAGTTTGAATTTGTATTTCCGTCTATTTCGTCAGACCCTAGCACCAGGAACTTTCTGCAGTACTAAAAGGTCACACAGTTGATAGGTGAAGATTATCTTTATAAACATGCTTTCAAAGGTAGCTTGATGAACTTACGTGTTTTTAAGGTATTCCTGTCAGGTTAAATTAATATCATTATAACCCACCTCATAGGAAAAAAACAATTTTACACATTCTTGGCAAACTAAATAATATCATACTAAGACAGGCAAGTAAAAAAATCCAATTCTTTAATTATTGATGATGAATCAATTTCTGTGTTGGTAATAAAATTATCTTTTAATATCAGTGTACAATTAGAATATTTTTTTTACAAACGCTAATTTAAATCTTCGTAATCAATAACGATTATCTGAATTAATTACCTCTAGCGAGACGACTAAACTCATAAAACAAGATAAGTTTCATAGAAGATTTATTTTAACACAGAAAATATTATCTGAAGTTAGTAAACTTGAGAAAAGATTAATTCAAATAAAATTGAAGTTCTTATTTGGTAAATCAAATGCAGGAAATACCAGGAGATTAAAATTTTGTTTGAAGAGTAAACTGGTTGCGAAATATTATAAATTTTAAATAACATCTGAGAGTGCATACATCATAGCCTATCTACGTAAAGTTGTTGTATATCAGTACTTATACATGCAACATGCATCTTTCATTATAATCCATATTTAATTAAAATAAACAAGTATGGCAAAAACTTTTATACACTAGTGTAAGAATATGAGCTTGTTGAATGTTCACGTAAAATTGAATCTTAAAACTTTTACATTATCAAGATTTATGTCATTTCTGCCGTTAAGTGAAGCTATTTTGCCAGGGCGAAGAAAAATGGGCCACTTTGAGAAATGTCCGTTATATCTCATCTCGTATTAACCGCCCAACAACTGCAAACATCGTCGTCGCAATTTTAGTTCAGTCATTTTAGGTTTTATCTGCCGAAAATGTATTGGAAAGAGGGATTTTTGCATATAGCTTCATTGGACAGCCAGCGTTGAGCGAACGTTTTTGTTTTACATATTTTATAACATTAAAATACTGTTAATCATAGAAACTGATACATCAAATTAAAGCTTTTTTAATTCTACTGAGAAGGGGAAGTCTGTGAGAAAATAAAATGTTACACTAACAACAACATTATTTGATAAAAAATAATATTTTTGGTGCAAACTCTGAAGCTAATTCACCCACTTCGCTACTAGAAGTACATTTAAAAATTGTAACTTCTTTAAGAGATAATGTTCTGTCAAACATTAGACTGATCTTTACGCTCGAAAATGGGAATTCTCTCTTAATACTCTAATAAACATTTTAAAACTTCGGTATCTTCAGGAGAAATTTATAGCTAAAAATAACGAGGAGTCTCTAATCGTTTGAAAGTGAACCTGTCTCAAAAATAGCATTGAGACATGAGTAGCTATAACCATTATCACAAAGTAGAGAGTTTTCATTCAACACAAACAAACGGATAATTGCAAATCGTATTCTATCAACTTTTTAACATCAAATCCAACTCAAGTTAACGATAAGATTCTTAGAAATGGAAGAACCAAAAGAACTGTTAACACCTCACAGAGCTTATGTTTTTTAATAAAAAGCAAAAGAGTGTTTAGACAAGCAAGACTAACATTCTGTGTATCACAAGTGGTACAAAAAACAATCCACTTTTTACATTTTTCTTTATTTTAAATTACAAAACTGGTTGTATAGAGTTTTTCTTAGGCAAATTTTTAATATTTTCGATTTCTAATCTAGCTAATATCTACATATTGGAAAGAAAAAAATGAAAAAATACTCTTTTTCAGGACTTTTAAAATATTTATCAAAACATTAAAATGAAGCTGTAATAGCTAGAATGGCCAATTTTTGAACTAGGATTTTTTGGACTATTTCTCCCGATCGACTCTTTAAATGCAAAATGAATTTCGAAAGGTTGAGTATTTTCAGGTGGTCGGCGTCAAGACGTCCAGACGTCTTCTTTATCAGAAACGAGGGTTGACGTCCCGGAATCCGCTAAATTCGAGCCTTGAAACGTGTCTTTTTGCACTATCCTTCCGAGTTTTACCGAAACACTGTGGAAGGATAATTAGTCGTGTAATTCAGAAATGTCGCGTCTGCACGAATTCAAATTAAACTTGGCGAGTTGTTTTAAGCAAGTTATCCAGAATGTGTGCGATTGCACAAAGCGCCTTATAACTTTAATCAGCAATAAGGCCAATCCAGCCGTCGCAAAATACGGACGTTTTCTCTTCATTACCGGTATGGAAAATAAGTGGCCGCGCAACCTAACCTGACCCAGACCCTCTCATGCTGAATCCGCAACACTCGCTTCTAATTATCCCTCCACCTCTAAATCTGCAATATAAGCTTAGATATTCCTCATTAAAAGTTGGTTCACGTTTTCACATACATGATGTAAAATAACCCATATCTCCTGTTTGTCTTTTGTTCCGTCATTCGTACGCTGACGAAGTGTTTCAGTTAAGTCAAATTCCGACACACTCCAACTGGTCATAATTAAACTTTAAAGCCGGAAAATAATGACACAAAAGGTAAATATTATGGGCGCGGATGCATTAAAGTTAAATAAACACAAGCGTGCTCAGGATAATAAAAAACAAACAGCCATGCAAATTTTCAAAACTAAACCAACACTGACACAGAATTTAGGTTTCTTTTATTTTCAGTATTTGTAGTAAATGGTCATAAAACAATTCTTTTCATTTTTTATCTGCAAAACTAATCGCATAAGAATTGCAAGTAATGGGTGTAACCGTAGGTTACTATACATAAAAAACAGTGGTTGCCTACCGAATGTTTTTAATTTTGTATCACTTTATTTACTTTTATTATTTATTTTTAATTTGAAATTTGGCTCAAAAATATTTTTTAAATAATATAGTAAAACTAAATAAGTAGCTGTTTGTTTAATTTTTTATTTATTTTCTACTTATATTTTTCTGTGTATTTTTATACTACAGCTCATCATTAAAAGCATTTGTTTCCATTTGGTTAAACAGTGTCTTTATTTGGGCTCTATATTCTTCCAAACTTTTATTGTTTTTCTGGATTCCTCTGTTGAAAATCATCGCGTTTGCCAACTTTATATCGGTTTCTATATTTGACTCTCAGAGGTGTTACTCGTTCTGATGTTGGTTCGATTTTCTTAATTTGTGCTGATTTTATTTTTCTAACTTTTTTTTAAGATCTTCTTTAATTTTTAGAAGCTTTACGTCAGCATACTTCTTTTCTTCTAAAATGTTTGTTTTCAAAGTAATTTGCAAAACGTCGAATTTAACAATAGTTGATGATTAAACTATTTTTAAAATAATTTTTTTGTGCTTTTTAATTATTTTTTTTTACCAAGCGTCGTTTCTCACATTCTTCTTTTTCTATGTCGTTATCAATCTTTACCAGAAACTTCTTCTGGCTGTTCCAGAAGCTTTTTTTGTACTTTTGATTTCAGTTGATCTTTTCTAGAATTTTCTTTTGTTCTTTTTTTTTGCCAAACATTTTTTAAATTTTCTTTGTTTTTTCTAACGACGTTTTTAAACTCTTCTAGAATCATTTTCAGTTTCTATTGAATTTTTTTTGACTCTTCTTTTTTTCCAACCGACGTTTTTATAACAAGCATTTAACCAATTGTCACAAACATTTATTTAATGTGGATAGTTTTGACTTATAATGTTAATAGAGGGTAAAGAAACTGTTTCTTCAGAATGTTGAACAATCTTCACCATTCAGTTGACTCTTTGAAGTTCTAAAAGTTTTCTTAAACGATTACAAAAATTTGTTTGTTTTGTTGGATGTGACTTTTGTAGAATCTTTTTAATTTTTATATCTATTAAATTTTGTCAAAAATAAAAAAAGATGCTGAATAACTGTCGTTGAATATACGAGGTTACATTCTAGAATTACCACAAACAAATGGATTTGTTTTTCAAAAGAAGTTGAAATCTCATGAACTACTACCACTAAGGGTTTCGTTTCATTTAGCGATTTTCAAAGGGCATTTTTATATTTCCACTATGTTGTTACCTTTGATACGAACAACAAAGGCAGACGAAGACATTGATCGTTGATTGGGTTTAGTAAAAGTTGCTATTTTGTTAATCAAATATGATAAAAAAATGTGTTAGTGTAATATTTTGTATTCATGTATTAAAAGCCCTTAAATAATAATAATTTTTTATGTGGGAGGAGTATTAGACAAAATTTTTTCTTGCAGTCGAGATCTTTAGAGACGTAAAGTTATAAAAGCTTTATTACAAACATGATAAAACGAGTGCCTTATTGCTAAATTATATTCTTCGAATTGAATTATATTAAAAGGACGAGGCTTTTTTTATATTTTTTTGCTCATAAGTAAACTAATTTCGATGAACGACTGAAGGCAAAGAGCTTCTCTATGGTACAAGTCGCATCCGTTCCAAACTATTTTAGTGAAATTCTGAAAGCTAAATAAGTACTTTAGGAAATTTATTAACAAGTTAGTCTGGTAAAGACTTCGTCTAAACATGGTATCAAAGCTTGGAATATCAACGATTTTGATTTCGTTTTCGCATTTTAGTCGAATTCAATGTAAGCGGAGCGTTCATGCATGATCATCCTAGCATAGCTTACCAACTAAAAGTATTTTAATCTAGCTTTTTTCCTTTTCACTTCCGTTGCTTCACTTTCATCGCATCAATCTTTCGCGAGTTGTTGGCAAGCAATCAATCTATTGTAACACCGAAGCAATACTATATAATCCGATTTCAATGTGTTTTTTCCTGCGACGACTTGCCAGCTTTTTCAAGTTAGCATGGCGTCCTGCGATCGATCAAGACGAAAGAATCGCTACTTAAGACACATTGTATTGTGGGAATCGATATATTAGAGCTTTAGAAACTCGCAAAGCTCGCGATTACGACCGTACACCTTGTCGTCGATTCGATGATGAATTCCTGAAGTTGGAAGCAAATTTTTGGCGTGATGTACACCCGCGCAATAAATCTGAAAGTTGAGCGAAGTTGGAGCCCTATGCAGTCATCCTCTTGAATAATTGGTCGCGGTTTGGCGCGTGATGAATGCGCGGGTTAACGGATCATTATTAAACCTGTCTGAACGACGGCTAATGCTCCAAAGCTCGCTGTTTCAGTGGCCGGCGTCCCTTCATCTTTTCCTGATTTACCACAGACGTGTGAATTCGCAACGCTCGATAAAAACTTGCAAAATTAAAAATCATAAGCTGGCTGTCAAAAACTCTTATTAATTCCACTGGGGGCTAGGACAAACCAAGCGAGTTAAAAATTTTGACAACCATTATTGCCTTCACACGAGTACTGTATTACATCAACTATAATGAATAGACCATTCGTCCAAATAACAGAGGTTTTGAATTTAAACATCACTGGTATTTCCAACTAACACCATCGACAAGGAAAATGTATACACGAACTGCCATGTTTGTAGCGGAATAACATCGTGAATTGGAACAGGTATCCAAAAATCAATACAACAGATGTGTGGCTAGTGAAACACATCGTGTTTTCGTGGGAACGCAATCATATTTTGTGATTAACGCGAAAAGTGAGACGATGGGAGATTCTTATTAAAGTTTCAAATGTATGGAAATAAGTCGGTGGGAAATGAGGAGATTAGGTAGAATTTCCATGTCGGTTTGTTAGTGCATCGCGATATGCTATATAATACACCACCCTTTATAAACACCGAGATGAACACTACACATGCAGCTTATCGGTTCCCAGCAGACTTCTCGAAAGAGAGATGATGAGGTCGATCTGAGATACATTTCCACGTATCTAATTCGGATATTCAATAGTATGGCATATATCTCGGTTATGGCAAGTATGTAAACAAAAACGACTTAATTAATGGAGATGAAATCTAGAGCTTTTTTGCTCAAGGGAGTAATAAAATGCAGCCAGAAGGAAAACTAGGATTGTCAAGTCGGGTTTGCATTTTCTGTGACAATAAAATGTTTGCTGCATTACGAGGAGAGTGACTGACGGGTTTGGCTTAAAAGCTATGTTTTTTAATGCGGTTAAGCAGGGATATTTGATACTGCAAGAAGATTTGTCTTGCGGAAAATAATAAGACTTGGAAATTGAGATTCTATAAAAAAACATAGAATTAATCAATACCTTGTAAACATATCAAATTTTTTGATGATATTCTGTTGTCATAGCTTGAAAACGTGATACTTTATACAAATAAAAATTCACAGCACTAAAACAGAGGAATAAGTTATAAAAGAAGTCTGAATGACAACAAATAAAATGGAAATTTTCTTTTTCCATTAAATTGCGTGGCGAGCCACAAGATATTTCGTCTGGAGTTTTTGTTTCTGTCTAACAGCTTTTCGTGTTTTTATAAATTTTTAAAATATCATTTGCTTACAAACGATGCATGATGAATGTGGAATTCAAGAATAGTAATATATTTTTTAGATACAAACTCAGTCAGTTGATTACTAAATGATTAAAATTTTTTTTATGCAATAGCCCAATTATTCAAAGTGAAACAAGGTGTAATTCTGGAACTGTAATTAATGTCGATTTTAAAATTTGATGTCACAAATTTATTTCGCAAATTATTTTACGATTACACTTCTACTACTAAATGTAATAGAATAAAAATTGTAAATATTTGATAAACATAGATAAAGGATAGATGAGGAATAATAAACAGTCAATAATATAGTCTGCTTTTATCATCTGTATCAAGGGAAATTATTCTAGTTTTTTTATGGAAATCATAAAAAATAGTAAAATTTTAGTTCTTATATCATTCGAAAGCTTTTGAAAGGACGATCATTTTGTATTTGTGTACCAAATTGCTAACTTTGAAAAGACACAATTACAACTTGAATTTTGTGAGACGGTAAGTGTGATTTTTATTAGAAAGAAAAGTATGGTTATTATAATAATTATTTGTATTTTTGAGAAGAAGAGAAGGAAGTTTTTTCGGTATGTGCTGATCTAATTTTCTCAACAGGGTAACTGCAACATAAATTGAACAAAACTTTTAAGATTTTGGAAGCTTTGGAATAGTATCAAAAATTTTAATTTTTTTTGATTTACGATTTCATATACCCTTCTTTGGTAGCAATATTGTAACTGTTAAGTCGTCTTTTTAGAGGCAAAATTAACGTGTCTAAATGGACAGACGTTTTAAACTTTGGTTCGGGCGTCTTTATTGCTTTCAATGTGGAGATATTTTACTGGACTTACCATATCTCACTCTGTAGTTTGTATATGATTTATATTTATATTTATCAGCATCAGCTTTATTTATAAAATAAAAATTAATTTAAAATTGCTACAGCGCCATTTATTTGTAACGTGTTAGTCATTCAACTGGTCTACACGGGCGCTCAAAACCCAGCAGCTTAAATGAGAGAACCTATTATAGTTTATTATAATCAAATACTGATTGAGTGAGTAACTGTCAATATGCTCTTAAGTTGTACCGCCTTTAAATAACTTTTAATAAAGTGTAAATAATAACGCGAAATCACGCTATTGAAAATCTACTCGCTAACGCCGAGTATTAATTGTTAGTTTCCTATAGTAAATCTTAAAATCAGTGGCTTTATCTTACACATTTAACGTAAAATGATGCTAGATTTTTGAAAAGTTTTTAGTTTTGATCAGCTGTCTATACTGATTCATTTCTATACTATGGCCCTAACTACTAAGGTGAGATCGAGATGTGACTGAATGAGAGCAGGCTGAACCGCGTAACTGTACTGATGTGAGTAATCATTACAGTTACGCTGGCACAGCTTGCACTGATTCAGTTATATTTCGATCTCAGGTTATATTCTAATGTAAATAGCTATTTATGATTTAGGAACAGTGTAAATGTTAAATTTCATTTTTTTTAATTTCTAAAATTAAATAAGATGTAACAATAATAAACAAAAAAATACGAAGAATAAGTAGTAGTTCTTGTCAGAACAATATAAGAAAAAATATCGATACAATTTTACAGTTTTACAGTATCAATACAGTTTTAAATAAGAGATTTTCCTATCTTTGCTGTTATTACCATAATTCAAAAATTAAAAAATATGTATTAACGTATTATTATTACCATAATTCAAAAATTAAAAAAATATGTATTATTAACGTTTATAGTCTTCTTTGCACTCTTTTTTTTGCAAAATATAGTTAAGAACAAAGATTTTAATTTTTTTTATTAAAATAGTTGCATTTTTGGCGAAATTACAGACGTTCGACGGAAAAAGGTAAGGAAAATGGGATAAAAAAATCTGTTGAAACATACACCGTTTCAAAATTAAGATTTTAAAATAAAAATTTAAACATATTTATTATTTTACTTTGTTCTAATTTAAATTTAAACTCATTTTTATTATTTTCTCCGTCAGATTTAGTTACCTTTTTTTAAAATTCTTTTATATTATTTGTATTATTTAGTCGATGTACTTTTCTTGATATTTTCGAATAATTACTTCTAAAATAAGCGATAAAACACGAAAGTGCGTTGTTAAATGACGGTCTCTGAGATACAAAAATTTATCTACAACTGCTTAGAAAAAATTGATGTCAATACTAATATGTCTCCATACCACAAATAGATGGGAAACTAGTCAGATCCGTTAAGCTGTCAGATGCAAGTTTTTAAAAATATAAATAAAAACTTTTTAGATGTCTCTTAGATACGTTGCGACCTTCGCAGGGCTAAAATTCAGATCTAAATTGCGGTTGTCTTTTTTCTTGAGTCACTCTGTATGTAATTTGAGTGAAATTACATGTTAATGTATTATGTGGAAATTGTGATCAAATTGGTTTTCTGGAATAAGTCACTCAGTCTCGAGATATATTCTATTTTCCCTTGTGTTTTTCTCAAGTAAACGCGTAAATAAAAGCATTATTTTCTCAAGTAGCACGTAGTGCTCGGTTGATTATCACCTTTTTATTTATTCTTCTGTAATTAGCATATTTCTTTTTATAAATAGGGCGGTAAATTTATCTTAGTTTTTTCGTCTTTCGCTTTTTAATCTTTTTACTTTACCTCCGTATAAATTTCTACTGACTAGTAATTTATTACGAGAAATAAAAAGTGCGATCAAAGCAAGCGAAATTTAACAGAGCGTGAGGAAACAAATATTAAATGCGGACGCGAAGAAAATTACCCGGCGCCTCCACCAATAGTGTTATGAATAGAGCTTACCTGATCCTTGACAGATTTGATTTAGGTGCGAGAAAATATTTCTCTGTTAATCTTTTCTCGGTTTTTTCCGTTTTTTGTCAAAACAGTTTTAGATATCGATGTTGTTGTTTTTGTTCTTAGGGTTAGAATAAATCAAATGATCGGTTTATCCTGCGAAATTTATAATGGATCTGCTGAGGCAGAGAAGGGCGCGGAGTTTGCTTAGCACGTAACTCGTGGGTCTTATCTTGTAATTAGGTATACAGTCGCTTGATGTTTATCACGAGTGTGACGTCACGTAGGAATTAACTAAAAAATATATTTCGTGGCTCCTAAAAATTAACTTTAATGAATTCTGTTTTGATTATCTTTTGACAGTTTCTAAATGAGGTATTTAAATAATACAGGTGGCTGAATTTAATGCCGTCATGCTTTCGAAGTGGCGTATTAGATATCTGTGGCGTGATAAATGTAACGCTAGTTACATTTTTACAAATAGAAATTCGAGCCATAGACACGACGAGTTAAATTTGGGGAAACGTTCACGATTTTGCCACGATGGAGGCATAATAGAACGACACGCGAAAACCATTAGCGGTAGTCATGGAAACATTTCGTTTCAGTCTAAGGGAGTCTCTATGTTTTTATTATTATTTTATTACTTTATATGATGCTTACATCAACTTAGTGAGACGTATAAACAAAACATAACAAGAAATTTAAGGGCTGGCTCACCCCAAAAGGGGAAATTTTATTTGCGAAATTGTGTCAAGGTTGAAGGTACAGCTACTAAATGAAAATTGTCTCTTTTATTTTCTTTTTTAAGAATACTTGAGTTTATTTACAATTAGCACAACGCGCTGCGTTAATTTAATTAGAGAGGAGTCTCAGTGCGTGTGTAGGTCCTTCTTGAAATTCATGGACGGTTTGCTCGAGAATGAATGGTGAAATGCAATAAACCAGACTAATTATTATAAATAGGACCTATCGAGCCAATTTGCTTTCAGGCTTTTTGTTTGGAATAAATGGAATTAGGTATCTTTTTAGGTGAATTTGTATGAATTGCTTTGATAAAAACCTTCAATATAATGTAGGTTTAATTACTGATGCTAATTTTATTTTATTAAATTAGTTTACTGGAAATATTTTTAGTCCTGAAAGGCACGCATAAATATCCAGTTTTTGTATAAACAATTTCATTACTCTGTGTACAAAATGAAATTGAAATACATTCGCATTGTTTACTGCATTATTGAGTGTTTAAATTAGTTTTATTAAAAAAAGTTTCTAAGAATTGGAAAGTAATTTGAATAATGCTGTCAACTGTAAACACGCAACTTACCCTTCCTGTCGTTCTAAATTTAAGACAGACGATACCAATTTTGCTTAACAAAAAATGCTGCTTTATGTCATGCCAGATCGTTCTGAAAAATTAATAAAACATGTACAACGAATAAAGGTATTTCAGCTTTTCAGGATACTCGTATATTGTAGGAATGAATAATTTTCTTATTTTATAAAGGAAAATTTAATAGCTGCTCAGCATGATTGCTTATTGATCGATCCACTGTTGAATGACTCGGTCAACAATGTCTAATAAATAGCATATTATATCAAAAACAAATTATTGACAAGGCGTCAGGCCGGAAGTGACAAGAAGTGATTTTATTACGTGTTCTAGGTCGGCATTTTTGAAGCCCTAAGTCATGTAAAGTTATAATAAGGCACGAGTAAAGTTGTAGGTGTACTCATATTAAGAGGAGTATGGAGTCAGGTTGACCCTGAAATTTCCCGTCCGAACCCTCGAGTGTGAAATCCTGATCGGTAGCACCGAGGAAAACAATAAATGACGATTTACAACGCCAAGATCGGAGTACAGAGGTTGTTTCTCTTATAGTAGAGTTCCAAATGCTCTCTTACTGTTTCTCGGGTTCCCCCACTCTCGCTGTTCTACTAATAGTGGAGTAAAATCACTGTTCTATCAGGCTTCTTTCTCGCAAAATTTTTTTTTAAGATATAACCAGACGGGACCTTTACAGTCTTGTAAAGTACCATTTTGGCCATCTGAAATCGCAATCTACAACTTTTTTTAGTAGGAACTTTGTAAAATATTTTTTTTTATATCGGAGCAACAGTGTTCAAAATCGTGTTTTTTAAAACATACATCGCGCTTATAAATTAACTATTTCACCTAAGATTTTGAAATTTTGTCCACTTATGGAGCAAACCAGAGCGCAACTGACAGTAATAAGAGATTTGAAAAAAAGATTTTTGTTTTTGTGAAAGGGGCATCTAAAGTCACTAGTTGTAAAATTGTGCATTGACAATTTCACCCTACGGGAAGCTATATGAATTATTAAAAATTTGTGTATATAATATACATTTTCGGATTCACAAAACTCTAGATAAGTTTTTTTTAAAAAAAATAAAACAATAATTCAAATAGTTTTCGAAATATTATTTTTTTAAAACAAGGCTTTGCCGTGTTGCTTCGCGCCACACGCGTTATATCTACGCACTCGCACAGTAGTTCTTCGTTTGTAACATTCTAATTGAGGAGCTCGCGTGCAAAACCGGATATATCCACTTTTCACAAAAAATTATTTTTTGGTGGTTTCTGGGTCTAAGTTGTGATATCTATATGCTCATACATTCGTTTGCAGCCAAAACCGTGTAATTTCTTTTGAAAACGTTAAGTAAAGTTCGACTTTTTTTCCATTTTTTTTTTGCTAATAACGCCAAATTGTTTCTTTTAAAAAAAAAAAATAGATGACAATCACTTGCACAACCCCAATAAATTTAAACTGTTTTTAATAATAATAACACTAAATAACATTATTTTTTAAAACAGATGTGTAGAGTGTTTTTCTCATCTGCTGCAAAATATGTAAAAGTGGATATAACCGGTTTTGCACGCGAGCTCCTCAATTATATTATGACTTACTTGAAGGTAATTTGATAGCTATAATTATAAACCCCAAAAATAATTTATCAAATTTTATTAAAAGAAAAATGTTTTTATGTAAATTTTTTAAAAAAGTAAAGCTAAATTTCTTCTTCATCTTCATCTGATTTGTCGTTGGTCTCTTCAACATTGTTTCACTGCTGGCAGGAGCAATCAATACAAGACTTTAGTCCTTCTTTCAAACAGATACATTTTGAAGTATTACATGATTTTGCACTTTTACTAAAAGAAAACCTATGTTTTGAAGAATTACATTACATAAATATTTAGAAAATTTTGGATAGTGCCTTTTGACACAAAACAATTTTTGAACAACTTCGGATATAATATATTTAGGGCATAAGCCATCATTTCTGAAAAATCAACTTTTAGTCTTGAACTCACATAATCACTTTTTAAAGCGTTTTAGGCGTTCTGTGTACCATACTATTATGGGAATAAGAAAAATAATAAGGAAACGCGCGAATCTGTAACACCTTTATTTACAATAATATTTTAATGAGATTTAGTACAATCATTCTTCTAATTATTAGCTACAAAATGACTTAAAGTGATTCTTAAAAAAATATTTATAAATAATATAAAATAATTATTAAAAAAATGTTAAAATTTAAAATTAACGAAATTATAAATTTAAAAAAGTCAAAATGTAGTTCATGTTATTACAATACTTGTAACGAAAACCTATTTTCCTTTTTTTTATAAATAAACATGCTATAACTTCGCGCATATACATTGGAATATACAATAAGGTGTTATAAAAATTTGTGCAAAAAATTTAACCTGTAATACTATAATACTATAATACCACAAATAATAACAATCTGCAAAAAAATTTTTGTCCTACCTCAACTAATAATAAGATTACAGGCCTTCAAAGTTGGATATAAATAAACATTCTCGAAATCTCGAAAACCACTTAACCGATTAATACCAAATTTGGTACACAAATAAAGTTGAGTGTACTCTTTTTATTTATAGTTGCAAAATTTTGCTGCACATCTCAATTTTAAGTTACAGCACTTTTGTTACACATTTTGGGTAATTAACCAATTTTATCCTTATTAATTTCCACTTTTTATAGCAATAGTGAATATGCCAGTAGATTTCGAATAAAAATGCAAGAACGCAATATTTTGCTAAAACGTACTGTTTTCAAGATATTTACGTTTAAAGTATAAAAATGACTTTTAATCTCTAACTTTGGCGTTCTCTAGCTCCTAAACTGTGCAACATGGTATAGAGGTAAATTGTGTTAAATCGCTTTATTTTGACCTGAAAAACCTATAGTTGTCTTATGTTAAAAAAATTGTTATAGGTTTTGTAATAATTAATTTTTAGAATTCCTTGGGGTTTATCTTGGGATTGGGGACTGCGGTTTGGGTCGAAATAAAATTAATTAATTTTGCCGACGTTTCGTGGCTGTTTATTTGGCCACTTCTTCGGGGCTATCGTGATTAGTGGTTAAATTCACGTGGAAGTTACATACACAAAAACGTTAATTTTTAGGTTATAATTTTGTTATCAGTTGAGATAAGCCAAAATTTTTTGCAGATTGTTATTATTTGTGGTGCTGTATTTCAGCTTAAATTTTTTGCACAACTTTTTGTAACACCCTGTATAATACATATATTATACTATATTATACACTTATATTACACTAGAGAAATTCCTCCACACTCCTCCAATTTTCTTATGGAAATGGACTTTTATGTTATTTTTGTTATTATGAAACAAATTTTATTTTTTTTATTTTATTATTAGAAAAGGTATGAGGTTATTTAGAAACATATTTATGTGTCACAACTGTTATTTTTATGTAAATTACTTTAAATATCAAGAACTAAATACTCTATATTAATGCCACGATATCAGTAATCAAAAATTTCGAATGATGACGTAAATTCATTTGCATAAGATAGTTGGTATAGCTAATTTTATCATTAGGTTAAAAAAACAAATATGTTTAATTTTAATAAAACGAGACATTTATTTTATAAATCTAGAAATAAACTTCTTATTGGCATATTTCTAGACATTCTGGGATCAGTTAGCTCTGGAAGAATGCACAACTTGTAAAACCTTTCCAATTTCTCTTTCATCTTCGTTTCCCAAAAAGTATCGTCTTTAGTAATAATTTATTGGTGTCAATAAAATTGTACTGCTTTTTTATTTAAATAATTTTTAATAGTTCTTATTACATAATTGTATTAACTGAACGTAAGTATGGCTGAAACAAATTTGATTATAGACGGAATTATTACTTTGTAATTGTAATTAACAAAATATTTTATTTTCTTTTTTTAAATAACAGAAATTAGCTCAACGACTAAAGTCATAAAAGAAGAGTATTTGTAGCATGTTTATTTATATAAAAAAAAGGTTTTCGTTAGAAGTAATGTAATAACATGAACTACATTTTGACTTTTTTAAATTTTTAACTTTGTTGGTTTTAAATTTTTACAATTATTTAATAATTATTTTATATGGATGAAGGACTTCGGTCAATGGCCATTGGGAATCCCCAATAAAACATTATTAATATTATTTTATATTAATTATAAATATTTTTTTAAAAATTGCTTCCAGTCATTTTGTAGTTAATAATTAGAAGAATGATTGTACCAAATCTTATTAAAATATTTTTCTAAATAAAGATGCTACAAATTCGCGCGTTTACATGGAAATTCCCATAAGAGAACTTACCTTCATACTCCTTTTATTGGTGAGAGGTCAATTGTCGAGTTGTAAATCAAGAGGTTGCTCGTACGGTTTCAGATTGAAAACTGCGCGAATCTGTAGCAGCGTTATTTATGAAAATTTTTAAAAACGGTTTTCACTACGAGTATTGTAATAAAATAAACTACATTTTGACTTTTTGAAATTTTTAGTTCCGTTGATTTTAAGTTTAAGTAATTTTTAATATTTTTTTTTTATTATTTGCAACAATTTTTTTAAGAATCGCTTCCAGTCATTTTGTAGTTAATAATTACAAGAATGATTGTACCAAATCTCATTAAAATATTTTTGTAAATAAAGGTGCTACAGATTCGCGCGTTTACATGGGAATTCCCATAAGAGAAATACCTCCATACTCCTCTTAATATTCAGGAGGTATAAGGTTTTCCTGACCTAATTAAAGATTCTCAAATTAATCAAAGCTGTAAGCTGATAACCAACAAGTAAACAGCCATAATTTGAGACCTTCTGTGTGTGTAGCAATACTCGGTTAGTGCAATCTAAAATTATAGCCTGGTTATTGCAAAAATAACGCAATTTGCAGTGTAGTATTTGCACACAGAGAACTTTTAGTTTTTTAATTGAGTTTTCTTTTGTTTGTTTGTATGTAGTTTATTATAGTTGCTTTAATTGTATTGGTTGGTTATTTTACATGGAAAATAATAAAGTAACTTTTTAGTTAGAACAAAGACAAAACGGAATGTTATATATCTATCTTCTTTCAGAGTAACATGATGACAGAGACAGAGCTTATAACATGAGTTATGTGTGAATCATTACTAATTTTTACTATATTACTATATTTTTTACCGACAGTTTACTTCCTGGCATCATTACGGAAATTACATGTTCATATAAATAAAATTTGCAAAAAATAAATACCTAAACAATAAAAAAATATTACTTACACATGTGTTAAAAGTAGTACAGTTTCCACAATTTTATTTGGATAGTACTTAGAAGTAAAATTAAAACCAAGCAAAAAACAGAAAAAGTATTTATTAAGCAAAAAAAGGATATTATTTCACTGAATTAAAACATTGGCACTTTTAGCACAATAATTAAGATTTTTAAAAATTGCTAGATATTTTAGCACCAAAAATTAATATTTTTATTAAAAAACAACTCTACAAATTTTTTCTGTTGAATTAAATTGGTAGCAGCAAATGACAACAAATAAATTTTATTTTTAGTGGTTGGTTGGAAATTTAGTCAATTTTGAATCTAATTTGTAGTATAATTTGAATCACAGCACAGGAAAAAGTATTTTCGAATGAATAGTTTTTATTGTTGTACTAACAAATTTAAAAAAATGACGATATGTTTTTTATCTATTTTTTTTTAAATATTTATACATTAACACAATATAATCTCAATAATTAAGCAATTTTCGATGCTACTAGGCTAACGCATTGGTCTCTTAAGAATAAATAATTTTCAACTCTAACCATCTTTAATTTTTTCTCTTTTATTTGACCAAAAACTACAACAAGCTCTTTTGTAGTTAACATAAGAATTTATGTAAAAAATACTCCTATAAATTGAGCTATACGATTTTAACCAAATAATACATCTATTCGGACGCGCGGTTAGTTATTCTGAATGTATAACTTTAGTGTTTTCATATATGAGAGATTTAGAGGTTTTCTTGAAGCTGATGTAACGATCTGTGATGGTGCTGAATATTAGCTTAATGTTAGAAGGGCGCTTGCTGGTAAAGCGCTTTAAATTCTTTACCTTGAATTATGCGTGGGTGTTCTGGAATTGTTAGTCTGCTCAATACGTACGGCAATTCGTATTTTTGATAAGATTCTTGAGGTTTGAATTGCATGAAAATGTCGCGCGAACGCGTAAACGGAAAAACTGTCCTGTAGTAGTAAGAAATTGTCCTTTACGACCCGAGGTCAAATTAAGAAATTGTCCTTTACACCCCGAGTTGCTCAAAATAATTAATAGTAAAACAAAATTATTGCGCCGCAGACTAAACAACTTTGTTTTAACTAATTTGTCTTGAGAGTGATTACATTGTTCAATCAGTGCCGAAACTCAATTTATAAAATTTTGTAGTAGAATGTTGATTAATTTGGGAAAATGAAAGTATCTTGTTTTCTGTTGAAAAGGTTTGTTTGTCACATATGGACCCTGGGATTGTTTTTCGTGGATTGCTCGGAGCGCAATTTGTTATGGTAAAGCGTCAGGGTTTTGGGGATTCGGTAATCAAATCTGGGAGGCTTGTATAGAGAGGACTGTGCCTTGAGGAGAAAGTGTAGTTGTCGCGGCCTGACTGTTATTTGTCACAATGATTGAAGCAGCTTTCCAGGATATACATGTCCTCAGAGCTATTGCGGCGATTAATCACTCGGGCAATTTCATTTCAGGTTGCCACTTTACGCTCTCCATTCTACTAAACTTGTCCACGGTTGCCTTTTTGCGCCGTTAACTTCTTGACATGCGGTGTCTCATTTGGCGATGTTATTAAATTGGAGCTGCATACATGTATGCTGGTAATTAATGGACTAGAATCGATTGTGGAGCGGAACGTACTACCATCATCATCTAAAAATTTATCTCTCCCTCGTACTCTGATGACTTTGTCGTTTATGGAGAGACATCGTGTAACGATGTAATCAGCTGACATAAATTTCTATTAAACTATCTTGAGTTTTTACTTTAAGAGGACACAATAAAATAAATTTCGCGGTTTAGTTCGCAACCATATCTGCGATAAAGAATTGCCACATTTTCTCTCTTAAGTGCCCCAGACTACAATCAACGACGAATAAATTCTACATATCTATTTACCACAACATTTAAGTCTTGACATTAATAGAGCTTTAGCTCTTACATATATTTTTGGATTAAGAGCGCTTTTTCTATGGAGGACATTGGTTTTCCGATATCGGAAAGTTCGTATTTCTTCACGATTCTAAATACATCGTCTGTACTGAGATATTACGGCACATATTCAAGAAGCAATCTCAGTTCTTGTCCGACAAGCCATCTTATTGCTATTGCTATCACATTGAGGTGGTCGTATCAACCGCAATTCTCCATCGAACTTTTTACAATCTTGGATAGCAATCGGATATTTGAAATTTCTCAATATGCTTCTTCTCTCACCGAGCACGCTCTTGGCATAGCAATCGCACGTGTTTTATATTCTGTGAGCTTTATAATATTTATGTACCCCATGTTGGCGCTTTTCTTCACCTACTTTCCATCAGATATGCGCCATTGCATGTCTATCGGATGATTTAAATCGAGGGCGACATCTGAAAGCATTACGATTCACGAAAATTAGTCTTTACTTATAGAAATGATAGCAATTTTACTTGTCGAAGGAACGAACTAGGACAAACTACCGTTGGGAATGTGCCGAGTTTCAAACAAGAGCTTTTCGTTTGAAAATAATAGTGTTATTACTTACATAACCTCAGTATTGGCACATTTATACAGTCGCATTTTTCGAATTGAAAGCTCTGCTCTAATTTGTTTTAATAAATTTTGGTTCGCTCGATTTGTATTGGGAAGCTGTTTCATGATTATTTTAGTGTAGTCATAATAAAATAACAGAACTGGGTCCATTGATTTGAAACATGTTACAAATTTTATGAGTTTTATATTTAAATAAAAGAGCGAGCTTTTAGGCAATTTATACACCGCGTGTAGCAGTCATATTTTATTTCTCCTGGTAATTTGTCGAGAGTGTTAAATTTCATTTGCATGTTTTGAGTATAACATCAATAGTATCAGATGACATCCATTATAGAGAGCGCCTGTCGCAAAGCGCTTCACAGATAAATCAATTCCGCATTATTTAGTGACATTGCATGTAATCTAACCGGTCATTGCACAAGCATCATTGAACTGTACACAAATGTTTCGTTGGCAGATTTGGTCCAAATTTATTATTACATCAACGTACCGTAAATATACTCTTTGAAGGAACTGTTTACAATTGTAATTACTATATAACTTGGCGTAAAATTGAACACTTTGTTTTTAGAACGTTAATTTTAACTTTAAAAGAGCCCACTTAGGTCGCTTTATTAAAACATCAAAACATACCGTTGTGTACAACCAATCGATTTTAACACGGTGTAAGTATATTGTATGCCAACATTTTTTGTGGGCCAATTGTATTTGTGTTACCACAAAACCAGTCATCACTAATTCAGAACCACTTAATTATGATGTTTTCCATTACGTTATAATTTACCTCACAAAAGTACATGGAAAAAATTAATCTTGAATGCATGATTCTCGTATTTATGGAAACACTAATTTAGACACTTGTCCAATCTATTCTACTTTACTTTTTCTATTTTTAGTATCTAAATAGAAGTTTTTTTCTTTTGTTAGATAGATAAATTTTGAGCTTTTGTTTATTTTTACATTTCTTGTTTTTGAGATGTTACATGATAATGGGTTTCCATTTGGTGCACACATCTTACGTCACATTACGTCATTCTCCTAATTGATCCCGTAAAATTGTTGTATGATTTTGGTCATGATGCTATTCAAACCAAACTTCGACCACCAACTACCTGCAGATATGATAGAGAATTTCCATTCGAAGTCTCTTCTTTTTTAATAGATCTTTCTTTTTCTCGAACGTATTTTTTTCTTTTCATATTCTTTCCAAATCTTTCAGGAAGAACGTCGAGACTTTTCTTATACAGATGACTTTGTAAATTACAAATGTAACATCTAATTACAGTCGGATCTTTCTATATTTTGTCTTTTTGTTCAATTTGTGTTAGAACTTCTACTATTTGTTTGTCTGCTGTAGACAAATCTATTTACTAATCTATCTAGCCTACCTTGTTTTGTCAGATATCGAATTTTTAACAATCTCATATTGATGTTCTTGGATGCAGTCTCATTTAATATCAGGTGTTCAAGTAAAAAAACGCTCTAGAGTGCTTTGGAAATCAAAACAATTTATGAAGTATGTCGTTAGTGCAATCGGCTTCTGCAACAGCCAGTGACAGAACTGTCAGACTTTGAGGGATCAATAACCTCAACCGCATTATTTCAGCGATATAAAAAATGTGAAGCCGTAAGAACAGCTGATTTGTAATTACGAGAAACAGTGAACCAAAACAAAAAAAACTTGGAAATCACTAAAAGAAACGTTGAGTTACAATCTGCCATTTTAATACCGTCTTGTTTTAACAAAATTTTATAGCAATCTAGAACTTTTTTTTTTGTACTTGAACACATTATACCAATTACTACTGCCTCCAAAGCTGAGTAGAGCATAACTTGATCCATAAATTTTTATGGCAGTTGGAAATGTTTGGTAACAACCTAAAGTACTGAATTGTAGTTGTCTTGGTAGAACCCAGTAACAATGTTTTAATTTTTTTTTGCCGTTAACGTACTGCTTGCTTTCTATCTAGGAACTTTTTACGTTTAGTTTGGGTGGTTTTAGAAGGAGAGGAATAGAAATTGTCGGTTGTCATTGATCTACTTTTTTATAGTTTAGTTCTACCACCGTGCCAGCTACTAGTGTTCTTGGATTGCTCACTTGTCCTTCAGCAAGAACCAAGAAATTTAGCTTTAAATTATTTTTGAGATATTGTTGAGAAACTAGCTTTCTCTGCGAATATTCTCTGCTATTCTCTGCGAGAACTAGCTCCTTGTTGATATTCCGTAAATTGATGCATTGTGTATGCTTAGAGAAGCCTTCATTTACAAACTATCTAGAAACCCATTAGGTTTTCTGTTACAAGCAGAAGCAAAGCATCCAAGCATAATTAACTTGTAATGAAGAATAAAATTTAAGCATTCTATTGTCCCAAGTTCACGTTTTGTTTCGGTATTATGTATTTGCTTGATTTTCTGGCAAATTTGGCCAAGACACTGAAGACATCTATCTTATATTTATTTAGGAACGTTTTAAAAATCAGCATCAACCTTTTGGTTTTTTCTTGTTTGCTCCAATTGTTTAAACTGGTGCTCGTTCGGTACCTCTAAACTTTTTTTAGATGGTAATTGTAGCTGATGTTTTTTTCAGATATTGTTTATTTTCTTCGAGTTATGGAATGGACTTAACAGGAAATTTCTGGCGACTATTTAGAACGATAGAAGTGTGTTGTTATTAAGTTGTATAAATTTTTGAGTTATTTGTGTAAATTAATTTGTATTTGAATTAATTATTCGTTATTCGTTTAAAAATGTAACTTTTTAATGAATCATAAGGAAACTGAATTCAGTCCACGCTACAATTTATATTACTTTAATTGATAAATTTGTTACAAGTGAGTTTCGAATATTGCTTGCCAAAAATTTTGTTCATTACAATCACTATATAAATTTCAAATTTACAGTTCAGTGAACTGTTTATCACACTTTTTAAGCATTATAATAATTCTATATTGAAAGGTAATAAATTAATCTATGGATTAAATTTCTGCCATAAATATTAAATATATTTATTGTATTCATTGTGAAAATTTCATAAAATACTCATTTTAAATAATTTTGTATAGCAATAAAAACCAATTTTTATTTATTTGACAGCAATTTTATTATTTTAAGCATCGAATAATAACAGTAATAACTACTTTTGTTTATCTACTTTATTTGAACTCCGAACTTCATAATCGATACTTATTAAATGTAATGTTGAGTAAATATATATTTTTAATTGACATATGATATCAGTGATTTTCACCATTCATAGCTTAACAGAGTCAAAAATGTTTTCGAAAAATAGGTATAGTTTTTCAAGTGAATTATGGACAAGCTGATTTCAGAGCTGAGTACTATGTATACATACAACCAGTGTAATAAACATTGCATTGCAGTAGAATGCAAACAATTTATGCTTCTAGAGCCCTCGCGGCAAGTCTATATTGGGCAAGTCTATATGTTGGGTCAAGTAAAATGGCTCAAAGCAGGTAAATTTTCTCAGCTTGTGACAGCTTGTGAAGATCCCACCGTAAGGATCCAAGAACTGAATTGTTTATATTCAGTAACAATGCAATGTTCATTGCATGTGTAATAATAAACAGAGTAAGCTTGCCTGATATTAATTTGAAAAATATTATCAAGTTTCTGGTCATACATATAGAACAACCTGCAGACAAGGCATACAGAAATTTTTTCTGGTTATATTTCTCGTTGAAAGTATGCTAAATACTCAAACTTACTTTATACAAAGGTTTATGGTTTTTGAGTTACAAGATGTAGCATTTTGTTTGAGAAATACTGGTATTTTTTATTTTAACACCATCAGTCATAAAAAGAGAGAGCACATCTTAACAAAAGCCGTCCGCCATGACCGCTTTATGATTCTCAAAATACAAAATAAAGTTTAGCAACACTGTTGCAATAATAATGTGTTTGTGTAATTATTTGTTATAAACTTTTTGTGATACCATCAGCTGTTGGACCGATTGGTGGTAAAATAATGCACATAAGAACAGGGCAACAGATTTTTTATTTGTTATGTTTTTATTCAAATTCAACTGTTGTAGTCATGAAAGTAAGTGTGAAAGTTGGAGATTCTTTCTCTGGAAAATAATCTGTTCATTATTTTCGAAATACCGTAGAAATTATAGGCCGTTTGCGCCATTTAGCGCAGCTGATCGAAGCAGCTGCGAATCGAGCGTTTGCAAAGTTGCGTTTAAACTTTTAGAGATTGCTATTGTTTGCAAAGTAAAAATCGTATCGTGGCAGGTGTCCGGTGGCTGGAATTGTTTCAGTTGTATTTTTTAGTGAGCGCAGCATCACCTCTCGGTCATTAATCACTTGCCCCCCAGCGTTCATCCCGGAAACTATTGAGTTGCTCCGGAGTGAAAAAGCTGAATCTTGCTAACTGGGTAGGTTTTTACAATATAAGTTTACTTAATCCGCAAGAAAATGGAATGACGTTGAAAGAAAGTTGGAAGCGATGTGCTGAATCAGGCGCGTCTGGAAGAAGAAACATGAGATATCGGTTCCGGCGCTATGATATTTTGTTTTTGAATGTTTAGTCAGGTAGCGGTTTAGTGAAATATTTGTGTTTTAATTACGTTATTTGGCGCAGAAGGGCCGCGTTCATTTAACTTTTGTGTTTAATTAGAGCGAATGTGCGGATGACAATATTAAAAGGCTGAATACATCAAGTTGGGTGTTTGTTGGACTGGGGTGAATTTCAAATGGTAGTTTGTTGGGTAAACTATCGTTCCGGAATTATAAACAGTTTTTGTTTCAATTAGCTTTTTGACGCGTCGTCGGTTCCATCCTTTTACCGGAGGTGTGTTTAGTTTTTGTTGAATTTCTGCTCGAGTTGCTCGAGGATTTTGCCAGTGAGAAACTCATGAATGTTTTGTTGTCCACAGGAGCGGAAGACGACGTGCACCACTTCGTGGGGAACGATACTCGCACCGACTACTTCCGGTTGATGTTGCGAGATGGAGACTCTCTGCTTGTGGGAGGAAGGTAAGTGGAAACATGGCGCGGTCCGGCAACCACCCGCCGGATATTGTTCCTTGATGGTCTCGTGCCACTTTGATGTTTGTTCTTAATGACTTTGACCACACGACTGGAATTTATCGGAAACCTTTTACTGCCGGCTGCTTTCTTTTGCGCTCTTTTCACTTTATTAGTTTGAACGCATTCGATGTATCGAAAGTCATATTTTCCAATAGGATCTTCCACCCTACTCAGGGGCGGACTGACCGTTTGGGCAATTGCCTGAAGGCCGGCTAGTTTTGGGCTCCATCAGCTATTTGCCTACAGTATCAACGTTACGAAAACCATTATTGGTTAAAATTGGAAATTTAGTAAAAACTTTATTGGGTAAAGCACAAAAAAACAGTTTTCTTGGCCTCTTCCTCTCAGTTGTGAATGTAGGTTTGCAAAACAGTTACGACGACTATCAGAAATATCCAAACAATTTTTTTTGTAGAATGGGAGTGTTCTAAACTTTTAATTTTTGTAGCACCTGCTTTTGATGCTCCATATATTTAGTACAACAAATCTACAGAAAGAACTCAACGGTACACCTAACTAAGAATCCAGGAAGCCAGCTGGCCCTCTTATTTGAGCCAGTCCAAAGGATGAAACGGGCGAAACTATTCTGGTGCGGCACGTTTTCATAAATTACTTGCATTTATCGATTTTACTACTACCCTTGAAACCGACGGAGTTCACGATCGAATGAATTGCCTTGTTAGTAACTTCCTGCCCCTTTTATCCTAGAAATATTCAAATAATGTTACAAGATCTACAAGATTTGTGAGCAAATTTCCTACCAACGCCGCCATAAATTATTCCCAACGTCAGAAGAGAAACTTAAATGTTGCGGCGCCTATAGTATCATTTTCATTCTCCACCAAACTTTCAAAAACCCTATTGATGTGATAAATGATGCTAAATAAAATAGAATATATTTTATCGATATCTTTTATCCAACCATTTTGTTAAATTAAATCGTAGAATTCGTCTATTTTTCTATGATAAATTTTTTTAATCAATTTCTCTGCGTCATTGTGTCATTTTTTCCAAAGTTTATTTTTTTCTGCGATTTTTTATTTTTTATTTTAATGCATATGAAATAAGAAGTTTTACTCGTGGGACATTTCAAACGTGGGATGCTGTTAAGAACAAAAGTTTATTGAGGACTCAATTCAGCAAAAATTACAAAAGTTCTATGCTTCACATAAATCTTTACCTAAAGATAAAAACGGGGATAAAACTCCATTTATAAATTACAAAGTTGAGAATTTTAAAATGAGTAATTATTATTTTTTTTAAAACACCTATCTCATACAATTACAGTGCTTAATACTCGTATATGGGCTTTTGCTAACTAGGACTGGGTGACATCACAAAATTAATTAAAATTGATATTAAAATTATATCAATATTGCTTGATGTACAGATTGATTGTTTAAGAAAATTGACTACTTGATTGCTAATGAATCGCTAAAGAATTGCTGGAATGGCAATACAGAAGCACTACTTTTTCTCATTAAATTTCAAAAAAAAACTTACTTTATTCTTCGAAAAAATTTGCATCAGCAAATGACAGCTATTTTTTGTTGAATATTGGTCCTAAAAATTTAAAGTACTTTTTTCGTATTATTTTAATAATAATAGGGGGGCTAGAGGCTTATGTTTCTACAACATAAATAATATTTCATTTATTAACGAGAGATTTTATTAAATACAGTCTTCAATTCTACTAAATTCAACTAAAAATAATATTATTGTTTCTTATCATAGATCGTTTTTATGGACTTTTAACCAATAGTTAGCGCAATTTATCGTTTTGACGTTATAGAAACTGTACGCTTCAGAGGATTCTTAATTTGATTTGCCGTCTATCGTAATGTTTTCTGGTTTTACACAATTTTGGAAGTAGATTATTATTGCACCCTATTACTTTATGATCGCTCTATTTCTCGAATTAGAAAGGCTATGGCTTTTCTTTCTTTTCATATAATTTACATTAGCAAAAAGTATTTCTATCTTTGGTCACTTTAAGCTCCTAAACGGCGAAACTTACTGTATATGTAGGTAAGTTGCGTTAAATCTTTTTGTTTTGGCTTCAAGACTTTTAGGTTGCTTTATGGAAACGCCTTTCTGGGTCAAATTGTATATTAAATTTTGATCAAGTAATAATTTATTAAATTTAAAATATTTGGTCCCGGATAGGTAGGTACATTGACATTTTGATATTTGTGTTGAGATATTGATTTTTTGCATACCAATAGTACTAACTACGAATATTATAATGTTTTATGTAAACAAAATTTATGAAATATTCCAATTGTTTATTCAATGTTTGCTCACATTGTTGTATAATTAAAATAAAATATTTTTAATTTAATTATTTTTGCAAAAATATTCCATTTTTGTGTTACAAGCTTTTGCTTTTTAATATTTCAGTTATTAAAACTTTGTTATCGAATTCATTGTAGTCATTATTTAAAAAATTTTTTACTTTATTAGTTTACGCCAGTCCGAATGAAATTTGGATTCCATTCCAATAAACTCCATTGTCTCGATCCCTCCGTCATGCTTTTCATTTTTTATCAGTTATTTTTCATTCGAAGGATGACTCTTGATTTTGACGCTTTTCATTTGTCAATTTTGTCTAATGTACATTTGACGATTATTGACGCGGAATTTCTGTTCTATTCTCTCTCAATATCCGACCAGATGTTTGTCTTATCTGGTTTAGAAAAATATTGTTTAACTAAATTTGCGGCACTCCTTCGAAGCGCCCACTTTTGTTCCAACTTAAGAAAATCAACACCACAACTTCGATAAATGCCTACACACTTTCGGTGGGGTACACGGGAAAACATTGTTTGATCGGAGATAAATCGTGTCATTATGCGACAGATTCGCTCCTCCTCAAGCCTTTGTAAGCCTCACCAGGCACTAATTCGAATTTGTCTTGCCTGATGTAAATTAAATTTGAGCGATTATTTTGATGAAATCACAAGAAATATCACTTGCAAGTCGCTCCTGTACAATAAAAACGGTTTTGTTAAATTTCACTACAAATTGCAGTCTTCACAGGTTCACAATAGTTAGTGAAAATCAAAAATATATACTTTTTTAAATATAGGATAGCTAATGTAATTTGTTAATTAAACGAATTGAAGTTGTTTATCTAACTAATAAAAATAGTTAAAAGTAACAAATTAGTAGATAAAAATCTGTTCTAATTTTCTGTTAATTTAATAAATAGTTGTGTTCTTTAAATAATTGTAATTGTTTACAACATTAATTATTATAGGATAAGTTGATATCTAGTTCGTATTTTCGTATTTCAAAATGTCTGTACGAAGGAGAAGCGACAACTATCTAGTCAAAATTAATTCAAAAAAACACAAAAATTTGGCAAATTAACAAAACCAGATATTAAATAAACAACAGATTTCGTGAATTGGCAGAATGAATAGTTAGTATAACAATAGACATCAAATTACTAAACAACAAACATACTCAAGCTGTTGTTGAAATAATATGCAATGTTGTTATTTTGATGGTCAACTGAATACAACATTTTGTGAATTTAACAACATTCTTGTGAATGTTATTATAAAATATTGTTAGAATTAAGTACAAATCAATTAACTGCAGAATATTTGTTAAAAAAGAATTAAATCAACAAAGCTGTTTTTACTTTATGAAGGTACTGGGAAATTATCTCGAAGTAATTACTGGAAACCTATGATTTACTCAGAGGTCTCAGCATGTATTACAACATGGAAATAAGCAAGGTGTGCCTAGCTGGGTGGTGTTTTTCGTGTTGAAGTTTGAGACGTGGGCGACCTGAGGGTATAAATGTAACTTTCTGTTATGTGTAAATTATCACAATCACCAAAAACATATCCGTGCACTTAGGGTTTATGATGGCCTCGAGTGTATGAAGCATATTTAGGCATAAAGCTAGACGGTTTCTTGTTATCAGAGAACATTAAGTAGAGGAATGAAGATTTAGTCGGGCACTACAACGCCTTGTAATCCACCTGAGCATTAATATCCATACGCATAAATGGGGCTTTACGTTTGTACATAATTTCAAACGGAGTGTGTAGTTCTTGGACCCTACTACACTACAAACGATTGCAATTAGTTGGAGCTAATGTTGGTTTTGTTCTGTTTGATTTACGTCATGTTCTGTATACAACTTGGGCAAAAACAATCTCGGAAGGAAATAAATAAGTTACCGTTCAAACAGGATTTCAGCTCTAATCGATTCAATCTGGCTTACTGTAATGACTGACAAAAATTAATGACAAATTTTACATCAAAGTTTAGACAAAATTTATTTTTATTTCGTCATAAATAACTGGGTTTTAACAAACAGCACAGAAACAAAGAGTCAGTAGTGCAACATATGCCATTTCAATACATCAACTGTATAGTTTGGAAAAATATGTCCTTTTTACTAGATAAATACTGTCGATGGCTTAGTTATGTATTTGATCGCTTACAATTTAAAATAGCAGTATGTCGTTTATAAATTTACCATTTTTCATTAATTTTAACGCTGGTGTTGCCAATGTTATACATTTAAAATGTGGCTTATGTTTTATTTTATGGGAGCAGTTCGTAAATTCATTTACAGTTCAACTGAATTACCATATTAAATTGTATTAACAAATTGCAAGTTTACTATGATCGTTATTTATTACGCGTACTTTATTTTTTGACAATGTTTCGGTTTATAGTTAGCGTATAGCAGTATAGTTTATACATTTCTATAACTAATGTTGACCTTATTTTAACAATATAACGACTTTGACTAATAACTAATAACTATTTTTGCATGGTTGTTTCTCACTCATCTGCAACTGCGCTATCTGCAACTTTTTTCATTATAAATCAAAAAATATTTTTGCGAGTATAGAACGTATAGAACTTAATGCAAATGTGTCAATTGTAATTCAGACAACAACGCAATCTAAGATTTGTAATTCAGAAAAAATGGTATTTGCGTTTTAATTATTTAAATTTTATCTGTTGAATAATTACAGTTGATGGTTTCTGGATTTAAAAAATCTTAAATGTAATAGTTGATTAATCGGAATTATAATAGAAATCTTGCAGCATTTTGATTAGAACAGGTTATATATGATTATAAAAGATTTCTATCCAACTTTTATTTGGCAGCGGGTCATTGTAACCTGAAATTAATTTTTAAAGTTTGCTGTTTAAATTTCGTGCCCAATTTTCGATGAGATCAAAAAACAGGGTCGACATTGACCAATTTTGGCAAACTGTCGATTGGTGTTGCAATTTGCAAAAAATTGCAATAGTGGACATCCTAAGCTTTGTCTTGTGAGAAATTTTATAGAGTATGAGGCTTATTCTGTAACATTCTGTTAAAAATAACGGATAGGTTAAAAAATTTATATTAGCAATTCTGTTAAGAAATTAACCTAATTTGCTAAAATTAACAATGCAGGACAAGTTATTGTTTAAGAGAAGTCTAATTGGGAATAACATTTTAGAAAATAACAACTTTGGTTAAAAAAATAAAGAAGCCGTTAATTTTTAACTTTTAACAGAATGCGATACAGAATAACCTTCTATGTATAGCCGCAAAATTTGATCTGCCATTTTGAAATAACAGATCAAATTTATGTAAATACTTTGGTAAATATCGTTAATAACAATCACTTTATTAGGGCAATTAGGGTGTTGAGCAGTAATTATTTATCAATTGGCAAATATCTAAAGAACAGTCTCTGTGCCATTTTAATGTGTTTTATGTAAAAATCAATTTTATCTGTGACGAATGCACCTGATGATGCCGTAAGGCGAAAATGGTTGCGAGAAATAATTAATAAATAAAGTGTAAAAGTACAAAGACTTTTTTTAAATTAATGTTTTACACTAAACTAGGAAATTAACACTATTAATTAATTATAAAAATATATTATTATGTATTTTTTATATTTTATAATATATATTATTTATATTATTATATAATTATAAAAAAATAGTGTGTTGTTCACCAGAACAGCGGTCTTCTTTCACGAGAAATTTATTTAGTATAATTCAAAAATAGCTGTTCCAAAGTCGCTTCGAGCTGATATTTAAATCATTCAGCTTTCTTAAATTTTTGAGATATTTGCAAACAATGTATGCTTTAAATAGTCTCAATGAAAATAGTCTAATGCTGAAAGATTTAAGGATCAACCTACATTTTTGAACGGTTATTTTTGAAGTAAATTTTGCGACAAAGAAAACCTTTGTTTTGTTGAACAATACATTATTTTTTATAAATGTTGACAATTTTAACAAAAACTTTAAAGCTTACTGTTTTATTTAAAAATATTACCGTTGTAAATCTGTAGTTGATAAATTTTTTTGTTATGAATTAAATAAAAGGGGTAGTTTTTTTGCCTTACGTTGTATTATAGGTATACAAATCTAGCTTGGCGTGTGAAATGCCTAGAAGCGGAAAAGGAAAGACATATTACGTGCTCCTTCTACATTCAATTCGAATACTGGGTTTCAACTGAATTTTTCCACCACGACAACACCCAGTCTACTGCGCCTCTGACCTTCACACGCCAAGCTGAACTTGTTGGGTTTTACCTACTCTGATAATTAATGTTATCTCAGTTAGCAAATAGTAATCGTTGGTACTATTCGACGAATTTTCGTACCAAATCATTGAATGCTAAATATTATTGCTCCTACAGTTTCTAATGGTTTGTTTGGTCTTCTAAGTGTAGTTATTCGTTAAAGTGAGAAAAAAATAGAGCGCTAGGGTATTAGTGGTACCTACATATAGTACTTTAAGTAGACGTAAATGTCAAAATGCTCAAAAAGCGACATTCAGTTTAAATAGCACTGTCAATAGGCAAAATTGTTGGTACTGGAGCAGAGAAAATCCTCATTGGATGATAGAAGTCAACACTTAATATCTAATAAAAGTCAACATGTGGGCTAAGATGATTGAACATCAAATAATTGGTTCTTATTTTTTCGAAATCCTCTTAAATGCGGGAATCTATCAAACGGTTCTTGAAAATTTTTCTATTGCCAACATTGAAAAGACGATACCCTGCGTTTTTAGTTTTAGCAGGACAGAGCGCTACTTCATTTTGCACATTATATTAGGACTGATTTGAATCTTGTCTTTCCTGGTAGATGGATTGGTAAGCGTGCTGCAATAAAGTGGCCAGCCCGTGCATCTGATTTGAGTCCATTGGATTTCTTTTTGTGGGGCTACCTGAAGTTGAAAGTGTATGTTCACAGGCCAGGTAATGTAGAAGATTTTAAGCGTAAAATACAGGAAGAAGTTGAACGAATAAGTTCTCAAACCATACAAAATGTGTTTAAGGAGTTTAAATGTCGGCTTGCATATTGTCAGGAAACGAATGGTTTACATTTTGAGCATTTACTATATATTTATTCTTTTACAATTGTATTCATGTTAATGGTTTCATTAGCAAAAATAAATAACAACATGTTTTTTTCTAACGCCTTTTTTACAAAAGCAACTGAAAATTGACATAGTGTGTGTTACATAAAAAAATACGCAAAATTATACGTAGAATTCAGATATGCTGAAAAACATTAGGGTTCTCATTTGAAATTTTAAAGTTGGGGGTCATATCTCGATTTTAAGACACTCTGTATGTTTATTTTTTTTGTTAAAAATGCGTATTGAAGAAAAAACATACGTGTCCCAGCGTTTTCCTGAAAGGCAAATAAATATCTGAATTTTGATTGAATTTATTCATTAAATATGATTCACACTCTATATTATCTGTATTATATAGAAGAGAAACTTCGAAAATCATGATATTAAAAGTTATTATACATTTGTGTAGATGATAAGTGCCACAATTGGACTTTGGGTGTTCTGAAGTAAGCAATTTGATTGTTTTATTAAAAAATTAGAAAAATCTTGGTGTGTTTATAATCTTGCGTTTTTGATTTTGTTTATGAACTAAGCAATTTATAAACGAAACATGAAGCTCGTAAGCCTTATGATGTAATTCGAGCGAAGAAATTACGTGTAAGTTAAGCCGTTTTCAGTACCATGCATTTTATCTAGTGAAAAGTCGTTGGTATCCTTTATACGAAGTTTATCGAGTCGTTAAAATCTCAACAGTATATTTTATTTGAAAACCCCTAAACCGATTTCAACCACGTTATCGTTCTAAATCATTTTCGTGCAGCATAAAACCTAAAATGTAATTTTTTTGCGGTTGGTTCTGCACCACATGGCGTTGCTCGATGATATTTTTGCGCACTAGTTTTTGCGGATATTTCTGAGTTTGAGGCGGACTGATATATTGCCCCTAAGCAGAGCCATACCGCGACACTGAGATAGATTCATGTGATAGGATATACGACCATTGGGTCTTACAAAAAGCAACGCCGATGAAATTTATGTGACGTCTTCGAATATCAGAGAGGCTCCTTTTCCGAAAAATGAAAATTAGTTTTGTTTCACACATAAATATACACCGAATGACGTTATTACTCCAGCGGGTCGGAGCGCCTCCTTAATTCGCAAATTTATTTTATTGCAGGCTCTGATATCCGGAGACGCGACCTGCACTAACGAGCGAGACGCTAAGAATTTCCTCAACTTCCAAGCACGTCTCCACCACGAAAAAAAGGACCCGCTCGTTCCGGTCAGAAGGATTTATTTCAATCCAGCGTGGAATAATTAATAAAGATGTAATTAAAAATTTTTACCAGGAACTAGAAAAAAAGCTTTTAGCGCGCGATTAAAAACAAAAACTTTTAACAAATTGCGCTGATGCATAAGGAGAGGTGTTGGTGTAACATGAAATTTGTAAATGTAGCTGCTGCAACAGATATAACTCATTTTTTCTGTTTTTAAATTACAATATGACTCTTTACAGCCTCCAGGAGTAAGAACTGCGCGAATGAACATTAAGACTAATTAACATCTCAAGTCCGTATCTTCATTCTTATTATATTTATCTCAATTATTAGGCGCTCGAGACAAACGCTGGCTTACAGTAATTGCCACAAAGTATTATTTATACGGTAAATTATATTGCAAGAGGTACAAATTTACGTTCACCTATATTATATAATAATATTCTCTGCAACCTTTGTATTCGTGTCACGTCCTGGTTAATACAATATTTACATGAATAGAATGACTATAAAGTCATATTATAATAATCATTATTATTGCTGAAACTGACACCTCACTATTATTATTTTGATTACATCAAATTAGATACTCATCAATTTTCATCTAAAAATTAAATATACAACAAACTAAATAACCTTTGGTGCTTTGTAAGCAAACTGCACAAAATTATTACTTTTCATAAAATTACAAGAAGTTTCCTCAACAACTAAAGCAATTATACACTAGAGTCTCCTGACTTAATTTTGAATATAGATATGCATCGTTATGCGATGCAATACCAAATAATGAGTGGAAACCCCCAAAAGTGTAATTTCCTAGATGACCACCAAGTAATTTCAAGTAATGGCTTATATTCGTGTGATGATAACTCGACTGTTGTTTGTTGAGAAAAACGATTTTACTACATACAGTCCATACAATTATTTATTCAGACATAAACGAACAAACTAATTTAATTATTAAACTTGGTAATGTGAACAAATTGTGATTCGAAAAGGTTCTCTCGACATTAAAAAACAAGTCATGTGAGCAGGAACTGGCGAACTAATAACGTTTCGATTACAGAAAACTTTTGCCGCATCAAGTATTTAAAGGTTTTTGTGAAACTGTCTGACGTCGTGTTGTCCTGAAACTTTTTACAAATGACAAATACGTGAAAAATTTCGGTTTTCGGATGGAAAAGTCTCAATTATTCAGCAATGATAAAAGCTTGCGCTTTGTCAATTTTCGCAATCATTTGTTCAGATTAATAAACGATATGTCTTTGGACAAACAATGAAAAAGCTTGTGGTGTGTGTTGTGAGTTATAAAACAAGTCAATATACTTTAGATCTCATTGTATTTTATTTTTAATGTACACACAACAGCGACAACTATAAATCAATAAAGTAGATGGAAAAATTTATTTTTTAGCGTCTGGAGAGTTTTGTTTATACTGTCTGGAGATATACACTAAATCCTACCGTGCTTCTATTGACTTTAGAAATTTAAATACGCGTAGCTTGCGCTGCTAAAACATTTATCTCCTTCAAACACATATATTTAATTTATCTACAACACTAAAACTAACTGAAGATACTTCCTATTAGACTTTGGATCAAATTAAGTGCAAAGTTATACAATAAGACAATTTAAGAAATAAGAAATTTGTATAGTGTATGCACTTCTGCACTATTTCCAGTTTCAGTTCACAGAAATAAGTGTATTTAGCTCAGAATACTAATCAACTGTATTTCACAAATTATTAATTATTATTTACCATCCAAAATAATGAACATTTTTATTTAAATAAGTATAATTAAACTTAGTAGCAATTTTTCTTTTGATTAATTTCCTAATTTGTGAATTACAAATGCCGTTTTCTGAATTACAGTTAGTACTTTCTGAAATACCATGATTTGATCTAAATTACAACTGACTTTGTATACTTATACAAATAATATATATACTTATAATATAATTAATTATAATTATAATAATATTACTAGTTATTTTTTCTGAAGAGTTTATAAGCAATTTAACTCTATTTTATTGTTTACCAAGTTTGTTTTCTAGATAGTTAGGCTCATTTATTTGTTGTTAAACACAAATTCGGCGATAAGCATTTTGTTTAGTTTTTAAACTTATTAATTTTGCTTAAAAACAGTATTGTCATACATCGCGTACCTCAAAAATAATATTTCTTGAAAAGAAAATTTCTACAGTGTATATCTCAAAAACTATAAACGTTCTGTATAAGGCAAGTTTTTAGCATCCTTTTGACAAGGGTTGTTGTCATTTGAAAAATATTTTTTTTAAACACTGTAAGTCTAATTTTAACACTAAAACTTTAACGATCGCTACGAATTTTTTTTGCTTATATTTCAATCACGTTGTATACCATCTAAATAGCTATAATACATCGTATATTGCTTAAAAACAATTTAAAAAAAGTTCTAGAGTGTATATCTCGAAAAAAATTTTTTTTAACGAGAACTAGCACCTTGTAACGTTACTTCAATAGCACCTTGTATTTTATTGATATACGGTTATAAATGTTATTTTTAATGATGAACGAATAAAAAATTCAAGTCAATTTCACAAGTTTAATCAAATAAATTCTTACTTAAAAGTCAAAGAGCGCTTTTGAAAGTTATAAAAAGTTAGAAAATATTAAAAAAAGACTTGCTATAGTAAGTAATAGTGCTGCAATATAGACTTAGTAGCTATATTGTTAATAATAAACTACAACATAAAGAATTAAAATATACAGGGTGTTTCAGAAATGAATATAAAAATTTTAATCAGTAATAGATCTCACTAATACAAACACTAAATAACGTTTGTGCGAAAAATGAAATTTTTCCGAATTTTTTTACCGCTATATTTCTCCTATAAAAGTACGATACGTTCATGAAATTATCTAAATTCATGAATTTTCTATAGTTATCATGGTGACATGATAACTAAAATAAGACATTCAAATTAAAATAAAATAAGACATTCAAAAGTGATTTGATCATTTAGAACTTGTTGAGAAGGTTGATGGGTGATTTGAGGATTTATAAAGATTTTAATTTTTTTTGGGAATAACCTTTATTGCAAATGTGAAAGATTTTAAAATCATCACTAGGATAAAAGGAATGATCGGAAGAAATTTTTGGATCGGAAGAGATCCAAAAACAGTAGAAGTATTGGTTATATTTGTATTTTGTATTTTTCTACTGTTTTTATATGTTTGAGTATTCTTGTTGCAATTCTTAGTCCTGTCTGACTAATCTAAATTGCGTTGCAGTCATTACAAGATAACTTGTGGTCGTATGACTGCATACATGATATATGATGCAAAGGAGGAATTTAAATTTTATTGCGTACCAGACAAGTTGATTGACTACTTTTAGAATTAAAAGCAACTTTTGTGTTATTATTTTTTAAAATATTAGAGATAGAAATAGAAAATTTGTCAAAGAACAGGATAGAAGAATAAAGATATTTTATAAACGAAGATGTAGAAAGGGAATTATATAATATGGTGAAGCTTAGAGAATATTTGTTTCTGAATTACTGGAAAAGTCTATTTAAGTCAAATGGTGGGGGGAAAGAGAATATTTACTGTTATTTGTTTTATGATAAGGCATTCTTTTCCAAAGGCAACATGGTCTAAAGGAGAATGAAAGAGTTTATATAATGAACAATTAAATGCAGTAATCATGTGATAAAAACAATGTTTGGAATTGGGAAGAATTATAGTATCAGTTAATGTAGGTTTTTTATATATTTCAAAAGCAAAAGATAAATTGTTTTTTCTAACTACCTATATTAAGATCTAAAAATGAAAGAGTTTTTTTCTAACTATTTTATAATTAATGTATCATTAAAATTTGTTAATTGGAAGTTTTGTATTTTTTACAATTTTAATTTAAAAGAGGTTTGTTTCAATTTCCATTAATACAATGAAAAAGTCTATTTTTGTAACAAAAAATCTGAGATTTGATTAAACAAAGTTTGAATAATCAATCACATTTTTAAGTGCTCACTTTGGTACCGATATTTTCTTCTCGTTTCCATTTGGCTTAGCAGAACGGTTTTATAATCCATCCAACAAAAGTCAACAAAAAAGATCATGCTAAATATTCGCTGGCTGATTTCCCTTGAATTGAATGGTAGAAGTGCGTGCGAGAATGACAATGTGCAATTATTCGGGCATCGAAGCGTCTCACCATATCCGGAGTGTATTAATTGAAAGTCATTTGACAGGGCCTAATGAGATCCGGATCGACGTTGTTCTGTCGAAACCGAACGTGAACATTTAATGACTACAGGATGCGGATCTGAATCCCCCAGCCCCACCCTTAAGATGCACTTGAATTGGTGCAACTTTAAGCTCAAGATGGATTTTAACGAAGCGAGCTGTTTCGCGAATCGATCCTGCTTCTATTTCCTCCTACATTATTCTCACTTCAAAAGCATAAGGTGGTATCGAGATGTACTAGAAAGTCGTAAAATAACTTACAATTTTTATTTTCTCCTAAAAATATCGAGCACACGAATTAGGACCGAAAAGTTTTATAGACCAATAAAAATTAAACTTGTTGACGATACGAGTATATCACAAAGTTATTCAAACTATCAGAAGTCTGCTAATTTGATTGCCTTATAAATTTTTTAATATATTTTGAGCTGAAGTTTTGTGTTATACCACACGGCCAGACATTTGAATCTAAGTGTTATTTGCGCTTTCGCGAACTAAGTAGTCTTAATGCGAATATTACGAGTAGCAAGACAACTATTGAGAAGTTCGAAATAGGTATTTGCAAATTAATCCCCCACGGTGATATCATCATTGCTAGTATATTCGATAATGTTTGTTTCTGACAGTTATACGACATGATGTAACTAATTAAACCACCCTTTCTCAAATAACCCAGTATGTAGTCCTGCCAATTAAGGGGTGTCCTCCCCGTGTCAATTAAATGGTGCGTTAATTAAGCTCTCTATTTATCTCAATTCGATTTTTTGCTAACATCCCCCTACGCACCGAGAATTATAAAGCACGGCATTTAACCGACTGAGTAATTCCACAAAGCTGCACACCTTAAGGTCGGCGTTTAAGTGTGCTATCACTTATATGAGAAATGAGCGTTTTCTTGTACCGATAACATTTAAGTTTATCAATACTAAATTAAATAAACTTATACGCATATAAAGCTAACACTTTTCTTACCAGGTTGACATATTTTTAATATCCAAAGAGGTTTTATTAACATAAGATAATTTACTTTGAAAAATAATCTTAAATTAAATCAAAAGTTTAGCAATTATTTTTAAAATAGTGTCAACGCGGGTTTTATAGCCTTATGGGCTAATATCAAGTTGATGCCGCTAGTACCACAAATTTTAATACTTGTCTATGGCAACAATTCAACCACAGCCCCGAATTTCATTAATTTTGGTTAGAAACGAAGATTCTACCGATATTATTTCAACTTGAAATTCGCCCATTAGAAATATACTATCAAAATCACTGAAGAGTTTGGATTTGCTATCAACCTAATTGAATAATTGTCATTTCAGTTGCTTTGTGTTATTAAGATAGAGTATCCCCTGAGTTGCTTTTATTTAATTTGGTTTTGGTAAATTCAAATGGTAGCTGATTTACGAAACGATTATTTTTTCCATAAGCGTGAGTACGTTTAAACGCCGGGCTTAATCCAACAGGAAAATGAAGAAGTCTGTTGATATGCCAAAGATCTCCGTATCATAATTAAGCCCATGTCGGATGCGGTGGAATTAAGGCACTATTAGTCCGAGGAAAATTAGAATTTGTTGAGGTTCCGGTAAAAAAATTAGGATAAAGTGCTTGCCCTCCGCATTTTCTTGAGGTTGCTACATAATTACTGTTTTATTACCGGAGTGATTATTATTTGTACCGGTGTAGCATTTCGGAATTTGTTCGGGACGGTTTTATTAAGATTTAATGACGTGAATGTTACCCCTCCAAATTCCCTCGGGTTCTTGATGGGGCACTTTGCCCTTACAATATACCTAAAGTAATTTCCAGCAGTGCTTCACATTATAAAGTGCTCGCTAATTGCCGCAATCGGTATATAATGAGCAAGAAAAAAGACAAACGTAAATTTACATGTAAAACGAAAATGCTATCTATAGCTCGGATTACATCGTACGTTTCATCTGTCACCTGTGTTATCATCCACCTTGTTACTTTGCGACTATCTGCGTTACAAATGTTTGCAATAAATTTTATTTCGGCGAAAAAGCCAACTTACAAATTCAGCTTTTAAAATTAATCTTCCAGCTTTTCCTCCCCAAAAGCAAAAAACTCTGCCAAGGAAAACTCTAGATAAAGTAGGAGAAAAGTTCAGAACAATTTTAAGTTTATCCATTAGATGTTGTATAATGGTAGATCACAGAAATGTTTAAAAAACTTAGACAAAAAATCTATACCTCATTGTAATGTTACAAATTCAATCAAATCTAAATTTAAATCGCAGTCTTTGGAAACAACCAGTCACAAAAATGAAGTTTTAAGATAATTAAGAGAAAAAAGTAAATAAAGAATACAAACTAATCGTAGAATATGAAAAAATTAAAACACAAAATAAGAAAATAAATGAAATTTTTTTCAGAGAATGGCAAGACGCCAAAAATTAAGTTAAAATCATAGAAGATTTATTAACCGGAAAAGTAGAGAACAAAAACAGTGGTGAAAAAATCTGTTCCTCTGTCGAAGTTAGTGAGTTGTGATTAAGTGAGAGGCTTTTAATGTCGTTTAATTTATTCAGATACAACAACAATAATTTACAATTACCATCACACTTATAAAAATAGTTTTAAACCACGAGTTATATGCTTCAGTATTCACACATTAATCAAAGTTTTAGGTAAAATATATAATATACTTAAGTTAAATATATATTATCAATTTTTTTACACTATTAGCCTCAATCTTTGAGAAAGAATCTCTGTTCTATTTAAAAAGAAATCTATACGAGTATAAACACTTACAATAAAAAATAGGACAGTTCTATCTAAAAATTACGTAATAAGTACATAAACGGCTTAAGTTTAGTATATTATACTTATTTAGTATAAGTACTATTACACTTAACCTGAAACTTGCCGCTCTCATTGGCTGTTTTCTCGTTTTGACTCTTATAGTTGATGCATTTATGGAAGAAAATGTGACTAAAGTTAGTACTTAATTAGACCAATAATTGCTTCGACGAGCTTTAATGATACCAATCTTTTTTGTTAAAGAGTTTTTTTGATAAAAATCTTTTATTTTAATAACAATTTTATTTATAGACTTTGTTAATTTTTGATTTAGGACAAAATATAATACTATATTGTATGTATTGGATTGTATACTCAATTTGTTTTCTGATTTTGAGATAAATATTGGTACGACTTTTCTAAATCTACTATTTAATAGTAATTTCGGATTTGCTTTCAGTGAAACGAATATTTGACAAGCTTTTCCCTGCATAAAGCAAAGCAATTTGGTTTCCCTTCGTTTACATTGCAATTTCCTGAAATAATGGAAACAATTATTGTCTCATGTTTGTTTTTGTATACTTATGTATTTTGAATAAAACTCAAAGAATGAAACGTATTTTGCATCTAATGTGAAGACATGTTGAAGTTTGTACATCAAAATATATTTATATCTTGATAACAATAATAATTAAATAAAATAGTGAAGTTGATACAATGATCGTGAGAGTTTTACATTACCTTTCTGCCACTTTTTAGTTTTACTTTGTTGTTAATATTCGAGTAAAACACAACTTTCCGCAGTTAATTCGTTATCTTTGGGAACAAACGTAGCGAATGGAAATTTACGGTGTTGGTATTCAAATAGGATTTAAAATAGCCCTTTCGCTATATAAAGAAATCCTCAAAGCATTCGTACGTTACATGAAGCACAAAGCTTTAGTATTTGGACGGTTGGTTCTGTAAAAATAACCGTAGCGGCATTATGTTTCCATGCATACAGGATCTGTCTATGTATTTCTGGGTCGGCTTTTGATGTGGCCATCCCAGCTTATCATATTAATTGTGCAAATCTGCTTTCAGCGCCCTTTTATTGCAACTAAGTATATATTATTAGCGCTATTTTGCTCGATTAAAGAAAATAAATCCTGAAAGTAAAGTTTGTAAAATTGCAAAGGATGAAGTTAACGTCTTTTCAACGTTAGACTTCCAGGAAACGCAATTATCCTCGAGCGAGAGTGACCAAACCCCTAAAGTAAATAGTTCAAGATGGTTGCTTTAAAATTTTTATGGCTACGTTCGCGCAAAAACATTATTTCTTTTTAATAAATTTTTAAATGGATGTTGCAGGAGTTAACGATGTGATAAACAGAGTGTTACTCGCGATTGATGCGTATCGTCCCACGTTATAACCAATAAAAACAACATTGTAAAAAATCACTGCATATTACAGACATTTTTATTTGATTATTGATACAATTACAAAAAAGCGAGGACACTAAATTCTGATATAAAAAATCTTATAAAGCAACTTTTAGTTTATTTGTGTCTAACTCTATTAATTAATATTGCTGTTTTGAGTAACGGCCTGACTTGAGGGATGCCTCAATTGAGTTCTGTTTTTGGATCAAAAGTATGGAAAGCCTTTTTTTAATCAAATTTCTTCAATTTTTTTTCGTCTTACAGTAGGTTTTAGGAACTGCTTAACGTAACCTTAGAAAAACAGATCCGTAATGAGATATATCATCAATTTAACAACAAATTATTACTCTTAAATATATTTAAAATTAATGTTTTATGTTTGACGGCACATCTCTTAGTTTTTTTTATATCTCATTAGCCTGAGGATTGGAAATTAAATGTATTTATTTCAGATCGATCTGAAACATGTAATTTATACAGGTTGTCCTAAAATTTGCGGACCAACTTGTTGATTGATACGTTGTCAATTAAGGTTGAAGGAATACAGGAAGAATGTTTTAAAAAAGACTTTCTCTATTTTGACAGTTTTAATGGTGATATTTGGAATAATAGAGATCTTAATTAATAAGATTAAAATGGTAAATTTTGTAAGGTTATATTGTCAAATCATTTTTGAAATAAAATTTGTTAAAGTCTAAAGTAAAACATTTTAGTTGGCCTTTTCAAAACTGTCCTGCTGCTTGACTATTAATTATTTTGCTGTTAAAATACTTAGAAATTACTAAAATAAAAATTCTTGTAAGTACTTGATTACTCTCAGGAACTGTTGTGCCAAACTGGCTTAAATGTAAGCAAGAACGTAAGTCCGCACTTAACTCTCAATGTCTTTAAATTGTTGACTAGATCTTTATAGCATATTGAACTACTATACGAGTGTTAGTATATCTAAAATCAATATCGTAACACCTGAAATTTTAAACAATTTAAATTGACCTCAAAATGGTCTAAACTTTCTAATTAAGCCACTTTTATACAAATGGCTTTACTACATTCCCGATGTAAGATCTAGAGCTGTGTTGGCGACCCAACTTGTTTAGACCATTTACCCTTACTAACTTAAGTTAACTTAGAACACAATTAAATTATTCTGTATTTTCGCATTTGCTACTTTTCTTTTCATTATAATCACATCTACAAATTATGAAAATAGTTTATGAAAATTTTACTGTTAACTTCCTCCACACTTATTTCATTATCTGAGTACCTACCTAACACCTGTTGTCCTGCTACAAATTAATATTATGATTAGATCAGAATAATTGCTTAATTTTAATTTGGGTCTTTCAATTTTATTGGCAATCTGGTTTTTGATTTAACTTATTCAATTATTCTCAATTACAACTGTTACAATAACCGAAATTTTGTCAAAAAAATCTAAAATTTTGTCTACACGATTCTTCTTGTTAATGTCAAAATTTGATGTCTTTTTTTTGTCGTAAATTATATATAGCTTGTACGAGCTTCTCGAAAGCACAGAGTAATAAGCGAACGTAAAGTTGTCTCATAAATCGATACTTGTAGCATGTGGCAATTAAACGACAAAATAACACGTACAAAACTGGGTTAATTTAATATATATCTAACATTAAACTAACACTTACTGAGATCGGAATTTAAATAAAATTGTTGCAGCAGCTTTCTGCAATACAGCACATTTGCATTACCGCTGCAGCTTTGCTAACTGCCTCGTTTCCAGTCCGGTCGCGTAATTTCCTTTTCCGGCTCGTCCTTATTTGAACCATTCAAGAATTTGCAAGCTATATAAGCTTTGCATACCACCTACATTGGATTATTAAAGAAACTATTAGCTGCTGAAAATTAATACGAAATTCGCAACTGCACCTCGCATATTAACAATGTTATAAACTCAAATTGACTTTTTATTGCGACTGCAACTTTTCTTAATAAAATATAAATTACGGGATTATGTGTCACGTCAAATTACTAGATAAAATAGACGTTGCTCTTCTAGTCAATAAACTAAGCGGTTCTACGAGGTAATACAAGATCACATATCGGTGTGATTGGTTCAATAAGACGGGTTTTTTTACTACAAGGTAACTCGCTTCAAATTGATGACCAACAATAAACATGACCACACTGCTAAAGAAAATTTATACCAGACTTAACCAAATGAAATAAACTCTTGAACCTTACATTAAAGGAATTGCTCGTAACGTTTTATCGGTAAAACGTTTACCCGCATCGTAGATGAAAAAAGAAATTAACTTTTGTATTTATGATGAGCTAAAATGCAAAAAATATGCTTGGGGAGCTTTATGTACAGTGTTTATTTCAGATTTTTCTTCTAATATTGGAAAATTTATGAAACAAAGCTTTTGTTCTAATTGTTATTAATAATGACGTGTTTACGCAGATATAACAACAATTCAAATACATATTGCCCCTCCAGCTTTTGAAATACGAGTACATGGATAAAACAAAATCATTAGTCTAGTTAACTTGTTAATATAATTTTGTTCAAAGAAATAATGTTCTATGATGTAGCTATTATTATTTCAATCATTATGCTATTTCTAAAAAAAGTTTTTATTTTTATAACAGCTAAAAGTCAATTAAAAAAAAATGGTAGCTTTGACAACTTGATGTTTTTACCACATAATATGGAGTAAAAATTTTTGAAAAATTTTTTATTCTTCAGATACGTTTATTAAAAATTTTTTTTAGAAGACTTGAAGTAAAATTGAATTTTCCGTCATCAAAAGCGGGCGAAAATCGGTTATTTTGGTATTTTCGGCCGCTCTTTATTAGTGAAAATAAATTTTTTTGTTGTTCATTAAAAAATTTTTCTTAAAAACTATTAGACTTGTATTAACCGCTTTTGTCTTAGATTGACACACATTTTGTTAACTTTAAAAACAAATATAACCATTTTTGCCTAAAAGCCAATGAGTTTTTTTTTTTATAAATCTCAGTCAGATTGACTGGACATCAAAATAGGTAGTCTGTAAAGTAGCACTTTTGCACACCCATTAGGGTAAAAAATGCACAGTCATATGAACACTACGTTGTGGAACTCACAAAATGTTATTTTTTTTTAATGGCTTAATAAGCTGTCTTAAAGTTTGCTTTTGCAAGCTGCATATTTTTCTTGACGACAGTTTATAAGGTTAAATAGGGTTTTTTAGGTATCCCAATGAGTTCTTGATACATGTCTCAATTGATTTTAGTAGACTACATTTTGCTGTTAACTATTTCAGAATTTTTTTGATCACATGTGCTGAATTTTTTTAAACATTTTTTGGGTGTACGGGGTTGGCGAAATAAATGGAACCAAGCGCTTTTCGGCTAAACTACAAACATTTTTAAGAAAATAAAATATGGAGGTTAAATGGAGATAAAAATGCAATTTTATTAGCGTCTTTACAATTTTTTATTTATGAAAATTTTTGAGATAATCATAATAACTTTTTTGAAGGGCGATATAATTTTTTATTGTGTAACCCGTAAGAGAAAATTTGGTAAAGAAAGTCAGTTAAAAACCCATTAGCAAACTAGTAATGAAAAAAGAAAAAGGTCAGTAACTAATCTCGCACAAAATTAAAAAATCAAATTAAAGCACCAACTAAATTGGTCAAGAGAATAACTAAATTAAACATTACATTTTGGTGTTAAAGAATCTGAAATGTTAAAAAAAACTTAATTAAAATTAGTAAAAATTAAAGCTCAGGACAATCACTATTAACTTTAGGAGTTTAGAGGTAAGGGGTTTTATCTGTAACCAAAGGCTAATAAGGTCAAATAAAATCAATATTTGGGTACTAAGATTAAAATTCACAATTTTTGAGCGGTCAAATCACAATACAAGGGATATTGAAAAACAAAGTAAGAATAACTTTGGGTAAAAAGGTGAAAATCTGGAAAGAGACGAAAAAAATCAAGCAGCAGGATTGAACAAAATTTATAATTGTGCATTTACACTAGTTTTTTTGGGTGGAGTATATTGAATCTACAAAATAAGAAAATTTTTATTGAATATTTTTGATCAAAATTTAAATATACCTGAAGGTTAGGGAATTGGTTCAATGATAAAAAAGTTAAATAATTAGGTAATATCATGTTCACTGCAACATATTTGTGAAAATTAGATTTACTGTAGACAATTTTTCAATGCAGACATATTTAATTGAATACATAATAAATACGGTAGTATTTTGTTTTATTATTTGTTATAGTATAAGTGATAATTTGCATAACTTAAATCTTTCACAAATGAGCCTGTTGTGCCCTTATATAACGTGAGCTGACTATTCAAATATAATTCAGAATAATGTATATTATTCTAGAACTCTAAGAGATAGCACTACCGTCTATTCTTTATTAGAATCTCGTCCTTTACGACATAATAATATCCTTAATCTTGTTAGTGCAGTGCATAAATCAGTAGTTCCGTATCGTGCATTTTCAGTTCACAATTTTCTCTCTAGTTTTCTTACTTTTATTCGTTGAGTGTTTATATGTACATTATGATATTGGTAAATTTGGTAACACATAGTGATGATTAAAATAATGATCGTCTGGGTACAATAGCAGCACGAGGGATGAGACTGAGAGAACTCGTGTCCGCAATAACAATTTCGTGCGGATATTGATGAGGCCGTCACAATACCGTCTCCTGGGCGGCACAAAGCAGGATGTGGCATGCTATTCGACGTTATCACAAGCGCCCGCTTGCGGGACGGATTTATTAAATCTAGTTACGACCCCCGCTTACTTCAAAACCACAGAAATTTAATTGATTTTCCTTCCAATAACATTGGCTATTGTATCGTTAGATTGCCTGGCTTGTGTACTAGTTGAATTAAAGCTCTCTTTTGTATTTACATAGACACGAATGGCTAGTTTATTTAAAAATTATCTTTTCCTTCAAGTGCAGTTGCAATAGAAACTTGGGTTCTGGGGAAGTAACACAATTAGCCCTTCGCGGTTGCCGAACGAGATCTGTAACTATCTGGATGTGCGATCTTCCGTTACTACGGACAATGGAACACAATTGTTGATTGCATCTTTGCTCGACGGGCTCAGATAAGAACTGTCTTCGGCAGAACTACGGGCTCGAGAGGAAAATCATTCCGAATTTCGTTGGAGTGTCTAATCCCCTTTCTCGTTGCATGACGTGCTTGTTTCAGGCAACGTCATTTAGAGATCCTGATGTCATCTCGTCACCTCGACTCACGGCTCCCTTACAAATCTAACACAAAAACCAACCATTGTGCAGATGCCCAGAAGGAGCTAATTAAGGTCAAATTTCTACAAATTCTATGAAATACGTGTTTTGTATTGCATGGCTGCTTGTACCAAAAAGTAGATATCTTGAAGGACTTTAAATTAGAAGAATTGTTTTAATTTTAAGACAATCTAAATTTAGGCAAGCTTTAAAGGACAAGCTATTTAGTAAAAGCCATTAAAACGATTATTACTATTTCATAGACGCACCACTAGAAAGAAACTAGCTCTCTGCTTTATACCTACGACAAGTAATAACACTAACCTGTGTTGACCCTGTGTCAATAATAGTCCGAGACCAAGAGGAAAATGATGACATACAAATTGGTGAAGATTCTTTTAAAAGCAAATTGTTTGTTGTTGCTTAAATAGTAAAGCTTATTTGGCGAAAATAACTATGTAATTGCTTAAATAACTACGAAAAATAAAATCTGTGATTTTTTTTATTAGCTGCTTAACTGCTTATTTTGAATAAACTGCTAAAAATGCATTTTTTTTTTTTTTGAAAACATACTTGAAGTTTAAGGATCAAAAGTAATTTAAAAAATGTAACCGCTGGATTTAAAAAAAATATTGTTAACAAAATTAACAATAAAATGTCACGAATAATATATTTTCAAAATTAATATCTCAGAAAATATTTGACAAAATTATATGAAAACGAATTTTAAACAAAATAATAATTATACACTTTGGTGTTTTTCAGATCTCTAATAACCGTGTTATCAGTAGAAATGTAAATAATAAGATGGCGAGCTAAATATGGCAAATATAATATAATGTGGCAAAGCGCTTTCGAGAACTATCTCATCATCAGTGCTTGAATAACAATGTAAAGAGGCAAATTAGAGAAAAAGTTTTGTATTATTTTATTATACATATAAAAGTTATGTTTTGATTAAACTCGTGGGTATGATTTTAACTCTTTTGTAATTTATATAGAAAACTTCTTGTAACTTAACTTTTATGTAAAAATGCTACTAGGTCTGAACTATTTACCAAATGGGTTAAAATTTTCGCATTTTATAATACTTTGACTGACGGGAATTATTTTATTGCTGTGGTTTTGTGCTTGTTATACTATTGTCTTTTTATGGAGTAACATTAAATGTACCCTCATTTTCACAACTGGTTAGATTTATTTTCTGTCTCTTAATACTCAATTAAAGTTTACCAAAAGATAACTCGATTTTATTATTCTTACCGTATTTAACTTCATAATCGTAATGGCACTTGCCAGCCCGACTGTCATAAATCAATAACCTTCTTTGACGGCTTCGTTCAGGGTCGTACTTGCTGGATAGAGGGTAGGTACTACAAGATGTTCGATGAATCAGCATGACCATCGCTAATCTGGGTTCTGGTGCCCAGTTTATGCATTGGTCAAAACGCTCAAGTAGCTACACTAAAATGGTGAGAAGTCCATCACAAAAATTTGAGTCCGGCCCAGACGTTTACAAACCGCCATCTGTTCACAATTTTTGCCTGCTTTTGACGGATTTACCCACCGAAAAATTTCACTCTATTGTTAAATATATGATGGGTCATTATGAGGGTAAAGTAATAAAATCGAGTTATCGTTTGCTTTACTTTATAAGAAATTTTTGAATCTGAAAAAAGATTTGTAATCATAATAATTTTTTTTTAGAAAAGTCCTTTGTCAAAAATCAAATAAATGAAAACTGATAATACCGCAAAAATTTTAATCTTTAACTTAATAACAAAATTAATACCTACTTTATAAAAAAAAAGAGAGTACTAACTTTTGTTCTAAATTTTTCGTAGATTTTGATGGTATTTTTTAATTTACATCCGGCTTACGACTTTTGCTAAAATAAGAGGAAACTTTTAACATTGTTTTTCCTATACTAAAATTTGTGTAGAGCTTAAGATTCTCTGAGGTAAAACTTATTCTAGAAAATAAAAACTTTAATTAGTTTGGAGCTAGTATGTCACTGGTCGCTGAACCTGTGAGTAGGAAATGCTGCGAGCTGTGGTATTAGATTCAAACACTTGAGAAGCTAATTAGAACTATGAACAATATGTTGCCAACTTCTGTGATGAGAGTTTACCAAAGGACGCGTAATAATGTGTCTGCTATTGTATTCGCATAGTTGAGCATTATGTCCTTCGTCCGTCGAAGTTCCTTCTTGTTTTTGTTTAGCTATTGTTTGTTATTGTTGCTTAATTTTTCTTCTGAGATCGGTATTTAGTACAAGCTTTTTTTAAATGTGCAATTGTACACAATGCCTGCAATTTAAAAACAATTTGTGCAGTTGTAAATTTTATTTTGTGGAGTTGCAAAAACCTAAAAGTACCAGAGAACAATTGGAAAAACGACAAAAACTGCAATTTGCAAGTTTTAACGGTTTTTCTGTCTCTAACAAGTTTTACATGTGCAACAAGCAACAAATTACACAAAAAATAGTTATGAACCACTTTACCACTCGTGATCAGCTGTTTCTGCTATTTCTCTCAACAGATCTAAGAAAATCAGGCTGACCATCACAGTTTCGTTCACTTATTTTACAAATAAAATTTAAACTTTTCTTTGTTCTTCTATTTTTTTAAGTCTGTAAATTATGTGCAGTTTAAATGTTTTTTAAAAAAATCCTGATTTAGTAGATTTAAAAGAGTTCAAGAGGAAAATTGTTAAAATTCATAAGTTTGTATTTTGCAAATTTAAAAACGGAATCGAAAAGTATAAAAGTTGGCGATATCTAAAACAAACTATAAAATTTGCAACTTCTATCATTTTGATCGGAAAGTAATCTAAACATAAAGTTGGCAACTGATGTATTTTATATCTTATGCGCACTGAAGGCGCATAAGCAAAAATGCATTTTTCCAAATAGATTTACCGGTGTAAGCCAATAACGAAAGTACCGAACTAACGAAAGCCAGTTCTTTTTGCTTATATGGCGTAAATAATGTTACTGCGGTAATATCGTCCTATATATGACGCAATACGTCAAACTTTAATGAAATTGCTGGAGGCTGAGCCGGCCGTAATCACCTGAGCACCCGTCAACTAATATCATACAATTAAACACAAACAGCCAACAATAAACTGCTTTCAGTCCAGAGATGTATTTTGTCGGAAGCTTTATCATCTCCTATTCGACGATTTGACGACAATAAAAATAATTTATTTTTTGATCGGGCCGCGGATTTGATCCTGCAAGTATGTTTGCAGAACCAATAGTACAATGATTTATCCAATCAGGGCGCTGTTTATCGGAGCAGACAAGTCCGGGCGGCGAGTCCGGACCCAGTCGAGTGTGAAATGAGCAGGGCTCCGGTTATCGGCCAGTCCGGCTCAGATGCGTTACATGCGGGATTAGTCCACATAATGTCGGATTACACGGTCACTAAGTAACTGAAGAATACCAAACTCAACTAACGACGATGCGACACGACACGGCTCTAAAAAACAACCACCAAGAAGTCGAATTCTAATTAGATTTCTTGCAAAGGCTTTGTAATGTCACAAACATTCGTTGGCAACGTAAATGCGGATTTTACAAAGGTTAGAGGATGCGCCTCACATACGAAACTTGTCATAAAATTTCCTGAAATTAAAATAATAAAAGTAATACAAGGGAAATGTGTTACATGCAAGCAATCGCCGCATTTTATGCAGCATTATAATATTTATAGGTTGACGTAAATACTTGACCACACATTGTGCTCGGAAAATATATTTCATAAATAAAGAAAAATATCGAGTAAATGTCAGAGATTTCAGATTGCGGCAATGGTATGATCGTAACAAGTTTAATAGTCGAATAAAAGCATAAATATATATAAAAACTGGTAGGCACCAGATATATATTTTAAAACATGGTCGTTTTATTCAATTAAATACAATATATTGTTGTTATTGTCAGTTGTTTTTTCTAAATTTTAAAATGCATAGGTGGCGGTTGCACTTGCATTTCTGTCTACTTCGTTACGGTGTAATGCCAGTGACACAGTTACATCCTTGACAAGGTTATGTTTACAACCAAAATTGTTATTAATTGCACCTCTGACAAGGTATTGAAACAAAAGGTTGATAAAAATAAATCTAGAATCAAGGTTGAAACGTTCTACTATTTAACGTGACGACTCACAAATAATACCTGAAGATTATGCTCAATATTTTTCAAGAGAAGGTACAAACAAGCAGAAACAGTACTTCGACTGATATCCGAGCATTCTAGTTTCAAAAGCAGAGCGATAATAAGAACGATAATTTTTCTGTTAAAGTTGTGTGAAGGCACAAAACGATACGATAAACATTACGTCGAATTAAGGATCTTAGGCAGCCACGCTAAGATACGGTGATAACGGTAACAATTTTAGTTGTGTTGGAGTTTATGTCCGTCATTTTGTAAACATAAAAGAGATCTTTTTGGACTGCTTTTTAAATCACTTTTATCAGTAAACTAGATATAATTTTATGTCTCTTCTTCAGCATTATTTTGAACTGATACTGTTTAGAGCAATTAATAATTAACAGTCTTTACTTCGTTTTGAATAAATTTCTAGCTGAACGTTTCGAAGGTAACTTGCTGGATATTGTTGTGTTAGTTTCAGACGAATTCCGGAACTCTAAACTGTTCCGGCAACGAATAATAATATAAAGACCCACATATAGATATTCAAGAGACAGAGAGCATTAGCTGCTTAACCCTGCGATAAGCTGTGAATTAAAAATTACAAAAGTAATTTACCATACATAAAAAAGTGTTTTTTTTTAATCTTTAAGCGCATTTCGAGACTAAACTTTTTCCTTTAACATTTTGTGGTAGCTTTGCCGTTTGCGCAACGTTTTCAAATAAATTCGGCGCTGCATATATTTTAAACTTGCAATATATTTTTTTATAAGTCGTAGTATTTTTTTTATTAATTTTTTTAATATAAATATTAGATTTAATTATCTATTTCTATATAATAATATGTTTTTACTCGCCTTGAAGCGATTTTAGTTGAAAATTTTCAAACTTTGTGTTTCATCACTGAAGAAATTTACTAAAGTCTGTCTCACCGTCTTATCTTCTTTTGTAATAAAATTATTAGAGTATGCCTCAATCTACGACGTATAGCTTCGTGTGAATATGACATTTGACAGAACACAAATGAAACAAATAACAAAAATATTGTAATTTTTGGAACTACATTGCAGAATTTTTTGTTGTTGCAACAGAACTGAATACAAGAAATTATAGTCTTATACCCAAAATTTTAATTTCTTAAGTATTGAAGTGACATATCTGAGGTCACTGACTGTGCGGCCATCTAGTTTGCATTCGAGTTTCTAATACTACACTTGTCCTAGAAGCTTTGTCTTTGTCGTTGCGTTAAGCTGAAAAAAGATGAAAAGTGTGATATTCTTAATACAGTACGTTCTGTGTTTATTGCATTTTAGGCCATGATGTAGAACGAGATAGCAATAACAACGTGATTCTGTACTTGGGTTGTAAGGTTTTTTTACTATTGGGGATAAGACGGTGAGACAGACTTTACTGCTTATTTCTCTCTTTCTCAGCTGAGTATATTGGAAGCAAGCGGTTGGCTTTGAGAGTGAATAGTCCTGTGTTATTATAGTTCGTGGGACCGACAAATACTCATATTTATATCGTACGTGTCAAAAGTTGTGCATTTTCTCACAGGAAATGCGCGACTAATAACAGTCATTCTGAAAGAAGCGAGTTCTCGCACCTGTTCTCATCTAGCAGTACGTTACATTATAATAATGAGGTGCAAACCCTTTGAAACCGATCTACACTTTTTTGGCTTTTGTCTGAAAAAGGTGCTAAAATCGAATTACTGAAAGATATTTTTTGTTTTCTATTTTTCAATAATTCTGCTCGAACGCTCAATGTTTTTCGTTCAGTAATTTTATTGTTTTGTCGGCTTAATGCATTATCCCACTTACGTGGGAAAACAATTGTTTACTATATGCCATACAAGTTCACTTAAACCCTTCCACTCTTTTTTATGTTTCCGATAAAAATGATTTATTCAAATGGAACTAAAATATTTTAAGTACTAAGTAGTATGAGAACTTCCACATACCGATATAATCATGTCTTTAACAAAAAATAGCATTACGTGGTTTACTTACGTATGTTACATGAAGTTTTACACCTAGCAGTTTGATTTGTATCAGGTGAAAAACATCGTGTTAACCGCACGAATTTTGCTTGTATATTTAATTTATGTTATTTCGCATATTTATTAATAATAAAAAATCTAATAAGCAAATAAGGTATGAGGCAGACTAAACGTCATCACGCAGTAGAAATGCGAACTATCATAAAAGAGTGGATTTTACTAATTTTATATGATCGCTTATCGAAACATATTTAAAGATTATAAGTAAAATCAACTAAAACTTAACTTCAATCTGCTACAAAATAAAAATGTTATCAAATTTTAAATATGTTTTTTGTTGTAGTTAATTCAAGTACATTGAACTAATATCATATTTTAAGTTCTAAATATTTCTAAATTCTGTATTTTTTTATTCTGACTACAGATTGAAGCTAAATCTACTTGATTTTTACTACGAAATGGCCGAACAGTTGATCAAGCGCACGCGTAATTTACTATTTGATATTTTGACTTTGTTTTCATTATACGTAAATCTAAAAGCATAGAATAATAGAAATAAACTCATAAAACGCAAAACGCAAACAAGCGACTCTTTTATAAACTAACTGGTTAATGCGAAAGTAGCGCCCTCATCGGCCAGTTATTAATATCAATCATGCACTATTTAGAATTAATTTTTGCTGCAAAGTAGCTGTTGGTAACTGTCTTGAGTTAGATTACGAGACTTTTTGGTAGCACTCAAATTAGCAGAGGATTGTCCTTTGAATGGTGCAAAAAATTCCGTAACAACCTAATGCAACCCTACTATTATAAGGGTGTTTATCTGTGTTAATCTACAAATTTGTTTTTTCCCGTACTTTTAAAATGGAGTGTATTACCAGAAGGAACATTTTCTAATTTTGTTTTTTATCATAACGATTTCGCGTATAAGAAAAAAATCTCGTCTGCACTCCAAGTAAAACTTTTGTAATAAAAACCTGTCTGGCAAACATTTTCAGTCTCGAGTTTAATGAAAAATAAACATTAGGGATATTACCGAGCAATTATTTTCCATAAACTGGCAATGGAGTTTACATTAGGGAACATGTTAGAATCTTGTGGTCTAGAGATAAAGCCAATTCTTGTATCCTAGAAGTAAAATCTCACTCACCTTCTCGTTAACTAAGAAATTTGCTTTTCCTGATGCGATATGTCGTCGTAAAAATGAGCCACTCATGTGGGTACACATGTACATATTTTTATTACTCGTATAAAGATAAGAGGTCGCAGCCATCATCATTTTGGCCCTTGAGTTGCTCTTTATTCGGGTGCGATAAGGCTCGATGAGCGCAATCGCGTGCTATTTTATTTGCATTATTCCTGGTTTGTAAAAGAGGTCGATTCCATAAATACTTGACAGGTTATTTGGTATAGTTGCCCCTATCATATTGTCGCGGTTTAATAACGCCACCAAGATATTTATTGCCGCGATAAGGTCCTATGCAGCGTTTCATAATACAAAACTTTTAAATTTGCGAGCCTGGATTTAATTAGAATACACCCTAGCAACGAATCCTTGTCCAATTAGTCAGTTTTTCTCTATATTTCATAAATCATCTGAAACACGGACGAGACTGACATATCGCGCAAATCTCCGACCCCAGCATACATAAAATAACAAATCTCGAGTGATTTCTTGGCATTTTAAAGAACTCCTTTGTTCTTCTGTTCTGTCACTAGAACATCCAACCACTGGGTTGAAATCATTCGGAACAGTGATTGACTACGATGAAAGGTGAAAGGGGTTTATAACTCCAAGTAAAAGGAATTCAAAATAAGCTCTCTCAAGATATATTTTTAGAATTAAGTTGACAGTTATACTGGTTTAAATTGACTACCAGTTGTTTTATAACCGTTACTTATAAATTATAATAGTAAATTGTTACTCTGCTGAAAAACAATTACTGTTACTGTACTGTATTTATTAATGTTGTAAGTTAGTACATAATAAAGTTAACTGTTATTACGATAACAGTTATAAAGTTAGTTACTATTAATAAAACTGTTATTGGTTTGAGGGTGGTTACACTGCACTGAAGCTCTAGGGTTCACTGCCCTTTTTGGGTAGTAAACGTCTGGATCTCCAAAGAATTCAATAATACAGCTTATAAATTATTATTAACTGTATAATTGTCATTACAACAGATTACAGCTACTTAACTATTAATTAGTCAGTTAACTTTTGTTATGACAGTTTGTTGTTCCTATTTATCTTACTGTTATGTATAAATAACAGCGGTTGCAGTTTGTTACACCGCTCAAAAAGTAACAGTTACTGTTAGTTGTTATACTTCTAATAAGAAAGTACTATTAAATTTTATCAAACATTGAAATGAACAGGTTAGAATAAAATATTATTGTAATAACTAATGTTAGACGTAATCAACCATTAAAATAATAGTGAGTAACAAAAAACAAATTAAATATTATTTCTATAACTAGTTTAAAGCTAATTATGATTAAGTAGCTGCATTTGTGGTGTAGGACTGATCTACGAGGGGTTGTTATTATTATCATACCAAAACAGGCTGTTACTCAGTTTAAGAAATAACAGCTAGTTAGTTACACAAAATTCTATTTAACAGTGCAATAAACTTAACAAAGTTAATTGTTATTTACGATAATAGTTTAAAAGCTAGTTAAATAATTAGAGTAATAAGTAACAAAACTAAAGAGCGTGTGTTTTTAATCCAACACTAAATTTAAAAAGAAGGTCTAGTGGGATACACAAAACACAATACAAAAATAGTAATTTTATATTAACCTGTTAAACGTGTTATAATAGTTAAATAAACGTAACACTGCTAACTGTTACATATTACCATAAATTATAACAGTTTAAAAGTTAGTTACTGCTAAATCACCCGTTAGCTTCTGAGACCTTGCTGTTACTTCCCTATTATTACTCGTCTTAAAAAATAACAGTTACTGGTACAGTTTTTACCGTAACAGATTAAAGCTAGTTAGTAGTCAGTTAAATTCTGTAGTACATATTTAGAATTTTTATACGCGGACGATATTATTATCAAATTGTTATGTATAAATAACAATATATTATTTAGTTTCAAAAATAACAATTATCTACTTTTAGAGTAACTGTTAAAAACGTAATCTAACATGAAACAGACGTAATATTCAATTAACTTCTAGGTTTTTTTGGATATTTATTACTAGTTAAGTGTAGTAAATAAAAATTGAAGCGATAGTTACAATAAAATAACAGTTTAAAAATAACAAATTTCAAAGCTGTTATTTTGAAATAACAAAAATAAAAGTCTTTAGCTGAGAGGCGATCGAGGGTGGTATCAATTTTTAGTAAAATGGCAAATATATGTAAACAAAGTTATAATAAGATTTGCAATAGAATTAACGAGAGTTGTCACTACTTCTCACCTCTTTTTTTATTGTCATTCAATGGGCTGGATCCTACTTATTAGTATTGGGCGGCTATTTTTTTTTGCAAATCTTGTTACAGAGTGGCTTATTTACCGCTTTACTAAAAGTGAATTGTACTGGTACCACCCACAACCTTTTTCAGCTTTTTACAAGGGGTTTTAAGAAGGCCTTAGAAGCCAATTTAAAGTTGTAGAGTACAGTAATTACTATTAGGTTTGTGGTGGCAATTGGCTGGTAGCAAACAGCACAACGCGTTTAGTCCACCGCATAATTCAGAGTGGTGGCCATAAAATCAGTTTATTTGATGATATAATTCGTAATTAAATGAATGAAATGCAATAAAGTTCATCCAGCATCACCGCCTCATCAAGAACCATCCAACGAAACAGCGACAATATATTTATTTAATTTTTATCGGTCCCGGTGCAATTCGCATTTTACGGCGGCGCGCGGTCTCATTGGGACAGGATATCGCATTACAGCCAGACAATTTAGATAATGAACATTTCTAACTCATTTACATTGTGAGCGCTAGTCGCAATTTATACTCCCCCAAATATCTGCTTTATATCAAACTCTACATTTTGCATTATTAGAAGCTCTCGCTGCTTATGACTCAGGCCAATAATTCACCTTGCAACCCTGTTGAGTTAAAAATAACATTTTCGAGTCCGGGATTTATTTTTGTTTTTGCCGTGGCGGGTTGGGTTTAGCATTCAGAAGCTGGGGCCAGCCTAGTTTGGACATGATTGGGGCTTCGAGAAGATAGTAAGGCTTGTTAAGATTTGGAAACGAAAACTACAATCAGAGCGTGACCCGACTCCCGGTCTCGCAGGACCAATGATGGAGGAAATTCTAACGCAGTTTCTGTTATGGCGGCTAAAAGACTTGGGACAGTTTTCTTTTATTTAAACATTCATTAAAAAGCTTTTTGCAAACTAATTCTCGAGTTTTTTAAAAATTTAAACTCACATTTAGTCGTATTTTATTTTTGTCCTAAATTAAATATGTATATAGGGTCTTTATTTAGCTTCTTTGTGCCACACAGACAAAAAGGATTAAAATATGATTTTTATAAAAAATGCAACGAAGCACTGAAACGTTGAAAAAGCGGAAAATAAAATCTTCCATCTCGTCATATGCCTTAGAATTATAAATAATTCAAAAGACTAATTGTTATTCCACTAAAGGGGTCTCTTTTTAATTTTATTTAAAACAGGTACCTAAAATGTCGTTATATGCCACAATAAATTAAAATGCAAATTAAAAAATTACTTAACTTTTGTAAAGTTATTACATATACCTACATAATTATAGTATTATACTAGAAATATATTAATAACACTAAACATTTTAGTAATTTGTACATGAAAAATTAAAAAATGTCTACTGTTAAACTCTTCAGCTTTCTTCTTTTACAAATATGCAACAAGAATTACTGATTTATTGACTAACATAAGTTCATTCAGGTTGATCAGTTTTTCTTTTGATAAAATATAAGTACAGGAATATTTATATTATTTCTTCTGACATTTGCAATCTTTGCCTGAACAAATGTTCTTTTTATAGAACTTTTTTTTAATTCTATAAATTGTACTTACGTCATAGGGGCATTATACAAAAAACAGTAGCTGCACACGTTTGGAAAACCTGGAAAAGTCAAGGAATTTGTTTCCGCCAGGTGTGGGTACTTTAAATTTGCTTCAGAGGTTGCTTTGGAACATTACCTTTGCGAATAGATAAAGAAATTAAATACGACTAGATTCTCACTTACGAAGAATCGTAGGAGAGGCTTACAAATATTTAGGGTACAAAATGGAACACTAATTTATATTACATTATTTGTCATGTCCGCATCCAATAAAATTTTAATTTTGGGGAGGCTCAACAACCTTCAGAGGAGGCTTGGTCTCTTCTGGCAGCCCTCTGACTACGGCCCTACCATAAGCAAGAGCTATAATAGAGACGTCTACATCTCTTATAATATTTTTAACAAATTTGATACTTATATTTAATACTTTCGTTAAACTGAAGAGAAACATCAATTTTTTTTATTTTCCTTTAAAAGAACAAGCCTACATCAGTGTAAGGTTAGATTTATTTTGATCAGTAATTTGGTAAACGTGGCGTGACAATATGGTAACAGTCTCTGGTACACCCATGATGTAATAACATAATGATAGTAATTTTATTTTATTTCAGGGGATTATTTTCACATTAGTGACTAATAGTAAAATATATGAATAATTCAAAACTTGAAGATGTTATTGGTACTTGAATTAATCCTACATAATTTAAGATGTCAGTTTTTAACAAAAAACGAAATAAAGTGAGAGAGATCATTTATTTTAAAATGGTTTTTACTTGTTTCCAGTTGTAATGATTTAATCAGATTAATTATAATCATTTTGTGAATGAAAAACAAACGAAAGGAATTTATTTTATCTGTCTAAGTTTGTCCTATAAAGTAAGTTTATTGCTCATTTAGAATAAACCGATTTAACTAATTTTGCTTTTGAAACTGTAATAAACCTTCATCCAGCTTTATAGCTAACAGGTTTCAGGTATAGTATTTGAAATCCAAAGTGCAGAACGACTTCTAATTCTCGACCGTTTTGTTAATTTGAGCCTTAATCCAACCCAAGTCGCTTTGACCTAAAATTATAAAATAATCCGTGAACTCATCACAGTAACATTATTTCGGTGATGCGAAACGAATTTAAATAGCTAGTTTTCGCTATGTCCTGTTTTTAAGTAGTAATCTCTGGTCAATTTTTTGTCGAGAGCTTTCTACTACCAAAAACGGCGTCTGGAAGCACGTCTCGTTGAGCTCCATCAGAGGCGATTAACGAACATTTTTAACGAGGCTTTTGAGCAAATTGCACAATAATTACGGATCCGGCGGCGAGTAGTCGTTTCGAGCGAACATTTGCAAAAATTGCCGCGTCCTTTATTAAAAACAAAAATCTCGCCGAACAACAACACTAATAGGTCAAATTTGAGAATGCGGCAGTGCATTAGCAGTCAAGTGGCGGACCTCGCTCGTCATTTTTGAAGGGAGCACGCCCCTAAAGTGGTTATTTCGGTGGACAATGGCTGTTTGTCACGCGCTCAAGGGCTCTGGCCGTGTTTGTTTAACACTAGTCGGGTGTAGAAATGGCGCTGGATCAAAGGTGGAGAAGATGGTCTGATAGTGGCACGTAATTTTCTTACCGATCAAGTTTTAATTTAAATGGTGAAGGGTTTGTTTTGGCATCACAGAGATGCTGCAATTACCGGATTGCAATCGAGTTCCCCTAATGGGCACCATCGAGATAATCTCACCTGCCTAATGGCGACGTCAACTATAACTCGTCTTATTTGTTCAGAACCTCTCCGAAAGTTTCCAGATTTATGCGATGTTTTCGTCTCGGCTCCTGGGTTCTTTTCACTTCGACTCGGTCTTCTTTTGTCAACTTATGAAAATTAAAAATGAAATGTTCGCGTAATTACTACTTCCAACTTTCTGTCTTCATTTAACTTTTTAGATTATGTCCAATGCGTTGTTAGTAATTTAATTAAATGCAAAGAAACTAATAACTTGTTGAAAACTGCTCGTTTACGTCTGAATTTGATATTTTTCATTTCTATAATTTTTCTCATTTAATTAAGTCGCTTTTGTTCGATCAAATAACGCGAAATTGAGACATTTTGATTACTTTCTACTTTTTACCATCGACCCAGACACGCTGTTTTTCTCATCGAATCTTCAAGGAACTTTTATTGGTGTGCAATATCGAGGGTGTTCTACATATATTGCCTTCTTACATTGTATAAGATTATTTCTGAGAACGCTTGGACGGTTTGCTATCATAAACTAGCATATCTTGTTGTTGCCCAGGGAGAACATCCGATGAAACCAAGCCCAATTTCGTCGCCCTTCGTATCACAGACACCAATAAAAAGATTTAGTTTCTGCGCTAAAATACACCTTTGAATGGCTTTTTCTGTTTTTATACAAAACTGTTTCGGAAACATTTCTACTAGTCGCACTTTACCAGAAACGCCCCTGCCCAACCCCTCACATGGAAATTTAGATTCTCCCTACGAAACGAGACATTTTATTGTATTTGCTTTACCTTTCTTATGGACACTTTCGGGTGACTCCGACTACGTAAACAATTTGATTAATGTAGTTTACAATTGAATTCCATTTCGGTCTCTGATGGTTCTACTTGTTCTATAGCTGCAATTTAGGGTACTGCAGGTAGGTCAAAGGACTGTGTACTTCTACTTTTGTCTAAAACGATTTATCAAAAGTACCTAAAGTTGTTTTAAAATTCGTTGTAAGGGTCAATTTTAGGCTTTAAACAAGGCTTAATAAAGAATAGGACTTAATGTTTTAGGATCAAGAAATTTAAAAATTCCAGATCAGAGACCAATTTATCAGAATGATAAATAGTTATTTACAGTAAGAGTGAGGAAGGTAGAGCTTTCGTTCACGCGAATTGTGTCTTCTCTAGGAAGCGAAGCTGAGTGGACGATGCAATTCAAGCAAATTTAGAGATTATTGTTCAATGAAAATTCCAAAATTGTAAATGTAATTACTAGTGGGATAGCTGCGGGGGTTGCCACGAGAAAAAAAGGAAGTATAGAAACATTGGGTGTGAATGGTTGTCTCAAAATAGCGAAATTTAATATTTTGTACCTTTAGGAAATAGTTATAAATCGTTAGATTTTTATTTTGAATATATGTACTTTTTCTTAATAACATCGAATGTCAACTGTGCGAGAATTTAAATCAGTGAGGGAAAATGCGTGAGGGAAAGTACAGTTGCTTGATTCTTTATTATCTAATGGAGCGGTGAGACTCAGAAGTTTTAGTGTCCGAAAGAGCGGTCAGAATCGGATCTTTTGTCGACAAGTTTTTTTTTAAGTTTTTATTAATTTTAAATTATAATCAAATTTTCTTAATTTTTTTCTTTTGAATAATTTTAATGAATTATGTTGAGAAACAGTTAAAAGACTTACACGTGTCCAACTGTATACAAGATAGTTATGTATTATGGTCTTTTTGGGTTATCAATGAAGTTAATTAATATGCAACATGCTTTAGCCTACAGCTACCACAAGTTTGTATTCATAGTTATGAAAGAAATACAATTTATAACTTTTTAGTTTATAACTAAGTCAAGATTTTTATTTATCATCCGTTACAATGAACACTGCAGTTGATAATTGTTTCATTGTTCATAAGCCTTGTCTAGACTATTTTCTAGTTTGGTTTGAGGGAGAATCTTGTACAATCTATTCGTATTGTGTTGCTCTAGTCGTTGGCAATATGTCTGGATTTAGCAAAGTACAAATAATCATCATGAAACCAACGTTTATAGTCACTACAATAACTTTAACAGTTCAATTTGTTAGAATCCTGGAGTCTGCAGGTTCTAAACGATTTACTGAAACTCTAAGTATGGAAGCAAATTAATCAGAATTAAATAAACTTTTAAAGTTTTTTTTTGTGGAATAGCGATTTGGGGTTATCTGTCTGGGGAAAATCGTGTAGGTGCATTCGACCTGTGTACGTCGCAAATGTGATTGGAAAGCGTTTGCACCCGACAGGAAATACAAAAGTAGCCCTTTGGAGGGAAGATAAGAAGGATTTCAATTTAGGAATTTGAAAGTGTCGGATTTGAATATAGCTGACGATGTCAGGCTCAAAGGTGGCCGTTTCTCATATCAATAAAATGAGCTTTGGCCTTCGAATCGATCTGGCCTGGCTCCATTTATCTCGTTGCTGACGTGGATTTTGCATGCGGTTCACGATAGTGTACATCTACGGCCACAATATATCGAAAAGTTCTGAGCATTGGCGCGAATTGACCCTTTGTGGAGGTCACGACTTCCGGCAAATGCCGTTCTATCCATCATACAAGTCGCAGTTAATTATTTGCGAGATGCTTGAAATATTCTTCAAGATCTACGAGATTGTCTCTCTTTCTTTGATTACTTTTCCCTGCAGACAAGTGGAATCGTTAGTTTCCGTCCTGTTTTGTCATTGGCCAAGTTTTGGGTATTAATTTGGGGGAACTGTGTATTTGGTTCAATCCCTCCGGCATATGAGCGTCGTTTGGCCCGAGTTTATTTGTGGAAATTGGAGCAATATCATTTTACTTATCTCCCGGGCGACAATTGATCCTCGGATGCAGTCTGTAACAATCACTATAAACAAGTCAATAATCCGCTGCACTCTGACAAATTGTATTGGCTGGAATACGTGCAGAATTTGCAATAGTATCTTGGCCGAGTGCGACTAACTCTTCGGGGAACATTAATTTTAGACTATACATCCTGTACATTCTCCTTTTGTAACCTTACTTTATTTTATATTTTACGACTTGACATTACTTCTTAATTAAATTTCCGACATTTTTATTTAATTGTTTTGTTGCAACTTGCTTCAATTAAATTTTTCATGAAAGCTGTGTTGCGCTGAAAGATCAGCTTTTAATGCGAATTTTCTTTTGTTTCAGGAATTTAGTCTATAATCTCAGTCTGTCGGATTTGAATCAACAGCAGAAGTTGACGTGGTTTTCCAACGAACACGATGCCAAGATGTGTGTAATGAAAGGAAAAGACGAGGTAGGTAGAAGATATCGTAATATGAATCTATTTAAGCATGACAGAAATGACAGCGAGCTAATATTACCTCTAATATTACGTCTAATAAAATATTCTTTGGATCTACCCGCTTGTCAGCTGTTTTTCTTCATTTTTTACTTAAAAATTTATTAAATGTCGATTGCAAAATGTGCAGTAGCAATTCAAATTTTGAACAGTTATTATCACATATCTAGCAAGTTATTTCAATTCAATTTCTTTTCTGACACTCACAATCAGTATTGCTCAATATCACTGTGTCTTTATCTTGAAGTGTCTCATGAAACTTACTTTGGATTTTCTAAGTAAGTATTTGAAGTTTCAGGAATCTTCTTGCTGTAGTGGCCAGTTTATTTTTTATTTCTTTTGGTGTGAATAGAGAAAAAATTCAAACCGTTATTAAATTTGGTAGAGGTAGTTTTTAAAGTATCAGAAAACAATCACCTTAAAGTCAACAAGTCATTCCCTATGATTGATTTATATGAAATTTTTTTTGGGATAAATCTTAATTTTTTTAAAGTGTTTAAATGCAAAAATAATTTTAGTGGGTGGCGCCAATTAATCGATTGAAAAACTGTGGTTTATCTTTCACATTAACTTTTAAACCTTATCTGGCACTAACGGAAAGTGAGTTCTAATTGGCTTTAAAAACGATATTTTTTTTCTCAGTCCCAATCTTGAGGATTTAAAACTCTGTCATTATACCATGAGGTCGGTGCTATAGATTTAAATTTCACTGGAGTTGCGCTATTATTTTTCCTAAAATTTTAGCTTTACATAGCTCAGCCAATTTTTAAAAGCTTTGATTAAACGTGCTTTGTTGCTCGATCTGTCTGCTTGGTATCGTGCTCATTAAATTTAAGCCAGCTTGTGTTTCCTATAATACATATCAGCTGAAATTTTGTATAATACATCAGTTCTGATGACAAATCAATAATATTTCGTTTAATTAATAATGTCTGTGTTAATTTTTAGCTTTTAGAAATTATAGAACATCAAAAATAAATTACTTACTTTTAAGTAAAAAGTAGTTTTAGTTAGGGGAACTTGTGGTAACAAAAGTAAAACAACAACAATTTAAATTAAGTAAATCTAAAGCACTTAATTCTAAAGCCTATTGAAACTGCTTCACAAAGAGAGCAACGATTAGAATTTGCCAAAGTTTATTCAAATATTATTACTATTGAAACGCCTACTTTCTTGGACTTGTTTTGTTCTTATTTTTTTGCGAAAGAGGCTTTATATTAATTCATTTTCTGAGCAACTACATATATCGCTGTTTTTGTTCTTGAACAAATTTTTTTTTCGCTTTATAAAGCACATCAGACGTAAAGAGACCTAAGAAACAAATCGAACGTAAGAAGCTTTGGTGTTGGTATATAAGCGAAACCCAATAAAATCGATGCACTTAGATATTGACCTTAGCAACACCTGCTTATATTCTTATGTTTTTATTCGATGAGACACCTGGAATAAAATTGACATTTCCTTTTCAATATTGTATGTAGCGTCTTGCAATTTTTCATGACTTTCAATAGCAGTCATTACGGTTATGACCACCAGTAAAGAAGATAAGGGCGTCCCATATTTAGCATAAAATATGGCTGTGCAAGTGCAGTTTGCAGGCTCATTTAATAAGAGTAGTCTGCTGTAGTTATCTCGTACGTCAGGGGCATATATTTACCTATCATGACGGTACACTATTATCCGACTTAGTGCAGCCACATACATATAAACCAAGTAGTCTTGGGTATAAATTTCTAAAGCTACTAAAACACAAAAGTGGCTGAAATAGGATCCTAGTTGTATCTGTTTTGAATATTTTGGCATATAATTTGAAAAACGTCTCTCCTAGCATCAGCAGTGGCGTATAAGTTGATTGATATCGGCAAAGTGTCGTATTTTGCTCACGAAATGTACCCTCTTTAGGTATTTATGTGTGTAGGGTGGGCTAATGCGATCAGCTCGTTGTCATCGAGAGCATCGTATTTTGAACATTTGCGCCATTAGAGTATACTTCAGTTATCAAAAGCATATCGTCCGATTATCGACGCAAGGTCGTTAAAGCAAACTCTTTATCTGTTTCCACACGACTTTGCCTTATCTTTCCTAAACAGATTAGAGCTTAACGTCGACTCGAAACCGTCGATTAATTTTTTTTTTGTTTGCGGATGCGAAAGAAAGAGCCAAAGTATAAATAGCGATTGTCTTTATGATAGACTGGTGCGGGTGATGAATCGCTCCTTTGAACAACCCTTTTAAAGTTTCGAATGGACGCAGTGGCGTCCCTATGGTAGGGCAAACAGGGGCAGTGCCCGAGGTCATCAAGCATTAGGGGCTCTCAAGGAGAACCTCTATCTCAATACACGTTAATTACACAAAAGTTCTAATGTATGCCAGGCGTGCAGACATTAGTAATCCTTGCCTCTAGTTAATTTATTTAGCCGTTACTTTTTTCATAAGACAGAATGAATTCCGTCGATTTATAAGTAAAACTTTTAAAAAAATTGTATGCTTAAAATTTGTGTAACGTTAGCTTTATTTGAAAACGCTGCGTAAACGGTTAAAGCTACAAAAAGATTTTGTAGAATAAATTCCGTGAGGCGCACCTAATTTTAGTTACGCCACTTAATGGACGGGTTAAAAATGGTCTAAGTTTGAGGGAGTATCGTGCTGGATTAAGTCGGAGTAATTTTGCGGTAACTATCACCGCCGGTTTCGCCGTAATTAGTGATCATTAGGTTATGTAAGACTATCAGCCGCTTACTTAACTTATGTTTTACGGTAGATAAACAAGTAAGTGAGACATTACGTCGTGAAGCGACGACGAAACCGCCTTATCGATCCGCGGCTGTATTCTGTATGCAAATTTCGCTTAGGCCGTTGAACACTCGGGAAAATATAGTTTTGGTATGTTGGGAAATTACCAAGAAACGAGTTTCCAACAAAGTTTAACTTCCCCGACAGATAAGACCGTTCTGATACGCTTATCTTTGTTTTTATACCGCGAGCTTTTTATACAGCAGCTTATGGAAATTACGAATATTATAATTAATGAAAATTACCCCTGAAATTGTATTAAAAACCCTCATTTCATGCAGATTTCACCTTTTAATGGAATATCTCGCTATAATTTCGATATATTTGGAATTCATGAATCATTCTTTCCAAAACTATGAGGCTATTGTTACAAACAACTCCAATCAAAATTGTTATTTCTAATTAAATTCATTATTTTGTTTCATTTAATAATAAAGCATGAAAATTGAATAATATACCATCAGAAAATGTAAATTCATATTTGAATAATGGGAAATGTTTCCGCAGAAGATAACTTTTCTGAACTAACGTTTTGTTGAGCACTTCCGACAGTTTTGCTAAGGTAAAATAAATATTACTACGATATTGCATTTTGACGAACAAAAGCTAGCAGCCAAGATTTTGTTAAATAAGAGGAAGTCTCTTGATAATATGTTTTACTTCTTTAAAATGCAGCAACATAAATCGAAAAATAAAAATAATTTATCTAAGTCTGGTTGGATAAAACTAAATTATATTACGTATTTGAGTTAGGTAATGCAGCTTATTATCTGACTGGGTAATGTAATAAACTTATTATATAACTGAGTGATGTAATAATATTGACTAATACTCGATTTTTCTCAGCAGTAAAAAATAAATTGTTTGCTTGCCGAAACGCTGCATAATAGTAGCATACTACTACGATTTTTATTAAAAAAATATTCAAATTATAGACAGCTGTCGATAAGATTTTGTACGTCACACGTGGACTAAATAATATTATAGCAACTTGTGTGATAGCATTTTTACACTCTAGTACTGTAATGATGCTTTTATCCAACTAGTTGTGTAAATAACTATTAATTATTGAATTTATACAGTGGATGAGATGCGTTATTTTTGTTAGTTTTTTAATACGTTACTCTTGGGATTATGTAAAATGAGATCATTTTTAGTAGGTAAACAGAACTAAGTATGCTTATATAGTTTAAAAAATGATCAATAGCATGATAATTTGCTTGTTTTTGGGTTGTAATTACTGTGAAATAGCAAACAACCTAACACATGTTTATTGCAAATTTTTTTGTGTCTTATTGTTTTTTATTGGGGTATGGAGAGAGACACAATGAAGCCAAAATTTAGAAAACATTTAGAGTATTGAGTTCATATATTTTTGGAATTTGGTGTAACTTGTCTATCGTGCCTATTAAGAATAGATTTTTTACGATTAATTTATGATAGCTTTTTAAAGACAAAATAATTTTGATTTTGCAATGTCTTGAAATTTTTATGCTTAAATGTGGAAGGTTGTTTTAATATTAATTAGCTACATTTCTTTTAATTACTATGGTCCAAATATTTACTTAGGCTTATGTTAATAACTTCCCTGCGTTTTCACTGTTCAGAAGAGCTAAAACAAGAAACATTTTTTATGAATGAATATTAGAAGGTTACCTGAAACATTAACTGATGCTTCCATAATTTCCACAGTTGAATGGGTTTAAAGCTTACTGAATTATTAAAAAAATACTTAGAGTTCGGATACAGCAAATTTGATTAATATTTAATTATAGGGTCGAAAGTTTTTTAATAATTGTAGTTTTAGAGTGAAACAGAATAGAAGGTAATGACTAAAATGACTAACAGTTTTGTTAGTGTTCTTTTTGTTATTGATTTTTATTTTTGACTAATATTAACTATATCATTTTATTATGTGTAAAAACACTGAGTTAACGTTTGGGTAATTTTATAAAGCGACTAATTAAAAATAATATGAATAATAATTAAGAAAATAATGAGTATTAAAGGAAAATGTAATTTAAAAAAGGTTCAATTAAGATTTTGATGGAAAGATGATGAAGGTGGATTAGATTTCTATCACAAATGCACGAAGTTTAAATAAAAAAGGGTTGAGTCAATGACAGAATTCATACTCCCTGATAAAGAAGGATAAAAATCTAATATAATTATATAAAAGAAAAGTTTGATAGGTCTTCGAGGTTTACGAGGTTTCTTAGAACAGAGACTGTATCGAAATTATTAATCCTTTTGGTACTATTTCATAACCAGTTAAATTCAAATGAAAATAAAATTTTAAGATTTATATTTAAATTATTGACGTTCTTCCAAAAACGTTCTTTATAGAAAAATATGTCCTATAAATTGAGTTTGCAAAAACTAACTCTTTGAGGTCGTTCTGACGAATTTGTTTTAAAGTTTTAAAACTCTCCATGGTAGTGCTATCAGTCCAATTTTTTTATAACCTAATTTTTTTGTGATTAACCTTTGTTTTTAATTTAAGAAAAAACGCTTTTGATTTTTTTTAAACGCACACTTTTCTGTTAATTAGCGTCCTGGAGTATGTATTTCAATTGCTTTTACCAAAGAGGCGAATTGTCAAAAAACAATTAATAGCTTAATTTGCAACATTTTTTTAAAAAGGAAATCGTCAAAAATTTTCGCGAACAACTTTTGAAACGCCATCGCCACTCTGATAGTCACCTAATTATTTAATAACCTGAAGTTTCCATTTAAATATAAAACTCTTTTAATTTCTTCTTACATTGCTAGTAGGTATTAGACTTAATTTATTTTAATAATTATTTTAGGTTAAATCTCTCGTGGCAAGCACTTGGGCTTCTAGTCGAATTATTATTAATACTAATTTGGTCTTGCCAAATACAATCTTACAAAAATTGATGATAAAATGTATCTACTAATCGAAAATTTTGTAAAATCTTGTTACATTACCGAGGATAATTAACTCTATCACAGATAATTCGTTCTTTTGTTTTATATTATGGTTTTTCATATTTGGCTATTTTCTATGTCGTTTATCTCACGAACTGACTGACTGATTTGTAGGTACTTCTGTAATTTCGTTTGGAAATGCTTACAATATTTAAGTTGGATCTTTTTGAATTGTTCAGGAATTTAGAAACGTTTTCAATTTTCTGTTTGTAACAGTAGAATAATTATTACAAAATGTTTATATCAGTTTTATTTGTAATAGCATTTCAAATAAGAAAGAATTACAAATGTTGTTTCTTTCGCTAAATGATGTTTGTAATCTTGCCCCGAAATATATTATAGAGCCAGCGAGACAAAGAATTGAAAGGCGTTTTTATTTCCAGTTTGTGTGTCTGTCAGCCTTTAAATTAATTAATCCGTTGTCAAAAATCGTATGTCATTTGTAGGGCGATTTTAATGATCAAACATGATTAAATATGTGCGTAATTCGTTGTCGTCCTTTGAACTTTTTGCATTAAAAATTTTTTGTACGGGCAAGTAATTTGTTGGGTCATTTATTCGTCATATTGGACCGACAGACGTGCTCGAGGGTTGCATTTTAATTAATCGTCGTAAACGAACGTTGTAAGAGGTTAAAATTAATAACATGAAAGCGCAGCGAATTTTCCCGAACCTGCAACCTGATAATCGGCGAAGCTTCTTAAAAATGTGTCGGTGGCGGCCATCAGCGCCTTGAAGAGGTACACTTATCAGATTGTGTTCCACGGCTTGTTATTCCCTTTTTGCTTCTCTGCTTTCTTATATCCATTTAAGTATTGATTCCACCCGCATCCTCTATCAGTTCGAAAATCAGCCGACGTTTCATTAGCCGCGCGACGTTTCGGCCCCAAACGGATTCGTTTTCAGGTTTGTAATTTGCGGCCGAACTACCACCATAACAGATCGAGTTATTCAGACCGCCGGCCGATTCAATTTAACGACTGTTGAGCTGACGGTTTCGTAGACTGTTTAGTTTAGATTATCCCGGTTTCGGCCGAACTCCCGTCAGTGTTTCCTGGTTGTTCGACTAATAGAATAATTTATTTACTCGCGAGCTAACAAATTACACGAAAACCTGAACTTAATTCACAGGAACGTAATTCGCGCCTTAAAGAATCTTAAAGGAAGTTTTTTAATCCTCTTTGATTAATTACGTTTCGTCACAGACCGGAGCCGTTGATGAATTATGATGTCGCTACTATCGAGGTGCAAGAGAGATAATAAATGTACCAACACGATTACGGAGTGTATGAAAAGAAGGCGGCCACGCCACCGGTTGTCTATATCTTTAGATGTCTTCATGCGGCTTTGCACAAAAGAACCGCTTCCAGGGGAAAATGACGCCATTATTTAGAATCTTCGGAGTTGAAAGGAGCAAAAAACTCTTTTTCTATTGAATACTCGGCGGTAGGGCAATTCAACTACACACGACCCGCGGCTCCCTATTTATATATAATTTTTATTTGACAACTCTCACGGCTTGTTGAATCTCATTTCAAACGTTATACTTGCAATTAAAGGAGCTTCTTGAGCAGTTTCGTCGAGTTAGAAAGAGAGAAGGAGGAATGAAAAAGGCGAGATGTCGCAATATGGAAGAATAGTTGACGATCATTAAGACCTTCTCAAGTCTGGTTTTCTTGATTAAAAAAGGAATGGACAAAGAAGTTTGAGAAAAATGGGGCAGTCCTGAAAGAAAAGGGGATAGCCGTTGTAAATGTTACAAAGCGAGAAGAAGATCGATACGCTCCCTGATGTGTGGTCGTATCTGCGCCGCTACCGATTCAGAGCATTCATTGTTATAAGCATAACCAATGATCAACACGAAAATTCATCACAAATATGCCTAATATCTGATCTGTTTTTTAACAAAAAAAAATTAAAGTAGATGTTATGATGATAACCCGAAATTACTAATCAAAACTGCTTTCAATAATGCACTCTAATCAATATTATTATAGTTCCAATGTACGACGTGGGTATTTTCTGCTCACGTGCAAAAAATTGCTATAGTTTAGTAACTCAGTTTCAGTAGCAGTTTTTTAGTGGCACAAGTTCAATTTGACGACCAAGATTATCTTCACGAGACTGTCTTTAATAACATTTTATAACGCTTGAGCTAGGATAACTGTTTTGTCAACTATTTCATTGATAAGTTAAACTACAAAAAATTTATTTGGATTAAAATTAACCCAAATAATTTGCAAAACTCGTTAGCAACGCTCGTACGTTTTGGCAAATATTACGTTCTTTAGACTTATATTTATAGATACAAAAAAATAGGTTAATACATAAAAGAAAAATTGATGGTTGATTACTTGAGTTTATCTTTAATTTTGCATTGTAAAAATTATTTTTTGGTTTGCATACGTTATAGCTGGTCTAAGGCGCTAAAGGGCTTCGAAAACTGCACATTGGTTGGTATTTGCAGGAGTGCTAACACAACAGTACCCAGTCTGGTCTAAAAAGGCTTCATGGGTTTTAACGCAACAACACCAAACGGTTATTCTCGGCGATATGAAAGGCGATTTTTGAGACCTAACAGGGCTTGAATAGTGGTTGGCGCGACATCAAGCTTACAGTTAAAATTATTACTGTTAATATCGTTCTTAAAGATCGGCCGTTGCTGCTTGTTCGTATTATCCCTAGCAGAATTTTGTACACTTACACTTTGCTGGTATTTTGAGTGTCTTTGTTTCTTGTGTGCCGTCACTTTAGGCGTGAGGCCTCTTTGCACTTTTATTGTTGTAATCAGTTTCGGAACGTATACAGCTGGATCTTGTTTTTTGATCATAAAATTTTAGATTTGATAATTGTCGGGAGCGCAAACTATGTTAATAACATTTTTTTTGTAAATACAGGGTGATTTTTTTATTTATTTTACCCGAGATTCCAAAAATAAGCAACACGTTATACAAACGATAAGCAACTTTTGAAAAACTACAAATGATCCAAATAACTGACTCTGGAAGCACTGTCAAAGGTATTGTCAACAATGTTGACATTAATTCACAACCCTCCATGCCTTAATTTTGAAAATTAAATTTTAAAAAATTAGTAAAGTATGAAGTGTTGCCTATTTTTGGAGTTTCGGGCGGGTTCAAATAAAAAAATCACCCCGTATATATGACATTCATATGTTAAATATGTACTTGAATATTCGCATATTCCTAACGGACGTAACGAATTTTTTGAGACTTTTATTATACACTAACGCATTGAGGTGAAAAATTACTTTTTTTTATTTATAAAAAAGCATAAAATGTTTTTTAATGGTTGTTTACCAGACTTGAGATATATCGTAGATACATGTACTACAATAGAAACTTACATTTTGACATTAAAAACGTTTTATTTTCTATTTCTTATAAGTCTATTTCCAACTTCTTAATTTCGTAGTTTATTTTAGAAGAAGCTTGGGAGAATAAAACTTTTAATGGCGTTAAGCTCAATTACATTATTTGAAAAACTTATTTCCAGATTGACTGATTCTCAATTGATTTCGGTAGCTTTTTGTTTTTGGGTTTTAAATTATATTGACTGCACAATGTCCCTCTGCTAAAAGCTACCATCAACAGTTATTGAAGGCTGCGTTAATTGATTGGCTAAGGCGATTCTGATCATGAGAATCTATTGACCCGGCGCCTCCACCAATTATTTACCATCCTAATACGTGCCTTTCCAAGTTCTCATCAAAACCATTTGGTGACGTCGCTTTATTTATAGCAAGTCATTTTATATCTGTGGGAAAATTAATAGCCGTTCATCTCACATGTTATTTTATTATTTGATGTTGCGGTTGAATTTTTGTGTGCGTCCACCCCTTTTCACCGACAGTATCGTCTGAAGGCATCTCTTCTCAATCTCAAGCCTCCCATTAAGTTTTTGTCTCGACCCTATCTCTAGCATTGTGCGAGCCTGATTTACCGTCTCTCTTATAGCTTCAGTTTTTGCATTTGAGCTTCTTATCTCCCGCATCTCTTCTTCGTACTAATTGCTTTCTGGCCTTGTCGGGGCGAAATAATCAGCTCCGTGTAGCCATTAGCGCTATTCTCGATAAATTAGCCCCTGTATCGAGCCGGCCAGTTTATTATCCGAAAAACGCCATTTTGATTGAAACGTTATTTTCGGCAATTCGGGCCATTATTCAGCCCCCGACGCGTTTTATTCAGTCAAACAACGATTCTTCACTTTTTATGAAGTTTTGTTTTCCGCGAGCGATCGACGCGGATAAACCAATAAAGGGGGTTTACTGCCAGCGTTGGGGATGAATTGTTACTACACATGCCTGAATTAACCTTAATAAAATATTTACATATAATAACTTCGTATCATGTTTCATTATGTTTGAATGAAGCCATTAGAGTCTTATGAAAAATTCAGACGAGTCAATGGCCTTGCTTTTAGTTTTCTCAGATTTACTGTATTATAGCCGAGGGGTTGGAAATTCCCTCAGAGCTAGTTTTCCTATTTAAAATTCTATTCTTTATTGCAGGAAAACTGCCAAAACTATATCAGGATCATGGCGAAAACTGCAGCAGGACGCTTATTGCTATGCGGAACTAACGCCTTCAAGCCTGTTTGCAGGGAGTATAATATTCTTAGTGGAAATTACACCATGGAAAAAGAAAAACCAGGTCAAGCGGTTTGTCCCTACGACCCACACCACAACTCCACCGCCATTTATGTCGGTAAGTAAAATTTTCTTCCCAGCTTTACTAACAATTGCAAATTGAAATCGTTCAACTATAAAGTGGTTTAGGAATTCTCGGAACAAGAATAATGACTAGCTTCTTTCTGCATAACCGCAAAAATAAACTGTATTTCTTCTAAATCAAATAGAAATTGTTCCTTTACCTGTAGGTGTCTAACAAGCTTTATTAATTTTTTTTGTAAAAAATGGTAAATCAGTCACAAGCACCTCTTAGAAGGACGAGTGTTTTCTGAGTTTTTGATTGGGATAAGGCTAAGGGACAAAGTATGATATAGACAGGAGTATGCAATTCCAGCCTAACCTGGTCATAACAATGTCCTGTTTTGACGTTGACAGAGGGAGAGCATTATTTGATAAAGCAAAGAAAATAAAGGTTTTGCTATTTTTGATAAAGAAGTTTCAGAACGAATAAAAATGTACTGGCATAGAAAGGAGTAAATTCTTAATATCTAATGAACATTTTTAATATTTATTGGACTAACCTGATGAATGAGACGAAAATTTCATATACTTCAATAACCACGAGTCAGAAGATTAAGAAGATGATCTTTATTATCAGGTTTATTAATGTTATTTAGACATTTTATAATTTCGCGGTTGTTAATATTTAATCAGTTTTTGATGACTTCTTTAACGTAATCATAATCAAAATTTTATTTGAGCGTTTATTCCGTAAATACTTATGTCAAATTGCCTATATGAATAGTCACTCGCCTCTTATACTCTCCTATAATTTCTTATACTCAGGTATAAGAAATTATCGATAATTTTGTGTTAGAAATCACTCGCCTTTGCTGTTAATTAATATGTAATACAACAGATACTCGTGATTTCTAACACAAAATTATCGATTGTTTCTTATTCCTGAGGGTAATTACTTATGATAACATTTGTTTTTACAAAAAATGGGTTATAATGTTGATATAAAGTTTGTAACTTTGTAAAAAGGTCTTAAGTAATATGGAAGATACAAAATGGCCGGGGTCAACATGTTTTATTATGCTGGGAACAGGTTTCCTAAGTAGTTCCTAAATAAAATAGTTATCCTAGTTAAAAACACACATGTTATTACTAACCAAACTGCAGAAAAATAAAATAATTTTATTACATCACTTAGTTATATAATAAATTTATTACGACACTCAGTTGGTGATGAGTTAAAAGAGTACCTAACTCAACTGTGTGATATGTTTTATTTCGATGTAGATAAATATACATAAAGCTTTGTTGCTGTAAGGTCGGTACAATTAATGTAGTGTTTTATGATTTTGTTTGATAAAGAAACAGTTAGCATTTGCATCAAATTAATCTGCAGCGTAAACATAATTATTATTGTGAATGTCGGCAGTCGGAACCTCACAAAAGGTCAGAGCAATTGCAGAGTTATGGGGCACAAATAATAAAAATCATGTGCTACGCTGGTAGGTATAAAAGGATGTAACGTCCCCAATTCATAATTCATAAAATTTTATTATTGTTGCTTTCGTCTGATTTCATTTTTAATGTTTCATCAGTTTCAAAGCTGCTTCGTCTCTCAAATATCAAATAAAATTTTAATACTTTCATTGCATTTCGCTTTTCGGCCGCGGTAAAATGAAGCTGATTTGGGGTGAATTCTCCGGTCTTTTGTCAGAGAGAACTTGGAATCAAATCTTCGCTTCAGCTGCCATAATTCGTGCCGTTTCGTATACTTTGCTCTTCGTAACAATCCAAAATATAAGTTTCCGCGTGTTTGCTTTTGTCCGCGCTCTAATAAATTGCCTCTTCGACGTTGGATAGATCATTTTTTGTTTGACTGTAATGTGATCTGAAACATATTTATCCGACCGCTTGTCGAAATTTATCAAGACCTTTCCAGACTTTATTAGATGAAACAATTAGTACATGGTTCCGCGAACCGCAGCTGGAATTATCAATAGACTAACACACTACTAAATGAAATTAATTAAAGTGGAGAGAAATTCGTTCCAATCTGATCCTTTTGGACCAAAATGAATTCATGTTGCCGGAAATTGGCAGCATTCAGGCACCACTCCACCGCCATATACTAATGTGATGAATAGTTTTAATTAGTCAATAGTGTATCAGAATCTCGGCTTATATACTAAGACTTGATCCAGTTAAAGGCAAACTCTACATAAACCTCGAAATAGAGAAAACAATATTATAAGTTTCTTCAGTTTTACAAACACCATAAATTAGATTAAAGCAAAAAACACTACTTAAATCTAAAATGATTAGAGAAAGTAGTGAGTACTATTTTTCAATTTTTGGTAATTTTATTGAGTTTAATTTATTCCTGATTAAAATATTTTGGAAGTAAGCAATAATTTTATTGGTTATTTTAGAATTTTTGTTTGACGTTTACTAACGTCGTGTGATAAAATTTACGGGGATGAAGTCACCGTAAATTTACTTTTGCCTTAAAAATTAACTCCACCAAACTCAAATTTCAACAAAACTTTTTAAATACCTATCTTTTGTTTACAGATTTCTCTGAAGTAAAATAAAATGAGGCTTATATAGTTTTCTATTTGCACAATCTTTTTGTTTAGTAAAGTTTGCAACTTGAATATATCTATGCCGTCAAAGTTAAACACAAAATGTTGACCTAGCTTTTAAATTTGAGTTCTCTAATGAAAACTTAGTGAATCTTAACTGAATCAATATTCTGTGACGCCCATTATACCCACTTTACTTTCACTCTTGTTCCTGCTTACCAACTCACTAAAATATATAGCGTGAAAACGTCGTAGTGGGCGTTTGTTTAAAACTTCCACTTTATTAAATTGCTATTTTTAAACCGAAAAGGAATAAAAATTAAATTTATTTTCTTTCAGCCACGGATTGAACAAATTCTCCCGTAAATTTAAATTTAGATAGGTTTGCAAATGTAATAAACGATGAAAATTAAATTAAGTTGGTATAAAGATGTATTGTTTAAATCTTAATTATGGAAACGTTGTCAGTGGTAGACTATTCATTTCTGACTTGTTTACGCCAAACAAAAGCTTACAAAAAAATTTGTTTAAAATTTCGAGGGACTTTTTTTCTATTTCGTTTTTGTGTTGTGAACTGGAGTAATTTAAATAGGTCCCAAAGCAATTATGCAAATATTTTGTAGAAGTTGTAATATATTTATGGAAAATAGTTTGTGCAAAAACAAGCGGCAAGAGCATTAAGAGGATCGATAATTATCAACTGGGCCAAGAAAGACGTCCACCACTGCCACAACCGCAGTTGTCTGTCTTACGAACCCTTCGAGATATTAGGCTACAGGCGGTACATGAGATGTTCTGTAGGGTCATGTAATTGATTATACAGGGAGACCCGTGTATAACCGCTAAGCTAGTGCGACTTGAGGGTTAGAACCAATTAATTGTTAATATGCCTAGTTATATTTGATATGCATGCAGTGGGTATACCTGGAAATCTGTGTATCATATACACAGGGTGTAGTTGCCCGTTAATAAAATATGACGGTAAGTTGTGGGAAAACGCTGGAGGAAAAACGGGAATAGCAAATTGGTTATTAACTCGATAAGGGAGAGGTGCCCAAAATTCATTATAAATCTGACACATATGATATGGTATATACCATATACAATACACAGTAAAAGCGATTTTGGTAATTTAACTACAAATCGGAGTCCTCACACGTCCACGCTAATTATTAGCAAAATTCAAAAATATTTTTTTGGTTGAATATATTCGACGCAATTTGTTAAACTAATGAATTGAAAGTAATTATCTAACTAACAAAAACTGTAAAAAAACGACTAGTTAGTACCTATAAATCTAGTGTACCTTTTTGCTAATAAAAGAAATAGTTGTGTTGTTTTAATTAATTCTAACAACTATAATTTAACAAACTTTTTGAACAATCTTTTTTATCTTGCCCCAGTAAAGAAACTAAACTAAATGACTGCAAAATAGAGACTGGACGTATCTTCCGGCGACCACTGACCGAGACAAGTTGATGGTACCATGCCCAACAAATTTTGACATTACTTATAAGCCTTGATAAAGAATCCAATAAAGATTCGAAACGTCGGCTTTATAAAATAGTTTATCTGCCTTGTCCACTTCTCCGTAATAATAATTTTTAACTATAAACATAATGGACGTAAAACACCAAAATAAGCATTTATTTTATGAAATTGGGAATATAAACAATTAGTATTGTAATAATTACGAGTAAAATTAGTCAAAATTGCAAAAAATAGATTCTTTTATTTTAGGTTGATGTCATTTTAGAATATCTGCTTAACCACATTTTACTATTTTATTTGGAAAATTAAGGAAATGATATTAATAATTTGACAACACAGTTGATGAGTACAAAATTTTATTAATTCTACAACATTTTTCTAAATGTCATAAAATATTGTTAGAATTAACTAGAAAATATTTGTTAAAAAGGAGTGAAATGGACAAAAGATTTTTTACTATGTACTATAATAGTATGGTACTATGGTATATAAGTTGCAACACTTGGCTAATCACTGTAGTGTGAGCTCTACTTTGGTATAGATTAGATGCGTCTAGTCTAATGCAAATAACAATAAATAGTAAATTTCAATTTTAAATTAGAATTAATGTATTTGACTGTGTGAAATACGAGCCTATTGTACATGTTCCCTTTTGTGCCGTAGACGCTAATGTTTCCAATGATATGCGCATGCATTTGATGAATAATGCATCCTCTAATTTGTCGGTGTGCCTCGTATTGCACCTTTGTATTAACATTATTATTCAACGTTTGGCCGGTCGTACGCAGTGATTGCGGTTCCTTTAAAAATGCATTCAATTAACGTCACGACGGTTCCAGACAGTCTCGTTTTAGATCCTCCAAATAAAGCAACATTCCATCATTAACCGAGCTTTATCTGGATTTTAATCAGACTTTTTACGGTTTTCACTGCTTCGATAAAAGCTGCATGTTGTACGGCAGAGCCTTGTTACATTCAAACATGCATAAAACGTCTTCATTATTTGCGCTCGTTATTCTCGGCGTATCGCGCCGTCGCCGTCGTCGTGACGCTCTTTGAAGTTCGTCCCATGTGAACGTGACACTAGGTTGAGCAACATAGAATACTGCCTAACTAAATTAATTCGACCAGTTTTCGACACGACACCTACCCGATTGTGAAACAATTTCAATATGATATAGTTATCCTCATCAACTCTATTGTCCTCGTTATTCCAAGACGCGACGATCTAATTAGCCGAACGAGACGAGGGCCAATCATTGATATAACCCGTTTATTGAACGGGATATTCAAGGGATGCATCCAAAGGACGATGACACCGATATTTCATTCTTTAGTTGTACCACTTTTTTAACAAATTGCAAGTTCACATACAAAATCGACCTTTTTGTTTTCTCTTTAAATTGATAGAACGTAACTTTCAACCAACTGCATTGGCAAGGAAAAATAGCATGGCAATGTCTTGAAAATACTTATAACAATAGAAGGAAATATTTGGCAATTTATTTATTGTGTATTGGAAAATGTTAGTGTTCCGATCGATATAGCGATACTAAAGGCAGAATTCATGACATGTCTGTATTCTGAATCTATAATTTGGGATGTTTTAGTTTTGTTTCGAAAGAAATGTCTATATACAGGATGTGCCAGTAATTTGGCGTTTAGAGTTTTTCTTCTTTTGCTTTTGTTATTTAGTAAACTTACTTCAAACATTCTAATTGCAATTTATAATCGAGTCCTCGACTAAAGAGCAAATATGCTTTCCTAGAAAAGCATTTTACTAACATTATAATAGTTAATCTTTCAGATAGTTCGGCTTCTAATTTTTGCATTTGCTTTTTAAAATAATCACAAATTTCTTTAACAATATAGGGCCACATCTACAACCATAGAAGTTTTGAGGACGTTGTTTCCAGATTTTTTATTTCTAATTAGAAAAACATCGAGCATCTAACTTTTTAGAGATTACCTAATCTTTCTACATGCATGTTTTTGCGTTATTTACTGGTAAAGTCTATAATTTTAAAGGTTTTACCACACACACAAATGAAAAATCGAATTTCGAAGAATGCCGAATGTCAATAATAGTTAGATATTAATATTAATATTGTTAAAACAATGAAGTAATTAAAAGTGTTTCAGTCTTATTGAAATTGCTAGCTTTGCAAATAAAGTCACAAAATCTGTTTACATTCTGATTGACTTATTGTCTTTTCTATTGAGTCTATAAAATTGTCTTCAATTTAGGTTGGGGTTATTCTGCAGAGAACCCTTACATAAGCAGATACCGAAAGAGAAACTTTTTTATTTCTGAGTTTCATTGCGTTTATTGTGGTTTTTTTCTCTTCGGTAGTGCCTGTCTGGTTACTGCATACCGGATGTTTCAGGTTTTTTCTCTACTCTCTTTTTTGAATTAATTTTTGATAAAATTCGTAGGGTGTACTACAAAAAAAGATCTGGCTTTGCAGTACCTACTTAATTTTAAAATTATTTTATTTACGGCCAGTTTTGTGAAAATTTTGATTATCAATTACAACAAAAAATAAGATATCTATTACGAAATCGGTGTGTAATTTTATTTAATTTTTGCAACTATTTTTTGAATAAAATTTAATTTTACATTATTAATTGAATGTGAGTACCTACCTTACCAAAAAAGCTGTTTTGTCCGTATCGCCTAATAGAAGGAGCTTCAACCCAACCAACTTTTTTTTTGACTAAATTTACAATTCTGCATAAATGTATTGTAGAAAAAGAGTTTTAATATCAAAATGAGAATTTAAAAGAGAAACTAAAATTGTTTGGATAAAAGCGAGGAAAAAAATAGGTACACCTCGAGACAATTTATTACTAATTTATAATTTGCGATCAGTTTTGCCTTTATGGTCTTCTTAGGCTGTTTTACAAAAAAGACAAGCGAACAGTGGTTGTCATGAAAAGTGGGCAACATCCTCTCAAAATATTAAAAATTGAACTATATACACTAATATTATTAAAGTCGTTATTGTCAGTGTGATTAACAATGTTATTCTATACAAATCATACGTGTGCCGTATGTGAAAATGATCTAATTTAAATAAAAACAGAAATTTTCTGTTTTTTTTGTCAAAGTGTACTTTTTAATGACCACCACTGTACATGCATTCATGAGGACATTCAAGACAGAACTTAAGAAGAGTTAAACTAGTAACTGCTGATATTTTACAGTGGTAATTAGTACATCTTAAAATAACAAGGGGGATAATTAATAGAATTTGTAAAGAAATAGAAATGATTATAAAGTCAAATTTAAATTTCGTTGAAAAAACATATACTTTTGTTTTATCAACTGTCATAAAAAATGGCAAGGACAAAATCTTATCAAATCCTTTATAGAAGTATTTGTGAACAATTTTGTTTAAACAAGGTGAAGTTATTCCTTAAAAAAAATTTGGGAGAAATCTTGTCATTCTCTAAGCTTTTTTAAATATTATTTTTTGGTTTGATTTATTACAAAGTTCTTAGATTATTTATTGTTTGTTTGTTTGTTTGACTATATTCTTATTATTTTTGCGTTTTATACTTCTACTTTTCTACTCTAGTATTCTAGTTTATGTTTTTTTTCCGAATTTTCCAAACGCATTGTCTGGACCCTGGATTTGTACACTTTGTTACACTTTGTATTTGTTACACTTTGGAGTTGTTCTTCTGTAATTATTGCAGTTTGCATTGTTACCTTTTGTATTGCATTTTTTAACATTTTTGCATTAGTTAACACATCTTTTATTAACTCTGCGGATCTTTACCTACTTTTAATATTTTTTATATTTTTACTTGAATTATGGTTTCTATTTGTTGTTTATTTGCTTTTTTTTTGATTCTCTATACTTTGTGTATGTTAACTTTTTAAAATATTTTTGTTGTTACTTTTTATTTTATTTTTTTATTATTTTATCTTTTTTTATAACGTCCGTTTATTAAAAAAATAGTGTAATTTGAACTTTGTAAAGTAAGTGTTTTGAATGTCTTTGATAATGTTAGTCATTTAGTTGTCAAATGAAACGTCAATCAGTTTTGTAAACATTACTTTTTTATACTAAGTAATTTATTAATTATGAAAAATCGTCGTTTATTTTAAAAGTAGTTAAACACATTCATTCCTGGCACAATTTGTACTACTATACCACTATTTACATTAGGGTCATCTCCCAAAATTTTTATTCGCATTTTAGTAGATTAACCTATTTCTGTTTGAAACGAAGTAAATATCGAAATTAACCACGCCTAGTTGCTGGCCTACCTCAATAATCCGTAACTTTAAAAACGTCACAAGCAGTAACCATGTTAACAACTGAACAATTACGCATTAATTACAAACGCCATTATTCCAGACGCCTCTAAGGTCTTTTGTGGAGTGCTAAAACTTCAAAATCTACAAAATTGATGATAAAAACATCACTAATTTGGATAAAATTTGTAAAAACTTTTTTTTGCTGTCATTTAATAACATTGACAGATGATTCTGTTATCAAAACGTGCCTCAAAAATCTATAATTTTTTTGTGGAGAACGTGCAGAGATTTCATCTTGTTAGTTAATAAAAAAAATAATGTTCGTTTAAATTGTGACATACGTTGAAATAAAATTCCAAAATCATGGAGTCATGGCATTCTGCGAGTTCTATTTTTATTGAAGAGTCATTATAACTTAATCAAACAATTAATTAAAATATAAAAGTGGGACAATAAATTACTTTATTGTTGAAAAGTAAATTGACTTACATAATTATGCTTAGATATTTGGAGGCAAATGCTTGAAACAAGTGTTTGACATTTCAATTACACGAATTGGCGAGTCTTCGTTAATTTATTAAATAAATGAGATTCTGTTTTAAATTGTGATATTTGATATTTAACTTTAAAGTTAATTAAAGTTAATGGAATGTAAAACGCTTATTTAAAAGTGTAGTTAAGGCATATTGGTTCTTAAATTTGTGAATTGAAAATAGAAAGGAGAAACGGCGAATTTTTATATACATTGATCCTAACCATTTGGAACAAAATTTGCGAAGATAAAGAGATGAAACAACAACAATAATGCTCCTCGAAACGAAATTATTTTGCGTGATAAATTTCGCACAATTGATGTAGCGATTTCGTAGAAAGGAACTAGCTGGCAACGTTCGTGTTCTTGAAATTAGATAATTTTCGTGAAATTTAATCGCGCGTGCATTTTCACTATTGAGGAAAATTCAAGCTTCTATTCTTTTCAGATGGCGATTTGTACACGGGCACGGTGGCCGATTTCAGCGGAATGGACCCCATTATCTATAGGGAGCCGCTACAGACGGAACAATACGATTCAATGAGCCTCAACGGTGAGTTTTCTAAAAGGCTGATGCGTTTTTGTCTTCGACTCCTTTTGATTAATTTGTTTTCAATTCCAGCTCCTGACTTTGTCAGCTCGATGACCCAGAAAGACTTCGTTTATTTCTTCTTTCGTGAAACGGCAGTTGAATACATCAACTGTGGCAAGGTAAATAACAATTTTTTAAGATTTTTTCAGAGAAAGATTTCTTGTAGGCGGTGTATTCTCGTGTGGCTCGGGTATGCAAGAACGACAGAGGCGGACCGCATCGTTTTAGGAACCGTTGGACTTCGTTTCTCAAATCCAGACTAAACTGCTCCGTCACTGGGGAGTTTCCCTTCTACTTCAACGAGATACGTGAGTGCAATATTTATATTTTGTCGTATTAATAAAGCATTAGGTGTTATATATGGGGCTCTTAAAGCATTACAACGAGAATTTGCTCAACTTGAACACTTAGGGAAGTTTGATTAAAAACACATATTTCTTAGTTACTTTTCCCCTTTATGTATTTTACCCTCTTTTTTTCGGTTTCTTTCTTGGGGAGTTTTATAGATCGGGAAAAAGCAATAATTCTGAAATGCAATCGTAAAGGAAGTTTGAGGAAGTCAGTTGCAGACTGAAGTTGTGATTAAGTTATCCGGTCTAGTCGCTAACTCAGTTAGACGAATTGTAAAAGATGCGCCACGAGCGCTTTGCACGTAAGAAGCATTTTAAATTAAACCTAGATAATGTATTTGCGATGTTAATCTATTTACGGACGAATCTACGTTTATTCTCAGTAAATTTACCAAACCTTTATGTTTGATTTAAAGATTTAGATTTCGATTATCAATTTATCAAAAAATTATTTCATTTGTTGAACAAAAAATTTACTTACACTGACTACTGCACTATTGAACTGTCTATTGAATAATGCATTCATTTTACTTCTATTACATATGCTATCTAGGGGGCCTTCCCTATGTGATTATTGTTCATTTACCAACCCATCAAAAACTCATCTAAAACTTTATTGAGTTTTCTAATTGTTCGTAATTGAATTTCTGTTAATTGTTCAACAAAAAACTTGCTTAGCTAATTAAGCTTTTGTTGTAAATATTAGCTTTACATGAGTTGTCGTCAGTATAAATAAGAAAACTCAATTTTGAGCTAAATACACACTACTATAAGCTAATATTACGTAATTGTTTAATACTGTTATTTAGCTATTTACTGTAACACTAATATTAATTTTAATATAACTAATTTTAATTTTTTCTTTCGAATTTCGTTTGAAATTTTACTTAGAAATTTGACGTTATGTAATAGTAGGTACTTTTTACCACTAGTTATGAAAAGTATTTCACAACTAACGACAGTTATTTAACGAATAATTCAATAAAAACTGAACGGCAGCAAGTATGTTTTTACATAAATACAGCCATTCTTTGGTTAAAATCGCAGATTTATTGATGTTTTTCTTGTGACTAACGGGCTAATTTCAGGTTGAGATAATACGGGTAGTATATCTTCGTTTCCATGGAAAATTTAGCAAAAAAAATTGGAAAAATAAACATTAAATATTCATTAAAAAGGAATGCATCTTTACATTATACTAAACATAACCTGTTTATTATTAATGCCTATTTTTGAAATAATATCAGAGAATGAAGTATTACGACGACAATTTGAAAAAAAAAGTGGGGTCAGGAATAAAACAAGGGTCATATTTTTTGTTTTGTCTAATTCTCGCTGGTTTTTTCACAAAATAATAAAGCAGTTTAAATGTTACAAAACACAGCTGAAATTAGTCTTTCCCTGGTCCACCTTCACGAAACCAAATGTCTTTCCAAAATGGGTAGAATACTGGAACTGATTTTTTAATAATATTTCGAACAGCAACAGATTATTGAACTTTTTTTCTGATAAAGCTTATGAAAAAAAATCGTTTCGCAAATCGAATAGCATTTAAATTTACCAAAACCAAATTAAATAGATATATTTTAGCAATATTTTGTTCTAACGTCACAGTTAAATGACGTGAAGCAATTGAATTGAAAATTATTCATTTAGGTAGATATCAAATCTAAACCTTCTAGTTAATCTATTTGCTCTTATGTTGATGATTTTCTAAGAATTTGGAGTCCAGGTTGACACTATTGTAATATAAATTGATACACGGATTTTTGAGAAAATAATTGCTAAATTTTACGTTCAATTTAGGACTATTTTTAAAACTGATTTTTTTTTTTAAATTTTTGGGACATTATAAATTATGTCAAACTGCACAGTGTGTCCGATTCCTCCATTTCCGGCCAAAATAACAAAATTTCAACTTTTTCAAATGTCTTTAAAATGTCTCTTTTTAAAAATGTAATAAATATCTTAACTTACTGTATACACCTTTTTTGTAAGGGTTTGCTTCCTAATTAGTGTGTGCTAAGTAGGGTAGAGCGGGGCTAATGTTCTCTCTCAACCACATAGGTTGTAAAGTCGAGTTCTTACAACTAAGAAAGGTAGTTGCAAAAAATCTTATACAATTCAGCTTAAAACTAAAATAGCATAAAGTAAAAAAAATCTTTCTGATTTACTGAAAATTTTGAGATAAAGACAAGATGGAATTCGGTACTTTTTGCTTCTTTTACGGGGTAAAAAGGCCTGGGCTGGGGATAGGAAGTCCATTTATCTTAATGGCTAAGCATTTACGAGTATGATTAATTATTATTTGAAAAAAAATATTTATTAATATCTTTAAATTTAAAACTTTATTATAATCTACATAATCTTAATATTTTAATACAGTTACCATAAAATCACACAATAATCAATGAAACAAAACTTAAATTATTTTAAACTTTGAATTTAATCAAACAAAAGATCTTAGTTTTTTATTATAATGACAATAATTTCAAATGTCTTAATTTATAATCAGATAGTTTTTAATTTTTTTTTATCTTCTAGTCCTACCGTTGTACTTCTTGCCCCTTACCTACCTCTACTGATTTTTAAGGTCACATTTACAGATAGAATAAGACAGTATTACAAACTTACCTTAATATTTTATTGACCTTCAGAACTGATCTGTAAAAGAAACAAAAACAAACATTTTTGTTACTTTTGAGTGCGAAAAATTTTCGTTAACCGTGCACTCGCATGTGCGTTTTTCGACGATAGGCGACTCGCAGCTTCGCACTCGTCTCGCATCCCGTTTCCAATCACGTAGATCGTTTGTTCTTAACGCATTTTTATACTGAGATATGTATGTTGGGACTTCTTACCCGCCGAACTTCTAGCCCCGCTCTACTCTACCTGAAGTAACAACGTCGAGGACGCCGAACTCTATCTAATACGTGATCACTGCGAAAATAGTGGCTGTTTAAAGCGCTTTTTCTAGGTTTTGCGTTAAAGTGAATTGCAAATTCAAAAATGGGGGGATATAATTTAGACTAATTGTAAGTACTTTATTTTGATACATAAATTTAATAAAAAACAGTATTTTATTATGCAAAAATCAGCTTTTAAATAGTACAAGTAAAATCGCTGCATAAAAGCACAAAATTTACGTTTGACTAGAGCTAAAGTTAAACATCCTGTAACATCCCAATACTTTAAAAAAAAGCTAGCTCAAAGCTTGTTCTTTCAATATCTAAAAAAAATTTGCCCGTTTTTGCCCCTTTTTCCTGATTTTCATATTTTCTTGTTACCATGTCAGTTAATTTATATTTATTAAAGTTCTAATTATTGCATCGAAACTCAATTTTTGAATTTTTTGTAAAACAATATTAGTACAAAATTTAAAATTTTTACCATTATTAACAATTAATAAAAAAATAAGTCTTCAAATCTTCGTAATACATTAAGAGGTTTCCGCCCCTATTCTTCTTATGGGAAAGACAATATCAAAATCTAATTTGTCCAAAGAAGATAAGGTTTTTAGATAATCTTCATTTTATTACCACCGTCATTACCACTTCCTATCGTTACCACTCCTTTCTCAATCCTTATAAATAAACAAATCTAATTTGAAATAACTATTTTTAACCTTACGCATTAATTTTTATTGATATTATTAAAGTTAGACAAATTTTCATCCTTACTACCCCAGTAATTGATACACATTTTTTTATATTTTTTTTTTGGTTAATATTTTGTAATTATTTTTGACCTTTTACATTAATTTTTATCAAAGTCGCTTAAGTTAGAGAAATTTTTACCCCTACTACCCCAATCCTTAATGCAATAATTTTTTCAATGTTTTATTCTTAATATTCTGTAAATATTTGAAATCTTTTACATTAATTTTTATTTATATTACTTAAGTTACAAATTTTTTTACCCCTACAACCCCACTTAAACATGCAAGAATTTGTTTAATATTTTTTTGTTAATATTTTGTAAATATTTTTAATCTTTTACATTATTTTTTATTGATATTACTTAAGTTATAAAAAATTCACCCCTACAGCCCCAATTAAAAATGCAAATTTTTTTTCAATATTTTCCTCTTGATTATCTTTCTATTGGAAATATTTTCTGCAAGTTTTAGAATTTTGGCCGAAAATTTATCATTTGGACACACTGTGAGCTGGTAAAAAAATGTTGGTTTTTATCATAGATGTAAGTAAAAGTTCATTTAATTTAGTTTTGGTAAACTCAAGTACTGTCTACATAAAGAAATGCTTATTTTTCTAATAAACGATGGCACACCTAAACGACGGTTTTAATGTGTCATGTTAGTAGATAAAAAATGTTATTGTTTTTCTATGAGAAACAGAAATAGTGACTTAAATTGTAAATCTTACTAACAACAACCTCTTACTATTAACATTTCAATTTACGACATATCTATTCCTGCATTGACAAAGCCGAAAAGGGGCTGATACCATCAGATGTTTGTTTTTGGGTTTCAAAAGATAATAGTTAAACAGGCTAGAATAAAATAAAAAAACGTCACACTTGTAAAGATTATATCATTTATTTTATTACAAACCTGTTATTTATTTTTTTATGAAAAGTCTTGAATTTTTATTTTAAAATTTTAAGAAAAAGGCGCTAAATTAATGTGCAATCTTTGAGAAATATTATGTTACGGTTTCAGAAACGGCCGCGAAATTTGGTTTTGTAATGCGGCCACAAAATGGATTACTAATTTTTTCTATTACGATAAACGTTGTAGTTTATAAAACGTAAACCTTACCCGTTTTTAACATTTCTGAGAATCTCGTGATGTCCTGCTTCAGTCAGGAATCATTAACGAAAAAGTTCGTTTTGTCAAAACTTTTATTATTTCTTTGGAGGTGGGTTTTGCGTATTAAGTACATTTATTTTGGTCGTTTATTTTTAAAAATAGGTGGGCGTCTTTATTTGAACGCCATAAATGTGAAAAGTTTAAACCGAAACGACTTTTCATCCCAACTTTTTAATAAAACATTTTATATTTGGGCAACTGAAAGTTTATACACTTCCATAATTCAGAAAATCACGCAAACAACACCGCCGCAATTTACTCCTTTAGTATTCAGCGGTATAACTGCCCCATAAACCAAATGGCTAACTTTAGAAAAAGTAAAGGGCGAAGTTAAAAGTTTTGGTCGTTTATAAATGCGATGGTCCTTATTTTGGTGTCATTAATTTTGTTTAGAATCAACGACTGAGCTGATTGAGGGCCAATACGGCGACGTTTACGCCCAATTGATCTACGGCACGTTCACAACGCCGCCGAATAGCATCTCGGGCAGCGCCGTGTGCGCTTTCAGTCTGCAGGACATCACCGATACTTTTGAAGGCAACTTCAAGGAACAGTCGGCCATAAATTCCAATTGGCTGCCTGTGCAAAGCTCGAAAGTGCCTGATCCGAGACCTGGACAATGTCACAACGACAGCCGAACGTTGCCCGATCTCACCCTCAATTTCATCAAAACACATTCGCTGATGGACGAAAGCGTCCCGTCGTTCTTCGGACAGCCGATCGTTATCAGGACGATTTTCCAGTAAGCTCGTCTCGACGCGACTTTTCCTACATTTTATAATGTTTTTCTTCCAGTTATCGCTTCACCCAAATCGCCGTCGATCCACAAGTTAAAGTGCCCGGAGGGAAAACTTACGACGTACTTTTTATTGGAACAGGTAATTATTGGAAACTTGACTTGGCTTGGCTTGGCTTACCGACTAGTTAACATTGTTTCAAAACCGAGGTTAAAACTGATAAAGCTTGTCAAAACTGTTAAGTAAACTTAAGAGTTAGGAAACACCAATCTAACTACCCGAGATATATTTACACAACTTAATTTTGTATGCACAATTAAAATTGCTAAGATACACTTACCGATTCAAAGCTTTGTTAGAATTTTCTTCAACGTAATTTTACCTACGTTACAAAAACTTGCCTCAACTGCTTCAACAAACTTATGTAGTTATAATGATTACAGAATTATTAACGAAGCAAAGTTGTGGAATATTCTTCTTACTAAACATTTTTTAAAAGATTTTACTTACACGCTTTAATCTAAATTTTACATTTAGATACAAATTAAAAACAAGTCATTTGCACAAAAGTAATTAAACCAATATAACCATGTTTATTAAATTACATACAGGCTATAAGATTGAAAACTTCTATTTCTAATAACTGTTAAACAGGTGAAGTTAAAAAAATAAGGAAAAAACCGTTTAGAGAGTATCAAGGGAGAAGTAGGATGGGTATGTTATTTGGTCTGTAAGTGTTAAAGTATACAGCACCCCAACCCGTACAAACTTTAATAGGACCATTATATTTGTGATACATTAAATGAAAGGTAAGAATTGAGAGAGCGCAACACAAAAAATTTAACAAAACATTTTTATTTTTAACACAGGTACAAAGTAAAATAATTGATAAACGGATGTTTGATGTAATATTTATTAACTTAAATTAACTGTTTAAAATCTGGCAATATGGCCCGCCATTCGATGCTACTTCTCCGACCTATCCATTTGTTTGGGTACTTGTTTTTCAGATGTTGTTTAGAGGTGGTGCGCCATCCTGCTGAAATAATACTTCATCGAAGTTTAACGTGGGATTTATTTCACTTGCATCTACGATGAGAGGATCTATGATATCATCTAACAACTCCAAGTATCTTTTTCTTGTTAGGGGGTTAATTATTGTGCGGTAAAAAAATATAAGACCATCACTTGTTTTTGCTGCATCTGGGTTAATAATAAAGATATTTTGATGCGGTTGTTTTTTGTTACACTACCTTTTATTTGATGTATCACAAATGGTATAGTCCTACTGAAGTTTGTAGAGGTTGGGATTGGGGTGCTAACACTTACAGACTAAATAACATATCCCTTCTACTTTTCACTTAATACCGTCGTAACGTTTTTGTTTTCTTATTTTTTTATCTTTACTTGTTATTACAGTTAAAAGTTATTAGAGGTAGAAGTTTTCAATGTTACACCCTGCATATAGAAATTGTTTTATTAGTTATTTACATTGCAAGATCGTTACCTAGAACTCTATGTGGCGCAAACTGTACAATGATTTATGGTATATTGAGCAGTTAACCATTTATTAATAAAAAAACTTCTACATTAATTGTTTTTTAAATATTGTGAAACTTAGATGGTCGTACTTTATGTGTAAATACAGGATTTTAAAATTTTAGCTTGCAAGATTTTAAGCAGACAAAAGCAATTGCGCTCTAAATTGCTACCGAAACGTCAAAACTTCTAGAAATTGAGGAAAAAATAGTGAGAAAAAATTAAGTTTTTTGTCTTGAAATACTTAATTTGTGTGACAAAGTCTTTTTCGACAGAGTTTGTTTTTGAGATTCAAACAGACTTTCAAAATTCAAAATTTAATTTTTATTGTGGGTTAACATTTAAAATTTAGAGGGTGACCAAAAAGTACTCTCTTTTCTGGAAAACGCTTGTTTAACCGACGCATTTGGGGACGAAAAATTCTATTTTCTGCAAAGGTCTATTAAATAATATTTTTTTACAAGCTATTACAGTGCTTTTCAATCGATTTTTACTTTTTCTTAATTGAGATTTACAATATTTCTTTTATATTTGACAGATCATTTATTAATGTCAAGAGTGAAATTTATTATCTATTAATTTTGTTTGTTTATTATTATTTCTTCATCAAGTCAATAAAGAATTATTTTGCTAATACTAACGTTTTATTCTATTTTTAGCTTAGACTTTTATTTTTTTTATATTCGTAATTTATTATTGATAAAAGTTTAATAATGACAATGGGATATTATAGTTCCCGAAAGCGCTCTGCTATTGTTATGTAAGAATTTTGTTTTATTAAACTTGTGGGTTTGACTTGGATTTTTATTTTTTATTATTTCTATGAAAGTCATCCTACTTTGGTAAGGAAAGGATGCTTCCATTAAATTTTTTAAATTATTTATTAAATATATTGGGTGTTTTAAATTAATAAGTTTAAACTAAACAGGCATTTTTGCATTTTTTAACTGCACCTGAGAAATCATTCTCACTGTTTCATAAACTAACAAGAGTTGTTTTGTTCGAAACCAAAATTACACTAAAAGTTACCTAAAACTATTAAAAAGACTAGTGACTCGTTTGAATTTGCAACTGACAGAGATTTGGACTCTAATAATAATAATAATCACAATTAACAACGGTAACAAATCTCACACTTGACACTTGCCATACTTTTAGTTTAGCTTGTTACCATAAATTTTTTCGCTCCATTTTCTTTTAACGTAATTCCAAAGATAGCTGAATGAACTTTTTAATTGAACTTTATAATCTTACTTGAAGACAAATTAAAGTTCAATTTAAAAAAGAAATTATAAATTTTCTAATATTTAATTCTACAAACTAATTTTATGTAAAAATTAGAGACATTGTAAACTATAATTTATTTATTATCAAAAGAAGAGCGCCAAGTAAAAAATGATGTAAAAACATTTATAACTTGAAAACAATAAAATATACAGGGTGACATAAAAGTGTGGAATAAAACTTATATTTTCTAAGTGAATTTTTTTTAAGAAAACGCCAAGACATGTCGAAATTATTTTGTTATTGCCCACGTTTTTATTTATTTTCAATTTTTTTTGTCAACTGGTTTTTTGCTGTGATGTAACCGTTTTTTTAATCGTTTAAATAGCAACTTCCACTTTTGGTAGTGAAAATCGAAACAACTTTTTTTTTAGTATAACAGTACACTGAGTGTTCCAGAACTGGTGGATTAGCCGTAAACTATAAGTTCATCTCTTCAACCTAATACCAAATTCCGAAAAAATTGAATGTTTAAATTGACGTCTTTCTGTTTCCTGGCAATAATATAACCAATTTTTGAAGTCTGTTAGCACATTATTCATTATTTTTTGATTAACTAAGCGGCACTGATTTGTGATTATTTTTCTTAATTTCTCTAAATCTCTTGGTTTTGTTGCAAATACTTTTAATTTTAAGTAGCCCCATAAAAAAGTTAAATGGATTTAGCTCAAAAAAGATATAATTACTCATATGGGTCGATAAAAAATTCGCACTGGATGAGAGAAACCCCGTACTCAACATCCATAAAAATTGAATGTTTAGTGTGGTTTTGTCAGATCACATTTTAGGACCGTATTTTTTTGATGTCTTATTGACTAGACAAGTTCATTTGGATAACCTTTGTGACACATTACTACCAGCATTAAGGAAACTTTTTCCCAATAAGGAGGATCGAGGCGTACCAGCAGCTAATGTATGGATTCAACAGATAAATCAAGAAATTTGGAGAATCAAGCTAAAGAATTATAAATCAGTACCGCTTAATTAGTTAAAAAATAAGAAATAATGTGCTAATGAATTCTTAATATGATAATGTTGCAATTGTTTTTTAGAGATAACGGGTTACAGGAACAATTAAATAAACGATTTGACTTTATTTGGACTTTTCGACTGTTGTTATGTACTGTCTTTTTTCGAGGATTTAAACTATATTACCATTGTTTTCTCTCAGTTGTTCAAGTGATAGATATGGTTGCTCGATTAATTAAGTATATATGTTTTATTTTATTATAACTATGACTTAAATCCTCGAAAAAGACAGTAACAAAAACAGTAGAAACGTCGGATTAAAGTCAAATCGTTTATTCAATTGTTCCTGTAACCCGTTACCTCTAAAAAAACACGTGTGCTAATGAAGTTCGAAAATTAGTTGTATTATTGCCAAAAAACGGAAGGGCGTTAATTTAAACTATTTTGGTGTTTTACGTCCATTATTTTTATAGTTAAAAATTATTATTACGGGGAAGTGGACAAGGCAGATAAACTATTTTATAAAGCCGACGTTTCGAATCTTTATTGGATTCTTTATCACGGCTTATAAGTAATGTCAAAATTCGTTGGGCATGGTACCATCAACTGGTCTCGATCCGTGGTCGCCGGAAGAAAAAAAATTAATTAAATTAATAAGTTATATTAATTAATATTAGTTAATTTAAACATTTATTTCAGTAACTCTGTTGAAAATTGCGTTTATTTTGTCAAATTTAATAAATCATTTAAATATTTAAAATTCTTATTGTAGACGCTATAATGTTATATAATACTATTATACCCAGAAAAAAAAGTTTTTTCAATTTTTAACACCAAAAGTAGAGGTTGTCTTTTAAAAAAATAATCGACACAGCAAAAAATCGGTTGAATTTTTTTTGGATATAAGTTAAATACGTGCGTAATAAAAAAATAAAATTGACCTGTCTTGGTGTTTTCTATAAAATAATTAATTCAGTAAATATGAATTTTATTCCATATGCCAATGCCGAATATTCGATACCTATTCTTCGGACCAATTGATATTTTTGACGACAATATTTTATTACATGAGAAAACTTAATCTTAAACTAACGCGGTAATACAAATTTAAATAAATTATACGCTTTCCGTAATTGTTTGTTCTGGAGAAACTCGCTATACGAAAAGAAAATTACTAAAAAATCTCGCTGCCATTTGTGCATATTGGTTCTGTAGCATGCACTCATGTGATGAAAATAGATGGTAATTTTCTATGCACTCAGGAAATTGGTATCAAAAATAACACCAACAAAATTCAGTGGATTTTCCTTTGAGCAGTGTAACGTATCTAGTTTAAAATAAAATAAAAAATGCTCTGAAGCAATCAGGGAATTTGAAAAAAATTACTTAAAATATTTTTAATATGGAGCATTCAAATAAAACCGTTGTCTTGTACGGTTGTGAAAACGTAGAATAATACGTTCTTAATGTGGTTTTTATGACAATTACGACGAGCGTTTTGATGCGGACAAGAAGGTTTCTGAGACCTATTGTAAATTCGAATATTTGAGTTCAGGCTCGGCTTGCAGCTTGCAATCTCGGGTGTCCAGAAAACGACCGAGAAGAAGTTTGACTTATAGTTTATTACGGAGTGACACATTTTATTTGTCGGTTGAACACCCGTTATAACCTATTTAAATCGAACACATCTTTTTCTTAGATAATGGAAAAATCATCAAGGCTGTGAACGGACTTTCTGCAGAGACTCGCTACGGCGTCCGTCCCGTAGTGGTCGAAGAGATCCAAGTTTTCCCAGTCCATGTGCCTGTTCGTGGAATTAAAGTTGTTCGAAATTCCAAGAACGAAGGTCGTCTTGTTGTCATCTCCGACGGCGAAGTGCAATCTCTTCGCTTACACCGATGCGACAGTAATAAAATATCGAGTTGCAGGTAAGTTAATGAGTTTTTTCATTTAGCCTTTGTGTCTACAAGTTTTTTTTTATTTTAGCGAATGTGTCGCTCTGCAAGATCCGTATTGCGCCTGGGATAAAGTCCAGGGCAAGTGCAGGTCACACGGGTCAGGAAGATGGGGCGACGAAAGCTACTTTTTCCAGAGCGTGGCTACAGGCCAACACACCGCCTGTCCTCCGCCCAAACTGGGCAAAGATGCAGGCTCGGTGGGCGGCTTGAGCTCCAGCCAACCGAAATTTAACCAAGACCATCAGCCCAGCAAGGACCAGCCTGATGGGCAGGTTATTAATATTGTCCAGGATAAAACCTACGAAAGCAACGGTAGGGGGCAAGGAAATAAAAAAAAAATATTTACTACTGTATAACATAAAACGAGTAACAAAATTAAATTTGTTGCCTTACATCTTGCCTTACAACATACCATCGAATTTTAACATTTACAATTACTTTTTTTTTGTTACAGATCCTGCAGTTTCCGCTGCTGATACTCTCCCAGCGCAATACTCCGTGGAGACCCTTATCATGGCGGTAGTAGCGGGTGCGGTGTCGGCCCTGGTGGTGGGTTTCATCGCCGGATACCTCTGTGGCAGGAAGTGTCACAAGGACGAAGACGATAATTTGCCGTATCCTGACACGGAGTATGAATATTTCGAGCAGCGTCAAAATATGAACAGGTATGAGTTTGGTTAAGAAATGTGGAAATAACGCTTTATTTAGTTCATTACCGCTTTTCAGGATACAAGCGGAGCCAAAGTTGTTGCCGCAGGAGGAGGTGACGTACGCTGAACCAGTACTGGTGCCGCAACCTCCACCAAAATTACATTCGCCAAAGAATACACTTCGAAAGGGCCCTCATCAAAATAATTCAGAGACCCTCTTCCAATTTCAGACTGATGCTGGCTACAATGGCCGGGATAATTATCGAGGTCGTGATAATTTTGGCACCCTACGCTCACATCAGGTTGGTATGTTCGATGAATATTTATTTTTTATGGGTGTTGTGGAAAGTTGATGTGAATCTATCTTCTACTTTTTTGTTTTGGTGAAAAAAAACAGTGAATTATGAATGAAATCTTTTAGAACATTTATATTTTTTTATTTTTTTGGTTTGGACAAAAGATCAATTGTTAAAGACAAAATTAAACTGTAATAAATTTGATCAAAATTAAAAGTGGGACCAGAGGACAATAGAGAAGCGTCAAAAACTGCAATTTACAGGTACAACTTTTAACGGTTTTAGCCAATGCACCAATCTTTTTGTGGTGTCAAATTCACATTTACAAAATATTTAACTGTTTTTCCAGACAGACACAGAAAGACAAATGAGTAAGCATTAGAATGAAATAGAAAAAGTCGGTTATTTAACTTACAATGAAGCGATTTTGAATTCGTGCGATTAAGTAATCCTTCTGTCTTATGTGTTATGCATTGGTCGTATAATGCGAGTAGTTCACTGTTCACTAGCTAGTGATGTGACAGTACACAACATGGTTCTTACTTTTATTTCTCTGAAAGACGACGTCGAAACCGGTATAGGAAAATTTGAGGTCGTTTTCAGTCTAACGCTCATACACAGTCAAAGAGGATGTGTTCACATGCGACCATTTCTTAAATTTAAAATTTACAAACTATATCGTTTAGACAAATATTGGTAGGTACTTAAATTTTATAGAACAGAATTTATTCTTTCTATTTGGTACAAAAACTAGCAGATAGAACTAGAACTTGAATGGTCTAAATTTAAAAAAAAAGTCATAAAACTTCTATTTTCTTCTAATTAATAATTAAATAATACCTTAAGCTACTCTTTTGCAAAAAGTCGATTCATAATTTTCAAAATTGTTAAAACAGCAGTGTAAAAGTAATAATTTTTAAATCTTCTGTCTCTCCTAGTTCGTTCACGCATCAAGTCTCGTAGTTTAACCGTCCCGTATGGTTCGTTTGCTACTTCAAATAATTTTTATACAGGTCATTATTCGATTTTCTACACGTCAGCGCTCGGTCTGAAATATACGGTTAGGTTTTAGGTTTCTTCCCCTTAATTTTAAACTATGACTAATTTTCTAAAAAGCTGAAATCAAATTTTTGACGCTTCTCTGTTGTTCTTTGGTGAGCCACAACACTAGAATTCTTCTGAGTTTGTTCTTTTTAATAAATTGAATAAAACACATTACATCTTAACTAAAAATTGTATTTTAGTTTTGTTTCACAATGCATAGCAGTCATAATTTATATCAATTTGAACAATTTTCTTGATTGGACGAACTGGATGATCTACAATTCTAATCTTTCCTAATTCATTTCTGGTGTTGTAAATTTCACTTTTCTAAGCAATATTTATTATTATATTAAATACAAAAAGTATCTCTTGTTTATCTTTCTATTACTTTTATTTTTATTTATCTCTTGTTTATCTCTATTACTTTTGTCATTTTGAAATGTCAAATTTGTAATATAATCTCTGAAATAATTTTGTTAAAACAAGCGTTTCTTAACATACAACCAGATAAATGTAAAAAATACCACACCAATTTCAATTCAATATAAACACGTAATATTAATTTTATTCAAGTTTGAAAAATTGTTCATCATTCAAATTTGACAACTAATTTGACGAAAAACGTTTATATTAAAGTTATAATAATATTAATAATAAAAACTAATTATGAATTGAATATTTCAAAGAATACCGAGGAAATTTTCTAGGGACTTCTGGGTAATTTCATTGTCAAAATGTTTTTTTAGTGGACATTTTTTTAACACGTGTCACGTGACTTAATTTGTGTGACGTCAAAAAACCTATTAGGAAATAATAGATCATCCAGTTTTCTATACTTTTATTTCTTGTGAACGTGAATGCGTGTCATCTCCACATTTCACCCCCGAGACACCTCGAAATCCTCCAATTTGAAATTTTTTCCAGGGTGATAATTATAGGCGAGGTGATGGCTTTGCAACCACTCGCAGCGTAAAGAAAGTATACCTCTGAGAAAACAGTGAGGAGGGCGGAGTGGGTGCACGAAGTTTGGGACGGCCGCGCCCACCACGTTCGGGGCACAGTGCATTGCCGACGAGCAGTGGATCCTCCAGTTCCCCTTCGCCGCCCTCCTCATCGCCATCACCAACACCTCCCCGCACTGCCTCTTACATATACAGGGCTTAACCGCCCCGTGATTTACCTTCGTACAAGCCAAGTGCGTACCATCCTACACTCAAGAAAACCAAAAAAATTATTACTACAATTTTTCTAAAAAACTTGATGTCTAAATTTTTATAGAAAAAAACAATAATTATACGTAAATTGTTTCAGAGTTATATAAAACCTTTGTTATTGCTTGTTCCGGATCGGAATAGTCATTTTTATATGCAAAAAAAATTGAAAAAATTTTTCGTGATTGTCGGGTGGTACAGCTATGCCAGTGATGGATCTGATGAACGAGACTCTGTAATGTTAGGATAGGGATAGTTTTAACACTTAATGTGCGAAAAGGTTACAGTCAAAACGTAGAGGGTGCGCTAGTGTAGACCTAGGCAGTGTCTTAGACAGATAGACTCGTTTAAGTATTTTCATGATTAATAAGTGCTTCTTATGAATGTGTTAGGTAAGAATGTCCGTAAAGATAGATTGTTATGATTTAGCAACATTGTGATTAGATTGTATATTCTTTAGCTATAATGTTGTTCCATCTGTATCTTTGTTATTGTATACTCCATATTTTATTATGAGAAGCCACCCACTTTGTTACGTGCATATTTCTCGGACGCTCATTTACAAAGTGGGCTAAACTTTGATTTTCATGCGGTTTATTTCATTTTAGAAATTACGCTATTTTATACATAATAAATTAACGCATCTAGTAATGTACATAAGACTGAAATATATAATACTCCGTGTCCAAGTTTAGACAGTAAAGCTACTTTTTTGGTTTTGTGCGCGTTATCACAGTACAAACTTCCTAATAAGCTTAGCAAGCAAGTGAATATCGGTACTTGTATCGAAAAATTCATTATTTTTTTAGTATATATAATTTCTCAGCGATAAAAATATAATATTTAGATCGGGCACAGGAAACATTCAGTTTAAAAAACTCTTGGTTTTATTCCGAGTTACGATTTAAGTGAGGAAATAACTAAAAAATTAAATTCTCGAAGTTTCTAGACGAAACAACCCATTTCTTAAAAACTGAATATAGTTTTTTTTTGCTTTAGAAATCCGGAGGTCAAAAAGATAAATGTTAATTACGACTATGAAGACCCTAACAACTACAAAAATTACGGTCTCTTTGGTTGGCTGTAAATGCAATTTTTTTTAGCATATACATCAATTTTCAAGCCTCAACAATGGTCGCGTGGCAAGTATATGACATATTTGGGGAAACCGCCACTTCCTTTGAGAAATAAATTTTCTACCCTGTCATATTTACAAGAAAGTAAGTACTCTAATATTAAAATTTTTTCTAATGAAAACTAAACGGCACGTTTTTTCGAATATTTAATTGGCCATTTTGTTGCATTATCTAAAAACACTCTTGAACCCAAAAAAAAGGTTACTAAAACTGCAAAATGGCAAATTTTTTGCAGACAAATTTCCGTGTTTTTGTTCTAAAACGTTACTTGTTAAGGAACAAGTGACTTCAAAAATCTTTATTTAAAAAAATAATAAATAAGTGCGCTAATTTTAAGTTGAAATAAAAGCGGTGGTATCTTCGTTTTCATGGAAAATTAAAAGAATTTGGAGTTATGATTGGTTGTAGCCACGGAAACTATTAAAAGTGCTACTCTACGGGTAGTATCTCAACTTGAAATTAGCTCACAAAACTACTACTAACAATTTATTTATAAAATTGATCTCTCGGAAAATATTTGAAGAAACTGTATCAAAGTGAGTGCTGGGGGTTTTCGAGGTTGCTAATTACATGTCGTGCGGTATCAAAAATCAGAAATTTTTGGAAGTATCATCTACTTTTAATAACCGCCATATTGGCTTTGCCATTTTGAATTTTCCAATTTTGACATGAAAAATGTATTACTGATCTCTAAAATCCCCGAATACTCTTTTTGGGTTTATTAATTTTTAAAAGAAAAAAGGTCCAGCAGCCAAATTTAATCCTTAGACACTATGTAATGTTTTTTAAAAAAAATTATATTGGTCTAACTCCCAAATCGCAAAAGATGAAAGATATCTGCTAATTTCGCGCGACTATAATAAGCCAAAGGAAAAAAATATCCATTTAAATAAACTATTTTAAAATTGAACAAAAGTTGTTAGTATTTGGAAAAATACGAGTTACAGTTTTTGTTTAAATGAAAAAGAGTGTTTTGGAGTTGCAAATAAAACTTGGCATTAAAAATTAATTATCAAAAAAGTTACTGGAACATTTTTAAAAGATTATGTAATAGAAAATTTGAAATTTATGCAATGCAGATTTTACTTTAAATAAAACGATGCACAAACGGTTAATTGCTCAAAAAAAGAAAAAGTTGTTGAAATTTAAATTTTGTATAAATCAGTTTGCCAAGCAAGACATTATAGGGAAGCTTACATATAAGAAAAAAATCTTTTAATATTTCAATATGTCTTTACTATTAGCAATTTATTTGCTCAGTAATTAAATTTCTATTTTATAATGTTTATGCTGTTCTGAAATAACGTCTTAGTCATTTGACCTCTAGCGAAAAAAATGTATTGGGTGTAACAAGAAAACACATTTTCGTCCGGCAACCTTCAGAATTTCATTTTTAGGTATTTTTTACTTATATCGACAATCAGAATGAATGCAATGATTTTTTCAAACAGGATGTTTTCTGTTGCCTGCATTAATTAGTCATTGTTATTATTTTGTTATTTCTTTTATCTCAATTGTGTAATATTTATTTTTATTGTTGCTCAATATTTTATATCCAGTAGAGTTATTAGAAAGTGAACACCAATAATTTCGTTGTTAATTTTTTTTATCTATGATTTTAATATTTTCAACAAACTCAGTCAATTTGTTGATAAATTGTGACACATTTTTGTATCAAACTTGTGCATATTGTGATTGAATACAGAAGTCATGATTTTGTAGAGACTGTTGCAATTTTTTGTTTAAATTTGTAAATATTTTATCACCTTTATAAACCAAAACAGTTATTTTAATATTATAAACGACAAAAAATTGCAATAATTGTTTGATTTTATACATTCTAGCAATTTAACTAAGGTAATTCCAATAAAATATTCAGCATCTGTATTTCCCAATTTGTATAAAGTTGTAGATAGAATTTTAATAATATAGTATACCTAGTCAAGTTGAATATTTAAATATTACAGAACTTTGGCACTCAGATATTTTATAGAATTAGCGCTAGAATTTTTTTTGGAAATGTCAGACTTTTTTTGGGGGCATAAATTTGCAGTTTGGTTTATTTTGTAAACAGTTTTAATAGAATCTAGTGTAAAGTGAATTCTAATTGATTATTATCAAATGATACTTGCTTCCTCTGAATAAGGGATAAATGCCCAGCCCTTGATGCAGAACTCTGCAATATTGCTGTGCAAGCATTTTGTATCTTGTAAGGCTGCAGCCAGTTTTTTAAACATTACAATATAATTATATGATAATAGAATAATATAGTTCTAGTTAGTTGATAAGTATATTTGCAAATTGTATGTCTGCAGTTCGTACTGATTCCAGTCTGATTTGTCTGGATGTTTGCCTAAGAAAGCCTTTAGCATATTATATAAACATCGTTACGTCATGCAAACAGTTATATATTTAAACATTCCATATTCGATACAAAAGAAATATTTAATAATTAACTTTGTCTGACAAAAAATATTTAAATACTTTGTCAATATGTCTTAGAAAGTACGTTAAAAACTGGAAACCGATTACAATTCTAAAGATAGATTTTAAAAAACGGCGCTGCGAACGACAGTTGTAATTATATAATAAGCCTTTCGCAGATGTACTATATTTAATAAAACAATTAACAATTTGTCCAGAACATTAGTTGCTATCTACACTTGTTTCTTGGATAGAAAAACGCCCCTCATTTTTACTTCTAAGAAGTACGACGTAATTATTACTTGAAAATTTTATATCATCTCATTTCGATCTCTTTGTATATTAAATATTCTGGGCAAAATGTATCATACCCATTTAATGATATTGACTTTAGACAAACACAATGTATTCTTTGAATAGAAATAAAAGAAACTTAAATAAAACCTTTTTTTTATTACACCAAACATTTTTTTCTCTCTTATTTATTATTCGTTTCTATACTGTGCCTGTGATGTAACCGTTACGTTTATATAAACGTCAATTTCAAAAAATGTCATTCAGAAGGTTGTGATATTATATTTGTATGTCTGCAACGGCAACGACAGGCTATATGACGTCGACGGCAAACAAATGACTGCTGTCAACAAGAAACTAAGCGACTGCCCTGATCTGTTGTTTTATTGCTTATCGGTTTTTTTTAGGAGCATTATTGTTAGCAATCTAATTAAACACATTTCACAAATTTGGAAAACAACTAGCAAACAAGGGGTACAGCATGAAGGTGGGTCTTGTAAAACATACTTTATACTCAAAACTACTATAGGGGCCCCTATAGTACACAGCCACATTTAGGGTAAAACACCCCGATTTTCCAGGTAGTTAAAAAAGTAAAAAATTAGCAAAATAGCCCGGTTTTTAAGGTAATCTAAAAAAAGCACAAAAACACCCCGATTTTCAAGGATAAATAGAAAACACCCCCGATTTTCAAGGGTAAACTGAAAAGCAGTGGGCTCCTTCAGCACACAGCACTTTTTAAGGTAAAACACCCTGATTTTCAAGGTAGTTAAAAAAGTTAAAATTCGCTACGCTCATGAGGACTTCGTCCGAATTTCAAGGAAAACACCCGCGATTTTCAAGGTAGATAAAAAAGCAAAAGCCCGTTCAAGACACAGCACTTTTTAAGGTAAATCACCCCGATTTTCAAGTGGTAAATAGAAAAGCAGAAAAAATCTTGAAGGCACCCCCGATTTTAAGGTAGATTTTAAAATTAACATTTTTCAAAGATTTTACCCTCTTTTTCTATTCGGCCACAGCACACCTGTGCACTACGATTTTGGCCAAACAAATTCGGACAAGATTATAACAAGATATAAAAAAAAGAATTCACAGCTATTTTTACACCACCTGTTGATTTAAGTTGGAAACCAAAAATACCCTATGTAGTAATTTTTAAAAACAAAGTTGGTTATATGCGAAATAATTGCAAAGTGTCAAAAGTCAAATTATTATTTGAATGCTTAAATTTGATCTTGTATTACAATAGATTCTTGCGCTTTTCTTAAAAATGAAGAAAAAGCAGAAAAAAAACAAGAGTTCTTATCTTCGCTCAAATGAAGGCAGCACTAATAAAACTGTTTGAAAAGTTTTCCAAAAATCATCCTGAGTTGTCAAAGCGAAAAATCTCGCAAGAAATGGCAGAAATATTTCTAAGTAAGCAAATAGTATTAAAACCTGCAGTTTGTTTAAAAGCCAAAATACATCATGTAACAAATTCTATTTGAACGTGGCACTTGCGTGTATACGAGCTGCGTATACTCATCATTTGGTAAATATGCGGTAGGTAATTAATATCTCAGAAAATGAGGTAAATATAACACTATTTTGATATTGTCACTTTATTTTCACTAACTGCACCAGAGATCAGGAAATTGTATCCATGCATGTCTTACTTATATATAATGGGTTATAACCCCCATGCTATTGCATTCGTAGAGATTAGAATAAAATTTGTCAAAAAATGACATCAGATTTGTAACTAGTTAAGGAACGTTACCAAAAGTCTAGTTCACACCAAACTAAGTTATCTGTACAATGCCGAATTTTCAGAAAAATCAACAGGTGGTGTAAAAATAGCTGTGAATTTTAGTATACAAAAATATTTTTTTTTAAATATAATTATTATACAATCAGCAATTAGTAATTAATCGCTGTGTCGCTAAAGGGCTCTGTTCAGGAACGACTCTGGTGGTAGACTGGTACTGGTAGGTAATGACTGGAGTGCGCTTCGGGCGCTTGAAATCCGATGCACTTTGAATCCGAGAAGATTGAATTTTATCTTTTTCCTGCCAGAAAATTGACAGTTCTAGAATCGGACAAGTAATTTGTGGCGGCCCAGTATCCCAGTAATCAGTTGTGTCATTATTTAATGCCAAATGTGTTACAAATTTCAGTTATGTGGATTTCATTAATAAATAGAGTTTATAATAAACTTCGGTATAAACTTATTGACATAACAGAAACCTCCGTACGTCGTTGTTCGGGACAAGGACCAACAAAAAAAATGGTAAATTTTTTACATTATTACTAAAAGCCGGACCAAGTTGCTGATAAGAATGAAACAAGTAAGTGGTGTCCATGCATTAAATTGCACGAAGTCGCTAAATCAATGCTGTATTATCACGGTTTTGTATATCCCTTGCGTTTTGTATTGTCTGAGTAAAAAATGACAATCGCCCAGCCGTTATTGCTGAAATGAAGAGGATTAAATAAAAACCAAGGTTGAGTTGGTCCACTTCAAAGGAAAAAAAAAACACTTTTTTGTCGACGTTCGTGCGTTGATATTAAATTCATTGGCGTCGCACAGTAAAAGTTTTAAAGTACCTAATAAATATTGTAAATTCATTAAATCTTTGGTCACTTTGCACATTGAGATAAATATGGACTGTTCACATTTACAACTACTTACTACCTTCTTCAAATTTTCGTCAGTAAAATTAGTGCGATGTCACGTAAAAATATTTTTAAACCGCGAAAATGTTCTTTCCGTGTCACAACTTGTAATTGAAGCGACTGCAAAATTAGGTATGAGATATCCATATTTTTGAAATGTGTCGCCTTTACAAGTTCCTTCACAAAAGTCTTTTAAAATAGAGTACCCGACATTTTTATTAAAAACATTTTCAACCTTTTGTTTTAACCGTTGACCAAAATCTTCGGGAATCGACCTAAGGTGACTTAATAAATTTTCAACTAATGAGACATTTTGTGCTAAAGGAATTGGCGATCCAATGCACGAATGACTTCGGGAATTTTTTCGAAGTGGTTGGCAATAAATTGAAGTTCTTCTAAAAGTTTTGCGTTTGCCACCAATACTTTACACTGTTTAATACTTTGTGCATCTTCTTCTAAGCTCTCGACAACATTCTTAATCGATTCAAAATTTTTTGCATAAAAAAAACTTGTCTCTAGCCATGTACTCCAAGCATGTTATAACCGGCTGCGGTGGTAAAGGCAATCCTGAACAGATCTCCCTGTATCTACATATTTATCCGTAATGGCACTTTCAAAAAAAATTTTTCTACAATTAGATATAAGTTTGTCTACTTCGACAAAATTATCTCGGATAAATTCGCAGATCCGGTGGAATCCGTGTGCAATGCATGTTACATGAATCATATTTTTGAAAACATTTTGTAGAAGGTTTCCAGTTTTTATCATATAAGCAGCAGCGTCACTAACAAACAGAATGACCTTTTAATAATGCATTCTAGAATTTTCAAATAAGTTGTTAAGTGCCTCAGTAATAACATCAAACATAGTGTTTGCGTTTACTTGGTGGCGAATTTTTGTGGTAATTAAATAAGGTGTATATTGTTTTGAAGAATGTAAAATACCAACTACGACATTAATAATGCAACGGCCTTTAATATCTGTGGTTTCATCCGCACTAACCCACATATAATTATTAGCAATATTATCTTTCATTAATTTTATTGTTTTGTCGTAACTTTTTGAAATATAATTTTTACGCAGGATAGACTCATCAGGAATAGACTTGTTAGTATATTTTTCTAAAAAAAATTTAAGAACAGGGTTCTCTAACTTGTGAAGCGGAATGTTAGCCATTAAAAAAGCATCACACAATTCTTCATTAAATTTTAATATGTCCTCTTTATTTTTTCTAAAGGTTTCATTATGGAATTTTTTTTCGCAGTGCCGAGTAATACTTTGCCTTTGATAACACCAAATATATTTGAACAACAAACATGGCAATACACTTCGTTGTCATTTAAAGTAGTCAAAATACCGTTGTAGTCTTTAATCCACTTTTGCAATAATTCTTGCCGTGAGACAGACATGATAACAACAATAGTGAAAAATATAAATAATTCTACAGAAACCAAAAAATTAATTTTCTTAAATAAACTGAAAAAAATCTGTTACCAAATAACAGAAATCAAAACTAAATAATCTATATAAAATTGTTAAATTAAATAAAATTCTTCTATAATATATAAAAGGTAGAACAAATCACCGAAAGAAACACTTAAATCCACACGTGTTACACTTGTCGCTAGTTTTTTCGAAACTGACCTACAGGATATGATGATAATTTAAGATATAATGGTCAGATGTGAGGTGTAGTTTGCGGCAACTTGCTTTTTGGGGTTGTTTGGTGGGGAGATGACAGTGATTCGCACTTAAAGAGTAGAGGGAAACATTTTACAAAAAATAATACAAAAATAATCCGCACGGCTATGAGACGCCGATCCTTGAGTTCTTATCAGCAACTCGGTCCGGTCTTTAATTATTACCTATACCTAATTTATTATAATTAAAAATTGTTATGTGCCACCAGGAGATTAGTAACATCGATACTGTAGTGTCCGTATCAGACGAACATAGAAAAATAATTTTACTAGACCGTCAACTGCTGGAGAATAAGCATAAGCTTGAACAATTAAAATTAAATGATGAAATGCAAATGCTGAAACTAAAAAATGAAATGCAAATGCTGAAACTAAAAGATGAAATCCAAACGCTGAAACTAAACAATGAAATCCAAATACTAAAACACACTTTGGATATGTTGCAAGTCCAACAGGTAAGTCAAAAGTGATTTTGTTATTGTGAATTAATTTATTAATTACTTTTAGAGCTTTACAAATTGGGAGGCGATGAGGCGTGTAAATGTCTTAAATATTCGTAGTTTCATCTACGAATTTAAGTCTAAACATTTTACTGAATTTGGTCATATAAAAACGAGGCGCGAAAAATATTCAGCCTTTGCAAAAAAAAACCTCACTATATTAAAGAAATATTGTGCAACAGAAGATTTGTTTGTTGACTTCATAATGGGTTTCTACAAACGCCAGTGTAAAAGTGCACATCCGGAATTCAATGTTAATCCGGCTATTGTAATACAAGAAAGCTTTATGCTTAAACAAGATGAAGAGGGCCCTCTTTGCATTCAAAAATATTTAGATAAGCACCAAGATAAGTGGTAAATAAATTAATTGTTATATTTGTATATTTTTGATATTCTTGCCTTTTTGTTTTGTATAATTTATTATGATAAATATATCGATATTCTTGTATTTTTGATATATAATGTTTCTATATTTAATTTAATGAATAAAGTTACATTGAAGAGGAAATAAAATTTTATTAATTGATGCTCGATGAAAGGAACGTAGGTACTGTGTGTTCTTTTTCAGTTGGTTGTACAAGTATGTAAAGCTTGGTAAAGTCAGTTTAGAGATGATGTTCTCAGCCGGTTTATTTATATTAAAGTTTTCCATTTACATATTGTAATAAGTTATTTATAACCTACTAGCAATAAAAAAGTATTAATTAATTATAGTTTCCAATTGATTAATTAATAATAAAAAAGGATTAAAATCCAAACGGTATTATATCAAAGTTTTCTAGAATAACTCTCTTGTCATAAACAAAACCAAATTCCTTTGTTTCTATTTTATTTAAAAGTTCTTTAGTTTTAGTATCTCTGTTAATTCGATTATATTGTGTACTGATTTTACTATCTTTCTTTTCTAAAATATTATTTATACTATCGGAATTAATTTTTTTGGACGTTTAATAATTTAACGTAACTCCTTTTATTTTACAAACAACTTTACCTGTGTTGGTTTTATAACAATAACTTTTTGGACCTGTTGATATCCAGTCTATTATCCATACACCTTTGCCTAATTAGTCTGTCCAATCTCCCAATAGACAGCCTGTTTTAAGTGTTTTTTCCATCATCTATATATACAATACTATTTGTGTCATAATATGCTACGCTTTTTCCTACTTTATCTAACATGTCGTACAATCTTAGTCTTGCGTTTGCAGTTGTAAAAGCAGCTAAAAATATATTGGTATCGAAATCATTTTCAACAAAACAATCTTTTAACTTATATCATGGACTGATATACATCTAATTAGAGTTGATAAAAAAATTCATTTTAAGAATTATGTCGATTTTATTACAGAAAATTCACCAAAACATTATGAATGGTGGCTGCTCCATATCATCTGTCTCGTGGCTTTTTTGAGGCTATTTTTTATACATTGCTTGGTCACTTGTGATCCTCCTATGCTCGTTTCTGCGCCTTTTCGCCGCTCTTATGGCGCGTTGTTTCACTAAACGGTACATGTGACTTAGTTGCACTGTTTTGTCCATTTTAGCTCACTGGAAACCGGAACAGATTTAGTGGAGTGTTTTCAGGGAGTGGCATGCTTTCGGTGGAGACGTCTTCGCTGGCATTCTATATGGTGTTTAAATGGATTTAATCGAAAATTCAATATGTTGGTGCTAATTCTGATTTACCAGCTTGCTGCTTGACGATGCTGGGAGTCGCAGCGTGCTTAAGCACTTTTGTGGGTAAATTCTTCAGGGTATTGGTTGCGCATTTTGGTGGAATTCGATTTTTGGTGTTCTTTCAGTTTACAGATTGCTTGTAACACGTTATGGAGAAACCGTAGAGGACGGTCCGTCACTCATTACTGCTCACATTTAACTTGAATTTTGTCATTATACTGCAATTTTACAACAAATTTTCAACAACAACAAAATTTGTTGTTAAGGAAAACTGCGATAAAAACAGCACACTTACTTTTAATGCAGTATAAAAAATGTGCAGTCACACATTTTTATACTGCATAGGGTCCTAAAAAAAGATTTTCATCTAGTTACCTTTGAAATTATTTTACATGTTAATTTTTTTGTGCCGCTCTACTCTTTAAGTTTGAACTAATTTATTCTGTCACCTATCAATCAAATGTCAATTCAGATTTGAAGTTTGAAAATTAATTTCCATTTCTGAATTTGCTTTACAAGAAAGCAGAAATGTACACTGTGGAAGAGAACACTTTCATTATTAAAGCGTATTTTCGAAGTGGACGCTTAATAAATGAAGAATGGGTATATTCCATTCCGGAATGCAAAGTTGAGTTTCGACTGCAGTTTCCTTATAAGATTGTGGAAGAAACGGCCTTGCATCACCACGTACAACAAGTTGTTGAGAGATTTCGAACGACGGGAAGCGTTTTAAAGGGAAAATCTACTGGAAGACCACAAACTAGTGAAAATGTTGTCAACCAAGTCGAAGCACTCGTTGCACAAAATCCACATGTCTTTAAGTCGTTTGTCAGCTCAAACTGAAGTATTCGCTGAGACCGTCCGAAAGATTCTAAAAAACGTTTGCACATGCATCCATACAAAATTTCAGTGGTGCAACAAATCTTACCTATAGATTACGACAGCCGGATGCAGTATTGCAACTTTTTTCAAGAAAACTTAAATGACGACAACGTCCTGGATGTAAGTTTTTTTTCGGACGAGGCCTGGTTTTATCTAAGTGGTTATGTGAATAGACAAAATTACCGAACATGGTCTGCTGTTAATCCTCACAATTTCATCGAAGCCCCCTTACATCCTCTGAAGATTGGAATCTGGTTAGCTGTATCACGTCGAAGAATAGTAGGGCCAATATTCTTTCATGATACCATCAACGGCCAACGTTACAGAGAGCAATTGTTGACACCGTTTTTGGAACAACTGTTTCCTGATGAATTTGAAGGTGGTTTCTTCCAGCAAGATGGGGCCACTGCTCACACCACTCGAGAAAATTTGGCATTTCTTGAACAGTTCTTCCCAGGGCGAGTTGTGAGCCGGGGCACTTGGCCTGCGAGATCACCGGATCTAACCCCCTTAGACTTTTCAATTTTTGGATACCTTAAAGACGAGGTCTACAAGGAAGCAGTTAATAATTTAAATGAACTGATGGCAAGACTTACCTTGAAATGTGATGAAATTAGAGCGGAAATGCTGCAGCAGATCTTTCAGAACATGAAACGTCGTGTGCGTTTGTGCATGCAACAAAACGGTGGTCACTTCGAACATTTATTGTAAAATTAGCAATAAACATCTCTTTTTGGATGTAGATGTTGTTTTTCGTTGACTAATAACGCTGATATGCAACATGAACATGATACAGGTGTTTATTATTGATGACCGCAAGAAACAACTGCCGCAAATTCTTGTCACATACGGGTCCAGTACCCCGGGAAAGTCGAAATTTCATAAAAAAGCTAGTTGAGGATGAATCAGCTTTATTTCTCGACGGATTATTTACATAATTTCCTAATTGTTTAACAGCGTACTTTGAGGTTATGTTAGCGAGGGTGAAACTGAAATTAGACAATTGGCGCAACCGCCGAGTGTTTGCAGTGTTTGCACTCTTGCTGGCCGCTGGCCGGGGCAAGGGGACTTTGACCTTTAATGAACATCCAAAGCAGGAAAACCTTTCCTTTAAAAATTGCCGCTTGTAGAGAGACCGAATATATGGGGTTTTTCATTTTTCTTGTTACAACCTTAGTGACATTACTAGGTTTACTCGTTACTATTTGCTAAAGCGGCATTTTTTATTTTACATGGGAAATTCACAGGCGACTAGATGAAAATCTTTTTTTGGAGCCCTATTTTGTGCATTTTGTGTTATAAAAATCTAAAAATCACTCATTTTAGCTAAAATAGAAACAAAACCTTTTAAAAAAAACTCTACTAAAAAAAGTGTTAGTAGAATTTCAGTGGATAGATTCTTCAGGCTATTGGCTAGGTATTTTGGTGGAGTACGATCCTTCGCGTTGCTCAGTTCGCACACTGCTTGTAACACCTCTGGGAGAAGCCGCAGAGGGCGGAAAACTCCTTCACTTATTTTTGCTCACTTTTAACTTCAGTTTTGTTCTTACTAGAATTTTGCAACAAAATTTTCAAAATGAAGAAAAATTTAATGACAAGTAAACAAATTTGTTGTTAGGGAAAACTCCGATCAAAACAGCACGCTTGCTTTTAATGTAGTATAAAAAATGTGGTTTAGAACATAGAACATAAAAAAAGAAGTCAGTTCAGTTAAACCAAGACTGCATAGACATATGGATACTCCTTATTAAAATTTATATAAAAAAAATTACTTAATGGAGTGATATTCTACATGTCATTATTGTCATTATTCTTTTCATAATAAACGCTTGCCCAATGGGCTGATTGTGAATCTTAGAGTTAATAAGAAAACTTTGTTTTAAGAGTTATTTTGACTTTATTACAGAAAATCCACCAAAACATTACGTGTCATGTGTTTTATTAATATTTGGAATTTCTTCACTTTTGTTCTTACAGAGGCAGCCTGGATTATCACATTGATAATCATGGATTATCATACCATTGCTTGAGTACTCCATGTCGTCCCTCCTGTGGCTGTTTCGAGGCTCAATTTCGTACACAGTTTGATCACTTGGGGTCCTCCTTTGTTTCCTTCTGCGCCTTTTCGCCGCTCCTATGGCGTCTTCTTTCACTAACTGGTACATGTGATTTAGTTGCACTGTTTTGTTCATCATTTAACTCACTGTAACCCGGAACAGACTTAGTGGAGTGTTTTCAGAGAGTGGGATGATTGCGGTGGAAATATCTTCGCTGACATTCTATATGCTGTTTTAAAGAATTTTATTGAGAATTCAGTATATCTGTGCTAATTCTGAATTTACCAGCTAGCTGCTTGATGATGCCCAGAGTGTCAGCGTTCTTAAGCGCTCGTTGAACTACTGTGGGTAAATTCTTCAGGGTACTGCTTGGGCATTTTAGTGAAGTTTGATCCTTGGCGTTCTTTCATTTCACAGATTGTCTGTAACACATTCTGGAGAAACTGTAAAGGACGCTAAACTCCCTCACTTATTACTACTCACCTTTAACTTGAATTTCGTTCTTACTGCAATTTTGCAACAATTTTAAAAAATAAAGAAAAATTTAATGACAAGTAAAGAAATTTGTTGTTAGGGAAGAACTCTGATCAAAAAAGACGCTTGCTTTTAATGCATTAAAAAAATGTGCAGTTTTAAGAGGTTTCACGCGTATTACCACATTTGTCACGACTTTTCTTCCTTATTATCCAATGGAATTAACTGAAATTTTTATAACACATTTATTTTTATAAAGCTCATTTTTTCTTAAAATCAATTGTCAAAGTGTTTTAAGGTTGGTAACTCCATTTAAAATTAGCTTTTTTAGTTTCGTTTCCATGGCAATCTAACAGGGTTCCAACATAATTTCAGAATTTTTGACACTGACATTTGATTTAAAGAAAAAATGAGCTTTATTATCTAGGTTCGTATGGATAGATTTTTCTGCAAGCTGTTTTAAAACAATAGCAATAAATTAAATTCTTAGAAAAAATTTTTTTTTGCAAAATTGAAACCGTGTAAACTTAGATAATGTACAAGTTAATGTATTGAGAAAATTTTACTTATTTTTGTTGAATAATAGGAGAGAGAACTCGTGATAAAGTTATGAACATCGCGGCTATTTTCAAATTAAAAATGAGCTTTCTAGACTGCTTCACAGACGGCGCGATCGTGTCTAATTTGCCGTTTTAACTTTACTACATGTAGTGGGGGAATTGTGGGTGTGGCTAACAATCTCGAATGACTCAAATTATTTCGAAGCGAAGATCAGAGCATTTCGTTGAAGGAATTTATAGTGGAGTAAAATCGCCGTCCTACGATGTACAATTTCGCTACTAGTGACTTTAAAGACCCTTTTCTCAAAAAACAAAAAACTTTTACTAAAATTTTTTGTTACTGCTAGATGCGCTCTGGTTTTCTCTATAAGTGGACATAATTTCAAAAATTTAGCTTAAATAGTTAATTTATAAGCCTGATGTTTGTTTTAAAAAACACGATTTTAGAAATTGTTGCTTCGACATAAAAAAAATAATTTTACAAAGTTCGATTCTACTAAAAAAGGCCGTAGTTAGCGATTTCAAATGGCCAAAATGATACTTTACAATACTGTAAAGGTCCCGTCTTTTAGGTAATACTTTAAAAAAAAAATTTGCAAGAAAGAAGCTTTGTAGGACGGCGATTTTACTTCACTAATAAGGGTCGTAGACTCGCCGATCGGCCGATCCGTATCAGTTCAAACTGGCTGTGATGAAACCTTGAAATTGGAAATATTTCCTTCCATCTAAAAGTTTGCGAAAAGAGATATGGTGGGGAAGGGTTGTAGGTACCGCCCAGCAGCTACCTCGTAACACACCGATCCCTCTCAGGTGAAACTTTTGGGACCATAATACTGAGTCTTAAATGATTGTGTGCATTTTGTGTTTTAAAAATTTAAAATTTACCTATTTTAGCTTAATGCTTTCTCCATGGGCTGATTGTAGATCTTAGAGTTAATAAAAAAACTTTGTTTTACGAATTATTTCGACTTTATTACAGAAGATTCACCAAAACATTACTTATCATATATTTGAATATTTGTAATTTCTTCCGGATTATCACAATGATAATCATGAGTGATCATACCATTGGTCGGGTACGCCATATAATCTCTCCGTGGTTGTTTCGAGGCTCATTTTCGTACACTGTTTGACCACCTGAGGTCCTACTTTGCTTTTTTCTGCGGTTGTTTGCCGCTCCTATGGCGCGTCATTAATTGTGATTCAGTTGCACTGTTTTGTCCATCATTTAGCTCACTGGAAACCGGAAGAAACTTGGTGGAGTGCTTTCGGTGAGTGAGATGGTTGCGGTGGTGGCGTCTTCGCTGACATTCCATATGATGTTTAAATAGATTTAATTGAGAATTCAATATACCGATGCTAATTTTGAATTTACCAGCTTGCTGCTTGAGGAAGCTGAGTCGAAGAGTGCTTAACAACTAGTTGAATTTCTGTGGGTAGATTCTTCAGGGACTTGGTTCGGCATTTTGGTGGAGTTCGATCTTTGGCGTTTTTTCATTTCTCAGATTGCTTGTAACATCTTTGAGAGAAACTGTAGAGGATGGTAAGCTTCATCACTCATTACTGCTCACTTTTATCTTTAATTTTGTCTTTATAACAATTTTGCAACAAATTTTCAAAATGAAGAAAAATTTAATGAGAAGTAAACAAATTTGTTGTTAGGGAAAAAGTCATGCCAATGCGATTAAAACAGTTTTAAATGCGATATAAAAAATGTGCAGTTTTAATTTATTTTAAATTAATTTTATATTAAATACTTATTGTTAGAAGGAATTTCAGGCACGTTTTTGATCACAGAAGGTACACAATAATTAGAATGGAATAGGTATCTGTTACAACAGTTAAGTGTCCAAAATTAAAAAAAAAAGTCGGTGTCCTGTTTGTATAGTGCAAATTACAAAACATAGTTATGAGCAATGAATGTGTTTAACAGTTTTCGAAATAAAAAAAAAATGATATTTTTTTATGATATTTGTATTTAATGTAAAAACTGTCATTTACAAAATTAATGACTTTATTTGAGAACTAGAAGAATAGGACATTATCAAAGACAGGAAAAATCATGCAAAACAAAAAATGTCTTAAGATTTCGAAGCACTTTTGTCTAAGCGTTGGTAATATAATATAAACAGACATTTTTTTCTTACACCAACGACACCCATGAACTACCTACTGCTCGTTTGGTCGTTATACATCCCTCATTAATAAAAGATAACTTTATATAAAATGTGGAATTTTATGAAAATTTTAACATAACAATACTTCCTCCTAACCATAATAATACCTAACCATCAGCAACAAAACAGTCAGTGAGGGCAGTCGCATTGGTTGTCGTTGACGGCAGATTCTAGCTTTGACGTCAGCACCAGTCTTTTCTCTAGAGTCGACGTCAGTTGTATAGCTTGCCTTAGACAATTTTTGCACTAACTTACTTGTCGCACAATCAGTCTCTGCAACCACTTTTTGTTTTTACCTGGTAAGTGGTTTCGTTTTGCTCGTCTAAATAAATCACAAGTCACCGAATAAGACCGCTTACAAACAAGTCACCGAAACAGACTGCTTACAACTAGGTAGCGGAACAAAAATTACTAAAAATAAAGATCATAAATAAAATTTATTCATAGTTAACACTCATGAGGAGTGAGAAATACAAGTATTTAAAAATAGGTTTCACTTTCTACGCTTGGTACGCTTTCTTGGAGATGATCGTTTAGCTCCATCAGTGAAGGATTTTCGTTTTTGGCCTCCAGACTTTGTTTCGATATTTGATATCAAATTAGCAAAATGTTCTAAACATTTTTCAAAAATTTGTCTAGTTGTTCCTTCTTGTGTTTTTTTGAAAATATTTTCGGTAATTATTTTTTTGTTTCCATATTCATACATTTTTCTAGCTTTCTTACATTTTGATTCTTTCAAATATTTCAAATATTCCTCATTAACCATTTCTCGTATAATTGCTAGAATTCTGACTACACTATTGAGTGGTATCCATTTCAAAATTAAGTCCATATTTCTCTTAACACATTCATCTTTAAAGTTTGTCATGACGGATAATTTTGAGTAAAACTTTTGAAAAAAATATGACGTTTGACAATTAAAAAAAAAAAAAAAAAGAAAAATGCTAATGCGATTTTTTGTTGTTGACGCGCCAGCAGTGTTTTAATAATTAAGCCCTGTAAACAACAAGTTGTTAACAACAAGTTTTGTATTAAATTTTTTGACCGACCAATTATTTTTCATTAAACCTATCTTTTTTTCATTAAACGTCAAAAATGACAAATTGATCCAATTGTTGCTGTAGTAACTAAATAAGCAAAAGTAAGGTAGACATCTGTAATTGACAAATACACTTTTGCAGCAAGAGATGGCGTCACTTTTGTACCAGTTGTGTTATTCATTCAACGCTTGAAGTTAAAAATATTTAAAAAAATATAATCTTAGTAATTCAAGAATTTAAAAGTTGTGTATGCGTTTCAACAAAGATACTATCATCGTACAAAAGCATTTATTTTATAAATCTATAGTTTTGGAAATGATTTTCTGTTTTACCGCACGGTCATGCGTAAAATACACGGCCGCCAGTATATACGGTAACTTCATAGCTGTCAATTGTACGTTAATTTGACGTTTACCTGTCAGGAGATGAAAATTTTATTTTCGATTTATTTGGGTTTGGGTGGTAGGTTCCAAAGACATTGCTGGAAATCCGGATTAAAGGTAGGTCCGAAAGAAGCAAAAGGAGGGGATTTACCACCCATCAGTTTAGACAGAAAAAGATGCCAAAAAGGTACGTCCTTAATTAAGACTTTGTTGATACAAAACTGAACTTTATAATATCCGAAAATTGGCGATCTCTGTTTTAATTTCGAAGTTTTTGAACCAAAATTTTCATTTGCATTTATTACGAAAAGCTATTTTCTGTAATTTATTATTTGGTGTTTTAGGTTTGACTAATTTTTCTGTTATAGGTTTTTTAGGTTTCAATAAGTTTCTTTGTTTCTTGTTCTAATAATTTTAGTGACAATTGCGCTCATATTTTCAAAATTTTTGTATCTTTTTAATTTATGTTAATAGGTACAATAACAATGCAAATAGAAATACATTTCAAATATAAATAACTTTTTTTAAGTAAAAAATGGCTGTAATTACATATTTGAACGTAGTTTTTGTTCTGATCAACTTTATTTTATAACATTTGTCAATATTGTGAAATTTAAAAATACTTTACTCTTGAGTAAAATTCATATCTTTTGACAAACTTTGTATACTACTGAAAAAAATTAATATTTGACGATTGTATTCTACATTTTAAAACATGCAAAATTTTTTATAAAGAATAATTTTTTTTTTCTAAAATTAATATGTAATAAAATACTCATAATTATGGTTCCAACTTACTGAGACATAGTGTATAAGCGGGTGGAGAAAATGACTGGGGCTTAAATTTAGTAAGAACTCAACAAGCGATTGAAGCGTGAGTGCCGCCGTCATTGAAAAGACGCAGAATTTCTAAAACAGAGAATTTCGAGATATTTATCTACCTAATTATTTTTGTGTGTAATCGTGTATATAGTAGAAATAAATTACTCGTTGTTAATTCAACTTTTTAAAACAAAGGGATTTCGATTTCGAAATGCAATTTTTTTAATTTTTTTTGAAAATTTTTGTTTTAAAATATATTTTCAAAAAAAAGTTAAACAGAAAAATTATAACCGTTAATAATACATATTCTCGATTGTATAAGAAACATAATTCTGGGATATCAAATTATTATACAAATTGACAGCAAGTTTAAAAAAAAATCAGCGACCAGGTAGTTATGTCTGAGATTGTATGAAATTGCAGTTTATTTAAACGATTATATGTATTTCTAACATAATTTCTAAATTTTTATATTTGTTTTATAGAAAAAATTAATTTATTAGTAAAACATTAATGTAAGAAATGTAACAAATTTTTAGTTTAATTTCCCGGCGCATCCGCCATAATTTCAGTAGATCTTTTACCTATCGTAGATCTTTTGTACTGCGACCTCAAGGTCACTTGTGTCAAACAAACGTCACAAAATGTAAACTGTTTTTAACATTTTAAAAATGCTAAGTAACCAAATAACACAAAATTACAGTTACGATGTGACGAAAAAATTCACAAAGTACAAAAATCGATAAATTTGTGTCATTAATTTCCAGTGATCTGATTATGCGTATAAAGTTTGCCCGGTTAATAGCATTCGTTGTTGTGTTGGCTAATCTCATCGTAATTTACTACAGTTTACGTTTACTAATATCTTTCGGAGGCCTCAAGTCATACTATGCGACTCCAACAATAAAAACCACGACAAAATCACCTTCCAAACATGTCAGTAAACTGGTGACAGTCATTATACGGGAGTTCGAATCTTTTGAAAATGATGTTTCTGCAACTGTTCAATCCTTCTTAAATGTATTTCCCAACATTCAAGTTATGATCATTTACGATTCACTCCCGTACCCACCGCTTGATATTGATTTAAGAAACAACAGCTTGAAAAACGTGAAAGGTTATGCTCTCTCAACAAGCCTCAAAGTTCCCTACGCTGACAAATATCCAGTATTACAAGTTAAGACAAAATATGTACTGTTTGTGCCAGACTCGACCCGAATTACTTCAAGACAGAACCTCCAGTTAATGGTTAATGAACTTAGCAAGCAACCAAGTTCAATCATTGTTGCCCCAGTTGCAAATAAAAGAGATCTGGCTTGTCTTAGAGTTAACGTAAATGTGCGAGAGTGGACACTTAGGTATAGTTTAACGAAAAATACTCTTTGTGATGCTGTAGTGGGCAAGCATTTGGTATTAATGGAGACAGATCTGCTGAAACAGTTACCGGAGCCGTTTATTTTACCGTTTCCTCACTCTTTGTATATTCAGACTGCTCCCTTACTTGTGGAGGTAAGTTTTTCCAGTAAAACATTTGTCCACTACTATTTAGTAAAAAAAAATATATACAACAGTCAAGAACCAATAATCTCTGGATCGTATGACAATATTTAATACCAGTCTACTGAATGACATTAATGGGCTGATTTCAAGTTGAGATAATACCGGTAGTATCGCAAATTTTAATACATTTCCATGGCAACAACCAATTGTTTAAATTTTGCTTAGAAACGAAGATACTACCGGTATTATCTCAACTTAAATTCAGCCCATTAAAAGTGCAACACCTTCAAAATATGTTTTTTAATTTACGAAATTTTGTGTTACTTTTGATTTAAAAAATAAATAATAAAAATTTAAAGAGAAAATAGTACAAATAAAGGAAAAAATTAATAATGGGTCTGACGTCCTCTATTGCGAATAAACTCATTACGTCTCAGCGTCCATGCGTCTCAGCATGGAAGAAATCAGGTAATCGATGTTTTCTTAAGGTAATTGATCTTAAGCAAAGTGAACTTTTTCTTGCAACTTGGTTTAATGTTTAAGGTGGTTGCGCCAAATTGTGCGCCCACACATGTGTAATTGGGTTTAGATCCGGCGATATAGGAGGCCAAGGTATAACTTCAATTTCAGCTTCTTCTAAGAAGTTTATTGTTCGTCGGGCAATATGTGGACGCGCGCTGTCTTGCTGAAAAGAACGCATTGGGAAAGGATTCCATATAGGGCAATAAAAAAGGAAATGGCTTCATTCTGCGTCCTAATGCTGACGATGCATGCACCATTCTAGCTTTTGGCGTTGGTGATTAGCAGTTAATGGAAGGACTAAGTGCCGTCGGAAAGAAATTAGGCCAAAAGATCTAATTCGACGGTACAAAGTTCTTCCTCTGTAAGCCACTGATCACTAATTTGCCGGCTAGAAGAAAAGCGATCCCAAGAGTCAAGATTCTTAAGCTGCGGTCTTGACGCTCTGTCGTTCGCCTCGGTTGTCCAATCGGTCTTTTTTTCACTCCTCTGCCTTCTCCAACCCATGTGTTACACACAGGCATAAAGGTTGTTGGATTTCGATTTAAACGAACAGCAATTTGCCTATAAGAAAATCTAGCGCAACTTTACAATTTGACCTCTTTCAAAGTCACTTAACTGGTGATATAAATTTGGTCTTCTACCTCTAGGCATTCTATCAAACAGTGGTTTAATACAAAATGCAAAAATCACGGCAGTTAACTGCAAAATTTACTTGATTATTTATTATATTTATTATGATTATTTATGTAGCGAGAAGTAGATAAAAAACAGTAAAGAACGACTGCCCCAAAAAAGCTACAAATTTAATCAAAACATCCTTTTAGATAACCAAACATGTATATTATAAAATTTCGTGTATTAAAAAACATTTTTCGCAGCTGTTGCACTTCTAATGTCATTCAGTATAATTTACTAGCTAATAAAAACCCAAAAATATTATAGGAGTGGAAAAATGGTAGTTAATAGTTTTGCAAACCACATCCTTGTGAACAATATTCTCACAACCGCTCATACAATTAATGATTTTTGTTAGGTTAAAATTTTGAAAAGTTTGACTTTTCAAGAAGGAAAGCCTGTTTTGAGGTCGCACCACGCTCAATGGAAACAAAAACAAGTTACTTCTGAGCGTTTAAAAACTCTGTATAAGCTCTTTCAAATCAAGCAAGTTGTTCGGGAGACGGGAGTTACAGAATGGTATGGCTGTACCCGTGAGACTTCCCGTTGTTTTGGTGCGATTATCGATCTTATGCCTCCGTATTTATATGAAGGACGATGGACGCCCCCTTGTTGTCTTTCCAACTTGCGAAAAACCGCAAAACATGTGTTTAATACTTTAGACGAAGCTGGAATTCGCTACTGGTTAGAAGCGGGGAGCTTGCTGGGGGCCATGAGGAGTGGGGATATTTTACCTTGGGACCATGACGTCGACGTGGGTTTTAATCGGGATGATTTACTGAGAAGTTCCTGGTTGAAGAAAGCCAAAGATAAACCGGTGGTTGATTCGAAGGGATTTCTATGGGAGAAGGCCACTGGAGGAAATTTCTACAGAGTTAACTACAGTAAAACTAATAAAATCTACGTGAATTTGTTTCCGTTTTATTCGAGGAATGGAACAATGACGAAAGATTCGTGGTTTACGAGTCATAAAAACATGGAGTTTCCTGAGAATTTTCTTCATCCGATGTCTAGTATTGAGTTTATTGGGCGGCAAGTGCCGAGTCCTAATAATATTAGAGATTTTCTAGAACTTAAATTTGGTAAGGGTGCGATTGAGAATCCTGAGTATCCTAATCCTAGTAGGTTACCTTTTCCTTAATTTTTGTGATAAACTGTGTCCAGTAGACTACTCTGTGATTAGTTCGACTTTGTGATCAGTAAATAATGCAGTATTTACGTCAGCTACATTTCAATTATAGTTATATTTTGTTGACAAATGGACAAGAAAAAGCAAATTTTGCAATTGAGATTTAGCAAAAAGCAGTACAAACTCTAGTGATAGCCTTTCATGTTTTATTGATGGAGAAAGAAAACTAAAATTGTTGACAAAAACGTCAAAAACACATTTTTTAAATTTTTTTGACTGTCATTGTTTTTTCTTCAAAGACGCACTTGTTCACTAGGTTTAAGTTTTATGGTTTTATTATAGAATACAGACCATGTCTGTTAATTCTCAATAAATAACAGACGTGTTTTTTACTAATTTCTTTTTTAAAAGCAGAGTTCTGTGTTTTTGGTCGGTTTAATTACGGTTTAATAATTTAATTAAATATAATAAATTAAATAATAATTTAGTAATAATTAAACACTTACAATTATGTATTCAATTTTTTTTATAATCAGCATCTCAATCTTCTTCAGACTCGTGGAACTCTATTCTTTTCAACACTGAATTATTGACAGCAGGTTTCTACTTCTGTAATAGCCATTTTATAATTTATTTGCAATTGGCAAGTTCTAAGATGGTCCAGCATTTTTTTTTGTTTTCAAATACATGCATGGCGTTGTTAAAGCATGGTCCGGATTGTTTCCCTTACATTTAATGATATGACGTTGCAAATTCTTCTTAAGGATTTGATGTCGAGAATTCAACGGGCAAGATACAAAATCTAGCTTTTTTGTGATTAGAACTCAAAAATGTTTTATTTTTTTAAAACAGTGGCACTTGGAATGTCTTCCAATAAACATCTGCAATTGTCTTAGAATAATAAGACACTTAACCCTTTTTAAACAGAACTTCAGTGATGAGGTGCAAGTAGTACAGATTTCATCGCCTTCTCAACGAAGTCTTTTTTTGAATGTTCGCTTTTATTTAGCAGTAGTACCTATTTAATTTAACAATATTAAACCAACAATTTGTATTTAGTTTTTACTGCTACTATTTATTTTTATGTAATTTTTATGAATAATGATATTTTTTTCTTGTCCGTTGTCATCAGTAATTTTTTTGACTCTTGTACCTAATTAGTTGCTCAATTCAAGAATAGACTCTATATTGTGTTACATGTGCCAAAATGTTTTGTTAATAATTATTGTTTAAAGATTTATGTAGAAGTTTATTCAATGTTAATAAAGATTACTGATAAAACATCTTTATGATTCTATCGATTCTGCAGTATCTTCAGGAAGATCAAGTGTTGCTGGTTCTCTTACTAACGACAATAGTTTGTCTAATTTCATACACTGAAGTGTCCATTGGTCTAAATGTTGCTGCTTCTTCGGTGCTTTACAGGGAATTCGCAAATTGGGCGATAATTTTAAGGTCGAGACACATCCCCTAAAAGACAATAAAAATTATATGTTTTTAGGGTGAGGGTTATAAAATCCACGCTAAACTCTAGGACTGTGTAAGTTTTTCAAAATAATTAGTAGTGTTGTATAATGTAAGTGGAATAAATGTCCAGGTACTGCTCATTGGGAATTTTTTATCGGATACCCATTGGCTTCACTGACAGGCTTTCAACTGAATCACGAACTGCCTGCTTTTCTTTTATGTACTTTTCAGTAGCAAAAAGAAACCAGATAATGGGAAAGAACAATGACATTCAGCTCTTTGTAAGTGAGCATACTTTCAAACGCCGAAAGAAAAAATTAAAACGCTTAACAACGAAGAAGAATGTGCCGTCATAAGGAAGAATCACATTGCTATAGATTACATTGATCATTCATTACCTGAAGATCATCACTACTTTTTTCAAATAAAAAAAATTGCAGCGAGAATTCTTCGATTCGCTTAACTTCTAAAGGAAGAATATTTAGTACTCAAACAAGAAAATCATCATTCTTTCTGCAGCCAAGAGAATTACTAAATCTTAAGGACTACCGACAAAAGATTTTTGATCTTCTAGACTTACTTTCTTTAACTGAACGATGATTCTACAGTAAATTAGAAAATTGATCAAAGATTAAACACTACCAGCAAAAGACAAGGACCTTCTGATTAAATGTGAATCTCTACTACCAAGATCTTATGGCTTACCTATCATTTACAAACATGGCATTTTACTTTGTCTTATTGTCAACACCATTAGGTCATCGCCAAATACTTTTGCACCCGTATTTAAAAAAAAATATCTTCTTCATGAAGGAATTGACTCACTTAGTTGAAAAATTGTAGACCTTAAAATTACAATTGAGTGCAGGTGTGCTTCCTGCAGAAACAATAGGTGTTGATAGAAGAACTTAGAAAATGTTGTTTAAAAGAGTTTAGGAGAACAGAAGACAATTCTAAAGAAACATGATAGACGACGACTTGAAAAGAATAAAAGAACAAAAATATCAACGACGATTGATCTCCCAGTTCTCTTCAAGAAACTATAAGGAACTACCACTAGAAAGAAGAAGATTTTATAAAAACTTCTTTTGGCTCACAAACTATTAAAATTTTTATGGTCCTGTAAGCAGAAGGTAAAAAAAAAGATCCTCAAACACATACAAAGGAAGGCGAAACTAAAATTTTTACTTATGTACAACCGCTTATTGGTGCAGGTAAGATACAATGTCTCAACGCACTCTAGATTACAGTAACCTTGTGTAATTGTAGCGGGTTTTGTTTTAGTAGAGATTGAGCAATGTGTAGAATGTTGTCAAAACTGATATATAGATACAGAGCTTAGATTTTAGAGAAGATTTTGTGTTTTACAATTTGAATAAAAATTTGAAATTACTTGTCATCTCCCACAATTATTATAGGTAATTTCGGATTAAAAGAAATTCTTGTTAATTTGTTTCTTCGTTTTGAAACAATGGCTTGGATGCAAATGGGCTTGTACTTATTTACGTTTAAGTCAAAAACGTAAACTTTGCCTTCAGTGGTTACAGCTGCAAAGACTGTTGAAGAATAAGGAGCCCATTTTACGTCACCTACACAAGCCCCAACATCAAAAACAAATAATGGTTCTCTTAAAAAAATATTAGAATTTAAAATAAAATTTTAAATAAATATTCAAAAGGTTTACAATCTGTTATCTTCCCAGATTTTGATTCTCCAATCACCGCTACACGATATGAAAATGTCAGAGTTGTATCTGTTAAAATCTATTCTATAAACTGGCATATGATGAGCTTCATAAGTTAGAAGAAACATAGAGCTGTAAGCCGTACTGCATTTGTAGATATTACCTTCTTCTGTTCCCACCAAATAAATCAGGGGTTGTTTCGGATGGAATTTAACACAAGAAGCACAACCTTAAACCTATTTTAATATCTATTTCTAAAATATTTTTTTAAAATTTACCTTTGACCTTAAGTTTGGTTCCATCAGGGCCAAAAACTTCGTCTTTAGCTAAATACAATGTAATAATAGTTGTCACAGCTAAATCATTTTGCATTAAAACCCAGTTATTAATTTTGCCATCCTCTGCAACCGAATAAAAATTCATTTCACCATCGGGTAAATCTGGTGCCCATTTCACCTAAAAAAAATTTTTAATTTTGTTTTTAAATATTCCAACAGACATACTTCCCAAACAATTCCTCTGTGTTTATTTGTGACATTGTTGCTTCTAAAGGCAGGTTGTTTACAAGTGGCTTGTACATTGTAAACTTGAACACTACCGTCGTATAATCCTATTACCACCATGTAAGGATATTTAGGATGAGTATCAACACACATGACTCCAGAATCCGTCATACAAATATAATCAGGATAAGATGGATTTTTTAAAGTAAAAAGGCAAACAGCACCTTCTTCTAGCGGTTTCATAAAATCCACTAAAAATTTCGTGAAAGAACAAATATAAAAAGATTACAACGCAATTACAGAAACCAAAACAAACAGCATATAAATCGTAATAATGAGGGTTCCACTCAATATCTGTAACTGTATTTTTTCGAGTTTTGTCATAAGTGAATTTCCATAAAGGTAACAACGTGCCTTCCTCATCACGAAACTCATCAGAAGGGTCCTCCCAATACCTATAATCTACTCTAACTTGATTAACTAACATTCTAGATTGAGCATTAACAACCTTTAGCAATATCATCAAAAGTATTTTGATTAACCATCCTCTCTAAAACCTTCCAACACTCCAAAACTCTTCCTTGCACAGCTTCACTTAATTGAGCTTTTCCAACCAATTTTTTCGCCATAACTTGATGTTTCGAAACCGGCGCTTTCTCTTTTTCTTTTCTTTCTCTTTCAAGTTCTTTCTCTAACTGCTGCGCTTCGAAATCCCGCTGATAAGCATCGTAAATTATCCACTGGAGAACATTAGCAGAAAATGATCCCATAGGTGGAGGAATAGTTTGTGTTTCTTGCGCCCTCATTGGATTATTATAAGTTAGAGCAGCTCTTTCACAAAAGTTGAACTGATTTGTTAGTTTCTTTGGTTTGCCACCTACATGCGATCTTTCATCTTCTTCCTCAGCCCTTTCCATTACCGAGTCCATAACGCTTTCAATTTCTCCTTCACCTTCAGCATCAGCTTCCGTTTCGGCTTCTTCAGCCTCAGTTTCTTCTTCAGGTCTTTCACTTTCTTCACCAGCAACATCTTCTGAGATTTTTTCAGGTTCCGGTTCTACTACTTCAGGGACTGCTGGCTCGACTTGCAGAGTATCGCTGCTCAAATCGATTTCAAGAACTGAGGCTACAATTTAATTGTTAATAAAAATTGCGATTTTTGTGGTTTTATTACGGTCAAGGCCTTGTTCAAGGACTTGTGCTTTGGCTTCTTCTGATTCTTTGTGAATTTGGGTTCCTTGAGCGCTGTAGACAATTACCATAGGAGCTGCAGGGGGGATTAATTCAAATGCTCCTTGAGCATAATTAAATTGTACTAAATTTTGAGGTATAAGAGGGTCATTTGTTGCTAATTGTCTTGCAATTATATCTTTTAATTCCTGGAAAAAAATGTGAAGGGAGATTTTTTAAGTGGAAAATCTTACGGCTTCGGTTAGTTCGAGTTGGTCTTTTGGGCGCAGTAATTGTTTTGATTTTTTCCATTCGTCTAAATCGTCTCCATCTTCAACACGGCTCTGACTCTGACGAGATTTTCTCTAAAAACAAATTTGAAGATTTACCAAATTGAATAATTCTAGAATATTTACCAAAGTTTTTGTAACTTTTTTAATTGAGGCTGTTGGAGGCATATTGTAGGTAAATTAAACTCTTTAGTGGGACAAAATTTACATTGACATTAGATATAATCTGACATTATTTACTAGTTGCCTTGACAACATTGCTATGGTGATTTAACAAAAATGAAAATAAGAAAATTGTAATGGTTAGGGAAAGTCAGGACAGGCTTTGTTTTCATTTAATAGAAGTTTTGTATTATCCGCTTAAAGAGGACACGTAAGGACCTTCTTTACGCATATCCACTTAGCCAGCGTCAGAACCGTTCTATTGATTTTTTAGTAAAACTCCCCAATATGTATCATGGCAGTTGTAGTGGAAGTGTTGTGCTGATAATAAACAGATTTATCTATGCAAATAACGTAATAAAATTTATCAAAACACAAAAATAAACAATTTTTAAATATAGTAGCAAGAAATTTTTTGAAAAAATTAAATTTTGACTGAACAACCATGTGATTTCGACTCATAATATTTCGTCAATTTAATAAAATTGTGATGGAAGATAGTGGTATAGATAGTGGAGACCACAATGGGGACCCTTCATTAAAGCCCAGAGTAAGAACAGTTTTTTAATAAAGCCCATTAAAATACGAGTTTATTACAATATTTTTTTGTTGATCGTAATTTTTCTCTTGGGATAAAAAAGCCTGCTTAAAATTTTAAAATATTGATAGAAGGTCAACAAAAAAATTGATTAACTCGTGACATTTTTTGAAAAGGTCATAACTGATCGAATTTTTAGGGTAGTGATTCTTCCAGCGCCGACAGCAGTAGGTCGCCGCCTAGATCCTTGCCAACTTCCCGCCAACTCCAAAGAAAATTGGAGGCTCGTATAGAACATGCCCGTAGACTACATCAGGAATATCATGCAACTCCCGGACTTATCCCAATCCAAAGACTTCCAATTCCGGGGGTTAAGGATCATCAGCCACTGGTCCAGTGGGACACTGATGATAGGTTTGTTGTCGATTTTGTGGTGATTTGGTTGATAAAATTGGTATTTCAGTGAAGAAGACATAGTAAATTTTTTTCCTTTGTCAAGGAAGGAATCGAGAATTCATCAGGAACTTACTGATACTTTTAGTATAGAGGAAATGAGCATATCAGGGGATGATGAGGAAGAGGAGGATTTACACCTTGTGCCTCCTCAAACCGTCTATAAGAAATTTGCCTGTTGTCCGTTTTCATTTTGTGTAATTATGTAGGAGAGTTGATGGGTTTACCACGATTCAGTATTATAAGAAATTCCGATTTGGTACGAATAAATGTGTGATAATGATTAAATAACAAATTTAAGTACCAGAAAATATGAGTACGAACGAAAATGGCTAGATTTAGAATATAATCGAGAATTGAAATAACTTTGTTAGGTGCTGTTTGTACTGTATTACGTGTTATTTTAAAAAAATGTTTTAAGATTGTTTATATAATGTACAAATATGTATCAAAATGTAAAACATTTTATCTATTATTTGATTTTTCACAACTATCCAGTGCCAATTTTTTTTAAAGATTATAAAATAAACAACAAAAATATATTAGAACAATATGTGTTAAATATAAACAATTTATAATTATTTGTAGTGAATAGTCTTACTACAGTTTTTTGTTATGAAATTAAGAAAAAGAACTTCAATCAGTGTCATAACCAAATTATAAATATTTTTTTATTTGTTTCAAAAAAGACAACCTAGCAGAATGTTGGTTTATTGGTATTGATCAATTTCTATTTTATTTTATATCGTGGGAGCTTATGATAAAGCTACTAGATTATGATTTTGATAATATTTTGTCCTATTTATGTATGTTGTATATTTTTTAAAACAAATTTGGTTACAAAATTGGACGATGTAAGAACAATTTTATACCAAAATGTTTTATATAAAAAATGCTGCCCAACTTTTTTATCAGAGACGAAAATTATAAGATATAATACAATCTATAGATAAATAAAACAAAAATTGATACATTTTTCTAATTACTTTTAATAATTTGGTTATTTATTTTAAAAGAATGCTCATATTAAATTCTAGAATGTCTGTATTATGAGTACTTTATTTTATAACTTAATTTCTTTTTGTTTGTTGTCGCAATACAACTCAGATTTTATAACTTTTAGATCGCTTGATGTAATTTCGATGTTAATAGAAAGTCTGTAACAGACACATTTAACCAGTTTTTTTTAAATTATATGATAATTAACAGAGTTGCAGCTTGTGGATTTGTTCAGAAAACAACCTATATGCAGGTGTCTCACAAAAAAAATTTTAGCTGGAATATTTCTATAAGTAGTTGCACTTGTTTTTTTTGTTTTTTTTTTTTGAAAAATTTAAAAACGGTGTTTGCTAGATTATTTTAAAACTCAGAAACCCCACCTATAAAATATTAATGAGAAAAAAGTCACATTTTGGGAATGCAAAAAAAGTAAAAAAATCAACATATAACTGAAAAAACGAATAAAAAAAGGTTAAAAAAAAGAAACAAAAAGAATAAACAAAAGATTTTTGAAACATACAAAGAAAACTGAAATGTTAAGAAAAAAAAGCGTAATATTGACAAAGAGGTCAATATAATTTAACAGTAACCTATATACACTTTGCAAAAATGACAATTTCGCAAAAAACAAAACGTGTCAAAAAGCGCGCTTTTGCTTTTATTGTCTTAAAAGAGATACTCATTTCAAACATGTTTGTTTTGCATTGGCTGATCGCATTTTAAAAGTCATTTCTAGTTGACGGCAATTTGCTTTGTATAGATTATTGTACAAACTACTTAATTTTTGTTGTTTTAAGTGATTCCAAAAGCAAGGCACAACACTTTTTGCATAATAGTTAACACTAAAAATTTTTTACGTATTTTACCAAAATTGTTAAGTGACGTTAAATTTTTTTAATAATGTAATAAGTCGATGTTGCCAAATAAGAAGACAATGAAATACATAAATTTATCGCTTCTGTAAAACTTCTAAAAGCTCTTGTATTTATACTACTCGTATAAGAAAACACGCGATTTTTGACACCTCTTATATAATAACAAAAACTCAGAAATAAATACAAAAGATTAATCAAAAATTTTAAATTGAAATAGCGATTAAAACAGCTACAAAATAGAAATAAAAACATGTTTAATTGTATAATTTATTGTAGATAATAAAAAGTGAAAGTTGAATAAAATAAGGATAAAAATGTTTATACTAAAATCAAAAATTTAAAAAACTAATTAGAAAAGAAAAATAAGGGACAAAGTAAGATACCAACAAAGTATAACTTTGAACAAAGAAGGAATACAAAATTAAAAACAAAAAAATAAAATAAAGAAGAAGTCGCAGAATATGTGATCTAGCAAGAGTCTGTTTATAACATTAGAAGTTTGAATGCTATAGTAAATAAAAAAAAAGAAGAAAAATGTAAAATTGAACTACAAGATACCTGTTAATCTAAAATGATGTAGCTGAAAATGTAACAAAAATGAGGACAAATGCATACACAAGCTATAGAAGAAAATTATGTGTTAAATACTAAAAATAATAATAAGAAAATCAGCAAAAGAATCTCTCGGAGTGATTGTAATAAATACTCAAAATAAGAGAACGTAAGTGGAAAAATAGAAAAGAGTAACATACTGCGCAATAAACAAGATTCCAAGAAACAAAACTGAAGTTATTTAAGCCTATTTACGACTAGTATTAAAACAAAATTGACAAAATGGTCTGAGATAAAATATTTGAGAAGAGTTAGGAGAGTGACAATGAAACATACTACAGGCAGGATTTTTAAATTACTCAGGAAAGGATTTGGAAATTTATAGTTTAACGAGCTAATTTCAAGTTGAGATACTGTGGGTATTTTCGCAAATTTTAATACTTTGCTATAGCAACTGTCAATCACAACTCCGAATTTTTTTAATTTTACATGGAAACGAAGATACTATCAGTATTATCTCAACTTGAGATTATCCCATTAGTGAGTTTATAAGAAAAAGTTAAAATTAATAAACAATGAAAACATAGAACATGATACCTTCGATAAAATTCTATTTTACGTACAAATTTCATTACAGGCTATTTCAGTAATTAACCCAAGTTGTCTCATTTCATTTTTTCTAAAGGTTTCTTTCCCCAGAAGGTAAATAGTAACATTTTATCGATATTGTTATTCTATATTTTTCTAGCAAACAATTATCAAATTTTTTTTGTATTTTTCAAAACAATAATAATAATTACTTTTTGAGGACTCTGGAGAATATTAGTTAGTTAAAATTATTTTTGTACTACTAATATTACATACGTTTCATTATGTCATTTATACCAAAATTGGTAACACAATTTGATTTTTCTATTCTTGTACAGATTTCTTAAGTACCTACTTACTAATAAGTACTTAACTATTTTGGAAGTATGTATCAGCTGCCATATGAATAAATATAACCTAAGATCGCTTAATAACAAAAGTTTTAGGACATAACTACGTTTTATCTCAAATTCTACAATTAAATTGTAAAAAAATTGTATTTGTACTACAGTTGATTAATTTATTAATGTTAATTTGATTGTATGTACTAGTCGGAATTTCTTATACCATTGTAAATGATTAGTGACTGATTCAATGACGTCAATTTACTGTCAATAGGGAGCTTTACATTCATCTATCATAATCCAGATAGTGGTATTTTATAATGCTAAAAAATGGACCATCAGTGCTTGATTTACATTTTCATCCAATAATTTATGAATTATGATAAAACGAATGTTATAAATGATTGTTTATTAAACGAAATATAATAAAAAACAAAGTAAACAAAAATATTCGAGTTTTATTCATAAAAAATATTTGTTTTCAGTAAATTTATGTTGATATGTATGTAAAACAAACATGAAATATAGATACAATTTAGGTATATTTTTCTAAAAGAAACGGATTTTGTTTCATGCTTGTTGAAAAGCTTTATAAAACTAAATGTATTACGTAATTTATAAAAAAAACTAATATGTTACATTTGCATAGATCTGTATTTGCGATAAAAGAATGTTAACATTATGATATGAGAAGATAAAATTGTAGGGAAAATAAACGTGTATATTTAATTATTTAGGCCTAAAATATTTTCATATTTCTAGGAAATCAAGTAGAAGCCCTCTAATTTACTGTGCCAAAGTGATACTTTATTTTTATGTGCCAATGTTTTTTATATTTAGCGCCAGGATAATCATGAAAAGCGCAAGAAATTAATAAACTTCTTAAATAACATTATACGCACATTTCAACTTGGTATAGATATATCTTCAAAACAAAAGTATTGTATCGCCTTAATTTTAGATATTAAGCTCTTTACAAAAATATTCAATTTTTAAAAGAATTAGTTGTAGAAAGACGCAGTGGTAGGACCTATAAAATTCAGAGAATTTTGTAATAAAGTACTTGTAGATGTATTTATAATTTGCTGTTGTAAACGCAAAGTCTGAATAAAATGACCTTTTAGTTTCACAAGGGTTTCAATTTTCCTCCAATTTTCAGTGTGGTAAATTTATAATTTACAAAAATTAGCAAAAGTTAATTCTATAAAATAGCAAAAATATTCATAAAGTAAGTACTTTTTATAATTAAGTAGCAAAAATCCAATAAAAATTACAACTATATACATATCTGATATAATAGACTACACTGAACCGTACAAACTGTATAGGATGATTCAAATGCAATTGAGTTTAGATAAACTATAATATAGTTTATTTAAATTACATGATGATTCAGATAACAGTTTGATCCAAACGAACTATAAATGCGCAAAAAGACAGTTCACATGAGCAATTGGTTTCAAAACATGTTATGTATTTGGTGTACAACTTCTAAAAGAATTACTCATGTAATCTATCTTCTAGGTTAGTTAAAATTTTATAGGCTGATGGTAATTTTATGTAGCTATTTCTTGTACAATACCCAAAATAAGTAATGTCCAAAATAACTAATGAAATCTAAAGATGCAAAATTTTATATATATTTTTTTAGCAATTAAATCAAGCACTGTATTTTATATTTGCTGAATGCTTTTTACATAAAAAGAACATTACCTTTTTAGGTATTATACATGTGGATTAAAATGGCTGACATTGTAAATATAATAGTAGAGTAAATTTGTTCATTTTACCCCGCTTCAAATAAAAAGAAATTAATTTTGTAAATGTTTGATGTAATTGAGGTGTAATGATAAGTTTTTGACCTCAGCTGAGTACATTAGAAAGTGAGATATTTTGACAGAGAAAACATTTTGACTTTCTGAATTTGCTTTAAACTTTATAATATTTACAATCGATATGCTTATAAATTGTCTAAAATAACATTTTTATAATTTATATGCTGCAATTTTTAAACTTTTTATTAAGCGCCATGAAAAAAAAATTTGTTTCTCACTTTTCAATGGCCATTCCCATTACCGTACCTAAAAAAATAATAAATTATTTTTTTTGTGTGAGTATTGAACATTAAAGCATTTTTGTCAAAAATAGTACATCTTTTTTTAAAACTAACAAAGTTCGTTACAATAAAACTAAAATGGTTAATACAGCACTCACAGTTTTTAAGACATAGCTTTTTAAAATTTCCAACTCTAAAAGAGCACGAAATTTGTTCTTTATCTTAAGTTTTGACTCCAAAGCACCACTCTTATGACAAAAATGGTTGCATTTTTGTTAACCAATTGTGACAATTTTGTTAAGACCAAGAAGGTTAATGCAGCTTTCATAGTTTTGAAAATACAACTTTTCAAAGTTTCACAATTTAAAAAAAAAACAAGAAATTTGTGATCGATTTTATGGGTTTTTATCAGTTTTGACTCTAAAACACTAGTCTCACGACAAAAATGTTTTTTTTTTTTCAAGAAAATTTGTGGCAATCTAAGATCAAAAAATTAATATAATTCTGACAACTTTCAAAATACAGTTCTCTAAAATGTTAAAATTTAAATAAAAAATGTAGATTTTGGCTTGATTTTATAGAATTTTGTTAGTTTTAACCCTAGAGCAATAGTTTTACGGCAAAAATGGTTATATTTAATTACCATATATCATATTATAATATCGAAAAGAAGAGTGTTACGATTTATATTTAAAGAAAAGAAGATGGGCAATTAGTGGTATAGAAAATTCAACCAAAAATAAAAACAACTTTATGGTAAGCCAGATAATGTGGTAGTAATAAAAGCTTTGAGTGTTCGATGGCTGAAACACATTTTGTGATTTTATTTAGATGGAGACAAAAAAAAATACTAAAAAAGTTCTGAATTTAAGTATTAAAGGAAAAAAAGAGAGGACTTCACATAAGATAGAAGAAGAAGTTGAAAGAAAAATTGAAAATATAACAAAGCAAGGTACAGAAGATAGTAGAAGAGAATAATCTACAAAGCTATAGACCATCTAGATTTGGAATGCTAAACTTACATAATGCCTTATCTTCAAACAATTATTTTCTAGATAAGAAATAAGTAGCTGAAGACTTCTTCTGTGAAAACAAGAAGAGGGCTGCAATAAAAAAAGATTTGAAATACAGATTCCTAAATCAGAAACAAAAGAACATCTTTTAGACAAGCTAGTCTAGAGAATAGATGAGAATCAATAAACGTAGCACAATAGCACAAAAAGATTTAAAGGAGGCATAAGTTTGTAAGTAGGTATAAAAAGACCACATGGAAGTACACTTGTAAAATATATTATAAGTGATTTTGATTTCGCTCCTAAAATATTTCGCGTTTTCGAGAGCAAGTGTTCAGTTCAAAATCCATCAAAAATTTTACAGAAAATTAGAGATAATAGAAATAAAATATCTAAAACAAAAGTATTGAAAATTCAGAATGACGAGCTCACGAATATTGTAAATCTACTAAAATAAAAGCTCAAGTCTGAAAATTTGCCAAAAAACTGCAATAGTTGTCTCTGGTGTATATGCCAAAGGTAAAAAATTTAATACTTGGTGAAATGACAAAATGCAAATTTTCATCTTTCTTGAAGATGAAAAAGCACAACTTTTCTGCAAATTTAAAAAATTCAATCAGAATTTCAACCCGTCTACATGCCCAGTTTCGTCCGTTATTTTATGATAAGTGTAGTTAGTTCGGCATTGAGGGTGGTCTTGTAATCGATTCACCGTCGGTGACAGTTGCGCTTAACGCTTCCTGTTCCTTGTCAAGATTTTTCGCTTTTCCTTGGATTTTTCGTCGTGCTAGGGTTAATGGGGGTAGATGGCGAGACTGCAAAACGGCCCGATATGCGTTAAATGAAGATGTATGAAATTGTTTAACACATGATTGTGCGAGGAGCATGCGCGGGTGCTGCTGAACATCCTCGAGGACGGCAGTCAGCGGCGCAACGGGGTCGCACGAGGAACCCCCGCGTAATGTACGGGAGTGAGCCAGCGGTGACCGCGGGGCGATGCTAGTCAGCTCAGACCTATGTCTGTCAGGAGCCTCCATCGCCGGGTGTCAGGACCCGGGGGATATGTGCAGCACTTCCACAACCAGTAAGTCCGGAAGAACAGCACTCCCGGGATATCCTTCTGCTTGTTATGTAACGCTCCGGCCACCTTAGCCCGGCCGGTACATCGCTATCATTCACTAACATTTATCACTATCACTACATGACGTGTGTTATCAAATATTGATCACAAAATGACTAAATATTAGGCACTCATTAGTGCTAATCGATGGTACTGACAAAAACTGATAATTCGCTTTTTTGCGTTACTATTATTATCATCATTATTATTATTAATTACTTCTCCGTTTAGTTTGCTTTGGCTTTCTTGGAAAGTTCAGCGTCAGTTTCCTGTAGCGGAACAGATAAAGTGTCAACTACAATTAGTAACGGGGAGGGAATAGCAAAATCGGTCAGACAATGTGACGGATGCTGAAGTGGTCTAATATCATAAGGAGTTAGTTGGAAAACGTATCAGATTTAAATTAAGTTAAAAGGATCTTTCTTGGGTTGTTTTTGTTAAAAAATGATTGTTAAGGGATATCAAACAATATAAACATTGATTTGATACGTGCGGTGCATTAGAATTATAAATTGTTTTTATTTATGGAATATTGATTCGAGATCAAATGATATTTTTATAAATAAACATACATTGATGAAGTTTGCTGTTCTAGTTTAGAACGGAATTGACAAAACAACGTGACATCTAAAATGTGATATATCTTTACAAGTTCTTTTTTTTTGTTTTAAAAATTTAAGCCAAATAAATTCAATATTAAGAATAACAGGATTTAATTTTTCAAGAAAAAAGTGTTAAAACTAGTTCTTATCCTAAAAATTTTCAAATTTTTTTGAAAATTATAAATAGTTTTAAATTAGTTAAAGGAAATTACCATTTATTTAAAGTATAGCCACCTATAGCTAAATATTATATAAAAGACATAGAGCCATCTTATGCGCAGTCGCGATTAACAAATGTCACGTGATCTGTCATGTGACAGATGTATTAAATAATAATTAATCTTAAGCAAATATTAAAGTTAGTACAATTAATAAACAATATTTGTTTGACAGAAGGATTATACAATAAATTGTACAGGATACGCCAAACAAAAACAAAATATACAATTTTAAGGTTGGTTTTCTAAGATAATCTTTAAGAAAAATAACCTTAAAATTTCATTAAACAGTGCGCACCCTTGATTTATTTTTTTAAATATATATTTAAAAAACTAAAAATGCAATTAAAATAATGCATTTTTTTAAGCAAGAGAGATCTAAGGATGGTACTGTTAATAGTCATTTCGTTTAAATTGAAAATTTAGTTGGCGTTTAATCGTCAAACTTTAAATTTGTTTATTTAAATTAGTCACCTGTTTACAAGTGTGGTGCTCTGAACTATAAACACTATTTAAAAAATCTGTTTATTAATAATAAATTTTTAAAAACAATTTTTTTAACATTTTTACTGAAAACTATGGCGTTTCTATCTTTAACATTATGTGTTAATTTATTAAATTTCTAGGATCTAAGCTTTGTAATAAATTTCTACATAAATTCTACACAGAACATTGGAGAATGTTTGATGTATCTGGTGGTTGTGAAAATTCAAATTTAAGTTGGCAAAACAGTATCTACTAGATGATTCTGACATTGTTATCTTTGACAGCAAGCAAAGGTGTTTTTTAAAATTTTGTTCTCGTAACTTTTTTTAAACTATTTTTTAAGGTAACTTATACTTTTATTTACTTGATATTAGTGATAGCTGTTTTTATTCATATTATTTATTATTATTATAATTCAGTGAATTCTGATGTGTAATATTGTTATAGTCTGGTATAAACTTAAGGATTTTTTTGAGACCCTGACAAATAAACCTGGTTACCTAAGGCCTCGTTTAAAATTTTATTTGCCGTTCACACAGTCATGGCTTACTGAGATACCAATTATTCTGAAACGCTCTATAGAACTTTGGATTCGCACAATATGCACATACCAAGATTACAAGTAGTTCCTAAAATAGCTTTTATTTTTAAGTAAATCATTTTCTTAAAATTGTTTGTGTTACCTGTCACGTGACTGCACAACGTAGAGGATTAATAGTTTTTATTTTTAAGATTTTAATAAATACTGTCACAGACTATAGAGGGATAAACTTTTAATATTTGTATAAAAAAATTGAGAAAATGTAACTCGAACATACCTATATATTTAAAAAAATATATTGCATGTTTATAGTTTGTAAAATGATGGATTTATTTGAACACGCTGCGCAGAAGGTCTAAGCAACAAAAAGAAGGTGAAAGAAAAATTTGTAAAGAACTAAATTTTATATCATAAAGTCTGCGAAGCAATATTTTTGTCACTAATAGTTTAAGCGTAGAGACGTCTAAAGATGGAAAAAAGTTAAACAACGTTTAACAACGAATCCTAATACCTATTAAGCGTTTACTTAAATAGCAATTAATTTTTTGAACACAAAAATATTTTTAAAATATTGCAGCAAAATTAAATAAAGAGACGAACATAAAATAAGAATCATGATGGAAGAGTTACATTGATTTTTTAATAAAGGATTTTTCAATAAGGATGGGTCGATGTTAAAATGGAATAAAACAAGCTGTGTGTGAGGTATTAAAAAAATGTTTTTTTTATATGAAAGGTCCATGTATGCCTTTATATGTGGAAAATGACATCGTTCAAATGTCCGCCGCGATTTCTAACTGTGGCATGGATCCGAGTGGACCAATTTTGAATGACTCGCTCGCATAGATCGGGCTGAATTTGAGCGATGGCATTGACTATGTTGACTTTAAGAGCATCGGTCGATTGCGGCTGATTGGTATAGACTTGAGAAAACCCCACAAAAAAAATCTAGCGGGGTCAAATCGCACGATCTTGGTGGCCAAATCACGTTACCTTTGCAAGAAATATTCTTCTAAACGGTTCGAAGCCCAGTCAGCGAACAAACGGCGTTGTCTATGGTTATTAACTTTAAGGTCCTGAGTTAATTCGATTTTGTATGGGTGTAGTCCTAAATCCCGACGCAAAATTTGCCAAACTGATGTCTGCGAAAGGCCGAGTTCTTCTGCACGACCAAGAATTGACTGTCTCGGGATTTGCTGTACACTTTCACGTACCGCAGCAACATTTTCGGCCGATCTAGCATTTCTTTGACAACGGGGTGTTGGCTGATTGCTTACCAACCCCATTGTTCTAAATTTGGTCACCAAACAATTAAGAGTCGATTTTGAAAGGTGGTTTCCATAAAATGGGCACAAGGAGCGCAACGTTCGAACTAACGAACAGTCATTGTTTACTATCTTTTATTAAGTTATGGAGACACAATGAAGCCAAAATTACTAAGTTTAGACAACTCACCGATTTACATTTTTTTTTTGGCAATATATTATTTTATAAAAATGGTTTTACATGATTCAAGAAATATAAAGTTTATATATTTTTGGGAAATGATGCAACTTGCCCAATATCATTCTTAATAAAAGAGAATTAACAACTTACTTAGTAGTGCAATATTTTCTTTTAAATATTTGAAAACAGTATTTCTGAGAACGTAATAGTTAAAAATCTTTTTTTTTGTTTAGAAAATTAATTTCTTCTTAATAAAAATGATTTGTAAAGCGAGGAAAGTCTTATATTTTACAAAAACAAAAACCTGAATCTTATCAAAAGACGAAAGTTCAGTCATTATGTAAAACAATAAATAAATTGTGTTGACATAAAACCACAATATAATTTCTTAATTTTTAATTTAAAGCGCATCGCAAGGTTAAGAAGCAGAAGTGCTTCCTCTCTTCTGTACTTTGATGTTGGCCTGTATTGGCAAATTATTTCTTCTTTCTATAATTTTACTTCGTGCTTACTAGTTTTATAACATTGTTTGTACTAATATAATAAAAAATAATTTTTGTAAAGTACAGATAGAGGGTAATTATTTCGACAATTTCACTCAGAAAATTTCAACCAACCAGGTTGTAGGATTTTGAATCATTGAACCAATTAGGAACGCATTACAGCGATAATCCAGCATGGTCCCCGAATTATCGCTGTAATTCAGTATGGATCGTGAAATGGTCTGTCGAATACGACTCGTCGGTAAGAAATTGGTGCAAATTTTCTCTCAATTTTATTCGTATTTGTTTTCTAGACAATTTCCACTCGTTTTGCTGCGCTTCACTCGTAACAAATACGTAAAAACAAATACTCGTAAAATTATGAATCGAAAATTATCGGCAATTTCGTACCTAGTCGTGGTATTACTAATGATAATTTTAGACAATAAAAATTTATTAGTTTGATGTGTGAAGGGGGAGCTGGCATTATTATAATGAAGAACAACTTTTAATTTTGATTTTTTTATTTTATTAATGATAATATGATAGAACGTGACAGTTAAAAAAGCTAGGGCCAACTAGATTTCAGAAATTATTCCAGTAGCCTTTATATAGTTTTAATAAGAACGTAAAAAAATCAGAACATATAATAAATAACAAAGGTTAAAATATAGATTCAAATATTAAACTAGAAAAAAAGAGAGCAGTAAGCAAACAAAAATCTTGCTTATGATACTTTATTAAAGTTTGAAAGCTTTTAGTTGAGTCATCTTTAATTAATGAACTGTTTAAAAATTAAAGCCAAAATGTAAACAAAGTTTGAAATTGTTTTGTAAAAATTCAAGTCAGATTAAAAAGCTGATTTGAGTTTTTTACGGTGAGCTTTTATTTATTTTTATGCCCGAGTTGAAAAGTAGTAAATTAGTTGGAAATTTGAACAGAGTTTTTAATTAATCACAGACCAGGCATCTGAAACTTTAAATTGATGAATTAAAATTTTCACTGTTTTTTGTGCAAGTTTATTGTAAGTTAATTATTTTTTAGATTGGTGTTGAGATGGTAACAAATCTCCCATCAGGAATATAGATTTGACCTCCAAATCAGAACTTGGGGTTAAATTGTTAGCCCGCGCAATTGCGTTAACGATCAAATTACTCTGTCGGCTGCTCTTGCGGTCCAGGAAACTACATGACGCGTCATACTTTTAATTAATTCAATCTTTTTGTGTTTTATCTGGCCGATGAAGTGAAATTGGCGGATGGTTGGGAGTATTTTAAAAGGGGCTGGTTTACGACCGCAAACATCTTTGGCATGCATTTTTAAGCACATGATATTGTAAACATTGTGGTTTAAGAGATACAAGAATGTGTGCTTTACACAAACTCGAGGGCTACCACCCGAACTTCCGCTGATATCAACTTTATATCATGAAACTGCGCCACACAATAGTACATTGCATAGTTTGGATTATACATGCAATAAAGCTTTGCAGTTATTTTAATTTTAAACAGCGAACAAAATAAAAGTTGAGCAAAAAATTAAATAGAATCAACTTTTTTGAGGAAGGATTTAACAAAGTAGTAATGGAATTATGATCCCGGCGCATCCACCATTTTAACTAACTTTTTAATAATATTGATTTAAAGCAATTAATACGTCTAATTTTTATCAAACACAAATTTTAATTACTGAAAGGCAAAATTTAAAATATTGTAACTTATTTTGAGTTACACAAAGTTTTACATCATTTTTTTTTTTTAACTAAATTTACTTGAAAACGGTAATTGATCAATTATGCATCAAATAAAAAAAGTGTTATTAACATTTAACAACTTATCTAAACTTTGTAAGTCAACAGTATTGACTAACATTTGGAATTTTTGACAAAGTACTCGTGATAACAAAGAGTTTTTTCTTTGATCAAAAATTGTCAAGAAATGAGTTGTTAAAACTTTGACGTCATTATTTGTAGTATTTAAATTTTAAGATTTTTTGTACTATACACAAACAAATTGCGTGTTCAATGCTCTTAGAAAAGTGTTTGAACTCACTTACAAAAAGCAATCATTTTGATATGTCATTTCAATCTTACTTACCTATATTTTAATTGCCAAACGTTGTTTATTATGTAAAGAGAAAAAGTGACATTGTTTTATAATTAATGTTAAAAAGTGACATTATTATAACCAAAAAACTAACTTTATTTAATTACAAATTTTTATTAAAAATTAAAAAAATTTTTTTGTATGAAACATTTTGCAAAATGCCTGATCTCGTTTTATTTATTTTGCTAAAATGTTCTCTATTTATTTAATTCCTATAATTTTCGCGCGATCTACAAATCTTTTCCGGGCCAAAAGCTTTCGAACTGGTCCCTTTTGAAGGCAATAAACATCTTCATACTTAATGCTAAAATATTTTTTCCAGGATCGGACCGGGTTACTTTTATACTGACCCTAACCCTGAAACTCTTTGTTTCAAAAATCTTTATGTTATTTGTTTTATATAATCTTTATAATATTTTTGGTCTTGGTACATAAATATCTATAATATAGCACTGGGTACTATACAGCTATAATAAAGCATTCAAATAGGTGTTATATTAGATTTTTTAAAGACGCATCTTTTAACAATAATGTACTATGTTATAATGCAGTCTTACTTTTTTTTACAATATTTACCTAATATAATTATGAGTTTTAAGCTACGTGTAAGGAAAGATATGTTATAGGGACATATTTAAAAAGGCAGGTACTGGGAAAAAAGTAGGAAAATAGCAATATTTTAATTACTGTGGTTTTAAAAGAGTTTGTAAAATGTTGTCGCAGCTAAACAGAATTGCAACAAACTATACTTTTTTATATTTTGAAATCAGGTACTAGATGCATTTAGCTATATATTTTTTTATTTTTCTTTATTTTAGTGCTTTTGGTTATTTTTAGACATCTTATTCTCCTTTCATTTAAGGTGCTAACATGTCTACTGCTCTTTACTTGTTGTTTTATTTTGTTAATTTATCTTCTTTTGAATGTTCTTACAGATTTAATCTTTTTACTTTTAACAGTTTTTTGATTTAGCATTTTATACTAATACTTTTTGAATTTTGTTCTATTTCTATGCAGGTTTGTTAATCGTAACCTTTTGGTACCCTATTCTTACATTTCTTTTTTTTGGCTATTTATTTTCGGTTTTTGTATTTTTTTTGTAAAAGCTATGGTATAGTCTTAGTTATTTTTTTTCTATTAGTGTTTATTGTTCTTATACATTTTCTGGCTGCACCTTGCTAATAATTGTTTATTCTTTAATCTTCTTAACTATATTTATGTTGTTTTCTGTAGTTTTAGCTTTTTGTCTTTTTTAAATTGTTTATTCAATTATTTAATTTCTATAAATTTTAATTGAAATATTTTGTATGCTTTCTGTGCTTTATTCGATTTTTCATTAGATCTGTTAAAAAGATGTCTTTTATTTATCTCGTTTTTTCGGATGTTCTATTTATTTATAATTTTTAAATACAAGGTCTGGCAAATGAACTACCTATCTACTTTATTTAATTAATAACTAAAAATTTAATCAATCATTTGCAATAGTGATGGTATTAAATAAAACAGTAAGTTTTATTATAATTGATAATTTATAAAAAAATGCATTGGTCTTCAGAACAGCTGAAACTGCCCTTTCAAGGTGGTTTTAAGTAGATATCCAAATTTCAGCTTCCTCAAAAATCTGATTTGGGTCATATTTTTTTGCCGGATTCTGTATATTTGTTTTAATTGTTTTGCATCTCTATTTTTTCTAATTCATTTTTAATAATTATGAATTTAGGCATTATATCATTATAGGCTTCTTTTTTCTAATTTTTTTTAAACTTTTGGGTAAACTTGGACTTGAGCTGTAAACTTATTTTTATAGTTTTTTTTATAATCTATTATTATACAATTATTTATATAAATTTTATTACAATAATTGTCTGGATATTTTTGTCTCTAAATATGTATTTTATATAAATAAAATACAATTATAATCATTTAAGAGTACCTATTTAAATAATTGTTGCAGTATAAAATATAAATATGTATATTACTATATTAATTTGTTGTGTTATTTAAAATAAATGAATAAATAAATTCTAAGCCACTTGAGAGATATGTATTTAAAATGTTACAATTTTACTGAAATGCTTTGTTTTTTAATGCATTAAATGAGTGCTCACGTAATAGAGACATTAGTCGTCAATGGATTAGTAATCTATTTGTGACTGAAAACTTAACAATAAAACTATAATTTTGTTGCGTAGCCTCTAATTTAATAATGATAAAAATTTAATAAAAGAATGAGTACAGATTAAGTTTAATAACTTTCTTGGTAAAGCAATTTATTAATTGTCAAAGCCTGTTTTCTAAAACTGACTGTATTTTACAACAAAATTTATCTGTAATAAATCTGTAACAGTTTTCATTTAAAATTTGGTTTTAGACATTTTAAATAGGTAATTATGAGTTATTAGTTAAAAGCTGCTTGCTTTAAAAATAACTTACTTAATCGATTTGAGTGCAAGTTAATTATTAGGTATGATCAAAAGAGTAATTACCTATTCCTTACAACAATAATAATAGTGTTAAACTGGTAATGCATAGTTCACAAAACTGGTTCAACATTTTTTGCTTATTTTTAACAAAAATATACTATAGCAGCTCTAGAACTAGAACACAAATAGTATATTAGGGCAGAAAGTAGACATTGGTAGCCCGAGACTGTATATGGCTGAGTGTAACAAAGTTTTAATGCTTTCATGTTTGTGGGACGTATTATACCTACCTACAATTCAAGTATTTTAGTTTGGCATTTAGGTAAAAACTGTCAGTTAAACATTTAATTTAATTTATTTTAAAAAAAGGCAAAAAACTTACACTGATACTTATCATTCCTCAGTTTTATTTGATTCTCTCGCTACGCTTAGGCATCAAACACATCCACAAGCTGCTAATGCTTATTTGCTGTCTTGACGACATAAAGTACGTATTACACATTTTTGAGCTGATTTTTACAGACTAGTTAGTTATATAATTTTTTTGTGCGATTGAACTATATTCCATTGCTTACCATTCTATTACCAAGAGAGTAATATTTACTTTAGTTGTTGAGAGCAAAACTCGATGATAAGCACTATTTACCGTTCCATGACGGTAAGTTAACTTATTCGAAAATTGATCTTAGAACAATTTTACTGATCTTAAACTCAGAATAAGTGGAGAACTCTTCGTTCGGTAAAATGTTCTTACCGCTCTTGATATTTAATATAGTATGTCAGAAACAAATGAAATGAAACAATAACGAGATGGATGTGATAAATTGCTTGTTTTTCATTTTATAATTGCATATCAATCTAGTTTTGTCGTTAATTTCGTCGTATCTAAAAATATTTTGTATTAATTATAAATGATGTATTAATAGTCGGGAAATTACCATATGGAAACCGTGCACCCACCCACGCGTTTGACGTAGCGATCGCATGTTTACAAGACCTTGTAAAAACACAATGTATTGCAATAAAGAAGTTGTCCAATATATCTCATCAAAGCACCACCCCTCAAAAATTAAATCCTCCGCTCAAATCCCATTTAAAGCGCAAGCTTTCGGTTGCAAAATCCTTACCTTATCGATTAATTGTTAGCAAAACATTGTGCAATTATAAAACACGCCAAAATAGTTAAATTAGACTTATCACAGTTCAAGGTTGGGCTAGGCCCTATTAGATTGCGCATTTGGTTGTCAGAAGGCGTTTAAAAGTAAGTAACCGGACGTAATGAATATCCATGGCTTGATATATTGGGTTTTGTAAGGCGACGCCTCAAATTGGGCCCCAATCGCCTTGATCAGGCAAGTAAAGGCCCCAAATGTCATTTCCTTGCTCAGTTGGAACTGGGTCGTCGTTGGCGGGCAAGGCGGTGCTGATCAATAGGCCGCCACGTCCGGACTTTACATACTCTCATATTGTGCGTTCATTGTTAGATATTTGTAATTTGCCGAATTTTGGCTGCTTTAGACGGGATGATAAATAAGCGATCCCTTCGCTCTACAGTCAGGTGTCAAACATCTTAATTCATTGTGTGCTCCATTGCGTCTATTATCCGTGTTCAATACACCAGTCAAGGTTGTTAACTACCAAGAATTCTGCTGGTAGATAGGTACACCAGTTAGCAGAATTATGTTCGACTGAAGCATTCTCGACAAACTTCATCAACATTGTATCATTAAACGATTTTACACGTGATTTGGCAGATGGGGCTAATAAGGACATAGACACGTTTTTTACAGGGAAATGCGTCGATATGATTCAAGGACATTTTGAAATTACTAAATTTACATAAATCTCTAAAAGCCGACTCTTTAGATGTCTTGTTTTTCTATAAACAAATAAAAAACGGAAAGAGATAAGAAATATGTACATATAACACCAAAAAGAGACGTTTACATTACTTTTATTTCTCAAGTAAAAATCAATCTCAGATCTTTATCGCTGTAATATGGAAATAAATTTGTAGATTAAAGAGTGTAACTGAAATAACAAGTGTTTATTTAAAAAAGGTGTCAAGAGCGTCATGACAAAAGAAAATCATTTTGAAGAATTTTTCAGTTAAATTCGGCTGTCAGTGATAGTTGTCAGAAATGTCGGAATTTTCTGAAATCTCTTTCACGGTATGTTTTATTAAATCAATAATCTCTGAAGCTATTTGTAAATAATTATTCATTCACACGTATGAGGAAACATTTCCAGTACAATATTTGCCGATTTCAAAGTGCTAATATCCTGTGAACAAAGTCACTGACTTTTTTTCAATGACCTTGCTCTGTGTTCCATCGAATAGATTTACTCGCCTTCAACCTTTCTACTACTTCGAAAGTAACATTCGAGAAAAGACTTTTTGTGCTCTAAAGTATAATTAGCCATCGCGACAAAATAACAATTAACTTGACTCAGTAACAAAATTGAAACTGAAACTTAAAACGAACAAAAACTGAACACAAAAAAGAAGGAACAAATTGAAACTGGAAATGAAAATGACTCGGAATCTTGTAAACATGTACTCAAAAATAATCAAAATGATTTATTTATTTATTTATTTATTTATTTATTTATTTATAATAAATAGTTTCCCATAGTTACAGTGTATCAAGTTTCGACATCCACTTTTCGTTACATTTTCTTTTATCAAAATTTCATAGCACTTTTGAAACGTTTTAAAACTTGAGTTTTAAAGTGTCTTTATTTTGTAAAAATCACCACAAATTATTAAAACACAATGAAAGCACGTAATCGTATTATTTAATTCTAGTGTGTTTAAAAAAGGAATATGACTTCACGCCATTTTCTGGATTCCTAGTGGCGTTAATCATCGAGTGAGAAAACGTCTAGAATAGCCGCAAATATGGTCTTACTCTATTTAAGTGTAGAAAAGAGCGCTGACTCACAGAGTTACTGTTGAATGTAGATGTGGTTAATTTTGTTAAAAACCTATTTATTTAAATTGCAAGAACCGTTACATAATTTTTAGATAAAAATTTTAAAATATCCATAGTTAATAGTTATGGAATATTACTTCCTCGTATAAATTATTTCATTTGCTTTAAGACTCGATTTGGTAATTACAAATTTGCGAATGTTTTTCTTACAATACAGTGTACTTGTTTACTGTTTAATACAGGCGACACTTAATAAGCTGAACTCTTACTTTTCTAAGAATTTAATTCTATTTTGACTTTATTCAAATTGTTAAAATGCAAAAAATTTTTTTCTAGGAAGCGCTCACATATGCACTCAAACTCAAATTATTCTACTAATGCTAGAAACACTTTAATTACTAATGATCGGATACAAGGAGGGATTTGAAGAGCACGCGCATAGGCGCCGCACTGATCGCTTTCTGCGGGTACGATTAATTCAAGCGTTTTCTTCAAAAACTGGGATGTGATTCTTAAAACACCTATTTTTTATTTTTTAATTTGTTTTTAATTTTTATCGATCACACATAGATATAATAATTAATTTTAAATAAAGTTTTGTTTTAAAAAACAGATGTCCAAATTTTAAACAATTGTAAGTGTTCGAGATCTACGCTTATCACTTGTGCGCACGTCATTACTACCGCAATCGACCAATTCAAGTTTCAAGATTTTTTCGCGTGGCGAGTGCGACTAGTTAGCTAGACGGCTGCACAGCCTTGTTCCCTCATTGGATCCGCTCCTTATTAATTACTGTCAATTTAAGAAAATTAATAATTCAAAAAGTGTACCAAATCTTGAATACAATGTAATTTAACAGTACGAACTGCAAATGCACTTATATTAGATCACAAATTAAAATAGTACAGGTTTACCTAACCTATTCACTCTCAGAGACAACCGCTTGTTTGAATACGAATTTGGGCTTCCTTAACAATTTTTCATAGCTTTAACCAGTTGCGCAGCGGATCAAATAAATCGTTTGCGTCTTGGAGTTCTCTCAACCTTTCCAAAAAGAATGTGGCTGTTTTTGTTTTCAAGATATTTAGTTTCACCATACAATGTCTTAAACATAAATTTTTGTTTTCTTTCATTTTTACATATTGAGTGTAAGATCTTAAATGATAATAAGTCCCTTTGTAACATTTTGTCTACAATATTACATTTTTACATATAATTTGTTGTTAATTTTGTTTTATTAAAAATTATTTGACAACATGTTTGTTAAATTTCACCACTTTAATGATATAAATTAAGATCACTGTTATATAATATTTTATTATTGTTGTAGCAGTTCACAATGGAAATAAACTTTTTTAACATTTTGTGTATCTCTTGTACGTTTCAGTAAATTTTATTTATTTATTTTTTTAAATAAATTTTTAATTTGGTTAGCGACATAAACAAAATCTAGCGAGTATATAATGAAAACATTATTCAAAAGAAACATTTTTCTAAAAAAATTAACAACTATTAAAAATTATTTATAGACGTAAAACATATCTTATTTACAATTTTTTTTTGCAGTAATGTACAAAGATTGACCTATTTTTAAAACTTTGGACAGGAGCATATAAAAAATTACCCTGTATATTGACTAAAATTTTAAGTTTTTTATTATATGTGTAATAATTATTGTTAATATTTTTTTTTATTTAAATATTTAGCGCATGGACTGCATCGGTCATTAGCGCATTGGTACAGTAGTTTTGCATTTTTGTGTTACATTTGGTCATATACATTAATTACTTTTAGGTAGTTTAGGATATGTCCTACATTTGAGTGTGGTGCTTACATTAGTCCAGCCTCTATACGTTGTTCGGCAGTTTTTGGGCATTCGAATAGATGTGTAACATCCAGTTGGTTATTGCAGCACTGCGGGGATTCATTTTTTTCGATCAGGTACATGTGAGTTAGCCGAGTGTGTCCACTTATGAGTCTATTTATTATGACCTCTTCTCTGCGATTTAGTTTGCATTTGTCGTGGTCCGAAATTTGTAGGCATGCAGTTAGTTTTCTCCTTTGGTCTGTGTTTTGATGTTTTCTTTTTGCTTCTGTTTTGAGGAAGTTTTTTAGATCTGCTTTCGCTACGTAGGGGTCTGTGATGTTTGGATTTGATTGAGCCATGGTAACTTCTTTTGCTATTTTGTCTGCTGCTTCGTTGCCAACAATTCCACAATGAGATGGAATCCATATTAAGACGACTTCTTTTTGTTGAAGGGTTACTTCGTTTAGAAGGGATCTGATTTCATAGGCTAGGTGGTTGAGTGGCTGGAAGTGTTGGTTTGTGAGTAAAGAGCTCACTGAGTCTGAGCAGATTAAGAATTTTTGTTTGGAGGAAGACTTGACTTCTTGGAGGGTGTTTTTCACTGTTTTTAATTCGGAACAGTATAGGAATATTCCTAAACTGTGGCTGCACCAACTCCAGTGTCATTTTTAGAAGCATCAGTGTAATAGCAGGTGAAATTTTTGTATATTGTAGCAACTTTTTCACAAATCATGGCTTGGTATATTTCTGGGTTTGTATTTTCCTTCGGGTATTCTCGTAGGCTTAGTTCTATTATCGGAGGCGAGTCTGTCCAGAATGGGAGAGTAAGTGGGCAATGTTCGTTAATCTGATTATTATTGATCTTTAAAGAGTTTAAATAATTTTGTGCTGGGATGTTTATTGGTTTTCTTGCGGTTGGGTTAGTACTATATAAGCTATTTGGGTTTTTAAGTGGTTTTGGTTGATTTTGGTTTTGGTTTATTAGTGTTTTCTTTACTACTGAGTACGTTGGTAAGATATGACAGTTCAAGTAGTTCTCTCCTGAGAGTTAGGGTAGATTCATTCATTGAAGATTTTGTATAAATTACTAACTAGTGTAGATCTTATGGTTCCTAGTGCTAGACGGATGCCTTAATTATGTATTGGATTGAGTAATTTAAGAACCGTTTTGTTAGTATTTGCATAAATAGTAGACACATAGTTTATTTTGGATCTAATCACCGTTTTATAGAAAAGTAGTAGTGTTTTCTGGTCGACTCCCCATGTGTTGTTCGAGAGTGTCTTCATCATATTTAGGCGTTTTATACATTCTATTTTAAGATTTTGAATGTGGTCCTTGAAGTTAATTTTTTGGTTGAAGGTGACGCCTAGGAATTTAATGGTATTAGTTTGGGTAAGTTTTTCTTCGTTGAGATATAATGTAATATTGGCTTTAAGTTTCTTATGTTTGTAAAATTGTACTATTTTAGTTTTGGAAGTCGAAAATTTTGCACCTGTTTTTTCGGTCCTTCCAATTATTTTGTTTAGACTTTTTTGAAGTTGGTGTTGTGTGGAGTTGACGTTTTTCCCTCTGTTGAAAATTACAAGATCGTCTGCATATAATACTTTTTTTTTAATTTTTTTTCTCAATTATTAAATTAATAATATTTTAGGATAATTTTATTTACTCTTAAAACAAGTAAACATATGCCAATTTTTTTCAGAATATTTGCTGAAATAGATGTGTTATTTAAGAGGTAGAGGTAAAACCTGGAACATTTGATACAAGAGAAAAAAATAGTTTTCTTAGCACTTCCACCATTTTGCTCGCTACAAATCTATAACTCAAAATCTTCAGTATTTTATGAAAAAATAACAACTATGCCTATAAAAATATTTGTCAATAATATAAATAATGTTTAACATCTGAGAACCAATCTAAATACAGCATTACTTTATTCAATTGTGATAAACCAATAAATTATCTTTTTTAAATGTTGATTTCAGCGAGGGCTTGCGCGAGCTTGAATTTTCTGTTCTGACATCAAGCACGAATACATATCCGTCAAATTTTTTGATTATTCAACTAGGTCACAAGTGAAAATTGAGTAAAAAATTTTTTGAGAAGAAATTTATTTCAAATCACACATTTAATTTTTATAGAAATGTGAATTTATCGCGCTTTGAGTGGAACTTTCCTATATAAAGCTTTCATAGCCACCTATACTCCTACAATAATGTTTTACAATAAAAAAAACACTAAAATTTAGATTTGCTAAAGAAGAATTTGTTTATAACACTTAGATGCTTCTCATTAAATGGTTTTGCAATTTCCTACATCTAGCATGTCGGAAGACTGTCATATTAACCAAAATTTGAGCTAATAAACTTAAACACTGTTTCCCATTACAGCTACTTTCCGTTACCATCCCTGCACTGTACGTGAGAGCAGTGTTGGCTAATTCAACATCCGTGAAATTACAGATTTTCACTTAATAAAACATGCAACTAAAATTCACTTACTTTTCCGATAGAATTCTCTGACCATTAACTAATAGCAAAAAAAATCAAAAAGCTTCAGAGTAACTTTTATAATAAGTAAATATTTAATTTATAAAACTGATTTTTTCTTTATTTAAGTACAATGGAAGAGAAAAACAAGTAATTAGTAGTTATTTTTTTAAAGCAAATGAGAGCAACAAAATTTTTCTTTTGCGATAAACCTATTTAGAAAAGCTCCTATTTAATTATAAAAAAGCAAAAAATTAAAAATAGTCTGGGAAAGGAGTACGAAAGATCGCTGATAATAATAATTACTCTGGCAAAACTGCAGAAACATTAAAGCAAAAGTAAACTTTACTTTAAGCGTAAAAGTTAAAATGAAAATTAAAATTTGGACCGGTGAAGGTTGGTCGTTGACATCCCAAGCTCTACACTTTATCTGGCAAATATGCAAATCTCTATAATCGAGCCCAGCAAACGCGTGCTATATCCAGATGAAACACGCCTCTAATTCGATAATGTAGCAGGATTGTCATTGAAAACTCTTTAAAAGCCGATAAATTCAGCGCAGGTATTAGTAACCGCTCATCATTAATATTTCCAAGTCCATTTCTCACAAAAATTCAGGCCCGTTTGTTCGAAGAGGCGCCCCCGAGGCCGATTATGTTGATGTCGGACCGAACCTTGTGCTTCCGAGTCCACAGATGATTGATGCGCTTGCTACTGATGACGTCAGGTCTGATCGATGTTCCTTGCGATCAAGGACTTCTTCGTTATACGCCACCCTTCAATTTTTACTTTTAAACTACTTAAAAGTAACTCTGGGAAAAATATTCTCGCAGAATTAAACCTGAGGGTTTTAATAAACACAGATTTGTGCTGTTAAAGTAAACAACTTTGTTGAATAATTTTACAGACTACAGAGGTATATGAGACTTTGCCGGAACTTTTATCTCCGAAATTAGCTGTTTTATGAGATGAAAAATGCGATACATGAGCTTTATTTCAGTTGTGGATTCATTTACGCCTATTTGATTTATATCCTCCCACTAATCTGCCTGTTTAAAAGAATTAAAACAGGATTTAAACATCGATTGACTAATTAATTAAAAACATGTTTTAATTAGTAAGCAATTTCGAAAACAAATAACTCATTTTGTTTGCAAATCAAGCACTAATAATAATTAAAAGCTAACGGGTGTCTTAGAAAAATTCCAAAAGAAGTAAAGGTGGGCTTTTTGTAAAAACCAGGAGAAGGGTATAAGTTTTTCGAGAAGAAATCTTTACTAAGAACTTCTAATAACAAATTATCAAAATAAAGCAATAAGTGTTTTATTTTGTTAAAAAGGCATTTCGTTGACATTACTCGTGCGCAAACATGTGCCATTTTTCAATATTGAAATAGAACCACCAGATGTAAACACACACGTCTACTATAAATGTATCAATCGCATTCAGAGAAATACAAAAGTGCTAATTTACAACGTTCTTATGGGTAAATACTTAAAACCCATGTGCACTTGAAACATATAATTTTTGTAGTTTTTTTAAAATTTGTTATAAAATTCCAAAACCCTATACTGTCAAATTTAACATAATCAATGTTGTTATGTTTGAAAACAACAAAATAATGTACAAAATAATTTCTAGGTCTCAATTGATTATTACATATAGATAACTGCAACCTCGTGGTAAACAAATTTAAAGAATAAAAGAGAAATAAGAAATACCTGATCGTCTTATCTCTAGTAGCTAATGGGTACCGATTTCTGGTCGTTACAAATCTATCTTCAACCCTACGATTAATTCACATTGAGGTTAGGTTTCTTCATAACTCTTTTGTTTTTTAAAGTTATATTCTTATGGGCTAATTTCAAGTTGAGATAATACTGGTAGTATCTTCGGTTTCATAGAAATTTAATAGAATTCGGGGCTATTATTAGTTTTTGTCATAGACTAGTATTAAAATTTGCAATACTACCAGTACTATCTCAACTTGAGATTAACCCATTACACCATAAAGCCAATATTTATTTATAAATTAACATATGAAACCTGGATGTAAATTTGTTTCAACGCATAGAGTAGCTTTGCTATCAATGTAAATCCTCGGGCTGAAGCTGGGTTTGGAACGACCTAAAATCGGTTCCCAGTAGTTAATAATACAAATAAGGTTGTGGAAAGAGGTAAGACAATCAGCTATTATTTCTATTTTTTTTCTGTTATTTCAATTTCTGTTTAATTCTATTTTAGTCATGTTAAGTTGACTAGTTTAAATTGCTTTTGTGCGCAAGACTTCCTCAATATTCTATTTTTTTTTAACAATCTATGTATCAGTCCTCTTAATTTTTGTTGAAAACCTTAGCTTATTTTATTTTGAATGTTGCTTGCAAGTTATAACTTAATAATTCTTTTACAAATCACAAAAAACTTTAACAAAAAATTGATATTAAGAAAAACTAGCTTTTGCCATCTAAACATTACACAAAACCAAAAAAATATTTATAAACAAAGTTCGTAAAATATAAGGATATTTTATAATTTGACAATACTAGCACTTCTGTTGGAGATATTCAAAAAAAATTTGTAGATATAGAGTAACAAAAAAGTTTTTACATGGTTCTTATCTTTTAAATCTACTTTTATTATTTATTTTTCGGCTATTTTTTTATTTATTACAGCTATCTTCAATTCCTTCAATTTTTCTAAAAGGACTAAGGCACTTGAAGGACTAAGGCACTTTATCCTGAGGTCTGTATGCTATTTTTTGCACTTTCGGGATTAACATTTATAAATAAAAAAGTTATAATACAAATAACTAATTTTATTTTTATGAACGACTACTATAAATGTGTCCAATTTTTATGAACGACTTTTGTTCTCTTATCTTTTTTAATTCAGCTGGGCATTTCTATGTAATACATACTTGACATACTACGAATTTGTTTCCTATTTAAAATCGCAAGAAATTTTAAACGTCAGTTTTAAATTCCAAAGGATTTTAAATATTACTTAAGTCTCTTAAAACTAAGAGTAAGAGTTTAGTTCTTCTGAGTAGTATCTATAATATCAATTCTAATATCGAAATTGAAAAATTTTTCTGTTACCCTAAAATTAACATATCTTAAAAATAAATTTTAATTCTATTTGTTTTTTATATTGTGATTATTATAATTAGAATTTAAATTTTAATTCTATTTGTTTTTTATATTGCAATTATTGTTATAATTAGAATTTGTTTAGGTGATTTAGATGGTATTAATAAATTTTGTATTATTTTGAAATTGCTCATTTTATTACGATTTTAAAATAATTATTTTGAGACTATTTTTTAATCAGGTAAATTCGGAATAAAAATCAAACGTAAGTAAGATTTCTTAAAACTTTTTACTTCAACACACACCTTAATTACCTAAAAGTTTTTATGTAGGGCAGGTGTGCAATCACTGGTTTTCTCGCCACATTTACTTTTTTTAAAAGGAAGTACAAACATCGTTATTTTTTTTTATTAAACCTTCTTGCACTGGTGCAAGAAGTGCAAGCTTTTTTCTTTTCTCCAAAAAAAATGAGAACAAAATATTAAGATTTCCTGCAAGACTTTAGCAGTTATATCATGCGGTCACATGGTGCAGGTCCTAGGGTATGGAATTAACAGACAGGAACTACCCTTTAGGTATCGGAGGTTAAAGGTGTTAGTTCCAGTTGTTTAAAGAATCAAAAAAAAATGTTAATTAAGTTAGGTTTTCGTCATTTTATTACTGTTATTTTGTGTAAGACGATGTGATTGTGATTCTAATAATTCCATAAAATAATAGGAGCCAATTCTGCCAATATATCTATGCAGTTAAGGCAGGAATATTCTTAATATCTAGTAATAAATGTTAAATTGGGATATAAAACGCAGAAGCGGACATAAATAATTGTTATGTTCTCATGAACGTCCAGACCCTTACGCGGATTAAAACAAAATTACCCGGAACATTCCGATTCAAACAAGTTTTACAATTAAGAAAAAAAATGAAAAAAATTAATTAGAGTAATCGCAGTTATTAAGACTCCATATGTAAGTGACGGGAATTTAATTAATGAGAAAACTTACACCAATTCGTAATTAATTGTAACGTTTAATAAGAAAATTTTCCAATTTTCCCTTATCAAATTATTACAACCGTTATACATACAAAAACCATTGACGGTTTCATGTGGTAATTTAAGACCCTCTTCAATATAATAATTTCCTTGTGTCAAAATTCAATCACTCTTAATTATCACACACAAGTTGGAACTTTGGGAAAGTTTGGATTCGGAGACAAAAGCAATATGACAAAGAAAGGATATGTCTCGCCAATATATAGTCATGTTACTTTATTTATGATAAGTTTGCCGACTTTCTAAAACGTTCTTTGCAAACTTACAAGTTACAAGCAACTAATGTTAAACACAAGCTTTCAGTGAGTAATAATTAATAAGAATTTTATGCGTTTTTATATTTTTTATAATTATTTAATAAACCAATATAATAATGAAGACAATTAATAATTGAGACTGTTTAAGGAACGAACGAGCGTTAGCGAGTGATTGTTGCAAACTGTAAACTATAGATTTTAATTGTATTAAATGCTTGTTCTTTTGTAAATTGATATGTTGAAGATCTCCAGTCAAAATTTCTAGTGACAATTTCTGCTTCAAATAAAAAGACACAAGAAAAAAGAATTTTTTCAATTGTGGAAAATAAATATATATTTTTTAAATTATGTAATTACATTATGTAACATTAATGAACGATTTATTAACAAAATCATACATTATACAATACATTAATGTGGTTATAATAAACGGTTAACAGAAAAAATTATAAATACTTTCTAAAATGTAGGGCAAAAGCTAAAGCAAATTTTCGATAACGTGTCTGAAATATATTGCTAGGGTAAGTGTATAAAGTTGTAGATCGGTTGAGTTATAGTAAAATGTTTTAAAAATATATTTCCTAGAGAAACTTTTTATAAAATAATGCATAGGTACATGTATTTCGAAATGCAAGTAGCTGTTATTATTCAATGAGGTTTTGCTGAAAAGAATAAAAGGTCAACAATTTAAAACAACTTCTTAAAGTTTTTCGAAAGCGCTCGCTCTTAATGTACTTTTATAGAAGTGTTGATAATTCTTTAGTAGCTTCTATACACTGCAATAGGATTGAGAACTTCCACTTAATTATCATTGAAGGTAAAAAGACTTTTAAAGAGCTGTTTCCTTTGAAATTGTGTTTACTGTAATTCATCTGAAAAGTAACAAAACAGTCAGGAAAACGATCGGAGCTGTTATTATGAACAATTTTCCAAACGTAATTTACGCTGTTTACTATTACGACTGTCAAACTCATTGAATACATTTACGACGGCCATACAATGCGCTTTATTGACTTGCTAAGCTGAAATACAGTTGGATTGAAATGTACATAACATGTTTTGTAGCTAATTGAAGGGATCGCATACTACTATTACTCCCTGTTTGGGTAATTTATTATTGCAAAAATTTATTTAGAAAAATATGAACCTATTTTTTATTGTGTTTTCTGATTATTTTATTTAAGTTATTCAAAAACCTACGAAAGTTCAAACCGGAATGTAAAAATTGTGACGTCACCTATGTGGTCAAAGCGTTGAAAAATAAAGGGTAAAAATTTTCAATTAAAATAGTTTCTAAACAAATAAAAAAAAAGTTTAATTAGTGACGGAATATTTGTGCTGCTTTATAAAGAAGGCAACAGCCTAACGGGTTAATTTCAAGTTGAAATACTACCGGTAGTATGGAAAATGTTTATACCTTTTCTATGACAATAACTAATCACAATTTCAAATTCTCTTAATTTTTCGTGGAAACGAAGATACTACCGGTATTATATCAACTTGAAATTAGCCCATTATAAATTAAATTGTAGCGAAAACTACTAATATCTACACGTCTGGCTTAGAATTAAACTTTCGGGTAATTAAGGTGTATTGAAGGATATTATCTACAAAATCCGGTCAGTAAAACTAGGAACTTACAGCAATAACCATTTTTTTTAAAAAAAAACATCACTAATGGCTTTACAGAAAATTAACCAAGAACAGTGAGCTCATTGCCTTAGAAGAGAATTAAATTCTTCAGGACTTCTTTGAATAACATAATATACAAAATCAGAGCAGCAAAACAGCCACTTCTTCGAGACGCATTACTAAAGTGTTTGCTGAAGATGTCTTGAGCGAGAAAAAAGTAACTAATTTTATTAATCGGGCCTTTTCAAGTACCACTATTTACAAAATGTGTCATTTTTTGGGAGCACAACCATAATCTTTACTGGAAAGGGAACCGGCCATCGTGAGCAACGATAGTTGGCTTATTTTAATAGTTATTGTTGTTCTCTTTTTTCTATGTCTTCTAAAAAGTGTTTTTCAAATGTGCCTAGAATCTCTATTTGTTCCTTCAGAAACTTCCAATTTTCATCTTCTTAAAGTCTAATTTTTTGTAGTGAGCATTAACTACGTTTTTAAAATTATTCTAGAAAGTACAATTATTCTAGTGTAAATTTTTGTTTTTATGTTGCCCTTTTTTCAATTTTTGTAAAATCTTTTTTTTATAGAATCTAGATCTGTTCTTCTCTTCCTGCCATTTGTAATACTCCTTGCTTTTTTTTTTCATTTGTCGCTCTTCGTGTTTTCTAGAAACCTCTTTCCTTTTCTCTTTTTTTAACTCTTTATGTTCTTCTTTTTAATTGTTATTGTACTTTTTTATAATAATTATTATTGTGTTTGTTTTACATTTTTATACACCTTTTTAAAGACGTTTTTCAAGTTCTTCTTTAGTTTTCTTTTGTTCCTTTAGTATTTTCCTTTGCTATTCTATTTTTGTTTGTTGTAGTTTTTATTCTTCTTTCTCTTCAAGTCGCTTTTTATCAAATTGTAAAATTTGTCTTAGTCTTTCTAGAATCTTGCAAATGACGTTCTTCAATTTTTTTTAATTTTTTTTGTTTTAGAATATTTCTTTGTTTTTTTTCCTGGTAGTTGAGAACTAGAGCTTCAGTCCCTATACCTATTTTAAATTTCCAATGCTTACTTGTTTCTTTCTTGTAAAAATAAATTAATGGACAAATCCATTAAGTACATCTCAAAGACTAAAGGACAGTTTATAGAATGAAAGAACTGTTCTTTGAAATAAATAACAATTGGCAACCTTATCTGCAATAGCCAGTTTTTCGGCAGTAACAACAAAAGCTTTTCCGAAAATATCTGGGACAAAAACCTTTTTATAATTTATAAGTGTTGACATCAAGAGCCAGTTTTCGTATTTATTTCCAAATAATGTTAAATAAAGCCGAATTGCTACAATAAATTTTCATAATTTTTCTAACTAGTTGTGCTGTTCATAGATATACATCCTGAATCTCCAATTTTTTTGCTTAGTCTTATAAGTAAATGCCTATATACATTAATAAAAAAAGGTGACGAGGACTACTAATGTATGCACGTCTACGTCTGGCCTACAGTAGAACTTCTTGATAATTTAGATGTATTGAGGTAAACAATTTAAGAAATGTTTTAATCTTGATTCGTTATCTGAATTTGACTAATTGATAAAAAAATATTTTCAAAATAATTGCTTATAAAATCATGCCAATAAAATTTAATTTTTAGTAAAGGAAAAAAAAGTTGAAAAAAAAAATGAAATTAGTCTTTTTATGAAAAACTAATTTAAAGTTACTAAATATATATTTTTCAATTATTTCTGAAGATAACTCGTTACATAAATAAGTCGGTAAATTTTTCAAAGAAAATATAATAAGGTCAGCAGCCCACATAGTAACGAATATATTTTCCTATTTTCAATATTTGAGTCAGATCCTATTGAAAAGCTATTTTTCCAATACAACCAATCTAGACGTTCTGCTTTTGTAAACAACGTTTCTCAACGTATTGATAGAAAGTTATAAAAATATTTTATCATAATTCTTATTTGATAACTGAGATTTATTATTTATGTAAGTGATTTATTTTCTAAATCAATTTCTTGCAACGTTTGCTACATCTTTACCATTTTACTTTTTAATTAACAGTATAGCCTAAGAGCAAATAAATGTTGATTTATGAGTACTTATTTAACTATTTATACGTGTATTTGAAAATCTGCAATTAAATTTGGTTACCTAAGCTGTTGCAGGAAAAGGAAAGCGGAGGTAAATCTGTGAGTCTAAAAAACAGTTAATTTGGGTTTAGTTGGTAGCATCCCACGTATTTCTTGTAGGTGTAGGGTAATTTAATTTGTCACGTGTAAGTTATAGGTGTATGGAGTTCCATAATTAAGATGAAGAATGTGCAATCTAGTCCGTTAGTAACGATATCGTTATCGTAATATGGGTTATATCTCAACTGAATCACCCTCGACGAGATGTATTTTATGATGACAATTGGCTTGGCAAGAAACTCTCTTTTATTGGTTTTTTATAGAGCGTCGGCTAATAGGGTTTCCGCAAGGCATGATAATATGCCTCGGAATCGTATGTCCGGTACAGCCTACAAAGTGCGTCTTCGATTTTAGCTTTGATGCCGTCAGCGGGACCATCGCTAGGTAAACAGCTAGTCCACGATTAAACTGCTTTAGATTACTCCGATACAGCTTTGTTTGCGTTTGACGCTCATTACTGTCGCCGGTGGAAGCGTTTCACTTTATCTCAGTTTCATCTTATTCGCACTGTTCCAGGAATCACCACCTATTGTGTCTCAAGGAAAAAATCAAATAAAAATTACGTGGGCGAATGTGTGTGGCTTGCCGCTCTTTTTTTTCAGAGAGATAGTTTTGCTAAATTAAAAGTTGGAATTAAGTGTAATTCGAGTGTATCTTTGCCACCGCCTTTGCGAGTTACGACTCACTAAGTTATTCATTAAAGTACACACGAATAATTCGGTTAGGAGCTAATGAAATTTGTGGTAGCGTTAAAAGTTAAGGAATTTGATGAATGACAAACTTGGGGCTTTCCCCAGTTCAATGCACCAGACGAATATCAATTTTTAATTTGAATTAAGCTAATGTTACATTTTAACTTATTTCAAATTAATGATTTTTACAATTTGCGACATTAAATTTTGACAAAAGAGAAGAAAAGTTTGGTAAACCAGCTTTTCTTGCCAATTTTGACCTTAGTTTTTGACCAATAACTCTGATACAAGTTTTTTATGCTATTTTTTCTATTCGCAACGATAATGATTGATGAGGGCGCTACAATCGCATGAAATATGTCAGACAAAAGGGATATAGCGTAATGATAGTGATATCTTAATTTAATTTTTCAGCCAACTTAACATAGATTGTAAAATTTATAGTGTTTTTGGTTTTATTATACTGTTTATTTAATATCTTAAGCATTGTTTCGGTATAATGAAAACACGTGCTGCACAATTAGTAGGAAATACTTAAAACATTCAGAAAATAATTACATTTATATTAATATTGCGTCAGCAACGCTTCTCATTTAGTAAACATTTTTGGAAGAGGTAGTTTGAAAACTTTCTTAATTAGGATAACATCTTTAAAACAAGCTAATCAGTTTAAAAGTTCAGTTTTCACGACCCACTTTTGTCCGTATGTTTACCTCCCTATTTTAGTTTTATGAAAAAATAAATCTAGTAAATTTATAGGTAGTGATAATAATGCGAGTATAGCATATACATGAATTTATTATTTTTAATTAATTTAGTTAATCTAAAAGTACACACGTAAAGAAAGCTACAAAAATAGGCAATTAAAATTCATATTCTATTTCTGTTTAGTGATAATTGTCAACTTCTAATAATGAATGCCAATAATAAAGAATTCAATCTCTTATAGCCAATTTCTGAACCATAAGTTCATAATAGACACTTAGGACAAATCTGTTTATCCGTACACGTATTGCGTATACGTAAAACTTTTGAGGATACGCTTACGGATATGAAAGGTTTTATGTACTTTAGTTAACACTAAAGCTTTCCCTATCAGTGTTTTACGTAGTTGCATAAATGGCAAAACCGTTAAATATAACCTCACAAAACAGTGAAGTCAAAAAGTGAAAATATAAAATACATACCGCCTTTGCACAGCTCGGTTTCAACATTTCACTAAAATATTTTCTGTCTTAAAACACTTCTTGTTGATAAAGTTTATTACGTGTGCAGCATGATACAAATGAACCTAACCTCACTTTCTCGGTACGTTATATCATGTTAAACCAGACGTAGAACACTGGCTTTGCTACGTCGGTTTATCTTTCAAGGTTAACGTATCCGTAGAGAAATACGTAGAATGGGAGTAGCTAAACGTACTGAGTTACGGGTACATCGTACGGATACGGATAAACCGGTTTGTCCTAATGGGCTAATTTCAAATTGAAATACTACCGGCAGTATTGCAAATTTTAATACTTTTCCGTAGCAACAACCAATCACAACCCCGAATTTTATTAATTTTTCATGGAAACGAAGATACTCCCGGTATTATCTCAACTTGAAATTGTCCTATGAGTGTCTAATATCTATCTAGAGAAAGCCATGACTGGCTATAACTTTATCATTAACAGTAGTGTATTTTCGAGTATATTTTTAGTTACTTAAAAACTGTCAATAAAACGTAGCTACTCTAACAATTTTTACATTTTCAAGTAATGTAGTAGGTTGACGATTAACACAAAGTTTTAATAGCAAGGAAAAAAACGCAAATTTTAAACCAAATCTTTAGGAAAGGAATAAGAAATTTTTACCAAGAAGTAAAGCAAAATATGACAAAGGAGGAGCAATCTTCATATTGTAGTAATAAAGAAGGAAAGTTAATAAAACAGCTAACAATCAAGAGGAACATATAGACAGAATATTTTAAAAAGGTTTTAACGCAGATAAAAATGGCGGGTAAATAAACCGGAAAATGAAAGAAGCAATAAAGAAAGAAAATCAGTGGAAAAATTGACATTGGAATAAACACAAGAGATAATACTAATAATAAAACTTGTAAATATCTATAAGAGCTCTGCGGAAATTAAAATAACCAGCAAAATTACAAAAAATTAGTTTAAAGGGTTGCTAGAGAGAATAACAAATATGATAATCAGATGTTGGAGGAGAAAAAAAAACGGAAATAGGAAAAGTTAGGCTAATAAACCCAACACTTAAAAATAAAACATCTAAATTGGTGTAATGGTGGTTTGCGAGATTAAACATATATGCTGATCGAAGTGATAGGAGAGTATCAAAGAGCCTTCGAACTAGGGTGGTTAACGATCAATAAAATTTTGAACAAAATTTACTATTGCATTTCTATTCTTTACATATTTTAAAAATGTCTACAGTACAGTCGATTAAATAATGATGTATTAGGCAGTAAATAACCTAGGAATCTTTGTACCAAATAAATTATTAAAATAACATTTTGAGTAAACAATTTAAAAGAACAAGGCAATAAGCTGTAGACCGTGCTTTTTAGAAAAAAATTATAAGGAAGATCCGAATATTACAGCAGACAGCAGGTGATTGCTTATGCGGACAATGTGGCATTAATAGCAAGAACTCGAAAAGAACTATTTTTTTTGTTTTGAACCAGAGGTGCCCTTTGAATACGAAATGTGGATCATAACAGAAAGTAAAAATAAGTAAAAAATATTAGAAATATAGCACAAATAAGAACTAAAAAAAGTATGTAGAGAAATTACACATATGCAACTGGATAAAAAAAACTAACAAAAAAATAATGGAAATATGTAAATATTTTAACATAATACAAAAAGATGTTCTTTTGATTAAAATATTTGATGCCTTTAGGAGCTATTAAGGTATTAAGTTTTGCATTGACATAACCCACAAAAATACCACAATAGCAAGAGAGTATTGGGAAATTGTAGCACGTAAATCTGCAATGGGAAGCTAAAAAAACACCCAAAGCTGGAATTAGTGATACTACAGTACTAAATCTGCTATGTGAGTAACTGGAGGCTATGAGGACAACTAACATTTAAAAAAAAATTGTGTCTGTTAATGAATAGAGATGTGCATATTTAAGTAATATTTTTATAAAAAGATAGTTTTTTTATAACTTTAAAATTATCCAAGATACGAGATAAAACAAACTTTCCTAAATATAGGTATATTTAGATTAATATCAGCTCTGTTTCTTTCTTTAATTTTAAAGTTATTTTTTAAAACTATTTTTACCTTATTTTTTATCGTTATAGACATATAAATCTTTTGTAGTTGATTTACTCAATTATATTTAAATGTTATGTATTTCATTACTTCTAAGAGCTACCGGTTTTGACCAAGTGTAATTTTTTTATAAAGAGAGATAATTTTACCGTATATCATATTCTGCTATTGAAGGCAGCTCAACATAACTTATTGTTAACTATTAAACTTATTTTGAATAAATGTTTTATTAATTTTTTAAACCAATTTAAAACTTAATATATTATGAAGATACGTTGTGCAGCATATAAAGTTTGGGAAAAATATGGGAATCCAAACATCTTGGCCATAATGGATTTAAGTTTTTATGAATTGAGATGTTGTAGACAACTTCAAAAGTAAAACTTGAAGTTTCAACAACTTCTGGACAGTATTGGTTTGAACCTTTATCTTGATGAAAAGTGCATCCGGAGATTTCGTTTAACTTTTTATTTTTATTCAAAGTGGTTACTGTTGAAAACACTCGATTAGATTTGTGTTTCCAATTAGAGTTTTAGCAATTTTTACCACGTTTTGAAATTTTACAAATCGGAGCACTTTCTTTAATTTAGTGTTCAATTTGTTCTGACCCTAGTAAAGCAACAAGCGTTGCGGCCTCTAGTCCAACGAGTCGAAAAAATAAAGCTTTTTAGATACTTGTAACTCACGATTATTGCATCATATATATAGGATTTTGCGACAGAGCTCTTCAGTAGTGTTCTTTTATTGTATTATCTATAAAAGCGAATGACAAAAAGATTTGAAAATGTCACTCTCTTTGACCCGTCTGATTTCTAATCAAATAAATGTTATGTGTAGTGTAATTGTTCGGGTCGTTTGTCATCTTTAGAGGATGAATGGCCGAAGCAGTGCTCTTTCAACGGGGACTGATGCTGACAGCTGAACCGCCATTCATAACGCGCCAGGAACGCAAACCATCTCATGCATTTATTAATGACTATTTAAATATGTGACACATGAAATTGAAACGTTAATAATTTCTTCTTTTCTTATTATGCAGAAACGGAGAGAAAACTTTGCTTATCACAAAGGCTAGGTCAGCAGAACAGCCGGTCATATGGAGGTATGGATCGATGTTAAATGTTGCCGTTCGCTGCAACCACTGATAAACTAGACTGAAAGCCGGCAGCGAAAAACTCAGTAATAACATTTTATTATAAGCGCGTTTCTCATTTCAAGATTTCAGTCATGTTTATCGGTGAGTTTGCTTCCCTCACAGGTGTACTCAGCCATTTGATTTATTTTTACCTTATTCAGGCTTGCTTTCTTCGTTTCTTGTTGTAAGTAGGTAGTTGTCTCTGTCTTTTCAGAAATTGTGTTTTAAATTATTGATGCGTAATGACACGATGTGGGTCAAAATTTAACAACTTTTGTGCAACTTGGATTACAGCTCGTTAGCCGCTTTATATGCGGAATACAAACTCGAATGCGCTGTGTCTATTTACTATCACCTACAACGGGCAAATTAACTCGACATAACCGGCTTGAAAAAAATGGGTTACTGAACTGCAACGTGGACAGTTAAATTGGTATATCTCTAAGCTTGTAAGCCTTGTTCGGTTCACGTTTGAAAAATCTTATTTCAAACAAATTTGGGCGACAACACTCGCTAGAGACCAGAAGCCAAGAAAACACACGATTTGATTGACGCAGGCTTGTAGAGAATGTTTCAGGCCGTGAACCTGTCTTTCTTCACTCATGACAAAAAATTTATATTACATAGCCACAACGCATTTACATTTTTAAAACTTCCATATTCTGAAAATTGTTGCTTGAAAAAGCATATTGAGTTAAGGATTTAAATTTGGATCCATGTTGTCATTGTATTGTACTTGTTTGTATGTAAAAATAGAATTGTTAAATGAAATTAAGTTTTATTAAGAATAAATAACTACTCCGTTATATTTTAGTAGGGGGCAAGTTGGTTCTCGTTATTCTCTATAAGTAAAATGGAGTAAAACGCGTTGGTCGAATTGGTTCCTAAATGAGCAGGCAGAACTATAGATTTTTTTCCCTATATTGAATTTAGTTTTTATTATTTGACATTTCTTATATTTGGTTTAAATCATTTAAAATTGAAAAGCAATAATTAAGTAAAATTAGTGATTTCTTTAATTGTTTATTCTAATTATACAGTCTTGTTACAATTTAATAAAATGTAAATTAGTTATATTAGAAAGACATAAAAAAACTGTTTTTTAGGACACTAATGATTTAAAGATGAACTTGTAACAGAAAATTTTAGTGTGCATTTTTGGCTGATTCTAACTGCGGGGTTTTCATAAATGATTGTAAGTACGTAGTCGGCTGTGGAAATAATAAAAAATATTCTGTCTTTTAAAGACAAAGACTTTAGCTATTATTATAATTATTATTAGACAAACGAGTAACTCCAGAAACCATTTTCCAATGTTTCTTTGCCTAAGTAGGACATTACAATGAATATTCGTGATATCAAAAATCTCCACAGCCACCTACGTTGTTACAGTCATTTATGAGAAGCCTGTATACAGTCATATACACCTACAATAGATATTTTGTTACAAGTTATTTTCAAAAAATATGCAGTTATCACAGACGTACATTTGTAAATTCTGCTGCATATCTTACAAGAGAAACTCAAGTACATCTGATAAATCTTTTACTTAAAACAAAACTTACTCTAAAATTGTAGTCCTACTAACTGCATGTTTTAATTTGCTTAAATGATCTACTAATCTGGTCAGCTGGAACTAATTTTACCATGACTAAAAAAAAGACTCAAGAAATATGGGATCAAACTCGATTCTTTTGATTACGGTTTTGTTATTATGGTTTTTACTCTGAAATGTGACTTAATTTATTATTCTAATTATGCTTTTATGTTACATTACATATTACCAACATTTTGACAAATTTTTAGAGGTTTACTACAATTAAATATCTTTTTTTATTTATTACAATTTTTATTTTAAGGAAAAAGTGGGGTAAAAGCTCAGAGCTTTTAAATACACATATACACAACAAATATCATATTTATATTTACGATGTGAAATAACCAATTAGACGGTAATATTAGCGACTATTTCTTATAGACTATTTTATTAACTGCCTACACTCAAATATGCCGAAGTAAATGTGAAATAAATATAAAATGTCACAAGCAAAGAAAACCGTTAAACGGAGCAGACTAAATGGTCATAAATAAAAAAAATTAGTCTTCTCGACATTTTAAAATTTGGTTTAAAAAATAATTTCAAGTGCTCTCCACAATTAGATTTGACCACATTGGTATTAATAATTTATAAAAAATATCTAAAAGTTCTGGTTTACTTAAACTGTTGTTTTCTGTTCGTATTTTGTTACATTTTACTCGTCTCTAAGTATAAAAAATTAAAATATTTTTTTATACATAAAATTCTAGACATAGTTATACAACAGTTTACTTGGAAACATTGACTATTTTTATATACGGAAACCCATTTTTCTTAGTTTATTTCGTTTTTAAAAAGGCTTTGTGAACTATCATCGTTTTTTCAATTTTTGTTGAACTATACTGTAGTTCAAAATAAATACAAAATTTAATTTGTCATTAAAAAAATTGCAAATATTTTTATTGTAGTGTAAAAGACATACAGGGCGTAACCAAATAAAGTACTAAGTTTTTACCTGGCATAGTCCTCGCTGAAAGGATGTTAAATATTCAAACTTGCTTTATACAAATATAGAATTATATTTTTTTGAAAAATTTGTTTTTGTACAAGATAAGTGAACTAGAACAATTTTTTTTTGACATACAGGGTGTGATTAAAATTTGTTTAAAAATTTTACTTAGTTTTCGTTGAAACGAAGCTAAATAACCAAATTTGCTTATTTAAATATGGATGGTTTTTGAGATACAAACTGCAGAATTTTTTTGTCAAAATTATTTTTTTTGAGATAAACCAGGTACGAACAATGATTTTGTAAATAAACTTCTATATCGTATATCTCAAAACCCATAAACATTTATTTTTTTTATTTTACCAATTGTTTTATTTTTGAATGTTGTTAATTATACATATTACCGAATTACTGTTATATGTAAAATCCCTGACATTTTTTTAATTTTAATTAAAAGTCTTTTACTAAATCTTTAAAAAATGTCAAGTAACTCCGTTACTATTAAACACTAATTATGGAGTGTTTCACAAATGAACAGCGAGTTTTAGGTACATTATTGTTATAAACGAAGTCAAAACGAAGGTTTTTCAATAAAAGTGTAAAATATTGTTATATTTAATAGGCAACTTTAACTGTCGTAGAAAATGAATTTGTTATAACCAATTTACACTTTACACAGCAAAGCAAAACAAATTAATAAAATTAGTAAATTAATAAAATAAACAATATTTTACGGGTAGGGAAATTATTTGGTAATTTGAACTGTTGTTATTAAAAAAAATAATTTAACAGATAGATAGGCTCTGTGAAATTCAAATGCCTGTCAATTTAGCAATCGTATAATTTAGGTGAAATTTTGAAAAAAAAAGCATTCTGAAACGTCCTCTAAAAATTATTTTTATTATTATTAACAGTTTAAAACACCAAATAATTTTCTATCTATAATTTGAAACAATATTGTAAATAGCACTATTTTATTAAAACAATATCTTATAATATGATAAAAAAAATATTCTTCAGAAGACTGTGACATTAATAGAGGATAATACTTTTCTTGAATTTTTTTGAACCACAATTTTTTGAAAGATACCATACCACACTAAAATCCGTATTTACGGACCAATTTTATAACATTTTCTTATGCCAAAGTTTAGGTTATGCACACCAATATTTTTTTTGACCTTTTAGCAATAAACGTCCAGTACTGTTTGATGGTGAAGTACCCTGCTTTAATTATTCACAAATATTTATCGACACAAATACAGTGCCACTCACATTTAGTGCAAACTCTACTTATTTTCTTTTTTTGTCAAATTTGGTCTTAACTATTTTAATTCAAGAACGTGCGGTTTTGGAGGAAAAATCATGTCTGTTAAGGGCTGTTAAGTTAAAGATATACCAAACAATAAAATTACAACTAACAGGAAAATAGAAGTCATTATTTAATTAGTATTTTTCTAACACTTTGAAATTTGACTTGTTTCTGGAATTTTACCCCATTTTTTCTCCAATCTAACAGAAAGTCGATTTCAAGATAATAAAGAAACTGGAATCGAAGAAACAATAAAATAACACAATTTTAAGAAAACGCAAAATGATTGTTGTTTGACTAATAGCTACAGATTTGAGCGATTTTTTTACAACCACACTAGACTACACAGAATTAAATAAAACACTCGTATATTGGTAATAATTACAAAAAATTTAATTGTTACTATTACAGTTTTTAAATATACAGAGTTATTAAGGTAAGACAGATTTAAAAAAATTTGCAAAGTTCAAAATTCATTATAATAACATAATTTGTATCAATTTAACTTTGTGATTTGCAGTTTGGATTGCAATTTTAGCTCAACTGGATCAAATCATTGTCTTATGTGAATAACCCTGTCACTGTATATATTAAATGAAAACAATTTCACAACAAAATAATTTTAATTAAAACTTCTGTAATGATAGCAAATCTATATTTTTACTACTGAGAATTTTGTTTTAACTCTATTTAACAAGTGAGATTTCGTTATGTAATAATACGCCCCCGCAAGAAACGCTGCCTTTAATAAAGTGCTTTTTGATTAAAAAAGGTATGCGCTTGACACGAATTCATTTCAATGGAAAGGTCCACTTAACTGCTGAAATATTATGCAGATATACGATTATGTATAAGTGTGCTACAGAAAAAAATAAAACACAATACGTTTAAAATTAATTCAAAATAAAATGCTTATTTTAACAAGATCTCAATTTAAATTGGAATTTTGGCGAAACGCTAGTTATCTCGCCTATTTAGACTACACATCTCGGTTTTCAAAGGACATGGTGCTCCAAATACAACACTGTTTTTCCCGTGTATAGAGCATTCCGGTTTATATACTCACTAATTAAAAAAGGCTGTTTTATTCTGTTTGCAATTATTTTTTATGGCTTTATCCATTATCCCAAAATGCTATCTACATTGAGCGACATTTCAAACTTATCTTTTCCGCAAATTACATTACAGTTGACAATGCAGTGCAAGAGTTAATGCGATGAAAATCAATTATAAACTCCAGAAAAACATAAACATGAACCGTAATAGCTACATGTGTTAGCTTTTACGGTCAATTCTAAAGATAATATAATTATCAGCAATAAAAAATTGGCAGTGAAATGGAAATTACTCTAATACCTTATTTTGCATAAAATTTACATTTTTTGAGAGTTCTCCCCTAAAAAACAAAATATATCATAGTCACAAATCTATAATCCGCGATGACGTAAGAGGGATGAAAACTCCCGATTATTTTGTAAACCTTCCGACCTTTTGAATTTTGTTTGGCCAAAAATATGAGCTAATTTATTAGACTTTTATTATGTCGTGTATAATTTATAGCTCATAAAATTTATTAATTTGGCCAATAATCACAACGCAAACACGACCACAAAAATTAAATAATAAGTTCCCACTTTAAAAAAAGATTGACTGAGAGCAAATTATCGTGATGCTGATAAAGTCAGGAATCGAAGCAAATCTTTCTCCTGTGAGGAAATGTCAATACGTAACATTGGAATCCAGACCTAAAATAAAATTTTAAAAAGAGGGTTCAGTGAATTTTTCGCAAGGGAGAGATTTTGCTTGTACAGAAACACGGCGTACTGTTTTGATGATGTTTATTAAAAGGATACTATTGATGCAGGCAAGCACTTATGGATGGACCCAGGATGTAGCAAAAGAAAGAATCGATATTGAGAAGGAGCGTTGACGGTATGCGCAATGCGCATGTTTATTTCTTTTCAATTTTTATAACTATTCGAAAGTTTTTGCATCGTTGTTAATATATTCAAATATTTTTTCAATTTTCGTATCTGTAGTTAGTCTAGCTCTAGATATACTAATATACTAACTGCTTTTGTAAACACTTCCATTCGCATTTTTCCTCTTTTTACGTCACCGTTTAGTTTAAATCGCATGTTTTGGTTACATCACTTTTTCTCATACACAAAACTATCTCACAAAAATTCAGGTAGGCAGGTAAAATAAAATATTTTATGGATTTGGGTCAGCTTGGATTTTTTGCTGTGGTTGCATATATTTTCAGTTTATGAAATTGAATGCGAGTCTGTTGAGGACACTCCAGACCACATTATTTAACAACAGAATGCTACTAAATAAGTTAAAAAAACTTTGCCGATTGATAAAATCCCTGTGTTTACACAGTTAAATGTTTTGTTAATTAAAAGTTGCGTCAGCTAGAAGAAGTTGATAGATATCATCCAAATTTGGTAGAAAAGTTTATCTAATTAAAGACAAAAAATTTTTGAAAATTGGACCAAAAATTTTAGATAGTTGCTATTAAAATAATTTTTCTTGCAAAAGTTGTTAACAATATATGTGATTTGTGTTGGTTATATCTTTAAGTTTTATAATTATACTTTAGAACAAAAATATGCCAAAGTTGTCAACAATTACAAAGAATCTACGGGAGTGGAATTATTAGTGAGCAAAGGGTAATTTTTCTAACCCTCAGTTGCACAAACGTTATTCAAAATCAACGGACCATTAAACACAGATTAATTTAAATTATTGTGCCTTGATTGGTTAAAAATAAATTAATGAGAGATTAATGATTTATCTATTTTGATGAACGTTTGTGCAACTGGACATTACAGGCATATATGGGCAAACTTTAAGTTTAGATACTACCGGTTGTATAGCAAATTTAATAATTTTCCATGGCAACAACAAATCGCAGCCCCGAATTTTTTTAATTTTTTTATAGAAACGAAGATACTACCTGTATTATCTCAACTTGAAATTAGCCCGTTAGACTTATTGCAATTTGTTTAGAGAAATTAGTCTATCATATAGAATGCAACAGAAAATACAAGGGCAGACCAGGAACATACAGAGCATTACCAAGATCTTCGCTTAAGACTTGTTGACTGTAAAAAATTGCGACATGGCAGGTCCAAATTACGATAAAAATCTTTTGAAGTTAAGACTGCTAAGCAAAATTTTAGCAATGATCTTAACATTTCCAGCTTTCCCTACATAAATAGCGACTTTAATGGGCTGATTTCAAGTAGAGATAATACCGGTAGTATCGCAAATTTTAATACTTTTCCATGATAACAACCAATCACAACAACAAACTTTATTAATTTTCCATGGAAACTAAGATACTACCGGTATTATTTCAACTTGAAATCAGCCCATCAGTGTTTTTTAACAAATTATTTAAACTACGGGAAAAACTGGTTTTTATGAAGACTAATAATTTGACACAGTAAATTTTCTTATTTTTAAAAATTTAGCTTATTTTTATTCTAGACCTTATTACGAGAATTAAGGACAATTTTGACTAAAGCAAAAAACTAGACAAATTTAGGAAAACAAGAATTAATTGAATTAGACACATTTATTGTTAGGAATTTTGAAAGTGATGAATACAAAATTTTATTATAAAATATTGTTAGAATTAACTTAATTAATTATTTAACTACAAAATATACTAAGCGACTTAAAACTTACGTCACCAAAAAGGAGTTGATAGATTTAAACCAAATTTGATCATTTATCTAATTGAAGACCACAATTGGTTAAAATTTAAACCAAAAATTTTAGGTAGGCGTTATAGATCGTGTTGTCAAATTAATATCTTTTTGGTAGTTTTCTAAATAAAGTAGTTAAATGTGATTAAGCAATTGTAAAAATTATCTATAATAAACCTAAAATAAAAAAGTGTAGAAAATAAACTTTTTTGTAAATTTGTCTTATTCTAATTATTAAAAAAGCTGTTTATTTTGCCAGTTTTACAAAATACGTTGTTTATTTGGTTTTGTAAACTGCTGATTTATTTAAAGTGTTTTTTCAAATTACAATCATTTTTGACTCGACAGTTATCGATTTTTTTTCCTACTCGCACTAGATATGAGCTTATTCTATATAATTAATGTTGTGGTCTGTTGTATTTCTAATTTATTCTTTTCTTGGTGAGATAACAAAGTGGTAAGTTGTGTGGGCAACAAGTTTTCTAAATTATTGAAATTTATTGCATGCCTCTGATTTTAACGTTATTAATGAATAACACTATTTTTTGAACAAACTAAAATTGTTTAAAATGCTACTCTAATAAAATATTAAGATTTTATAGGAAACCTAAATCGTTTGGTGATCCAGTCAGTCCAGTTTGTTGAGCATTGCCATGCGACAGTAGTTACCAACGGATTTATTATTTTATGTACAAATAAAAAATAATTATGTTAAAATAAAAATAATATTTGTTAAGGAATTGACTGAATCAGGGACAAAACATTAATGTTTATTATCGGTATACTATTTTCATCAACATAAATTTGGAATATGTTATGTAAAACAATGAAAATTTGGTTTACACGTTTTTGTTATGATCAATATTTGATGTCTCAAATTTCTGTCTAAAATAGCAAATTTTTATGCTGTTTTTACAACTAATTACAGTTAAATTACCGCTAAAAAATTGTTAAATTAGTTAACTATCAAAAAGTACACCAAATCTCTGTATATTTGTATATATGTATGTACTATGAATATACTCTGTATAGTTGTTTTTAACTTTTTTTTATTAGTTTGATAATTACTTTCTATTTGTTATATACTCGTATACTCGTTATACTCGTATTTACCGAAAAAAATATTTTTGAATTTCATTAGTAATTAATCTGGGTTTATGGAGACTCCAATTTGTAGTCAAATTTAACAAAACCTTTTCTACTGTATAGGCTCGCTTTTCAGTGTATTCCAATTACGTCAAATTGCATCCTGAGACCTTGACCTGTAGATTTCCATAATTGGTAAATCAGGGCTGTTCTATATAGATAAAATCTGTCTGTTCCATTTTGCTGTGTTTCGCGCCTACCATCGATTGAAGCCTCGTTAGGAGCTTTTTAAAGGATTTAGAAACATTTAATTGCTGTATAAATTTAAAAGTAGGTTGGCACCAAAGTTTTGTGGTACAAGCAACTTCCGTTTCATAATCTCCTAATTCCGCTCCCAGGTTTTATACAAGTGCACTGATTACCTCTTTAATAACTAGCATAACAAGATTAAATTGAGTTAACTTATTGTTGTCCAACACATTATTTAAAGCTTGAATGATTTATGGCGACTAACAAAGGAAGCGGGAGTTTTTAAAGACGGATCGGTGTGTTGGAATTATGTGTAAGTTTTCTTAAAATAGCAAATCAGACAAAAGTTCAAGGGAAAAGATAACGACTCACTATTTTTATTAGGGTTGTGACGGAAAAGATCGATGGACTCTATTCATTACTCATGTGCCATTTATCTAAAGCCTTTCACTGGACTATATTTCAGTTAATATTCAGTTTTAGTGGTGTCACGTCACAAACAGAATTATAAAAATTCATAAAACATATTCCAGATTTCAAACAACGCCCAACTGAAAAACTCTCTACGTCTTTATAAAAATGGCAGTCCATTGATGCACAAAGGATAACTTACAAACCCAATAAGCACTGAGAGATTTTTTTTATGCTATCGTTTTGTAGAAACTACGTCCGCCTTAGGTTACTGAAATCTCTTTTGTCTTCTCGTTTTAATAATTCACTTATGTGTATTAACTTAAACAGTTATTAAAATTAGATTAGTATAATGATGATGTAATTATTTGTTTCAGAAACGACGCCTTTACACATTAAGTAAGTTAGTAGAGGACTGATCTATTTAGAATCTTCCTCAGACTCTTACTTATTTACGTAGATGCATGTGTCATACTTTAGATACCTTATTTTCAAAACTGGTAAAATTTATCTCAAAACTATTTTCGCATCTCTCCTATGCCTTCTTTTTAAAACCTTTATTTATGTACAAATAAGAAATAATTGAGTTATTTGAGGTAAGTTCCACAAAATATTAATATACAAAAAATAGTTAAATAATAGTTTCAGGTTCAGGTAAGTAATATCAATTTGAATCTACATTACATAAAAAAATAAACAATATAGGTTTATTTTTTTATTATATTATCTTTGATTATGAACATTTTTTATTAAAAATATAAAGATAAGTATTTCACCTTTTGCAATTATTTATAGTTTTACTTTTAATTAATTTTTAATAAATGATTTTATCAAGAGGTGGTCGTAAACTCATAAAATTTTAGCAAGCTGCTGGTGTGTAAAATATATTTAATTTTTTTTTTAAGATTTTTGTTTGTTTGAAACATATTTAGATTCAAATGAAACAGGAAAAAATCCAACAAAAATTAAATAACTAAATATTTTTTTATTTAATATATTTACTAAACTTTTTGTTAAATGTGCAATTATAAAACTAATAAAGAAGTGTTCAAAAACTACCATGATGAAACGTAAATGTAAATGGAACGGGGTGTTGTTGGTCTTCTAGTGTTGTGAGAGTAGCTATGCACGTGACCTATTATTACCGAAAAAAACATTAAATATAGCTTAAAAATATAGAAAAAATTGTGTGAATGTAGTAGATACTCTTATGCATGTAGGAAAGGAATTAATAAAGAACATAAAAATATAATAAAACGAGACTTGAAGTAAGTAGGTAATACAATATTTGGAACTAGAATTATAAAAAGTCAGAAAAATAGATGAAAAATACAGTGTGTTCCTTAATGATATGCAAATATTTAAGGGTGTGAATCTACATGAAAAATTAATGTTAGTTTGCTTTATAAACTATGGTCCAAAAATGTTTCCTTACAAAAACTCAGGGTGTTGAAGTTTAAGGAAAAAAATGGAAATTAATTAATATTTTCAGAACCGCCTCAGATATTTCAGTGATAATTAGTACGTAGTAAAAGTTAATAAAGGTGCATATTTTACAATACAAAAAGAATTTTTAGCTTTAACAGTGGCGTGCGTACGGGTATTGACTTCGATATTTTTTAAGAAAAAATTGGTACGCTTATGGTTTTTTTTTAAATAAAAATTATTTTTGAATTTCCCGTTCAATTTAAAACATAAGATCTTTCTTGAGTTGTTTTCCTTCAATGCGCCATTTTTGAGTAAAAATTAAAAGCAGTTCTATTGTAGTAGTACCAAAAATGATAGAACATTTTTACGATCGAGTTCAAATCGGTAAAACGTTCTTAACATTCTTGATGTTTATGACATTTTTTGTGTAATTGGTTTTTATTTAAAAATAAATTATTTAATTAGTTTAAAAAAATATTTGGCATTTTTGTCCGGTAAACAATTAAACAGGGTTCAATTGTTCAAAATAGTACATTAAGTATTAAGAACGGTAATAACATTTTACTGCTTGAACATAATTGATTAGTGTCTAAGATCGATAAACTGTTCTTAAAGTTTGTGACTGTGCGATTGATATTTGTTTAAAAAGCAATTTTTTAAATAATTATGTACTTACCGTTTTAAAATTTTATTTCACCCATCTGCATTAGCAGCTAGTAAATAACTCTTACTGTCTAAAAGCAGACGCTGTAAACAATCAAATACAAAAGTTTAGCATACCCAGATTATGTAGTAGGGTAATAACTGCTTTTGAGAATTATTCGATCTTCTATAAGACCATCTACCAAGTGTTGTTGTATAGGGTGTAGGATTTTTTATCTTTTTACTTACTTTGTGTTTTACTCTTTATCAACAGATAGTTACCATCAAAGCTTGAGCGGTTTGTCAAGGCAAATAAAACTCTATCGGAATAATGACAGTTGTAGCAACTAGACACATCAGAATAATCAAGAAACTACAGACCGGTTTCGAGATTGTCGCCTCATCAGGGCAGCGTATCATCGTGCTATACCTAGCTGGTGACGCAAAGTCGCTTCCTACGACGAGACGATTTTAGCAAGTACAATGAAGCCGTAACAACATCTCGAAGCAGGGCTGTTTTGAATACTGATTTTCATTACTGTTTTATTTCTTGTTTTAGTTCGTACCATTTTAAACTGACAATTTGTTTATATGTAATACAGAGTAAAACAAAATTATTATTTGATGTTGGTTATTTATTTGTGTGCACTTTAATATCTACACTTTTTCTATTTCTCTTTTTGAATGAAAAAATATTTAATTGTTTGATCCATAAGAATGGGCAATCAAATACACATATTTAAATCTCCACTCCGTTCATATGCTTAGTCTTTTTAGAACAAAACAACTACTCATCAATTACTTCTTAATAAAGTCGGGTAACATTAACCGAAATATTAACCACATACACATATCGCCAAAATTCTTGAACCCCCTGGACAATGTAAAAAATTTTATTCAAAATTTTAAAATAAATATTTTATCCTAAAGTATCATTTAAATTAGTACATTATTAGTTTGTGGCTCTGACTTTCTGAAAATGGACGGTCAAAAAAACAAAAAAAAAAACAGAATTCTGAAATGAGAAAAACCATACAAAAAACTGAAACAAAATTGCTTAATACTCTGTGTGTCTTCATCTATTCTAGAGCAATGTCATGACACCCCTGGGCATTGAAACAATGAGGTTATTAATTGTTTCTTGGGGTATATTGTTCCACTCTTCTTGTGTAGTGTTTCTTAATTCTTCAAGAGTTATGGAAAGGTTATTTCTGTTGTGGATAGCGTTTGCAACGTAATCTCACAAATTCTCGATAGGATTCATATCAGGGGATTTGTTGGCGATGGTAATCGTTAAATATTTGTATCTTCTAATGGGTCTTGTACTCTTCGTGTGCGGTGAGACGTTGCGTTGTCATCCATAAAGATGAAATTTTCTCCGATTTCATTACGTAAAAGATGAATAATTGTCCAAATAATGGTTTCCGCATAAATGTATTCAGTCATAGTACGAGATATAGGAACAAGCGCTGTACGACGGTTCCACATGATACCGCCCTAAATCATGACTGATCCATCGTTGTATGGAACCACTTCTCTAGGAAATTAAAGTCTTTCATGCCTACCTGGTGGTCAACAGACCATTAGACGATGGCATCACTTACTAATCCAAATCGTGTCATATCGGAAAACATTACGCTTCGCCACTAAGGTAAAAGCCAGTTTCTATGCTCCTGTGCCCATTGTAAACGAGCAGCGATTTGCTGCGGAAATAGTCTAGGTACCCTTAAAACTCGTATCGATCTTAAATTTGCAGAATGAAGCCTTGGACAAACCGTGGACCGATACCTTTTCAAAAAGTGATCACAAATTCCTGTTATTGAAACGTTTCGATTCCGACGCATAAAAGTTGTCAGGTAACGATCCTGTCTTTCGTTTTTTACCATAGGAGAGCCAGTTTCATGTCTTTGTTTGACGCCTCCGGTTTGTTGGTACAAATGGACAATCCGAATGACGGAACCTCCTGGAAATGTCGAACCTGCCTGCAGTTAGACTATTCGATAGGCTTTCTTTATGTAAAGCCACTGTTCTGGCTCTACAGAATAATGAAATCAAATTTATGTGCATTTTGGAAAAAAAATTTAACACGACAGTGAAATTTGCAATACTGAGTTTAGTCACTTATTGAACACTATTTAGTCTTTCAAGGTTTGTTGAAAGATAACTTTTTTTTAAAGAATTAATTTCTTTTGGCATAGGATTAAAAATAAATCTACTTCAAATTTATGATTTGTTCAATGGCCATGCTATTCGCTTTTTGGGTATTCTAAGGGAGTCCAAGACTTTTGGCGATGTGTGTAGTAAAGAAATTTAGACAAGTAGAAACTAATACAACAGTACTCAAATAAAAAACAAGTTAATTATTGTAATTTTAACCTAGAAACTGTGTAATAGTAGCTCTTGATAAAAATTTCATAAAAATCTTATTTAACGACAATGTGCATAAAACTTGATTTTAAGTTAAGACAAAAAATGACTTGTTTATGCACGACAATGTTTAGAATGTATTTTCTAACCTTATATTTGGTAGTAAATGTTCATATTTTTAAAATAATAGGAGTAGATGGGTTTAGTAAAGTTTATAGGTGTATTAACGGTTTATGTACAAAGTAGTAGCTTTAGCTTTAAAACAAAATGTTAGTAATATGGTAAACCTTTTATTTATTGAACTATAACTTTGAATCTAAGTGGTAATACAGAAAATCTATTTCCAAGTATATTTTAAGTGTTCTAAAAATATTTTGTATAAACAGAGTCAATATTTCATTAATCAACCAATTACCGTTTAGTTTGTTTCTTACGCAAAAGGAGTGAAATTGCTAAAATTATCGCAATTAGAGCCAATGCTGTTTTAACTTTGCTTTTTGTTAATTGTCGCAAGAATAACATTGAAAGCCTAGAGAAGTTTTTAAAAAATATGAGAAAGAGAAATAGTGATATAGATTGTAAATTCTAATAACAAAGCTCTTCTAGTTTATATATTTATTAGCATTATTATTTATCACGTTTTTAATATTGTACTGGTAAAATTAAAAACTAACATCTGCTAGCATAAACTTCTTTTCAGTTTGAAATATACAACACTTTCGAAGATTTTAATGATGATGGTAGCACCCAATAAATTGTTATCTTTAGTGGTTTTTATTTTATTTTTTGAATATGCATTTTTTAAATTTATTGCAATTTAACAAAAAAATTTTTCTCGCAAGCAATTTTTGTCGATAAATACTTTCGGTGGCAGGTCGTAATTCGTGTTATTGAACTTCTACTGTAACAACAATTAGTTTAATTTAATTTAATGCATTAAAACATTAAGACAGAGACAGAAAATTGAATTTTTTCTTTGTCTCAGTCGAACAGAACAATGTGTTGTACTGATGTGGAGTAAAAACACGAAATCGGTCTATAACCATCTGAGTTGTCTATCTGGAGATTATTTATTGTTACCAAATAGCAACAAATTATTGAAAATTAAAATAAAATTAGGTAATTGTACAAAGTAAAATAATGCGTTCAGATTTTCTAAAAGTTTTAGTCTTGAATTAAAACAAATTGAGCTGATATTCTTGAATGGATACCTGGGGCGAGTAGAAATAAATGTTTAATTAATTTTAAATTAAACATCTAAACGTTTAGCTTTGCTGGAGTGCAAATAGCCTGTTGTAACAACTTAAAACAAAAATCCTTTGTTTTTAAAACTTTGTTAACCCTGAACAAACTAGATATAAAATAAGAATTTTATTAAGGAAGCAAAAGTGAATAAAACAAACTTAACTGGTGTAAGTTGCTTCAACATCCCGTTCTGATATCTCACCGCCGTTTAATCAATAAATAATTCTTTTTCCCTCCGGTGTATTTTGTCTATTTCCCAAATTAACGTTTAATTGAAATTAAGTCCGTACTCGAGGGAAATCTTATATCCGATAATGATTTAAAAAATAATTTTAACGGTTCAGCAATTTCCATTATTAAATATTTACTAAATGAATATTAAAAAAACCAAACCTTGATCATATTACATGAAAAGCATCTTAACATCTGATCTGCAAAATAAGCATATTGAGCGCAATATCATGTCAAACCTGAACAGGCATTTTGATGGAACAGGATTATCGCGCAGTTTAGCAACCGCCGCCGGCTTCTCAAGCGGTTACTTCCTTAGAGCAGGTTAGCTGCAATTCGCAAGAAATTACATTTTCCTTTCCAGAATCAACTCGTTTAAATGGAATGGCACACACTTTGCACAACTCACCAGCACTGATTTATTTTTTGGATACCTGGAAGAAACTGCGAAATACAGAAAATCTGTAATTTTGTAATCAAACAGTACCAAATATAAATTGATATAATGAATGACACTTTTATAATTTTTTTGGTAGACAAAATTGCAGACTTGCCCGGCGCATCCACCAAATTTATCAAAATTATTCAAAAAAAATTTGTGATTTTAGAAATCCAGTCACTATGAGCGAGTCTATAACCCTAATACAAAACAATTGCAAACAAGCCGCATACAATGTTTTATGTAGTTTTGCTCAAATTTTTAGAAATTAATTATTTATTTATTAACGACCTCTCCAAAAAAACTTTAAATTACATTGTAATAACCCAGAACTCCAATATAAAATAATTTAATAAACAAATTGAAATTACATAATTTAATAATAATGTACATGTAATATTTTGTTTGGTCATTTTTTTGATTAGTTTACTGCAAGAAGGAGCTGATAAAACCTTCATAAACCGTGTCGACGATCAAAACTCAAATATTTTTTTAATTATAAATTTCACAAACATTAAATAAATTTTACAACAGCAACTTTGTTCTAATTATGTAAATGCTAAAGTTTTGATGAATATGTGGTTAAAAATGCACATGAAAAATTCAGAGATTTTTTAGAAAAGATAAAATGTGAAGCAAGCTAAATTTAAAGAATTGGTGAAGAACAGAAATACGAATTATTTTTGAAAATTTTTCAGTTGAAAATATTGGTTCGACAAAACCATTTAGAGATAATAGCAAAAACGTTTTAAAAAGAAGTTTTGATAAGAGAGTTTTATAAAATAGCAATATAATGTTTACCATTTGTCGTCTGTCAATGATGAACTCCAAGGAACATTTTTAAAAAATGTTTGGTAGTATTGTATATGATAAACAACGAAATATTGTAAATAATTTTACAGTGGCAATGTTATGATGAAAATTAAGTAGTCACTAGTATTTTGCTCTTTTCTCATTATAACGATCGAATAACTAAGTTTAGAAGACAACGTTGAAAAATTAAGTAGCAAGAATATTTAGTGTAGAAAGCCTGAACATAAGAAATCATTCTAATAGTGACTATTTAAAACCTCCACCTCAATTTTCACTACGTGAAGATTTACTAATAAACGTAATGGTAGAAGGCTTTCAATGATAAGAAGTACGGAGACGGCGTTTTCATGCAGACCTCACACTATCAAAAATCTACCACATGGTAGCTCTGTTTATAGGTTTTGACCAAAACCAATTGATTAATTAAAGAAAGTATTACCATGACACTTACAAAAGAGCAACAGTAACAATATTTTTGTTAAAAGGAGTTTTTTTAAATGGGGACAAAACATTATTTTATATTTTTATTGGAAAATAAAATATAATAAAACAATAAACTGTCAAATAATAAATTTAGCGGTGGGTTTCTGTAAAACAGTGTCAAAATTCTAGAAATTTTTTATTGGAGGTGTACTCTACTGAAAACATAGTTACTATTGGTTTCAGAGCCATTTCAAAGAAGCCTTAGCATTACTTTTATAGGGGAGTACACCTTCTGTCACTTACCATCAAACAAATAAATTAAGCTACATCTAATTATTTTGAAATATAAAACTGGTTCTAGAAAAAAAGTCAAAAACGAATAAAGCTTGTATTACTTTTATCATACAATTTTAAGATGAAATTGATTCTCTGCATTTAATACAATTTATTTAAAATTTGAGGTCACAAAACTGTAATTTAAGGTGTCTACTAAATTAATTATTGCATAAATTTTTTTTAGTCCACGTCCCTACACTAAAAGACTTGAAAACACATTTTATTTACAATTTAACACATTAACTATTTATAAACAGAATAACAAATTAAAATTAATTTAGAAACATTTAATAATGAAAAAAATATTTGTAAAACTCATTATGATACAAGGCGTTTATTATCTAACGTTATAATGTCCGTTTTACTGCACAATAAAAAATTTAAGATTTGATTTTCTTGGGTTATTTTTTTATCAAAACGACAAGAATTTCTTGATAAGTTACTTTATGTTTAACTTTGTTGAAAAATAAAACTGCAAATTTTTATTATAAATTATCAAAAGGGTGTTTCTGTTATCATTATTTTTTGTGACGAATTTATTAATAAACGGTCAACAATGGCAACTCGAAATCTTTTTCTCAACTGTTGGCAATCGTGGGAGCTAGCTGCTGAGCACTTAAATAACTCTGAGTTAGACCATGGTCTGGATATAGTTCTCGTGATGTGTGTGTCTTTACACTAGAACGTTTAAGCATGACTTAATTGACTGAATGAGGGTAACCATTTTTAGTCAACCATGTTAATAACAGCAGACTCACTGGAAAGTTGGTAAGAGCTTAAAAGCTGCTTTTTGAGCAATGAAAAAGGTATTTATTTCTTATAGAGCTGCAACGACGCTCTTTTACAAGATATTATAACAAGTATTTAATAGTCCACCAAAAATTATCTGCTTTTTATGTCTTTAAATAATATAGTCTTTCACTAAAAAACGCTTGTAGTTTGTGCTTCATTTTCGTGGAGGTAACAGCGCTTTCCTCTTGTAATTTTTTTTTAGCAGCAATTTTTTACATAACTTATGTGACTGCTTATTTTGCTTTTAGAAGATTTTTAACTGCTAATTTTAACTGCTACACTAATTGTTTTCTCGGCGACCAACGTTGCTGCTCATGAAAATGATGAAGCAGTATTTGAAGGGAAATTTGAGCAAACCAAAGTATAGTCACTGAAATCAACTCGTAATTTTTAAAAACTGCTTTTACGTCGATTTTGAAGTTGAGTTTATAATATTGTCAAAATTAGAAATTTTTTAAAAAATTACCTGTTTTTATGTAAAGTGACCGTGACAATATTTTACTGGTATGTACCTAACCTGTCTGTAAAAACTTAGACGTTTAGTGAAGCGTACATAAAAAAATTGATAAAAAACTTAACATTTGGTTAAAAAATTGTGGTATGAGAAATGAATGTCTGATAAAAAGTGGCGTATTAGCTGAATGTTGTGTTTTAAAAATCCTTAAGGTTATTATCTTAATGGCTTGGTTTGTTATTGGCACGAAAACATGAAAAACATCCCCTGTCATGACATGGCTAAATCAAAAATTCGAAGGTTGGAACTTGATAAATTACGTGTTATTATCTTGGACTCATCAAGACAATGAATTGTTTGCTTCATTAAAATCGTGCACGGCAGATCTCTGAGTAGTAAATAATTTGCATTTGTCACGGCGAGGCGATCAGATCACCACCCACGATACAGAAGGATAACATCTGGGATCGCTGTAGGTGTTGCCAACAAAAGAAGTATGTCGCGGCGAGAAGGCCGATCAATACCCCAGGAGGCCGTCGTACGCGCCCAACAGACTAAATATCCACCACCGCCCCCCGCAGATTAGCACTCCAGACTTGCGAAACATCTCTTGTCAATTCTTGCTTTGAATCAAATTAGGTTCTTATATGCTCGCGTTTGGAAATTGCTTTCCGAACATTAATTTTATTATGCACTTGTTAAAATTCTGTCATTCTGCTGACATTAAAATGGTGAATGCGCCCAGATAAAACCGTTCCGGGGTTCGGATCGGAAAAAAGTGGTGGAAATGTCGCCGTAATGAGGGTAGGTGTAATAAGCTAAGTCGGAGATTTCTTTGCGGTGTGATTACCTTGTCATACACGGAATGAGCATGTTTGATTATTTAAATAGAAAGAGAGATAGAGATGGAATGAGGGTTTTTGAAACTGCCAGGTTTAATGCAATTACAAAAGCTATTAATTCCTGAAAAGCCACAGTCGGTTCAGTTTTGCGTTGTAAGCTTCTTTGTTGGAGGCCTTTCAAAGGGCTTTCTATTGTTGCTTTAACAAAATGCTTACAGTATTTAAAAATAACAATAAATTAAGTTGACGTCGTGTGGTTTTGCTTTATGATTCTGTGATAAAATGCTTGGGTTTACATAAAGTCGTCTCGACGATTCTAAAAATAACTGGAAGATCCGATGCAGCGGGTTTGTAAAAATTTATACAAAAATATTTGGAATAGCATCTTAACCTTTTAAAACTTCTAAAAATTATAAATAATTAACTGTAATAGGTAACAAACTTTGTTGAAAATAATTAAGTGATTTTTAACTTTTTATAAAATATCGTTTGCGTCAAAAGTTTTGCACTTTTGTGCAAAAAATAACAATGTGTTTTAAATAAATTTGCTCGTGTTGCTACGTTTTCAAATTTAAATTTATATCTGTTTAAAACATTTTTTGATTAACAACAAGTACGCGACTTTAGACACGTTCTATATAAAAATTAGTTGCAAATTAGTTACCTGACACCTCTATCAGTTGCATATAGTTATTACGTTTTTATGTTGTTAAAAAAACTAGTATAGGCACTGAAAAAATATATGGCAATTGTAGTTAAATATTTCACTACGTAAATTATTATTAATTAAATTTGTTGTTATCAGTTATTTATGATAAATCAAAAGTGTGCCATAATTCATAAAGTAGAAAATTTGTACTAGACCAAATATCTCACTTTTCAATGGCCGCCACTATACCTGCCAGTGATGTACAGATGGTTATTGATAAATGATGTCAAACCCGTGCTGGGTTTTTTTTCAGCGTTTAAAACTACTTTATTGTTTAGAAAGAAAACAAATATTGTTCAAAAATCTAAAAGTGCTGAATTTTATTTTGCAATATTTGATAATAATTAATAATAAAATGGCATGTAGCTGTCTAATTACAAAATTATTTTTAACAAAAAAATTTATGAATAAATTAAATCTGTCATAAATGGTTTTTTTTCAAACTTACGTGTGATTTGTATACAATCAAGCAACCAGAAAATACTTTTTTTGTGGTTCTAGTTAGAATGGACTAATTACTTGGTAATTTTACGTTAACAATTTTTATCTGAAAATCTTTAAAGACAACGCAATTAAAAAAAATTTAGTACTGTTTTTCTTCACTAAATTAAACATTTTTTTCTCTTTTGTAGAAGTTAATATGAGAGTTAATAGATGATGAAACGCTATTCTGTACCGCATTCTGTTAAAAATTAAAATTTAACGGCTTTTTTTATTTTATTTTTTTAACCAATGTTGTTATTTTCTAAAGTGTTATTTGAGTAGACTTCTGTTAGATAATTACTTGTCCTGCATTGTTAATTTTAGCAAAATCGGTTAATTTCTTAACAGAATTCCTAAAATAAAATTTTTAACCTACCCGTTATTTTTAACAGAATGTTATAGAATAGGTCTCATTATTTTAATTTAATTTTTATACTTTAAAATATACAATAACAGCAATACATTTTAAAAAGATGAAAACATAAAAGAGGGGTTTTCAACCGCTGACAATTATCAGTTGCTGAAATTCGTACTAGAAAAAGGCAGTGTTGCCAATTAAAAATAACTTTTCTTTTACTGTCGGAGTAATAATTATAGTTATTGATTTCTAGTTATTGGGTCGCCCAAAAAATTTAATGCAAATGTCGTGTGATGTGTATATTACCGTATTTATACTCATCTACCCCTCGCCTTTAGTTAGGGCCTAAAATTATGATAATGCATTTTAAATTGTACCTTACCGCACTCTAATGTCAATAACTAACGTGAGAACGAGAATTTGGTGAATTAGAGCAAGCCTTGGAAGTGAATATAACTTTGTTACACCGAATTTATGTATTATAGAGATTGAATCTGGTCTCATCTGATTAAAATATTTTGTCTAAGATCTCATTCTTATTAATGTTTTAAATAAACCAGTGATAAAAATTTATTTTCTGTGCATAGTCGAGATGTTTCAATTTGTGTACTGCTTGAATTTTAAGGATGCAGCTGTAAGTCATTTTTTAAACACCCTATATTACAGTCATCCCTATTGAGAATCGGAAGGACCTTTTAGGTGACTGAGTAAAAATTTTGCGGATTGCTTCAATATTTTTTTTAGTTTTTTGAGAAGAATAGGCAATACTCTTTTTGTACTACAGTTTTTTCTTTTGTGAGAATTTTTACCAAATTTACCAAAACACAGTAAAACGTGAGGTAAAATAAAAAATCTTTCAAAATTTGGTAAAGCATTTACCGATTGAATATTGTCAGATTAAATATTTTGATCTATTCAAAATTTTACAAAAAACAATTTTCAAATTTTGATTTGTTAATTTTTAAAATGTGTATAAAGTTTCGGAAACACAGCTTGCTCTAATTTAGCTGATTTTCGTTCTTACATTATTGTAAACAGTGCTACCTTTTTTTAAAAATTTTTGTTTTTTATTTATCAAAATTCTATTTTTTTCTAGTTTTTTTTTTGAAATTCATGTTATTTAATTTTTAAATTAGCAATAGTTCATCTAAATTCTTTAACACAAGACAAACTATTTAAACTATTGTTAATCCTATTGTTTAACTATGTCACTATTATTAAAAATTGTAAACTATAATTTGTAGTGGTTATTCGAATAAGCAATTTTAAATTATTTTCTTATTAGCTCTTCTTATAGCCTATTTTTTTATTCTCTCGATAGCTTATACAAGCAGTTTTCATGAATTGGATACTGCTTGAATTATTCGAATAACCTGTAACTCAGAGAAAATAATATGCCTTATAATCTTGATTTTTGAGTAACGAAAGAAAACAATTTTTAAGTATTTTTAGGATTTATATTAAAATTTATTAATTTTCAATTATTTTATACTGAAATTTTCGTATTGGCTAAATTATTGGTAAATAAGATATACATATAACTAATTAGTTGTAAAATATTAATTACAGATATGTGACTTCAAAATCAAAATCCATTACAAAAATTAATGATATCTGCCAAACTCTGACTCGGCGCATCCACCAAAATTTTAATATAAGTTTAGAAACTATTATTTGATTAATATAAAAAAGAAATTAATTCAGTAAAATATACAAACTTAAATTTTAAAAGCAATAATAGCAAATTTAAAACAAACAATTACTTTGTAAGATAAACGGATATAAACTAATACGTAATAATCATTAATAAGACAACATCGCTATATTTATATTAAGGTTAATATAAATTGAGCGCATTGAAATATTTTTATTTATATATTATCTTTAAATACACAAGAGTCTTTATGATGAAATTATTTTATTCCAGCTGCCTTTTTATTTTAATGACCTCCAGCATCAGTCCGTAGTAAAACCATACTCTCTCGAGAAAAACATCACCGCCGACGATACTCTCGTGATACCTTTATTTCTCCGAGTCACGTTTAAACAAGATTTTATTATTTACTCACCTGCAAAAGTGAGTTATCGTTCGAATTTCGTTAAGTTAAACAAAAAATCAAACCAACTGAATATTGTCTTATCGAATAATCCACTCTGGAAATTACTCCGAAAGCTTGTATTTTATCGCCATTTTACAAGGGTAGTTTGCTAAATATCCCCGCGTGCAAAACCACACAGCTCATTGCAAAATTTACGATATAACGTCTACGTAGGTGTTATAGTCTACAGCGAGGTGTGATAATCTGACTTGCCAGAAGGTATAGACGCCGACGCAATCTTTCCCTGAATTCAACTGCTAACGCTAGATAGCGCTATTGACTTGACGATGTTGGGGCAAACAGCTGCGTAATACATTTCAAGAAAAGGATTTTTTAACGAGGCTGTATTTTTTGTCGGACTTTTACAAATGTGAATTCATATCCACATAAAAAACAGACATAAAATTGATTTTGCAAAAAATTGGAGCACCTGCGGGACAAATGCTGTCTGATAAAATTAAACTGTTTCTGTGAGCTAATGACTTAAGTTGGTCGTTTAAATATTTAATTCAGTAGTTTATTATTCATCAGGTGAGCACAAGGGTGGTGATACCTTCCTGTTTAGCTCTAATTTGTATTGAACTGCTAAATATTTTTACGTTTAAATTTTTAATTAGGTAAAATACCGCTTGTTTGATCTCCTCGAAAAAGCTTTAAAATCTACAAAAAAAATGTGTCACCTTTTATGCACAAGCGACCTGTAAATACTGTAAAATTCATGTTGTAGACTGCAAGTTCGCCTTTTTACTAGACGCTTTTGTCGGCTAAAATACCGTTTAAATATTTAGGCGTATTTATTTTTACCTTTTGTATCGATTATTTCGTTAGACGCAATTTATAATTCCTCTTCCTAGTCCTAATGTGAAGAGTTGTGCAACTCTGCGGCAGTAAATTCCAAGTATCGGGGATTAAAATTTGAACGAAAAATCGATAGTCCAGGGCTGGTTTCGAAATTTCCCGGAAGATAAGCGTGGGGGCTAAGTAAAGTGTTTTTCATCGAACTGGCGTTCATTCATCTCCAAGAAGCGTCTTGCAACAGATGGCTTTGTTTTGTCTCTAGGCGCAAAAAGTAAATGGCCTTTACGGCGTCTCTTGCTACTGTTTTCTCAGACAGTGTTTGTTCGAGCCGAGTCGTCATCATAAAGCAGTCCTTAGAACAAAGAGCACCTTCATCTCGGGGGTTAAATACAGAATTGACCTTTTCATGCTGTCACGAACCTGGCACAACTTGATAAACACGATCATTTTTTACCCGAACTTTGGCATATTGTGCCATCGAATAACATCATTTTATTTATTGCCATGTTGATCCGGGTAACCGGATTTCAATTCCGGGATTATTAGTTCACACCGCGAAAAGAACGGAATACAGGATGGTTTATTTTTTATGGTTTTTATAGGTTTCTTAATAAAATGCATAAAATGAAATGAGTAAAATAAGAAATTCTGAAGCGGAAAGTCTACTTGAAAAAATTTAAAAGTCAACACCTAATGCAATGGCTTCTATTTTGTCGAATTAATCCTATAATTTTATAAAAATCCGATTGTATTAAAATTAAAACTAATTACCTTTTAGGAATTTTTTGTTCAATTATTAGTGATATAACAGGGTTTATTATTTAACTCAAACAGGGTTATATAAGTGGTATAATAAGGTCAGTACATCATTTGTGGATCAAATAATTCAGATACTTTGTTAAAATTAAAGTTGTTTTATTTATTTATTTTTATAAATATTTGTTTTTTTAATAGGATAATTTCAAAAGTTAAGATAATACCAATAGTATCTTCGTTTCCTTGAAAAATTAAAAAAAATTTGAAGTTGTGATTGGTCGTTGCCACGGAATAGTATTAAAATTTAGATACTACCGGTAGTATCTCAACTTGAAATTGGCCATAAGTATTTTTAATAATATTGTTTTTCTTGAGATGCTAAACACATGTTTTGCTGTATTTACAAAGTTGTTTTATTTTATTTTTTTTTCTAAAATTGGTAGTAAATTTATCTTTTAACTAAAAAACTGGTTTTAGTAAAAAGTTACGGAATTTAAAAAAACCCGAACAAAAATCAAAAAAGTGTTGTATCTTTAAAACAAAACCGATGATAGTGCAATAGTTATTTTTATTACAAGGCCAGAAACTATCGTTTTGCGAGTATGAGCACGGATTGTGGGCTGAGGCGAAGCCGAGGCCCACAAGTACGAATACTCGCGAAGAAGTTTTTGGCCGTATGATAAACAACGTTATTTAGGCCGAAAAGTTGCCTAAATTAAAAAATAAACAATTTTATTGTAACAATTTTTGGCGCTAGAGTATTTGTTTTTCTGAAGTTGGTAGCATTATCATGATAACTAGATTTTAAATTTAAAATATCGTTAACAATAAAAAATTATAAATTCTGTCAAATCGTGCATTTGTGCTAAAATAAATAGAACTTTTTCCAATAAATCAGAAAATGGAATGGAAGACGATAATAACCCAGAACATATAAAAAGCGCAACCAGAAAAATCATATAACAGGTATTGGAATGAATACAATTTAAAAACATAAAATCCCTAGATTTTACTTTCAATGGTTAGACAGTGCAAAATAGTGACAAACGCAAACGATCACTTTCCGGATGATTTATACGACTAGAAATTTAGTGTATTTGGACGGAGGTCTAAAAAATTATTTGGGTTAACACTATTAAATTTGTCTTAATAAGTAAACACAAAAATGTATTATTCGTTTCTTTGTCTAAAGATCGGAAGTATGAAAACCACTGAAAATGAACCACCTTGTACTGGCAAATCGTCCTCTCTTATGTACCCGGTTAATGAAACCGGAAGTAGACTACAAGTCTGATTGAATCAATAATAACGGAAAGAGGGTCGCTGAACCAGCACACATACACCATAAAATATAAATCGGAAATTCTTTTTCAGATTGCTTTATACCGACCTATAATGCAACGTTTACAAAATAAGTTGAAATTTGCGTCATTTTCAGTTACATAATAGGAAAAACCTCTTAAGGTTTTCCTTCCTCATTTTCATAAAAAGCTGTCTTAAATTTCTTTTAGTTCATTTTAATTTTTTATCAAACCATTTGCAGAGTAACTTAGAGGAACTAAATGCATCGTAAATAATAAAATAATTACTTTAGTGAAAATTTTATTAATGACGAAAAACTTGCTTCAGATTAAGTGAAATGACGTGACAAATTTAAGGAATTTCAATCTGATAAATGAAAGCTTCCAGGATTTTATACATTTATCTCGTGTCATCTCATTTAGACTTTATCACAATGTCTAGTGAAATATCATAATTATTTTCTATTATAGCTCACTAAAACTAATTAATATTACGTGTTTGATTATTGTAAATAGACCCTCTCTGTAACACTCATCTCTCAAATGGACATGGATAATATATTTGAACAATGTACAGTGAAAATTTAATAGCGCACTCAATTTCTGATATCTGATTCAAAATCAACATTGTTAATGCCTTGTAGCTTAATTCTGATAGATATTAGTTATATATCAAAGCTATGAGTAAATTAAAAGTTACTTCAACTTAATTATGTTTTTTCTTACTTACTTAAATTTTTACGTAAGCATCACTGTAAATTTTTTAACGAAGAGTTTAGTTCAGAGACTATTTTGGTTTTAAACCTTTAAGTGCAAAAAAGAAAAGAAAGTAAATATTTAATAAGTAAAAGAAATTAATTATATTAATTCTTGAAATCTAATATTTAATGGTTAAAGTATAGAGAGTAGAAATAACTTTAGTAATAATACAGATTTTATAGGTAAATATACATACATAAATGTAGTAAGTAAAGTAAGCACAATCTATTTGAAATAGTTATTTATGTATCAAGGAAATTATAAGGATGTTAATCGGCCGTTAGGCCCGAGGGACAGTAAGTTGCCCAAGGTAATTAACATCTATTAATTCACGTGATTCATAAATAATTTTATATCTTACTTAATTAACGTATTTTTTGCAAATAAATAGAATTTTGTGGACGATTTACTTAGTTAACTGTGCATGATTGCTGTGGAAAATATTTGTTGACAATTTTTTTTCTGAATTGTCGATTGCAAAAATGAGTAAAAATAGTAAAATTCCAGAAGAACTACAAAAAAGCCGAAATTTAAGCCAAAAATTGTTATTTAATAATATTTCTTTTCTTCTTGTAACTTTAGAGCGCCATATTTGTAGCTCTTTTTAATATGCAATCCCTCGGGAGTTATGAATGTCATAATGGTTACCGTAACTATTAGTTAATATTTGGCTATATCGATGTAGTAAGAAATAATAGTGTGACGTTATTTATATGTGGGTTTCTGATTTAAAGAGCTGGAGATAATTTCTCGGCAAGTTTATTTACAAATCAAATTAATTACAACTAATTAACACAGCTAATATTCTAAATCACTAACGGAACACAAAACACTTTAATTTATCGCTTTCTAAATTCGCTGGATATCGCCGGAGTTCGCCTTTATGTCGCTCTCCCAAAACCAGACAGACCGACTGACTCGCTGTCTCGCATATATATATGGGTATGGACTCTTTCCAGAACTTTCGAGTATTTTCTCGCGTTTCTCCTGAATTATTTCAATTCGGCAAGATGATTGGAATTCAATCACAATAGCGACAAACAATGCCGACGTAAACAAGAATAAATAAACCCATTCAAAACGTAAATAATACTCGAAGTTCTATTCAGTTCCTAGAAGTGAGCGGTCCACAACACAATACTCGATACTCTGATTCACCGCTTCTTAGAATTGAGTCGTTCGCGTCACACTACCCCCCTCTTAAGAATTGTTCGTCTCGAACAATCATTCATCGTCATTTGAACCCGCATAGGGGGCTAAACGGTCTAAATGCACTACCTTCATCTTAGCCCTGGGGTTCTTTTGGATTCTATACACCACGTCGTTAAGCCGGGTCAGTACGGTATAAGGGCCTTCCCATTTCGGCTGAAGCTTCGGACATCGCCCTTTCTTCCGTTGAGGGTTAAATAGCCAGACCAAATCTCCCTCTTGAAACCCTACCGAATTCGCCCTCAAATCGTACCGCGTCTTCATCCTGTCACTGGCAATCTCAATTCGGTCTCGAGCCAAGTCGTGGATATGGGACATCGTCTCTTGAAGCTCTTCTACATAGCTTCTAACTTCCTTGGGTTCTTGAGTGGGTGTCCCAAACACAAGGTCACAAGGCAAGCGGAGTTCCCGTCCAAACAAAATCTTGGCTGGAGTTTGATTTGTAGTTTCATGGATCGCCGCTCTGTAAGCCAACAAAAACAACGGTAAATGGCGATCCCAATCTCTTTGATGGGCCTCTACAACTTTCGATAGGTGCTCTTCCATGGTGCTGTTAAAGCGCTCGACCATTCCGTCGGACTGAGGATGCAGCGGTGTAGTCCTGGTTTTCCGAATACCCAAGAGATCACAAATTCCTTGGAAAACCCCTGACTCAAAGTTTCGCCCTTGGTCCGAATGCATTTCCATGGGAAGCCCATAACGAGAAATCCAATTATCCACCAAAGCACGAGACACAGTAATAGCTTCTTGGTTTGGTAACGCGTATGCCTCAGGCCATTTACTGAAATAGTCGGCAACAACCATAATGTATTTGTTGCCCGAGTCGGTGACTGGAAATGGACCCGCAATATCAAACGCAATCCTCTCAAACGGAGCCCCAACGTTGTATTGCTTCATGGCTCCCCGGCTACGAGTTTTCGGGCCTTTACTCGCAGCACATGTTGTACATTTCCGGCACCAATTAGCGACATCTTCTCGGCTATTGACCCAATAAAAGCGTTCGCGAACCTTCCCCAAGGTTTTGTTGACGCCGAAGTGAGCTCCAGATCTTCCATCATGGATTTCCCTTAAGACTTCCTTTACGCGACTCTTCGGTAGGACTAGCTGCATTGTTACCGTCTTTCCATCCACGCTTTCCCAAGCCCTTTTGAGCAGCCCATTTTCGACTTTCAGGGAGTCCCATTGTGCCCACAACGCCTTCAGAGCAGGACTCTTATTTGAAATGTCATGCCATTGCGGTCTTACATTTCCGTTCTCCTTGCTTTGTAAAATCGGTCCGATCTCATCGTCTTGCAGTTGCTCTGTTCTTATTTCTTCAGCTGTCCATCCGTCAGTAGGTTGCAAAACTAGCCTTCTAAGGTTGCACAGGTGGTCAGCTTGTTCTCGTTGGCTACAATGTTTGCAGTCGGCTCTGCACGGTCTTCTGGACAAGGCGTCTGCATTTTGATGAGACCTTCCCGAGCGATGCTTGATTTCAAAATCATACTGCTGAAGTCTCTCAATCCATCTCGCTGTTTGACCTTCAGCATTCTTCAAATTTAACAGCCACTTTAAAGCGGCATGATCTGTCCTTATTGTAAAATGTTGGCCGTATAAATATTTGTGGAAATGGCTTACCGCGTTCACGATAGCCAACAGTTCTCTTCGGGTGACACAGTAATTCCTTTCAGGTTTAGAAAGAACCTTACTATAATATTCGATAACCCTCTCTTCGCCATCCTGTACTTGAGTTAATACTGCGCCAACTCCATTATTACTGGCGTCCGTATCTAAAATAAACTGACCTTTTGCCCTTGGGTAAGCAAGTATTGGTCCCGTACAGAGTGTAACTTTTAATGTTTTGAAGGCCGATTCACACTCTTTGTCCCAAATAAAAGGCGTCTTCTTTTCGGTCAGTTTATGAAGAGGTTTGGCAATATCGGCGAATCCTTTGACAAAACGGCGATAGTAGGTGCAAAGACCCAAAAAGCTTCGTAGTTGGTGCTTATCATTAGGTCGGGGCCATTCCCGTACGGCTGCAGTCTTCTCAGGGTCAGTTTGTATCCCATTCGATGAAACAACGTGTCCCAAAAACTTGACTTTTCTTTGGAAAAGGCAACACTTTTTAGGGTTAAGTTGAAGACGAGCGTTTCGCAATCGGCTGAAAATTTCTTGCAGGTTACTTTGATGTTCTTCGAAAGTTTTCCCAATAACCATCACATCATCAAGGTACACAAGGCAAGTTCTCCAAGTCAACCCTCGAAGGACAAGTTCCATTAGCCGCTCGAACGTAGCTGGCGCATTACAAAGTCCAAAAGGCATAACATTAAACTGGTAGAGCCCAGTTCCAGTCGAGAAGGCAGTTTTCTCCTTATCCTCAGGGTGAATTCCAACCTGCCAATACCCACTCTTCAAGTCTAAAGTAGAAAACCATTGGGAACCAGCTAACATGCTCAGTGTATCGTCGATGCGTGGAAGTGGGTAACTATCTTTCTTCGTTACTTCGTTGAGCCGTCTATAGTCAACGCAGAAACGAGTTGACCCATCTTTCTTTGTTACTAGTACAACTGGTGAAGACCAGGGACTTGACGAATCTTCAATGACGCCATCTTCTTTCATTTTTTCGATCATTCGAGCCACTTCTTCCTGTTTCGCAAAGGGGAGTCTTCTCGGGGGCTGACGAATAGGTTGTACTGATCCCGTATTAATTCGATGCTGTACCAAATTAGTTCTTCCCGTAATCTTGTCCCCTATTGCAAAAATGTCTTGTTCCTTTCGAATAAAAGCAGTGGCTGCTTTCCTCTGATCTTCTGATAAGTGTTGCCATTCTTCCAGAAAATAATTTTCCAATTCCGGGTTATTTTTACCTTCTCCTTCCTGGTAACTCTTGTTGTCCTTTTCTTCACAACGAACAACTCGTAATGCAGGCTGAAAGAAGCCAATCTGTTCCCCTTTCTGCAACGTAACTCGATTTTCGCTGAGATTGGCTATGCGAATAGGAATCTTTCCACCAGCCTCAACGAGTGCTCTAGCTACCAAGATCTGTTTATTGTGTGTCGCATTCGTGAATTTCGTCATGTCCGGTTCAACAACTCCCGTTCGGTATCCCCCAGGATCTTTTTCCAACTCTGCCAGCACAATTTTCTCAGAATTGCCGGGGACACGAACTGATTCTGAGACGATGATGTTTACATGGTCCGATGAAGCGGTCGCAGAATGTAACAAGATTTCTTCGTTTCCCATTTGTAACATCCTGTTCTTAATATCCAGCACAAATCCATATTTGTCCATAATGTCCAAACCCAAGATCACTTCATCAACTATCTCAGCTACAACCATTCGGTGTACAATATTGAATGGTCCTATCTCAAGTTTGACATTAGCTTCTCCATGTACTTGTGCTGTTTCACCAGTAGCGGTTTTCAAAACGAAGTTACATCTTGTCATGTAGATATTTTGAGATGTTTCCAGCATGTCCCGTCTCACTAGAGAAAGTGTTGCTCCCGTGTCAACCGTCATCTTGGTGTCTCGACCGTTGACTCGTCCATCCAGCAACAGACTATCATTTCCTTTTCCTAACTGCGAGACGGAGATGATCCTAGGGGCTTTGGGCGTATCAGCTAGCACACGCCCCAAAGTGCTAGCTGAAATTAGTTTTCCTGATGCCGGGAAATTGAGGGGCCTGTGACATCTTCCTGACCCCTCCTTACATCCTCAGACCTTCCCCGTTGGCGGCAATCCCTTCTTATATGGCCTATCTTACCACAACCATAACACTTAGGCCGTCCTCCAGTGCGTGCTGGTGTCTGCTGCATCTTTTCCAACATACTCTTCAGTTCTTCGCAGCAGCAATTATTTGTTGGAGTTTCCTCTGCGGACATCAATCGCACGCGTTGAGCTGGTCGTCGTGAAAAGTCTTCATTTGCCGCCTCATATTCTAACGCGTGGATAAGCGCGTCAGCACAGGTTTTATATCTATGTAGACGTAGATAACGTCGTAAATCGCCATCTCTTAAACCATCAATAAATGCGCTGGCTTCCATCTCATGGCGAAGGTCTGCAGGTGCGGAAGGATAACCTAAATTAACCAATCTTTCTATTTCCGCGGCATATTCTTGCAAACTTTCGTTGCTTTTCTGATGTCGGGACTTAAGCATCATTTGGTATACTCTGTCCATGTGCTGGTCTCCGTAGCGCAATTCCAAGGCGTTGACCACTGCGTGATAGTTTTTCTGATCACGATCAGATACATTCTGAAGCAGCTGGAGAGCTGGTCCTCGCAGTGCTAACACCAGAGCTGTGGCTTTTTCTTCATCATTCCAGCAATTTATCTCCGCCGCTGCTTCAAACTGCCTCCTATACATTGACCACGAAGACTGACCATCGAAAGTTGGGGGTTTTACTCGTTGCGATGTTACTTCGCTTCCTAAAATTTGTCCTGTTCCAAGTTTCTTCATTTTACTTTCCAATTCTAAAACTTTCTTTTCTAATTCTTCCCTAACTTCTTTTATCTCTTCTTTTACTTCTTCTTTTACTTCGAAAACTTTTTCCTCAAATTCCTTTTTTACTTCTTCGACATCTTTCTTAAGAGCATCTTGTAAGGTATCGAATTTTTCGAAAATTCTTTCTTGCTCTTCCATTCGACGTTTTTCTTCTTCTTCTTTTTCTTGCAGTCGTCGTTTTTCTTGATCTTCTAGAAATTTCTTCTGTTCTTCTTTATCTTCCAAGCGTTGTTTTTCTAGTTTCTCGAAGAATACACGAAGTTGTTCCTCCATGGTTCTTGTCTGACTTCTTGTTGTTCTTCCAGAAGGTTCCAGAGACATAAACTTTTCTTTGTCCACCAAGCTTCTTTAAATCCCACTTCTGACACCAGTGTGACGTTATTTATATGTGGGTTTCTGATTTAAAGAGCTGGAGATAATTTCTCGGCAAGTTTATTTACAAATCAAATTAATTACAACTAATTAACACAGCTAATATTCTAAATCACTAACGGAACACAAAACACTTTAATTTATCGCTTTCTAAATTCGCTGGATATCGCCGGAGTTCGCCTTTATGTCGCTCTCCCAAAACCAGACAGACCGACTGACTCGCTGTCTCGCATATATATATGGGTATGGACTCTTTCCAGAACTTTCGAGTATTTTCTCGCGTTTCTCCTGAATTATTTCAATTCGGCAAGATGATTGGAATTCAATCACAATAGCGACAAACAATGCCGACGTAAACAAGAATAAATAAACCCATTCAAAACGTAAATAATACTCGAAGTTCTATTCAGTTCCTAGAAGTGAGCGGTCCACAACACAATACTCGATACTCTGATTCACCGCTTCTTAGAATTGAGTCGTTCGCGTCACAATAGTTATTTATACACCAAGCGACTCATTCAATCCCGCGAGTGGTGTTCGATTCCTGAGGGCGGAGCGTAGCTGAGCCTGAGAGAAGCAATCCACCTAAGGGATTAATGTCACTTTAGTCGAGAGGTGTATACGTTATTTTTTGCAATTCCGGTAATTCTACATGCATTTTTAGCCCTAACACAATAAACATAGTATGCTGTTTGTTTCTGTGGCAATAATAAACAAAGTACTTTACTTCCTGTAAAGAGGGACTAAAGTATCAACTTTACTTGCGCAACTTCTTTAGTTTCTAGGTGATAAATGACTCACTTTAGTCTCTGTAAAACAGGGACTAAATTATCAACTTTAGTCACGAAAGTACAAAAATGTTATTTATTCAACAAATTTTAAACCAAATTTTTACACCAAGTATGCTGGCGTCAAGGTAATTATCTAATTATTAGCAATATACACCTGCAGAATTAAAAGTGGAAAATATGAGTAAACTATTCCATTATTAAAGATATGAAACGCCTAGGAAGTGACTGGTTGGACAACGATTATAAAAATTTACAGTGCTGCAGTTGGTGACAAATTTCTACGAGTACAGTCAGATAGAACAAATTAACCAATCTGCCTATTTTGCTTCATATTCTTACAAGCTCTCTTGATCTTCTGATTTTGGCTTACAGAATCTTTTTTTTCTAACCTAATTTTTTTCATCTTTTCCAATCGCCGTTTAAATTTTTTTTGATGCTTAATGGGCTGATTTCAAGTTGGAGATAATACCGGTAGTAGCGCAAATTTTTAATACTTTTCCATGACAACAGCAAATCACAACCTCGAATTTGTTTATTTTTCCATGGAAACGAAGATACTACCGGTATTATCTTATACTTGAAATCAGCCCCTTAGAATAATATGTTTTGCTTGTCGTTCTTTTTCAACCATTTTTTTAAGTAAATTTAGAACTGATTATTATTATTGTAAGATTTCTTTTAGTTGTTCTTCAAGTCTTTGTAGAAATACTTTTTGTTCTTCTTAAAATTTTTTTCGTTTTTTATTTTTGCTATTTAAAAGTAAAAAGAGGGCGATGACAGATCAGCTAAATTCAGAGTAGAGTTTAGCCTAGAAACAGAGCGGCAATATAGGGGTGTGATTGAGTTATTTAATAAGCAATTCTTGAGTTATTCGCGTAAATGGTTTGCTGTTAAATAAATTATTCAATAAAAATACAACTTTTTAAATTGCAAAAACCCGAGGTCTTATTTCTTATTTGCTGCTTACGGCCCTTAGGGTCATAAGCATGGTTATTTCTATAATAATCATTAGGCGGGCAGTAATTGTTGCTGATAGTGTAACATTAATGTAGTTTAAAAACATAGCAAACTTTTTGTTGAATACTAATTTATTTGAACAATGACATGCTTGCTTATTTAATAATAAATAAATATCTACAAAAATGTTTTTAAAATTTAAAGTCTCTTAAATTTTAAATAGGTATTGAAAACATGTCACACTTTTCATGTTTTCTGTTCAGTTTATGTACAGTTTTAAATAAATAACATCAACTAAATAAGTCAAAAAAGAATTTATTTCAACTTGTTTGAAACTGATCTTTAAAAGGTGCAGTAAAAATATCTTTATTTTTGTACATTGCGAGTAATAGTCCTTTAATAAAAATACTCAAAAACATTTATTATTTTGGTGGATTACGTCCATTTTTTATTAAATTCGAAATTTGGTTTTACGGGGAAGTGGACGACAAGGCAAGAAAAAAACTGTTTTATGAGGCCAACGTTTCGAATCCTTTATTGATTCTTTTTCAAGGCTCCTAATAAATGTCAGATTTGTTTGGCATGGTACCAATTTGTCTCGGCCAGTGGTCGCCGGAAGAATGGCGAAGAATTCTTCCGGCGACCACTGGCCGAGACAAATTGGTACCATGCCAAACAAATCTGACATTTATTAGGAGCCTTGAAGAAGAATCAATAAAGGATTCGAAACGTTGGCCTCATAAAACAGTTTTTTTTCTTGCCTTGTCGTCCACTTCCCCGTAAAACCAAATTTCGAACATTTATTATTTTATGACAAGAAAAAAAAAACTGTTTCAGTATGTAAATAGCCGAACGCAGAATTTTCAAAATAGCACACATTAAATAAAAAATGCTATGAGTGTGGCAATATTTTCCCTAGCAGCATAAACCACTTATATCCCAAGGGTTTTTTACAATGTTTCATTATTTTTATATGATTGTATGGCAAGTTCTACGGTTACCTTTGCACGTAACACAAACATAAGTTCATATGTACACATGTCATTTCAATGAAAATTTGAAAGTTTTGTGAGAATGATCAATGGTAGCGTCAGTTCCCGTGTAATTAATTAAAAGTTAGAACTTTAGGTACTCTTAGGGTAATTTAATTATTCAACTACAATCATGTTGAAAAGCGTTAATATCACCAAAAATTTTAATAATAACACGCCACACGTTTCCGGTTACGAGCAGTTAGCTTTGTATAATCGGTATTTAATGTGTGGGAAGCAATAAAATGATAAAGTGGATAATCACTTTTAAGGGAGAGAAAAAAACACTTTTTAAACGAATAAAACAAATTTTTACTTATTGCAGTCACAAGCAGATCTAAAATTATTAAAAAAAATGAGAAGAAAAGAAAAAATTCTCTTAAACATTTTCTCAAATCATGCATACTGTGGAAAGGAATTGTAAATGCACAAAACACAAATCCTGAGTGTAAAGGTGAAACACTTAAGTGATAGAACATGGAGTCATACAAGTAATTGAAGTTTCGTATCATGTAGTATTTGGCAATCTACAGATATTACAATAAAGTTCAAATAAAATATAAATACTGTATTGTTCCACTTGTTGCATAAAAGATCCTCGGAATCGAGAGAATAGTCTGCATTTGGTTTATGTATAGAAGGATAACATCAAAAGGGCTTTTCTTGAAAGGCATATTTTCTGAAAGATGTCAAAGCGGTATTTTTTTGAAATTTAATTATAGATTTAATTTAATTTATATAAATTTATAAATTTAATTTTTTATTATTGTAAGTGCAAAAAATTATTACAAAACAAAAACTTTATTATAGGTAAATAACAAACTACTAATTATTATTTATAAATATAAAATTAATAATCTAAGTTACTTGTGATATTTTAATTATTTAATTAATTACAGCCGTAACGCTGTATTTTGAGTCATTATTGTAACCTAAAAGTGTAAACACGCCATTTAAATTCGGTATACGTAATATCGGTGGTCATTTAGAATTACTACGTTTTTGTTTAAAAAAAAATAACCACCTGTTTCGTAAGCATGTCATTACTACTATACTAAGAGCAACAGTAAGCTAGAATTACGAAAAACAAATCCTAGGTTAGTAAGCAATGGTTCTAGAGCGGTAGGCACAGACTAGTTTAGTTTTTTCAGGTGGTTGAAAGTAGTTATTTTATAGCAAGGACATTATAAAAATGTTTATAGCTTGTCCAAGAACGATAAGTTTACAGGTTAAGAGCCTTTGGTCTTGTCCATGGTGAATAAAAATTTTCCTCTTACTTTAAATTAATTAAATAAAAAATTTAAATGGCAAAATAAAGATGACGTTTATCAATGAAAATTAATAAGCATTAGAGAGATAGGAACGAGACAAAAATTCAATGCAAATGCCAATGCCAATGCACGAAACAAAAATTCAAAAACTCAAAGGGAAAAATACAAATGTATTTTTATTTTTTATATTTTTTTATATTTTAATTTTTTTCTGAACTAAAAATAATGTTATATACTATTTTTACTATACATTTTTATTGTTTAATGTTTTAATTCGTTTTGACAAAAGATTGGCACTAAAGATAAATGTTCAGCTTCCGAAAGCGTTTTGCGACTATTGCATAAGAATTTTAATTAAATTTGAAAAGAAAAAGAAAACCTATGTTTAGAAGAATTTAATAATCTAAAAATCTAGAAAATTTTAGACTACTCTTTTGCACTGGAAAATTTTTGGACAACTTCGGATATACTATATTTAAGGCACAAGTCATCATTTCTGAAAAAAATAACTTTTATTTTTAAAACCCTCACAGGGTGACACATTTGAGGGCATTTGGCACTCTATTACGATGCATGTAAGACTATATGGACATGCAAAAAACATTTGACATGTCAATAAAAAAACATTGTAAAGATGCCAAAGTTGTGCAAAGTACTTTTTTTTTAAACGGCCATTGACTAAAGCACTATGAATGATTTACTGAAAAATAAGGTATTTTGAATTTGGAAACTGATGTAAGGAGAACGTCTAAAACGGCCCACACACGGTACGATCTGTCGTACGACGGTTGTACTGCAAATTGGATAAACAATCGTTCCAACAAATTGGTTAGTGTTTTGCCCACAAACGTTACGATTTGAGCATCAAACAGTCGTTGCAATTGGCAATTGTTTTAAATACATTCGTATACACTTTGGAATCATGATACTGCCTCCTGTTGGGAGAAAGATTATAGCGGCAATAGTTGTCAATCTGATAAGTGAAGGAAAAAGAATTAAGAAACAAAAGAAATGGCCCAAAACGTGGTTATTCCAGCGATGTATATATACGCATATGAATTTGCTGCGAGAACTACGTAACAACGAATCAGAAAATTCTAAAAATTATCTAAGATCCTGAGAATAAAACACCTTTTTTCTAATACCAACGTTTTTGGACGTGCGCAGTGACTCTTTTGTGTCACGTGTTTTTGAAATTGTTCCAACTTATCGTAATGAGCGCACAAACGATACAATTTGTCGTCCATCAAACGCGATAAATATTTAACCTCGTCGTACGATTTGTTTGACGACAACACACGTTACAACTATCGTACGACGGTCGTAACAACTTGAGTGGTACAACATGTCGTACGATAAATCGTATCGTGTGTGGGCCGTTTTTACAGGTAGCACGTCTGACAAACACTGATGCAATCAGTAACAGCAAATTTCAACAAGACAATGAGTATATTCAGTATTGTAATAATTAAAAATTCCAGTGACACTGTAATCGGTATAAGATTTATAATTTTCACGTTTACAATACCCACAATTAAATTTTTGTAGATTTACTTTAATATGAATTCTTGAAATATATTTTATTTTGTTAACATAAAAAAAAATATTACACCTGTATTTTTGAGGTTTGTAAATGACAATATTGATGTACATATATACTCAAATGTAACCTGCTACATGGGAACTAAGTTATTAGTTACTTTATTACTAAGTTATGATATTTGTAATTTAATATATCCATTTGTAGAAACTTGTTGTATACCGTAAAAGATAAATTTAGTTTAGATTTGTAGGTGGAAGCCTCTCTCATTAAAATCTCTCATAGTAATATGTTTGTATCACGAATATTTGCCGTGAATAAATTTGGGTTGTCCCCCAAGTTCCTGGTGTGTGATTAATGCGCTGTGGTGATGAAACCGATCAGGTATAAATTTAAGTTGTTGTCAATCTTGTTTTATGCTAGAATCTCATCGTCTCGAGACACATTAGTCGATAATTATGTCGTGAAATTTCAAGGTAAACATTCGATGTCGTGGGAGCGAACCGTCCCGGAACGAGAAGAAATCCGGAAGCGTGCGCGTTTTGGTTTACCGGAACGGCGTTCCGGCACCCGGAGTTAGTGCAGCGAAGGCACAGTGGCTGATCACAGTGGCGCGCTACGGTCTAGCTCGCCTCGTGGCGGCTCGCCACGCCATCTGGCGGCTGAGGCGCACCGGCTCTCAACCCTGCGACAACCCCACGGACACGGACTCGTATGTACCCCACTAACTCCTGATGCACGCTTATGCTTCGCTGGAGATTTACTCTTCACCCACGTCTGGAAATGCTTCTTCTTTTCTTCTATCTTCGGGGGGCTTCTGGCGTGGGGACACGTGCCCGCGCTCCACGCGATGCTTTTCACGGGTTCTTTCACACCCGACCTATGACGCACCCTCAAAGACGCTCCCTTTTTATGACACCATTTCGGGAACTTTTCTCTAATTTTACACTAATCAATGCGGGAGTTGGGATATATTAATCTCCTCGAAATACATTAATACCTATACAATAGAAATAAAAAAAATCTGGATTTCTACGTTTCTTTTATTGAATAGTTTTCTTTTGAAATTTATTTGACTCTAAATCAATTTTCTGCCACATATTTTAATTCATTGAGAAAAGAGTGGAATTTTCATGTATCGTTTGGTTGTATACAAGTATCAACCTATAGATTTTCTTTGGTCCATTAATGGCATGTTGCTTTCTAAAATTAGTTTAGTAGTTTGTGGCTTTGACCTTTCAAAAAAAAAAGCTTAAATGTATCTAAAAATGCTAATATGTATTTTTGCTTGAGTGTTTTTTAACTTTTTTTAAATGCACTGATTAAATATATTTGCGTTACACTAATTATCATATAAAATAAAACCTGCTATAATAGCAGAAGTGTGGATAGAAATCTAAAAATTTAATATGATAAAGCTTGGTTAAAATTAAACTTATTTATACATCTTTATCTTATTAAAATTAAAAATAATTAAAAAGTAATGACAAATTATTGATGGAAGAAACTTTCTGACGTTCTTTTACTTCTAATGACTGCTACTGATAAATGTTTCTGTATAGAAGAAATCGAATTATTACCAACATTTTAAAAAACGGTAAAATATCGGTAGGTTTGATAGTTGTTATATTATATTACTGTTTTGCTTCAAAATTAGAATTAACAAATAAAATAGATCATTTTTTTGTATCATTATTTGAGCACAATATATGCATTGATAGACTTTTGTCTTTAGAGTTATCCCAGGACGCTAAGTAAAATTGAATACAAGAACTTCTTTATGGAAACCTACACCACAGCGGCAGTTATAAAGCTGCCGTAGTAAGTATAAAAATAAGCTTTACAGCAACAGATATACTTAGTTATTTTTATATAGCTTTAACTACATCACGCAGCCGGAATAAGACTCATAATAGACTCAAATTGCAATTGTAGGTTTAGTTGTCTTAAAATACTCTCGCTATATTATATATTTTGATATACCTGCAGAATCCAAAAATATTTCAATTAAAAGCAATAACTTTAATTAGATTTAGGTGCCCATAACTTCTAGAAACGCTAAATACTCTTGCTGTTATACTATTGTACCGTTACTACTATTACACATTTCTTTTTACAGCAGCTGTACAATAACCTCTACATATGCTAAAATAATAAAACATAATAATCATTTTAATGTACAATCGAGAAAAGATAATAATGGTTGCCAAATTAATTTTTAAGTCTAAGAAAGATGATTTATTGTGAAATACATCTAGCTTATAGGCTTTAGCCTCTCAGTAAATGTTTTTTCTGCTTTTATCAATTAGCTTAAAGCTTAGTGCACTAGCAAAGCGGACAAAGTCAATATAGATAGGTTCATATCTGGGTAATTTTTTGCGCCTTTTGAGCACTTCTTAGGGGCCACAATTTGGTTACCAAGTTTAACCCAAATGATAAAAAGAAACCTTGACATAAATCGTTTATTGTTTTAGTCGAACTTTTCTCTCTCTTTATATAAATCTGAATCTCATTGTTCTCTAATGGGCTAATTTCAAGTTAACTGTTAGAGACGCCGGTAGTATCGCAAATTTTAACACATTCCCGTAGCAGCAACCAAACACAAACCTAATTTTCTTAAATTTTTTATAGAAGCGAAGGTACTACCGGTCTCAACTTGAAACTAGCCCATAATTAAGTATGATTATTGACTATGTAATAGAGTAGAAAAAAAGTTTTCTACTCTATTTTTAGATTTATCAAACTGTTAAGCACACTTCAGACTTGTTGAAAATACTTTTAAAAATACAATATTTTTAGATGTTTTGTCGATTTTTTTTTCTAAAATTTAACTGGACTAAAAATCGTTTGTTTCTTTTATTGTTACTCTTAGACGTTTAGGTTGACTTTTAACAATTGAAGCTTGTTAGAAAACTCTATCAACCCAAGTCTACAATATTGGTTTAAGTCAATGTTTTAGAGCCTGTCAATCTTTGTCAATAGGATTCTAGTTTCGTTCAAAAATCGCTTTGGTAAAATATGATGTTTTTTTGTCCGGTAGTTAGTACATTATAGGCACTAACATAAGTACGATACAAACTCTTTCACTGGAAATTGGAAATAGTAGATAAATGTCTTTTTAAACTAATCTCAATTTGCGCTACGTTTAAGTTTCTAAAAACAACATGTCAAAAATTTGAGTCTTTTTTTAAAAAACACGTATGTCTACTAGTTGTAGTCATAACAGTGTTATGGAGTAAAAATGGTTAAACGAATTCCTTTAGTAACTATTAAATACAAGCTAACTTACCTAAATACCTTTAAAATGTGACAAAATTGGGAAATTGTTTTAAAATAGCCTTTTGGTTTTTAAATAGCAAATTATGGTTTTTATTGTAGACTTTTGTCTTATTGTTACAAACAGATGTCTAATTTTTGGCTTGTGTTTGTAGGGTATATAATGAGCTGTTGGGTTTAAGTGGCGATCTCTTGCCTTGCCTCCATTTCTTAGGTCACTCCTTGTTCTCAACAACATTTTTACTGTTTCGCTTATTCTCACTCCATGTATCTTGCGAATACATTTTAGACAGGTACACCAGCAAAAGATGCTAAGCTGATGAGAAGCAAATATCTCAAATCTAAGGCACAATTGCTTGTTATTTTATCTGACTATAACGTCGTTTATTGTTTATAAAATTTAATTATCAAGAATTTTAAAAAGTACAAAGTGTTTATAAACGTATGAGTCTGTTGGCAATTTTGAAGTTGGTAAATATAGTTTAAAGCAATTTCAAAGTTAGCTGTGTATTTTGTCGATTTTAGTGTCTAATTTCGGTAGTTTATTTTCTTTATTAGGTTAGATTTATAATCGATAAAAACTATTGAAGAAGAGGTTTAATGGATCAATAATTATGAAATGGATAATTAATTAACTGCAGAATTTGATTTAAAAAAAAATAGCGAGTAGATACTTCTGGCATCTTCAGACCGTTTGTCAATGATTTACGTACTATAACGGTGTTTTTTTATTTCCTCAGAGTTTTTTTTTCTATTAATGTTAGTTAAATTTCTTCATCTTACTTCCTCCTTTTTCTGTTAATGTAAGTTAAATTTCTTTCTAAAATTAAACGTTAAACGAAAGATTTAAATTATTTTGTTACTTCTTCATTTTTCTTTCGGTCCGTGGATCAACATTCTCTGCTTCAAATTACCAAAAGAATTTGCTTATTACACTTGATTTCTTATAAACTATATTAAAAGTATTATTTTTACACTTTTTCGGAGCATTGTTTTTGTAGGAAGCAGTTTATTTTCTATGCCACATTAACTCAAGATTAAAATTTGGAAAATTTGCATAAAAGTGAATTTACAAAAATCGACCTCTTGTATTTTACAATGACGCTGAAAGTGTTTCGTTTCGATTTCAGCACTTGATTCAAGGGTTAGGGTGATTTATTAGGCTTTTGTTTATTCAAATCTGATTTCAATTAACGTTTTTTTATTCATTGTCATTTCGGAAAATGACGAGGAAATGTTGAAATTGTATTGTGTTACTAAGTAATTTTCTGCATGATATGGTCACTATTTTTTTTTTTTATTGAAACAGAGGGTTCGTGTTTATTTTAAATCAAATGTCACATTTAATTCTAATACAAGTATTTACTCAATTATTACGAAGTTAATTCCTTTATGATAATATACTGTGAATGTTAGTTTCTCAAATTGCTAAAGTTTCCGGTTTTATTGCATTGTGACTTTACGACACTATACTGCACAGTAAATTTTAATAAAAAAATGTTATTAATCTAGTAACACTAGTAACTATAAAAAGAATGTATCACACAAAATGCATTAAAGGAGAATAATATTTACAATAAAAGTAAAGTGTATTTATTCTATTTCTATTGACAAAGAAGCATAATATATCGGATATTTTAATAACACCAAATGTACTTCTTTGTTAAAAACAACAAGTGATTTTGTCATATATAAAATAATATAAAAAATATTTAAAAAATTTTGTAAAATTTTTAGTTATACATAGACATGGAGATATTCCATGTTAATTTTCTATCTCTTTTTAGGTGATAACACAAAATCTATGTCTATGTTGCATTTCTTAAGTAAGAAAAAATATCCTTTTTTGTATTTCTTACTTTTACAATCGAAATTTTTTATCAGCTACTACCTAACTTATGTGTATAAAGTAAGTAAACCTGTATCATTGTTACAATGTCACTATCTGAGCATTTTCACGACTATACATAAAATCGAAAAAAATAGAATAATTAAAAAAATACAGTAAATTTAAGTGATAAATTTTGTTTAGTACTCGATAACGCATTATAGCTACATGAAATTTAAAAACCAGGAAATCAATCAAAAAGTTTATGAATTTTTTACACAAGTTGGTATTTTACTCTACCTCAGCACAGCAAATAAAAATTTATGTGTCTGTGGAATACGAACATGCTACATTGTTTATTTTTTAACAGTATTATAGTTTGTTAAATATACACGACTACATTGAAACAACTTTATATCGTTAATAACCTATTTACAAAGTTTGTGATAATTGTATTTTTATATTTACCGATTCTTTTGTAAATACATAATATTGTATTGCGGTATGTGTGTTATATTTCCAAAACTAGCGTGAAAGCAAACATTAGGTATTGATTTAAAAATAAGTTTCATGTATATCTACATGTTTTACGAAATTATTTATTGCGCAAAACGAAACTGTCACGATATGAAGTTAAAAACATTTTTCGAAAACACAACATTAATAATATATCACCTGCAATGACAAAATAAAAAGTATCAAATTCTATTTTAAGAAAACTCGAATTTACTGAAAAATTATAGAAGTACTTCTCTTACTGACAAGACAGGAGCGTATTTAACGTTGGTGCAATGGGCTGACTCATCAATGGACTTCGGGTCAAACGGTCCCTTATAGGTCTGTCTAAGAATGTAATATAATTTTGTTGCACAGCAAAACTGGGATGAGGTCTGTTTCATATTATAGGTCATAAATGATTGTTTATTGGATTAGTCAAGCTTATAAATTAGGTTGGGCCAAAAAAATCGATTATTTTTTTTAACTTCCGACACTAAAAAATTGTATTCTAGACACCTTTAAAAATGCTTTTTTATGATGAGCTTTTAATTTTAATAGAAAAAATTTCCTCATCGAAGTTTTCCATTTTTTTTCAGTTCCATATGGTAAAATCCATATCTCGTTATTCCTTGATTGTACAGAAAATTTGTATTAACAGTTTTTCTAGAAAATTAAATGCTTTAACAAAGGTATCTTAAATTTTTTTTATATCTCTTACTATTTAGAAAATATCGGAGGTCAAATTTTAAGGACTTTAACAAAAATTCCTTTTCTACTTCTCAGAGATAAATAATTATTATAAAATGCGCAACATATAGTCTTGTAGGAAATTAAACGATCTATAAAAAAAATCTCTTGTGGTTAATTGATTATTCTGACCATTTAGAAGATATTCGATATTAAAAACTAAAATTTAATATTCCCATTTTTTTTAAATGGTTGAAGTAATCGATTAACCACAAACGACTTTTTTTGTAGAGCGTTTAATTTTCTACAAAACTGTATATTGCGCACTTTATAATATTTAATTATTCAAGAGTTATAAAATTTAGAAATAAAAAAGAAATTTTTGCTAAATTCTTTAAATTTTGACCTCTGATATCTTCTAAACGGTAAGAATTATAAAAAAAATTGTAAGATATCTTTTTTAGAGCGTTTAATTTTCTACAAAAAATGTAAATAAATTTTTTCTGTACGATTAAGTAGTGAGGAGATATAGTTTTTGCCATATGGAACTGAAAAAAAAAATAGAAAGCTGCAATGAGGGAGTCTTTCCTATTAAAATTAAGAGCTCATCTTAAAAAAGCATTTTTTAAAAGTGCTTAGGACCTAATTTTTCAGTGTCGGAAGTTAAAAAAAAAGTTGATTTCTTTGGCCCACCTTATTATATATAAGGACTGGTCTATATTATTTCTATGAATTATTTCTTTGTGGCTTAACGGAAAGATGCATTCTTTTCTATTGAATATGTAATATGTAATTTACTTATAATCAATTCAAACAGATTTTTAATATTTGCTAGCTATTCACATGCAAATTTTTGGCCACTCTGTATAAATCTAAAATCAGTCTGTACCGTACATAACAACTCGCCTGCTACAAGCAAATGGCAAATCATTATTATATTCTTTGTTGTAATTTTTATTATTCTCTGCGACCTTTGATACACTCGATATATTATTGTAATTTATTAAAAGAATTTGAATGACTCGGTCTTTTATCATTTTCTCCGTAAATTATACACTTAGCTGGCTGCATTAAAATCAAAAAAAGTGCTAATTATTTTTCTTTGATTAAAACATCAAGAAGTGCGTGTCATTGTGGTGGGTAAAATATAAAAAAAATGTATATTTAATGTATTGAAAGAAAATTACTTTTATTTTAAAACATATGTTACACGCAACACAGGTAAGAAGCAAACAAAAGCAAATTGAACAAAACTTTTAGAATAAAATAAATAAATAGGTATGAATGATAAATTCTTTATTCATCTAATGTATAATTAATGTACTAGATAAAAGTGACTAATTTGCATCTAATGAATGATACGATATGACATTGGTAATATTTTAATAAATCGATAAGTTATTCTACCTATCCCAACCTATAATATGAGGAATATCTGGAAATTGATTTATAGCTTCTTATTTATTTATGTCTAATTTAATATCCTCCATTACAAAAATTAGATCAAGGTCAGTGTCGTTAGTCATTCTTTTCTACAGAATTAGGTATGCAAAAAGAAATCTCAAAAATTATTTAAACTTATTTTGAAACTAAATTCTTTTAAAAAGGTACTAATCCAGACACAACAAGTTTTTAATATCTATATCGGTGCTACCTGAGACAACCTGCTTTGAGTGAACCACAGATGCTTTAAACAATCATAATTTTGTCCTGCAGTGAGCTTTCTACGGACGGTTTTGCTATCTTGACAGACCCCCATCTACTTTATATTTGTAAACATCCAAGCTCAGGCAGAATTTACCAATTTACGGTCCGACTTTACTAAACCCAATTTGCTAGAGTCTTTCATAGACTACACTAAATTTAAATTTGATTTAACTGCATGGTAACAAATATTTGCCAGCAAAATGTACTCTTTTAAAGTCGAACAGATATAGAATGAAAAATATTTAATTGCCAGTCTGTTAATCTTTTTGAAAACATTGTTGATCTAAATATTTTTTTTAATAATAATTTGTTACAAGTTGATTTTGGTGTTTGATAAAATTTTTAAAATTATTTCTGAAACACCTTTCGAAAACTTTCATTATTTACAGGATTGCCTACGCATTTCTTTTAAAGTGGCGACGGCAGATAACATTCTAGACGTAGAAGAATTTTTTAATGATAAAATAGATAAAGTATTAAAAGTATGTAAAATCAATAAAGCTCTGAAAAATTTATCTATTAATAATGATTTATCTGAAGCATCGTCTCTTCCAAAACTAGATAAGAAATAATTCAATCAAATTTTTAAAGCTTTTTCTGAGACAAATAGTGTTCAATCTGCTAAACAATTAATGAAAAACAAAACGCAATTCTGGTAAAAATTTTGCAAAATACTATTAAATATTATTTTTAGAAACTATCGGACTTTAAAATTTTTACAATTGTATACTGAAAAATAATTGTACAATTGTATACAAGCAAAGCAAAGAAAACAAGATTTAATATACAGAGTGTTTCACGAGTGGTAATGAGCCTGCGAAACTAAAAATGCAACCAGCAATACAATTCCAAAGGTAACGAAGTTATTTCTTTTGTTTACAAATACATTAAAAAAAAATATTTAATCTTTCGGTTAACTGAAGACAAACTTATGCCACTTGCTTGTGAAATCATTCTTTGACTTACATGTGAACAACTAGTAGCTATTCTTCCTTTTGGCTTTTTCAAAGGTGGTCAATTTTTCCTTAAGGTAGTTTCAGGTCGTTCGTATATGGTGTCAGCAAGAGTTCTCCTCTACCTGGAAAACGTTGTCTGTATAAATTCATCACGGCAGAGACATTTTTTCTCATTACTACTCGTGAAACAGTCTGTATAATGTTTCACTATTGTAAAATAGTATAACACCTATATGGGTGAAATAGATTTGATATTTTGTTAGATGCTTATTGTGCTATACAAAATGCGTTTAATAATGTGGAAATAGTATGTACTTTTTAATATGTTTTAATTTATTTAAATACTCTTACGGTAAAAGTTGCGGATTAAGAAGACGGGTCAATTCGACCACCAATACCTGCGGGGGGGTTTGACAATGATAAGTTTGGTATTTATGGTTTTGATAAAGAATAAGAGAGGGATACCTACCTTAAGGGAGTGGTCAAATTTAACTTGAAAAATTCAATTACGGTCACATTTTAGTCTTTCAGTTTGCTTTGAAAGAAGCGGTTTGTTATTAGAAATAATGGCAAATCAACAAGCGCAAAGTATTCTCAGTGAAAAAGGGAAAAAAATGTTAGTGAGTGGTTCTTTTAAATTTTCAAAAGCTCATACGGGAAAAAATGGAGTGATTCGTTGGAGATGTCACATTCGTTCATGTGGTGCTAAAATTTATACAACTGTTTCAAACAAAAATTTAATAATAGACAAAATTGAGGAACACCACCATGAAAAATGTCCAAATATTGGAAGACAGGCTTTTAGCACATCTTTAAAAAGAAAGGCAGTTGAAGATATATGTCAAAAACACACCAAACTTATTTACAACAGAATTTTTTGAATCAAAATTATATTCTTTAATTCCTAATGACAACAGAGTTTTGGAGTTCAGAGCTTATTTGTATAAATTTTATTTTAATGATGTGGCTATATTTCCTCCAATACTTTGGGCTGCTGGGCACCACTTTCTACATAGGACTAACAACGCATGTGAGTCGTTTCACTCCCGATTTAATGCTTCATTTTACGGATCACATCCAAACATATTTGTATTTACAAAAATTTTAATTAACTTTCAAACAGAAATTTATGTTAAAATTAGAAGTGTAAGTTTTAATAAGTCACAAAGAAAAAATGTTGAAAATAAAATAAATTATGTCAATAAAAAAATTCATGATTATAAAGTGAATACAATATCCAGGTTCACTTTTATTAAATCAGTATGCAGCAATTATTTGCCAAATTTACTGTAATAAAATAAAAATGTTTTAATTTACCTGATACTTGATATTTTATTTTATCCTCTCCAAAAAATTCAAGACAAACAGACTTAAATTTTCTGTTTAGTACCTGTTTTATCTTTGCTAAATTTTAACTAGGTACCTCTCTTATTAAGTTAATCTTTTGAATTTAATATCGTGGTCGAACTGACCGGTAGGATTTACAGACTCCCTACAGGCGTCGTCGAATTGACATACGCTCTTAAAAACATTTGATAAATTTAAAAGACTTTAGAACAAAAATTTCCAAAGCATTAATTGAAAGAAAAATATTAATACTAGTCGAAAGTTTAGACAGTTCTAAAAAAATTAAAAGCAATTACTCCAGGACCTTAAAATAATATATTTACTACTTCAGTCTGTTTGAATAATTTATGGTTATTTTGTCGAAAAAATTTAGAAACATTAGAAAAAAAATCTAAAGAATTGAGTTTAAAAGATTTTAAATAAAACATTGATAAAGCAATAAAAAATATCAGTACTTGTAGGAAATTAAAGCAATCCTAAAATAATAAAAAAACGGTTGTTTCAAGACCTTAAAATGATATATAGTATGAACAGTGGTCCGTTGTACAGTCTATATATCAAAAAGGAAATGTAGAAAAGTTAAAGTAGCGAAACACATTGGATCTGCCCCAATTGAGAATCTTGGCTTTACATCAAATTTGTTAATCATATTTTACCTATACCGCCACTTACAATAAATTTGGCGTGCTCTATTACATACAACTCTTTGGTTTTCAGAGAATAATTTTGCTTTAAGTTGACTACATTTTTGAATTTTTTTTTAAACAAAAATTTCTTTAGTTTTCATTTTAGAAAATGTTAGAAAATGTCACATACAAACAATAATATACGGTATCACTAACAAAGGTAAAATAGCCAACTACTTTATCTCAATTTGTACAAATATGTTGGAATTCTTAAACCTCTTTTAATTTCAAGAACAAAACAATTCAAGATAATTTAAAACATTCTGTGTATCTGTGATATTGATGAAAGTTCTATGGGAAATAAAAAAATTAACATTTCCTTGAGCTATAATCTCCTAGATTCTGTCCTTAATACACTCATAATTATTATAACGCATTAAAGCTTTTTCAACTTGTGCGAAGCCATCACAAAGCTTAATAACTTCGTTTTTATTTATTCATCTCCAGTTAATGTGACCATTAAGAATAAAAAATGCTAGATTTAAAGATAATCTTATCTTTATGCACGCTACATTAGCGAATAAAATATAAAGAAAACAAAAATAATGTCGCCTGTAAATTTTCCCAACACTTAACGTAATAATTAAATTCGTTTCGAGCATAACCATTGACTTGTCTGTCGAAATTAATAATTAATAGACCAGTCCTTCCAGCAGTCAATTTCCATCAAAATTTCAATTGCAGAATTATTATTCAATTGCAGTGGACACATTTACATGCATGTTAATATCTAGTGTAATTGGTTGCACGTTATTACCATAACAAGAATAATTATAATCGTAATTTGTCGAATCGCAATTAACAATATTACTAAGATGGCAGCTACATTTTCAAAGTCACTTGCTAAATTTCAATGAATAAGTGGTTAGATGCTTGGCTTCCTCATGAGGTTGTTTCAGAAACTTCCTACTCCCAGATGAGTCTTATACAGTTCAATTACTTAGAGACCCTTTCCCACTTATAAAATTACTAGTCTGGAAAGATCTTAGATGCAAACCTAGAAAATCTGAATTTTTATAGCTCGGATCATTAAAACCTCAAACAATGTCTGCTGGTCTTAACACTGAATTTCGCAGGAAGCACTAGCAGTTAAAGTAATTGATAATCGCACTCAAACGAAGATTATATTTGTTTTGTGAGAAATGTAATTTGTGAAACCCAGTCTAGTTGTGTCCTACTGCTGGTAAGGTCTCATATTATTTCTTGACTTTGTTAATGTCTTCGATTAGGAATATTTGTTTTACTTCCTACATTCAGTGTAAAAATTGCTATTATAATAGAGAAATGGGAAAATAAACTCTATATTAGCATTTTGCGTGTCATGCTAAGAGTTTTCTAAATTTGGAAAGCTACGTCATGACAAAAGTACTGCGTAAATAAAAAATAAAAATCAAATTTGTAACAAACACTTCTCAAGATTTACTTAATTTAACCAATGATCAAGTTAAATTTGTAAGCGGTCCATTTGGGTACGATTTAATAATGTAATAAGCTTCCCTAACAAAGGTGGATAAGCTATTGTATATAGAAACAACAGAGTTCCTAATCCTAGGATCTTGATTAGAGTGTTTGCTTGGTTTGGTCACAAATTTAATAACAAAATCATCTCCGTCAACTCGTCAAAACGTAATTAATCTTCAGTTTTATTTAAAACACTTTCAGTAGAGCACCTTAATTAATTTTTATAATGTTATGATTAATTAGCTGTTGAATATATCCCTAAATTTTAATTAATTACTTTTTAGAAGTGCTTTGCTTGTATATTCAATCATAAAAAGCCCACGCTTTTAATTTTCACTGGAGCAGTAAATACATTAAACAATCAAGTTTTTAGGGATGTGTAGTTTTTATTTTTCCAATAAACAGACAAATGAATATTAATGTTTAAATACAAAATAATTTAATTTATTTCTGAATGTAATAATGTGTAGGTACAATGAAAATAACAAGTGACAAATTCATTTTATTATTAAAGTCGACTTTGTACACCGAGTTACGACGTTTTTAAAATGTTAATGTGGAATAGAAGACCCACCTTTTAGGTCTTATTTTTCTACAGGTCAAGAAGTGCATATACTACTTAATTATCATTGACTTCTATCACCAATTTGGTATTTTTTGTATTTCAATTTTTAAACATTCTTCGATTTTTTATGATTTTTTCTTAATAGTCGATTTTTTTCTGCTTTAAAGCTTTAATGAAGTATGTTTTAGGTACTACAAAAAATTTAAATAAGATGTCAGGAAGTAACTAGCTTTATTTACTCCAAGACTATTCTATACCATTCCATAATGATTGAATAAGTAAGAACGACTAACCTTTTCTATTGCAAAAAGCTTAAATAAGTACCCACAAAAATGACTAGCTCTATCTGCTCTATAAAGCTTAAACAGCCAAAAATGACTAATTTATTTAATCCATAAAGCTTAGTTAAGCTACTACCAATATTACAGGTTTTATCTACTCCATAAAATTTAAAAAAGCAAAAATGAGTGACTATTCTTTTCGAATGCTGAAATAAGCACCCGCGAAAATGACTAGCTTAATCCGCACTCAGAACTTTAAATAAGCTTTTCTACTTACTTTTTTCACATTCAAAAGCTTATTTTTCTGTTGCTCGTTAACATATAAGGGTTATTAATGCACTCCAAACCATTCAAAGGAGTTGGTTAAACACCCCTATAACGACCTGTTAACACCAACCATACAAACCAAAATTTTGACATTTATAAACTGTCATAATTATAAAACATTTATAAAAACGGTATGTTTGAAGATAAATGTTTTATTAAAAAAAACTTGAAATTGCCATAATTTATATTGTAAGCTTATTTTAATAAATACCTGCTTGTAGAGTAATGTGAGGTCTAATTGATATTAATGACAACTGAAAAATTTGTTTGGGTGTTTTGTAGCTAGGTAACAGAAAACAATCTAGATGTGTTACTAGAGATGTGTTAATAGAAAGAAGCAAATTAAAAAATTTTGGAATAAAGTTTTTCAAGTTTATTGTGATATAAGCAACAGAAAAACATTGTAATCAACGCTTTTGTTAACGTGCGATTAATAAACGATTAATAAACTAATAATGGTAGCTTAGATAAGCTACCATTAAAATTACTGACTTTACCTAGTTTACAAATAAGCAAAAAAACTGAGTTTATCGAATTTACTCTAAGAAGTTTTGTTGCGAGTATAAGAAGGCAGGAAGACAACTTACCTTGATAATTCTAATTAGGACTGATTTTGTTCAGTCCAATTAGACTGAGTGTCTTATCCAAAAACTTATTATTATTGTTGTTTATTATTATAGTGAACATTTATTATTGATTTGTAGTTTTTAAAGCTGCAAGCTTCAGAAGATTCTTAATTCGATGTACCGTTTATTGCATCCGTTTGTTGGGTCTCAGCTAGATTTTAGAAATATAATCTCATAGTTTTAATTTTTGCTGTACTCTTAAAGTTTGGGCTGGTTATCGGTTTTGTTTAGTTTTTACCTTAGAGAATCTTTTGCACACTTTTCAAGTATTTTAGACGTCTTTGTTTCTTGTATGGTATCTGGTATCACATAAAATTCTGTCGCATTGTAATATATGAATTCTCTTGTTTTTTACATTGTCTTCAACTTTGAGACAACTTTGAGAACGTTTAAAGCTGGGTCGTTTTTTGATTATAAAAGGTTAAATTTGTTTCTCTTATGTACCTATTGTTTCTGTTTATAAGCATGACCTGTTAACTGTAAACATTTTTAGCACTGTTCAAGCTGTACTGTTGATGTTGGATCATGACGAAAAAGACGAAAATGCCATCGCAAACGGCATCTATGCATAAAAATTATATCTTTCTAAAAAATTTATTCTGTAATTTTTTGCGCCATAAGATAGAAAAACAAAGTACATACTTCGAAAGGTATAACGACAAAAATAGGAGTAATATCGTAAAATTTATAAAATATTTAAAGAAGATAATACCAGCATTTGTATTTTCTTTAGTAAGCATATTTTGAAGCGCTTATGTGAAGAAAACTTCGAATTATCGCTTGTTTCTTTGATGGACCACAAGGTCGCCGAAACTACGTAGCATTTTAAACGTTTTTTTTTAATAAGAAATAAAATTAGGAACTTTTTATCGTGGTTAAGAGACAATATCGTTTTCCTTCACTGGAGTTAAATATTCAACATCGACTTTTATCAAGACCCACTTTTGTTTTTTTTCTTCAAAGTTGAATCTCATTTTCAACTTCTTTGCCAAGGTTAGAAACCATTTTTTATTATCGTTTAGGTTTATCTTCCATTTACACAATCTAAAAAGCTTATATGTATAAGGAAGTACCAACCCTATTGGCTTTATCCATTAAATACGCAAAATTGTCAGGTTTATCTATTTCAAAATGGTTAAATAAGCACACTTAACAAGCAACTTAACCTCAAGATACTTAAGTAAGAATCTTTAAAAATGACAGTCGTTATGCACTAAAATTCTTGAAACTTTTAAAAGAAAAATTAGTTTGTCTGGTAGTCATCTTGAGTTAGAAGCAATTAAATTATCACTGACTTTTGTAGACAAGAATGAAAAGGTATTTCACACGATATAAAAAAACTTGCCACTTCATTTAAATGACACTTCACTAAATAAAAGAGATTCTCAGGCGAGATACTTTTAAGTGTGAAAGCCGTTTTTGCCTAGCAAACTAATTACAAATTTGAATAGAGCTTATAACGAAGAGAACTCCTGCCACTATGTTTATTATTAATGATAATCCTGAACATAGGTGTAGCCCTCAAGTTCCAAGCACACAAAAACAACTTGACTCCGTTCCAAAAAAGCCACCTTTCACTCGAATGTGTGAAAATTCTAGTAGATCGCATCTTCGCAACGAGTCAACTGAGATTACTAATCTTATTAACTATTAAGATTTACATCTTTGGGTTAGGGTTGTGTGATGTTTTTTTTAAGGTGAGCGGAATAGAGACTCCAGTGTCGGATTACGTAATTACCTCACGTTTTGTAATTGGCGGATTAAATTCACAGGCAAATACAGGTGCTTGGAAAACATGGCTTAGAGGTAACGGCTAAGTGAATCAATATAACGACCCGCCTTTAGATATGACGTTGCATTTTGGGATGGTGCAGCTGATGTTGGGGGCGGAAAAATTCTGTCAATAGAAAGGCAGGGCTTATTCAAAACGCGGGATCAAAATCAATCAGATCGGTTCGAAAATGTAGCATATGTTAACGCAAGCTCGGTTCATTATTGGAAAAGCTGAGCTTTTATCTCGAGTAATAACACGTTACAACATGCAATCGTTAAAGCTATTTGCCAAGTTGTACTAACCTTGCAAGCCCTGACCTCGTTTATTTTGATTATTTTAACTTGTCAGAGGTCAGGCTTCTAAGGGAAAAGAGTGAATTGATTTTTAAATTATATGAGGCACATGCATGTATTTATCAAGGCGGTGTCATTAACTCACTGGAAAAGTATAGAATTTTTTTAATGACTACTACTCTTCTAAATTATCTATTTGCATTTATAGATTTTTACAACAAATTAATTTTATTTTTTGTATTTTTTTTATATTGAAATATAACAAACATGGAAGTAGATAAGAAAGAGGGGATGAAAAGTTGAACACACCAGGCGTCAGCTGAGTAGAAAATTGACCAAATAATTTATTTCGTTAGATAAATTATTACTGAAGTCTTAAAAACATCAATTTATTAGAACTCTAGCTATTTCTGAACTTAGTTTTTTTTAAAAATTTGAAGTTTTACTGACAATGATTTAGAAAACTTCTAAGAAGATAACGATTATCTAATTAGATAGTTGATAATTTTGGTGTAATAGAATGAAAATAATTTTTATTTTTTTGTATTATAATTTTTACAAAGTCTCTAAAGCCCAATTGTACAAAAATAGCTAAACCTTAAAACTGCGCTTAATTTATCTTTGCATTTTCGTCAAAGTCTTTATAGGATACTGAACTACCACATTCGTAGGTCCAAAGTGAAGACCAGAATAGGTATGTTCTATTGACAACACAATCAACTGGTGTCAAATGACAATTGTAAACACGTGTTAAGTTTTGTCAAAGTATTTGAGATCTTCTAAAAAACTGAGTTTTTTAGAAGTTTAAAGTTTATAACATACTCCTACACTTAGGACATCATCTAGGACAACAACTTGTTTGTAGAGCTACTTTAACGTAGAACTCAATTGCTCTAAAGCTTTTACTAATTAACAACTGTAAATCAATATGTCATTTACCTTTGTATTGTAGAGCTTTGTTCCACAATCATTCTATTATAAATTTTAAAGCATCTATTTTGTCGTTCTATTTCAAATCAAACATTTAGATACCTATTGTAATACATTTCAAAATGAATTTTGAAAATGTTTCTGTTCAATAATAAATATAATGTCATGCAAAAAAATGCAATTTCACGTCATTATTCCCTCGAAAAAACAATAACCGAGTAAAACAATAGGTCATATTCAATTGTGCATGTTAAATTTTTTTTTGGTAAACAACCACTAAAGCTTTCAATTGTATTGGGAATCGTGTCAACTAGAGACCTAGTTTATAAGCTCCCTTAGGCCTAGTTTAAGCTCCAAACCTCTGGAGACCTGCTGAAAATGATGAACAAACATAGCAATAACCCCATCGAGACTAGACCATTTCAATTGACAGCCTTTTTAGCAGCCAACTGTGTAAACAAAATAATTCACCCTTGCATGATAAATTATGATTGCTCGCGATAAATTCGTGGACGCCATAAACCAAGCACCGGAAGACTAAAAACGGAACCGAGATATACTTGAAATGCAGCATTTAAATCTTGAAATGGCGACAAGAATAAATTTGAAAATGTGGCAAAACTAGCCGTCTATCAGCCAGGTAACTAGTGAATGGAGTGACGTAGATAAGGTGACCTTTTTCGGATCGATAAATACACCGCCACCGTGCCGCCAACCACACCGCTGGTACGAGATGTTTGCGTCTTCACTTTCTGGTTGTTATTTAGATTGTCATGCACACTGCATCGGATGTTAAGGCATGAGACCTGGGGGATGACACCAACACCTCCGGTTTGATTTATTAGCTTACAAAGGCTCAACACAGTTTATCAATTTTGGAGATAAATCACGTTCAGTGTATCCCAAGAATAGCGACGATCCTATCCCTACTATCAACAAATGAATTTTGTCTTCAAGCGGTCCAAAATCGCCTATTTGTGTATCTCTATAAAAACTATTAAAGTGCTTTTTTTATTACCAGAATTGAAAAACTTGAAGGAGCTGAAATATCTACAGGCAGCAAGTCATTTAAAACATTTCACACAGTAAAATTATTACAGGAATTATTTAACAATTAAATTATTCTTTATAAAAAAAACCTTCGAAGTAAGAAAATAAGGAAATTATTACACAAAATTTAACCGGTGTGTGGGGTAACATAAGTTGCTCATGTGCATAGACGACATGATAGTTGTCAAAATGAAAAATAGCAAGATAAAAGTTCAACTTTAGTTCAACGTTAAAAAGTAAATAATTGTAAATTCTTATAGTTTGCTATTCGGAAACAAACAGTTGCAAATTGTATTTCATTTTATAATTTTTGTTTTATTTAGCAAATAACTAAAGTTACATTATATGTACGACGACATCACTGAAGGATCTATCCCCTAAAAAGAATTGTGCGCTTTGCGGTTTAAAAATTGTAATTTTATATAGTGTAATTCTACCCAAAGAAAACAAATGAGTTTAAGATGTCCAAATTTCTGTTTCTTTAGAAGAAAGATATTTTTGTAAATCGTAGAAAATCTTTTTGTGCTTGGCCCAATTGTCAGTTTTGACTTTGTTTCGGTCTTTAATCACTTCCAACTCTTATTGATATAATCTACTATTTTTCAACACTTGACGATTCTCATGCAATTTGAAATCGATCATTTCTCTTTCATCAGATAACTCTATTATCGGTTTGCATGACTGTTTTCTCTGAGGGAAAGGTCAGGCAGGTTTCGCGGCTTATTTTTCTTTAAATCTTTTTAAGTATTTTTTATTCTTAACTTTGTTACAAGACCTTGCAATATTCAGATATTTTCATTAAAGTTAATGACAAAGAATATTGATTTTCCTGTTTAAATATAAAGCAAACGAATTTATAATCCAGCGAAATTATTTTTAGATATTGTAAAGCGCAATATCTTACAAACTTCAGGAGTACAACGTATAACTTTAATAACCTATTAACTCCAAGTTATATATTAAGTTAAGCTGGCTCATGACTTGGAATTGTACCGAAACCATTTAGTCTTTAAATAAATTCCATTAAAGTCGTAAATAGTTCTCATTGCCAACATTTAATTACCATAATTTATTATATTAAATTTTCTATACCTACCTATATGGGTTAATAGCGAGATGACACACTGTATCAAATAATCGCTTTCATCAGCTTATTTTCTAGTGGCTATCGTATAATCTATGACAATCGATAAAGTATAGCTTCACTTAATTGAAACGGCTTCCTTTTGTATCTAATCTGGGGAAAACTTTAGTTCAGTCGATATTAAACTGACAATATTGAAAGCTTTATTTTCGAAATATGACAAAAGCAAAATAAATTAGTATCTTTGTGCTCATGAGAAAATAAACACAAGTTCGAATACTTTTAAAAGAAATATAAATTTTGTTAATGTGCATGTGTTGAGTATGCTGTTTTATTGTATAAGTGGTATCGTTTTCTTTAAGGGACACGATTTTTTTTACTCTAATAGGTTTTAACCCAGAATAAATCGTAATGAATCAATATTGAAATGTGTATGACCATAAAAAAATAATGTGGTTTTGCAAATTTAGCAAAAAGAAATGAAGGAAATTATTGAACAAAAAGAATTGTAAACACATGGAAGCTTCAAATAAAAAAGTTACTCATCAAAAATTGTGAAATAAAAGAATAAGCTCCCGTCCACAAGAAGGTGAGGCAAAGCGCGAGAAGAGACAACGACAAAGAAAAAAATAGAGAGAACTACCATCCACAGGTGATGTGGTAGGGCCCAAAGAGACACTTTGAAGGATATGGTATGAGTTTCTACCTCGTATATAACAGCTGATTTAATTTCTCTTTTAGGACCTCGTGATTTGTGTTTGCTAGGTTAGGACATCTTTTGTAATAACTTAAATTGATAGCTGTCTAGTTTTTTATCTATTGGAGTGCCTTAGCGAGAATAAATATGAATGTGCATGTGCGATACAGTTAAGTGTGTGTATGTCAGTGCTATAACATAAGCTGCAACACTTAGTTATATGGCGTTTTGTTTAATGTTTTAATTTTGATCTTGTTCTGTAAATTAGTAATCCCTGATTTTTGCATTCTCTTGGTGTAATGTCGGAGGCTTTCAGTTGCCGAGAATTTAATTTTTAATGCAGCCTTTGTACTTTTTAATATTCCCACTCGTAATCCCGCAAATTGGTTTATTCGTAGACATAATTTCCCAAAAAATAAACTTGGTTTTATTCTTTTCTTTGGAAATGGCTGGTGTATTCCCAAAGTATTTTTATTAGGTAAAAGTTAGGCTTAACTAAATTTGGAGCAGTGTTTAAATTTTGAAACCGCCATTTCGCACATTTTTACGATGCAGATTAGTTTAGATGAGCAGATCCCAAACGTGATTAATTCAAATTAAAATTGCGAGCCTTAATATAATAAAACTAAAGCGTACGCACTGCGACATGATAATTTTAATGTAAATTGCGTGGTTTTCAAATATTTATTTTACATTTTGACTCCCACAAGTTATTAGTTTTTAAGCATGTTTGAAAATCGTGATATAACTGCTGAAAACTGTAAAGGTCGTGTAAAATGTTGCAGGTAATTGAAAATACTGCACGACTGGATAAACACCGGTCTATTTTTATATTTGATTGTAATGGAAAATGCAAATTTTAAAAGCAATAAAATGTCGAAAACAAACACTTTGTAACTGAAAAATTGTTTATTGCATCTACTTGGCCAAATTCCACAATAAATTACGAACAATTTTAATTTCAGGACCAATTATTTCTGCCCAACTGAGCGTTTTTTTTTAATAGAAATTATCTTGTCAAATATGTATATTTAATTGGCAATTATTTTTTTAAGGACAAATTACCAAGCAAATTTATATTAAATATATTTCAGTCATATACTAATTACTAAATATACTAATACTTAATTACTAAATATACTTTAGTAATTTTAGTTCAAAAATTAGCTAATCTGCTGAAAAAGTATTGGAAAGCGAGATTTAGGCATATACATAGCTTTATTTTAAAATATTCTAACTAAATAAGTCAGGAGAAAAACTGTTAGTCTAAGAACCATGAAGTGACAAGTGGGTTATGATTTTCTGAGTGACTGGGGGCTACAACACACGAGCTGACATACAAAACTTTATCCAACAACTCCCATCGGCCACCAAATTCATAAAAACAAAAAAGATAAATTTAATTTAATCAAAAATCAAACATTTCCTTATGTTCTAATGACATTTTAAATGACAATGTCAAAATAAAAACTGGGCATATTTCTGGTGGTAAAACAAAACATAATAACAAAGTTGGTTTTCCATTGAATTAAAGGCAGCAATTGTAAGTTTGAATCCTCAAAATATTAAAATTTTAGTAATTTTCTTAACGATTTTTGAAAAATAAATTTGAGTGAGTTGTGTTGCCATCAGTGGGGACTTAAAAAGCTTTTATCTCACTAGTGACTTAAACGGTTTTTTCACTAGCGACTACAGACTTACAGACCATTTTACTTTTCTAAAATGAGCACAGTTATAGGCTTAGTATATAAAGGCACTAGATAAACATATTAAAATTTTCAACGATATCTGGCCGGCATCGCAAGATATTCGTGGTCAAAGATGACGAAGAGTAACTTTTCTCAAATATTTTTTTCTTATAGTTATCCGTTGAATCAAAAATTCAAAACATTATAATGCTTTTATTGAAAAATAAGAATTTAATTTACGTGAACAAATCATTGTTAACAAGACAGATATATTCAAGTTGTTACCTTCTATTGAAAAAAATTTATAAAGCTATTCTTCAAAATTATAAAAAATGTATTTAACGTTTTGATCTTAAAATGTCACAAACTTTGTTGACTTTAAAAATGAATATGTAGATATAGAATTTTTGTGTTGAAAGAACTAAAAAACAGAAAAAATTTTTTTTTGAAAATTTAAGTTTCTTTCTAGCTTCTGATGAAGTCAAAAATTAAATTCATTATTAAGCCTCAAACATGTCAAAAATCAGGACTAGACTCTGTTGGTGCGAGCCCTTCTTTTTTGCAACATATTGTCTAGACTAATAGTTTAGTATTGAAATTCAAAACATTGTTTAAATTTGTTTAATAGCCTATCTATTTTTTGGTCATGTCGGCGTATTCATTGATAAAATATGAAAATAGTCCACCCACACTTGTTTTATCAATGGAAGTCGCTTGTAGCGCGATCTGATGGCCGGTGAGCTTCAAGGTAACAATTATTGATTACAAAGTACACTATGGCTCCATCTGGAATTTACACCATGCACTTCTCGCGAACACATTCTGTAGAAACTCTGTTTCTGGTTATTGACACTAGATCCTCCACCAAAATCTTTCCGTGATTTAAAATGTGCAAAAAATACTTCTTAAAAACAATTAAAAAGGGTCTTCTGCAATAAATTCCTTTCAATAGAGCTGTTCCATTTTAATTGTTGTTCCTCGTTCTGGTAAAGAATTACTTACATTCGTTACAGACAAGGCTAATTCTTTATAGAAGATTCATTACAGATTTAAAGAAATTAAATCGGATTGCTTAAATTGGACACTTTATCATCCTGAAGCTCCAGCAACAACAAAAATAAAAGAAAATTCAAACTTGCCAGTTTATTTTTCTAATTTTGCTGTTATGTCTTTTTTCGCCTCTACAGAGCTTATAAAAGCAGCGGTTTGTTCTTTGAGGCTTAAGAAAATGATTTTGCTCACTTATTTATCACTCCCACGTTCTGTCTTCCGCGGGAAAACCCAGTTATTCTCACTTCGTTGCATTTTATTTTGCGTTTAAGACAAATGCGATTTCTGGGAAATTTTATGAAATATTTTGTTATTACTTGGCTTGGATAAAAAAGCCCAAATCAATCTTGGTAGATGCAAATATATTCTGGAGTATGTAGACACTTCAAAGTCTCACAGAACTCGCAAGTGTAATAAATCTTTGCAATTATGTTAGCACGCAACTGTTTTAGCTACAACCTCATCACTCAACTATTTGATAGCTGCCATTCAATCCCACATTGTGTTCTTGGTAAATTCATTATACAAAAAACCACTTACTTTACTTACTTAATTCTAAATTTACTTACTCTTTCGGATGTTGAAGTTGAGACGGCTGCGTAGGTGGTGTTAAGCCGCCCCCTAATAATGTGAGTATAATTAACAAAAATATAAGTCCTCTAATTTATTTTACTAAACAGCTATTTACTGTATTTCAAATAACTTTTACAAAAAAATTAAAATTTGATATCAATACACAACTTACTTTTACAACAGATTCATGTTTGTAGGCTCGTAGATGGCTTTAGCAAAGGCTCTACTACTTATATAATATGTATTGTCTATTCAAATAACTTTGGCCGGCGTAGCAGTAAAAGAAGTGGAGCTTTCCAACAACGTGATTACCGAAAATACGAGACACTCTCTTTCATAAACGCGTACCACATTAAATTCTCCGTTAGTCTATGATTATTAATGCATCTATAAATAAGGTTCTTTCTTAACAACAATGTTGGAATTTGGATCTTAAATTTCTTCAAGCCAGCGACCGTAAAACTGTTGATTTTTCCGCCTAAGCACTATCTTTTTGGGTAGTAGAAATGGTTGTTAACCAAAATGTTTTCAATCTACTAAAGGAAGTGACTCAAATTGGTATACTCGAAACCCAAGTCCCACCAAGTGAAGTACCAAATAATCTTATTTATAAGTGCGCTAAGGTGCATTTTAGTGTCCGAATATCCAAACAGATTTTCTCTACTTTCTGCAAACACGTACTAAACAGCTTCACTACTTTATTGCTTTACCAGTTAAAGTCATTTAAATGGCTTTTATAAATCTACTATAATAAACTTTACATCGTAACTAACATCGGACCCAAATATATCGCATCGCTAACGTAACTAACATCGGGCCCAACTGAGAGTAACTATCAAAGTTTTATATTTTTTTAACATAGTGACAGTGTTTTTACAGTTTATAACGAAATGAAACTATCACTTTCTTGGTTTTTATTAAGATATTATTCTTAGCCATACTAGTCAATACTTTCACTAGCAATTTTTAATAATATTACCTGCACAACCGGTTATAATTTATCATTTTGTCAAAAAACTGATAACGTAATGTTCAAAAAATATTTTCTATTCAAGTTCTATAAATACAATATATACATATTTTCTTTGTTGATAACTCCATTCACTAGATTTCTCTCTTTTCTATAAAACTAAATATTTCTTATTCAAAATAAAATTTTACCTAACAAGATGAAAATCGTGACTGCAGATGTTTTGACACAATAACATCTGCTTTAGAAAGAGTTTCGTGTTTACGTATGATAACGCGGAATCTCATGCTGCCGATAATATCTAGCGATGTACTTTAACGAAGTTGAAATTCATCGGAATTGTACGAATCATGAGAAAGGCTGATCCAAATTCAATAAAACATGCTCGAGGCATGCTTGAGACGCGTTTTAATGCTCCCTTTCTCCCCTTGCCAATCTTGATTAGCAACGACAGCAGTTAAGAGAAATTACATTGAAAAGAACAAGTAGTGGAATTAATTTTAAGTGTCTCGTCTGTGCAGATAAGACTTGTACTTTTTGTTTTAAAATTCCACTATCAAAAATTCGTTTCATTTCGTGAAAATCGTATCTCGGTCTTGGATTTTTTATTATCCTCAAATCGTTTATGATTCGGTTCTATCTGAAATTCCCATGTGAGAGACGTGTTCTTCCGTTGCAGATATTATCTAGTTAAGTTACTAAGTGTCTAAGGAGCTTTTCTCGGCTTTATTACTTCCACATCACAACCTCCATTCATTTCTATTTGATGGAATTTAAATCCTTGTTGTATTTCCTAAAACGCATCTTTCGTAAAATAAGGAAATTCGTGTCTTTTATCACGAGCAAAAATTGATGACTTGGTATGGCAAAAGGTGAAAAATATCCATAATTAGGTTCATCTGGCTTTCTTGGAGATTACGTTTAAAAAAACATTTTCGCGTAATTTCCCGAAGGAAAGCGAAAATATTTTGTTTAGGTGGTGTTGTTATCTCACAGTGAATAAATCAAAATTATAATTTATATTTAGCGATCAATGCTGACAAAGATAAATGATATCATTTTAACACTGGCTAGAGCGGAAACAATTTCATTGCCAATGGCAGGCAATTATAGCACGTTGAATCATAAAAAGAGAAGACCGGCAAGTACATTGGTGAAATATAGTAAGTTGAGGCCATTTCTCTGTGGTACATGGCAAGGACATTGATTATACAGAACAAGATCATGATTTGCATCGAATCTCGGTCACGGTTACAAGGGAATCGGTCGAACTGAGCCACGTCTTCCTCATCGCAGCTTCCTTGACACCAACCTGCCGGTTGCAATCTTTGAATAATTTAAATCAATTAATATTCATGTTCATCCCCTACACTTGTACCACATGGGAAATAAATCTCAGAGCATCTTTTGAATTGCACTAGTTTTTGCAAAACTTGGAAATGAAGGTAGGAAATCAATTGGCAGGGCCTTGGACGAATGTCTCCAGAGGATTTGTAACGGCTGTACCTTATTGATTAGCTTTTTTGGTGAAAAATACGACGCCTACCCCAACCTCTTCAACGACATCAATTTTTAACCGGTTCAAGGTTTCCCGAAATGAAAAGTTTACACCGACCTTTTTGATTTTTCCACCAGACTTTCAACTAAATTATTAACTCCGAGAAAAGTTTGTACATGTACCGAGAGTCCCATTATTTTGCGTAGATTCCACTTTCTGTTAGACTTTTATCAATAAAACACCTCATTTATTTCTACATTTTTATAACTCCTTGAGCTTTGTCTATATTTTTGATTTTTTATTAGAACTATTGCCTTCAAGTATAAAAATCTTTCTATATTTCACGCTCCTTTTTTGAAAATAGGAAAAAGTGCATGTTAACAAATAAAAAATGACAAGGTGGCCGATTTGAAGGTAACACACTCGTACAAATCCATAGCTTTTCCATTACACTCTAATTTAAAATCTTTAGAACTTTGTTTTAGCAAAATTTTTCAAATATTTTTTTCCTTATTTTGACGGCGTCTAATTTTTTGAGATAAATTAAAAAAAATAGATTTTTATTATATTTGTAGTATTACATTTTAAATTTTAAAATTTTGCTGAAGTCAATGTATTTTTACACATTTTTTCTACAATTTATGGATTGCTTCCAAATTTTTGGAATTAGGCTTTATTTTTTTTACTAAAAAAACCAGTACGTGTTGGAAATATAAAGTACTTATCTGCGATTACTTAGTGTTTGAAATCAGTTAATTACAAATTACAGGCATCAGTAACTAACAATAGGTAAATATTATAACAAAACTCTAAACTATTAGCCAACAACAAGAGCTAAAATCAATCTTAAGAAAACTCTTGAGTTAAAATAAATATAACAAATCAGAGAATTTTCACTTTCAGAAGAAGGGTCTTAGGACGAACGTAACAAAACGGAAAAAGACAGGAGCAAATGTCGTTGATGGCCAAGACAAAAGCAAAAAAAAGCTGGATGTCCATGTTTTGAAAAAAAAAAACAGGATTTAATATATTTCTAGCTAATAATATGTCAATGCATTCATATTTGACCGCTAGTATAGTAATTAATGAGCTGATTTCAAGTTAAAATAATACCGGTAGTAACTTCGTTTTCATGGAAAAATAAACAAATTCGGGGCTGTGATTCGCTGTTGTCATGGAAACGTATTAAAATTTGCGGTACTACTGATATTATCTCAACTTGAAATCAGCCCATTAGAGTATAAATCTATAGTTTGACATAGAAAACGCTCAAAATAAGTGTATTACTAAAACCTTAAATAATCACGTGACAAGTGGCTAGAAAATACTAAGAGCAAGTTTTTTTTCTCTCCACAAATTCTAAAAAAAATATTTAAATCTTAAAAAGTAAATTTTATTTGAAAGCTTGTTGAACATAAGTGCTGGTTTTATGAAATCATGTCATCTGATGTTTGGCGAACACCAATTTCTCTATTTTACTACGTAATTTTTTACACACACAGAATGTCTTAACAAAAAACCTGCAAAATTGTTGATAAATTGTCTATTTGGGCCCAATAAACACCAGACAAATATTTAAAGAGTTTCATTTTTTAACATCTTAGTAAACTTTTGAGATCTAAAATACCTACACAAAAAAGTCATTCTGTTTATTTCTTTTTGACAACTAAAGTAAATCTTAACTTAAAGTTTTTTCATTTTGTTTATTAAGACAATTTATTAAAACATTAATAACAATTATTATTAAGTCTATTTACAGTAATTATTCTACAATTTATTCCATATTTTGTTCTTAATTTTCTTTATTAAAATTATTTGACAACATAACTTCTTAAACTGTACAATTTCAGTCATTTTAATTAAAATTTGTATTATTCTAAATGTCGTCATTATTGCTAAAACTGAAAAAACAGAAATGAATTTTTTAAACCAAAAAAACTTGTTGCTTATTGAACTTTAAGTAACAGCAAATCAATTATTTTTAAAAAACTTAGAAAATGACCATTGGAGGAAAATATAAAAACAAGAAAATTTACGACTAAAAGGAAAAAAACAAAAAAAGCTTTTAAAACAATATTAGTACAGGCTTATATATAATTATTTAAAAAAAACTCGCAACTAGCCATAAAAAAGTAATTATGTCGGATATTAGACAATTATTGATATTGACTAATTATAATAATCGGTCAACTACTAGACCGATTGTTTGATAATCGTTAGTTGCTCTATTATAAATGCATAGTTTAAATAACTTAAAAATGAAACAAAATTTTATTTCTGTTTTTTTGCTTAAATAAGTTAAATATTCCATACGTTATAATAAAATAATTAAGATACTAATGCTTTTTATAAAGTGATCGAAATGTAACTGAATCAGAGCAGGCTGTGCCAGCGTAACTGTAATGATGTGTCTAATGTTAACACCCACTTCCACGGCATTCTCTGATTCAGTTACATTTCGATCTCAGGTTATTATAATACATTTTTAAACACAAAGCGTTTTTTTAAAGACGCTACTTTATAGAGATAAGTAGTTTTTTAATTAAAATTACCTTTTTTTTCAAGAGCGCAATTTTTTTATCATTCATTTAATTTTAGGGCCGCACTGCAAGGGAGATGTTTTAGACATCATAATTGCATACAGGAAACTTCAATCATTGCTTTAAGAAATTGAGACAAATTTTGATAATCGATTTAATTAAAAGTCTCGTTCAAGAGACGAGAAATTTGTTGGAACTAGTCAAATTCTATAAAGAAAAAAAAAACATTTTTGATGGCCAAATGCGTTAATCTGCAAAAGTGATATTTTTAGAATTATTAACATTTTATTTTGACAAGTAGGTAAATGAATTATTAAAGACATTCAAAACCAGAACATTTGTTTTGCAATTTACATCCATCTCTATCGAGTGTTTTTGTTTTAATAATAACAATGCTTATTTGGATTTCCAATTCTTTTACTTTAGAGAACAACTTTTTGAATTTTCGGTCAAACCAAATTTTGGCAAGTTTATCAAAGTTATTAGTTTTTAGCTTAAATTTTTGAATTTATTGTTTACACTTTGCATCCAAGTTAGTTATGATCTCAGTCGTTCAATTAAGCCTAGAAAATTTTTTTAAGAGAAAGTCTATATGAAGACTTCGACTTCTGAACCCATCATAGACAAAAGGTAAAAAAGTTTTTGATCATTCGATAGGTAAATAAAACCAAAAAATACTGTAAAAATTTATGCAAAAAAACAATTAATTAATGTTATTTGATTTCGAAATTTAAGCACAAAACATTAATCGGAGGTGTCAATACAATTCAAACACCCTGTAGCTACCATTGTTTCGGATTCAGCGCGCTTTAAAATTTCAGCAAGTTCCTCGCGATATTTTCTCTGAAAAGGTCATTCTCGATTTCAACGGAAATCGGACCTAACCTACCACGAAACCGCATCAATTTTCTTTAGCGGATAAAATTGGCTCGTATTTGAGGAACTTGACCTGGAATCGTGACCCCTCACAATAGATAGCCGTTCAAGATGATTTACAAACCGGCCATTAGTTCGCACATCCTGCAAACACAATTTAATCCGGGCGGTATCGTTATGCGAGTCGGAGCGCACAGGTGGGGACATCTATCATTCAGAAGGTTCCGGAGGGAATCTCCGTGACGTCAAAACAGCAGAAATTTCTCCAATCGAAGGTTACCTCATTACAAAAATACCACCAAAAAGTGGCACGCAGTCGGTAGGATTCGAACCTACGCTCCCAGAGGGAATCTGATTTCTAGTCAGACGCCTTAACCGCTCGGCCACGACTGCTCAATCAAAATTTTTGCCCGTGATTTCGTGAGCGTGGTTTGACCCAATTCGCAGACCGAGGTTTCTAAATTAGATGCTTCGATCGATTTGATGAATACCAAATGAACACAAATTTCGGGTTAAAGAGACCCGAAAAAAACCTATTTGAATTTGCAAAGACACAAACTTTGGTTGTGTAATTTCAGCTGTTCGCAAGGTTGGGGTTAATAAATTTTACGCACGTCTTCCTCTTGGTATTAAACCGTTACCTACTTCCGAATCGACGTTTCCTTCGAGGCACAAAAAGAATCGAACACTATTCGTCCTCTATGATGTTTCATGCATAAAAATAGGAAATCAATGCAATAAATTAATTTTTTCTATTGGCAAATTGTTTTTGCAATTGCTATTAATGTTATTGTTTGTTCAATTATTGCGTCGCGCGTCTTAAAGCCCTGTTTACAATACTAAAATTAACTAAACTTAACAGTTAACTTAAGGCATTTTTGGTTATATCTCTGGCTCCTATTAATAGTATACCATCGTCTTTGACTACTAAAATTATTAAAACATTGTCGCTTTTGTCTTTGTTAATATAAAGATTAGTAATAAATGTCGTGTGTAGCTTTTAAATTTAGTAAAATTACTTCTCCAGACTTCTAAGTTAGTAAACTGGCGCCTTTGGCGCCCAATAATAGCAAAATATTGCTTTTGTGTTTATTAATTTAAATAATAATTTAAGTTAAATTATCTTCGGCTTTTAAATTAATCAAGTATCGCCTCTGACTTGTAAAATTAACAAAAACAATGTTAAATAATAAAAAAAATAAAAATTTAAGTCAATCATACAAGATTAAAGACACATAAAAGTAACAGAGCGCTTTCGAAAGTAGTTATCTCTTATCATCATTGCCTAAATAATAATGTAAAAAGGAGAATTATAAAAAGTTAGAAAATACTAGAGCTTTTGTCAATAATAAATTAAAACGTAAAAAATAAGAAGATATACTAAAAATAAGATAAATCGTTATTTTTAGTAAAAAATATGTTGACCGATCTGACACATCAAGTAAATAAATAAATGAATAGTTACTATCTGAAAAATTGACAAAAAAAAATTTAGCCGCCTAAACTTGTGTGTGTTTATGTGTTTATAAAAAATAATTTAAAAATGTATAAACATTAATAGTACAAAGAGTATGAAGAAAAGATCATAAATAACTAAAAAACTATTGCAGACAGACTAGAACATTCAAAGCTGATTTGGTGGCCGAAATCGGTCACATAATAATAACCTATTGAGTCTTGGTCCAATGCTGGACAAATTTCATTAAATTATGTGAGGTAAATTTTATAAAAACTGATATAAACTGTTTCATAATGTTTAATTTTTTATGTCGCACTTTGCGTTAAGCTAATTGTTAATTTAAGTGATTGTAAACAGGGCTTTATTGAATCAAACACAAAGAAATAAAACAACAAAATAAATGAAGACAAATGCCAGCAGCAATTTTTAATTTGATTTCGTCACGTTCTCTGAAAATCAATACAGATAACAAAGTAGTCTTTATTTACCCAATTAAAATGCTTAAAGGTAATTAATTTGTAAATAAGATAAGTAACGAGTGTTAAGACAATATGTTGCTACTAATTCAGGAGTGCCTACCATATGTTGGCGTTGATAAAATGTAAAACCGGCTCGAAAAACAATGATAAAGTCCCTCTGACAAAAAGGAATTAAGATAGACCTCTTGACTCATGTCGCACCTCATAATAATTAGAAAGTTAGTTAATCATGGGACCTCACGAAGTCTTGAGGTTCACCACTGACCAAGAGTTAAGGTCAAAATTAACATGTTTGACAGTGTGACAAATTTTTAGATCATGTTAGTTTATCGAGTCGAATCTGTAATAAAAGAGTCGTGCTTGCTTCTCGCGGTTTAACTGGTGTTTACTGTTTGGTTTAGTGATACATTTTACTGTTGCTGCCGGTCGGTAGTACATACACTGTTGCATCTTCGGCAATAACAAAAAGGATTATTTATTCAACAGTTTGTAAGTAAATTACCTGAAAGAGTTTTTATCGAAAAACCGCTGAGACACTTTACAAATTGTCTAGTGAACCGTGAATTATTTTTACGATGTAGTTTTTATAGCTTCACAATTTAATTCTAGTTATTACTCGACTAAATAACTGATTTAATTGTATTGTTGTTGTTGTTGAGATTTACGATGTACTACTTGCATATTTGGTGTCAGAAAATCGAACACTTTTGTGAATCAACTTGATGATAATAATGAATCAAGTAATTTTAAAGTTCATGATCACCATATGCTCATGTGACTTAATTATCTTAATAGTTTACTGGAATTTTTGTCAAATTAATAGTTTGAAATTTACTGACATTGTTAACGTTGGATTTCTTCCGGTCTATCATATCCGCGATGATTTTGACGCAAGCACCTAACAATATAAATAAATTGATCATTTGAAATTTTTGCATTTCGTGGTTAGGTAAAAGTATAAATTATTTTGACCTTCCGACATTATAATTATTAGTTTTTAGTTAGGTATTATATTAGTCGCAAGTCGCAGACACTTTTAATTATATGAGCTGAATTTGATTTATGATTAAATTATACCTTTTTTATGTCCATGACTTACAAGAATTTATTAAAAAATACTTTAGTGCAAGTCATAATAGAATCTGTGATTGACTGATTGCTTAACACATTGCGTGCACTAGTTTTTAGCAAAAGCAGCTGCGTACAATTGAACTTGACCTAACAAGCTATAATAACCTAAAATACTAACATTAATCTATACGCTTTTCGCAAATATGTCGACCTAGATAAAAGTATAGTACATTTTTTATAGCAAAATGTACTTTGAAGTGGCCTCTAAGTGTATCAAAATATATTAAAAATCTGCTGACGTAAACCGCAAACAGCGGCCCGTTTTTAAAACCTTTTGCAAGTTTCCGAATGCTGAAAGAGAAGATTTTCATTCAATAAATATACGGTATTAGAAAAATATTATACCATGTTTTGTAATAACTTTAAATAGTAAACAAAAATATTTTTCTAACAACTCTACGCTTCGTTTGGATTCAGTAATTAAATTAAACGTTAAAACGTTGTGTTTTTTTAAAATTTTATTGTTAAAGCTTTCCTTATAAGGATAAATTTGTCTAAGGTCAAGTCGTCAAATTTCTTACGTTATATCTGGTGTTGTGAGCTTGAAAAGTTTCAAGAAAACTTTCTTTGAAAAATTGCAAATTTCATAAAAGTTTCAAAAGTAGGTAATAAAGGTTAAATAAAAATTTCTAGTTAAATGCCAAAAAAATGATTTATTGTCATATTACAAGAGTATAGGTATATAAAGATGCATTTTGTTGAAGAAATAAATCAGTTCAGTTATCATCATGAGTTATACATGATGATAGCAACAGAATTAGATATGTTCTATTAGTTTTATTACCTACTACTTATTTAGAATATTTCTGTTAACAATTAGTGCTCTGATTGTGGAATTGGATAGAATCTAGTTACTAACGTTATAAGCTGGTGTCAGCTTACAGTTGTCAACTAGTGTTGAGTTTAATCTAATAGCAAGTATGTATTTCAAACGGTTTTGCTCATTTTTTTTACCTATAAGCGATCTATAAACTACCTATAAGTACAAGCGATGCATTCAGTATTTTTTAAATATTTTATCAATATTTGATAATATCTTGAGCTCTAAAAAAGTGACAAAAAATGTCGTCTTCAGCTTAGAAAATTAGTAAAATGTCGAGTGGTTTCCCAAAATTGTCTTAAGTACTTATAATGTAACGTGAAGTTTGTCTTTAGCTCTCAAAATTGTCAAAACATCGCTTCCGTGATTAAAAATTAAGAAGATGTCGCCTACGACCTGCAAAATTACTAAAAGAATATCCCTTTCAGCCCTATTAATTAAAAAATTAAAACGAAGTATTATCTAGGGGTTCTAGAATTAATAAAAATACATCTCCGTATCTCCGTACACTAGTAAAATGTTGCCCTTAGCCCCTAAATTAAAAAAAATACTATTGTGATTAGTAAATTATTTCTACTTTAAAAAATATTAAAAACACCACTTTCAGCTCCTACAATTAGTAAAATATAGCCTCTTGGTACCAAATTGAGTAAAAAGCGTTTTTGGTACAAATTTATTAAAATAATTTTACTCTTGTATTTACTTAATAAAAGAAGATATAAAGTATCACATCCGGTATTTAAAATTACTAAAATGTTGTCAAAATTTTGTTTAAAAAATTAGTAAAATGTTTTTTTTTCTATTTTTTAAATTAAAGAAACAATGCCGCAAACAAATCTCCGTCTTTTGAAATGTTTTTTCTGGCTTTCGAAGCTAGTAAATTATCGCGTTCAACTCCCAAAATTAATTATAAACTTTGTATGCTTATTAACTTAAAAAAGGTAAAAAATGTTGCTTCCAGTTTCTAAAATTACTATTATTACTACTAAAATGTTATTTCTGGCTTCTGAAATTATATCAGCAATGTCGCCATTATTTATGAAAAGTTACAAAAGCTGTTGCTTCTGATATATAACAATAGAAAAATTATTTTCAGAATTTCAAAATTACTAAAATGTCGCTTTGGAATTTTAAAATTAACAAAATGTTGCTTTGAATTATTGGAATTTCAAAAACTTTTTAGCGTTTGCCACAATTGATGTAAAAAGTGTTTTAAAATTAGTAAACTGACGCCTTTCGTTAAAATTAGTAATAATAATAAAAAATGTTAATTTCAGTTCTTAAAAATACAAAAACAATGTCGCCTTTGTCTTTATACTTTCTAAATTTCAATCTAAATTTGTAAAATTTGTTTTTTAAAATTAATTAGTCGTTCTTTTTATTTTAAATTGTTATAGGTGTTTTTATTGGGGTTTAGGACAATAAAACTTTTTGTATTAACTGCCTGATTACTTTCGGTAACATTTTATTTAAAATACCACTTTTAGTGGCTAGCCTTCATAAAGATGCACATGAACTCTTATTGAAACAATTTCTGGCTATTAACATTGTTATTATTTACAGCTTTTAATAAGATGAATTTCTTAATAAATTTGTTTCTTTTTATTATTGTTTCATATACACTATCAGAAAAAATTTCTTTGGAATTTTATATAAATAAACTAATAAAATTCGAAATTTGGTGTTACGGGGAAGTGGACGACAAGGCAAAAAACACTTTCACAAAAAAACACGTCCACTTCCCCGTAACACCAAATTTCGAATTAAAAAATGGACGTAATTCACCAAAATAAACTAATAAAATATTCTTTACTAGCTTCTTTGAATTTTTCATCAGAAATAAAACGCTTTTTCAAAGTCAATTTTATAATTTTTTTAATAGAAAGTAGTGCACATTGAGACCATGCAATAAATGCCGTCTATAAACTATACAGTAAGTCTATAAACTCACAGTCAATAATCTGCTAAACTATTTTTTCCTGTTAACCTGAAAAATGTAGTTACCAATTTGTGCGTTTTCCCTCTATAGCAGTTTTTGTTATATATTTTTTTATTTTAATGGTTTTTGCACTTATGATATACATTTTTAGTAAGCATAACTTCTTCAACATTACAAAAAATTGTTGTCATCAATTTTTTACAGAGAATTTTGTGGGAAAATAGTGGTAAAAAGCCAATATAAAACCCATTGCTTGGATTCTTTGTAGAGAATATCCAACACTCAGCTAATCCTGTCACATATCTTTCCTTTTTCCTGTTCTTTTAAATAAACAAAGAGTACGGTTAGCAAAAAATTACACTTAACCAGGCGTTTTTAAACGTTAAAAAAAGTGTAGATATGCTATTTGATAATTTTTGGAGACTTGCCAGATGTCGTCTTACCTATTCTTAATTGCCAGTTCTAAATGTCTTAGAGTTCATTTAGACAAACTATTTAAAATTTGCAGTCATCTGTGGGATAATTTATTTCGAAAACAACAAATTTTTCAAAATGAAGATAAATTGTCTACTTTAGCCATAATTGCATCTCGTATTTAATGTAAAAGATAATCATGTTAATTAAAAATTAAAATTACAAAAGAGGTAATTAACTCATTAAACTACGTAGTTAATTTGTTTCTTACCGCCATCAAAACGTTTTTCTGGTTAGAGTGAATTTCAAACCTTGAACAAATTTACACATCTGTGAATTCTAATAAAATTAAAAAAATACACTATTCACAATAATTTATAATAAGATAAATATCTAAAAAATGTTGAATTGTTATTATTCAAATTATTATAATGTTTTTTTTTCTTTAACCAAAACCTGCTTATCCAGGAGCTACAATTGATGTGTTATATAACTATTCTTTACCATGACCAGTGGAAATATTTAGAAGACAAATAGAGAAATATTTTTTCTATCTGGAAAAATAGCAGGGTCAAAGTAAAGTCAAAAAGCAATAACCAATGATTTTCTTATCCAATAGATTTTTTCATAAAATCTAGCAAATAAAATATCCAACAACAGGTTTTATTAAATATTGTAATTTTTCTTCGTACTGTTAGATTCTTACATGGAATATTTTCCAATAAGTAATATTGAAAGTCAAGCGGAATTTTCCACCTTTTCTTTTTATGAATGTAGAGGTACTTCTCATAATTTTGTTCAATTGATAAGTGATAAAACAGCCTGAACAACTTTTCCAAAAATTAATCAGCACTCAAGAATATGATAAATTGCAAAATATAGTTGTGAACTGTGGCATAATAATAATTAAAACCTGTTTATAAAATGACAGCAATTGACAAATTTTGCTTAAAATCATTTTGATATTTATGTTGTAATTAGTTTATGAATGTAAATTTAATTTTAGATTTATGGACTACTAAAAACATATAATGCTTTCGTTTAATGCTCCGCATTAGAATATCGTAATTTCTTCTCGTAAATAGCAAATTTGACACATAATTAACACACGTATTATGCCAAAAGTGTTATAAAACAAAAAAAAAGGCCCACATATTGTACAAGGATCTGAAAAAATGTTTCCATAGATTTGTTGAACCTCTTTAAAGTTCTTGTGATCAAAATAATGCAACTTACGTACACACCAAGTTTTCACCTTTATTGCGCCAAAGTTTGAAATTAAAATTCGTTTTTTTAAATAAAAACATTTTGAACGTCATTTTACTGCCTGTTTTTTAGTTTAAATCTGTACTATTTTTAAACATTTTTTGTTTTCTGTAAAATTGAAAAATTTTAGTATCTACTCTAGTTTTCAAATAAAAAACTACATCAGCCTAAAATTCTACAATTTAAGTGAGTTACCATGGTAATTAATCACTTTCATTTAATCATAATCATCAAATATTACTGAATTATCATAGTAACAGATTAAAATTTTTAACTTTAATTTTCTCAGTTATGTATATTATTTTTTGATTCTAAAGTTACAGCAAAAGCAAAGCTCTTACAAAAATCAAAAATTATTTAGAATTAATATGGCTTTGCAATAAAAATTTAGCACTTTAAAATCAAAATTAAAAAACAATTCGATGTAAACATCCTCTTTTTTTCAAAATGAAGTGTTTTTATAAATAATAAGTAAAATAAAAAGAGTAACAACTTCTGTGGTCTTAGCAATAATACATCAATACATCCATATTTCATTAAGATAGATAAAGAGGTTAAAGACTATTAATAATAAACCAATTTTAATTATTATTAACTGTGTTTTTAAACGTTAACTTAGTATAAAGGTAATTCAAAAAAAAAAATAACAATTTTACACTAATATAAACATAACATAATATAAACATTTATGTTTGGGTTATTTTTAAAAGGCTAAGAAGTAAGAATTAAAATTAAATCTTATGATATTCGCTTTGTGCATTTTGTTAGTGGCGACTTCTATATACTTGTAAGCTAAAATATGCAACATTACAATCGATTTACTATTAAATTATTTTTAAAAATATGCGTTGAGAGCTTATATTTATGTCGCAATCATCTAAATGCAGTTTTTAAATAAGTAAGAAAATATTCATTATTTTCATTATTTTCTTACTTATTTCTCACCTATTTAATACAAGTCCTGTTATAGTACAGCTTGCTGATAGGATGAATAGTATATGAAGTTACTGGTTATTGGAGCACCTAAATCTGCTATTGGCAGAAGTAACGGCAATACTACCTACAAAAGCGAAAGTGTTAGAAAGCAATAATGTTAGGATTATTGGTTTTGATTGAAATATCGTACGATTTGAGAGCTAAGGCTTAAACCTGTCGTGGCAGAACTGAAAGACATTATAAGATTTTTTATGTAAACAAGGCACCTAAATCTGGAACGGAGGCTACTACATTAAAAACCTGCTATGTCAGTAATTGAAGGCTATAAAGACACCTACAGCAGCCGCTAAAAGGCATTCTTGGTCTGCACTATATTGAAATTAAATTTTGCAAATTTTGATCAAAATTTGTTTACTGCGGCAGTCTTTTATTTGATTTTAATAGTGAGACCTTACAATTTACAACAGAATTTGGGTCTCAAGCCACATTGGCTCCACTAGCGTTTACGTTATCATTATCAACTAAAATTTCGAATTGTCAACGCTATGATAAAGGGAGCTTTAAATTGATTTTTTGCTTACCTTTATCTAAAATTAATAAATCCAAAATTGTAGAGGCTCTAAAAATATGACAGAAAGTGTCATAGGAATAGAAAATTTCATAGCAGCCTTTACGTGAAAAATTACATTCTGTTATTCTTACATTTATTTCAATCTTTAAACTCAAAGAATAAGAATTTAATTTTTGCATTATTACATTTTTTTAATTCTAAAAATAAATAAAAATTAACAAATAATTAAAGAAAAGGAATAATTTCAACGAATGTTAATCGGAAATTATTTGATATTTGCTAACGACTGAAAATTATTCGTTATTATTCGATGTTTATAAATAATAATCACTTCGTTATTTTTTGTTATTCATTATTTTTTAATCGCAATAATTTTTACCCAGCACTGTTATGGTGTCTTTCAGTACAATTTTTACGGCAGCTTTATAATTGCAACTGCGTTGTAGATTTGCATTAATCTTCTTTATCTAAGTTTAGGTAGCGCCCCAGTATAGAGGCATGCCGATCAGTATATGTTATGTTAATTTGACACAAAGATTCATTTTTTTGTTAGTTTATTGCAACGCAAAACATTAATGCGACTGTCAAACCAGTCATACTTACCGTTGTTTTGCTATTTTATTGCTTTGTGTGCTTCGATTGATTCATTTAAGAACATAAAATATGCATACCCATCATTAAATTTGTTTTTTTGAAAAAATAGCAGAGGAGCGAGGGTGTCAACCGTGGTATCAATTTTATACTTATTATTTATTAATTTTTTTCTTTTTCAATCGGATATATGAGAAACAAATTCAAAGCCAACCATTTTTTGCAAAAAGATTTAATAAGGTAAATCTAATAAAATTTACTTTTTCCGCATTCTCTCACGACCAAAATGAACAACTAAATAGAACTGAAAAAAAAAAATGTTTGGAAGCATAAAATATTCGGCTTAGCGTCATGTTGGAATAAACGAATAAATTAATGCCCAAACGTGGAGATCGTGCTCTTTAATCCTCTCAGGTATTCTTCTATAAAAGTCAACTTTCCGTAAAATAGGCAGTAAAGCTCGGAGTCCACTTGATATTCCGAGCGTAGTTCCGGCTTTCCGGTGGTTCGGCAAAAGCCGGCATTGTCACCTAGGTGGTGGTCGTCGTCGTCGAGCACGTGGTGATGTTGTCATGCTTGTTGCAGGGACGGCGGCGGGGACGGCGGAGAAAGACGCGGTGGAGCTCGGCGCGTGCCCAGTCTCCGGCTAGCGAACGGACGGGTGGCCGCGGCTCAGTCCGAAGAAGAGATCCGTTCGCCGCCGCCGCGCCGCTTGGCCAAGGATGACTCCATCAAGATCAGCATCGAGAACACCAACACGTGCACCGACTCCCTGGTGACCGCACTCGATGACGAGACGCTGCTCATCGCGGACTACCTCTCCAACGACATGAACTACAAGGGCAGCGGCAAGGTCCACTTCGGCGTGGACGACGTCTCGCTCTATGGCACCCCCAAAGAGGAACCGGGGCCCACTCCCCTCGGCTCGGCCGAAGCCGGAAAACAGAGCTTCATCAAGAACCAACTGCAGGCCCTCTTTCAGCCCACTGACAACAAACTCGCCATGAAACTTTTCGGATCCAAGAAGGCACTCATGAAGGAACGGATACGCCAGAAAGCCGCCGGACACTGGGTCATACATCCATGCTCCAGCTTTCGGTAAGTACCCACTTACTTTACCAACAAAAAAACACACTTAAATTTGAATTGCTAATTCGTGGATTTACACAAAAACATGATTTGTTTGTAACATGAGGTTAACGTCAGACACAAGTTAGCATTTTTTCATTCCGAGTCAGCTATAAAAATTGCCATTGACACCTTTAAACAGGTTTCGAGACTACTTCCGAAAATAAAAACTACTGGAAATCGTTTCAGAAAATAATTTCCTAATTGTAGAACTTGCCAAAACTTTTTTATTAAAAGTTGCGAAAAGTTTTTCCAGATCCAAAAATGTACAGGCAAAGCAATATTAAGTAACATTAAGAGCTTTAACAGGAGTTTAGCTGTTCATCAAACTTTGCCATACAATTTGTAAACACATGTATTAAATATCAGGCGATGAAAAAAAATAGAGAGAAAATCTGAGAAGGCCAAAAGAATAATTAACTTTGTCTATTTGAGATAATGTTATTGTTACATATCACTGTATTATTCTATAGTACCATATGATCAAAAAAATTTATCCTCTAGAAGGCTGTGAAATGCTTTGTGCCAATGTAAGTGATGTGGAAAGAAACAAAGTCATAAGCCTTCCTAAGATTTTTTTGTTCATATTGTATTCTAACTTTTGCAAAATATTTTTTTGCCTCATACTTTATGACAGGTAAAAGTGAAATTACCGCACAATTGATCACTTTGGAAACTCTTTAATTACGATCACTTGCGTTTTTACCACACGTGTTCGGTGAAAATGAAACAAATTTTTCAATTCTCTGATATATTTATAAAAAATTATTCTATAAAAAGAAATAGCTATTTACATTCGTATGTGGTAGGCTTAATTTTACAGGCGACAGCTTTGTTTCAGTTGGAGCCTGTAAAATTAACTAACGCATAAGATTTGTATAATTTTTTTTGTCCGAACGAGTCAAATTCTGTTTTTTTGCGCCATTTCAAAAGTTAGGTTAGGTACAAATAAATTATAAAAACCAATAAAACGTACCCAAATGCGGCTTAAATATTCTGTCATTGCTTGCATAATGTTCTTTAAAACATGTTCAAAGGTCTTTCCAGTACTTTTATTCACACTTTTTCATTCTAAATTGATAATTACTGAGAGATTCAACATTCAGCAAAATGGCCACAGATCCATAGAATAGAATAATGACATTTATTAACTAGACAGGAACATACAGGTTCTGAATAGATGGTGCTGTAGCGGTTTATTTTTAACATTTTGTTCTATATAAAATTGCATATTATTTTTAAAATTATCTTAAATACACACGTTGTCTTTTTTAAAATTCATTAACTGCAACTTTTTCCAAAATATACTTTTATACCTATAATTTCGTATTGTTGTTAGTAATGGGGATCCACACTTGAACTACGCTGAGCGTTGTCTAAGGTCTCACACAACGTTTGACGTAAGACCTGTGACGTTTCAGCGATTTTTTTAATATATTATTTTTACACACTAGCATGTGTAAAATTCACTTTATTTACTTTTAGTTACTTTAGTTACTTTATTTCCACAGATTCATATAATTGCAGTTTCTGTCAATTAAAAATAAGCTTTATTTATAACTTCATAACTGAATTTATATACGTTTGCAATTTTCTAATATTAACAAACATTTTTTTCGCATTAGAGATTGATTTTTGAGAATGTACGCCGCTTAGTGGCGATACGAATCAACATTTGTGCTACATAATATTTTTTTCAGTGTTTTAATTATTACATAATTATCTAGATACTAATAGCTCCGAATTCTTCGATAGTTCAAGCCGTATCCAGCCCATAACCGTCACTGCGATATCACAAAAGTGACCAAAGCGGTGAAACAGAAAAAGTGAAAATTTTTAATTAAAAAAGTTTATAAACGAATTTAAGAACAGCTCTGTCGTAGAGAATTAAATTTTTAATACGTGTATTGAATGTAAACAAAAAAATTACTGGAACATATTTAAAAGCTATACATATACAGGGGTGTTCCAAAAAAGTGTCCCAAATTGTTGTTACTTTCAAAATTGAGTTCAAAGAACACGAGAAAATCTTTTTTGTTTGCAAGATACTAGCCCCAAAACATGTTTTTTAAAACTTTTTTTAACATTTTATAATTATTTAACCAACAAGTTTGTCAATGGAAGCGGTTAATAATCGAGACATTTTCTGTTGCTTATATCACAATAAACGTGAAACAATTTATTCAAAAAATTTTCAACTTGCCTCTCTCTAGTAACACATCTCTAGTAACACACCTAGATTGTTTTCTGTTACCTACAAAAAACCCAAACAAATTTTGCTGTTGTCAATAATATTAATCAGTTTCATGGTGCTGTCTGTCATTATTATTTAATAGTGGTATTATTGTTAAAAATATAGAAGAAGTTTTAAATCTCACTCCACCAGAGATACGAAAAAAGCCAACGAATCTTCAAACATACCGTTTTTATAATTTTTTTATGATTATGACAGTTTATAAATGTCAAAATTTTGGTTCGTATGGTTGGTATTAACAGGTCGTTAAAAGGGGTGTTTAACCAACTCGTTTGAATGGCTTGGAGTGCATTAAAAACCCTCATATGCCAACGAGCAACAGAGAATTAAATTTTGAGATGTGAAAATTACGAGAACAAAATTCTTTCTGATTTTACAATATTTATTTTGATTTAAATTAGATCAGTTTTTTGAAAAATTTTAAGTAAATTTTGAGATCTGGAAGACATAAGAAAAAAAATCATTATGATTATATAATATTTATTTTGATTCAACTTAGATTTATAAAGATTTTTTACGATTTCTTAATGTTTGAAAAACCTATTACCTATTACAGATTTCCACAGTACTTTTTCAGTTAGTAACCATGACGACGATACTGTTGTATTATTAAAATATTCAACGATCATGGTAAAAGAATGGTGTATCAATTTGCTCGATAATCTATCAGCTCATCTGGGACCATTTCAGAGAAATCGCAAGAGAGGTTGCTCGCCCATAAGAATTAAAAACGAATTTATAAAAGCATAAATTATAAATAATTTTTTACAGCATTGACATAAAAGACACTGAATTATTGCTTGTTTACTATTTCGATTAATTAAATTAAATTAAATTGAAATCAAACGTCATGAGTGTCTAAATAGCGATTTGAATATTTGGTCTCCCTGACATTTTGTTATAAATGCAAACTTTAGAGTTAAATACGTTAGATTGTATTCAAAAGGTGACCGGCATTATAAATCTTAAATAAAAAAAGTAGAAATATTTCAATTAGCTGCTCCAAATCTTTAAATTTTGTTTAAAATAATGAAATCAGTCAGTATGCCGCGGCATCTAGCAGACAATTGCGTCAATGGTCCCAGCTTTTCCAGAAAAATAAGAAATTCGAGGCAGAGCAGAGAGATAAGTTGAATCAACAAGGTTTTATCATCATCCATTCAACTGATAATTGTCAATTAAACTGAACTGCAATATCATGCACACTGTCATTTTTTTATCCACTTAATTTGCATAAGTATAGAGATTCATTTAAAAAATTTGCGATTTCGTACAGCTTTTAATAAAATTAGGGTGCTAAAATTAAGAAATAATAGTCATAAACTTTATATGACTTTCCATTAGAAGAAGAGACGATGTGAGCATTTTATTGTTCTTATTTTCCAATTTTATGGCGTTAGTCATTGCAATTAGACTTGATTAGTTCGTTTAGTCTTTCTTACTAGCTTTATTATTATTATTTTAAAATGTAGATTAGACTTTATCATTGTGAAATACCATTTTTGCATAAATAACTGCGAGTTTGAATGGCCGAGTCAATGTCGTGTACGACGATAATCGAGGAAAAAAAATTTTCATGCAATTACACCGATAGCACTGTTTACATTTCGCTTCTAAAAGAGGTGTAAGCCGACAGTCTCGTTTTATTTTACAAAACATGAGTAGGTATTTTTGTTGTTCTGGAGTAAACCTAAGAGGATTACAAAGTTAAAAACTCGTCGATTTCCTCTGGAAACACGCAATTAAAAATGCACAACCTTTTTGCTTATTAAATTCACTTATTACGGGTATGCTTATTTTGTAATTAAACAGACACGGCAGCTTTCGGACTTAAGAAAGTAAAATTTGTTTTGGTTTAATTTGGAAAACTTTACTAGTACTGAAGAGGATTATGCGAGCTTTATAGATTTTACACTAACGTTTATATTAATTTTAATAGACTTATGAATAATTTTACCGGTGCGGGAGTTCGTATTGCACCCGCAGTTAATTTTCTCAGAAAGTTGGTATACGAGCATCAAAAATATTTGGACCCTTTTATTTGCAAAGGGAAAATCAGTTTGCAAATTTTGCAATAGGCTTTTCAGTATTAAGAATCCCTAGCTTCAACATTAATTTTATTTATCCATCACGGAATTTTTATTTCTATAATTGTAATATGCAAAAATAATAATAGGCCAAGCTAATTAAAGTTCTGTCTTCCAAAAACTGATGTAGAGTTTTGGAATCTTCTCTAATTACTCAAGTAGGCTTCTGATATAAATAATCTGAGCTTGCAGTGCCGATATCCAAGTGGACGTTCAGCCGATATGTTGAAAAGATCTCGAAGATTTAGAACTTTGGCCGGAATTTCTCAAAAATAAGGGATTTTTAAGGCTCTTAAGCAAAATTATAGAGCAATAAATTCTGCGTTAATGGAACACCAATTCTATGCAATTCGATTACGTAATTTTGCAGAAAAATTACTTCAAAAAATGACAATTTTATACATTTATCCACAAAAACTCACTTTGTCTCTATAAAACACGCCATACCTTTTAAGAAACTAATTTAACTTAATATATTAGTTCAAAAAGATGATAAAAAAACATTCGGTAAGCAGATATTAGCGTTTTTAAATTTTCTGGCAATGGTAAGTATGGTTAATGACCAATATTTATTTTTGATTTTCCTAACGAGTTCTATGTACTGGTGGAGTTCTGGAGACTTTTCTAATAGCTCAATGAACCAATACAATGAATAATTTAAGTTTGTCCCGTGAAAAACAGTGTGAGGAGAGGGTGTTATACAAATAGTAAATAAATAAATAATTTTATGATGGTAGTGCTTCACCCAAGTGCCAGAAATTTTCAGGTATATAGTACATACAGTTTTGCCATGACTTAACGACCATTTGTAGCCGGAACCGTGGGCTTAACGTCTCTTCCGAAAGACGATATAACTGCAGTTAGTATGGGCATTACTTTTACATAGGTCACTATGGGTCATTCAAAGGATGACCGATGACTGCGTTGCTTAGCTTTATAGATTAAATATAATCTATAAAACCAGCTTTATTCACAGTTGAACATCCACTCAATAATCGGAGCTAATTCAGATTATTTATTCAAACCTTTATCAGTTCTTGGAAGGTACTTTCTTTTTTGAACCTAATTTTACTTGTCAAGAATAGCTTCAAAAGTTGCAAAACTATAATCACTTTTAAGGAAATTCTTTGGATATTTAAAGAGATTTTTATAAAATTTTTGAGGACGTTTTGCTTTATTCTTCATAGTTCAGTATTTTTTATTTACTCAAATTTAAAAGACAAGCACAATAACATTGGTTTTAATACCTACTTTAATTTTTTTCGCAAAAAGTTCTTTTAAAGAAAATATTACTGTATCAAACATTTTTATTATATTATTATCATTAAAAGTTTTAAATGTAAATGAGTAAACCTTTTCTTAAACGCCGCTGTGGTGCAAATAATAAACCTCTAAATTTTATTTCCTATATTAAAAACAATAAATTTTTCGTTGTCATAGAAAGAATAAGAGAGGGACATTAATCACAGTGGATTTAAGAAAAAAACAGATATTAAGTTACCAAATTCCTAAACACCTAAATTCCTATCCATGGCAAAACCTACTTGTAATTACTCAACTATTAGGAAAATTAGATTTAGCAAAAAAACTAATTCGCAGGCTAAAATAGTACATTCGTTAATTTATATTTATTATAGGTACAATTAAACAACAATTAAGATTAAAGTTTTGTAATAAATATCCTATTCCAGCACTAAGTACTGTAATGGCTATTACAGCACTCAAATGAATTTCATAACAGGTTTTTACAGAGAACAATTATAGAAAAGACTATTTCATCATTTTTAGTTAATAGACCATAGATATGTATGTACGAGTATAAACCTATTGTATATATCGTATTTAAAAATTGGTGAGCTTCTCTAAGAAAAATATCTTAGTGGCCCTCACGACAATACAGATTTCGAATTTGTTAATTAAATCAGGACATGATTTCGAATAATTTTATTTGCCATTAGTGTATGTCATTGCAAAAACCGGATGCACCGCTGTCGATGTGTGTTGTATTGACACAACTCTCCTAGAAGCATTTTCGCTCATACAATCATACAATTATGTTTGTTCATTTCAAAAATTTATATGCCGAAGAAAGTTTGGCTCTGCCATCTCCGGTTCCCATCAGTCGATTTCTCCTGGGAAGGAATAAAAACTTGATGAGGACTTTGTACGAATATTTTACATTGCGAAGGTCGAAAACTTCTGATCTCACACTTTTCGTCAAATTTGCTATCAACTGTTTTAATTGCGTCCTTTGGTTCTGATTTGTCTATTAATGTGGGTAATAACGACCTCTTGTCGTTCTAGAAAGGCTTCAGGCAGCAGAAGCAAAAAACTTCCCAAACCTAGTCCAATTAATTATACGACCTTGTTACTGGATTTATTTCATTTTCGGTAGGTTTTTTCGCCTCGGAACTTGGATCAATAGAATGTTCGGACAAGGTGGGTTATGCATTCGGAAAATATCCTATTTGGTTAATGGATCTTGGAACTGCACAGGCACATTCCTGCATGTTATCAGAATTTTTATAATTAATGTCTGCAAGACTATGCAACTGGAGATTCTAAACCAACTGCTGAATTCTGGGTCATTGCATTAAATGTTATGTAAAATCAAATTACGTTAACCGAAAATTAGATTAACAAATTATGCTTTATGCAGTGTTGTGGAAAAATTGAAATCTTAACGATTTTAATTAAAATGTCATGTTCAAAAACTACAATTTCAATTAATGGACTTGAACTTTAAACCGAAACTTAAATGAGATATTAAATGGGTTAATTGTCAAATTTCGATGGAAAACCCAAACTAGAAAATTCTAATAATTATGATATCTTGTCCACAAACGTGACATGTGATATCAAAAAAGGTGATAATAAATGCTCTAAGGTGAAAGGTTTATTTTCGGTGCAATAAAGCACGCGTCTCGCATATTAAAAATCCCATTCGTGACAAAATATACCAATACTGAAATATTCTGTTCAACAATGCTTTTTCCAACGAGGAAGCATGATATACAGTACATCGTAAATAATAGATAAATAATACAGTATTATAGTGACATAAAGTTCCAAATAACCCGTAAAGGAAATGCAATTTGTGCTTAATTATTTAGGCTATAATTTCGCCCATTTTTTTCTATAATTACAGTTGGCAAATTTGTAACAATAGAGCAAGAGATAAATTGTAGCTTTTGCACAATTAGGAATTTATTCCATTCATTTTTGTCAAGTCAAAGTCAAGGTTGCTCTTTTAATGCATTCCATTTATTATTGTAATAGAAAATAAACAAACTACATGGTAATTAATTACAAGATTAAAATAATTTAAATTCCTGCTTCTGGTGGATTCTGTTCATACAATAGACTTGATGGACGGGTCAATATGTCGTTAATTTTGGTTAGATTTCCGCTAACCCTGCCACATGGATTTTAATGATGTAATGGATTTCCTTTTCCTGTACAAGAATTTCTATTCAAGTGGTTTTCAATTATACGTAGAAAATTGAAAAATCGCTACTAGAACCAGCTATAAAAGTCAAATGTTTGGTTTTGTGTTACTTTGCAGTTTCCGTGTCGTAAATTTTAACGTAACTAATGAAGGTGTCAGAAATAGAAGGGTAAACATTCAACGCCGTCAGTTTGCAATCTTCTAGAAATAATCTCTTTGTAGTTATGAACGTGCGGATTTATTACTGTTCTGTTTAATTTAATTTTAATAGCCGTTAAAGTGATGTTTTAATACGTCCTGATCTAAATATTTCAAAAATTTTACTGAAACTGTTTCAAAGTGTATTGACACGGTGGCTTTTCTTAAACTTTCAATTGGCTAAAAGTAGTTAAACCGCTTTCAACTAATTTGAGCTAAAGAGAACAAGATCCGAATTATAGAGAAGCTAAATTTTATTTACAAAAACTTTCTTTCACAATACTGAAATTTTTATTATTTTTACAGAATTTCAAAGAGAATACCAAAGTCCTAATTTTATATTATTTGAAATAGTAATAGGTTCCATAAATAGCTCAACAATTACTGTTACGCATTCTCTAGAATTGAATTAGGTCTTGACAAATGAGTTGAAGATTAAATCTCATTAAACAGTCCACATAAAATATGCACTTGATACATAATATAATACAAAGAAGGTTGAGAGAATTATCTAAAAACCATGAAGTCAACTCTACCTTATTATGTTTCATTTGTCCCCACAAAACTCAATTTTCCACTGAAGATTTTCTCTAAACAGTCTACAAAGAAATAATAATTACGAGAGAAATCGTACAGTCTGTATGAAGAAAGCAAATTTTGCATAATAGACAAAATAAAATACTGAATTGAACGTATCCAAAATGTGAAAATTGATAAAAGTAGTTATCAGAATAAAGGCTTTAATAAACCACAGAATTCCAGTACAGACAAATTTTAACGAAAGCAGCTTTAGTTTCACACGCTGTTGTTCAAGATTAGTATCTTCAAGTAGAGTTGTATCTCTCCTAGATGCTAAATTTCTAGTAGATAAGTACACTGATACAAACCAATATTGGCATATCTGACTTTAAAGGCAAGTCATCTGTTTATTAGTAGTGCAATAAAGATTGTATTGTTACCAAACGCAAGTAATTTATGGTTGTTAGACCCTTCGATACCATCTGAGAAAACCGCCCGGGGCATGCAGATTTGTCATCACTTTTACCTGGACTTGATCTCCTTCGGGCGGTTTTCTCAGATGACATCGAAGAGTCTAACGCCCATAAATTATTTGCGTTTGGTAACAATACAATCTTTATTGCACTACTAACAAAGAGATGACTTGCCTTTAAAGTCAGGTACGCCAATATCGGTTTGGAACAGTATACTGTAGTTCCATTTTTATTTTTGATTAAAGGATTGTATTTGCTAGTGATGTCTTGCTTTTTGAGTAAAATTGGTCTAGGATGTTTTCAAACTTTGCAAACTTTAGCAGATGAATGATAGTACTGATTGGAAAGATGCTGAATACCCCAAATTGTCTTATTTTTTGAGAAAAACTTTCTACAGCGTATATCTCACAAAACCAACATTTTTATACTTAAGGCAAGTGTGGGTATTTATGAAACCATTTTAAAGAAGGATTATTACCAAGTAAAATTTTTACACATTTATTAATTACACTTTGTATACTAACAAAATTGGTGTAATACATTGTGTCTCGAATAGAAACAAATGTTTGAAAAAGAAATTAAAGAAGTTCTACTTCTACATCGTAAAGTTGCAAATTTTTTTAGAAATAACTTGTCTATAGTCTCATCATTTTACGGAGAAATATAGGTCTTCTACAAATGACACCATTTTGTTTTGTTCTTTGCCCATTTTATCTCTATCCACGACTCTTTTATTCCTTTCGCCTTATCTATCACCATTCTCTTCTGTTCTTTTTTGTAGAAGTCTGCATGGGTCTAAAATTTGAAGCCCAGTCCAGCCTAGTGGATAAAGACTGTGCGGGTGTGGTCTGGCCCGAACTTATATTACCTTACTCCGACCCATACTTGTGGTTGATCTTTTACTTTAACTAGTTTAGACTTGAATAAGTAATCTACTTGCGCCGCCACTGACCCTATTTTACAAAGAAAAGCCTAAGAATTTGATGAGCCTGCCCACATCAAAAAGCATATCTTATAATTAGCCGCCACGGGCCGGGCCGGATACGGAATTTACGGACCGGATCAGGTTATGCAGACCACAACATTTTATATACATATTCCTGATTCTGTGGGTATTCTAGTCCAACGCTCACCTGGCTACCGATTCTTCTGTTTCTCTTCTTAATATGTGATCTATTCAGTTTAATTTCTCCTGTCTGATCTCGTTCTACACTTCTTTAGCTCTGCTTTCTCCCATAATTCTTCGTTCGATATTGTTCTAAGCCACTCTGCTTGTTCTAAGCCAATCTACGAAGACTTTTGCTTATTTGAATTTTTAGGTTTCAAAGCCAATGGATCACATTTTCAGATTATTTCATTGGATCTTTTACAGTGCCTATTTCTCTCTGGGTTGTACACAGTAGTACCCATGACTTCTAAAAACATTAATTGTAAGACATGTTAAAAGTGTTTTTACTTCTGCTGATTGAGATGTCAAGAATGTTTATTTTTACTACAATAATAACAGTTAGAGAAATTATTTCATAATGACGAATGATTGCTTTGATAATTTTAACCTGTAGCATTTACAAAGGAATTCGAAGAATTTGAATCGGATTGATGTTAAACCATTTCCAATTATCTGACTGAATCATATCTTTGTTGAAGGGTTAATGTAGTATTTTTAAATAGCCTTTAACTGATTTGTGATGTGTTAAGACCACGACTAAATGGGACGGATTTTTTAAAGTTCGCATTAACTGAACGGTCGCCCCTCATTATTTGTTTTCAAGTGGACAAAGTATGACGTGCAAAGATTTCTCTTTGTGGTTTTATGCAAAATAACTTTTCCATAATTGTTAAGGCGTCTGTAATTATTATTGTTCTTTTACGGGTCTAAGTAGATACTGAAAAACTGATTTACTAGCATATTGAGTTTGTAATAATCTTCAGATACTTTTGCGGCTTCTAAAAAACTTTCTAAATTTTGTTGCCAATGAAACTAAAGCTGTGCAGCACTGTTTGAGTTTGTATCGATTTTTAATTTAGAGTTTTTTAGGTTTCAGTAGTTTCTTCATCCCTCAAATATTTTTAGTTTGTTAAATTATAGTGAAAGTAATCTCCAGAATTAAGATGGAATTTATAACAAACTAAGAATTATAAATTTCTAGCCAACACTACATTATCATAACTTGATATACAAAATATTTTATCTCAACAAAGAATTAGCGGTATATACCATCTAGATTCAGTGTGAAGCAAGTAAGTTTTGCATAATTAGCGAAAATAAAATCCTGACTTGAACTTTCCAAAGTTTTGAGTTTTGTCTAAATGAAAAATTTCAGTTTAACAATGTTAGTTTAAGTTCGGACGAATAAATCTTTTGAATGAAATCGTTATTCTACAAACCGTGAAAGGAAGGTTAATTGCGGAAAAACACCTACAAAAAGGTGTACTTCAAGTGAACATAATCGCTAATAAATGAGTAGAATGATTCTGCAAAAGAAGTTAAGATAAAATAAAAAATATTCTTATTAAATATATTCTCAGACAAATATTTTCTTGAATAGAACAGCTCTGATATCTCATTAATTCTTGCTCTTACAACCCCTAAAATGATTAGTACAGCTATTGTCCTAGCAGAACAGACAATACCGAAAAATGTGCGCCAATTACTCCAAACAAAATCTAGTTCGATTAGCATCATTTAAATGCAGTTTCGGAAGCTTTATAGTGCCATAAATCCCGCAACGAAATAATCATTCTTTGTGGGGTACTAAAATAGGTTATCGGTTCCCAATTCTTCCGGGATTTGTTATTACATGTGACAGTTAGCTTTGTTGTGCCAATTTTGATTACATTTGGGTCCGCATTAGGTGATTGCATGAAACAGGAGTAAAATTTGAGTTTGCAAAATTAAAGTTCAATGTCAATTTATTTGACCTTATTTTTCAATAATAATAATAATTACCATGAAAACATGCCACTATGTTACGATTATTTTACAACATAATAGGGTTACAAAAATCTTTGTCTGCCCTTCGGTGTGTTGTCCTCGTCCTTGCTTTAGCTAAACCCAGATTACTCCTGCTAATGGTAAACCGCAAACAATATTCTGTTATTTAAAGCCGAGATGAAATAAATGTGTGACACAGATCGTGGAGCATAAAAGATGTTTATTTTAGGAATGTTAACTTGGAGATTTGGCTTTACTCTAAATTCGTATTAAATAAACAATGGATGTAGGAGCGTTATGTTCTGCGATTGTTGTAATGGTAACAAGACGTTCCGTTGTAATTACAATTCAGAACACCCACGCATTGTTTTATGCACTTTTTCATTAATGTATGGCCGTGAGGATTCGGTAGTTGTTTTATGAGGCAATCAAAATGAACATAATTTTTGCATTTTGTGGGTGGATGGCTCTCTAGACTGTCAACTAATAAATTATTGAGAAGAGTTTTACTGGATTTTTGGACGGTAAGAGTTCATTGTTTCAGACGATGAATACTCAAACAAGATACTTGAATGCATTTTAATAATTGAATCGACTGGATGCTTGAGCGCGTCCCACTTTCCTCTAAAACTTTCAATCTTCTTTCATAATGTATTTTTAAAAAAGTCTTTCGAAAAATTACAAAAACACGAACCAAAATGACTAAAACAAATATTCATTCTCTTAAAGATAAAATTCTATACTTAAATGGAATGAAGAAACTTGAAAAAAATATTTCAGAAGTTTCAAGTACATTCCATAATAATGAGCGTCGTCAAATATGCAAATAAAATTTTAAAGACACTTTTCTTAGATAAAAATTAAATAAAAGTTATCACTTATCACTTTTAATGTGGTTTCCTACTAGAAATGGCAATGAAACTAAAGAAAATAGATAACAAGTATTAAAAACTATGCGAAGAGATAATGCAAAGAAAACAAAAAAACAAATAAACAAATTGGTGAAACTAAAGGTTTACAATAGCCGTCAAAAATAATATGTGATAATAGTGTATAATAAAACATTAGAAAATAGGTAGAAAAATAAAATAAAAAGAAAAGTCACCTCGAAATTCATTGACGTAATTCTTTTATCGCCACTTCCTAGTCTAAACAGGGTTATTTCGCATTTTTTTATAGTATATATTCTACGAAACTGTATATAAAAAATAATTCTGCCTTGTGGGCATTCGGACCAGCAAACCCTCACCCATGCTTTAGAACCTTTATAGGTAGATGGGCTTTAGGACTAAGTAAGTTATAACGTGGTTGTAACAGTTGTTATTTTTGTATTGTATTATATTGACATTTCAAACTCATTAGAAACGAAACAAATCAAGTAATTCTAGAGATTCAGTTTAAAATTTAATTTTCTGTATAAATATTCCATTTTAATATGAATTTCATTACAAGGTTTATCTCAGACATGGTTGTTTTCCTCTTAAATAATTTTTGATTACTTGGACGTAGGTGGTTTAGTGGATTTGCTTATAATCATCTCCACAAAAATTAATTCTCTTGGAAAGTACACGTAGGTATACATTAATCCTGCATTAAATTTGTATTTTATTCGGAAGGACAAAATATGTTTTTATAAAAGACTAATTAAATCATTAATTAAGTTGTGTAGTTGTTTATAAATTAAAAAAATGTGTAGAACCTAGAATTAGTTTGGCGAAGTTACTTAAACTTCAGGATTAACTAGAAAATAGTGCCTTTAGATAGACACAGATAAGGAATTCTAATCAACCACTAACCTTACATTAACCTAATCACGTTTCTGCTTGATTCCCTCCTTAAAAGCAAGTAAATTAGGACTAAAGAATGCCTGAATTGAAATGGGGCACATGGACACGATTTGTGACACACATAAGAACAGTCCAATGTTTCTTTTACACAATCATAACAAAAAGAAAGATACAGAAATGAAACAATATAAGTAGGTTAATAAGCAGCAGAAAATAAACTTTGTTAATTAACTGTGGTTAGGACAAGAAATGATTCCATTTTACTTTTCAATTTGTACAAAATGCTTGTTTTGGGGTGCTTTATTTGGAGCATAAGAATCACAAGTGCGTTCATTTGACTGGTGAAATTGACACCATTCATTAAACGCAGTTCAGAGGTTAATCTAGCATTATTATCATGTTTTCATACGGTTCTATCAAGTTCCCATCGACCACACCGAACATGATCAAGCGAGAAAGGCTTTTGAATACCAGAGCATATATCAGCTCAAGTGCTTTAAATTTGTACCTACAATTTTTGACCTGCGACCTAAGCATTTTCAGCTCGCTTTACGGATTTCTTGCATGGATGATTTTTATAAAGGATTAAACTATTTAAATCGACCAAGTGTACGATGCGAGAAAAGTAATGGTCTGGAAAGTATATGCCCTGTAAAATTCACAAGCTTTATGTTTTTTTATGTATTCCGAGTTGGTTCGTTACATGGAGATTTAGATAGGTGCATTAACCAAATACTGAACTACAACATCTCGCACTATAATTCAAGACGAGATTCTCAGGAGATACCTACCGCGGATTTGATGTAGAGGTATTGATTTCTTACACACTCCCAAAGAACAAACTACCTGGATAAACATTTGACAAAAGTAATACAACTCCACCACAGATAATTTGAGACGCCAAGAGAAAATATATACCTAGGCTTTTGTAACAGAAAACAGAAATGTTATTATGAGATTTAGCTAGGATTTGGGGGCAGATTTCTATTATCTAGCTTTCAATTGCTAGTTTCAACCTACACGAAATGTATAAAAAGAAAATCTCAGGGATAAAATAAACAGAGATTTATTTATTTTCGAGCCATAAATGAATCACTAATATGTAAGTGCATGAGTTTAATCAACAAACTCAAATTACATATCTTACATTGACATTTATACTTTGGACAAATTTTTATGTGCATTATTGCATTTTTCAAATGATAGAATATTAAATGTACAATGAACCTTTACATACGGCCCCACCACATTATTACTTATTTATTACCATGACATGACCTTTCAACATCTAAATATGCCAAGTATGGGAAACCTACTTTTATATTCAGGTACCTGGTACATTCATAATTAGCTGTTTTATTTATATCACCTTAAAACATTTTTTCTAATTAAAACATCCTGTTTAAATGATCTAAATTTTTTTACCAAGTAATCTTTGAACTGAAACAAAACAATATAACAAATTCAAAGTCTGATTCAACCGAATAAGTACAAGTAATCTATGACTTTTAGTGTAACTTTGGTACAAGCTGTTTTCTATTTTGTAAAATCACCGTGATGCAAATGAAGGTCTTCTTGGTATTATTTCTATGACAACATAATGCTTTTAATACAGAGAATTAAATTTAGGGGGTCATTATTATTGCACCGCTGTGGTTTTTCAAATAAATAAAAAACTGTTATTAGCACTGGAACAGTGACACTCGCAACATGTGCTAGTTTTTTGGTATGTTATTGTTCATTAATACGAGTAAGGTTAACAAAATTTAATGAAAAACCTTACGAAATAAAAATGGGACGAGTTGTAAGTGTTCAAACTGATTTCATTTATCCGAATGCAAAAAAATGTATTTAGCGTTCATTTCATTTGACAATTTGTTAGTAGTTATCAAAAATTAGAACAAAAACACCAAATGAACAACACAAATCGTAAACTATTTCACCATAAATCAAATGATCTCACGGTATATATTTCATGCATCTTTGCTTCACAAAGATTTTAAATTCGCTCAAACATACTACAAATGCCAAGATATCAATAAAAGTAAATGCATGTTAAATTAATTCAAATCCACTTTGATATCTTAGCGGAAGCAAGTCTTATCAAATAATGTTGGTTTGACATATGTTATATTATACGTTCTACTAAGCTTATCTGATATCATAGACCGGATGCCGAAACTCTAATATCCATCCAGACACTATTATCTTGAGGATAGTTTTACACACAATTACCATTTAATTAAAAAGTAGTAATTAAATGACTCAATCAAAAACCATATGGAGGCAATTTATGTAATGCATAAGTAAACACATTTAATATAAACATAAGGCTAATTCAACGGAATCCAACAAAAAAAGATATAGCCACTGCCTTCATTCAGAGCATTTACGTTATCAATTTCGGATTGCTAATATTGTGACATAAAAGAAAATTTATTTATCTAGTTCTTATAGAGTGTTTCAACGCAGTGATTCCGATTAATTAACTTTATTTTAAGAATATATAAAATGTGAAGGCACCACTATATTTATTTTTTGTCTCACAGCATGCAACACTTCCTTCCAACCTGTAGAATTTGTAGTTTCATTCTCTTTACCCATTTTTCATATTTCTGCCTGCTCAGTCTTTTAGTTAAAACGTCGGATGGCATTTATTGTGAAATATTCACATTACTATCTTTTCTGCCTGTATGAAATGATTAGTTCTTCTATGGAAAATCTTATTTTTGTTTAGATTTTGAGCCTCTTGATTGGCGTTGAGTTGTTCAAGCATTCTCTTCAGGTGTTTTTTTTATACTTGTTGCTACCTTCTGTAAGCTCGACATACTCGGTTCTGTACTAGACAAGGCAACAGTGCGTTGTTTATTTGTCTCCTAACCAATTACAGATTTCGCACGACTAAATCCGTGTAAGATTTTCTGTATATTAAATCGTTACCCCAATCTGCATCTACCAATCCTTCTAATTACTTCCCTGTCTTTTCGTACATGATCTTTATATTTTACTCTCCTTCTGCTAACGTACGACCTTTTTTGCAGCTACTTTAGTGACTTTCGTCATAACAATTGACTAAGATAACTCACTGCATAGATTTTGCCGAGACATGTAACCTTTGCAACTTTTTCCATGAACAGAAATAGTGACTTAAATTAAAATTATAATAATAATAACAAAGGTCTTCTACTTAACTAACAGCATTTTGAATCTAAAACTTTTTAGTTTTTCAGCAAGAGTCATTTCAGAATGCTACAAAATAATAAAACAAAAAAAAATTAATTTTTCTTAATCAGGCATACTTTGTTACATCTTATAGCATTTTATAGCATAAAATTTGTACTAATAATTATGCACAACATATTAGTTTAAATTGATGTTGTGTGTTACGTCTATTATTTAAATTTATAAACAAACACTGGAAAGTGGACTGGGGCAATAAAAGACTTTGCTTTACAGCCAGCAAGTCTTTTATTCTACTTATATATCTACTTATAGATATATAGTCTTATATATCTATTTGCTGGCTGTAAAGCAAAGTCTTTTATTGCCCCAGTTCCTGTGATTTATTATAAATAAAACATAGTTTAAATTTTTTAAACTTGTTTTAACATCAAATTTAGGAAACACCAGAGAAAGAAGCTTTCAGAAGCACATAAGTCGAGACAAATATACAATAATTTCAAATTTTCTTATCAGCTTTGATTATTTTTTTGAGCCGAAGACATTGCCATTGGTCTCCGCATTGTAGAATTTACTAATCTGGCTTTTTGTTCTGGGTTGCATTTATTGCAGCGTATGATCTTGCAAGTAACTATATTTTGATTACATACAGGTTCTTTATAATTTTGTAAATATCGTTCTTAATCAACGTAATTCAATTTGAATAGATTTTTCATTTGATACAATCTATGCCTTACATTGCGTCTTTAACAGAAATTTTAACAACGCTAGCTTCGCCCATTTTGTTTTATTTTATTGTGTTTTCTTTCTGAATATTATATTGTTTTTTATTTTTCTCTTTTTCCAGATTTCTCCAATTTTGGTCGTCCGGATAGTCTCTTTTATCAGTTTACCTTTTATGGTGAAATATTTTTTTGGTAATCTTCTAGTGATTATATCTCTAGAGTTTTTTAGGGAACCTAGACTCTATAGGTGTTATGAAAATGCACCCTTCACCCCATTTGTCAAACTTTCTAGATAATGATTTTTTGTTCTAAGCCTAAAATTTTTGGCACCGAATAGTTTGTTGCAAGAAACGTTTGACCTTTTTCTTGTTTATTCTGTAAATAAGATCTTATCATTTCTTGGTCGTGAAGGACTTGACTACTTATACATAAAATTTATAGTCAAAATTGTGTATCCCTAAAATGATGAAGACAAGTTATCTTCTATAAGCACAGTACAACGAGGTATATCTACTTCACTTTTTTGTTTCGTTCTGCTACCTTATTGTGTTGTGGTTTGCACGGAACTACGAGGTTTTTCTTCTGATTATACAGTTTTCCAAATGTTTTAAACAATTTTCTGCTACATTATCAGACTTAATGCATTCAATTTTTTGACCAGCTTGAATATTCGCTAAATTATTTACTTTTTTAAAATCTTCTTTATGAAGCAGATGTTTTGAATCAGCATTTATCTGTGGTAAAATTTCAGTTTACATTTTAGTATATTAAACTGATATTCAAGGTTGAAACAAAGAGAAATGTAATTGTGTTTTTTCCTTAAAAAATGTATAAAGGGTTAAAGATCGAAATTAAGTTTCTTATATTTTACTTGACGTCAGTGTTACGACCACCGCTTAGTTGCTAACCCACTTCAATAATACTCAAGTTTAAAAACATTACAACCAATAACAACTGAGCAATTGGTCTTGCACATTCCCCACCATATCACATTGGGCACAAACCTCTACTGCTCTACATTGCAACCAATCAAACGTATTACGCCTGCTGACGTCAGTTAATCTGTCCCTAACAAAAATTACAATTTTTGGCGACAATATTAAGAATTAAAAAAAAATATCTATAAGTTAACACTTATTTTTTATGTAGTTTTATAAAATCGAATAAAAAATATAAACATAACCTAATTTGTGTAATTTCTTCTGTAAAACACAAATTTTTAATTCTTCTGTTATTAAGCTTTATTTCATTTCAGACAATAGTCTTGGCTTTTGCAAACTATTCTTGCAACTGACATCAGTTCACATCTACTGCATTTAAATTTGAAATTATTTTTATTTAGGTATATTATTTCGGTGTTTTTTCTTGTTATTAAATTTCTTTTGGTATTGGTTCTTAATATGTGCATAAAAATTATATTTTTCTAAGACTTTATCTTTTAACATTATTTCTATACCGGCTAGTCTTTTGATTACATCACCTCATCACCGCACGGATTGATGGCTGTGGCTGTATCAAATGATTAATCAATGTGAGTGAATAAGTAAACCAAATAAGGAACTGCAATAATTATTGTCAGATATACATGACTACCTAAATTCTTTATTTTACTTTTTTAAATCAATCTGCGTACTGCATAGTATGTAACAGGAATTTATTTCCCATTTGTACTCTGCAAAAATCGAGACTAAAACCCTATTGTTATGCTGCTACCAGAGCTTTTGTAATACAATTTTATTACTCGCACGTACATACAAAAATAAAACTCTTTACGTGTGCATTAAATTGATTCTAGTTTACAGTGTGAGATTCAACCGGCAAATCCTCTGATTCAAATTTACCCACTATTACAGATTTATACGATCAGATTCCATTCCCAAAAAAATTTAGGCTTGTCCGAAATTATCCCGGAAAAATTCAAACCTGATTTTGTCGTTGTAAATGACATTTTGTCGGTTGATTGCATAAATACGTAACTAGGAAGAGCGTGTTGCGCTTCGTTAAAATTTAAAGACAGCAGTAACGAATGTATCCCATGGTAGAGACATATTATTTTGAGCAAAGCGAGTTGGGGTTGTTATTCCAGCAATTGCGGTTTAACACACGTCAAACACATAAACTCAAATTTTACTATAATCCATTTAACATCGGCCGTTAATTACCCAATTTGGGGCTGCATCAATCCAACAGTAAAAAACAATAATAATTAGATAATACTTTTGACATAAAATATACATAAATTAAATTACGATGACTCGGCACAAGTACAAGGCACCCAAACACAGCCATTGCTACCTTTTGTTAGAATTGTAGTTAGGTCACAACCGATGGTATCAAAACTAAAAAATAATACAAATCAAAAATTGGGTGTTAGATATTAGAGACCAATAACCTTGCTTTACAAATCGTTAACACTTTGACTTTTGATGTATCAAAATGGTGATTTGCTACCGAACGATCAAATCCTATAACGAAATCTTGTACAGCAGAATGTAATGGGCAAGAATCGGTATTTTCTTCATATTCAGAAGCAATGTTTAACAAAATTCCGCCCTTTCCGCCATTATTACGACCCATAAATTCCAAACAGAGCTGTGTACTCAAAACGACTCCTTTCTGTCAAACACAAAAACTGCATTATCGGATTGAAGGAGATTAAAATAACTCACGATGTTTTCATCAACCTGATCCTCCCAATTCTTTTCTTTAAATCTGATGTTGTTTATCACAATATCCAAGCCTTTGTAGTAGTTTATCGTACTGATAAATGCATCTAGAATTGATTAAATAAAAATATAAAATAAATACGGTAAGGTTGGAATTAAACTTTTAAGTAAAACATAATTAGCAGGGTTCATCTGAATGAAAGCCACTCTCTTTCGACCATAATCCTTTGAAAACTCCAACACTCGATTGTAACCCTTGGCCTCATCTGAGTCTGCAATCATTACCCCCTTTTACGAGGTCAGTTAATGTTGTTTTATTCAGTTTTCGACCTTACCCTAGCCCCAGTTCTTAGCAATTCTCTTACACATCGTAAGCCAATTCCTTCCGTACCTCCAGTCACCAATGCTATTTTGTCTTTTATACCATCGTTAGTTGTACTTGGAAGAAACACTTCCTTCTTTAATTTCGTAGAATGTCTCGACTGGACAGGTCTACTTCTTGAAAATGATGACATGTATAAAATACTTCTGAAATTTTTAAAATTTTATTTGCTCTAACGAAAGTATTTCATACCTGTGCCATTGCAGGTGTCTAGCCAAAAAAACCGAGGCAAGGTTCTTAAAATTCAAAATCAGAGATCTAAACATTATTCAAAAGAGAACAAAAATATTTAATAATTTTGACAAGTTTCATGACCAAATATGACAAAAAATTTGACAGGTTGTTGCCATTAAATAAAAAAAATTGCCAAAAAATTTATTTCACAAAATTTAAAAATTAGTCGTCAACTCGTAATGTGTGTCTATCTGGGAGTTCTACTTTGTAACACTCGCTTTCTTCAATCACCCAAATGCTTCCATTTTCGTTGTGGCACAATATGTTTATGAGGCAGTCTCCACACGCTGAAGCTCTTCAAAAATAAACTGTTAGGAAATAAAAAAATGAAATGTTTCACAATAGGGGCATCCGAAACCGGAAATTGCCTCTATAACGAAAACATTTTTTATTTAAATTTCATTACGGTTGTGGTGGCAAGTTTGCCAGTCCGTCACTCAAGTGCTTTCCAAGATCTTCGAACTCTTCCAAAGCATATTTGCTCGATTCATCAATCATATTAGTTTCTGTCACACCCGGACAAATGGTAAAAACTTTAACTCCGGTCAGCTCTTCGTAATATTTATGAGACATGGCATTGCTAAATCGAATACCGAAAGCTTTAGTTCCGTTGTAAACTGGACATCCATAAGCTTGTTGGAGGCCATAAACTGATGAAACATTTACAATTACTCCACCTCTGCCTTTTTCGAACTTTCCATGCCTTCCCATGTAGTGGAAACCAAACAAAGTTCCCGCCACCAAACCTTTCTACTCGAATTATAAGTGCATCCGAGGAAAGCCTGCGATAGTACAAGCCTGGATTTAGCTCATGCTCTCACTGTGACGTCATAAGATAACAAAATTGTAAAGCAAAAAAATTAAATTTTGTATAATAAAGGCCGCGAAGCGAAATTATTATCGTCATATTCCAATAACTATATCTAATTATATCTTTGGCATTTGCGCAGCGTTTTATATAAAACTTTTTAAATATTTTGTAGTAACTTGTTCATATTATATTTTCTATAGCATACAAATTAAGAATTAAATTCGGTTTAATATGACCGTCTTTTTTATTTGTTTTGAAACTATTTTAAATGACGGCTTTGGCCACGTTAGTGATGTCACAATTTCTATATCCAGGTTTGAATTCTCGTAGGGGATTCATCCAACTTACCACGTTCACGTCTAACTCAAGTTGCCAGAATTTATCTTGCAATAGACCAGCGTTGTTAATTACGATATCCAAAGTGGGAAATTTCTGATAAGTAAATTTGAACATATCTACAATTGCATTTTGAAGGATTTTTTTTAAATAGATATATTTTACTTTCTAGTTCATCATGTTTAGTAACATCACATTTCAAAAAGAAGGCTTTATTTTCGCCGAATTCTTTATTTAATTGACAAGCTGCTTCTTGTCCTACCTTCTCTCGTCTAGCCCCAAACACCACTCCCTTTAGTAAAAAATTAAATGATTTTTAAAGTAATTTGACTTTTACCCTAGCTCCATTTTCCAAAAGTGATCTAGCAAAAGCAAGACCAATACCCATAGAACCTCCGGTTATTAAAGCAACTTTACATTTAACATGTTTGTCGCCTGACATTTGGCGAGGCCCTAATCCATTTTTAATTAACTAAAACTTATCGAAATTAGCTCTCTATTGCATTAGTATCTAAACAGGAACTTACGGTAGTTAAATTGTTTCCGGCTCTTCTGGCAAGTAGAAACATTATTGTAAAATATATTAAAAAATATAAAAAAACAAGAATATTGTCAAATGAGATTTGTTGACAATTAGGTGACACGGACAAATAGATATCTTTTCTAAAAGATTTATAAAATCTATATTCTGCAATTTAAAAATTAGAGGTTTTAGGGTTATAAAATTATAATGTCGCCATGGCCTTTCTTAAGTTCAAAAATTGCTAATAATTTCTATATGAGTTTGTTGTGTTTGTATGAAAATTATCAAAAAAACATTTTTGCTTTACTACTAGAATTATTAATTTAAAAATGGTTAAAAATATTTTATGTAATATTGTTCTAAAATTAGCAAAATTGCCTCTCAAGACTTTAAAATTAATAAAAATATTGTCCTCGTCTTTTAAAATAAGAAAAATGTTGTTTCCGGCTTATAAAATTAGTAAAATTACCCTCTGGATTTCAAAATTAGTAAAATCTTGTGTTGGGTTCTACCCCTCAGGGCATGGTCCCCACCATTGGTTGGGTCGGATCGTGCCACCCTCTTACCGAGAAAGGTGGGGGTGACAACAGGGACACCCAGCTCATTTTGAGTTTCCATAAATAGAACAAGAATTTTCTTGTAACGGCAGCATGTATCAAAATTGTTACTACCTTGTATATAGGTTTTTATATATAGTATTTATGTGAATCAATCAGTGTAAATACATGACAAGGTTCTTCACTGTTCCCAAATGCGGAAACTAATGAACCAATCAAAAGGACTGATTCTTTAACAAATCCTGTAGGGACCTCCACCGAGGGCTCTACATCTTGCCTCAATATTTAAAAAACCCACTTTTATATTTATTAGTTTAAAAATAAGTAAAAAAACATATTTTTTAACTTATTAATATTTGTAATATATAGATTCCTTTTTGTTCTGGTTAACAAAAATTCTGTTACGGGGTAAGATCCAATTTTTTTTATAATTTCATACTATTTTATAAAATAGATGTTTTCGTTTTGTATATGTGTAAAGATGCTTAATTCTTCGAATAAAGCCCCTTATTACATCCCATTGTTACATAAAAAAAATTTGTTTTCAACTTTCATATTAGTAAAATAACGTTTTCGTCTTCTGATATAGAAAAAAAATGACTTTTGGTATTATTCATTTAAAAATTTAAAAAAAGTATTTTCTTCGGCTTCAACTTCTAAAATTAACACATCAGTGTTAATTAAAGTAACAATCTCCGACTACTAAAATTGTGTCTTTATTTTAAATTAAAATTCTCTGGCTTCTGAAATTAGTAAAATTACGATTTTGATTTTAAAATTAGCAAAATGTAGGCTCTGGCTCCTACTATCGAAAAAATTTTTTTTTTGTATTATTAATATAAAATTTGGTAATATTATTTTCGACTTTTAAAATTAGTAAAGTTGTCGCCTTTGGCCTTCAAAGTTAAAGTTGTAATGGTAACAACTCTAATCAAAATTGGTTGGACCAATAATACAATTTTTATAATGAAGGTCCCTTAAAAATATATGCGCCACTGAAAACAAAACATTACAGTAAATAAACGTAAACTTTATTCTTAATAAAGGTACGACATAATAAAACATAAGAATACACATATTTGTTGCATACAACGCAAGACATAGTATAAGGTTAAAGCTGTGCGCTTTTATGAGCTTTCGCTTTCCATTTATTTCCTCAAAGTTTGTCTTTGCGGAATCTTGACTTCATAAATGGGTTCGCCCCCTTCGGCCACCCACACACTTCCATTTTCGCCTTTTGTAATTAAAGTGATCATTCCTTTGGCGACACTTTCTGGTCTAAAGCGTCATAAAGTCAATAACAAGTTTTCAAAAAAAGAATGAACAGAACTCACGGTTGTTTTGGCAGCGATCCAAGTCCCTCAACAAGTTCCTTGGCGATATTTCCCATTCCTTGTAAGGCAAATTTGCCGGCTTCGGAAATCAAGGGAGTGTCTGTGACTCCGGGACACATCGTAAGGAACTGGATGCCAGTGAGATTGTAGAAAAATGGGGTGCCGAAAGAACGATCGAGACCGACTACAAAGTGTTTGCTGCCGACGTAAATGGGACAGCCGGCTAGTTCTTGCAAGCCTAGAATCGAGGCAATGTTAACGACAACGCCGCCTTTGCCTCCGTTGTTTTTGCCCATGTATTGGATGGCCAAAAGGCTTCCACGAACTACATGGTTCTGGAATTTTTTACATATTGATTTAATGAAAGAAATAAGTATTTGTGTGATATAAATTTTAAAATAAATACGTGCAAATAGGAATTTATCACCAGTGTTCGGTCATTTATTTTAATTATTTATCCAACTACCTGTCGAAATACAAAAGCCGCGATTTATTTTATTAAATGTTACATAAATAATATATTTATAGCGAACATTCAGTAATTTTTTTATAATTTTGGATACAGGGTGATTTCTTTATTTGCTCCCGTTCGAGATTTCAAAAATAGGCAACACGTTATGCAAACGATAAGCAACTTTGAGAAAACTACAAATAATCCAAATGAATTGACTCTGGAAGCACTATCAAAGGTATTGTCAACAACGTTGACATTAATTTACAATCCTCTATGCCTTAATTTTGAAAATTAAATTTTAAAAAACTAGCAAAGTATAATGTGTTACCTATTTTTTGAGTTTCTGGCGGGAGCAAATAAAAAAATCACCCTGTATGTGTACAGAGTATTTACGTAAGATATTTGTATATGTAATGAGCTTTAAATTCAGAAGCGGCTACACAAAATACCTACGTTTTGCAAGTAGATGCTTTGTTTATAATTCTTAATTTAATCAATAATTTAATATTTATTAAAATTTTTGACAGTTACATGTCAAACATGACATTTAACTTCGTAATAAAACCATTACAAACAACGAGAGAAACAAAATGAATTAATTTTTGTAAAATTGTTATTAAATGTAACAAATCTTAATTAAAAAACTTGATTGACCAATAACTAAAAGTCAAAATTATGTTTTCTTTTTAAAATCAACATTATGTCTTTTTAAAGCCACTCAGATGCAAATTATGACCTTCTAAATTTAATTTCTTATGTTAAAAGCATTATATTGTCAAAGAAACAATAACACAATAACAGGGAGACTTTTATTGGCACCACAGTGGACATCTTTGGAATACACTGTAGGTATTTAAACAGTCTGTGTTTTATATTAGACTGTATTCCTAATAACAACATAATTTCTATCAACTTTGTCGTTTGTAGTTTTGGTTGCATTTTTAGCTCTACAAGTTTATTATCATATGCGAATAACCCTGTACATCAACAGTGTTATCATATTATTATTTGTTTTGACATACACACTATCTTATTCTTTTTTTTTAACTCGGCTATCCTTAGCTATTATCCATGTATTTTACCACAAATGTACAGAAAAATTGACACACCAATTTACATAAATCAATGTGAACACTTGCAGTAAGAAATATGGCAGTTCTATTAAAAAATTGGCAGTGCGTATGTCAAAAAAGTATATAATACGTTAAGTCAACTTTGTAAAAGAAATAAACTGGAAAAAGGGGTCAATAACACAAAACAAAAATAAATTACTTTAAAAAGTAGACACATTAAAAAATTGTTGTATACAAAGCAGTCAAAACAAGCGTTAAAATTTTATTGTACTGAATAATGTTTTTTTATAACAAAGAGAGTTTTTACATTGGACATTGGTATACACGTATTTTATAATTGTGAGTTAAAAGTTCAAGTCCAAAATTGAGTTTTAATCGGACTAGGGGTCGTACAATGTTTTTTAAATCAGATTTACTTAGAAAATATATAATAAATTAATCTCTTGTACAGGCAATCAATCACATACAGGTGTCTCAAATTTTTGATCTTATAGGTGTGTTTTATATCTAATTGTCTATAATTTCTGGACTAAATCCAGTTTTGGAATATTCCCCGGCAAAAAGTTCTGTTATGTATTGTTTAATTTCTGATATTCTTCATATTTTTTGCAGGAGTATCAACAAAAAAAAATTACTTCATTACTTTGTATCATTACTTTGTATGCCCTTTCCAGGTTAACAATGAAAGCAACAGACATCGACAGGGCCACTTTTTCTAATGTTTTTCTAATTTTTAAAAAATTTAGGAACAAATGCTAGGTTTAAATTGCAAGCATAGTAGAATATTTTGTCTCCATAAAGTTACATTTCTAAATAGGGTTTTATCCATTGAGGAGGCATATTTGCCATTTTAGCATGTCAATAATAATGTCAATGTTGTTATTGAATTATTAATTTAAGAAATAACAAATAAATTTCATATATTTAACATCCTACCATTTTTACTGCTACCAAAATTATTGATACACCAAGGTAAATACTTTTATGGAAAAATTAGAAAGTTAAAAAATAAAAAAAATCCTCTTAGGATGCTGCTGTGTTCATTAAGTCAAAATTTTTGCAGATTATACATAATATAATAATAATAACATTTATTCATTAACTAAAATCGAATTTGACAAGAAAAAATTCGGTTTAGACGATTGTTTTTGTCAATGTCAAAACTTGATGTCCAAATTTTTTTGCGGCAAATAATATGCAAAAAATGACCAGAATTTAACTCCAACTTTGTTATTTTTTTGAGTAATTTAGACTATTGTCTACGACTTGTTTTGATTAATTAATTACAACTTATACGAGTATCTTATTTAAAGTACTTTATTAGAACCACGGTCTCCTATATCACCGTGTAAAGGAGCTATTTATACGGCTAGTCGGTTAAACAATATTTCTGACAGCGAGAGTACGGTAGCATTATTTACGTATAGGTTTTTTTTTAAATTAACTATAGTCATTTCTGTAGAAACAAATTTCTACATTATTATTTGACAAAAAAAGACAATTATTGACAGAGCATTTGATGATAATATAATTTTTGGTACCGATTTACCAGATCAGTTTATATGTTATGTAAATGTCAAAAATGTCATCTTTGGCCAATAAAGATTATGTAAACCACTTTTTTGTACTATAATCTAAGAGGCTTAGGTTAGTTTTCTTTAATTATTTTTATTAGAAAAGATTGATTTTATTATTACCACCTGTTCACTTGATATATGCACAATACCTCATCATTTTACATTCCATTGTTTGTGTAGTACTGCACTATTTGTCACTAAAGGTATTTTTGTTACTCTTGTTTATTTATTTAGTAAAATTTCTATACATTTTAAAGATAATACAATAGCTAAGAAAGCTTAAAACAGTCAAAAATTTTTACTCAAAATGACAGTATGGATGTCAAGTTAACTTAGATTACAAACAATTTAAAATTAATAGTTATTTATGATATTAGTGTTAAAAGTAAGATTTTATTTTGGGAGAGGAGATGATTACAAAACTAGCGAAGCAAGTTTTTTAACTCCACGAATAAAATAAAATCACTTTTAACACGTATATCATACACTATTTTTTCTACAAAACAATCGGAAGAACTTTAAACTCGATAAAAATAAGAAATAAAAAATAATACCACACAGATCGCAATGTTTATGAACCAAAATTTTCGTAGCAACCAGTTAACATCAAAAATAATCTGTGTTTAAAAAAACCTGTAAAAATTTTGCGTGCGTTTATAGCTATTAGTTCTCATAGTTCTATTAGAATGCGTGACATTTTACTTTCTTACATAAAAAAAAGTTGTTAAAAAACGCAAATTAAAAAAAAATAGTAAAATGAACTTTAAGTTATTGTGGGCACTTATTCTTTATAAAGCTCAAGCTCTATCGTTTCTAAACTCATTCATTAATATACTATTTTTGTTTTTGCTATTGTCATTATTATTACAATTTATTAAAATGTAGGATAATTATGATAGAGGCTTTAAAAAGTCTTTTTTTATAACGCTTATCATCAAAAGATAAAGTTACAACATAGAATTTTAGTGTTCACTTATTACTAATCGAAGCTTATACATCTGACCTTATTACGTTATTTTTTTTATTTGTGACAATATTTACATGCAGAACTAAGTAACAAGTATTCAATAAAAAAAAATCATCAAGCTAAATATGTGTCGGACATATCTCAGACAAGATCAATCACTGTGTCTATTCTTTTCTTCTAATACCCTAATTGTTTTTTCCTAAATGACTCAATAGATGCAGATGAGTCAATAGCGTTAAACCAAGTTTATTAAAAAAAAGTTATGTATGTGTTTTCCTGGAAAAAGAACTATGCAAAAATGAAACATTTATAAAATTTTTATTTTCAGTTAAAATATTGTCATTTGAGTTATGAGAAGTTATGAGTTTTTAAGCAATTAATCTTAATTCTTAATCTTTTGACACTGAACTGTCAATTACTGTGCTACTTGTTTTATAAATTAGCCCAAAATTCTTCTTACCTTCAAGACCTCTTGAAAGCATTTAAAATAAATATATTTGTGGCAGATTTTTGATATTTAAATGACTTTGATTATTTTCTCGCGACTGTATACAAAGTGATCTTAATGACCAAGGTCTTTTTTAAAGTTTTATGCCCGCTGCCCTGGTTTCAACCGCCCGCTGCTGGCTTTTCAATTGCAAAAGTAATTTATTTGGACATTTTGTATTCAAAATTTTTAATTTATTTACATGAGACGTAAAACTATGTGCATTATTAGATGTTTGTGAACTTTTTCTGGGAGGGTAAAACTTCATAATGCCTACAAATTTGTGATTGAAAAATAAATTTTTTTTATAGAAATAACTAAAAACTGAAAAAAATAGAAAATAAAAAATATAATAATTTTTTTATAATAGTTATAAATAAATATTTTCATGATTTTTTTTTGTTAAACTTGAACACAAAGTACAAATATTTTATCCATGCTTACGTTAAATTTATTTCGGTTATATGAATACCGGGAGATACGAGTATAACTAGCCTGTGAAACGTATCTTTATTAAAACTTTTTCTTTGGTAAATGAAATTAATTGTGCAGCAACAACGATTTATTTTTGCTTATTTCGTGAGAAATAGCGTGATTCTGAATTCAGTAATTCAATCTTAGATCATGATTTGTCGGTTTTATAAAAGCAATTTTTTCGCAGATATTATTGTTGCTGTACAAAGATTTATGAGGATTTTCTTTATGAGGAAAAACAATTTTTCATCTTTAATAACTATACAGCATTCATGTCAAAACTTAGGACATTTTCCTGGGGCAATAAATTTTCTAAAGACACTAAATTTAATAATTGGAAATAGTCCACTTACCTCGACTGCCAAACTAACCAAGCCCCATAATATTTTATTAAGGATATTGATTTTTCTTCGTTAAAAATAAATCCCGCTTAGCACATAATTATTTTTAGTCCAGTAATACTTATTTATGTAAAAGGATTATTAATCAGTTTGTTAAACCCAAACCCCTATTTACTAAAATGATTCCTTGTCAGAAAATAATTAACTTTCGTCATAAATTTTAATTAAATCTGACGATTTAATTTTGCAACAAATTAATTTCGTGTGTTGATTAAAAAGAAAACAAAACGATTACTTACACAATTAATTGCAATCTGAAGCTCCCAATTGGCATCATTCATGATCCCAGCATTGTTTATAACAATATCAAGGCCTTTCCATGTGTTTATAGCAGTCTTAAATGCAGCTAAAATCACAAAACTGACATTGATAAAAGTTTTAAAAGTAATTTTGTCTGAATAGTAAAGTTTTATTGAAAATTCCAAGTTTGAAAAGATCGCCCGACGGAGATATTCACAAGAGATGAATGCAAACAATTCAATTCATTATTAATTCTACTCAAATAAATAAATTAAAAACTTGCCTTCTAACTGATCGGCTTTAGTCACATCGGTCTTAACAAAAACCACTTTATTACCACCAAATTCCGTGTTCAGGTCTTTAGCTGATTTCTCGCCTTTGACAGCGTCAACATCCGCAATTGTTACAGCCTTTAAAAAAATAATTAATTAAAAAAATTAAAATGATAATAAAGCAGGTACCTTAACACCATTTCGTAGCAGTTCTTTGGCATAAGCCAAACCTATACCAGAGGCTGCACCAGTAATCAAGACAATTTTATTTTTAATATCGTAAACCATTTTTCTTAGAAAAGTTTTTCATACAACTGTTGCAGATGAATTAACATTGTCAGTGGGCTGCTCTTTATTTATACCGTCTGTTAATATAGATAAGATAATTGGATAAACTATCAGAGAAAGCAACAAATTATAATCAATTTTATTATCTTAATACAGGAGCGCAGCTAAGGGTGAGGCTTTGGGACTGTGTGTGTGTTTTAGGGACGCCCTCCCCAAAAAATCTAGACGAATTCATGAAGCTTCTTTTAACACAATTGTTAAAGTTAAACAGTCTTTAGAAATTTTTTTAAGTACGCAATTGATAATTTGAATCATTTAAGTAATTTGATATTTTAAAAATTAGAAAAAATATAAAAATAAAAATAATGTTGCTTTTCTATTTATTATATAAAAATTAGTAAAAATTATTGTAGTTCTTAAAATATTAAAATTTTGACTCTAACTTTTAAAATTGAAGATAGATGTGGCTCTTTTATTTATAATTTAAAAAAATGTAAATAATATTACCTTCAGTTTTTAAAATTATAAAAACAATGCTCCGTCTCTATTGATTTAAAAATTGTTAACAATGTTTGTATTTCAAAATTAGTAAATTGTCATCTCCTGTGCCTAGTATTGGAACTAAGGCTGGTTTTATATTTATTAGTATTAATATTAGTAAAATTATTTTGATTTCTTAAAATCCAAATTTCAAATTTAATAAAATATTACCTTCGACTACCAACATTGAAAAAAATAAATACATTAATACAAAACCCGCGTAATATTAAAAATGAATTAACAATCTAACAAACTTCAAATTAGTAAAATATTGTTTCCGGTTTCAATGTTGGAAAAATTAGTAAACTGGGAGCTGAAGCTCAATATTAAAAAAAGTTCCAAATATAAAACTTATTGTTAGTAAAGAATATAATTTTTGGCTTATAAAATTAATAAAAAGTAGCCTACGGCTTCTAAAATTACAAAAACATAATTTTTGTTTTTTATTAATTTATTAATTGATAAAAAATATTACCCCATGCTTCTAAAATTAGTGAATTTACAGCTGTGGATTTTAAAGTTAGTAAAAAAGATAGTACAATGTTATTTATGTATTTATTTTTTTATTTAAAAATTAGTAGAATTATGTCTCCGGTTCCCAATATCGAAAAAAATGTCGCATTTATTAATCTAAAAATTAATAAGAAATATTTCCTGTTTCTAAAATTAATAACATATCGTTTTAGAGCCTGATATTGGAAAAAATTTCGCTTTTTTATTTATTAATTTAAAAATTAGTAAAAATAATGTTGCCTCCAGATTCTAAAACGAGTAAAATAGAGGCTCCGACTTCTAAAACTATAAACACAATGTTGAATAAGTAGTGAATTTTAAGAAACTTAGCACTAACATCTGGAATTAATAAAATTATGTTAATGCATTTCATAACGCCTAAAATATTGCCTGTTAAATGCTGTTAAGAAATATGATCTCTGGATTATAAAACTAGTAAAATTCTGGCTATGTTTGATTAATCTAAAAATTATTAAAAAGTATTTCTGTCTTCTAAAATTAATAAGATATCCTCTTACACCCCAAATATTGGTTAAAAATGTCGCTTTCTATTATATCTCCGGCTTCTAAAATAGTATACTACAATAAGTAAACTACAATAGTAAATATAGTAAACTACAATTTCCGCCTTCTAGAATCAGAAAAACAAAGTCGTGGATGTCTCTATTTAACTAAAAGTTGTTAAGGAAAATTATCTTTGGCTTTTGGAAATAGTAAAATGTCTCCCACTTCCAATATCAAAAAAAAAAAAATAAACAAGAAGAAAAAAAAATTTAATAAATATAATAAAAATAAATAATAAAATTTATTAGTTGGACCATTTATATAATTTTTATAGTGAAGTTCCTTCTACCATTTTTTTTATTGACGCCACAGCCTTAACAAAGCAGAAATTACTCAAAATCATCCTATTCCAGAAATATTTTTCAAGCAAATTAATAAATATTTGTGGAATAAGATGATTTTGAGTAATTTCTGGAAGACATAAATCATCTTTGACATATTTTGTAAACAATAATTTACTTTTTTAACTATGTTTATATCAATACAAATTAAATATGTAAAAAGATATCAAAGTGTAAAGAAATAATAAAAGAATAAAATATGCATTTTTTGCATAAATCAGTCAATTGCATGTGTGGTAGGTCAATTATCGCATGGTTTTATGACTCAATTAACACATGTTACAGTGATAAGATGCCTGTTTGTGTTATTTAATAAATGTAGAGAGATTATTACATAATTCGTATATTAGAAGAGTAAAATTTGTCATCAATATACCATATGGTTAGTTAATTTTGGGCGAGATAAGAGATTTATAAGAATAATTGATATCAATTCTACAAATTTATTTTAGTACTTTTTATCTTCGTCTTTAATAATAAAATTTTTAATTGTAAATCACCTTCTTATCATTGTTGATAATTTGATTTACATTCCAAGAAGTAAAATGCATATTTTTAGACATACTAGCAAGTATTGGCGAATTTTTATCTCAAAGTTTTCAACGCTTTGGGAAAATCTATTGTCGGTTGCTAATGGAACTTGCACTGTCTTTGTAATTAAATTTCCATTTTTTTACAAAATGAATTTTGTTTCAGATTTTACTGGGATTTATGTATGCTTCTATTGTTAGTGGCTAACCTTATAATTCTCCCGGTGGCTATAAGTTTTTTCAACGATGACTTGAGCACCCGTTGGATTGCCTTTAACTGTCTGTCCGATACAATATTTCTAATCGATATTGTAGTCAATTTTAGAACAGGTTTGTATAAGAGTAATTCTTGTGAAAAAATACTAATCAAATTTTATTTCTAGGGATAATGCAGCAAGATAACGCTGAACAGGTCATTCTCGACCCCAAGTTGATAGCAAAACACTACCTGAGGACGTGGTTTTTCCTCGACCTCATTTCGTCCATCCCCTTAGATTATATTTTTCTTATATTTAACCAAGTAAGTGGAGTTTAATTTAAGATAGATGGTGCATCAAGATGCAAATATAAGACCACTTTGAATTGCAGAAAATATATTTCAGCTAGTTCAGCGCCGCACTAAATAGTTTTAACCAAGAGAATAAATTTGAATAATTTTGCTGATACCTATTTTAATCTATTTTGCGTGACTGAAAGGAGTAATATACTAAATTCCTATTATTCTAAGCACTATTCATTCCAACTCCAATTCGAATCGCGGATTGCCACCCAAAACAACTTTGCGACGAGAATACAGAAGTAGTTCAATTTTATACAAACTTTTGAATAATTAACGACCATAATTTTTAAAATAAAAAATTGCGAGGTAAATCCTCATAGTCCTTAATATCTGGATTACCTAACTAAGCACAAAAATCTACATGAACAGAAAAAAGTTTTTTAATATAGTAAGCACCGTAAAGCAGTGCGTTTGAGTCTATATGAGTATTAGGGTGGGCAAAAAAAAACGATTATATTTTTTTTAACTTCCGACACTGAAATATTGGTTCCTTGGCACTTTTAAAAAATGCTTTTTCAAGATGAACTCTTAATTTTAATAGGAAAGACTCCCTCATCGCAGTTTTTTTCAGTTTTGTATGGTAAAATCCATATCTCGTTATTGCTTAATTGTACAGAAAATTTGTATTTACGTTTTTTGTAGTCTGTTTTCTCTTCTCGGTTAGCTCTCTGTAGTCATACTCATTGTCAGGAAAATAAATTCTAATAGTTCATTTGACAGATAGCAGTCAGTAGTTAGCAATCTTGTTATTTAAATTTTTTTTTATTAACTTCAACTTCCACAAATTTAGAGAAACTTTAAACTCTAGAGTTTATTGTCTTGGAAAACCATTGATACGCATATTGTAAACTTACCATTTCTGCTTGAAAGTCTAATGAAACAAGCAATTTGTAGAGTATAGAACCACCAAGACGTGTTGTAATCGTTCTGATACTTCTAATACTTAAAAAAAATATTATAGATATAACTTTTCTACAAATTGATCTACGAATAGAACACTTGAAACCAATCCTGGAATAGAGTTTATTAACAAGAATACATAGTCTAGTGGTTATGAGCCTGTGGATAAGCAGATATTTTTTATTTTTCGCTAATAACAGAGTCCGCAAGCGTGACGCAAAATTCCTAAAAAACAGCTACTTGGCTCCAAACAAAAGAAGAGCATATCCTCAGTATATAAAAGTACAATCTTCTGAAAGTTTGTTTTGTGTGCATCAAAAGAATCAAAACTCATATTGATATATTATGCTGATTTGGATAAAGAGACTTGTATTTTGAACCTTTCAATTAAGGTAAATCAGGGTCTAGTGGTCCGTCCGGTTTGATATGACGTCATCACTTGCCCAGTGATTTCGTAGGCGTATCTTTACTACGGTTGCGTAAACAGTTCAATCAGTTAAGATCTAGTTAGTTAGTTAATTATTTAACTTTTCTAAACCAGTTAAAATTAGAAGGAAAACAGTCTTTTCAACTAGAATTTTGTTCGATTTCTTAGCTTCTATTTTTATTTTTTATTATTTTTAGCTTTGATTTTTCGAAAAAAAAATCGTATAAAGTGAGAATCTCAGAACTACTTGTAAGAATCAAATATTAAATTATTATTTATTGTGTCTTATATTTACATTTAATATCTGTTGCATTTTCGTAAGCATTTGCCAATAGCATGTTTGCTGTTAGCGAAATTCCAATACTTGTTTGTTTATACAGCTAAAAATAAATTTGCATTGTTATTGACACCAAAATTAATATCGTACGATGCTCTCTTAATTTGTCCAATCGCGATTTATCGAATTATTATCCTACAAAATTAACTAGAATATGTATTTATGGTCGAAAACAACATAATGGTGGCGGATTAACTCGATTGTTATGAGTAATATACAGGATATACAATTTTTACATAAATTGCATATTATACAAATGTCGAATAGGATTATTGCGAGCAGGTAATTACCTGGCATGGTAATTGGACCACTACCTGTGTTAGTACCCCATGTTTTACTTATCCAAATCCAAAATAGTTTTTATGAAAGAGTATGTACTATTATCCTAAAGGTAATAATAGTTAAAAAAAACGTGCCGCTGTACAATAAAAACTCTAAACATAATTCTTCTAATACTAGGACCTTTTTTAAATTTGTTTACACATCACTTCTGAATAAGTAAAAGTGTGAAAGTATAATTTTTTGTAATGTTACGGATTGGGTTTTAAATAAAACTATACCCGTAATAGAAAGTTCGATCAAACTGTTTGGAAAAGGGGCGTAAATACTAATGGCTAATGAGTATAATTATATTAACCTGCAATTTTTACATATTATACCCAAAAATAGGCGCCAAAAATCAGAATTTCAATGTGATTCATGCCGTTATTATGTAAATAACAATAATAAATCTATGGAGGTAATGGCAGTAATCAAGCAACAATAACCAATATTATAATAATCGAAATAATAAAAACCTGGCAGGCACAACTCATTAAACCTTTTGAGTAAATAGAAAAAAATGCACTGATTATTGTTTTAATTCAGTGTCATAAGAACCACTTTGAATTTGGATAAATCTAAATGTAATTTTTCTTGTATAGATCTGTTGGATGTTGTAGATCTTTAGCGAATTACCGAAACTTTTAAACTTACTGTTCCAGGATTACGGCGACAGTTTCCAGATTCTCCACGCGGGCCGCGCCTTACGAATCCTGCGGCTCGCCAAATTGTTATCGTTAGTTCGTTTGCTGCGATTATCCCGTCTTGTAAGATATGTCAGTCAATGGGAAGAAGTTTATGTAAGTAAAATTGCTTTTGTGGTAGCCACTGAAGCGCACAAGCTTTCACGCATTGTGAACAGTCCATTTCATTGCTTTAGGTTCAGTAACGACACTTTGAAGCCACCAAGTTTCGTTATTGAGCTTAATTTTAAGATAAGTTTTAGTTGTGTTGTTTTTTCCTTAACTTAAATATAAGAGAGTTATCTAAATGGATCTTTCAAAGGAATTGAAAGGTGTTTTTAGATCCGCATAAAAATACAAGTGGGAGATTAGGGAAGGCGAAGGCAGGAATTATATTGTGAGCTTTGGGCTTCTGCAATAAGCTCAGGCGTGCTTGGAATGAGGCTATTGCTATTTTACAGCACCTTATCATTGTTACAGTTTGCACTTTTCAGCTTACAATTGCCTCAAAATTTAGTATCACTAAAAACTAATTCCTCAAGTCTCCAATAACAAATTTATCAATATGTTTTATTCCGAAAGGATCAGATCCAAACAAAAGACACATTCAGGAAACGACCAAACTTAGCTATTTAGATTTGTCTGGTAAAAGTTTAGCTTTGTTATTCTCTCCTTTCGGAACAAAACTTCAATATTTTATCACGATATATTCTTCTAAATTTATCTCATTAAACTATTTCCTTTCATAGAAGTAGTTTTTTCTCAAAATTTTCATTTCCTTTCCGCTATTATTTTAAAACTTGTCACACTGAAAACAATACACTCAAAAAACATACTGAAATCTAGCCTGCCACACAACTAAAAAAACAAAAGATATGCTACCAACATTAATGAATCAAAATTACCTTTTGATAATGACCGTCAGCCCAAAGTAGTTGCTGTATCGCCCAGATCACCAAACAGTGCCCACACGTGACCTTTTTTCTTTTCTTTTTTTTAATACAGCTTAATGCAAATTGTTTTAGTAACGAAGGTCTAAGGATGGCAGTTTTGGTAGTTAGTTGAAATTGGTCACATGTGCGCACTGTTTGGTGATCTGGACTATAGCGCTGTATGTGTTATTAGAAGGTAGGTTTGATCGTTGTGTGGCAAAAGCGATCTTTGCTTACTGGCTGCCTTTTCCAAATGTACAAATAGAAGTGTTTGGGCTGCGCAGATACCTATGTACCAGCACCCGCCTGGGCGACAGGCAGAGTACGCTCCCGACGGTACCCCAATCCCTCCACCTAGAGACAGGACTACCGAGGTGCTTCAAAACTCTTTCTGTCTGTCTGTCTGCCTGTCTGTCCGTTTTTATTTTGATTCTGAGCCGAGCTCAGAAGTGGGAATGTCAGTGTTAGCGCGTTGTTACTGTTATCACATCGTTTCAGTTGTGCATTTGAATTCCTAAAAACTATGGTTCTTTCCCACAGTCAAATCCTCAACCCTTCAAATGCACAACATGTTTTGCTCGGTATTTGCAAGCACGTTTCTAGCGTAAGTTGGTAGCCATATCGATAAATTATCATTGAGATACATCTGCGCTTAAGTAAGTTATTTGATGTTCTATGTTAGAAGTTATAGATACATCGCTAGTCATTACACACATTCAGTTTTTAAATATTTTGGTAGGTATACTCTTACACATCACCTTTCAAATACCACTTACAATGTATATATTTTCTACCAAAATCCATTTTTACTATTCTTTTTTTATTCTTTTTTCTGCAGTTCCTTGACAATTTGTAAGTTTCACGTGATTTTCTCACTGTTCCCTCTTTGCACGCTCAACGCACCCTAAACTTTACCCTCATGCTTAGAGAACCTGACTAAATCAAAATGTAAATCAACACAAATAAAAATTTATATAAAATTACGTGAAATGGCTGAACTTTAAAAGGAACTGTTAAACATACAGCTGAAAAGTTAAATTTTTAACAGAAAAATAGTTAAATAACGCATGATTTTTTTTATTGCATGGTAGACTATATTGGCATTATCTCCGATTTTCGTAAATACAATTTATGAAAATGAAATTTTAAAAAACTATTTTTTTGTTCTATTTTTATTATATAAAGTGTTCACTTATGGGCAAGCTGTACACAAATTTCAATAAACACCATTGAAATCTATGAAAAATTCAGGATAAAAGTACTCCTTTTTCGATTTTTTTTAAGAAAGTATTGATTTCATTAAGCTGAACATTAAAATTTCCACGGCAATACTTGTATTCAATTACTACAATGGAGGATTCGACTCAAAATTTTTAAGCAAGTGGCAAAATTTTAATTTTGGGCCAATTAATAACTAATTATGGCAGGAAAACCACTAAAGAAGATTTATCGCGATAAAACCACATTGCTATGGAAATTATACGCATGTTTTAAAATAAATTTCTTTTTTTTTTTTTCAAGAAATTGTCTTGACGAATCGTTTCGTAGTTATCGAAAAATTTGAATACGATTATTTGTACTTGATGTGAGGCAAGAAAATTTAGGCTTGTATGTACAAGCTCTACCCAAATGTTTAGCCCACATTAAGCATTCATACATTTTTCCTTGATTATAATTTCAAATAATGTTTTCAGATTATTATTTTTTTATGAATAATTGAAATAACAGAGGAAATAGAAATTAATTAAGTCATTTTTTAAAGTTTGACTTTACAACTGGGCGGCTGTAATTACGGTCTCAGCTCGATCTTTCTTCAAATGCTGAAAAGGTCTTAAGCCTCAGCAGCGCCCATGTAAGATAATAAAAATCTTGTAAATTCTCGTAGTTTTAAGAATAATAATTGTAGATCAGTTTGAAAAGATAAATGATTTTGCCTTGCCTTTTCTTTGTTCAACCCACACAGTTGGGGACAATAAAAAATACTCATTCGTTATTATTTTTCATTTGACTATTGGCCTAGGGTCCAAAATACGTATTAGTTTTATTACTTGCGCATATATAAATGATGAAAATAAACATATTTAAAGCGGTCCGTCTAAGCAGTGCCTATAACTTGCTTTCCCTGAAATGCCCCGAGTAGAGCTTGCTCTTAAAAACGTTCTCTAAAGTGCCACGACAAAACAACAACATAGTGGTTGTCACAACTGTCACAGTATCGAGATTATTAGCGTCAAATCTATTTGCTTTAGGACAACTTCCAGTAGTCTCAGAGCAATGAAAATGACTCGAAATCTCCTAAATATGTGTGTGACAGCTTTACAAATGTCTTTTCCATTTTTCGTTATGATTTTTTTTTAACTAAATATCATAGCACGCTAGAAAACTTTTTTAAGTGAACACTTGATATTTGTTCAAGAAGTAGAGAAGTACAAGGAGTTCGAATCAGTTTTATTTAGTTACTAGTTCATTGTAAGAGCTTCTTGTACGATTGGTTTTAGATATAGAATCACTCTCATATATGTCATTTGGTTCTCGTCCAAGCTTCTAAGTGTGTCATCATCGGTGGCATGTAGCTCTGTCCGTGTTAGCTTCGCACTGCACTCTGTTCTATTCACCGTCTGTAATCTACTAACTTTCATGCTCTCTCTATTTAAGTCGTTCTTCTGGAATCTAGTGTGCCACGCTTTTCTCTACTACCTTGTGTTCTTCGCTTTTTCTAGATCTTGCAGAATCTCCAAAAAAAGCGAACGGAACGAAGGGGGCGCCTCAGTTCGGACCTCAACAAGTCTAATTACACCAAAAGCAATCTCATCTTTAAGGTAACCCGCTTCGGGCTTGCTTGGCAATGCGCATGACCGACCCGCGGCGCCTCTGCTTCCATCCATGGAATACCATATACTAATTTACAAAACCTAGTGCTTCGATCCTAGCCTTAGTTTCCGCTTATAGCACGTAACTTTTTCAGTGTTCTAGACGCCAGGTTGCACTTAGATTTGGATGTTGCACACTTTCTAGTAGACCTGGTGTTCTAGAGCTGAAAGCACTGTTCAGGTGCATGTCGTTTTTTATGTGAAGGTAAGTTGAGAGGTGCCCGTAGTGTAAGCTTCTAAGTTTTTTTGTCCTGTCAACAGATTCAATTGAGGTGCTGGGTACATAGAATTTTAGCTCACGTTTACTTCAATTTAAAAAACACATGCTTTATACCATACAGTTGCTTGTGCTTTTTTCTGAAGGCACTGCTTTGAAATGGCTTGAGGCTATCTTTTTTCGGTTAATCAGCTCCCTAGACTGACAAAGGAGACAATGCTTCTTTGACATTTCTTTCACACAATTTTTGTTGTTTTTTTATTTATGTTACAGCATATGCAGTTAAAACTTGGTTTAATTAATATTATGTAGTACATTTTAAAACAAGCACAGGTCTTGTTTTAGACCTTAATAAAAACCCTTTAAACTTCACACTAAAAACCTAAAATGTTCCAGTTTTTAAATATGGCGAGCGTTTTCATGAGGATATTCAATCTAATCTGTATGATGCTACTGATTGGTCACTGGTCGGGCTGCCTTCAGTTTTTAGTACCTATGCTTCAAGGATTCCCTGCGAATTCTTGGGTGGCAATCAACGAATTACAGGTTTGTCCTACTTCTAAAATATTTTCTTGTTATTGTTTTATTTATTACAGGAGGCGTTCTGGCTGGAGCAATATTCGTGGGCCTTATTCAAAGCCATGTCGCATATGCTTTGTATCGGTTACGGCCGGTTTCCACCCCAATCCTTGACTGATATGTGGTTAACGATGTTATCTATGATATCAGGAGCCACGTGTTATGCCCTTTTCCTCGGTCACGCCACCAACTTAATCCAAAGTTTGGACTCGTCAAGAAGACAGTACCGCGAAAAGGTAATTGTGGCTCCGATTGGCTGCGGTTTAGCTGTGCTTGTCCTAAATGTTGGTGACTGTATTTAGGCCGCATGTAGTTATAACCGGCTTTTTATGTAAACTATTTTTTGATGGAATGGGAATTTATGTTTTTATTTTGGTCAGTGTTTCACTAAAATTGCTTTTTAAATTAAATTTTCTGGAATGGAATTAACACAGTATATCTATGTAATTGTTGAAGTAACATTGTTCTAGTTTTGTACATACTTATTATTTATTTTTAAGTGCAACTTGAAAATAATTAATTCATAAAGTGTGAATTTGGTTGAAAAAGTATCGCTATTTTGCAACAAAATGTAGCTGTTCGAGCGGAATATACAATATCAGAGCATACATAATGCATGACTTACATATTAAAGGAATTTCTTTTAGACTGTTATTCGTTCTAGTCTATAGTATTGTATTATTTTGCATGTTTTTGTTGGGGAAAATTTATGAGTAGATACTTTACGAAATTATAAGGATATGATGTATCGGCGATATGGCTTTTTTATCTAGGACTTTATCAAGCATAATTCAACAAATGTTAGGAATTTAACGTTGTCTAGATACTAGACAAGTAGAACAAAATTTTCATTGCTTAAACGATAAAACTAATTTTAATTAATTTTATAACGTATTTTATAATTTTAATTTGAAAATTTTAATAATTTTTAACGTATTTTACGTTAAAAAATGTTTAATTATTATATAAGCAACTAAAAAATTAAGAATATGTTTCTTCCGCGGATTCGGCAATTTTATTTTATTTTTTATGTTTTTCAACCCCTTGTCATTAATGCTACACTAACAGCAACAGTAAGCAACAATTATTGTCCATGGAATAACCGTAGAAACGACGTTGCTGACGATTCCTATGTCAGTAAGAGCGGGCTGTAAGCAGATTAATGCCCTCTTGTTTTTTTAAGGGCTTGAAAAAATAGTTTACGAATCTCGAGGCCGTAAGCACTTTTCATGATCTCGAACGCTTAGAAAATCTTGGGATTGGACCTCGGTTAGCTAGCTGCGTTCTCGATTACGAAAAGTTATGTTTACGGCCCTTGAGATATAATATATTATTAAAGCGGCCTTTAATTAAATTGTAACTATCTTAAAAAATATTAGGTACAAAGTAAAAAGTTGTGCAAAAATTTTGATCTCGATTAATTTTTATCATAGGTACCGTACCACCTTAAAACTAGAACTGAGATATAAAAAACCTCTTCAAAATTTGAAAATGTCAACTAATTTGACATCTCAATTTATATTTTTGATTTTCTTAATAATTTTGGATCGCTTTTTCTTTTTCTCTTAAGTTCCCCGACTGCCTTACCTGATTATGTAAAAAAAATTTTGATTAATTTCTGTTCTGACACTAACAAAAAAAAATTTTTCTGGTAAAGCCCTTAGTGATCCACGTTTTACTTCAAAATGTCGTTCTATATATTCTTAAAGCTTAGTTAGCAATATAAATAATTTAAAAAGACCTAGTCGAATATGTTCTAATATTTATTTTTTGTTTGGAAATTCAACAATTCACTGAAACCTGTGATTTATAATCTTTAACGACTCAACTTATAGTTTAAAAAATGTGAAATCACATCGCAAATCAAATAAAAAAGTAATTAGGTCCGTAACAATCACTTAAATGGAAATTAAAAATTTTATAAATATGGAAGAGATAAGAAATTACTTCAGATTAGTCAAATTACCTATCTAAGAGTTTTTCGCCGAGTTGTCAAAAACTTTGAATTACAAAAGCATCATTAACATATTTTGCATAAGAAATAATGTTAACTATTCAATGTTCCTTGACATGCAATTATTTGAAACAGTAATTTGCAAAATTACTGTAATGAAATCATGTAGATATTTTTTTGCTATTAATGCAAAATTTAAATAGTTGCAGCCACTATTTAGTGCGTATATGTCATCAACACATCAATCAAAAATTCGTAGTGCTAATATTGATGATGCTAAGATTGTGACATAAATTTAGAGCATTTAATTTTTTCCTAATCTAAAAAACGGTTTAAATTTATAACAACAAATTGTAATAATATTAAGTAAGCGATAGTCCTAATAAAACCGTTACTTCTTAACTTGTCTTTTCGTTATATTTTTTCATTTCGTAAACAAATAGTGGCCGCGACTATAAGTTTATAAAAAAATTAGCAGAAAACGATGTACTGTGATTATGAAAAGTTAGTTGTGTGCATTTGTGTCTCTTTTCCATATCTATCAGCTTTGACGGAAGGTCCTTAATTCTGGTTGTGAGATTTAATGTATTTTGGAAATTTTTAAATTGGATCCAAGCACACAGGGGTTATTCTGAAGTTTAGCGTGAAGAAAGATAATTAAATCAAAATGACTCGTTTCCAAAATACAATAATAAATCGTACAACCAAAATTCAAGATTTTCCTTCGAAGCCGGTAAAAGCAAAAAGGACTGCGTATTCGTCGAGCGTTCCGCAGTCCACGAAATCGATGCTTCGCAAAAACAAATTGAAAATACGTCAGGGTACCATAGAAAGACGTTCTCTTAGAACATGTTCGAACAGCTTGAGATTCTCGATGTCGAAACCAAAAAACTTAAAACAATACAACCCGATACCAAGTCGCACTGTTTAAGAGCTGGTAGGCGTGGAAGTTAAGAATTAAAATTCGTTTTTATTAATAACTTTTTGGGTGACACCTTGTATAATCGTTACTTGTGTATTATATGTATATAAAGCAACACTGCTTTTTTAAATGTACATACATGACTATAAATATATGTGTAATGAAAAACAAATTGTAGCATGTTGCATGAAATGTTGCTGTCTAATTTTCGCTTGTTCTTGTAATGTACTTTTATCATACTCGTATTTGTGTAAAAATCCTAAAAAATATCTACGATAATTATATAATGTGGAAAAAAAATCAATTCAAGTATGCAGTAAAATGTTTAGATAGATAATAGTTTAGAAAGTGCTGCTTTTTGCTTATTAAGCTCATTAAAAACAACTGGAATATGAAGTATTTTACATCTTTTTGTCCCAACTTTTGCACAATGAACATAACAATCACAGCATACGTAAATTTAAATCCTTTTGTTATGATGTTATTTATTGTCTACAGCAAGTAAATCAATAATAGTTTTTTTTTAATGCAAACTGAAAAAAAAATAATAGGAGTAATTAGTAAAAATTTGGGCACACATTTTTTTTTAGTTTTATATACAGACTCTAGAGCAGACAAAAATTAATATTCTTTGGAGTAAGCGTTGGAAATGTATTGTAAACAAAATATGCCGTTTTATTTTAATGGTGAAAGGGCAAAGTTGATATACAATTTAATTCTTCAATCTATCATAATAAAGCATTAAAGAAGGCTATACGTTGTCCACTGAACAGATAAAGTAACAAAAACGCCCACTTAAAACGCGCTGTTTGAATAACGGCTCTTCATTGGTCAATTTTAAATAGAGCGGCTAAAGTAAAAGTCCTTAACACACTTGAGCATATTTTTAGAAAGTAAGAATTTCCAGGCTTGCGCCTAAAATAAAAGCTAAATGTAGGGTGTGCTTGTTTAGCCTTTTCTGTTTTGTTTGTCTGGGTGAGCGTTTTTAAAACCAACAATTTCATATTTTAAGCGCCTACATCCACACTTCAAATAAAGATACAGTGTAAATCTGACTTCACCGCAGAACGTTCAACGCTGCTTGTCTTCTCCCTCTGAGTTTTATTACTCTATCTGTTCAGCGGACAGCGTATAGGACAAAAGGGGTATATATGCAGTTTTCAACATGTTTTTATCATAATACTTACATCTTTAATAGAATATTTAAAACACTGTTAATTTCCAAACGCTTCTGTTAGAAATTTAACAACGAAACTATCTTTTTAAATTACGATGAAGCTAATAAAACACAACAAGTAGTGTACATCACGATGTCCTAATGCCGAGTGCCCCTTCTCATCCCGTTTAATTCAGACCCATCTCTCTCTCTCTTTTTTTCTCTTCAAAGAAATTTCATCCGCGTTTCTACATCATTCAATTGATCAACAAACACTAACGTTTTGGACAACTGTCCTTCTCTTAGACAGTTTTAACCAAACCCTAACTTGTATTAAAATAGAGTGACGTTTCATCATAAATATAAGGATTTCAAAAACTTCAAATTCTAAAGTTTTGTATTTGACATAATTAAAGAGGCAACTCCAAGCTTCATTAGAAAAAAAGTTATATCCAACAACCTGGTGTGGCTTAAATTCTTGAAAAACTAGTTACACTATTGTACACGTTCTAGAGAGTCATATAGTCTACAGATTTTTTTTACATTTTTGCGAGGGACATAGACTGCAAGGACAATTTAATGTAAATCTTCACTACCTTATCAGCTGTTTTACGTCTTTAAAACGACCGACTATTATGGATATGTATCTTGTCAAAGTTTCATTGATGATGTTGAAATCTAGAAAGCGCGAGTACGAAGTTTTGAAATTCTTGTTTAGAAAGGTCAATCGAATAAAAACTTGCAGTCTTCTTGGCGTTTACTACTTTGGAAATAAGTTTTAATAATGAACACATCCACAATCTACCCCCTTTTTGGGCAGGCTGAAGAAACTCAGCAATGAAATCTTGGAAAAGACTGTTTTTTAAAGCATTGGTACCTAATAAACCAAATGAATAGCAAGCTCGCTCGAGAGCAAAACGGTACAGAAAAAGTTGAATCAAAAGGCGGAACACAAGCTTACTCCAAAGGATTTTTGGCTACTCTGTATTATTTGTAATTAGAAAAATCGTATTTAGCTTTTAACTGATTTATTTCTTTCACAAATTGAACTTTGTACATATTTTTTAATTAAAAGCTAAAAAACAAAAGAAAATTTAACTGTCCTAATCAGCAGTATTCATGTTAGAAATATTTTGATTATTCTTTAAAAAAATATCTGATAATTATTTTATTTCATTGTTGTTTATTTCCTTGTAATTCCAATTCCATTAAACCTTGTAAATAAATCCTAAGTATGATGTTAGAACTGCAGCCCGAGCCGTGAATATTTTATGCACATTACGTATCTGCACCAAACAGGTAAAGCAAGTGGAGGAATACATGGCATACCGAAAACTGCCTCGAGAGATGCGTCAGCGGATCACGGAATATTTCGAGCACCGTTATCAGGGCAAGTTCTTCGACGAGGAGTGTATTTTGGGCGAACTATCAGAAAAACTCCGCGAGGACGTTATAAACTACAATTGTCGATCGTTGGTGGCATCGGTTCCATTCTTTGCAAATGCCGACTCGAATTTCGTTTCTGATGTCGTTACCAAGTTGAAATATGAAGTCTTCCAACCAGGTAATATCGGCCGATTTGCCGGATTTTAACGCGAAGAATTGTCTAGACACGGTGTCCGCTTTATACCAAACCATTTAAATTATATGCATTGGAATGAGAGGCATGATAAAGGATAGCTATTTGCTGTTTAAATGGTTTTGGCGACTACCGTATCTAGTGGGATTTTATCACCTTAACGTTGTTTTGTTTCAGGCGATATTATAATAAAAGAGGGAACGATCGGTTCCAAAATGTACTTCATACAAGAAGGTATTGTCGATATTGTTATGGCGAACGGTGAAGTAGCCACAAGCCTCAGTGACGGCTCATATTTCGGCGAAATTTGCTTGTTGACGAATGCGAGACGTGTAGCCTCTGTGAGGGCAGAAACTTATTGCAACTTATTTTCGCTATCTGTTGATCATTTTAATGCTGTACTTGATCAGTATCCACTTATGCGACGCACAATGGAATCTGTCGCCGCGGAGAGGTCAGTGCGTTGGTTGGTATAAGGAAACCGAGGAGGTTTTATTGAATTATTTTTGTATCATCGCTTCTTTAACGTGTGCTAATTTCATTTCTATCAGATCACATTTTCACTCTTGTGCCGTTTACATACCTTTACATCATTCTTATCGTTATCGTTAACCTTCTCACGATTCACATTGTATCCGTATTTCCTTGTCTTGAGATGTTGTCGTAGAATTTTTGTTTGCACATATGTCATACTTTAAAATAACACCACGAGGGTGCACCTAAATGCCCAAAAGGCACACTTTTTCGCACTACTGGGGACTCTGTAATAACAATTGATAAACTGGAGTGTTTCCAATAAAAACAATAAAATCTTCTCTTGGTACATTAAGGAGAAAAAAAACATAAAAAGATACATAGAAAAAACACTAATACTTTGTCAAAAAATTAAAACCTCCATTGGAACTTCCAAAAATGGGTTTAGTTTCTTTTATTAAATTAATTACCTCTGGGATTTTTAAAATGGGATAATTTTTTGGTTTTATGGCTGGGATTGTTTTTCCTATTTATGTTCTAACACTTGTTTGAATTCAAATAATCTCCAATATAAATATTTGGTAATTAAATTAGTCTTAAATTCAAAAATATAAAGCATTCGGCACTAATATGGACTAGTTTTTAAGAGTGTTTAGTTTTTAAAGATAACCACCTACTGCTTCACAGCCTTTTTTCTTTCAAATCCCCTGAACTAAAGATTTGGCATTTACACAACCAAAAATTGCCATGATGCATAGAGGATAAAAGTGGTCATCTTTAAAAAACTGTTTTTTTTTTATTTTTTTAGTTCTAATTGGTTGCAATATATTATTTATTTTTTATAATCGCCCTTAAAAACTGGTTCATTCTAGTGCCGCATCTTTATATTACAATTGTTATCTATCACCAAATATTTATTTAATCCCAAAAATGACGACTAAATTTTCAGTTTTGTTGATTTTATTTCGAATCCAAAATTCTTTGCAGGACCAAAGATTGGAGTTTGTAAAGGCTGGTCTGAGTCAGTGTTTTGCCGAAAAGACAATTTATTTGAAGGAAGTGGCTTTCTAGTTAGTTTAATTTATAAGTTGTTAGTTTATTGTTGAAAATAAATTTTTTATTCTTTACGAAAGTTTTTAATTTTGGTGGATGCGCCGGGCCAGAAATTGAAGATAATTTTATAATAATATTTTGTATATATATTGTAAATAATTTTGTGTATTTTAAAGTATGACGTACGCTCACACAGACACACACAAATAGACACGAAGAGAAGAAGCGGCGATGTGTAGAATGAAATTCAATAAAACACACAAAACACAAATTTTTATTTTGCCATTGGTGAATTTTTGTTTTGTTTTGTAATGTAGTGCAGGCAAATTAGACACAAAATCACAAAAATCATATTAAAAGTAGGAAAGTTTCTTCAATAATGGGTATGGATGGTGAGTATAAATCTTTGATAATTTATGACTGATCCACGATTTGACTAAGTATTCAATTCTTCTTAAAAAAAAACTTTCTCGGTCTAAAAATTGTCAACACCAGTAAAACTTTTGTAACCCAAACTATAAAAGGATCAGGAAACTCCTAATGTAAAAGGAAAAGTCCAAAAAGCAAAAACATTAACTAAAAAATGATTTAAAAAATGTATTTCACAAAAACCGACATAATGAAATAAAATAAATCTGAAACTGAAGTAATAAAATAGAGCAATTCATTCTTCCATAAATGTAAATATGACAAAAACAAATAATAAATTAAATATAACAATAAAATGTTGTGTACCCCTTTTTTTCAAAGATTGTCTAGTGATGACAACACAAGAATTTTTTTGGTAACATTTGCTTGCATCACCTAGAGAGGTTATGAGATCGAATTCCAACCACCAGCTGTTCTGATCAGAGTTTTTGAGAGGTTTTTCCGATTGATAAGCGAATGAACATTCAACTTCCTCTTGGTAATCACTTGAGTTACCTCCAAGGAATAAGATTATTACATTAAATAATATTCAATATCAATTATTTTTAAAAGCAAACTGATCACTTGGAGTAATTTTTGTCCATTCGCACTTTTGATAACCAATTTTCATGTTATAGAATTGAGACAATGAATTTGTGGTCACAATATGATAACTTATGAAATTAGTTAAAATGAGTTAAGCCGCTTCAAGCTACACACATTGTATTTGTCAAAATCCGGACCTGCTGTAAAGAGATATATTTAGTGATTACATAGATTTCAGGTTGAAAATGTTTTTAAAAAACTCACTTCGCAGTCAGTTCAGATGAAATACTAAGAAGAAATATATCGTGATTAATTTGGCTTTTCTAGCATTTGAGCTAATTAGGCGATATGCACTCTTGTGGTGTCATTTGCCAATCACTAAACTTGTGCGTTATTAAGGGAGAAAACCCAAATTATTGACAAAAACGTCAAAAATATTGGCTCGCGAATAACTTTTTAAATGTGACATTTGCCGTTTTCACTGCGTAGTTCAAAGTTCGACTAATAAAGCACGTATCGCATTTTTTATTGTCAACTTAATCACATTAATTAAAGTGAATGTCACGTTTTGTAAACTGGCTTTTCAGTTCTCTGTTTTAGTTGGGGTCTTATATGTAGAAGTTTATAGAGAACCATAAAATCTTTCAGTTTACGGTTTTGGTCATTTATTTCATAATTGTGTTCGGAGCCATTAAAGTCAACAGTTTTTTTTATTTAATAATAATATTAAATAAAATACATGTAAAAAAAATATTCTAGTGTAAAAATTAACGAAATCGTTCATTTCAACATCATTCTGTTTTTTTTATAATATCCTTTAAAAAACTGACACAAGAACAAATAATACAAAAAAAGTAAATAATGACAGTAATGATAATACTTATTCAAAAAGTTTTATTGGTTAAACGTAAGTAGAAAGGCTCCTTACAATATTGTAACATTTGTGCTATTTTAGGATTCGTTGATTCAAAAAGTTGGATAAATAACGAAAAATTTATTTCCACTAAGTACACTAATACAATAATAATAAAGAATTAGCTCGATATTCACACTTCAAACGCCATCGCTTTTCTAATTGCTCACTTTATTCGCTTGTCTCGCTCTCATATCTGACTAAGTCCCGGCCAGATCCCCTTCCTATATAATCGAACGTTCTTGCTAGAATGTGCCAGATGTTTCGTGACTTTGCTAGAGTCAATTGAAAATGATGACTCATCCTTCTCGATCAATACATATGCGGGTCTACTAATGATTTCATGAAATTTCAGTGTACTTCCGGTGCAATATCGTTCTGCTATTTTCCCGAATTCGTTTCTCTTGTTGTTATTTTAATGGCTCTTCTTTACATACCCATGTTTTAGAATTTGCAAACGTGGCCTGACAGTAGTAATGGTAAGCAAAAGTAGTTCAAACAATTTTTAAAAATTAGAGAACACGGATTGCAAAAAAATATTGACTGAAAAGCAGCTATATCATATGGCGAACTAGTCCTCTAATAAATAAAATAAAAATTTATTATTCATGAATAGTGATATATTTACATCAAAATTTTTAATTTATTAAAATAACGTTTAGAGAATATAAATTTGTTAAACTCAAAAATCTTGAATAAAAATAATTCCTTGTGAAAGGGCTAAACTACAGTTGGCAAACCCTGCGTTTTCAAATTTATAGCACACTACCGTCATTTTCAAATAAATGCCTGATATATTTTTAAAAATGTGTTCTTAAAGCTTTTCTTTTAAACAAATTCTAGAGGCGAAGGAGGCAATTATTTCTAAACCATAAGACATATTTTTTTAAAAATGACTCTCGCCTTCTGCTCTCATATTTTATTAAATTGCTTAAAGCATTTGTTTTCAAGCATAGAAATACATAAATTTAGTTTAAAATATGTTTACTACAATAAATCTGTTTTTCTATTTTAACAAAACATGTAGGCTGAAGGCGACAGTTGGTCATAAATGTCTTCAACAAAGTTAAATACAAGGAATTTTATCAATTTATGTTCTTCGGTTCCGTACAAGCGATCCTCTTTCATTATTTAACACTTCTAAACGTAAAATCAAAACAAATATACATATTTTTTATCTAAAACACAAATTCTGCATTTTTCGATAATTCATGAAGTTTGAAAATTACGAAAATTCGTAAAAAAAATCTTAATTTTCTTGAATAAACTTGTTCATCTTCGAGCTATGTTTTAAGCACTTTATTAGATATGATATGAAACTTCAAAACACCCAATAACACCAAGCAATTGCACAATGCACGTTTCGATGTTAGCATTTTATAACTTCCTGAGGATGACAACTTTTTTGTCGAAACGTGCGCCGTGCTAAGTGAAACTGTTTGGTGTTATTCGGTGTTTTAACGTTTCATTCTACACACCAAGAAGATTCAACAAGAAGTTTAGATGTGATATTACAAATCGTGGGTCAGTATCAAAGTTTCAAGGATTTATCTTTACCACTTAAGTATAAGTATTGTACTGAACAATTTTTATTAATTAATAGAATTAAGTACATTTTTTACTTATTTACTTAGAAATTATGAATTAATCTTCATATTTGCCTGTACTAACCTCTCGCTTTTCAACTTATAATTTGCATCGAGCACCGGTCCCACGGTTTCCCCACATTGAGTGGTCCTTTCCGTGTGTCCTAGGTTGAACAAGATTGGCAAGAACCCGAATTTACTAGCGCACAGAGAGGAAGACTTGGGCAGCGAGAGCAAGACGATAAACGCGGTGGTGAACGCCCTGGCAGCCGAGGCGGACCACGTGAACATGTCCGACGAGTCGGTGGCTAGACTGCACTCGAGCGAGCGCAGCCTGCAGGAGCTGGGCCGGACGCTGCAGCGCCTTACTTTGCCGCGCCCCAAATCCGAGAACAACTTCGCCTCGCAGGACATGTCTCTGGCCCGCGGCGACCACAACGGCCGCCCCTCCTTCCACAAGTCCGACACATTTCACAAGGAGTCGGCGTTCCAATGACGCCACTCCACGCACTAGTGCTCGGGGTTTGCCGGACAGCTGTGTCAACTGCCGGTGCTGACGGTCGCCACGGCGGCACTGGCAATTCGCACAGACCGCCAATGAACTGACCGTGATGACGACTTGGGGTGCTGGTGCGTGCCGCTTTGCTGTGTCTTGTATTAAGCAATACGTGCGACGGACGTTATGCTACAATATTGTGCAATATTAGATGATACTACGTTAAGTTAGCTTTAATTATTAGGTGCTCAATAAATTTAATTATCCTAGAATAACACCGCCCGGTTTTTGGACGACATGCAAAAGCAGCCGACAACTTACACAGAATTGACGGAGATATACGTCCTCAGAGCTGGACTAACACAATCATATCATATTTTTAGAAAGCCACGGGTTATTTTGTATGACGGTGCATTGACTGATGCGATAACAATACCTAATTTGGCTCCACATAAAATATTTTCACTTTTCAACATAAATTCTAGTACTAGTTTACAAGAATTTTTTTAACTTTGATTTTAACCAAATTAACAAAGAATAGTGTTTCTGTCTTAGGAAAATCATAATTCCAGTCAAATTATATTTTTGGTACCATTCGAAAGCTCTTGATAAAACGCTCATTTCATATAGAAATCTTTCTTCAATCTATGTTACGATTGTCTTGCACAGAATCCTTAGTTATGTGCAGAAATGTAAATAATTATCACACTCCTTTAATGTTAAGTCTTGATTTTCATTCTTCAATATAGAGTACCAAAGAGATTTGCCCTCAAAGCGTTCGGCAACATCTTTTTTTCTGATGGAATTGTCCTTTCAAGATCTTTCAAATGGTATTAAAAATTTTAAAAACTAACTGTTTATACGATCTCCATAAGACTAGAATACTCTCCCTTGTAGAGAATTCTCAACTTATATTGTACGAGCTCAATTTCTGATTTCATTTTAAGTGTTAAGTTGTACATACAATTTTTAACTTTAAACCAGTTCTTAAGTAAGTGATTAATACCAAAAACACCTACTAGTTAACCATGTACACCTAACTATGGAAAAAAATCCTGTTAACTGTTCAAAAACTGGATTTTCTAGGTCTTGATTTAAAGAAAAACGGCAAAGGCGCAAGAGTTTTTTCTATTTAGAAAACAATCATTGGGGGTTGCATCCTGTAGAGTGGATGTTCCATGTCTAAAAAGCCGCAATCGATTTCTTCTGGTTTAGTGAACTATTGATTTTTGTCTTTTTAGTTCATCTACTGTTATAAGAAGCAATAGTTTGGAGTCGCGTTTTTTGTGGTCGGTCGTAAAATTTGCACGTGTCGATCCAATCAGCCAACTATGTTTTCAAAGCAGCACAGACTAAGACTAACAAGACGCATCTTGTTAAACTGGTCTAATTTAGACTCATGTCTTTTGAACTCGTGGGTTGTCATTAAATATTTTAATTCGTTTATGTGTGTTTTATCAGTAAAACCTAATCAGATCCGTTCTGTTGACAAGTCTCTTGAGCCGCAAAGTAACTAATGGTGTAATGAACCGAACTTCATGTTATTCATTGAACTGATCTACAAGGTCATTTGCAAAACGCTCAAATGACAGAATCTCTTATAATCAAAAATAAACCAATACTGATTGACTGTATATTGTAATTTAATTATATTAATAATTGTTAATTGTACTGTGACTAAAGAACGTGAAGCGACATGTAGATAAGAATGTGAAATCCCGCTACTGCAAAGAGCTTGCTAGCGCCGAACTCTATGATATGGTAGACTTTGTAAACACTACAATTTTTTGATTCCAGTTCTAGGGCTTTTTTGCTGGGTACTCATAGTAGTTCCATCTTATGAAAAGGTACCACTTACAATTGTTAAACAACAGTTTTTACTTTTTTATTTGTTACTTTTTGAAAAAATAGTTTTATTATAAATTAACAATCACTTTGTTGTGGTGCTAAATTGATGCAGTCGTATTAAAGTCATAAAAGCGCCTTTTTTCAGCAGATTTACAGCCGACGTGGAGAAATCATTAAAGTCAATTTAACAAAAAGAACGTTCCTTATAGCGAGTTAGTATTAATTTCGGTTGAAGTTGTCGGCTGCTTAGCTATCCGCCGAACCAACAAAGTTGATTCCGAGTTGATTGCGGTTGCCGAAAACGACAAAAAAAGTCAAAAACCGTGGTCATTCGGCACAAAAAATGTCACCTGTTTGCTAAAAATAAAAATGCATGAAGTATCCTGCAGACTAGTATATTAGAATAACTAGCGAGATAATAGAAACAAGTGCAAGTTAGGCCTAAGGTAAAAACTCTTACTAATCTATGAGTTTGCAGGACCATTTATATCTTAAAATCGATTGAATATATGCCACATGAACTTAAAAAACGAAATGATTGACTTTACAACTCAAGTCCACGGCAACGTCTGAAAGATGCGTGCAGTGTACTCAAATACTCTATTTATTTTTTAATGACAAATAAACGTACATTGTGGACATCTTTCAGACTGTTCTTTTTTAGTTTGAATTAGTAATTTATTATTTTAAAGACTGATCATGTTGTATAATCATCCTAGGTCACAATCACCGCAAAAATTGAAACTTGAACATAGCTGACACGCTAAGAACTAGGATTTGTAATTATTGGCGAACTGTTCTGAATTTGACCAAAACTTCTCATATCGTTTTTGAAAACTCAGTAACAAAATTATTCTCAAATTTCAATTTTATGCGGTTTAGAAAAAAGCCTATAATTTTCGAGGAAATGTGCATTTATTTAAATAAAATATACAACATGAGTCTAAATTATTATTTATTTATTTTGCGGTTAGAAATGTTCGTGTGGATAATTCGAATTTGTATAATATAATTAAAATGATGTAATGAAGGAGACTCTACACTGTTAGCTGTGATCTACAATATGGATGTCTTATCATTAAACAAAGGTCTATTAATTTGTGAAAAATACTCATTTGTTGAATTTTGGTCAAAGTTGATTTGGTGTAAATTAATCAGCTATTGTGTGCTTGCAAAAAAGTTAAACTTGAACAAAATGTATGGTACAAGAATTCAATTAAATTTCCATCCCAGTTTTTATGTAAACAACTAAATCAAAAATATCATCCATGATTTGTTATTACCATTTTAGATATAGGCCAATCAATAGAGGATTTTTTCGTGGCCAAAATAGCACCAGAAAACCGACTGTGCCACCACATTAAAGACATTCTGCTAGGTTTTCTATTCGCAACTGTCATTGGTTAATTTGTTGTTAACATTGGAAACCAAAATTATGTTTTTTTATAAAATTAAAACTAATAAAGCAATCTTGATGCTTTAAAAATAAATTGTAGAGAATTAACCCTTCGTTAGTCGCGCATGGGACTGGCAGTCCCATGCTTTACTATTTTTTTAATTAAATAGAAACGGTTATAGCTACAACTTTGTGGACTTATGACATCTCAAATTGATCTTTTATAACACTTTGTCTAAGTTTGGTGCAAAAATTTAGTTTTGCTGCTTCGTAATTCCCAATTAATTCATCGGGTACCTGGTTTGGGACTAGTAAATTTCACGCAAAATTTTTTATAAAAATTTTGTAATCATATAAAAATGATACTCAACAATTTATAATATGAAATAAAGTATATATAATCAAAAAAATAGGTGTTGTTAAAAACAGAATAAAATTAAAATAACAAAATATTATGCAGGTGTTACATATTTCTAGTGACATTTTTAATTTTAACTTATAAATTTATTGCTTGAGACACATTTTTTTTGCAAAATTTAGTACGTTTATGATAAACTAATTTACTATAAACACTTCAAGCAAAAATTTACAAGATAACCAATAAAAATGGTCAAAATATTTGTTATGGGACTGGCAGTCCCAGCGCGACTAACGTGTCACATAGTATGGCGCGCCTAACGAAGAGTTAAAATACGAACAAAATTGACTTTGGTTTGACCCGATCGGATCCTTAATAAGGGAGAAAGTCCGGATTTTTTTTGCGAGAAGAACACTGACCGGATTATCTTTAATCTGAGGGCACAATCGGTTTTGTGGTGCTACTTTTGTCACAGAATTATATTTATTTAATGCTCTATTGATTGACCTAATAGAATTCTATTTTTTGTCACAATGGGGACGTTTCGTTTGTAAATGATTGTAAAATGACATGTTTGTTTTTAATATTGTACAGTGATTTTTTATTAAGTAGTTGACTGAACTATCAAATAAGCATATGTGTTAATTTAGTTATGTTGCATCAGTGAATTGATTAGCTTAGACGAGATTAATTTATTTTTTAGTTTAAGTGAGTTTCTAGTGATAAAGAATGGAATTAGCAGGGAGGATGATCTCATCTTGTCTGATTAGCATAACTAGCAATAGAAGAATGTACATTGCTTTTGTTTTGATCTGTTCACGATGCAACATTCATAGAGTACCTATTTATAAGTAGAATGTAAAAGAATAATGAATATCAATTATATCATAATTTATGTTAAAATAGGTTTCACAAATTCTTGCCATGATGAATCCTAGCCTAGACTGAAATTATAAATATTGCTTTGTTACATAATGAGTAGAGTATATGAAATGTTTTAGTTATAAAGGATCTAGTTACACTCACTCTAGGGGTTAAAAACTGCAACTCTGTAACGAAGTCTGTTATATTTTTACCGAAAGTGCTCATGCTGTTATCAAATTAGGTGATTGTAACTTTGGGAAATGCTTTTGATGATGAGAGCGATTTTTAACAAAATTATTTCGTTACACTGATTATTTCCTTCACAGTCATTCACCTTATAAGTAGGGATTTATTTTAGAATCATGTAAATAAATGTAGAAAAGTGCCTATTTTAAATTGCGCATCGCTACCCTCTTGGTCAACTATTAGAGTAATCTCAAATTATTTAATGTTTTAACTGTTGTTATAATTTGGTTTATAATTGAATAAAGCTGCATTTTTACAGTTCACACTCTTTCTATTCTACAAAAAACATCCCAAACTCTCAAACAATTTATTCTCCACTACATTACACAGTTACTATATTGTGAAACACAACAGAAGCACCGCAAATCCCAGACGTTCATATTGATTCATTATAATTGCAGCCAGCCCAAATCGAAAAGCTGCCTTCATTACTCTTGCATTCCAAAACATTACTATCAGACGCAACCAAGTTGCTGAAGGTTTTCCCACCCCCCGTTGAACTAAGGGGGCAATCGGTCTTTCTGATTTTCCACCACTTTTATGAAAAACCCCATACTTGTCGATATAATAACTTATCCGCCCCTCTGGGCGCATTTTAAGACTTCAATTTTTTAAAACTTATCTTACATCGTAAATTTATTATTACATTTGAAAATAACTCACAGTCCACTTCTTCTATTAGTAAGCGGAAAAAACGCATTAAATTATAATTATTTACACCAAAAAAATAGATATCAGTTTTTAAATTTTCAAGCAAAAAGTTGGGTTAGAGTTTGACATTTGACATAAATGAAAGCGACCCCTGGCGGCGAAAACAGTTAGTGCAATTTCTGACTTACCGTCGAAAACAGTGATTTCCGAAAAACTACTAAATTACTTGTAATATTTTATTATTAGGAACAAATTAAATATCTTTAACATTATTTGTGTATTACAAGTAAGTACTTCAAAATATTTACATATTTTCTGCCTTGATCAATGATCAACAAACACGGATTAGGTTGGCAACAAAAAATTGACAATTTTGGTTTAATTTCGGTACTTTCTTGTTTGAATCATGGTTTTTAGTCACATTTTTAATAAATAACCTCATTCCAAATAATTTCAGGGAAAATCCATCGATTTAATACATTTTAAACAAATTTTTTAGTAATAATTTCAATACCAACCTATTCAGAATTTGTTGATCACATGTATTTGTTAGAATATTTTAGTGTGTTAGGTTGTTTATAGTGGGTTGCTAGGGGTAACTGATGTTGTTTACAGAAAAAGTAAACAAAAATCGGGAAGTGAAGAAAAAATTTAAGGAAGGAACTTGTTTGGGTAAGAAAACTCTTAAATGAATAGTATAAAGCAAATTCTAACATATTTAAATTTTATTCTAGGTTATGAACAAAATTTGATGTAAATTTTTATTTAATAAAATATTCACAAATTAATTTGCAAAAGTAAGTTAAAATTGGCTTCCTAATCATTTTGATTAACTGTTTGTGTCTACTTCTAGGCCAAAATCCTGAAATAGAAGAAAAACGCTACATTTCGACAGTCAACAATTAAACAAGCTATAATTCTTGAAGAAATTCCTTCAATTTTGTCCAGAAGCATGTAGTTACTGTGTTATTCGTAAAAATTGCCTTGTGTGGTCTCTGTGTTAGTCAATTTTTTATTATCGTGTTTGTGTGGAGACCTAACTTCAAAATGGCTTCAATTGAGGAACGTTTACAAATAAAGCGGGAACCGCTTGATAAGTGGTCAATCCGTGAACAACTTGCTCTAGCTGTAGCTCGAAGCATGGATCAGAACCTTACAAGTATAAGTCGTGCTTTGAAACCCTTTGGAGAACCCAACAGACCTGCAGATTGGTTCGCTCAAAAAAACTGTGCGGCTCAGTATGGGGCCCTTCTGGCCAATGTTGAAACACCTAAACGAAAAAAACGAACATCTGGAGGTGAAGTCGCACTTGAAACACCTTCTGAAATAATTTTGCGTAAACTCATGGCTGAGAGGAAAGCAGAATTGAAGAGGCTTTTAGCTGAAGAGAAAGCTGAGTACCAGAAGTTGCAAAGGGATTTGGCTTTGTTGCAAACAGGTATTTATTAATGTTTATGACAGAATTTGCTTATCCTGACAAGAGGTCGCATGTGTAGTAACTTTCCCTCAGCTTTGAATTACATTCGATACAAGAATAACATCTCGTCAAACAGACTTTAGAAATAAAATACATAACCTCCCGAATTCTATTATACAAAATCTAACATTTTGTTTAACATCTTTTAACATTTTTTTGTAGCTTTTAATACATACAGGGTGATTTTTTTATCTGTTCCCGCCCGAAACTCCAAAAATAGGCAACACATTATACTTTGAAAATTTTATTTTTAAAATTAGGGCCTAAAGAGTTGAGAATTAATGTCAACATTGTTGATAATACCTTTAACAGTGCTTCCAGAGTCAATTTATTTGGGTTATTTGTTGCCACATTATTAATTAATTAATTAATTTACTTTTCGTTTGTATTACGTGTTGCCTATTTTTGGAGATTCGGGCGGGAACAGATAAAAAAAATCACCATGTATGTATATTTTTTTAATATGTTCTAGCAAATATTTTATTTGTTTTGAAACTTCTTTAATTAAAAAATCCATACTTTACATTTTACCAATCTGACCACGCTTGTGACGTCACAATGAAGGACGAGCTTCTATCTGGGCTTGTAAATTGTAATATCGTTATAGATTATCGTATAATAGGAGAAACTTCCTATGCACACTACCTATTAACAGAGCTTGGAGATAAGCAATGTAAAAGAGCATGCGCAAAGATGATACGTAAACTGCAATTGGCAAAGCCATCTGTGATGTTTGCGCATGCTCTTTAATAATGCCATCTACAAAATGTGCATATTCTGCATTGTTTCTAGAATTAAACAATTTATTTTAAGGCAATGTCAGCGAGGAGCAACTAGATATATGGTGCAAAGAAATAGATGAAGAAGAGCAAAGAAAAGAACAAGAAGCAATGGCACATGAACAGTGGTTGAAGGAGAGGGAATTGCGGAAACAGGAAATCGAAAGGGCTTGGAGGCCGGTGAAGCCCTCACCTGTAATTGGACAGAAACGTAAAATGTCTGAAGCATTGGAAACAGTACCAGAAACGGAGAATACAGATAGTTCAGGACAGCAAGAACCTGCAAAGCCAGCTTTATCTCCACTTCTGACCAGTCTTTTAAAATCACCATCTCAAGTTCCAAATGTTGCTACTTCTTCAATTCTCCACTCAGCGATCACAAATCAAAGACCTACAACTACTACAACCAACACCACAAGTACTAGTCCTATGATTGCTAGTTTGTTAAATTCATCAACTGGTGAAACAGTTTCTCCAGGATTGCAACTTTTGGTCAGTACAGCAATTGGACAAGAACCAACAGAAGAAACCACCTCTCAAAATGTCAACACCAATGACATTCTGGATGATGCCAATTTACAAATTTTGAAAATAGATGACTTGGCCAGCAGTATTTTGATTCAAAATGGTCCTCTTCCAGAGATAAAGAACGACGTTGATGTCATTATTTCTGATTTAATTGAGAACGCACACGACATTGTAGCAGACCCTGAACAACATTTGCAATTAGATGGAAACGGTGATTTAAATCTAAATTTGGAGTTGGAAGATTTTGAAGAAAATGAAAATGAGATTAAGGAAGACACACGAGAAGCTGAAAAAGCAACAGAAAGTTCAGTTCCTACAATAGATCCGTTTGAATTTCAAGAAGATCCGGAAGTATTTGAACCCCCTAAATCTACACCGGCAGTGAAAATAGCAGAAGATTCTAAAACAATTACTCTACAAGGACCTGACGAGCAACCACAACAGACTGAAGAACTTGTAAAAGTAGAAAAACCGCTGGGTGATAATGAAACATCAACTAATGAAGTTGTGGAAATAAAAAACGATCAAATTGATGATTCAGCTAAAAAAGTTGAAATCGTGGAAGTAGTAGTAATGGATGAAGATGATAGAGATAAAGAATTAAATAAAACACAAATTGAAGATGCAGTTAAGCTGGAACCAAAGAAAGAACCAGTCGTAAATGAACCTGAAATTAAAGAAGAAACAGATTCAAAAAAATCCGAAGAGACACCTAAAGAAACAGAAATTCTAAGCGAAGAAGCAGAAAAGAAAGAACATGAATCAAACTTAGAAATGCCAAAATCAACAGAATCAACAACTGTTACTCCAGATTTTACGGATGATTTGTATGAAGTGAAAGTAGATAAAACTGGTAAAGCAAAACGTGATTATTCCAGAACAAAAAAGAAAGACGACAAAGAATTTGACGTTCTGTTGGCTATTGAAAAAGTTCACCGCGATGAAAGTGAGTTAGTGGAGGATACTTTTTCAGATCGTGATTATACTGAACTCGACCGTAAAGATAATAAAGCACGGATTAAAAACGAAAATGAAAGGTCGAGCAGTCCTTGGACTGAAGAAGAAGACATTTCCGCGTTACGTATAAGGAGACGGGTTTCAACTCCTGGTACTCTCAGTGATTCCGTTCCAAATTCGCCGGTTTCTAGTATTTACTTCTACGACGATGATCGAGAGTATAGGAACTGGAAGAAGTCTATTATGCTTGTCTATAACAGATTAGCTGCAAATAAATATGCGTCTTTGTTTCTAAAACCTATAACTGATGATCAAGCTCCTGGGTATCACAGTTTGGTTTATAGACCGATGGATTTATCAACGATACGGAAAAATATAGAGAATGGGGTGATTAAAACCACTCTGGAGTTTAAAAGAGACGTTCTTCTAATGTTGAATAATGCGATTATGTATAATAAGACGAACGATACGGTTTATAATATGACCCGGCAGATGCAAGATGAGTCGTTGCAGCAAATTCAAATTCTTTTGCAAGCACAGGCACAGGAATTGCCGGTTAGGAGAGAGACCAGGACGAGTGAGCCTGGATCTAAGAGGAAGAGAGCTAATGAGGAGGTTTTGAGGGGAAAAAAGAAGAAGGATGATTAGCATTACGTTTTGCGGTATTCGGATAAGTTGTTTGATTTTAGTGATTACTTCTAGTATTTTCTTTTTTTATAATGACACGGCCAAGAAAAATATGTACAGGAAATTGTTTTAAATAATTTAACATTTTTTATAATTGTATACATGTAATTAAGAAATGTTTTTTATGTACGTATTTTTTTACCCTGTATTATAAAATCTTGTAATCATCGTTACTTCATTTAAATGGTGTAACTTACGTATAATAATTCTAGAGGTTAATTTTCGTGTTTTATAAAGTTGATGATGTTCAAATTCTTCTTAATAAATGTTTTAGAAATTGGTTTTGATGCTTTCCATAAATATAAATATTAACTAATTGCAAGCTGCTGTAAAGTACAAACAGCAGTCACCTGCTGCTGTTTCAAGTGCTTTTACATCAAGTGAATGTTTAATGTCAACGTTATTTATCCAAAAACTGCACCCAATAATACCTGACACTTGCACAAGATGCTTCTTTGAACAACAATGTTATCATTTTCAAGTGAGAATACTGAGAATTAGAACTTTTATCAAAATGATTTTTTTCGGGTAGCTGAGAAAAGAAATTGCAAAAACTGACAACAAAAAAGTCACATTTTACGTTTTCGCGTTAATCTAGGTTGAAATTAAATCATTCTTTTTATGTTTATCTGTGAACACTAATGGGCTAATTTCAAGTTGAGATAAACTGGTGGTATCCTCTTTTCTATGGAAAATTAATAATTCGGGGTTGTGATTGGTTGTTGCTAGGGAAAAGTATTAAAATTCGTGATACTACTGGTAGTATCTCAACTTGAAATTAGCCTATAAATATGTATGAATGTAGTGCTGACTCCCCGTGCATTTTGAAGTAGAGAAAGAGTTTTAGGAGATAAATCTGCAGCGCCCAACGACAATACAGAGATGAAGTGACTATCGGAAAAAAATTTAATCACCCTTTATAATAAAATCTCGATTTTGAAATCGAGTGAAGCGATATTTTCGTTTCATAATCTTCTGACAAGAATCACTATATATTCTGCGTATTTTAAGATTAAATTGTTTTTGCGTAATTGATTTGTTTGTCAAAAATTCAGAAAAAGAAAAAAATTGATTCATAAATCAAATACTCAACAACAATTTTATCTTAAATAACGTAGATTAAACAGTAGACTTGACAAAAGAATGTGTTAAAAAAATATAGTCTTGCCTTGCCATCACCACCGGTGATATGTCCTGTGTTATTTTTACAATTTTTACAATCATCAAGTTTAGTTAAAAAAATATATTGAAACACTTTATATAGTTTTAAAAATGAGATTTTATTAAATAATTCAAAAATTGAGAAATATACGTATTATGTTATGCTTCTAATTTTTCGCTACAACCCTGTTTCGCAAAATATATTTAAAGCCAACGATTTTGACCGATATTTTTATTAGGTTTTATATAATTCACTTATATAAGGTATATAGGTAAATTAATTAAATCAATTAACCTTCAAAACTGTTTTTATGGGAATAAAAATTTAATTACCCATAACTACATAAGAGTGATTATTTGACGCATTTTTAGAAGCAAAAGAACAGTTTCGAAATTCTTTTTTGACAAAATTTACACAAAAATAAAATTTGCTTGTTTTGTACAGAACAGACAAATTTTTTTAAACCCTAACTCACTCAGTTTCTTTTGAATCTTCTGTAAATCAACGCTACTCTATTTATTAGTAATATTATGTAAAAAAATTAATTTTTCTGTATAATTGGAGCATTTATATTTTTGAAGAGTTTTTATAATCTTAGTAATTGAAATTTTATGCATAGATATAAGACTCAACATTTTAGCCAGTCTGACTTCTGCAGTGTTAACGATCAAATTTGTTATTACGTCCTTTTTTCAAAATGAAACTTCTTATGGTAAAATTAATTTTGGTAACATTAGTTTCTACATGTTTATCTGCAAGTGTTCCATATGAAACCGTTGATATTGATAAATTACTTGCTGATGATAAAATGGTAAGTGAATATCTCGCATGTCTAAGAGCTGCAGGACCATGTAATCCTGCTGAAAAGGATTTAGAAGGCAAGTATACATTTTGTAAATAACATTTTTGGTAATTTTTATTTTTTTTAGAACATATTCCGCTTGTTCTCGGTAATTACTGTGCAGATTGCAATGAAAAGCAGAAAAATTTTGTTATAAAATTGGCAACGTTTGCTATAAAAAATCGATTTGATGAATGGCGACAAGTCCAGAAACGTTTTGACCCTGATTTGAGCCATGCCGATGATTTTAACAAATTTATTGTTGGAAGTTAAATTTTTATTGATAACTACCGTTGACAACTACAACTACTTGGCCTTAGTAGAAAGGTGAAAGAGTGACTTGCTTTTTAAACCTTCGTAGATATTTTCATGCAATAAAAAGTGTACAACTTACAATTATGAGACAATTTTATTTACTTCAACTATATAAAAAACAGTTACCTATTCTAATAACACTAAAGAAGAAACAAAAAAAAATGGTTAGTCTTGGTAATCGCATCATTGCACAGTGGGACCAAGTGGTAGTAAACGCGGCCAAAAATCCAAATTTTCAAATTTATATAATCGTTCAAGAAACTATTTATAACTTAAAAGGAATGTCCATTGCACCACCAACTACAAATAGTTTTGTTTGCAAGGGGTGAAAAAGGGTTTAAAGAGGTAGTCAAATCCAGCGTTGCTGTCAGTTTTACTTGAGATTTTAAGCAAGTCGGAGAAAGCGGTTATTGAAAAATATTTTTTGAGCAAAAATTTAGTGTTTTTTATAAAAATTTGATATGGCCCAGCTTAAACAAGGTAAGAATTAAATTGTTTATATTTTAAAACTAAATTAAATAATTATAAAAACTAATTATAGCTCAACAAACTTAAGCAAAATAAAATAATTTTCTTTAAAAAATTGTTTCTTTGTGTTGAGTTATAAAATTACTTTCGCCAGCTTTTGCTTTACTTTTTGTTTTATAAAAAAGATTCATCAATGGACTTATTGTCTTCATAACATTTTCTTGCCTTTGTTTGCCTATTATGTAATTAATGACCAATAAGTACAGGGTGGCCCCACGCAAACGAATCACATAAGTTTTTGGGTATTCAACGGAATGTTTTTAAATTGCTTGAACAGGTCGATTTTTGTTTAGTAGAGGGAAAATTCCTAGAATAATAACATTAATACTTTACCCCCTTAGCGCGGGCGGCAACCACATTTAGAAATTTATATGTCAAGTAGTATCAAGTAACATATTTTTGGAAAGGTAATTAAATTTTCTATATTACAGTGTTTTGTTTTTAAAAATCGGTTAAATAATGTTAGAATTTTTAGAAATTAATTTCTTTAAAAGTGTCCTCGTCCACAACAGAAAATAATTCGCCATATCGACATATCACCGAAGTCACACTCGAAAGATGTTCCGAACAATGACAAACACAGATCTTTTCAACATTTTGCTTGTGTCCTCTGATCCACTAATTACCAGCTAAGAAAACTGCCACCCAAACCTAGACATATACATTTTCAGTTGATGTTTTAGCTTTTTTGAGCTCACCGGAAGATGATGAACATATGTCAGAACTTCTTATAACATTATCTGAAGAAAGCAGTACTTTAGACACAACAAGCGACAGTGATTCATTTGATTTTTGAAAATAAAACTTGTTTTAATTTTATATATGTTTTTTTTTTGTTTTACAACTTTAACCTAGCAAATTTTAAAGTAAAACTAAAACTTTTGGCCGCGTATCTTGTCATTGGTCCTACAGTGCACTGTGTTACGCAATAATTTTTATCGATATTACTAAAGTCGGACAAATTTTCACCCTTACTACCAAAATAATTGATACACATTTTTTTATATATTTCTTTGGTTAACATTTTGTAATTATTTTTAATCTTTTACATTAATTTTTAGCAAAATTACTTAAGTTAGGGAAATTTCCACCCCTACTACCTCAATTCTTAATGCAAAAATTTTTTTCAATATTTTTCTGTTAATATTTTGTAAATATTTAAAATATTTTACATTAATTTTTATTTATATTACTTAAGTTACAAAAATTTTCACCCCTAAAACCCCACTTAAACATGCAAGAATTTGTTTAATATTATTCTGTTAATATTTTGTAAATATTTTAGATTAATTTTCATTGATATTATTTAAGTTAAAACAAATTCACCCCTACAACCTCAAAAAAAATTAATTTTTTTTTTAAATATTTTTCTCTTAGTTATCTTTCTACTGGAAATAGTTTCTGAAAGTTTCAGAATTTTGGCCAGAAATTTTGCATTTGGTCCCACTGTGCATTGCACTGGCAAATTTTGTTTCTTTTTTTAATTACTTATTGGTCAAGTTCCTAACTGCCCATAGAGGGACTTCGTGGTATTGTTAAGAATACAGTACCTTAATTCTAGAAGTATCGTAAACTAACTACCCGATAGTAGTAGCTGTAGGGTTATTAAAATTATGGTATTTACAGTACAATAATTAGTCAACCTGTGAAAGGCAAATAACAAGATAAAACTAAATTCAGCATGCTAAACGGTACAAATAACATGCTGAAAAGACTAGTCTTTTATTTGGTGTTGGAATGTTTGAACACATGTTCAGCGAAATCTGCAAAAATCTGTGCTTTTTCTGGTCAATTATTTAACAAAGTATCAGCATTTACAGATAAAATATATTAAAAGTATTTAAGAGAATAAATTTAAAAAATAAATAACACATTCAAATGTAGCTTAACAAAATACATTTTTGCTCAGAAGATTATTGAAATTAATTAATAAATTTTTATTGAATCAAATCTAAAAAAACTGTCTATTTAATATTACAATAATTTCAAAGAGACAAGGATACTCATACAACATAAAAAAATAATTAATTGAATTTTTTCTAAATTGTTTAAACAATTTGAAAAAGCTATTTTGGGAGTGGAGGTAAATTTGGGTTACCCAGAATATTTATACTTGATCAGCAGCCTCAGAAATAATAAAATACAAGATTAGAAATTAAAAAAATGTTTGCGTGTATTATTTTATTTATTTATTAATACCTATCAACAATTACCTACATTCTAGCAATGAGCTGCAGTAGATAGCATTTTCAGAATTTTGATTGTTCTTTTTTTTTTCAAGACATTATATTCGTAGCGCTTTGTTTGTAGGTATATTCTCAGAATCAAACTTTTTCTGTATTTTTTCCCACATCTCTGGTTTGCGTATAATTAAATAAAAGTTGTTCATTATACCTTTCATAAACTTATGACCACATATAGCACATTTATTTTCCAAAGTATCTCTAAAATTTTCTAAAATAGTAATAAAATCCTTTTACGATATGCCGACTGTTAAGAGGCTCTTTACATTCTGATGACAGGCCGCGTCCGTTAAGAGATTGTTTAATTAGTAATAAACACTTCTTAAAGCAACCCTTAACAACTAGATTTTTAAAAAGCATACTGTTTAACAATATGGTATTATGAAAATAATAAAGTCTTTTAATTAGCCCTTATAAACTAGTGCATTTTAATGAAAACTTTGAAAGGTAATTTCTCTAAAATACATTTTTTTAATTACTTGTCAAAACTCATACTACCAATTAAAAAATTAAAATACTTATCAAATGAGGGATCACCTGCTATTAAAAAATTTTGTGATGGGGATTGCTAGGGCTAACAGTTGGTGATACTAGATCAAGTTTAGCCCTCTCATGTTTTTGGTTATTGTTGGCAACTCGTTCTAGGAAAGATATTTAGGGTGATAGTTTTCATTGAAACGCACTGTAGGTATATTTATATATAATATTTTCATATTATAATATGTATTTGTAAAGCAGGATTACATACTTGGAAAGTACTTCACCTAGAATACGACATGCCTTATGGTTTTTATCCAAAATGCAATGAACAACTCTTTTTATAATGCAATCAATTACTGAATTTATTAAATTGTGTCTAGAATTTTCTGTACTTTTTTTGGAAAATACACTAGAACATGCGAAAATCACGAGTACTACAGATACCAACATTTTTAAAGTCTCTAGGGAAATCTGTGATCACAGTAAGTTGATCCAAAGTTGAATTTATACTTTTCATTAAATTAAAATAAATCTTTCGTAACTTTTAATTCTGAATTTATTATAATTAGGCAATAAATAAGACATAAAGATTTGAAAAATGTAACAATACTCTATTAAAAATACGAGTATTTCATTATATTTTAAGCGTAATACAAAATTTATAAAATAAAATTAAATATATCTTTTTTATCAGTTTTATTTAATTGTAAACATGAATGTACAAATTCAACAACACAGTATGATGAGTCCGCTTCAGTAATAATAAACATATTGAATTTTTTTGTAATTATATAACAAAATAGTAGCCAGGCCTCCCCTTCCTAGGCCTTCCTTCATCATATTTAATATTTTTAATTGAATTTTAATGAAGAAATTAAGTTTTATAGAAATAATAAAAAATATAAGTAATATAAACAGTTTTCAATTTTTTTTGTGTGGTTTTTCTACGATTTTTTTCTGACTACAGCTTTTGATAGTAGATAATGTTAAAGAAGAAATAATTACAAATCAGGTAAACAGGCCTTTGCTTTAAATTAAGCGGCTTTCGTCACGACATTATTGATACTTTTAGTTTTAATATTAAAATCAAATATACAGGCTGTTTTTGAAGTAACTTTACAAATTTTACCAGGTGATAGGCCTTGTTAAAAAGATGCTAAATATTTAAATTTGATTTTTGAAACCTTACTGGTTTTTGAGATATTCATCGCACAATTTTTTTTTCAAAAAACATTATTTTTAAGATGAGTACACTATGAATGACAACATAGTTTTTGAGCAAAAACTTTTACCTTGTAGATCTCAAAATCTATAATTATTTGTATAAAGAAAATTTGGTATTTTAGCATTCTATTAATAAGGGCTATCACCTGTTAATTTTTTTTAAAATAACTTGAGAAAACATCTTGTATATTACCCAAATTTTGCACATAAAGGTTTTTCTCGGGTGAAAAGTAGGTACCGCTGTTAGTTCGAAACGCATTGTGTGAAATTTTTGTTTGGTTTTGTTTATTTTTTTTTCGTTACGTTTTATATTATTATAATACTCTTATTATTGTTAATTGTATTAATAATAGTCAAAGTCAACTTTGGATCGTTATTAACAATTTTTATTCAAAACTTGTAACTTTTTAATAAAAACTTGTAACACTTCCAATCATTTTTAATTAAAGTATCTAATTTAATTTTAAAAAATTTCAATTATTGCTATTTTGTATACAAAAACTTTCAGTTCGTTTATATAAAAACAAACGAACAGTGCTCACACACTATTACAAAATAGCCACTAGTTCTTTTAAAAGTTTTAAAACATAGGTTTCAAATTTCTAAAATGAAAGTATTTTATTTGAATTTTCTTTTGGTGGTATTTGCTCTAACAATTTGCGATACCAGAGTTCCATTTGAAAGTGAAGATGTCGATAAAATATTATCAGATAATAAAGCTTTAACCGAATATTTAAACTGTTTGAAAAACGTGGGACCATGCACACCTGCTCAGCAAGATTTTGTAGGTAAGTAATTGTTATCCATTTAATATCTGCACTGTCAGTGTTATTTTTGACGAAAAATCTTGGCTGCTTTAAGCTGTTTTTCTTTTTTTCTTAATTATTACTTAAGAAAAGTCAATAACAAACACTTCTAGTAAGAAATAGAGCAATAGTACTCAAAAATTTGGTGCAAAGTTGTATAGAATTTAGTGTGTTTATTAAGTGAACAAACAGTAATAAATTTACTTTTAGACCAAGCTCCAATAATTCTTGGAAATTATTGCGCCGATTGTACCCCCAGTAAGAAAAATTTTGTCAAGAAACTAACTACATACGTTATCAAAAACCAATTTGAAGAATGGAGAAAAGTGCAAAAGCGTTTTGATCCCGATTTGAGTCACGCTGATGACTTCAACAAAAAAATTCTTAATACCTAAGCTTTAGCTGAAAACTACACTGGATTCAACTCTGATAAAACTAGACGTTGATTTAATATTTTATTATAATAAATTATTCTGCAGCATTTTATTTAAATTTTTTAAATATTCCTAGAAAAAGTAAGGGTAATACTGGTAATAGTAGCTCTTTTTTTTCAAGTGTATTACTCTAATAAGTAGGTACAGGGGCAGACGACTAACTCTAGGGGGCAGTTAATGTTTGTTATAACAAGTTATTCGCTATTTTGTGACACGATTTTTGTTTTTATTTATATAAATAGGAAGATGGACAGAAGCAATTTTTGATTTGTCTATAATTTTTTGTGCAACTTTTCGCATGATTCAAGTAACTTTTATAACAAAATAAACAAATACACCTCAATAAGAGGAAGAAGAATAAGAAAAGCTATAAAGGCAAGCAAAGAAAGAAAAAGTAGAAAATCGATGAATGAAAAAAAGGAACTAAAAAATTATGTTTAGGAAAAATGGGATAAGGTAGATTTTGGAAAAAGAAAAACGTAAAAGAACTTGAAAAACAACATTTAGAAGAAAAAGAACAAGAAATCTTTGTTTCACTACTAACTGTAATTAAAAAAAAGGAGATAAAAAACTTCTGAAGAATTTAAAAAATGACGACTGAAAGAAAACGAAAAATAAGTAAAACTATTCAAAAAATAATATAGAAAGATTTTGGATATAAAAGAAAATTTCAGGAAATTTGAAAATCGATGATTAAAACAAAAGAACAATAAAACTGCAATTGAATAAAATATAATAAAGTATAAAATTTATATTCTGATGAAAAAAAAGCAAAGGTTGATTCTAGAAAATAAGATTATTCTTACACAACCTGGAAAACGACGTTTAGAAGAAAATAACACAAAAAGCGATGAATGGAAATAAATGTTGAATCAGAGAATAACAAGAGAAGAGTATGAAAATACCTACACAAGGAATAGAAGACAATCTTTGAGAGGTTTGATAGTCTATAAGCCGTTTGCAGTAAGCAGTCTATAAATGAAAGATATTTTAAGAGAAGGTTGTAAAAGATCAGAGGCAAAAAGATTGACAAGAAACAAAAGTAAAAAACCTAGAAAATTGGGAACATTAGGACCCATTACTCGCTCTGTATTTGGACCACCACAATGACCGACATCTGCAACTTTTGTTGGCCACACTTTTTTGGCCGCTAAGAGGGACATTGTTTTCCGGGACATAGCTTAAATTTGCCTCTAAGTAGCTAGAAAATTAACCAAGTAGAGAGTTGTGTAAACACTTTTAGTAAAAATAGTGCCTGCACCTAATGGGCAAAAATTAGGTTAATAATTTCAGTAATTTTGTGCATCTCAGGTGAATAGATATCACAAAAGTTTAAAAAATACAATATTTTTAATTATTTGGTAAACCATAAAGTTAGTCAATGTCTTAAATAAACAATTGTTTTTTTTAGCATGTGGTTGAGTACAATTGCGGTGTTTTCTCCTTTACTTGACTTATTTCATTACTGAGTAAATTGTCAACTTTATAAATATAGCAATTGAAGGTTAACAACAGTATTTAGTTACTTCTTAAGTTGAATATTCTTGTCTTGCGTCATATTCAATTAAACGGTAAGCAATGTTTTGTAAAACATACACGTTTGCTGTCATGTGCACATTTATCTTCTTTTCAATAGCTTGTTTCAAGATCATAAAGTAAAATTCATTTCTAATAAAAGAATAGAGATTTGTGTGATTTATTTAACTTCTTTTTTATTTTAGAAATAAATAGATAATAGATTACCTAAGATTAGGGTTTTGAAGAGTTTAAAATAAAAATATAAAAGTAAATAATACTTAAGCGTTTATTTCCAAAAGTATAAATGTAATTTAAAATTAAAGCGGTCTAGGAAACATTCAAAAAAAATTTACACTTTAATTCCTTCTTTTTCAATTTCATCCTTGTATTTCTTTCTGTAGACTCCTTCTTTATCGTATTTGGCTTCCAATTCGTTCCACCAGTCACGTTTATTATCAATCAAGTAGTGGATAATTTTCTTACTTCCTTCTTTTTGTTTTTCACTGCATTTTGAGCACCCGGTATGTAAAGCATCAGGTAGCACCTCTGTAATTATATTTCGTCAAAATTAACATAAAATTATAAAATTAAAACACTTACTTTTGAGTTCTTCCCCATCAGGAGAGCAAGTGCCTCTCTCCATCAAGCAGTTGAAATAATTCTTCAACAATCTGTCACTTTTTAAAATTTCGTCTAAATCAATATTGTCATATTTGGTGGTATATTTTTCTTGAGGCCTGCCCCAAGCAAGCCCAATAACGGCAACAAATGCAATAAGCACGAACGTTTTCATGATTTCACTGTTTTGTCGGATGTTTTGGAAGATCTGAATAGCACGGTTCCTGAGCGCTAATTTATATGTAAGATATTATAACAAAAAAGACGCATTTTGACGTCACGCATCTCCGAGAATCCCAGAGACGCGACTTGGAAATACACCGGCAACTGGCTTAATTAATGAAACGTGTAAATTTGCATAATTTGTTGAACAAATTTTTACGGAGGGCAAGGTGACCAAACAAACAACACTTTGTTAATTTTATTGCAGCATTTATTTTGTCATTCAAGACGAAAAATAACATTTGAAAAAATATCTGATTTATTCCTTCTTCTTCTCCAATTTCAACTCGTCTTCGTATTTCTTTCTGTATTCGCCTTCTTTGTCGTATTTGGCTTCTAATTCGTTCCACCAGTCGCGTTTATGGTCAATCAAGTGTCTCATAATCTTCTTACTTCCATTTTTTTGAGTATCGCTGCATTTCGAACAATCGGTGTGCAAAGCATCAGGCAAAACCCCTATTACAAGAATTAGAAAAAAGAAAAAAAGAAAAATTTCTTACTCTTTAACTCTGCGCCATCAGGGGTACATTTTCCTTTTTCCAAAAGACAGTTGACGTAATTTTTCAATAAGCGATCACTTTTAACGATTTCGTCTAAATCGACGTTATCATACTTCGTGGTGTATTTTTCAGCAACAGTGCTTGCAACAGCAATCACAAGAAACAACAAAGGCACTGTTTTCATTATGCTCACTTAACAATTAATTGCGTACTTAGGTTTCTTAGGTGTAATTGAACAATTTATATTAAAATCAGATACATAATTAATAATATGCATTAGGTGGGGATGATCTTAAAGCATGTAATAAGAAACTGATTCATATACCTTGAAAGTCACAATAGCTTTATTGAAATTACTCTTGGTAATTAAAATACTTTTCTCTCGCCTCGTTAATCATAACAGAATAAATATGTTGGTTTTTCTAATTCTTAGAAAAATTAAACAGCGATGCAAATTGCAAAAACTTAATGAGTGTACTTAAGATTTTTACAAAAATTCTTTGTTTTCCTAAATGTGGAAATTTTCGATGAGTCAAAATTATGTAATTTGAATTCAGCTATTGTACTTTAAACTAACAGGTAGTGTACTTATATGACCTAGTAGAAAAGTTCAGTGTTATTTTAAATTTAGAGTTCTGTTGACCCTGTCATTAGAAAAATGTGCAATCAGGAATTATTTATAGCTTATAATTTATTACAATAATACTTAACAATTCATAACTTAGATAAATAATTTATATGAAAGAAATCGACGAGTGTTATTTAGTCTCAGAATACTTAAGTAAATGTTGCATAATTTCGAATTAGTTGTATGGTTTAACAATAAGTGACATTTTTTGTCGACTTTAGTCATGTTATTTTGCGTCATTTATGTTGGCAACAACAATAATTCTTGTTATTGTCTATGAGTGTTTAATTGTTTTAACAAAAAAAGTTCATTTGGGACGAATTTAATGATGTAGAAAAATATTATTTTATTGGTGCAGTTATTTCGCAAGTTCTAAATGATCTACATATTTTTGTTTACATTAAACTAATTAAAATTAAAATATTCCCAAGAAGTGTTTATTTACCACAACGTAAAAGGAAAGCATTGCATTTTTTATTTAGTTTGGAAAAATTTTTACTGAAAATTCTAGAATGTCGTATCGCCTTGAAAAATTTTCTGGAACGAATTATATTCACCGGTTCGTGAAAATCTAAAACTAGAAAGGTAAAAGTCTTGATATTTTTTGCAGGTAATTATGTGCATAATATTTAAATTTGTAACGTCTAGAGAAGGTTAGATATGTCAGGAAATGAAAGAAAAAAATAATAATGCAAGAATTTTGATTATAAATACATTCGACTTGCCTTATTTTAAATTGTGATTATGAAAAATGTTCCTAAATCATTTCGTAAATTGTTTTAAATAAAAAAAACTCGACTTCTAACGACGTATATGCTATGTTTACAAATATTGTAAAACTCGCAAAAAATGCTTTAAATGTTTACAATGGAATAGCAATTACACCTACACTTATTTCTTTACCATAGTTATTCACAAATTTTCGAACGCGTTTTTTTGTTTTAAATACATATTTGTTTTTAGTTAGTTTTAAGCCACATCTTTTTCAAAAGAGTTTGTTATCAATATTTTAGAAGCTTTTTAATTGATTGAAAAAGTTGATAGTTTTAACTTACTAGATTTTAGTATTATATTTTTAATTTTTTTGTTCTTGTAGTTGCTGGTGCTCAATCTCTTCTAAAATCTTTTTCATAATTATTCTAGAATTTTTTTAACAAACACTAAATAATCAGCAAAATGTAAACACATAATCTCTCTTTTTCTTTTATTAAACCTACTCTACAATTACAAGAAACAAAACCAAAAAAATAAAATACTCGTAAATTTTCTCAATAGCTTATTAAAAGTCTTTCTTGTCTCAGTAAAGCTTTCGATACATCGTGAATGTCATTAAAATCATATTTAAAAAGAAAGCTGTTTTTATAAACATTTTGCTGACATATCTCTCTTATCAAAGCCTAAGTATGCTCCTAGTAATTACACTCAAAAAGATAAAATGAACAACATAATTTAAGACAAGAAAATTGTTTTATATGATGTTTTGCAGAGGTTTATCTTAGCCCCTCCTTCTTAATTTATATAAAAAATAATCTTTTCCTTTAATTGTTATTATAACTCGCATACCAGTGGTATTCTTTAAGCTGCTCTTGCTTCTAGAATTGACTAGATAGGTATCCGAAATAGATTTTCCAGCAGAGTTGGGCGTTAGTCGAATAAAAATTTAGCCGATTGAAAAAACGACTAAAAAATTAGTCGGAATTTTTAATCGTAGAAACGACTAAATTGAAAACGACTAAAATTTTATCCGACTAAAAATACAACTAAAAAAATCGGTTAAATATTTAGTCGTAAGTGATGACTAAAATTTCAATCGCACCAAAAATTACTCGGATAAAAATTTAGTCGAATAAATTTTTAATCGGATAATAAAGTTGGGCGTTAGTCGAATAAAAATTTATCCGATTGAAAAAACGACTAAGAAATTAGTCGGAATTTTTAATCGTGGAAACGACTAAAATTTTATCCGACTAAAAATACAAATAAAATAATCGGTTAAATATTTAGTCGTTAATGATGACTAAGATTTCAATCGGATAAAAAATTAGTCGGATAAAAATTTATTCGAATAAATTTTTAATCGGATAACAATTATTTATTATTTACTATTATTTATTCATTTACTTTTCAATGTAGTAGAATAGTTTATTGGTAAGTGATAGTGTTCGATAATTTTTAAAAGCATTGCCAATTATTTTAATTTTATAATAAAAATTATTTTTTAATTTTAATTATTTTTTTTAACTTTTTTCAACTTTTTTGCTTTGCTTTTCCTTTTTCTAATAAATGATATTTTCAAAGCTTTTCTTAAATTATTTTCTGTTTTTTCAGAACTTTTTCTTGCTGTTTAAGAATTTGTTTTGAATCCTCTTTATCTTCTAACTGACGTCTTTCAATTTCTAGAATTTTATTTTGTTCTTTATTTTTCGCCAAATGTTGTTTCCTGAATACTTGTTTTTCCAGCTGCCGTTTTTCAAACATTTTAAAACTTTTTTTATATATTTTTTTTGAAATTGTTTTGACTTTTCTTTTTCATTTTTTTAATCAACTTTTTTTTGGTTAAACAATAAGCGAATTTTGTTTATCTTGTCTGATTTTTTTGAGTGACTTATAAGTAAATAATAGGAAATTCCAATCCTGTCACCAAAGATTGTTGGTTTTTTATTTATGTTTTTCTGAATTACAATAATTACTAATTAATCTAAATTATAATTAACAAATTCTAAAACGATAGATGATTTAAATGGCACGGCATTATCTGAATTACAAAACGAAATACTCGTAGTGTAGAAATGTTAAATTACAACTCATGATAAAATACAGTTTATTGGTTCGAAATTTATTTGTTTTTTTTTTCATAAATACAACCTAAATTACAGTTGATACATTTTCAAATATAATTATCTATTGTAATTTACAATTATTACTTCAATTTAAAGCTACGAAATGGTCTTTACCATTTTACAATAACTTTTTATTTTTTTATCTGTTCTTGTTTATAACCAAACCATTGAAATAAATTTTTTTTAAAAGATTTAGAATCAAAATCTTGCTGAAAAAGTTGCTTCTGTCATGTTATATAACAATTTTGTACAAGTTTTTTGACTTGGAAAAAATTAATAAGTGGATATGCAAATTAAAGCGTTGGACTGAGCATGTTAAATTGAAAATTGCTACGTTTCAAAATTTCTGTCTTGTTATTACACATCATAACTGTTTGATGGTTTATAAAAAATACGTCTTAAGAGATGGAAATTTCCAATTAAAAATATTGTATGCATTATTGAACCACACCTTGATTTAATTCAATCTCGGCGAAAGATTTAATGTCGGTTAATAAACAAAATTAAAAGAACACAAACAAGGCAAACAAGTCCTTGATGGTTTGCACAGGGCTTTCCAGCATTGATAAAATAGGAAAAATAAAACTACCTGTTTATAAATTAGTAAAAAAATTAGCAAGAAACAAAAAAGATTGTTATACAAGTTATACACGCTTCCGCTCGGAAAAAACTTATATAACAATTAAAATCAAATTATTATGTTAATATTATAACCTTCGCTAATAATAATAATAACAAAAGTTTTCCATTACAACATTTATTATTTGTGAACAGATGTATAAAAATTACTTATATCACATTACATCAAATTGTCTTTTTTAGCAACAATAACAATTAGGTACTTTACAAAATAATGCCTTCAGCTTTAAGTTCATCAGCGTATTTGGTCTTGTAGCTCCCTGTTGGGTCATATTTGGCTTCCAATTCATTCCACCAATCACGTTTGTTTTTGATTAGGTATCTGATAATGGTTTTACTTCCACTCTTCTGTTTTTCACTGCATTTTTCACAATTGGTTTGTAAAGCATCGGAGAGATGAGCTAAAAAAAAATACAAAAAAAAATTAATCTAGAAACACAAAAACTGGTTCAGCAAACTCATTCGGTAATACCCAAACGAATCTCAATCAAAGTTGTAAATTTTATGCAAGGTTAACGAACCAAATAGACAAAATAAACAACAAATCAGTCAACTTACCTTTGAGTTCTTGGCCATCGGGACTGCACTTGCCCCTATCGAGAAGGCAGTTCACATAGTTTTTCAGTAATCTATCACTTTTTAAAATTTGATTTAAATCAATGTTATCGTATTTTGTGGTGTATTTTTCTTCAGCATAAGCTAAAGATAAAACAGTAACGAACAAAACTAGCACGAACTTCATCTTGAAGGGTGTAAAATGACAATATGTCGATAGGTAAATATTTACTGCTTATATAGGTGGACAGCAATTATTTGGTAATTAGGGGGGAAATGTCCTTAGCTTCATTTGCATAGACGAAAGGTTGAGGTTTCTAATCGCAGGTACTTTATTGATGTCATGTAAATAGATATATTATCCAATAAAAACAAGTTTTAATGGAACATTTGTGTTTCTACACCATTTTCCTGATACAAATTTCTTTGAACGTGTAAAGTAACAAAATGTAAATAAGGATTTACATAATATTAAAATTCTGAACATAAAGTGAAATCAGTATAACACAAAACTGTAGTGCATCAGAAATATATATAAAAAAACTCTTTATTTTAACTGCTTTGCCTTCTAAATTTTCCTAAATAAATAACCATCTTGCGGTTTTTTCGAAACATAATAAAACAATAGTTTTAATGGTTTTTCTATTTTGTCATAATTACAATTTTGCAAAAATAACCTCGACTGAAAACATATTATTTCGCGTTAAGTACATATTTTCTTAACACAGTTGTGCAATCAAGATGTTAAAAAGTGGCAATTTCTCTGTAAAAGTTGTCGCTCCTCTTCCTAAATATTTTTATATTTCTTGTCGTAACTGCTCATTAAAAGAAAAAAATATGATTCACCAGCATTTGCAAAATTTTATCAAAACTAGTGGAAAATATCAGTAATTATTTGATAATGAGAATCGCAACAGACGACAAAATTTCCAGACTAAAATTTGCAGAAACAATCAAAAATTCATCAAGAGAGTCATTAAACCACAATCTGTCTACGAGAATAACTCATTGAGAAAGAGCTTTCAAAATATTTTTGTTACAAATTATTATTTATTTATTTATTTATTTATTTATTTACAAATTATATTCTCGCATATTGTATAAAATATTAGCATAATTATAGTGTCCTAAAAATGTTGTTTCTTTAAATGTGACAAATTTAGAAATTATGGTACACTGATTGACGTATTAACGACTTAGAAATTATCAGTAAATAATTACAGAAAAAAGTTTTGCGTCAATTTTTATTAAAGATGATTTTTTTTAAATATAGGTAATAAATTAGTAATGTAGTAATGAAAGTTTTACCTCACTACCGGCCTCTATCCCCTACGTCATTGAAGCGGAAGGTAATGTTAATAATTATTAATTATTCATCAAGATTTTTTATTTTTTTTTGAGTTCAATATATAACAATTAAATTTGTCATAGCGTAAATAAAAACTATTAGTTTTCGAAATTACTTTTTTTAAGTTTTGAATTTCATTTGGATTTAAGTATATTCCTTCATTATTTACAGATTATTTATTGATTGATTTTAATTTGAAGAATTTTGTATAAATATTAATTTTATTTAAACCATTTAATTTGCAATTTATTTAATCAAATTAAACTCTGCAATCTAAATTACAGATGTGCCTACGGGCTGCATAGATCTGCATTTCGTGTTCGTAGATAAGATATACGAGAGAGAGTTATTGAAATGTGTAAACAAATTTTATAGCGATAGCATAGCAGTGAGTTTGTTTTAAGTCGAAAAAATAGGTTTACGATGAAAATTATAAAAAAAATTATAACAACTTAATATTTTTATAATTTTGCAAAAATAACTTTTTTAAATAAACAGTGCTCTAAATTTTTTACATAAATTTAATATTATTTTTGACATAATGTTCAACCTCTACAACGCAAGATGAAAATTTATTTTTTAATACTTGAGTAACTATTTAGGGCAATTAAAATGCGCGAAAATTTATAGCGTTTTTGAATAGCTCTAAATTTTAAACCAATGGACCGATCTTCAAAAGCTTAGCAGCATTCAAAAAAAGATCAGCTGGCGGCTTAATTGGATGTAAAAAATAGATTTTTTTTCAAATTTTTGAACTAAGGGAGGGATATTACGACTTTTTCATGATTTACAAACTTTGGCTACTTTATATTTTGACATATTCTTATAGACAATATAAAGGTGGGTAATCTAATAAAATCTAAGAATAATAAAAAATTTCGCAATAAGTCTAAAAGTAATGACTTAAGAAGGTTTTAAAAGTTTTTAGAAGATTTTCTATCTGTACTTATCAAATAAGTTTTCTAATCTACATGAAGGCTCAAAAAATTTAAAATAGTAGCGAAATGGCGCCTCTTAACTTTGTATAGGTATAAGTAGTATTATACGCTACGTCGCTACCACCTTGTCTAGTAGTTTTCACATCTTGGGCTGTCTCGCTCCATTGTATCCTCTCTTCTGTTCAAATTTCAACTACGATTTTACCTAGAGATTTTCCTTTTTTGTATACTCCTTTTTTACATTTTTTTTACTTGATTCTTCTATAAATTCAAAAATAATTTTACTATTTTTTCTTTTTTTATTATTATATCTTACTTAATTCGCATTCTCTCTTTTCGGGCTAATATTTCTTGGAAATATTTTACCCACCGTCTTAAGCAATCTGTTAAGCCACCCACTGCATTTTCATTTATAACATCCCCACAAAAAATTTCTGATATTTTCTTCAAAATTCTATTGATTGCTTTTTGTAGTTTTCTTTATTTAAATAATTTATTATTAAATAACAAAAATTTTCTAAAATTGTTTTTTAATTCTGACATTTTTTAAAGTTTAGACACAATTTCCAATTAAGATTTTTTTTTACTTCTTCTTTAAATTAGGTCTTTATTTCCTATCATTTTCATTGTTTTCTTTATGTTTTTTTAATAACGCATCTGTATATTTTCTTTTGTCTTACTTTTGCAATTTAAGCCTATTGTGACGCGAACGACTCAATTCTAAGAAGCGGTGAATCAGAGTATCGAGTATTGTGTTGTGGACCGCTCACTTCTAGGAACTGAATAGAACTTCGAGTATTATTTACGTTTTGAATGGGTTTATTTATTCTTGTTTACGTCGGCATTGTTTGTCGCTATTGTGATTGAATTCCAATCATCTTGCCGAATTGAAATAATTCAGGAGAAACGCGAGAAAATACTCGAAAGTTCTGGAAAGAGTCCATACCCATATATATATGCGAGACAGCGAGTCAGTCAGTCTGTCTGGTTTTGGGAGAGCGACATAAAGGCGAACTCCGGCGATATCCAGCGAATTTAGAAAGCGATAAATTAAAGTGTTTTGTGTTCCGTTAGTGATTTAGAATATTAGCTGTGTTAATTAGTTGTAATTAATTTGATTTGTAAATAAACTTGCCGAGAAATTATCTCCAGCTCTTTAAATCAGAAACCCACATATAAATAAACGTCACACTGGTGTCAGAAGTGGGATTTAAAGAAGCTTGGTGGACAAAGAAAAGTTTATGTCTCTGGAACCTTCTGGAAGAACAACAAGAAGTCAGACAAGAACCATGGAGGAACAACTTCGTGTATTCTTCGAGAAACTAGAAAAACAACGCTTGGAAGATAAAGAAGAACAGAAGAAATTTCTAGAAGATCAAGAAAAACGACGACTGCAAGAAAAAGAAGAAGAAGAAAAACGTCGAATGGAAGAGCAAGAAAGAATTTTCGAAAAATTCGATACCTTACAAGATGCTCTTAAGAAAGATGTCGAAGAAGTAAAAAAGGAATTTGAGGAAAAAGTTTTCGAAGTAAAAGAAGAAGTAAAAGAAGAGATAAAAGAAGTTAGGGAAGAATTAGAAAAGAAAGTTTTAGAATTGGAAAGTAAAATGAAGAAACTTGGAACAGGACAAATTTTAGGAAGCGAAGTAACATCGCAACGAGTAAAACCCCCAACTTTCGATGGTCAGTCTTCGTGGTCAATGTATAGGAGGCAGTTTGAAGCAGCGGCGGAGATAAATTGCTGGAATGATGAAGAAAAAGCCACAGCTCTGGTGTTAGCACTGCGAGGACCAGCTCTCCAGCTGCTTCAGAATGTATCTGATCGTGATCAGAAAAACTATCACGCAGTGGTCAACGCCTTGGAATTGCGCTACGGAGACCAGCACATGGACAGAGTATACCAAATGATGCTTAAGTCCCGACATCAGAAAAGCAACGAAAGTTTGCAAGAATATGCCGCGGAAATAGAAAGATTGGTTAATTTAGGTTATCCTTCCGCACCTGCAGACCTTCGCCATGAGATGGAAGCCAGCGCATTTATTGATGGTTTAAGAGATGGCGATTTACGACGTTATCTACGTCTACATAGATATAAAACCTGTGCCGACGCGCTTATCCACGCGTTAGAATATGAGGCGGCAAATGAAGACTTTTCACGACGACCAGCTCAACGCGTGCGATTGATGTCCGCAGAGGAAACTCCAACAAATAATTGCTGCTGCGAAGAACTGAAGAGTATGTTGGAAAAGATGCAGCAGACACCAGCACGCACTGGAGGATGGCCTAAGTGTTATGGTTGTGGTAAGATAGGCCATATAAGAAGGGATTGCCGCCAACGGGGAAGGTCTGAGGATGTAAGGAGGGGTCAGGAAGATGTCACAGGCCCCTCAATTTCCCGGCATCAGGAAAACTAATTTCAGCTAGCACTTTGGGGCGTGTGCTAGCTGATACGCCCAAAGCCCCTAGGATCATCTCCGTCTCGCAGCTAGGAAAAGGAAATGATAGTCTGTTGCTGGATGGACGAATCAACGGTCGAGACACCAAGATGACGGTTGACACGGGAGCAACACTTTCTCTAGTGAGACGGGACATGCTGGAAACATCTCAAAATATCTACATGACAAGATGTAACTTCGTTTTGAAAACCGCTACTGGTGAAACAGCACAAGTACATGGAGAAGCTAATGTCAAACTTGAGATAGGACCATTCAATATTGTACACCGAATGGTTGTAGCTGAGATAGTTGATGAAGTGATCTTGGGTTTGGACATTATGGACAAATATGGATTTGTGCTGGATATTAAGAACAGGATGTTACAAATGGGAAACGAAGAAATCTTGTTACATTCTGCGACCGCTTCATCGGACCATGTAAACATCATCGTCTCAGAATCAGTTCGTGTCCCCGGCAATTCTGAGAAAATTGTGCTGGCAGAGTTGGAAAAAGATCCTGGGGGATACCGAACGGGAGTTGTTGAACCGGACATGACGAAATTCACGAATGCGACACACAATAAACAGATCTTGGTAGCTAGAGCACTCGTTGAGGCTGGTGGAAAGATTCCTATTCGCATAGCCAATCTCAGCGAAAATCGAGTTACGTTGCAGAAAGGGGAACAGATTGGCTTCTTTCAGCCTGCATTACGAGTTGTTCGTTGTGAAGAAAAGGACAACAAGAGTTACCAGGAAGGAGAAGGTAAAAATAACCCGGAATTGGAAAATTATTTTCTGGAAGAATGGCAACACTTATCAGAAGATCAGAGGAAAGCAGCCACTGCTTTTATTCGAAAGGAACAAGACATTTTTGCAATAGGGGACAAGATTACGGGAAGAACTAATTTGGTACAGCATCGAATTAATACGGGATCAGTACAACCTATTCGTCAGCCCCCGAGAAGACTCCCCTTTGCGAAACAGGAAGAAGTGGCTCGAATGATCGAAAAAATGAAAGAAGATGGCGTCATTGAAGATTCGTCAAGTCCCTGGTCTTCACCAGTTGTACTAGTAACAAAGAAAGATGGGTCAACTCGTTTCTGCGTTGACTATAGACGGCTCAACGAAGTAACGAAGAAAGATAGTTACCCACTTCCACGCATCGACGATACACTGAGCATGTTAGCTGGTTCCCAATGGTTTTCTACTTTAGACTTGAAGAGTGGGTATTGGCAGGTTGGAATTCACCCTGAGGATAAGGAGAAAACTGCCTTCTCGACTGGAACTGGGCTCTACCAGTTTAATGTTATGCCTTTTGGACTTTGTAATGCGCCAGCTACGTTCGAGCGGCTAATGGAACTTGTCCTTCGAGGGTTGACTTGGAGAACTTGCCTTGTGTACCTTGATGATGTGATGGTTATTGGGAAAACTTTCGAAGAACATCAAAGTAACCTGCAAGAAATTTTCAGCCGATTGCGAAACGCTCGTCTTCAACTTAACCCTAAAAAGTGTTGCCTTTTCCAAAGAAAAGTCAAGTTTTTGGGACACGTTGTTTCATCGAATGGGATACAAACTGACCCTGAGAAGACTGCAGCCGTACGGGAATGGCCCCGACCTAATGATAAGCACCAACTACGAAGCTTTTTGGGTCTTTGCACCTACTATCGCCGTTTTGTCAAAGGATTCGCCGATATTGCCAAACCTCTTCATAAACTGACCGAAAAGAAGACGCCTTTTATTTGGGACAAAGAGTGTGAATCGGCCTTCAAAACATTAAAAGTTACACTCTGTACGGGACCAATACTTGCTTACCCAAGGGCAAAAGGTCAGTTTATTTTAGATACGGACGCCAGTAATAATGGAGTTGGCGCAGTAATGCTGAAGGTCAAACAGCGAGATGGATTGAGAGACTTCAGCAGTATGATTTTGAAATCAAGCATCGCTCGGGAAGGTCTCATCAAAATGCAGACGCCTTGTCCAGAAGACCGTGCAGAGCCGACTGCAAACATTGTAGCCAACGAGAACAAGCTGACCACCTGTGCAACCTTAGAAGGCTAGTTTTGCAACCTACTGACGGATGGACAGCTGAAGAAATAAGAACAGAGCAACTGCAAGACGATGAGATCGGACCGATTTTACAAAGCAAGGAGAACGGAAATGTAAGACCGCAATGGCATGACATTTCAAATAAGAGTCCTGCTCTGAAGGCGTTGTGGGCACAATGGGACTCCCTGAAAGTCGAAAATGGGCTGCTCAAAAGGGCTTGGGAAAGCGCGGATGGAAAGACGGTAACAATGCAGCTAGTCCTACCGAAGAGTCGCGTAAAGGAAGTCTTAAGGGAAATCCATGATGGAAGATCTGGAGCTCACTTCGGCGTCAACAAAACCTTGGGGAAGGTTCGCGAACGCTTTTATTGGGTCAATAGCCGAGAAGATGTCGCTAATTGGTGCCGGAAATGTACAACATGTGCTGCGAGTAAAGGCCCGAAAACTCGTAGCCGGGGAGCCATGAAGCAATACAACGTTGGGGCTCCGTTTGAGAGGATTGCGTTTGATATTGCGGGTCCATTTCCAGTCACCGACTCGGGCAACAAATACATTATGGTTGTTGCCGACTATTTCAGTAAATGGCCTGAGGCATACGCGTTACCAAACCAAGAAGCTATTACTGTGTCTCGTGCTTTGGTGGATAATTGGATTTCTCGTTATGGGCTTCCCATGGAAATGCATTCGGACCAAGGGCGAAACTTTGAGTCAGGGGTTTTCCAAGGAATTTGTGATCTCTTGGGTATTCGGAAAACCAGGACTACACCGCTGCATCCTCAGTCCGACGGAATGGTCGAGCGCTTTAACAGCACCATGGAAGAGCACCTATCGAAAGTTGTAGAGGCCCATCAAAGAGATTGGGATCGCCATTTACCGTTGTTTTTGTTGGCTTACAGAGCGGCGATCCATGAAACTACAAATCAAACTCCAGCCAAGATTTTGTTTGGACGGGAACTCCGCTTGCCTTGTGACCTTGTGTTTGGGACACCCACTCAAGAACCCAAGGAAGTTAGAAGCTATGTAGAAGAGCTTCAAGAGACGATGTCCCATATCCACGACTTGGCTCGAGACCGAATTGAGATTGCCAGTGACAGGATGAAGACGCGGTACGATTTGAGGGCGAATTCGGTAGGGTTTCAAGAGGGAGATTTGGTCTGGCTATTTAACCCTCAACGGAAGAAAGGGCGATGTCCGAAGCTTCAGCCGAAATGGGAAGGCCCTTATACCGTACTGACCCGACTTAACGACGTGGTGTATAGAATCCAAAAGAACCCCAGGGCTAAGATGAAGGTAGTGCATTTAGACCGTTTAGCCCCCTATGCGGGTTCAAATGACGATGAATGATTGTTCGAGACGAACAATTCTTAAGAGGGGGGTAGTGTGACGCGAACGACTCAATTCTAAGAAGCGGTGAATCAGAGTATCGAGTATTGTGTTGTGGACCGCTCACTTCTAGGAACTGAATAGAACTTCGAGTATTATTTACGTTTTGAATGGGTTTATTTATTCTTGTTTACGTCGGCATTGTTTGTCGCTATTGTGATTGAATTCCAATCATCTTGCCGAATTGAAATAATTCAGGAGAAACGCGAGAAAATACTCGAAAGTTCTGGAAAGAGTCCATACCCATATATATATGCGAGACAGCGAGTCAGTCAGTCTGTCTGGTTTTGGGAGAGCGACATAAAGGCGAACTCCGGCGATATCCAGCGAATTTAGAAAGCGATAAATTAAAGTGTTTTGTGTTCCGTTAGTGATTTAGAATATTAGCTGTGTTAATTAGTTGTAATTAATTTGATTTGTAAATAAACTTGCCGAGAAATTATCTCCAGCTCTTTAAATCAGAAACCCACATATAAATAAACGTCACACTATTATTTTTGGTAATTTTTTAAACCACTTATAGATTTTTTTTCTTTTTTACCTTTTTTTCTATAAGACCGTGTATACTAATTATATTAACTTTTGGATATCTAGTTTTATACACTTTCGATTTCATATTGGTTGGAAATCTACTATTATTTTTTTTAGATTATTACTTTTACTCGCTTCGCCCATGCGTTAAAACGTCTTGATTACTAATCGCCCTCATTAAACAACTTGTTGGTTAAACTACATATTTGGTTGAGAATTCTGTAACAATAATTATAACAGTACGTATGGTTACACAATATTTTATAAAAATTTAACGTCACTACTTTAATTAAAAAAAAAATTCAAAATGCTTTTTTATTTGTTAAAAATAAAACATATACAAGTTTTAGTAATATTAGTAAGCACGGCTTTTTCTCATTTTATTAATGTGCTTATTTTTATACTTGTAGTCCTTCTTCATCCAAATAATGCTGATACTGCTTTTTGTATGAACCCGAAGGATCATACTTTTCTTCTAATTGTTTCCACCATATTGGTTTCTTTTCAATTAAATAACGAGCTACTTTTCGTAAACCTTCTTTATGTTCGTCACTACATTTAGCACATTCGGTTTGTAAAGCATCCGGAATGTCTCCTAAAATAATAATAATTATTTACGTAACTAGTTGTGAATAGACAGATTTTTTAACGAGCATGAACAAATAAGCGAAACGGTTATGTGAGTTAAACAATAATAAGTTTCTCATATTACTTACAAGAAATTTATCTCACTCTGTTGAAAAATTAAATTTTATACTCAAAATACCTTTTGTAATAAATATATAACTAGTAACGTAAAGTCGCATTTTACGTAACTAGTAATGTAATAAAATTCGTCATTTTCATTGTGTAACTAGGTATTTAATATGTGACATTACATAACGCTACCTATAAAAAAATATATGTAATAACTTACTTTTAAGTTCTTCGCCAGCAGGTGTACATTTTCCATTTCCTAAAAGACAGTCAACGTAATTCTTCATAAGTCTTTCACTGTTTAAAACTGCGTCTATTTCATTGTTATATTGACTTGTATATTGCTCCGAAAATACACTAGAACATGCAAAAATTACTAGCACTAGAGGTACCAACATTTTTGATGCAGTAAATGAAGCAGTTACGATACATCTTGTTTTGTATATATACCCTATTTTCGAATAAAATTATAATTGTCGTGACAGAAAAAACATCATTTTTAAATTGATTGTAATAAATATTGATGAAAAGATTATAAAAATTCAACAGAAATAAAAACTAACAATACATAATCAATATTTTATGTTCGACTTGATCATTCATAATCATGCTGTTTATTACAAAAACATAGATTGGTCATCAGTGCCAGACTAGCACATGCATAAATAATCTCAACCCACATGACCAATTTACTTTTAAAATCAAGCCATACACGGTTGTATATAAGGTAAATAAATATTACTAAATGAATTATTTTGTTTTGTCTTCAACAGTACAATTACTTTTAAAAAAATGTGGAACTATACATACAATTTATTCAGATTTTTCTTTCTATAATAATACAGTCACGAGAATTAAAGTTATTTTTGAGGGCTTTATATTTAATAAACCTTCTGTACTGAAATAATAAAATTTAAAGACACTAGATTTTAAAAAAAAATGTGCATTTTTAAGAGAAAAATTCCGGTGAGTTTCAGTTGACCCAGTCTGGCACTGTTAGTCATAAATCAAAGTCTTATTTGTTGGTAAACTTAATTACTTATTATTAATGAATGTCAAAATTTGCTACAATTTTTTTTGCGTCAACACACAATCAGTATGAAGCTTTAATTAATAATTTTTTATGTTACACACTTATAACAAATTTTCTTATGTTATTATGGGTTTTTCAATGATAAACAGTTTTTATTTATTATCAGGATTTATTGAAAAGACAAAAAACAATTTTTAATTTTTTTGCACAGAAAATTCAGGATCAAAATTTTTTAGCGCACTAAACCCTCTTCTTTTAAAAGCTTATCGTATTTCTCTTTATATTCACCATTTGGGTCAAATTTGGCAAGCAATTCTTCCCACCAAGTAGGTTTATTTTTGATAAGGTGTCGTAGAACCTTTCTTACTCCTTCCTTATGTTTTTCATTACATTTTGCACACTCGTTTTGTAAAGCCTCTGGAATATCTCCTAAAATATGGTAAAATAATAAATAATAAAACATTTTAAAAAATGTAAAAATAAGTATTTGGACGTTATATAAAAAAATAAGAACATTAATGTTCTTACGTTTGAGTTCTTCTCCTTCTGGTGTGCATTTTCCTTTTCCTAAAACACAATCAACATAATTTCTCGTTAAACGATCATTTTTGAGAATTTCATCTAAATCAATATTTTGCGGAACTGAATATTCTTGAGCAGACACTACAGCCTGGAAGCAAACGAAAACCAAGAAGAAAATTGTTATTTGATGCATGGTTATTGATGATGACTGTTTGTGTCTGTCTGATTAAAAATGAGGATTCTATTTATATAAAAATATTTTTAGTGGGGGCAGTATATTTCATGTAATACAATAAGGTCAAATTATAAATTTTGCACAATTTTGGAAACAGAATCTTAATTAATTTAACACAAAAATTGCTTTAATTAACTGCAGGGGATGTGATTTCAGATTTTTAATTACACAATTAGCTGTATGCATTATCATTATTAGCAAGTTATTGTGTGAATAGTTTATAATTAATAGTATTTATAATATGTATATACATTATACCTACAATTGTTTGCTTACACAATAAGTTGATTTAAAATTTATATAATTATTTCATTCTAAAATTAGCTGCATTCATTAGGTTGATTGAGATAATTTGGCCATGTTTTAATTTTTTGTGATAAAGTCGAATTTTATATCGAAATACGTTTTATAACTTCAAAAAACATCTTTTTTACGTTTTATCTTTGATTTAAGTAATTGATGGTAGGAGAAAAACAGTGGTACATCACACAGACATAAAGCGCACAGCTTCGCACTACTAATGTGTACTTTCTGTCCTTGTGACGTAATATTCCGAAAAATGCTCTTTTAAAAGCTTAGACATTAAAAATTTAGAAAACTAATTTTTTTATAAATTACGTACAAATCCATTATCTTTTAAACAAATAAAATATTACAAATAAGTAAGTAAAAAAGTAAGATTTAATAAAAGAATATGGCGTGACAGTTGTTTTTATTTTATGTTATTTTAATGTCATTACCTCATTCTGAAATTTGAAAAAAAATAACAGTAGTGACTGTACTTTAAAAATTTGGTGTCCAGCCTTCCAATTTTACTATTACGACTCTACAGAAAGATGTTTGCTTTAATTGCGTTTTCTATAAAAACCAATTAAAGAAAGTAAGGTTTAAAGTGTGCACCGTCATTTTCAATCTATATTTCTCGTTTAAAGGACTAAATAAAGTAATTAATGTACTCAGAGTTAATAGGAAGTAAAACCTGTTTGCACTGAGAGCTTCTTTACAGATTTTCGGGGGTTTTGCTCCATTTGAACTAAAATATTTTCCGCAACATCTCTATAACAGTGGAAAGTCGATCAGGTATTGTTTTTGTAACAGTACCTGTATTTAAAAGACGTTTTACAACCCGCATGCAATGTTGTTTAAACATAATAACATTTACTACTTCGGGGTAAATTTGTTGAAATTGGACGTACGTTAAGCCCAGGAAGTATTGCCAACCAATAATTTCATTGTAGACTTTACTTTTGAAAAAGGCCATTACAATTAGAGTGGCATGTTCTAATTCGAAAACTAATTTAACAAAACTTTAGCTACTAATAAAAACTTATTAACCAAATTAATAAATGTCAAATTTGAATTTAAAATTTGGTCAGAATAGCCAATTTTAAGTGACTTTTTAATGCTGCCAATCAATCAGTACTTATTGATCACGTGCATATTCATTCTCTAATTCAGCTCGGAATGAAGCATTTAAATATGTACAAAAGAAGCAGAAGACTATAGCTTATTCTTCATTATGTGTTCTTTTTTCTTATTACTCTTACAAAGAAAGAATGATAAAATGGATATATTATATAAATTAAAAGAAGCAGAACTTTATAACGTTGGAGATTGGAGATTGCACAATATGATCAAGAGAATTGTTTCCTTAGAAATAGTGAAGTACTTTTTGCCAAAAAGTTATTAGAAAGAAAACAAAGTCATAGTTTCCTACAAAATAAATTTTTTAGTCGACTTTGACAAGAACTTGAATTTTTCCGCCTCAAATGCGGCCGAAAAATAACCTTCTTGACAGCGGCCAAAAATGAGCAGTTTTCTAATAAAAATAAAATACTAATAAAAATTCAATTTTTTGTTAGTCGCCTAAAAAATATTGTATGCACCGCGGCCAAAAAGTGTTACTTCGTCTTTGTCTGTTTTCTGGACTTGGCTGCGCCTCGGTCATTAAAATCAGACTCGGCCGAAAATGATTCACTTTTTGGCCTTGGTACACAAATATCTATTTTAGATCATATGGCCCCAAAAGTAGAGACTGTCAAAATCTATTATGTCGACGATATAATGATCAAAACTTTTAAAGAAAATAAACAATATTTCTAAGAGCATTAGGAAAAAGGAACTTAGTAGTTATGTAATGTCTTAAACAAAACAATAAGATGCAGGTTACTAGAAAAAAACATCAAACACAAAATACACACTGGGTGTTAGGTAAATATCTTGCCAAAATTTAATGACTTTCTTAAAATTCATAAAAGAGTCGATTTTCCTAATACTTTATGGCGATATTTCATAGGGGCAAAATCTCTTAATACCAGACCAATTTTCTGTATAATAATAAGAAAAAAAACAAGGACAATAAGTTAAATACTGAAGATACATCATATCAGAAGATATAAGATTACATAACAAATCACAACAAAGAAAACTGTACAACAGCATTTAAAAAAATCCTAGCAAAAGTGTAGATTCTCAAAAAATAATCTATAGTTTGTATAAAGTAGTGCCTAACCTTTATTATTAATTACGTAGCAGAAACATGATTAACAACAGAAAGAAGCAAAGAAATAAAATTTTTGAGGAAAACAGAAAAAAATTAATCAGATATTAAAACAGAAATGAACTACAAAAAATCTTCAACACAACCATATCATGTTTAACACCCTAGGTACATCGAAAATGGTATGTCTTCTTTTTATTTTGCACTTCAAGGATTAGGCTTGCAGTGTGTTCCGTCTTTATGTTTGCCATCTTCTTCTGGGCCTACCTACGTCTCTTTTTTCCCTTGCTCTATAACGTACTACTTGTTTTACCATCATATCATCGTTTATTCTTTCAATATGTAGTTTGCATTCTATTGCGTTCTGATGTATTTTACCATTCTTCGAGAATATGTTCAATTCTGCCCTTATTTCTTCATTTCTTATTTGATCTCCTATTGTGCAACCTTTTATTCTTCTTAAAAATTTCATTTCATCAGCTTGTATGTGTTGTCTGTCTTGTTTTCGCAGAGCCCAAGTTTCACTTCCGTAGGTTAATACTGGTGCTGCCATTACTTTATAGAATTTCATCTTTGTTTCTTTGCTTGTCTTATTTTGCAATGTCCTTTGTATGGTGCCACATATTATTTGGTATTTATCTATTTTCTTTTGTAAGGTCTTTTTCATAATTGTAGCTTATGTCAGATCCTAGAAAATTAAAATATGATACCTGTTCTATGGGCACTTTCATTAGCATTATTTTAGAATGTATGGGTTGCTTCCCTATAAAAGCTATAACTTTCGTCTTTTTTTTTTGATATTTTTAGATTGTAATTCTTACATATTTGATTTAGGCGGTGAATTGCGTTCTGTAGTTCATCTTCTGTTCTTTGTAAAAGTATTTGGTCATCCACAAACAGTACAGTATTTATATGTTTATATAATTATTAGCAGTGTCAGTCTTATTACAGGACTAGTTTGTCGCTGCAGGATCTTCCCTTACGAAATCCGTTTTGTTCTTCTAATTGTAGTGCATCGGCTATTATTTTTAGCCTGTTATTTACAATTCAAGCATACAATTCGAGCAACATTTAATATACTTATACCCTTATAATTTCCACAAGGGTTTCGATCTCCTTTTTTATAGAGTGATATTACTTCCACCGTCTTCCATTCGTCTGGCACTTTTCTCTGCTTACAGCATTCATTCAGTAAGTGTAGTATTCTCAGTTCTAGTAATAACCCACCGGATTTGTTGTTGGATTTGGGTTTTGAAGTTTATTTTTATGTCCTTCGAGTTCTTCTTCTGTCCATAGTGTTTGATAATGTTTTATCCATGTATTTTTGTGTATTGTATGGATACGTGCGGTGTCTTTTTCTTGTTTGTTAAGTTGTCGCATAATTTTGTAAGGTACTTCTTCTCTTCCGTGCATGTCGTTTTCTAATTTTCTATATTAGATATAAATTTGTCTCAAGATTCCTTATGTGCATTTCTGACAATATCATTTGCTTTATTGTGTTTTTTTGTGTAATTTGGTCTAGCTTTTTGCGTGTAACAGTATAAATAGTAATAAATAAAAATAGTATGTAAGTTGTTAAAGACTGAGTAGAACTTCTTGATAACTCGACCCAAATTTCTATCCCAGGTATGTACATACATAATAATCGGTTTAATAAACATTCTTCGATACCTCAAATTCTAAATAAAAAAACAATAGAAAAATGGTAATTGTAAGTACCGTTTATTGGTAAACATTTTACATTAAAAAACACATGTGTGTAAGTATTTATAAACAAATAAAAATTAATAACAGTTTCTAATATGAACGTATAGAGAAAATAAGCATTTTTAAAAATGTAACCTAATTTTAACGAATAAATCCTTCTTTTTGCAAAAAGTCGTAATGGTAGAATTTATGCGGTTCATGATGCGAATGCTTCATACTTTGTATATGTGCATGGATAAAGTGGGATTCTAATTCATGCCACCACAGTGGTCTATGTACCATAAGATGATGCATCATTTTTCCTACCTCCTGTTTTTGTTTCTGTTCACATTTGACACACCCATTTTTGAAAGTTTCACTAATACCCTCTATAAAAAAATTATAAGATAATGTACCAAAATAGTACAACTTGTTACTTACTTTTTAGTTTCTCTGCTTCGGGTGTACACTTCAATGTTCCCATAATACAGTCTAAATAACTTCTTGTTAAATGATCATGTTTCAAAACTGTATCAATTTGACGTAAAACAAGGTATTCCACAGAAGACACATAAGATAGGACATACAATAAAATAAAAAAACTAGTTTTTGTTATCATTTTGGTTGAGATGATTTGCTGTTTCTGTCTGTTAAAAATCTAGGTTGCTATTTATAGTTAGCAATATTGGCAGATATTTTTGGGGGGATAATGATTTACATTTAAAAAAAATACATAAAAAACAAAATAACATGTGTTATGCATATTTATAAAATCTAATTTAGTATGTTCAATCAATAGACCGTCAAGCTAATGATTTTTTTGTGTTTGGATGGTTTTTTTACTTTGTCTCCCACAAAAACATCTATGAATTGACGCATTAACTTCTTATAATCGTTAAAAATCGTTAAAATCAAATGCAGTTTAGTTACAAATCTAATTTTATTAATTCAACTTGATCACAATTACACATTTCTTCTCAATTAGGCAATCCTTCCTTTTTCAGCAAGTCACTATATCTCTTCTTATACTCTCCTTCTGGATCAAATTTGCTTTCTAGTTCTTGCCACCAGTTGGGCTTATTTTCAATTAAATGACGAATAACTTTTCTTACACCTTCTTTATGTTTCTCGTTACATTTCGCACATTCATTTTGCAAAGCTTCGGGAATATCTCCTACAATAACAATTAAAATATAGATTTAAAAAGAAATAGTAATCTTACTTTTCAATTCCTCTCCTTCTGGTGTACATTTTCCTTTTCCCAAAACACAGTCTAGATAATTTCTTGTTAAACGATCATTCTTTAATATTTCGTCTACGTCGATATTTTGAGGAACCAGGTACTCCTGAGCAGAAGTAAAGGTATTGATGCAAGTAAGGGCTAACAAAATGTAGATTGCAATCATGGTGATGTATATTTTTTTCTGGTGGTTGCAGAAGGTGCAGTTGTATTTATACGAGTTTTTTTGGTAGGGAAAAAAATTATTGTTCTAAATGCAATAAAGGAAAGAATCATGGTCAAGTATAAGTTATTCACAGTGTCAAAATTTAATTAGCGAATATATGTATTGTATTTGTTGAAATTTTCCATTTAAAATTTTAATTGCATATATTTTCATGTAAAATTAGTTGCTAATGACATTTTTTTTAATATTAAATTAAATAAATATAATATCTATTAATTATCTCAAATAATAACGTTGTAATATTGTTCAAAAGTATGTTAACAAATATACTATATTTTAATAAAAAAATATACATAACAATTACTAATTAGAAAATACAAATATTTTTTAATTTTTTGCTTAAAAAGATAAGAAAACGCAAATTATAAAAAAGTACAAAAAGCTTATTTTTTAAGTCATTATGTGGGCAATCATTTTGTATAAAACTCGCTTTCCTCTCTAGTTTTATAAACTTGCATTTGTACCACAAAATTAATTTTTTGAAACTTGTCTTGTAATATGCTATTTGAGAGATAATGATGCTATTTGTTATCCAAAATTTATTAAATTTAAAATTAGCCCTTTACATTTTTACTGAGTTTAAAGTTAGAAAAAGAAAATACTTTGACGTGCAATAAAAGGTTAGAGCTTAGTAGATTTTGATATTTTATTTAATAACAATTAAAAAGGTTCAATCTAAAATGGATACACATTAGCAATAACCTAAAATTTTAAAAGAGTATTTTCAGCTTCTGAAAATAAAGGTGGATTACATTGTACAAAAAAAAAGCACACAGAGGTGCTCAATAAAAAATATATACCTTTGAGTCCTCTAAGGCATATTAGAGATTACATCTTAAATCTTAAAAAAAAACGTTTGCAATAATTTAGCATAAATTGTCTCGTTATATAAAAAATATTTTTTATAAGTTTTCCCACATTAAAGTTTATTAAGTGAGAAAAATTTTACTCCTTTAAAAAAATCTTCAAAATTTTTGAATTAATTTAACAAAAATTAACACTCTAGTGAAAAAGCAAAACAACTCAGTCCTGCCAAACCCTTGTTTCCCCTTGAACAGATTTTTTCGACTTTTTTGATATAAAAGAAGAAAACATAGTTTAAAAGTTATATAAGTATTAAAACTTCTTTAAAAGTTTTATAGTTTTGAAGATATTATCTAAGCTATGAGCTTAAAAAACTTAATATAAGAAAGCTGTTGATTTTTTTAAATTTTTAGCATTTTTATGTTATTAGTAAATTGTTTTAAAAATAGACCTCTTTTATTTAGTATAGACTAAAGATTATAAATATATCTTTAGTTTTTATGTAAAACGTATAATTTTTGACTTTTGGGTAAATTTTAGAGCAATTTAAAAATTTTACTGTTTTTGAATCATTCTCTAATTTTTAAACCGATTTTCAAAAACTCGACTTTTTAAAAAAAAAAAAACTTTAGGGTCGAAACAGAAAGAAAGCAGGTTGCCCGCTTTTCGCTTTGAGCGTCGAAAAAACTTCTATATTAATAGAATTGATAAGGATAATTTTCAATCTGATTATTTATCTGATTGTGTCTAGCTCTCATACAAAAAATATAAAGAAATAGCTCTCATTAATATAGAAGTTTTTTCGGCGCTCAAAGCGAAAAACGGGCAACCTGCTTTCTTTCTGTTTCGACCCTTAGATTAAATATAAACAATTATCATCGCTTTATGTTTAACAATTTTCCGATTTCTTTGAATTTAAAAAGAGGAGGTATTACTGTTTTTTTAAAATTTATCATTTTTTGAAATAAGTAAACGTTTTTGACATATTCTTATAGAAAATGATTTGGGAAATTCAATAATTATACTCAAGAGATGAAGAAAATTTTACATAACTATCTGAGAAGTTATAAGGTTTAAAACTTTTGTATAGAAGATAGAGCAATTTATACGTGGATATTATTGTCTACACTTGTTCAAGTGCTTGACGGCGCGGCGTTTGAAAAAGCATTCGATAAGATATCGATTACATGTAAAAATTACTGTTCTTTTTCACAAAAGGTTTTCTACATTTCTATAATCAATGACTTGAAAAATCAAAGTTTCTCTATTTTCTGCAGATGCTTTATTGCTGCAGCAAATTGTTGAAAAATACTTTTAAACGCATTAACTGTTTTTCAATACACAGTTTATGAACGATGAACTACCACTAAAATTAATAAGTAAATAAAAGCAAAAATTTTCTTGTTTAGATGATTTATTATTAGTATAGTGTCAATATTTGTATCAAATATTATTGAATAAATATTTAAGATGGTAGGCCCTCGTCCTTCAATAAGTTTTTATACTTCTTTTTATACTCTCCTTTGGGATCAAATTTGGTTTCTAATTCTTGCCACCATTTCGGTTTATTTTTAATTAAATGATGAATAACTTTTCTTACTCCTTCTTTATGTTTTTCATTACATCTTGCACACTCGTTTTGCAATGCTTCTGGAATATCTCCTAAAAAAATGACAAATCAAAAAAGGAAATGAGATCAAGTATATTCATACTTTTGAGTTCTTCTCCTTCAGGCAGAAATTACAATACATTTTCCTTTTTCTAACACACAGTCAAAATAATTTTTTGTTAAACGATCATTTTTAAGAATCTCGTCAATGCTGATGTTTTGAGGAACTAAATATTCTTCAGCAAAAACAAAAATGAAATATACAGAAGCCTACAAGAGATATTTTACCACCATTTTAAATATTGGGATTGGATAAATTATTACTAGAAGATTGATACTGACCGGATAATAAAACGCATTTATATTTATAATAATTAAAAAATTGGTTGGGTAAAATATACCGTAACTAATATAATTAAATATTTCATAAAATATATTTTTTTAAATGCATTGCTAGGCTAAAGCTGTATTCAATTTAGCGCTAATTAATTTACAATTTCATCATTGTCTAGACACAAGACTAGACAATTGCATTTCATGCAAAATTTTTAATTTTTGACTATTATATTTATTATGTATATTTCAAAATATTCCTTCAAATTAAATATATTCAATTTTATAAATTCACAATATTGCTGCAAGTTTGTTGGAAATTTATTATGGAAAATTATTAATTTGGAAAATACACATTTCTTCAATTTAAACTAAATAATTACTCTTGACTATAAAGTCTTATTGCAAGAGGGTTCTAATATTTTTTTAATTGATACTTAATGATCACAATTATGAGCATTTCTCGACAACCCTAATGATCGTTTTGACCCATACACTGATATATACAGAAGTGATATTAAAATGTTAACTCATATAAACAATTTCAGCTAATTAAGTATTCCATTATCTAATAGAAAATATAGAGAAACATTTAAAAAACTCAATTTTTAATAATTGTATTAAAAATAACTAACAAAAAAGTTAAAAAATATATAATAGAGCTTCTTTATTTTAAAACACTGCCCAAATTATTGAAAAAAAAACAAAAAATGTTGTTGAGAATTAAATTTTGTATAATAAAGACTGAGGGGCAATATTTGTATCTCTAAAGTTTAGGTTTAAAGACGATTAAAAAGAAGTTAACCAACTACGTAAAAAATACTATGTTATTGTAACTAGTTCGTTATTATCTTTAATACTTGCGATGAGAAAAAGAAGTATTTTGAAGCGTCAGAACTAAGGAAAAAATAGTATAAGTAACAATAAATAAAAAAACAAAATCAACAATATTTATTTTTACTATAATATTTTAAAATATTGTTGGGTATTGGAAAAGTAATTAATAATCAAGTAAACACTTAATTGTAAAATAAGAGATTATTCAATTTTTTCTCATCTTTCAGCGTCTTTAGTGCCTGTTAGAGATAAAAATATCGCCACTTAGACTTTATTATACAAATTTATTTTTTTTACTACTTTTACTTCAACATTCTTTTATAGTTTTAACCGTTTGCGCGACGTTTTAAAATAAAACCAGCACTGCTTAAATTTTAAATGTTTAATATGTTTTTTAATAATGTTTCGTTAACTCTTTTTAATACAAATATTACAAATTCAATCCACATTGAAGACTTTCCTTATTGAAGAGTTACACAAATTGTGCAAATGTTAAATACAGTGGCGTAACAACTATCTAAAAGCAACACATAACACATTAACATAAACTATACTTATTAAATATTAGAAAGGTTATTTTTATAAATATTTACAATCACAAAAGATTTTACTAAATCTGTAACATCTAATTTCTGAGCAATATTATTTTCGATGCTTATTAAAGCTAAAGTGAGCTTACAGTCACTGGAAATGTAAGGAAAAAAAGAAACAACGTAGAGACTTCTGGAAGACTAGAAGCAGTACAATAATTTTCTACTATTAGTAAATTAGCTAGGTCACTTATTGTGTTTTTTTTGTGTAAAATATGTTTCAGAAACAAAGAAGCTGTTCAGACAACAAATCATAAAAATCACCAGAATATATGTTTTGCAAATGTTGCGCTTTCACAAATGTTTCTGATGATAAAAATTTGAAATGTGAAACAACGTTTTTAACATTTTCAAATCGTTGTTTTCATTGTAATTTTAGTATATCTAAAGAAGTATTGAAAGTGAATATTTCCATATTTTCTTCAGAGTTACGCGGAAGTTGATCCTCTACTAATTCATCATAAAAAAATTTTAATTTTTCTATGACGCGATACTTGAAAATGAGTTTCCACTTCACTTTCAGAAGCAAAAATTTCAGATACTTATTTAACATCTTCAAAATATTGACATATACCCGGATCACTTTTGTAATATTAAATTTCAAAATTCAACCCAAAATTTTCGCTTTGTGAATTATGTTATATGACAACATCAACGTGACTTTGTCTTATAACATGACATACATTTTAAAAACCCGAATTTTTGGTAAAAAACATAATTCACAAAGCCAAAATTCTGGGTTGAATTTAATATTACAAAAATGATCCGGGTTTAATTCTTGCAAATTTTTAAAAATATTTTCTAAAACTGTTTCTGCTTGTTTTATATCAATTGTTTTTCTTGCAAAATTTTAGAACCCTAATTAATATTTCTTAATATTCGACATTCTAAGGTTAAAGTAAATACAAAATTAAATGTTTCCATTTGATTCTTTTGATCAGAAGATGAATCAGAAGATCAGAAGTGCAATTTCTGATAATAACTTTAAAATAATTTTAAAATTAACAAATTACGTAAAGTGTAATTGAGTCATCACGTGAAGCCCGCCTAGTCGTACATAATTTTTTAATTGTTTGTTTAACTTGTTAATTTTTTTAAATTATTTTTGACATTTCCCATCTCTTAATATTTTTACCAAAAAATAAATTAATAGACTGAACAGTGTCATAAAAAGACTGAATTTTTCTATCGCTCGGGGACCCCTATAGCTTGGGCCACTGTTAAGTAAAAAATAGTAACTCCACTGGTTAAATAAAAACTGTATAAAAAATATGTCTTGGATGAAGCGATCACTTCCACCGCCCTCTTCTCCTGGATCCGCCCCTGTTCCCATTAAGATGTTTTTAATGAACCAGCATTAAGAAACAAACATTTTAAAAAAGAAATCAACAAAATCGATACAGTTTTAAAGGATTAAGAAGTTTCAATGATTTTTGGACTTCATTGACTCGCTTAGATGACCATTTAGCAATTTCACAAAATACAGAAGGATTAAGAGGTTTCAAATAATTTAAAAAAAATTAAATTTGACTGATCTTACAACTTCAATAAGATTGAAACACTCTTTTATTTGTAGGTACGTTTTGTTTTAATTTCCTTTTTTAGAATGTCGCCCTTAAAATGACCTACGTAAATTGAAAACAGGAATAATTTATCAATAATTATTAACGTTATTTATAACACAATTATTTACATTAGAATTTTATTAAGACTGTACAATTTATTACAGTGTACTTGAATGTACAACAAATTAATTACTTTTAATTCAATCCTTCTTCTTTCAAAAAGTGATTATATTTTTCTTTATATTCTCCTTTTGGGTCAAATTTATCCAGTAATTCTTGCCACCAGCTTGGTTTATTATTAATCAAATGACGAATTACTTTTCTAATACCTTCCTTATGTTTATCATTACACTTGGCACACTCATTTTGTAAAGCTTCCGGAATATCTCCTATTAAAAATAAATTATTAATTACATAGCAATTTATAAATAACGACACTCACTCTTAAGTTCTTCTCCTTCCGGAGTGCATTTACCCTTTCCTAAAATACAATCCAAATAATTTCTTGTTAAACGATCATTTTTCAGAATTTCATCTAAATCAATATTTTCAGGCACTGAATACTCCTGAGCATAAACAAAAGCTTGGAGACAAGCAAAAACCACAAAGAATACTTTGAACATTTTGGATGATGTGTAAGCACTTTGCCGAATTCCTGCTTTTATAATAAAATAATTGGGGATTGAAGAAATTTTACGATTGTGTAAAACTGAAAACGGAAAGTCTCATGGTCGGTTAAAATTATTTAAGAATTAAATGAAATAAATTAATTAAAGTGTTGTATCAACAATGTCATCTGCAACCAAAATTGCATTTTATTAACAAATTTTTACATTGTTATTATGCGCTACAGTGTGTGAACTAAAGTTTTTAGTAATTAGTTGAAGATTATTGTTGTGATCGTCTTTATCTACAAGCTGTTCTAAAAAAGTGTGCCGTATTGTTGATTCACTGTCAATTGTAGTCCAAAGGACATGAAAAAAATATTTAAAAAATTTAATCTATTTTGTCGTTTACAAGAAACAAGGCCCAAAACGTAACTCTTTTCCAACTGAAGTACATTTTGAAGTCTGAAAAGCACGAGATTTTTTTTTATATTCATTGCTTTTAAATTACAGGAACACAAACCCACCACTTTGACATTTGAAGTACATTTTGACCACAAAAACGTTTGAACAACATATTTTCTTGTATATTTTGTTCTAAATATTGTTTAAAAAACCAATTAAGAACCAAACTGAAAGCAGCTGATTGTTCACAATCGATTACTTATGATTTCGGTTTTTGTCATACGCCAATTATTGCAGAATCATTTGTCCTTGACTTAATAGCTACATCATACACCTCATTTCAGTGGCGAGAACAAGGTCAAAACTTAATCCAATACAAATTGAAATATATTATAGATTACACTACTCACAACTGACATTGAGATAATAAAATTTTTGTTTGTTGCAAGTTTGATAAAAATTCGCGCTTCATTCTTGATCAATTAATCATTTTCATAATGTACAAAACGTTCCTTTTCTGTTTAAGTGTAAAATGTGTGTTAACAGCAAATATTTTATTTATTTCACCTATGCCATCACCTAGTCACCATATTTGGAACAGAGCTTTAGCATTTGGATTAGTTGAAAAAGGTCATAATGTTACCTTAATTGGACCCGACAAAGATAAAGTGTTGCCAAAAAATTATACCCATATTTACGTCGAAGGTATTATATAACTTACTATTATTTGAGATATATTTTAGATAATTTAAGGTATCTACCAAGAAATACATGAATCTTTTGATTTAAATGATTTAGTAACATCCACTCAAACAAATATGATTTTTGCATATCAAGACTTTTCTCTTATGACTTGCGAAAAGACTTTAAAATCAAAAGGATTAGAAAAAATATTAAGTTATCCTCCAGAATTTTTCGATTTGTTGATATTTGATGTCACTATAGGGTCTTGTTTATATCCGTTAATCCACAAATTTAATTACGCTCCAAGTATTGCTGTGACAGCTTTTCTTTTACCAACATATATTTCATATAATTTTGGTAATCAATTGTATCCTTCGTATATTCCCTGGTACAGTCTTCCATATACCACAGATATGAGTTTTGTTGAAAGAGTTTGGAACTTTATATATACTCATGCCGACATAATTTTAAGAAAAATTAGATTGTACCAATTAGAGCATAATAAAGCTAAAGAAGTATTTGGAGAAAATATTCCTTCTATGGATGAGTTAGAACGTCATATGAGTTTAGTTTTAACTAATACTGATCCAATTTTAAATCATCCTCAACCTTTGGCATCGAATTTTATTCCAGTTGGTGGTCTACATACAAGAAAATCTAAAGATTTACCTCAAGTTTGTGTTCTTCTTAAAGTATGTTCTGAAATAATTATTTGTATTTTTCAGGATTTAGTAAATATCATCAATAATGCTAAACATGGTGTCATTGTTTTCTCTTTAGGAACAAACGTACGATCTGATCAGTTAAATAAACGTACACAACAGGAATTGCTGGATGCTTTTAGAAATATCCAGGAAACTGTTATTTGGAAATTTGAAAGCGAAATTGAAAACTTACCCAAAAATGTTATTGTCCGAAAATGGTTGCCTCAAAATGATCTTTTAGGTACTTATACAATTAAATATTATTTATTTATAAAATAAACTCTTTTAATTTAGGACATCCCAATGTAAAATTGTTTATCGGACATGGTGGTTCACTAAGTACGCAAGAAGCAATGTTTCACGGAGTTCCGGTGATTTGTATCCCATTTTTTTTTGATCAACATATTAACACCAGATTGGTTGTTAACAGAAAACTTGGAATTCATGTTGATTTTAAACAAATAACAACTGGTTATATACTTCAAAAAATTAGAGAAGTTTTGGATAATTCAATGTATGTACGAATTTAATTAATGAAATTATTGAAGAACTGGATTTTAGATATTCTGAAAATATGAAGAAGCTTTCAAGTATATTTAACGACAGAACAGAAACTCCTCTAGAAAGAGGAATATTTTGGGTTGAGTACGTTTTGAGACATGGAGGTGCAAACTTTTTAAGTACGCCAGCTAGAGATTTTTCGTATTTTAAAGCATCAAGTCTTGATGTTATTGCTTTTCTCGTCTTAGTTGCTACTGTGATAGTAATAATTTTTTATAAAACTTTATTTATAATTTTAAGAACTTGTTGCCGGAGGAAGAAAGTTAAAGTACACTAAATAATAATTATTTAATTATTTATCTAATATTTATTTATTTAGAAGTACTACAAAATCTAACTAAATAAAGGTAAAAATTGTAACAAATCGTTTGTGTATTACATTTTGCTTAAAGTTACGCTACTGATAAGAGCAAAAATAATCAGAGTAATTGTTTAGCAACATTTACGCTAAAGAGTACCAATTGTGTCGTTATATTCTATAAACAAATTGGTTACGTGGGTTGAGATCGTGTCTGAAGGCATCACTGTCTTTTTATAATTTGTTTAACAGCTTGTTTAGTTTAAAATTTGTAATTTTTGTATTGTGTTTTAGTTTTATTATTTAACTCAGTTGTCTACAAGTTGTAATGTAAACGTTTTAATAAATTAAAGGAATAGATACAACAAATATGTAATTAACCGGCACTCTTTCATAAAATCTGAGACGCCCTAACTGACCCTTACTCCACCACCGTATAAGCAGCTAAATTTTATTTTGTTTGTTGCTATGTAAACAACCTTTTTACCACCACTCTTTAACACCGCAAAGACTAAAAATACTATTTATAACGAAGCAAATTTAAAAAAAAAGTTCGCCGAACATATAGAGTAAAAAACGCCCACTTAAACCGCGCTGTTTGAATAACAGCTCTTTATTGGTCAATTTTAAATAGAGCGCCTAAGGTAAAAGTCCTTAACACCTTAGAGTATATTTTCAGAAAGTAAGAATTTTCACGCTTACGTCTAAAATAAAAGCTAAACGTAGGGTGTGTTTGTTTTCCCTTTTCTATTTTGTTTGTCAGAGTGAGTATTTTTAAACCAACAATTTCATAACTTATGCGCCTATATCCTCACTTCAAATAATGATACAGTGTAAATCTGACTTCACCACAGAATGTTATACGCTGCTTGTCTCCTCCCATTCAATTTTATTACTCTATCTGTTGAGCGAACAGGGTACACATTTATTACCAAAACATTCCAGTTATTGCAGCAGATTTATAACTCTAGCTGCGTTGTAGATTTGCATAAAAAGCATAAATCTTCTTCACTTTTATTAAACATTGAGAGGGATAGCAAGTGCTCTTAAAAGATATTAACAGAAGTATTTTATTATTTTCGTCTTTAATCAGTTTTAAAATAGATTTTAAAAAAATGAAATGAGCTAACAAGAGTTTAGTTCACTTAGCAAAACTAGGAAAACTATACTAGATTTTACTTTTTACGTTAATTTTTGCAACTTTGTCCACCTTTCGGTTGAGCGATGTAATCAGTACTTCTCCATTTAGCTTTTACTTTATATACAACTTTTTTAAATTCTTTTGTGTTTTCCGTTTGATTTTAATAGTTTACTGCTAAAACTTTTTTTGGAGTACTTTTTAATGTAATTATGTTTGATTTTGAATGATTTTCAACAGTTTTCCTATCAGGTAGTCATTTTTTGATGGTCTATTTCGAATATTTTTTGGGCGCATAAAAAATTATGATTTTTTAATGATTCATGTCTTTTTCGGTTGTTTACTTTAGGGAAAACAAATAATAAGGCGCCAAATATACCTCTTTGATTTGGTGTTGTTTTTCTCTTTTTTTGCATGAGCCAATTGGTCTATTCCAAAAATAAACCATTTTGAAGTGATTAATGTTATAATTAAAATTAAAGTTAATGTTTCTTTAGTTGTTTTGTTTTGGTAGAACAGTTAAATGTTTAGGGTTCTGCCTTGTTTTTTAAAGACGCCAAATGTCCTGGTCCAGAAATAAAAAGCCATTTTGGGGTGTTTAAAAACGAAGATTTTGTAAGTTTTTTAGATCTTTTTCGGATAATTATTTTTGGGAAAACAGTAAATTTATAGGATTGTACCCTGTTTTTTCATGTGCCCAATTTTTGGTGGTAAACAGATGTTTGGATACTTTTGGAGTAAATAAAAATTAATGCTGTTTGAAGAGTTTTAAGCCTTTTTCGGTTGTTTGCTTTTGGGAAACCAGATAAATTTGTAGCATTCTACCTTGATAGTTTAAGACGCTAAATGTTTTGGTCCAGAAGTAAAAAGCCATTTTGAGTTGTGTAAAAACAAGGTATTTTGTATGTTTTTCGAGTGCTTTTGAGATAATTTTGCATGATTTTGAGTGATTTTCAACGGTTTTTTGGTGTGCCCAATTTTTAGTGATCTACAAATATTTGGCTGCTTTTGGGGTGCATAAAAATTTTTGCTTTTTGAAAGATTTTATGCTTTTTTGGTTGTTTACTTTTGGAAAAAGCTAAATTTTTAAGATTCTGCCTTGTTTTTTGAAGACGCCAAATGTCCCAGTCCAGAAGCAACAGATTAAGTCCTACTAATAATTTAAAAGCAAAATTGAGAATATAGGCTGAGGCTTAATGACTTATTAATTTTTGCCTTGTCATGCAGAGTGGTATTATAGATAAAAAGTTAATGCAAGTTACGATTATTAGTTAAAACAAGAAATTGTGCTTCTACAGAGAATTATTCATAATTTCTCTTTGATTATTATAATTAGGTATATTAATTGTAATAATTGACTTGTCATATTTTGTTCTAAAACTTAAAAGAGGATAGCTAACAGTGCTGTAATAGTTATTTACATAACGTATTAGTTATATCATATGGTTTTAATTACAATTTCGAGCACAAGGATCAAAGATTAATCTTAATCTAATAGAGTTGATAATAATATTTTTGTTTCTAGTTTAATAATTCGCACTCCAGGATTATTTATCAGAACCGCACTATCATTATGTACAGAATATTGTTTTTTTGTTTAAGCGTAAAATGTGTATTAAGTGCAAACATTTTATTTGTTTCTCCTATACCATCACCTAGTCATCATATATGGAATAGAGCTTTGGCATTTGGACTAGCTAACAAAGGCCACAATGTTACCTTAATCGGACTAGACCAAGATAAAGTTATGCCAAAGAATTATACTCATATTTATATTCCAGGTATTACATTACTATTATTAATTGTTCTATATTTTTTAAAATTTGAGATATTTATGAGGAGTTACATAAAGCCTTCGATCCAAACAAAATGGGAACTTACGGTCCAGCAAGTATGATGTTTGCATTTCAAGATCTATGTCTTTGTACTTGCGAAAAAGCTTTAAAATCAAAAGGATTTGAAAAATTATTAAGTTATCCTTCAGATTTTTTTGATTTGTTGATATTTGATGTCACTGCAGGCTCTTGTTCATATCCTCTAATTCACAAATTTAATTATGTTCCAAGTATTGCTGTGACAGCTTTTCTTTTACCAACATATATTTCCTATAATTTTGGTAATCAATTGTATCCTTCCTATATTCCCTGGTATAGTTTTCCATATACGACAGACATGAGCTTTATTGAAAGAGTGTGGAATTTTATATATACTCATGCCGATGTATTTTTAAGAAGAATAAGATTGTATCGATTAGAGCATAATATAGCAAAAGAAGTATTTGGAGAGGATATACCTTCTATGGAAGAATTAGAGCGTCATATAACTTTAGTTTTAACTAATACTGATCCAATCTTAAATCATCCTCAACCAATGGCTTCAAATTTTATACCAGTTGGTGGTTTGCATACAAGAAAATCTAAGGATATACCTCAAGTTAGTGTTCTTCCAAAAACATCTTCTCAAATTATAATTTGTATTTTTCAGGATTTACTAAATATCATCAATAATGCTAAACATGGCGTTATAGTTTTCTCGTTAGGAACAAACGTACGATCTGATAAATTAGATAAACAAACACAACAGGCATTGTTGAATGCATTTAGTAAAATTCAAGAAACTGTGATTTGGAAATTTGAAAGCGAAATTGAAAACTTGCCCAAAAATGTTATTGTTCGAAAATGGTTGCCTCAAAATGATCTTTTAGGTAAGTACACACTAAGAACAACAAAATTTATTTAAAAAGTAAAACAATCTAAATTTAGGACATCCCAATGTAAAGTTGTTTATCGGACATGGTGGGGCGTTAAGCACCCAAGAAGCAATATTTCACGGAGTTCCAATGATTTGTATTCCTTTTATTGTTGACCAACATATTAACACAAAATTAGTTGTTAAGAGAAAATTAGGAATTCATGTTGATTTTGAAAAAATAACAACTGATTACATGTTGCAAAAACTCAGAGAAGTTTTGGATAATCCGATGTATGTACACAATTTTTTTTTCAGTAATTAATTTAAATTACAATCTTTATTTCAGATATTCTGAAAACATGAAAAAAGTTTCAAGTACATTTAACGACAGAACAGAAACTCCTCTAGAAAGAGGAATATTTTGGGTTGAGTACGTTTTGAGACATGGAGGTGCAGACTTTTTGAATACACCAGCGAGAGATTTCTCATATTTCAAAGCATCAAGTCTTGATGTTATTTCTTTTTTATTCTTAATTGCTACCGTAATAGTTACAATTTTTTATAAAATTTTAGTTTTAATTTTGAAAACCTGTACTCGAAAAAAGAAAGTTAAAGTAAATTAAAATAAGTATTACATAATAAATTGGTTTCCTAAACGTTGTGATAACATTATTTATTGTACACGTTGTTGATATTACAACAAATAAATTTGTAATTTCTGTCCTGTATACCTGAATTCATAACCAAAGTTTAAGCGCCTTGGCGATTTACTAATAGATTATAGTTTATAGATTTCAGTCAGATGTTCTCGTTTGTAGATGCCTTAAATTACCAGTTGATAGGTTCATTTAAATTAAAAATATTTTAAAATACAGTTTTTTTCCTGATTGTGCATTGTTATGTAGTGTCAACTTCCAGTGCTTTTTTAATTGTTATAACATTTGATAAAGTATTGACAATTTTGGTTTTTTATTCTTCTTGCAGTCGTTTCATAGACATAAAAAATTTTTGACGAAAACAAATTGGCCAACTGAAAACTAATATGAATATCCATTGTTGTTTTACCGTCGTTTTCTATTTTTGTTTCTTCTACATTCTATTATTTAGCCTCATTGTTTGCTTTTTATTTCTTTATTGTACTTCTGAGATGGTCTTATGTTTTGGTTTTAGCAGACTTTCATTTACAAGTCTGTTGATTTGTTCATAATTTTTCTACTAATTTGCAAATTTTGTATTTTCACTATCTTGAATAAATTCTCATATACCTTTTTGTAGGTTTTGTTTCCGTTAGTTTCGTTCTTTTTTTTTTTCACTTTTGCACATTCAGGAGCTGATAGAATTGTTTGGAATTTGTTAATTGCAAATTTACTTGGAATCTGATTAATTTTCAAAACGGTTTCATCATTTATTTTTAATTGTTAAAATGGATACTATTTTTCTACTACTTTACTACTGTTGTTTTGTGAATTGAAACATTTTGCTCTATATAGCCTTCACAATGTTTTTTGACCTCTCAAATTTTGTATTTACGTTTACGAGATGTTCTTCGGCATCTGCTGTTGACATCTGTCCGTCTTTTTGAGAGATTGATCTCTTGAAAAAATCCACCAAACTATCGAAGTGTATCTTCTTTTTTTGATAAACTTGACCTGATTTTGGCAAAATGCTGTTGTCCATGGGATCCATGTATGTGGGAATGGTTGGTTGATGATCAAGCACACACTCCCAGCACTAGATTTATAATACTTCACTGTGAAAGACTTCGCTGAGTCAAAGGACTTGGTCGGTCAATTTTTATTTCTTGGCTTGAAGGACCATGTTCAATAATTAACATGTTAAATTGGCTAATCAGTCCATAAAATCTTAAGAACCTCGATAGTCCAGTATAGTTGTTATCAACTCATTTTCGTGTATGTACCGTGAGATTAAACAGACAGAAACAAATATAAAAAAATTATTGTAATATTGTAAAATAAATGATTAAACTTTTGTAAAAAGTAAATTATAAAACACTATATAAATAAAGATTAAACAAAGTTTAATGTTGTGATAAGTTTACTTGTTACATAATGTTGTTGACATTACTACAGAAGTACAGATAAATCTGTAAGCCCCTACCTACACACTTAGATTAATAAAACTAATATAAATTAAAAAACAACACTTGAAAAATTGCGTTTTTGCCTTGTCATGTTGAGTGGCATTATTTTTACGGCCAAAGAAATTATTGCAACTAAAGATTACTATATAAAAATTTTGCTATAGCATTATGACTGATCACACTCGTAGTTTTAGCAATTCATTATAATTATAACATCAATTTGCAATCATTGATCTACATGTTATAATATACAGGGTAACATAAAAGAATAGAATAAAGTTCATATTTTCTAAGTTAATCTTTTTTAGAAAAACGCCAAGACAGGTCGATTTTATTTTTTTATTGCGCACGTTTTTCACTTATTTCCAATTTTTTTGCCAACCGGTTTTTTGTTGGGATGTAATCGATATTTTTTTTGAGTAGCAATCTTTGTTTTTGGTGTTGAAAATTAAAACTAATTTAACGAGTATAACACTTATAGGGTCGAAAACGAACACTTTAAGTAATTTAACCAGTTTAAATGTTTTATTGAAGTTTTTAAAATAGACGCAATTTTTAACAGAATTACTGAACTAAATATTCCAATTGACGTCCTTCCGTTTCTTGGCAATAATACAACCAATTTTTGAACACCATTAGCTCATTATTTCTCACTTTTTGACTAATTAAACGATATTGATTTGTAATTCTTTCTCTTATATTCTTGATTTTGTTGCAAATGGTTTTGATTTTAAGTAGCCTTTCAGAAAAGCGGGCAAAAAATTAACTTAGTAAATATGAATTTTATTCCATACTTTTATATCATCCTGTATTTTGTCTTAAGATTCTAATCAGCAAAGGCTAACAATATAATTTGTCATTGGCTTAGTGCAACTTAGCAATTGTTGCAGATTATTTGTCCTTGAAATAATATTACATTATTAGAGCAGCCAGCACAAGGGTCACATATTAATCAGATCCAATTTGATACATATATATATCGGTCACACAATTTAAGGTTGGCATTAAGTTGATAATATTTTTGTTTGTAGTTTGATAATTCTCGCTACATGACTGCTCATAAGTTAAACGTTTTTATTATGTACAAAATTTTACTTTTTTATTTAAGTGTAAAATGTGTGTTAAGTGCAAATATTTTATTTGTTTCACCTATTCCATCACCTAGTCATCATATATGGAATCGAGCTTTAGCATTTGGTCTAGTTAGCAAAGGTCACAATGTTACTTTAATCGGACCCGACGAGGATAAAGTAGTACCAAAGAATTATACTCATCTCTATGTTGAAGGTATTTCATAAATTACCAATAAGTGAATTACATTTTATTTCATTTAAGGTCTTTACGCTGACTTAGACGATACGTTTGATGTGAACGAAATGGCAACATTCAGTCCAACAAAAATGATATTTGAATTTCAAGACTGGTCCCTCTTTACTTGCGAAAAAAATTTAAAATCAAAAGCACTTGAAAAATTGTTGAGTTATCCTCCGGATTTTTTCGATTTATTGATATTTGATGTAACTACAGGATCTTGTTTATATCCATTAATCCAAAAATTTAACTATCCTCCCAGTATTGCTGTATCAGCATTTCTTTTACCAATATATGTATCGTATAATTTTGGTAATCACATATATCCTTCGTATATTCCTTGGTATGGTCTTCCATACACAACAGATATGAGTTTTATTGAAAGAATGTGGAACTTTATATACACTCATGCCGATATAATTTTAAGAAAAATTAGATTGTACCGATTAGAGCAAAATTTGGCAAAGGAGGTATTTGGAGAAAATATACCCTCTATGGAAGAATTAGAACGTCATATTAGTTTAGTCTTAACTAATACTGATCCAATTTTAAATCATCCCCAACCAATTGCTTCAAATTTGATTCCAGTTGGTGGTCTACATACAAGAAAATCTAAAGATATACCTCAAGTTTGTATTTTACTAAAAACATCTTCTAAAATTATATTTTCTATTTTTCAGGATTTACTAAATATTGTCAATAATGCCAAACATGGTGTCATAGTTTTCTCCTTAGGATCCAACTTACGCTCTGACAAATTAAATAAACGAACACAACAGGCGCTGTTGGATGCATTTAGTAAAATTCAAGAAACTGTTATTTGGAAATTTGAAAGCGAAATTGAAAACTTGCCCAAAAATGTTATTGTTCGAAAATGGTTGCCCCAAAATGATCTTTTAGGTACCAACTTACACAAATTTATAAACTAAAATTAATTTGTTTCAAATTAGGCCATCCTAATACAAAACTGTTTATCGGACATGGTGGGGCGCTAAGCACCCAAGAAGCTATGTTTCACGGAGTACCAATAATTTGCATTCCATTCGTTTTTGATCAACATATTAACACGAGATTAGTTGTGAATAAAAAAATTGGAATTTATGCTGATTTTGAACAGATAACATCTAGTTATATGCTTCAAAAACTCAAAGACGTTTTGGATAACCCTATGTAAATAATAGAATTTTACTTCAATAGTAATTTGTGCTAATAAAAAATTTCATTTTAGGTATTCAAACAATATGAAAAAAATTTCAAGCGCGTTTAATGACAGAACCGAGACTCCTTTAGAAAGAGGAATATCTTGGGTTGAGTATGTTTTGAGACATGGAGGTGCAGACTTTTTAAGTACGCCAGCAAGAGATTTCTCGTATTTCAAAGCATCAAGTCTTGATGTTATTTCTTTTCTAGTCTTAATTTCCGTTGTAATAGTAACAATTTTTTATAAAATTTTAGTTGTGTTACTAAAAATCTGTACACAAAAGAAAAAAGTTAAAACAAATTAAAATAAATATGTACATAATAAATTTGTTTTGTAAACATTGTGATAACATTATTTATTGTTTATTGTTAATATTACAGCATGATATAAATCTGTAAGTTCTTACCTACATATGTAAATTTATAATTAAAAATTAAGCATCTTGGCGATTTGCCAAAAGATTTTATTCTTTGACAAATCAAATGTTCCCAAAAGTGAATATCTTGAATTTTAAGTTAAAATTTTTTATTTAAATTAGAATTGCTTTCAAAATACATAGTCTCTTCTAGGTTCAGGAATGTTAGCTTCTAGTGTTTCCTTCGCTACAAGTTTATTGAAACCATTATTTTATTCGCAAACATTAATTGCAATATTGACAAAAATTAGTAAAAAATATAAACAAAATATGATTTTACTTTAATGCCACATTAAGGTTTTGTTTTTCCTACTGATAAAGCATGAATAATTTTGGGTTTTTCTTCTTTTTGCAGTCGTTGCCTTGACATAGAAGCTTCTTTCATAAAAACAAATGTGCCACCATAGAACCAATAAGGTGAGATTGAGATGTACTGAATCAGAGCAAGCTGTGCCAGTGTAACTGTAATACGGTTACTATGTTAATACGGCTTGCTCTAATCCAGTTACATTTCGATCTCAGGTTATAAATATCCATTGTTGTTTTACTGTTTTTTTTCTTAATGCTGTTATTTAGCTTAATTGTTTGTTTTTACTTCCTTGTCGTATCTCTGAGATAATCTTATGTTTTGACATCAGTTAACTCTTTTTACAGACTGCTGTTTTATTCACGATTTTTTTATAACATTTCGAATCATTTTTTATATTTTAAATAAATTTTCATATATTTTTTGAAAGTTCTGTCTCTGCTAGTTTTGTGCTTTTTTCTTCCCCTCTTGCAATTTTGGAAGATGAGATTGTATAGAATTTGTCAATTGCAACTTTACTTAAAATCTTATTCATAATAAGAGTTTCAACTTCTTTTTTCCAAAACTTTCATAATGGACACTCTTTTTAAGGCTATTTTCATCCTTTCAAAACAAAATTTACTAAAATTTTCGGAGATGATTGTTGAAGACGAAAATATTTTTTCCAATAGTAAAATTACTTTTTTGTTGTGCTTTAATGCTAAACATGTTGATATTTTTTTCTAAATGCTAAATTTTGAAGTATTTGGTTTTATTCAAAATTTAGCAATTTTTTTACAAAAATAAAAATACGGATAAATTTAAAAATAAATTTCTGATTGATTAGTGTAAAAATTAGAAGTTTAAAAATTTCGCAAAAACGGTTTTTTTTTAATTTTACAGTCATAAATAAAATGATATCAAGAAAGTAATTAGGTACGATTGAAGTAATCCTCTCTTTTAATATACTCTGTAAGTTGCATTTTTTTATGATAAGAATTAAGGCTAAAAATGGGGGTGGAGGTAAAACTTGGGACACCCGGTATACGTTTACGAAATATTGCTCGGCATCTACTCTTGACATCTATCTTCCAACTTTTTTTCGATCTCTTGAAGAAGATGCTACAAATAATTGAGACGTATTTTTTGGTTTTTGATAAACCTGACCTGATTTTTTGTAGAACGTTGTTGCCTCTGAGATCCATGTTTGTGAGTATAATTGGTTGAAGATCTAACACACACTCCCAGTACTAAATTTTTCACTACGAAGGATTTTGCTGATTCAAAGGGCCTATTAACATGCAACGAGATTTTTTGATTCAAATTCACTAGACGACTTGTTCGGTCATTTTTTATTTCTTTGCTCGAAGGACCATCTTCAATAATTAATAAGTTAGAGTATTAAATCACTCTGTAAAAACCTAACAACCTGGATCGTCTGATATAGTTATAACTAGCATATTTTCGTGTATGGAGCGTGAAGTTTAACAGGAAGAAATAAATAAAAAAAATTGTAATACTGCAAATAAATGACTAAACCTTTTTGTAAAAAAAATTTAGAAAAAAATAATTATAATACCGTGTTTAAATTAAGATTAAACAAAATGTGTTTTACTAATGTTGTGATAAGATTATTTATTATTGTACCTACATAATGTTGTTGTCATTACTACAGATAAATTTAAGTAAGCTTCAACCTACACACCTAGATTAATAAAACTAATATAAATTTAAAAACAAAACTTAAAAAATTGCGCTTTTGCCTTGTCATCTTGAGTAGTATTATTTTTACAGCCAAACTAATTATTGCAACTAAAGATTACTACATAAAAAATTTTGCTGTAGCATTATGACTGTTCATATTGTTAGTGTTAGAAATTTATTATATTTATAACATCAAGTTGCAATAATTAATTTACATGTTATATTTTGTGACAAAACTCGTATCAGCAAACAATATAATTTGCTACTGGTGTAGTGCTACGCAGCTATTGTTGCAGGACTATTTGTCCTTGACATAATAGTTACATCATCTACTTACATCTTTATTATAGCAGCAAGCACAAAGGTCAAATATAAATCCAATCCAATTTGATATTTTATATTGGTCACATTATTTACCGTTGGCATTAAGTTGATAATATTTTTGTTTGTAGTTTGATAGTTCTCTCTCCACGAGTGTTCATCAATTAAACTTTTTTATTATGTACAAAATTTTACTTTTTTGTTTAAGTGTAAAATGTGTGTTAAGTGCAAATATTTTATTTATTTCACCTATACCATCACCTAGTCATCATATATGGAATCGAGCTTTAGCATTTGGACTAATTAACAAAGGCCACAATGTTACTTTAATCGGACCCGACAAGGATAAAGTAGTACCAAAGAATTATACTCATCTCTATGTTGAAGGTATTTTATAAATTACCAATAACTGAATTACATTTTATTTTATTTAAGGTCTTTACGGCGACTTAGATGATACCTTTGATATAAACGAAATGGCAAAGTACAGTTCAACAAAAATGATATTTGAGTTTCAAGACTGGTCTCTCTTTACTTGCGAAAAAAATCTAAAATCACAAGCACTTAAAAAATTGTTGAGTTATCCTCCGGATTTTTTCGATTTGTTGATATTTGATGTAACTACAGGATCTTGTTTATATCCATTAATCCAAAAATTTAACTATCCTCCCAGTATTGCTGTATCAGCATTTCTTTTACCAATGTATGTATCGTATAATTTTGGTAATCACATATATCCTTCGTATATTCCTTGGTATGGTCTTCCATACACAACAGATATGAGTTTTATTGAAAGAGTGTGGAACTTTATCTACACCCATGCCGATATAATTTTAAGAAAAATTAGATTGTACCGATTAGAGCACAATATGGCAAAAGAAATATTTGGAGAAAATATACCATCTATGGAAGAATTGGAGCGTCATATTAGTTTAGTCTTAACTAATACCGATCCAATTTTAAATCATCCTCAACCAATTGCTTCGAATTTTATTCCAGTTGGTGGTCTACATACAAGAAAATCTAAAGATATACCTCAAGTTTGTAATCTCCTATAAACATCTTCAGAAATTGAAATTTTAATTTCCAGGATTTACTAAATATCATCAATAATGCCAAACATGGTGTCATAGTTTTCTCCTTAGGAACAAACGTACGATCTGACAAATTAAATAAACGAACACAACAGGCACTGTTAGATGCATTTAGTAAAATTCAAGAAACTGTTATTTGGAAATTTGAAAGCGAAATTGAAAATTTGCCCAAAAATGTTATTGTTCGAAAATGGTTGCCTCAAAATGACCTTTTAGGTACCAACTTACACTTATTTATAAACTAAAATTGATTTATTTTAAATTAGGCCATCCGAATACAAAATTGTTTATCGGACATGGTGGGGCGCTAAGCACCCAAGAAGCTATGTTTCATGGAGTACCAATGATTTGCATTCCATTTATTGTTGATCAACATATTAACACGCGATTAGTTGTTGACAAAAAACTGGGAATTCATGTTGATTTTGAACAGATAACAACTGGTTATATGCTTCAAAAACTTAGAGAAGTTTTGGATAATCCTGTGTAAATAATAGAATTTTAATTCAACAGTAATTTGTATAAGTAAAAAATTTCATTTTAGGTATTCGAACAACTTGAAAAAAATTTCAAGCACCTTTAATGACAGAACTGAAACTCCTTTAGAAAGAGGAATATTTTGGGTTGAATATGTTTTGAGACATGGAGGTGCAGACTTTCTAAGTACGCCAGCTAGAGATTTTTCATATTTTAAAGCATCAAGTCTTGATGTAATTGCTTTTCTTCTCTTAGTCGCTACTGTGATAGTAATAGTTTTCTACAAAATTTTAATTAAATTGTTGAAAATATGTACTCCAAGGACAAAAGTTAAAGTAAATTAAAACCATTAGGTAATAAAATGTGTTTTGTGTATATTGTGATGAGATTATTTATTGTATATTGTTGAGATTATAATAGATAAAACTGTAACAAACTAAAGTAGATTAATAACAATTTTTAATATAAATTGAAAAATAGAATTTGAGAAATAGTTTCAAAGTCTACTTTGTCATTTTGAGAAGTATAATTTGTAGATAAAGATTTATTGTAAAATAAAATTATTATTAGCGAACATTAGAAATTTTTGCTTCAACATAAAGATTTTAATTACAATAACTGATTTACTTGTTATGTTTTATTTCAAAACTCAAATCAGCATAGCTAACATTTCTTTTTTAATGTCTTTGACATAATAGTTACCTCATATACCTCTTCTTCTTTTATTATATCTAATTAATGGACATAGCTGCCGAATCTGTGTTAGCCAAGTAGTGTATCTCAATAAAATTAATAGATAGACGCTTTTTTTAAACATTTAGATGAAATTAGCATAAAATGAATAATACTGAATTGTTATTCAAATAATTAGACACTAATTAAAAATATTTTTAATGTAAATTTTAGAAATATATTGTTTTATAAATTTAAAATTTAATTAATATACAAGGTTAAAGTTTAGATTTTTTAGATATGCAAATTTTTAAAACTGGTATAACAACCAAAAATTAAATGACTTGAAAAAGAAAACTAAAGGTACACAAAATTTACGGAACAAGACCTGCTCTATGTCAGTTTTTTTTTTTTTTCAATCGTTTGATACTTGAATAAAATGCGAGAATACTACAAAATGTGTTTATTAGGTAAATTTCAATATATACATTTATAAACTAAACAATTATTCCATCTTGTGCTAATTCTTCTTTGTACTTCTTTTTATATTTACCAGTGGGATCATATTTGTCTTCTAGGGCTTTCCACATGTCAGGTTTTTTTTCTATAAGATGGTGTAGCACTTTTTTAACGTTAGTTTTCACTTTTTCGTTACATTTTGCACAGTCTGTGTTCAACGCTTCCGGTATGGTTTCTGAAAAAAAAATTAATTTATTCATAACATTATTAAAATTATGAGCTTCCAGAACTGGAAAAATGTGAAACGGCAACACACGTTTATTTCTTTAAAAATGGAAATTAATCACTTACTTTTTAGTTTATCTCCCTCTGGTGTACATCTCCCCTTTTCTAAAACACAATTTACGTAATTTTTGAGCAAGCGATCATTGTTTAAAATATCATCAATATTTATATTATCAGGAATTTTGTATTCCTGTAGGAAAACAACATGGGCACATGTTAACACTAGTAACACAGTTAAAAGCATTTTGGATGCTCTGAGATTAGTAACACGATTAGGAATTTCGACCTTATTTATATGGAAATCACTGGTTGTGTTTTTAAACAAGTAGACAGGTTTTTTAACTTTGTAACAAAACAAATTATGGTCTTGTCAGCGTATGTGACGTAAATTTTAATTAGTAGGTAATTAATATGTTGTTAGACGCCTATGTGCCCTAATTATCATAATTCAAAAAACTACAAATTAGTAGGAAACTGAACATGTTTTTCTACTAATATTTACAAAATTGTTCAAAAAAAAATATGTATATACCTGTATTTGGTGTTCATTAATTGTATAATATTACCTATACCTATAATAAATGGAAAATTAATAGTTGCAAAGTCAACAAAGTAATATGTATTACAAAATTCATTTTCAAAGATTATATGGCGATCATAAAATTAGTCTATTGTGCAGAAGCAGGAGGTAATTGATATTCCCTAGGAAATCAACCGTAGTCGTCAAAGGTTCCAGAAACGATCTCGTAACAGTTTTTCCACAGAAAAACAACAATTATTTTCAACAACAATTTTTTATAACACTTATCTGCATATTTTAGGAGATTGACATAATGTATATTTCCCGTAATAATTTACAATGATTTACTTCTTTAGGTACAATTTAGAATTCAAGAAAATGTTTTTATTTTTATAGGTAATGCTGCTCAACCAGCATTTGAAAGATTTTACCTTGTTTACTACAAATAAAAACTTATAGGCTAATTTTAAGTTGAGATAATAGCGGTAGTATCTTCGTTTCCATGAAAAATAAAAAAAATTGGGGCTGCGATTAATTGTTGCTATAGAAAAGTATTAAAATTTGCAATACTACCAAGAGTATCTTAAATTGAAATCAGCCCATTAGTTATTTGTCACTCTGGAAAAAAATAATTTATGCAAATATGATTTATCAATTAAATATAATTAAAAAATATTATAAAAAATTAATGATAAGGTTTATTGTGGTTGTAAAATCTTAGAGTCAAAGTTTTTCTATAATATTAATAGATAAATTAGTGTTACTTTTGACATTATTATTTGTTCCCATTGACTCTAAAGAATAAATACCTAAAGCTTCTAAGCACTTCTAAATTTCTAGTACCAATAGATGTAGTGTGCTCATGACTTAGTTTGGCTTTTAACATTTTAGCACTTTTTATTAGCACGCACATTTATGTATAAAACAGTTTACCTAAACCCTTAAACCGACTGAGGATGGCGGTTAAAACTCCTTTAAAAACGTGATAATTTAAAAAAAGCAAAATAATGTAGTAATAAACGCACTATATCTGTTGTTTCATTGTACATACTCGTTTGTGTTCGTACATATACAGGGTGACATAAAGGTATGGAATAAAATTCATATTTTTGAAGTTATTCCTTTTTTTAGAAAGACTCCTTGATTTTAATTATTTGCTACGCAGGTTTTTCAAACTATTTTTTATTCTAAATATGACAGTATGACATTTATAGACTGTAAAATAAACACTTTAAGCAATTTATCTAATTTAAATGTTTTATTACATTTTCCAAAATAGACGTAATTTTTAACAGAATTAATAAACTAATTAATGTTTAAATTGACCAACATCCTTACGTTTCTTGGCAATAATACAACTAATTTTCGAACTCCTTTAGCACAATATTTCTCATTTTTTGACTCATTAAGCGGTACTGAATTGTAATTCTTTCTCTTAAATTCTCTAAATTTCTTGATTTTGTTGCAAGTACTTTTAATTTTAAGTATCCCCCTCAGAAAAGCAGGCAAAACATCAAATAATCTCAGACACCACAAGCCTAATGTGGAAGTGCACCGTCTTGTTGAAACCATACATTAGCTGCTAATATGTCTCGGTTCTCTTTATTGGGAAAAACATCCGCTAATGCTGGTACTGTCTCCAAAACATATCCAAATGGACTTGTTCAGTTAATGAGACGTCAAAAAAATACGATCCTAAAATGTGACCTGACAAAACAATACCAAACATTCAATTTTTTTAGATGTTGAGTATGTTTTTCTCTGTTCCAGTGCGGATTTTTTATCTACCCATATGTGCACTTATGTCTTTTTTGAGCTAAATTCATTTTACTTTTTTATGGAGCTACTTAAAATAAAAAACATTTACAACAAAACCAAAAGATTTAGAGGAATTAAGAGAAATAATCCCAAAGCTGTGCCGCTTAATTAGTCAAAAAATAATAAATAATGTGCTAAAAGAGTTGGAAAAGTCGTTGTATTAGTTCCAGGAAACAGAAGAATGTCAATTTGAACATTCAGTTCAGTGATTTCGTTAAAATTTGCTTATATTTTGAAAAATTTTATTTATTGAAAAATTCAATAAATTTATCATTTAAATCGTTTAAATTTCTTAATGTGTTGATTTTTGACCCTATAAATGTCATACTGTTATACTCAGGAAAAAAAGTAGTTTTAATTTTCAGTATCAAAAATAGACGTTGCTTTTTGGCAAAAAAAATTGAAAATAAGTGAAAAACGTGCGCAGTAAAAAAATAAAATCGACTTGTCTTGGCCTTTTTCCATACTTTTATGTCACCCTGTATTAATATTCAAAAAAAAAGAAAATCAAAAGCAGTATGTTGTACTCTAAATATTCCGATGATTTCATAAAAAATCCCTATGTAAAATCTAAATCACAAAACTTTTAAAAACCTGCTTAAACGTCACAATACATAAATAATACAAAAATATAAAAACTAGTAACAATAAAAAGTTTATAAACATTTCAAATTAGTCTACCTAATAAATACCCACACCACAATCTATCTTCTTAAGAATCAAAGTAGGAATTTTATATAAATAAAGCCTTGAGAAAAAGCAGCAGACCTAACGACCTTGACAAAATTTAATTTTGCTAAACAGCTTGGCTTGAATGATTTCATTGAGCACTGATAGATATGAAATTAATAAAAAAAAATAGTCCAATTTTTTAAATAGATTTACTAATTTTCTGAGAGACTGTGTACATGTTTTAAACTGTAGAAGAACAAAATTCTCTAGAAAATTTCTGAAACTATCACATCATTACGTTCTGATTATAGTAATCTTATATAAATCATACTAGGATGTATTTTACTGAGTAGTTTGATTCATGACCACACAAAATCATGTTAATACAAAGTTCACTTTTTCTACTTATTGTTGTCATACAAGTTGTGTCTGGTGCTAATATTTTAGCTATAAATACACTTCTTTCCCCAAGCCATCATCTATTCAATGATGTTTATTTACATGAACTGGCTAAAAGAGGGCACAATGTTACGTTATTGGGACACGACAACGACAAACATAATCACCCAAATTACACACACATTATTATGGAAGGTAAGCTTTATATTTATAGCGTCTTTTACCCCTCTTTATTTAACTAAATTACGGCAAAATTTAATTTGGGAAAAAAATCTTTTTAATATAAAACGAAGTACAAAATATATGACCATTTTGTGTGGAATCCAACAAATTATCCTGTTTTGAGAATGTTGCTAATTATAATACCTCATTATTGCAATATATTAATTCCGTGGCAATTTTTGTTCTTTTAATCTTGACAAAAATAAAATCACCGCTTCTCTATTTTCAATAAAAGAATGCTACACAAACAAACAACAATTTTTTTGGATTTAAACCGAAAATCCTCAGGACGTCTTCGGTCAGGCAGATCCATGAAAATATTGACTTAGTGGCTCAAGTTTTAGGGAGAATCCAGGCATGCCGTTCAATAGCAGTTTATAAAGGTTGGATACCCTATTCCACACATAATTAACATTTATATATTTCGTCTTACAATAAAAAGTTTGCAATTTTTAAAAATTGAGTGTTTAATTGACAAATTAAATTTTCTGATTATATTAAAACATTTTATTTGCAGACGCCTATGACAAAATCAAAGACACTTTCGATTTGATGAAAATGAAAGATATGAGTGACTGGGAGACGATTACCAGCTTGTGGTCATTCGCTGAATCCACATGTCTTGTAGATTTCAAAACTGAAGGATTACGAAAAATCAAAAATTATCCGAACGACTTTAAATTCGATTTAATTATTGTGGATATCAACACCGGACATTGCTTATACCCTCTTATAGAGAAATTCCGATACCCACCCGTAATCGCTGTCAATCCTTTTATAAATCAACCAAACGTATTCAGAAATGTTTGGCAAAGTTATATACCATTTATGACCCATAATTTTTTTGGTGAAATAACATTGTGGCAAAAACTGAAAAGTGTATTCTTCCATACAATTCTTGAAATAACAAAAGCGACTTATTTTATTCCCCATCAACAAGAATTAGCTGAAAGTTATTTTGGTAAAATGAAATCGAGTATCTTTGATATTGAAAAAAATATTTCTTTGATGTTAATGAATTATAACCCGATTTTTAATTACATTGAAACGTTTCCGCCGAATATGATTCCAGTTGGTGGGCTACATATACAACCGAAACCGTTACCTCAAGTAATATAAAACTGTTGTAAAATTGTGTATATAACGTTATTTCAGGATTTGAAAAAAATTCTCGACAATGCCAAATTTGGAGCAATTTTATTTTCATTGGGGTCGAATGTGAAATCTAAGGAGTTGGGTCAGGACCGGATACAAGCAATTATTGAAACTTTTGCAAAATTAAAACAAACTGTTATTTGGAAATTTGAAAATGATAAATTAGAGAAAATTCCGAAAAATGTTTATATTCGGAAATGGGTGCCCCAAAATGATATTCTCGGTATAGATTCACACAAATTTTGTAAATAGTTTAGATTTCTGGTTTTAGGTCATCCAAATACAATTCTTTTTATATCTCATGGAGGTCTGTTAAGTTCACATGAAATTGTGTATAATGGGGTCCCAGTAATAGGAATTCCTTTCTTTTTAGATCAGTTACAAAATGTTGAGATATTTGTTTCGAAAGGTATTGGGGAAAAATTAAGTTTCTCTGATATTGATAAACATTTATATAAAACTATAGAAAAAATAATAAGCAACGATACGTAAGTAATTAAATATTGTGGATAATAAATTAATAAAATTTTCCAGATATAGAGAAAATGCAAGAAAGTTATCCGTTTTATATAAACATCAGATGAATAAACCGTTAGATGTTGCAATATTTTGGACGGAATATATTTTAAAATTTAAAACAGCCCAACATTTAAATTTACCAACAAGAAACATGAATTTTATCGAATCGACTAATTTCGATTTAATGTTAATTTTCCTACTTTCACTTGTATTGGTTCCGACTCTTTTCTGTTCTTCGATTTATTTTATTTTTAGATGCATTAATACAAATTATGATAAAAGAATTGAATCCAAGAAACGTCTTTAGATAATTTGTGTTTATTATTTGAACTGCAAAAACGTCACATCCATTAAAACTTTATTTAATTAGATAATCATAATTACGATAAAAGCTTAATTTTAATCTAACGCGATAAAAAATTATTTATTTTGTTCCGAAATTACACGTTTGGAGCATGTGGTAACCTCGAAGATAATAATCAAGAAGTTTTATTGTGTAAAAATACCTTGTTGTAAACACATATTAAAACTAGAATTACAAAGTCAAAGTATCTTTCCTAATAATTGTTTAATGTAAAAAAATAATTATTTTTTTATTTTTATTAAGTATTCATTTAATTGATCCACATGTAACTACTGTAATGAGTAATTTATTGCTTATTGGTGTATCACGTTAAATGGAGGTCAAGCATATTAATTTTGTCTGGATTTATCAATAAATAAAGAAATTGAGTTCAATAGCTTTCAAGTTCACCGATAAATTTAACGTTCATTAATCATTATAGCATTGTATAAGATAACAGTTATAAAACATGCCGCATTATAACTCCTTGTAATGAATGTAAAAAAAAAACGAAAAATAGTTAAGAAGTAAAAAATTTATAGTAAGTTGTAATAGTTATTTACACGATAAGTGGAGGAACATATATTTTGCATATGAGTGCAACAGTTTCTAGTAAAGAGTTCAGAGTGAAGAATGTCGCACAAATAAAGCAAAACTGTTCCCGCTTATCTCTTGTATATTATTTTTTGCACTTCTCTACTAAAAATCAAGTGATTACGCACTGAGCGAGCAATCGGCGCTGCTTAATTTTAAACTTTAAATGCAATATTGTAAATGCATTTCTGTTGTTTTATCCGAATAAAAGTGGTAAAGTGCATTGTTTTATTATAAACTTAGGCTCTAATACGATAATCTAATAAAACCGTTTTTTAAACGAGAAAAATCCCTGTGTTCTTTGCAGCCACTAATGCGGTAAAAACGAAGGATGATTGTAAAATTGACGCTCCTGATTGTTCGCTCACAGTGCGTAATCACTTGATTTTTAGTAGAGTAGTGCAAAAAATATTTGACACAAGATAAGACGATTTCAGACACGTCAATCTAAGTTGGGAAACCCAGAAATCTCTTATTCTTATAGTTCTTATTCTGATCTGATTTAGGAACGTCGCGTCGTTCTGATAAAATTAAATGCCAATCAAAAAATCGAAAACCAAACAAAAAAATTCAAGTATTGTCACTAGAAAAGAGCATTCGAATAGTTATTTGGATGCTAACAGAACGAAAACAGTATTTAAAAAAACACAAAAGCAAAATTATTGTTTCATGTAATTCTTTTTAATTTTCTTTAAACCAATGTCTCAGTGCGCTTCTTCGCCATCACTCGATGGTTCTGCTGTTTATTTGAATATAATAAAAATTTTAGGATTTCTAGCCGGCTCTAACTTCAAAGCACAAAAAGCAATTTTCAAAACTTTGTGCGTTTGAAAGAGATTTGACTAGCAGATAGAATGCAGATAAAAAATTTGCACTTTAGGTTTTGAGATTGTGCGACTTTTTTGAAGAGAGGAATATTACTTCTCTTTCATAGTTTTCAAACTATAGCAGTTTCCAAAAAATTCGCCAATCATAATTGAACGTTTTTGACATATCTTGATACATTATGATTCGGAGAATTAGATGATATCTATAGAAATACAAAATTTTAGATAGTGTAGAAGTTGTAATTTATTTAACCCTTTTTTGAAAGTTTTTTTATTGTCAAATTTAATAAGATCCGAGATATAATTTCGAAGAAATCTAAGAAAAACTACTTTAAGCTAAATTCATAAGTAGAATTAAAGATTTTTGACATTTTGAAGAGTTATTATAACTCCTAAACCAATAATAAAAGACCTATACTATACCGAGTAAATCAAGTTTTACCCGCACCCCATTTCTAATTAAGCAAGGTAGGTAGTAAATTTTCAACTAAAAGAAGACTTTCTTCAAATTTCAAATTGTTTACTTTTACAGTTTTTTTTCACTTTTACTCATTTGATTATAAATTAAAGTTAACGATTTTTCGTGTACAGGTGTATTTTGATACAATGCATCAAAGTGGCTAATTAAATTTTTGAACAAATGTGTCGTTTGTTTTTAATTAACATTTTGATATTGAAGCACATACTTTTTTAAAATATATGAGCGAATCGTGAACTTTATTCAAAAAATAACCCTATCAAAGTAGTGATTTCTTAAATATGATAGTCGTCATAAAATCGGCACACAACTATTATGGAAACTTGATGTTTAAGGCAGCTGGTAACAAATTTCCAGGTCATAATTCTACTTCATTTGTTGAGGTGTTGGCCAAGGATTTATTACTACTCCAACTTATTAAGTCATAAATTAAACTGAAATATTTGATAAATAAAATAAAAATGAGCCTAACACTTTTATATAATAATAAAATTTTCAAAGTGATTTTGTTAGCAATTTTTTTCTTCCATTCCATCTTTCCGAAATCTTTTTTCTTCTGTTTTATAGATAAAATAAATTGCTAAAAAAATTCTTGGAGGTAAATTAGATACCAATTTAACGTAATATATATATTTCATATTTATTTCCGTGTTTTAAGACGTGTTATTTGGGTGTGGATATAAGTTGATTCACTCGGTACTTAACATTCCTTGATGATTAGGAATTTAACATTAGTTTTTTAGAGCAACTCAATATTTAAAAAAATTTGAAAAATGTAAGACTTTGAATAGGTATAGCGTTTTGACTTATGTTAAAAGCTGGGCGTAATTTAAAAAATATTAGCTAACCTAGTACGGGAAATCCAACGAAAACCAAGAAGAGTAAAAAATTCCAGATAGTTTATAATTTATTAAAATTTCAAACTTGTTCAGGAGTTTTTTTACTTCTAGATATAATTATAGATAGTATACAGGTGTTTCAGAAATGAATACAAAAATTTTCACCAGTAATAGATCTCACCAAAACAAACAACTTTTCTATATACAATTTATGCAACAGACGCTAAAAATTTTAAATTTAGTCCTCCCCATAAAATTACGATACGCCTTTGATTACAAATTAGTTACCATTATAACATAGCCTAGTTACCATTATAATAATATATGTCAGTGACGGGTATGGTATTTTGTACTAAATTTTTAAATAATTTTATCTTAATAACTGCTTAGATTCGGGAAAAAATTGATCTAGAGAAAACTCTTTTTTAAACGAGATCTACAAGTGGTTAAAATTTTTGTATTCATTTCTGAAACAGTCTGTATAAAGACAACTTTTTTAACAAATTCTCTGTAGTAACTATAACTATTATTAGTTTTTTATTATAACAATAACTTACTATAATTATATAGTTATTTTACTTATATTAGAAAACAAAAATGCTTACAGCCCACATGCAAAAATGTTTTTAAATATATTTGCGGGCGATGAAACCTAAAATAACTGGACTATGGTGTTACCCGGTAATAAATTGTTATATTTTTGGATAAATATGAAATAAAAAAATATCGTAATGTCATGTAATTACGTAATGTAATTACAGTTTTTATTAATACCGTGTTGGTAGTTTTATTAGAAAAAATTTGAAAAAAAATGTGTATCTATTTGTTGTAAGTTTATTTACTTTCTGATGTCAGTATTTTTTAGTAACAGCTAAAAACGATTGTTTTTAAATATTGAAATATACTTTTGTAGTACTTTACATAATACTTCAATTTATTTATTAATGACGCAAAAGTAATCTGATATTATAGTGACATAACGTCACTTATATGACAGTCACTTTTTGTTTCTTATTTTGTAAATTTATCGATTTTTCATTGTGTGAGTTAGTTTTACACCAACTCCAGAAGAGAACACATCAACTACGCTAAAAGATATGTACATAACTACTTTTATTTTTTATTAAACGAAATATATAAGTTTTGTTTAAATTATTGTTTAAACATAGATATATATATGTATGTACAGTGGCGAGCAAAACTTTTCGGGCAGACTTCAAATTTGAGTGATCTAAAATGTGAAATGAGCTTTACGTGTTAGACGTATTAATAACCTCAATTTAATAACCATTCAGTACTGTCGCATGTCATTTTGACAAATTATCATGACATTTATGACAATAAAGGTCAAACTACATTGCTTTTTTTTTAATGACATATGAATTGCTGCCCGAAAAGTTTTGCTCGCCACTGTACAAGTTTAATTTTTTTTAAATTACTAGAGATTTTTATTGGTCCAAAATTAAAAATTTTAAGGAAACAATTAAGAAGTTTAAGGCACTTAACGTTACCTTAAAAAAATAATTTAAATAACATTTGCTAGATGGTGAAAAAAATCTTGAAAATTAATGGGTTTCAAAGCTGCTCTGTAAGCTGGGTTGCCTAACCCGCTGTCACGTGTTTGAAGTCGTCCTATTTTGTACTCATTTTTTGAACTTTGTAGTTCATTAAATATTTTTTTGATTTTTCTTTTGCGTTTTATCCCTAACTATTTAACAATATAACAATAAAAACAAAATAATAATTTTATTTTTGAATTCGATTTATAATTTAGGGTTTTTACGTGTCACAGTTGCCACCTTGCTTTTCAAAAACAATTTATTTCCTAACCTCACTCTAATGTCTCAACTGGCATTATTGGCACATTTAGTTAAAAAGAGGTAGTGAATCAGCTTTCTAAACCGCAAAAATGTGAAAAACTGTACAACTCGCCCTATTCTGTCGTGTGAACAATGCAGTGTCCTTATCGCGGCCCATAAATGTGTGTAAACTGTAGAATTCGTCATAGAATGTCTTCGCGTATCCTGGCCCCAAAAATGGCACGAGCAGACACTTTATGCAGTCAGTCCCTTCTGGAAGCCGGCGATCGTCCCCTGGAACGTCCCATTGGTGGAGAACCTGGTGATGTAAAAACCCAATTTGTCACACGCGAAGGCACTTATCGTTTGATGACATTGAGCGAATATTCAAGACCGAACCGAGTGGGGTACCAAACTCAGGGACAGACACCCCCGCAAGTGCGTGTCTCGCTTGTTACCCTTCCAGATCAGGGTGAGAGGATCTGCTTTAACCACGGCCGGGAGCTGTATGTCTACGTCTACAAAGGGATAAAAAAAGCGGCAGATCTAAGCAAACCCCTGGAGAAAAAAGTGTACAAAGGAACAAACCCTACATGTCACGACTTCAACGTGGCGTCGGCATCCACCGAAAGCGTCAGTCTCTTAGTCGGGTTCAGCACAGGCCAAATTCAATTAATTGACCCAATTAAGAAAGAGTTAAACAAGTTATTTAATGAGGAAAGACTCATTGACAAGACCCGGGTCACGTGTTTGAGGTGGGTGCCCGGGAGTCGGTCATTGTTCCTCGCAGCGCACGCTTCGGGACAATTATATGTCTACAACGAAGAGCTGCCATGCGGGTCGGCAGCCCCTCATTACCAACCCTTCAAAGCTGGTGAAGGCTTCAGTGTAAGCACTTGCAAAACAAAATCCACGCGAAACCCGCTGTTCCGGTGGTTATTAGGGACTGGGAGTGCCATTAACGAACTTGCCTTTAGCCCCAGTGGGTCCCAGCTTGCCATAGTCTCCCAAGATGGACTCCTTCGGGTGTTTCAATACGATAGTATGGAGCTTCTAGGCACCGCGAGGTCATACTTTGGAGGGTTACTCTGCGTGTCGTGGTCAGGTGATGGTCGGTTGATTGCCGTTGGGGGCGAGGACGATCTTGTTACTGTGTACTCAATGGAGCAGAAAAGGGTGGTTGGTCGGGCTCAAGGCCATAGATCATGGGTGGCAGCGGTTGGTTTCGATTGGTTCCTAGAGGCAGAGTCGTGTTATAGATTAGGCTCAGTGGGACATGACACACAATTGTGTCTTTGGGAGTTGCCTGAGGATGTGTTGACGACTCCTTCAAAACCTAAGGTTAAAAGGAGATCTGATCCTTTGCAATTAGTTGGGACACCTGCGTGTCCTAGATTAGATGAGTGTCCGGTTTTGGAACCTCTAGTTTGTAAGAAAATTGCTCATGAAAGGTTGACAGCGTTGGTGTTTCGACCTGATTGTATCATAACGGCGTGCCAAGATGGTTATGTGTATACATGGGCACGACCCCCTTCCTGAATATCTCGTATTTTTGTAATTAGATTTTTATTCTACTTTTATACATAGGTCTAGTAATTGGATATAAGTGTAATCGATGGATGTAGAATCTATTGCAATGTGTACCTAATTGATGTGATTTTTCGTAATTTTATCATTCGTAATAAATATTAAGTCTTTTGAACATGTATTTTAAAACCTAGACTAGATACTACTTACTATACGGGCATACCTCACCAGATCGGTCTACCAAATACCTTGACATATATTGAAAATTTGTTTTAAAAATCTACGCAAATGATCAAAGATGCAGAAAAATGTTAAAGAGAGAAGTTGTAGAAAATTAAATTTTGTGTAATAAAGTCCGCGAGGCAATTTTTTACCTCATAGTTTAGGCAGTAGAGATCCTTAAGAGAAATGAAAGAGAGTTGAACAAGCCGGATTATCTATTTTCCGGGGTACATTTTAGGAATCAACTAGACTATATGAATAAAAAACCTTAGATACTGTGCAAAAAATCATTTTGTAATATTATAAAGCATACATAACTCTTATCAATATATTTTTATTTATTTTTTAATTAAAAAAGTGCGCATCAGCTGCACTCAAATCTAAAAGCGCTTTATACAACTTCTCCGGTTGTGAAAAGCGTTCAGTCCACGACTGAATCATTCCTTCTGGTGACTCATCATAAGTTTTCAACTCGATTTTTGTCCCATTCAAAACAGTATTAGCTTGAGCAAAAATCTTCCTCGGTTGTTTATGAGCCAAGACAATAGTTCTCCAATTAATCCAAGGCTCACAAACTTCTGAATAATGCTGATATAAATTCTGAGCTGCTTCAATATTAGCTGTAGCTTTATAAACTTGCAGTTGAAGAAGAAAATGAGCAATTGCACTCCGACCTGCACCTTTCAAAGCAGCACGATCTAGAGTCACCAACAGATCACCTTCACTTGGTTGACTTACACTTGCTACTCCCGCCTGGATTAAAACTCGAGCAAGGACAAAACGTGCCTAAAAAACTCATAAAAACTATTTGAACTAAAAATTGAAGGTAATAAACCTGGGCATGTGCTTGGAGCCAGCCACGTTTGGGATCCCAAGTCTCGAGAGCTCTTCCAATTCCGTTCCAAACCAAAGACAACCAGTTTACATACAAAACATCCTCAGCTTCTTGGCCTTTGTGGCCGAAGATCTCTAAAACTGCCGGTTCGAGACTTAAATACAAACCAACAGCTTCGGCTCGACATTCCTCATACGAGGAGCTCATAGGACCAAAACGGGAGTCGTAAGTGTCTCCAGGTTCGTAGTGAGTCGCCGGAGGTTTTCCTGTTAGAGGATCTAGCAGGGTACTTGGGTAATTTAAGGTTCCGTCAGCTGAGCGGTAAAATAATTTTCCCGAACCGTGCCCTAATAATTCATGGAGGCCGACCTAAAATCTTCAGTTTGAGTGGTTCTTTAGTGAAGAAAATTGTAGATACCTGTAATTCGAACGAAGCTACGCGATATTTTTGCATTAATTGGGTATCAGATTCGTTCAAAAATGGAATCACAGACATTTGATAACTGGCAGGGATTACATTTCCCAGGGACACATTTTTAAAACCCTCGCTTTGGCGAATGTCGTCATCTGTATAAAAAACATATTAGTTGTAGTAAAAATATTATTCAATAGGACATTACATAATCATATTTTTAATTACAAGGATATGTGGATTTCAGTCGTTTAGTAAATTAAGGCATAAGGTCTAAATCTTTTGTTACTTTCGAATATTTTGTATTGAAAATGAACCTATTATTAATTACAAAAAAGAACAGTTTAACGTTTAACTTATTAGTTTTCACAGTTCAATTAAACCAATATAAACTCAGTTATTAATAGGTTATTTATTGTTACGTTTTTTTGTTATGAAATTTTTTTTTTTTTGTATCTACTAATAAAATGAGAGCCAACGACCGGCAGACATATGTGATAATGATAACTAAGCTGAAGATTTTTTGTGTATGTTCACACTATTCGTTAAATTCTGCAAGGGGTACGTCATCTGTTTTTTATGTTACAAAACACTAACATAAAGGCATTTCTATTGTCAACCTCTAAATGTTAAGTCAGGTCAGGTCAGTGTAGAAATATACTTACAGTTAGGAATGTTAATTCCGGCCGGAATTCCACTCGATGCAAATGTTAGAACATCAAGCGACGTAAAATCAGGCCTCAGGAACTTATCTTTTTCAAACCCTTTAGGCCAAGGTAACAAAGGTAAAAATTTCTCAGCTTTTGATACTAAAGTTGTAAATTTCTTAGACATTTGACGATTGACGATCGCCACAAATCCTTCAAATTCGCCTCGAATTCCTGCTGGATCTCGGTAAGTTTCAATAAAACCAATATAAGTTTCTACAGCTGGTCCTTTATCGTGTATCCAATAACGAGAGCCTTTTTTATGAAAATCTAAAGAACCGGTTGTAAAAGAATCACTGTAAGCTTCTAACATATTAAATTGAGTAGAATTAGCAGCGTGTTTTGCTGCTTCTTTCAGACATTCAGCGACTTTTCCAATAATAGGGGAATAATCGCCTTTAGTTAATCTGAAGGTTAAGGTCCCAAAAGTTTCTTGTTTGATTTCACCTTTTTCTTCCGAAGCCAAACGAATTTCATAATCAATCTAAATAGAAAAAAATACTAAAATTCTGTTATATTCAGAATTAACAAGAAACAGTACGCGCTCTGACGGTGAAATTTGGAACTGTCAATGCCTCAACATGGCTGCCTGAAAACCTAAATAAAGTCCGTCTCATCGTGTTGTCTCCATTTCTAATAAAACCTTCAATGCAAGTAAAGATTCACGTTCTTATTGCTATCTCTTTCTACATCATGGCCTAAAATGCAGAGAACACAAAACGTATTGTATTAATAATGTCACACGTTTTATCTTTTTTCAGCTTAACGCGACGACAAAGACAAAGCTTCTAGGGTAGTACTAGAAACTCGAATGCAAACCAGATGGCCGCGCACTCAATGACCTCAGCGTAATTCAATAGAAATTAAAATTTTGAGTATAAGAGTATAATTTCTTGTATTCAGTTTTGTTGCAGCAACAAAGGTTTCTGCAATGTAATTTCCAAAATTACAATATTTTTGTTATTTTAATGCTTCGTTTGTGTTCTGTCAAAGGTCAATTTTACACGAAGCTATACGTCCTAGATTAAGGCATACTCTAATAATTGTATTACAAATGAGGATAAGACGGTGAAACGGCCTATAGAAGTTTTTGTGATTTATTTCTCATTCGGAAAAAGCAACTAAAGGGGGCGCTGACTAAAATGTAAAATGGTGCATGAGTGAGAGGCAGTTAGTTATCAAATATAAAAATGTAAATTATTAATTCAATTACTTAATTAAATTTAACTTTTTAAATTTATTAATAAAATTGTGTTTTAGTTAATTTTAGCTAATTTTTTTAGTTGATTTGTGTGCTTTTTGAATTACTTGTTTCACCATCAAGCATTTGTTTTAATTTTAAAGTTGAAATCATTTACTGTGTTTAACAGCTATTTCTTTTCCTCACTTTTTTTCCTTTCCTTAGTTGTTTAAAACAAGTAACTGATTGGCTCCATATGAAAACATTTTCCATTGTTCTTAATAACCAAGGAAAAAAGTTAAAGCGATTAAAGTTAATTGTAAGGAAAAGTTTCTTTGCATGGGGACTGTGACGTCATCTGATGTGCTCTATTCCACCGGTAGAGTGCGTACCACATTAGTTAAATACCAATCTTTTTACCTTTCCCTCTGGAAGCACAGTTTTAAATAACCGCGTATTGTACCCCTCAATATTTTGCGTCTTCATCCAGTCTTGAACCCTTTGATTATCCTCAGGAGTGCAATTTTTAGATAAATACGTGGTACATCCATGAGGAGCATACCCCAGACAAGTCTTACCAGAACTTAAATCGTACATTTGGTCCTTAACTTTTGACCATAACGTTTTAATTTCTGGCCATACATTAGTCGAAGCAAGAAGTTCTTTAAGTCTATCAGACGGAAGTCCTGGTACAAATTTAGAATCGCCGAATCCCTACACACCCAACGTTAAAACAGCACAAATGTATTATCCATCACCTTATAATTTCCTGCATTACTGAAAACCCCACAAGTATAAATCAAAAACGCCTTAACTTCATCTTCTGTAAATCCCGCCTTGAGGGCTGCACTTTTAAAATCCTGAGGTTTGCAATTTGAAAATAATTTATGTAAAAGGACGAAAATTGGTCCAGATTCTGGGCTTGTTTGTAAGAATGTTATTAAGCCTCCAATCCAGGAAGCTTCACTAATGTGATGAGCATATCGTTTTTCGGCGTCAGTTAGGCCTTTAAATGCTGAGGCAACTTCTAAGGTAACAATGGGCTGGTCCAGGGGCAGGATATGTTGGGATTTGTCGACTTCAGAACTCATTCTAAAATAATTTGACTTAAATAAGAATAATTGGATAATTAAGTGTGGCGTACTTAAAAAATTCAATGAAACTGACTAAAATTAGATGAAAACTTAAATACTAAACAGTTTCAAAGGGCGTACACACGGTTTTTGTCAAACAGCAGGACACCAAAACAAGTTAGGTTAGGTGTGAAAATAATGACTTGTGGAATTTGAAAAAGTTTACGAATTTAAGAAAAAATGATTGGATAGTCGTGGAAGTGGCTAAAAATGTGATAATATGCAAACAGCTAATCAAAATTAAAAGTGATTTTTTATATATAAATTTTTTTAGAATGTTTTATATGCAACCCACACCTTGCTCTGTTATTGCTGGTTGCCTATATTAAGAATAGGATGAAGCACAAACCGTCTGAATGAAGCTATTCCAATGGATTTTGTTTAATATTTAAAATAATAAATAACTCAAATATTTATAAAAAAAATTAAAAATACTAAACTAAACAATTAATTTTTTAAGACTAGGTTTTTCAATGGATGAGATTTTCTTGGTATTTTTAATTTATTCTTTTTATAAATTATTATTATTAGATTTTTTATTTATGAATAAATAAAAAATATCGAAAAAAATCTTTGGATTTCACCCATTGATAAACCTAACTTTAAAATATGAATTTTTCTTAAAATTTAACCTACTTACAAAAATAAATATTTTTCACAAAAAATGTTAAAAAAAAATTAAAATACATATAAAATAGGGATTAAAGAAAATTGGAGAAGAAACAAGGAGAAATGGAAAAAACATGTGTAACCTACATTTAAATGTCTTTGACTGGTAAAGCAATAAAAGAGGTGGAGCGTTTCAATACGTGATTATCAAAAGTACGAGACACTCTTTTTTCTCTGGCGAGATTTTGATCTTAGAGGAGGCGATTAATTAATTTATGTATAGAAAAGACATACAATAGCGCTGTAGAAAAAATTTTTTGGAGGCTACATATATATTTTAAGGTAAAATGAGGTTTTACTGGACAAGTAAGCACATACGTACTAGGATGAGTCGTTAGATTAGTAGCTCTTTCTAAATAGAAAATTAAAATTTTTAATTTAATATTTTCTATTTAACATTTTATCTATAAAAATGATTTTATAGAGTTGATATAGATTATTTTAGGTATAGAGTGAAAAGTTACAAGTGGTAGATCGAAATGGAAATAGAATAGGAATCTGTAAGAACTAACCTGAGATTGAAGTGTAACTGAATCAGAGCAAGCCGTATTAACATAGTAACCGTATTACAGTTACGCTGGCACAGCCTACTCTGATTCAGTTACATTTGGATCTCACCTTAGTTGATAATGGATAATAAAATCAGTCTGATAAATATCTAAGAAAACAAATGTATAGAACATATCAAACACATTCCGTTTCAAAATTATGGACTTGAGATCTCTTTCTCTCAAAAAGGAGCGTGGGATCTAAATTCTGTTGTAAAGGGTAAATATAAACCAAACAGAAAAGTACTGGAGTGAAACATTTTGATTGAAATTTGGATTTATTTTAAATGGAGTTTGAATATCTTTTGAATTGGACTTTGATATATCCGAAACCGTTTTGGTAAATAAATGGACATGGCACGCACCTTATGATTTTGTGGCGACGTTCTAATCGAAATGAGATTTTGTTTAGAGTATTCTTCAAAAAAAAAAAACAATTTTGTTGCACCATTGTGTTACGACCGAATTTATTAATCATTGAAGTTGAGTTATTTAGGTCAATTTTGACTGAAATCTGTCAAATTAGTCTAATGACGATTTTATTTTTTATACCTACTCTTGTTGCAGTCAACTTTCATAAAAGAAAAGACTACAATATGATTAAAAAAAATATCTTCTCGAAAGCTTTTTCTATCGAAAAATAGAAAGAAACAAAGTTATAGTCTTTTAGAGGACAACTTTTCTTGATCTTGATTTTCTTTACAAAATTTAACTTGTTTTGATTTGCTTTTAGATTGGAAAAGGAAGATCAAATTAATATGCTAGTAAAGTTTGAAGTTTGACTGTTTATGTTAAAAACAAAAATTGTGTTTGGGTAAAATTAAAGAACAAATGTAGATTCTAGAACAAAAATTATTTTCTAATGGGCTGATTTTAAGTTGAGATAATACCGGTAGTATCTTCGTTTCTAGGCAAAATTAAAAGAATTCGGGACTATGATTGGTTGTTGCTATGGAAAAGTATTAAAATTTGCGATACTACCGGTATTATCTCAATTTAAAATCAGCTTATAAGAGTATTTAAAAAAACAAAAATTGAAACAGAAAAACATAAAAATATTAAGTAAAGAAGAAAACTTATAAAACGACGACTAGAAAAAAGGAAATCTACAAAAATTTGATTAACGATTGAAAGAATAATGAACAAGAGAAACGTTAACATATAAAGCAAGAGAAAATTTTAAAAAATTTGATAGTTTTTAACATAAATATTTTACAAGGCAGCGATCCTCAATTCCAGAACGGAAATTTTTAGAAATTTTACATTTTCATTTTTTTTATTTGGTGTGCAGTTTATCGGTCACTAATAATGTTTCAGCCTTCGAAACTAGATGTTCTAAATGTCTTGAAAAAAAAAATGATAAAAGCAAAAGTCAACGAAGCTTTTGAAATAGTTATTTGTATAAAAAAGCACTAAAACTGAACGTTTTTTACACAAATACATATAAAGCTTACCCCTATTCTAAGCAAGGAGAGTAATCATGTAAATGTAAAAAAGCAATTTTAGTGCTAAAATATACAGCGTCCGGCAGAATGTGCGGCCTATTTTGTTTAATTACTAACTAAACATTCAATCAATGGTTTCTAATGATGTTAATTTTAAATCAAACAATATTAACATTTATAAAAATGTTTTTCAACAAAAGAGCAGTTTTTTTAATCAAGAAATTTATTTATATACATATAACTTGTCTTAAAAGTAAACGGCAATCTCTAAAATACTGACTGATATGAGTGTAAGAAATGTTACCAATTTTTAAGAGTTTTAATTTCTAATGTAATTTAAAAAAAAATTGCAAGTTTAAAGTTGACTATTTGATCTACTAAATTAAAAGTTAAAAAAAAATCGAGAATTATAGGATGTTCTAGTACAAAAATATAGGTAAACATCTTGAAAACAGCCAATTGACTGCAACTGAAGAGAACTGCAGTCAAATGGAAATGACACACGATAACATGAAAAGAACTGATTGTGATTGATAGAAAATTATTATGTAAAAAACAAAAAATCCAGATAAAAAATATAAAGCAAAAGTTACAGGAATAAGTGTCGAATACAAATACACAAAGAAAAAAGAAAAGAAGTTAAAGTAACTTTAGAACAATTAAAGAGACAAAAATTAAAGAGTTTACATAGACACTGATATACAAAACCAAAAAGGAGAAGTAAGTAATAAAGAAGAAATAAAAATCATGAAAGAATAAGAAATAACAAAGGCAATAACAGTGTTAAAATTTGGTGGAACTTCCAGTCCAGACGACATTATCTTTCAAATGGTAGACAAAATACATAAAAAGATAGGGAAAATAGTTTATGAATGATCAGAATAATGAAAGATTTGTTAAGAAAAAAAAAACACCGGAAAAATCGAAATTTGATATTATTTTATCGATCTAGGTGCTTATTTATTAAGAGCATAGTCAAGGAGATTATGGCATAAGGAAATATTATAAAAGCCCAACGCGCAACGCAGAGCTTTTAATTTTTTCAGGGCCACTAGTGATAATTATGTCTGTGGAATATACATTTTACCTTGTTTTGTAGGAGTATTATTTCAGTTTTTAAAATCAAAAGAATTAAAATTCCGACTAATTTAACAAAAAGGGTGAAAAATAGATCGCTGTTCTTAGGCATCCCATTTATCATTGCTCGTTTGACGTTTTCTGAAATAAAAACTTTAAAAGTAAGAAAAAGTTGTAATATTTATATGTAATCATTGGTTGGTAACTTTTTGTGCTTTAGAGATGATGATAAATGGACTAATTTTAAGTTGAGACAATACCGGTAGTACCTTGGTTTTCATAGAAAATTACTAAAACAATGTTGTGATTGGTTGTTAGTACGGAAAGGTAACAAAAAAATTGTAAATTTTGTAAAACGATTTTTTAAAATACAATTAAAAAGTTGTCAGATATTTATTTGCTTGCTTTCTATAAATAAAAATATATTATTAATTTTAATAAACAAATATACCACAGTAATTGGTGTAAGTCATAAAAAACTCACTGAATACAAAAATAGAATAGGTTCAACGGTTCAACATTATAGTCAAATTGCATCTCATGTTTACTTACCCACTGAAAAAATGCCCCATTTCTGGGAGTATTTCAATGGCAGGATTTTTGATATACAGAGGCATTTGACACCATACTTTTAACGAGAATTCAACTTTAATTAAAGTACAAGCATACAAATTCGGAATATCCAGAAGTTCCGGAATGTGCATTCTAAAATTATAAGTGTGTTCTTTAAAAGCACCAATGCCTTCTTTTTCGAATTTCAAAAGTTTATCAACATGTTTTTTGCATTTATTTCTTGGATCCTCAGCTTTAAATTTGACTCGTCTTGAAAATTTAACTTTTAAAGATTTCACAACTTCGATTGATTCATTTCGGACATAAACTGTAATATCGACTATTTCACCAGGAACGAAAGCAATCCGCGGTACTCTTACTTGCATTACCACTTTACCCTCTCTACCATATTTACAACGTGTAAATTTTGTCTCACTGTAATAAATTTTTTCCCGTTGATAACTCCTAGTTATAGCATAAATCTCAACTGGAGAAATTACAGTAACAATATAAGAATCTTTAAAATCGTTCCAAATGAACGGAATCACTGTTCCTGTTATTAGATAAAAAACTTTGCCGTGAGTGTGAGAGTACGTCGAGGGTAAGCCTCTGGGCAAAAAAATTTGAAAAGGGTAAGCGAATTGTCCATGTTCAAATGTCTTGACTCCTCGTTTTGCAGAAAAAATGGTATCTTCGTGGGTATACACGACATTGTAGTTGTTGTACTGTACAAAATTCAAACATCTACGCCATCGGACCCATTCAATACAGTCTAATCTTATTTTTACACTTCTCACTCGGATGCTTTGCTTGCAAAAACATTTAAATATGCCAGAAATGTTGGAATCTGTATGATAAGTTGCTTTCTCATTATCTAGTATAATCTTGCATTGAAACATTCCAGTTTTGTCTCAAAGAGAAAAAAAAATTTGGTCTTGTCCTCAGTCTTTTTACAGAGAAAATATCGTTTACTTTATATGTTTCTCCAACTATTTAATCAGTGAATCTGATACATTTACACTTATTTTATATTTTTTGACACTCTTAAATTATGTTAACCTTAAACTAATGACAGAAAATCATAGCAAACTTACTAAATTAAAAAGAAAATTTTTAAAAGTTACAATAAATGAATTGATAAATAGTCCCCAGTACAATGTCCTTAAAAAAATTTTGATACATACAAATGTAAACCTTTGTGAGTGCCTTTCTTGCAACGAGTCTAACAAACTTATCTAAAGGGAAACTTTCGGTGCTGCTGCGTTTTCAAATGCCGTCATAGCAACCTTCAGAGTGGTGGACACTCCATACGCAGCATGATTTTTGTCGGACAAGTTGACCACTATTATAGTTTTAAAATTTAAAAATTGTAGTCAACTTGTCCGGCAAAATTCATGCTGCATATGGAGTGTCCACCACCCCGAAGATGCCGGTACGACGGCATCCGAAAACGCAGCAGCGCTGAAAGTTTTCCATTAGAAAAGTTTGTTGGACTTATTGCAAGAAAGGTACTCACAAAGTTTTACATTTGTATGTATTAAAAAAAAAATTTGAGGACATTGTACTGGTGACTAAAACTTTTTAAGATATTTTCGTAAATACGAATTATAATAAAATAAGTACATAAAAAAATAGTTTCATAATTTACTTGTAGACTAAAAAAACTGACACTAAAATTGTAAAAATAACGAAAACAATTTTTTAACTTGTCTGACCACCACGATTATCAATCACTGCTCTGAACCTATTTGGCATAGTAAAAACTAAATTGTCTCCTGTTAGAGAAGGCGCCAATTGGCTCTTTAATAAGCTGCTCTCTTGCCTGCTGCAATATATGTTTACCCAAAAGATGCCAGTTGATCAAATTCAACAAGTATTTGCGCAGGTCACGGAAAAATATTAATTTTGTGGTTTGCACAACTCTACCTGTATGTAAACGGGCAATGTCAAGAATGAAAACAAAATTTTTACTTATTTTTTCTTAAATGGACGAACAACAGGTTCGAGAATGTTATCACGATAAACAACCGCATTCATTGATAATAATACTAGTGCAGATTATCACTGTTTCTCTATATTGGTAAATAACCTTTTGAGTATTTGTCAGGCGTTCTACATTACCAGAATTTCAGTTTTCTAATATTGGGTCGCAATCTGAAATAAAATTAATCCGTGAACATAACTGTGGCCCACTCTTGCCGTTGCTTGTTTTTAAATTTTTGCTTCCATTGTAACCGTATTGGGCAATTGGTAAACAATTTTTAATATGTTTTAATTATTGGGCTAATTATTATTAAAGATTATGCTTTAATTTTATAAGCTGTTTTTTAGTCTGTAAGATGTACTTAAAGGACACAATTTGTCTTTTTATCTAAGTAGTTTTTTAACCAAGAGAAACGAGTAAGTCTTGGAAAATTGAAATACCTAATTGAGTTTAGTTTATTTCTGAAATTAATTAATTGTCTAGACGTCCTTTAAAGTCACCAAAATGATATTTTAAATACGTGTAAACAAACAAAAGTTTCTTCCAGACTTGAGTAATAAGACGTATGTAAATAGAATATTTAATGAGAGAGAAAAAAGAACAAAGAGAAGTACGACTGGTGATAAAAAAAAAAGTAGAAGTAAGTTCTAGAAGAATTTGTAGAAAAGGTGACCTAATGACAAGAAAAAACTAGTATGTTGTAAAAAACAGAAACAAAGAAAAATTCTAGAATAATAAAAAAATGGTTTTTCGAGCCGGATACTGAGAAAAGTCTGAATACATTCAGGGCAATTTACAATAATTTTTGTTTTCTACTCTCAAAAATCTATATTTTAATGTTTTTGATAGAATTTTGTAGATGAAGGCGACAGTCTTTTTTTAGAAAAATTACATAATTGCAAATTGTAATAAACATTTTATGGGCCTGCAAGCGAAATGTAGAGAAACTACATAAAAAAACATATAGTTTTTTTATAACCAAATGAACGGAATTACCAAACGTAAAATATAAAATTTTGAAACAATTTTATTTGTTTTTAATATAAAAGTTGTATTTAAAAATTGAGCAAGATATTGAGAAAAGTCCTTTGAGCAAAATATTGAGAAACGTCTAAGTATAGAAGAAGCAATTTACAATAACTCTCCTTTCCGCCCCTCAAAATTGCATATTTTAAGATCTTTAATAGAAATTAAAAGCCAAAAAACCAGTTTTTATTTGTTTATAACAAATATTGTAAAAACATTTGTTTTTGCAATAATTATTGCCTTCGGCTCTTAAATTGTATTGCAATGAAAAGCCGGATGTAACAAAAGAAGAGATTTAAAGATAATAGTGAGGTAGTAAAAATTCAAACTCAATCCTCAATCTCAAACACAAGATAGTAAAATTCAGAGATGAAATTGGTCAAAAATTTGAGGGTGCTAAGGGTATTTTTTGAATTAGTAAATATTTGTAAAGTAGAAATGCGCAAATTTGATATAAGGTGTACAAAATTATATTATTCATATCGAAAAATTTTAAAGTGGGTGTGGATGCTATCTAAGTGGCTCTCCGCGAAGCATGGATTTTACAAATTGTGGACATTTATCGGCCTCGTTAATTTGGATGTGCGATTTATTATATTTTAGAGACATTTTAAGTTATACCTAGTTTTTTTTAATAACAAGAATAATAATCTAATATTAAAAAAAAATTTTTGGTAATACTCATTAAACTAAAAAAAATCTTCTTTATTGATTTGTCAAACCTAAATGCCATTTCTAAATCGGCATATTTTTTTTAAAAGTAAACCCATGGGTTTTATGATCAAAATAGAACCTTAAAATAGCAAGAACTAATTACAGGCTCATAAGCTTGCTATCGGAAAAAATCGATAAACCATCTTATAACTAAACTCAAGAAACTGAACCCAGTCTACAATTTTTGAGAAAAAACTGAAATCAGCGGTTTCCTTGGATGCTGAGGGTTTCTAACTGCTTGAATTTAAAAATTTCAAAACTGCTCTCGAAGAAAAACGCATATATCCTGCTTTTAATATTACTAATTTTTTTTTAGGTATACATTTACATTTACATTTTTAATGTGCCAATAAACAAAAAAAAGTTTAATTTTGATTAAGTTTTCTTATTTTTTTGCCAAAATATCTAGAGTGTGTTAGAGATAATCACCTTACGGCTCACCTTACCTCTAGATCTGCTTACGGGCGTCTACTGTCCTTGGGATAAGCAGTCATTTCTATTGTAATAAAAGACATGGCCAATAATTACTACTTACTGTTGCTGTTAATGTAGCATTAATAATAATGACATGCTTACGAGGCAGATGGTTAAAAAGTAATTTTTTCAATTAAAATTATTTGCACAAAAAATCTTATAAGCATCACAAATGTTAAGATTAAGAACATCTTACCGAATCTCTGCACAATTATTGTCTTCGATCAGTAAAATGTTCTTACGATTGTTGATACTTAATATACTATAACGTTATGCAATATTATTAAAAAGACCTAATTATTTTAGGTAAAAATAATTATTGAAAAATATATATACAGATTACACTTACCTCAAAAATGATGTAAATTGTTGTAATTTTAAATTTTCTTGCAGACTGAGCGAAATAAATTCAAGATATAAATGTATATTTATTATTACGTTAATTCTATTTTTGTATTATCTACTCATCTTATCAAGTACCTACCTACAGTTTTAATAAATATTTATTCTGGTATTAGACGAGTTGTGTTGAAATCTCATCAAGTACCGTTTTAAAAATCGAAAAGATCTTTAACACGAAATGAATAAACAAGATACTAATCATTTCGAAACTGTGGGACTACGTTTTCTTGATTTTATCTTTGCAAGATGTTTTAGGTATCCCGCAAAATTTTCGAGAGCAGGTAATAAATAAAACCAATCACCTGTTTTGTAGATTTATTAGATTTTTGGCTGCTTCTACATTTGTACACAAACAAAACATTATTAATGGCATCTTCTTAATTAACGCTATATTACATAATAAATAAATAAATATTTGTACAATTATGGCATACTAGATTAAAAATGCGAAAAATTTCACTCAACATCAACTTTAACTTCCTTTTCAGTATCACTATCATTTTTCTCCTCCAAATTAACAAACACGCCAACAGGTTGCTGAATCCCTGTGATACAGGGAGGTTTGACTTTTTTGTCGGGTTTTTTGAGAAGTTCCTCAATGGAGTAGGGGTTTTTCCTTTTGAGTTCTTGTTGCTTCTCGTTACTTTCAGTGGATATAACACACTCTTTCTCTTCCTGATTCGAGACTTGGTTTATTGAAGGGTGGTAGGGGATAACTAAATTCGACCAATTGTTTGCTGTTGGTAAATCAAGAGAAGTTGTTGTTGCTATGTGGAGTTGGTGTTGTAGAGCAGCTAATCTATTACTCGAAGGGTACGCCGCTTCATGCATTGAAAAATAAGGAAGAGTACTCAGATTAGTCGTCATTTTCGAATACATTTCTCCACGCATTAGAGAATCTGTAAAAGAATTTCTAATTAATTTCTCTTCACAAATTACAGATATTTGATCAGTTTGGTTCATCGGAATTAAACTTGATACAAATATGATAGAAGTACAAGCAAAACTTTCTATAATTAATTTCAATTAGTTACGTAAGAATCTTAATAGACGTAATTATTTTTTTCAAGCGCTGCGTGAAAGAAAGTACCCAGGATGTCAATATCACGATAAATTATCAAACATAAATTCTAGGCCTCATTAAAACATTTTATGTTTTCTGCACATCTCTCGATCTCGCATTTAGACCCGAGTTAATTCCCGATCGGACTGGTCGATCTTCTTAATGAAGACATCTTGATGAAGTAAAATATGAATGTCATAAATTACTGCAGGTAGAGACATTACCTGAAGGTGGAGGTCGAGGGTGGTGCAATATTTCAGGAGGGTCGGGCCACACACCACTATTCCGCAATATCCGATTGACTGAGCTGACCGAGGGTATGTTGTGTGGCTCACAAACACGCTGGGATATCAGCTGTTCCCGGATTTCCCAGGCGAACATTCCGGGATTTTCCTGCTTGAATCTCAGGATTTTCTTGACGACGGTCGGGGTGGCCACTTGCTAAAGAAAAAATGCGTTTATGAAGACTATAAAGGACATAACGCATGCAATTTAGCTAATGATAATAATATAGTAGTGATCGATGTGACCAGCACAAGCTGATATGTTTATCCTTTGCTGTAAACAGCTATATTGACACGAGATGGGACCGCGATAGTGCTGCTGCATGCATGTTTCATTATCAGGACTCGATATATTTTCTGTAGATACTCCAGAAGCATTTAGTGCAAACATGTTCACATTTAACGTATCGAAAAACATTATTAGGACATAAAAACGAGACTGGAAAACATTTAGTTTATGACCAGGCAATATTTCTCAAACTTACTTACGGTTATCTTATTATCTGTAATTTGTTTTTAATTCGAACATTACTAAATAATCAGCAAATATTATTTTGTAATTTACATAAACCAGTCTACACCTGAAAACAGTGAAATAAGTATGATTTTTTATTACACTTTAAAGGTGCTACAGGGGGTAAAGTTAAGTACAATTTGTACAGTAATTTCGACATTTTAGCCCCTCTTAAAAAGCAATTTTGGGTGCGTCTTTGAAAGTCTGGAGTTTTCGTTTTCGACTTCAAATTATTCATTTTAAAGTTTTTATAAAATTTGGAAATCGAGGGCAATAGTTTCTTTCAACTTTTTTCAATAAACATTCCAAAATTTTGATTTATTATAATGGACTTTTTTATTTTTCAAGATCTTTTATAACATGCAAAAAATGCAAATAAAGTCTTCTTCTAAAGTTCAGTTGATATTTCTGACCATTGATGTTACAATATACATAGATGACTTCTCACAAAAAGCTCATGATAACTACTCATCAGATGAGCGTTTTTGTTTATTTATACGGTGGCTGAAGTAGTTCTTATATTTAATTTATGTCATAAGTAATATAAATTTATTTTTTAAGTCGTAGGCACATTCTGTTTTTTATACTTCTATGAACCAGCTAAATTAGTTTGAAATTTTAAATCAAAAAGTCCTGGTTTTATTACAATTAATTACGATCATACAAGTCATAAAAATTAAAAAAAGAGGTCCATTAGCGTCTTTGTCTCCCGAATTGTGTTTAAAAGTTTTGTGGTCTTTTGCCTATATGTCTAAAAGTCTGAGTACACTCGGGGCAATTTACAATTTTGAAGGTGAAATTTTTTTTCTATTTTTTATAAGCATAATAAAAATATTTTTTTAAAAATATTCGTCGTCTTTTTTGAAAAAAAAAAATTTTTTTTTAAGTGAATGAAGAGAAAGTTTGAAAGGCAATGTTCAATAACTCTCGCTTCTGGATACCCAAAAATAAATATATTTAAAAAAAAATGTATTGAGCGATTAGAAAAATTTTTATTCAGAGCTGACCAAGATTTTGTTTGTGTCTTAAACTGAATGCAATGTATTATAAAAATTACATTATAAATATTTTTATTAACAGTTTTAATGACAACTTGCAAGTAGTTAAAGTCAGGTCAGGGCAGGTCAGGTCAGGTTAAAGTTGTGGCCTATTCTGAATAAACATTCTTCTAATCGCTTGTTTATTTTAAGTTTTTTAATAAAATTTGGAAGCCGAAGACAGCAATTTGCTGCTTTTTGTCTTTTTTTACATTACAAACACATTTATTATAATCGTCTCCTACAACTTCCCAAATTACATTAAAAATTTTATGATTCTTCGAGGCGGATTCAAGAAAGTCTGAAATACAATTATTCACAATTTACAATTTAGCCCGAACAAATTTGCTGTTAAAATTTCGCGGCAATGTTATTGTGAGATAAAAAAACAATATCGACGTTGACAAATTTTTGATAAACTGTTAATTGGTGTTTTTCAACTCTGATGAAATGTTTATTGTTTACTCACAAATGTTGAAGGTAATTCTAATAAACAATAAATAAAAAGATAAGTGTCAAACAATAAAAAATTAACACTGAAACCGTTGCTAAAAGAATACATTTTTGTTGATCATATAAACTAAAACCAAAACCACTGTTTTATGACGTTATTAGACATTTGGCCTAGGATTCAACTTTTTAACATTTTTGGTTTCTAATTTGCAATGTTTTCTAAAAGACGCCTTATTTCCCAAATTTGAAAATTGCGTTATTATTTTCAGTCTATACAGCCTAAAATTCTAACAAAGCCTAATTTAGAGATATTTTTACTTTATGCAGAACCTTATTTATCGCCTGCGCCTCCCAAATTGTATGGTGCTTTGACCCAGATATTAAGTAAAGTTGACTGTAGAAGAAAAATATATATTTTAAGGTTTTAGTAGAACTTTAGAACCAAAAGTTCGTAACAGCCTTCATTCTATTTTTTTATGTATTGCAGAAACATTTTTCTACATAATAATTTTTTTTGGTTTGCTTCCCAAATAAGCACATAAATTGTTTTTGGGAAAAAAATTGATTGCAAAATACTTAAATAGTATTCGATTAAATTTTTTTGCAATTAACCATCTTGTTTTCCACTTCCAAAAATGTAAATTTTGAGGTTTTTAATAGAATTTGGGTGCTAAAACTGACAGTTTTTATTGATTTTATAAACGTACCCGCTTTTGCTTAAAATTTTATAGAAAAATAGGCCTATAAAGTGACACAAAAGATTTGTAAAGTGGTCATAGCAAAATTTTACTGGCACCTAGCTTGCAAAGACTTATTTAGCAAGTCTGTATAAACGACAATAAAGGAGCATTTAACAAGTCAAGAGGACGTAAAAAATATTAATAACTAAAGTATGTTTACAACTATGATAAAAGTGGGCCAAAAAGTTTCCAGTTTTCCATGTAATATGTGCAGGTGTATCTAGGTGTAATGAATTTTCGCTAATAATGAGCTTGAAACAAGCAACGAAAAACATGTCAATAATGTGTAATAACTCTCGTATCTAAATTAAGGGCGCATATTAATTTCATCGTGCGTAGAGAGCGTGTAAACATAATCGAGTTTTTGAATAAGTTTATTTAACCGAGATTGCAGCAGGAATTGGCTTTAACAGCAGGCGTTACAATTCACACGATCGGCGAGCTTGGAGATATCTGCCTTCATCTTGCATCGCTAATATCCCTTTTACGGCACCAGTAGTTATTGCCTGTAATATAATCGAAGTTAACCTTATGGCACTGGAAAAAATGTCGTTTTACCGCCAGTACTTAACTAGTTAAGCAGATGCAATAAGAAGGTGGATGTGTCTTTCATTTATTTTTTATTATTGCCTTGCTCTGGCGGTAATTTATTCATGAAATCTTCAGTGACATCTTCGGTAAATACAAAGGGGTGAAATAATAATTACGTTCTCATTAGACCGAAAATGACGATACAAAACGAGTGTGTAAACAAGAAAGCGACGGATATAATTACACCCCTGTGGTTTTATATAAACATAATTATAGCGCCATGTTGTTAAGATAAATTACTGACCGTTTTATAAAACTGCGTTTCCGTTATTGCAAAAAAACACGACGCTTAGCTGCATATAAATGTAATACAGGAAATTTAGTAAACACTCATTTTTAATATAATATGCAGAAGGTTTATTATAATTTTTGATAAGGGGTGGTTTACAAAAATTTTGAAAACGTATGTCTTATTTCTGCTGAGAATTTATTATATTCTAAATTATATTCTATTTTACGGAAATAGGACTCTACTAATGGGCTAATTTCAAGTTGAGATAATACCGGTAGTATCCTCGTTTCCATGGAAAATTAGTAAAATTCGTTGTTGTTACTACGGATCAACTATTACAGTAATATTTTTGGCATTTATGGTAAATCAATTCAGGAGCCTTTATTTTTAGAATTCTTGTGTATAAAAAATTACGATATTTATTTTTTGTTTGTGTATATGAAAGTTTAACGAAATTTAAATGAAGTATTTGTTTTTCAAGCATGTGAAAGGATAATGTTAACGGAAGAACTTAGTTGATGGATGGGCTGATAGGGCAGGGTTGTGTCACTACAAACACCGGTCTAATGTGACCGCGACACGCGCGATGGTCTTTTATTCTCATCCTTTTCAACTGTCACCAGCTTATCTTTTATTGCGGCACTTATTAAATGTACGAGGAATTAAATTAATTAGCAAAAATTAGTATCGCGAAGTTAAAAATTATATAGGGTGCTAACATTAGTATCGACAGGACCAGTTTTTTTTGTGTTTTCGTTCGTTTTTGTAAAACTTCTATGAGTATTGCTTCACGAACGTAAGAACGACCTCCAGACTTGGTTACGCACTAGCAAGCACGTTGTCCAGGTACAATTGTGTAAAAAGCATGAAAAGTGTTCATTTATAATGTTCATATAGGTATACTATTTCTTTCAGAGAATAAGAATTTGACTTAAGGAATAAATAATTGTTAACAAAGCAGCCGTATTTAGCACTCACTGCTGGGTTTAAATGTGAAGTAATAGATGGGACCAGGCAACGGCATTAAAAAATCCGGTGCGTCCGAACTGCGGTGGATTTTCAGGTAGCGATCGAACTGCGGTTGAAGTGTATCTGCCTACCTGTCCGAACCTAATCCCTGTTCTGACTGCGGTTTCATTTGCGGTTTCATTTACAGTGGGGCGCCACGTCGTTATAAAATAATAAAACCAGAATATCAATAAAACCTAAAAAAAAATTAAAAAAATTTTTTTTGGCTGTTTTTGGTACCAATAATTAATCACAAATGTGCGTTTTTTTTAAATTGTTAGAAATCGTAGTAATTAGACACTTTAATGGATTGTATCAAAGTACACCAACTTGAATCACTTGGTACATACTATAAAAATTTTGTAAAGAGCTTTTTTGTAGTGAATAATAGATGTTATCTACCACTGTGTTGAAAGCTTTTAATTCTAACTTTTATAGACAAAAAGTTATAAGCAAAAGTTTAAATAAAATTAAGAAGTTAACGAAAAGTATTGTCAGCTTAAGCTTGTCAGCATCTTCATTATTTATGTTTTACTTAGAAAAGAGTTTTTTTTACAAGTAAAACTAAACTTAAAGCCGGAAGATCTAAAGATATTGTGAGAACCAAACTATAGAAACTAGTCGGAAAGGATTGAAATAAGTAATTTTGGAAATTTTGGTGTTTTGGTGTTTTACTTGAAAATGGAAATTTGCTTATCACAAATCTAAAAAACATAAATAAGGTTTAAATTAGAAACTAAACTTCCTGCTTAAATGTGGGATTTTAGGTAAACCCAAATTTATTTTTGTCAGTTTATTGATAAAATTGTTGTTCACCATGCCACAAACAAAGAAGAAAAATTCTGTTATACACTACTAAGCTAATATCACCTATAGTAGGATTAGGATTTTAGAACCCCCCGGAGTTTCAAAGCGATCCGCAGTTCGGTCCCTAAAATATTTTATTGTAATGACTCATTTACCTGGTTAAATTCTAACCGCAGTTCAGATGTCCCCAAAAAATCAGCCCCTAACCCAAAATTTTTACCTGCTGTCAGTAAAATAGTGTCATAAATTGAAAACTCGTTCACAGAAGTACTGACAGTTTAAGTACTCTTGTTTTGTTAAATAATTTATAACTTAAATTACATTCCCATCTTCTGAAAAAAAAGACAAGATGTTTCCTCCTTATTTTAATGAAGTTCGTAACTCTAAAAGAAGAAGACTTATCTCAGTTTAAGACTTATCTTTCTATTTATCCTCTGGATAGTTAATTTTGTTAAATTTTGTATTTTTTTATTCAAATTAGTTTATTTATGCTTATTGTGTTATAGACTTTATATTTATAATCATATAGAATTATAGACTTTATAAAGAATCTTTTGGTTATTGTGCAAGTGTCCTTATTTGAGAGTTTTGCCAAAAAGGCTCTAAAAACGCAATTTTCATAGCATTAATCGTTCAATGAAGTTTTTTGGTAGTTTGTAACAGGCTTATCAAGTTATAACTTTCAAAGAACATCCAAAATAAAATAAAGCGTGATTTGAAAATCAAGTTTAGTAAAATTGATAAATATAATATCAAGAAAATTAGAACGTTAACAAGGTATCTCGCCCAACTAAAACTAATTATTTTAAGACTAAAATACAATATGTTGTTGTTCTTAAACTTAATGTCTATAAAAAAGATGACACTATATGAAGCTTCGGAATGTGATAATAACCAATTTTACCTAAATTTGTTAAAACTGTACTACAGTGGATCTAGACATGTGTATTACATCCCTCTGTATGGTATTTAACTTTCTAAAAATAATTTTAAAAAATTGCCAAATAGTATGTTTAAGAACGCGTTTCGAAAAGTCATCTTTGTGGCACGAATTCAGTCTGATAAAACGAACGCAAAACGTGAGTTTTTATAAAGAATGAGTACCCACAATGACTTTAGAAACGAATTCTTTATGCTATTTTTTCTATTTTGTGCGTTTTACGTGCTTTTCAAATACAAAAGTTTTAATCTTTAGTTGTAGCTTTTGCGTTAATAAGAGATAGTTTGTAATAAATGTCATGAAACTGTCAAATAATTTTTGATTTTTTTCAAAGTTGTCCGAAATTTTGTGTAAGTAACTCACAAACGGTTCTTTTTAACATACTGTAATAGTTATTGCTTGAATAGTACATTTGGCATAAACACAATAAGGAATTCTCCAAAAACATTGCATCATTTCTTAAATTACTAAATCGAAAACTTTATACGAATCCTCTCATCATTGTTTTAGAGTTTTACACCAAGCAGTGCTATATACTCATCTAGAAAATGATTTGTAAATCATCAAACGCTGTAGACGCTATAAATTTACACTAGTAACTCAAAGCTGTTTACCTCATTAGTCATTACACACAATTTACACACAAAAACATCTTCCTAGGGAATACTGGGCATCATGTGCAACAAAATTTTGTTCAAATAAAATTATAACCTTTATAAAGCTCAGCAACAGAGTCCGATTTAGGTGCGGTAATAGCCAATTCCGCACTCAAATTGCGTGCGCCAAGTACTAGTGCAATTTACTGTTTTCGGATTGGTAACACACTATGGCTGGAATAAAACGTCACCTTTATGTCAGCCTTGAGATTATAATAATTGTATTCGAACAAATTTTGTTGCACTAGATGACCAGCAGTTTTCCTCAACAAAGTGTTTGTGTGTGTGTGTGTGTCGCAATTAACCTATAAAATATTCGAAAATGGGGCGTGCTGACAAGCGGCAGTGGAAAAGCGACAAACTTTTGAGGTTAGAACAAATTTGAGGTTTTAAAATGTGGAAAAGCGACAAACTTTTGAGGTTTTAAAATGAAACTTGAACTAAAATGAAGCCTTGGCCTTTATTTGGCGATTTACAATACCCACAGCATTTGATAATTTGTATCACTGCTTGGTCTGAAATAACGATGAAAGGAGTCGCTAAGAAACGCAATTAGCGTGGTAATTTAGGAATAATTTTATAAAGTTTTTGGAGTTTTTCCTTACTGTGTTAATGCCAATTGGAGTATTCAATCAATAACCGATACGGTAGTTAAAAAAGAAACATTTGTGAGTTACTTACACAGAATTTTAGACAAATTTGAAAACATTTCAAAGTTCAATGAATTCATTGACACTTTAATGACATTTATTACCAACTATTTCGTATTAACGCAAAAGTCCCTAAAGATTAAGTAATTAACTTTTCTACTTAAAAATCACGTAAAACGCGAAAAGTAGAAAAAATAGTATAAAGAACTCGAAAAAGTCATTGTGGGACTCTTTCTTTATAAAAACTCGCTCTCCCGTTCGTTTTATAAACTTGAATTCGTGCCACAAAATTGACTTTTCAAAACGCGTTCTTTAATTTTAGCACCCAAATGGGTGTTGAATCGGCTAATACGACACCCAAGTCGGTGTTGAATGACGCAAAATGAAGAAAAATAAATTTTGGTGAGATCAGACGAGGATATTAATTACTATGTAATAAACAATATTCTTGTGCTTGACGTATGTACCTTTTTATCAAATTTTTATGCAATTCCGTTTTTTACACTTACTAAATAAACACACAGTACGGCAACATGGACCATTTTTGGAATACAAATTTAGAAGAGAATATTCAAATTTTGAAATGTTGAATTTTACGTCTGATTTCACTGACTTTTCATCTACATAAATAAAAATCGATAGACTCACAAAATTCTTTGTTAAATCCAGCATTTTGAAATTCCTGTCTTTCCGCCAAAATTTTTACTCTAAATATGACGGACATACAGTACTGTTTCTTCAGTGACTCTACCGTTTTTATGTTCAGATTTTTTTAGTTATTGATATTTAACACTGACAGTTCATGTCAGTTAAACACAAAATAGTATCTTCGCATGCTCAGAAATTTTTGGCAAAAATTTTTGAGAAAATGATAGCTTCAAGACATGCTTACATTTTGTCGGACTATAGGAAACAGCAAAATCTGCTTTTCTGCATGGTCTGGAAATACAGATACGGAAAAAGACTAGTGACTGTGCAAGAAAAAAACAATAACCTTGGTTCTTGGTTACTGCTTTCTTTTATATCAAGCTTTTGTGGGAAATTTTGTTTGAATTTAATGAAAGGCCGGGATAGCGCGTACGCAGTCCCGACTACCAAAAATTGTGCGCCCGAGTTATCCGCATTAGGGATAATCGCAAGGGTCAGCCCGACCTAAGTGCAATGGAAGGGCCTCACCCTGGGGGAACCGCCTTTGTGATCACGGTAACCCCTACGCCAGGTAAGTATGCTTGGAAGACCCACCGACCCTCTATTTATCTATCAGTCAGACGACTTACGCACGGAGAGAGTAGTGTAGTGTGCCATCTGTTGCCAGCTTGAGGTACTATTTTATTGATTTTGCGTTTAAACAAATTTTAAACTATTAGTTATTAGTTGAAATAAAACGATAAATAAATAATCTTTTGCTTCTAAATTCATTTATTTTAATAGATCTTATATTTATCTTTACAAGAATAGTGTCTTTAGTATCTAAACTGTCCAAAAAGCCTAATTAATATTCAGATCTTATATTTTCTTTTAGAAATTTCTAACGTTCACTTTCTTATGTTTTAAACGAGTCTTAAGTTTTAAAATGTAGATTATCTTTAATTAATTATTCATTCAAAGTTTCAAAGTCTTTAGATTTTGCTCCCAATTTTTTTAACATGTTTTAAAAATCTGTTAATATAATAAATAAAATGTTTTGGTAACCAGTTTAATAAGATAATTTAATAAAATCAAAAGTTTCGTAAATGATTATTGACTATTATTAAGTCATCAAAAATGTTGGATCTACACACTATATGGCAATATATAGATATGTACAACATGAGCAAAAAAGATTATCCTTTTTCTAGCGTTATAGCTGTAACTTTGTTCTTGCCATATAATATACATTATTGTCTAAAATTATTTCACAGTTTTCTAGAGAAGCTAATCATATAAAATGGCTACAAATGTACTTGTAATATCGGATTATCCAAGGATAAAATGTAGTTATGAGTAAAAATAACCGTCTTTTTTAATGAAAGATTTACCTTCGTTTTGGATCCCCCTATCGACCCCGGTCGGATGGACCCCGTTTCATAGAACCTCGTAAGAATTTTCGAGACACATCCATGAGAAACTAGCAACTGCCTAGAGATATCACAAGGCCGAACTCCAAGTAACGCAAGCTCAACTATCCTTCTTCGCACGCAATCAGGCAAAGGACGACCATTCACAAACACTCCGCCTAATTGGTTGACACCTGCTTGACCTGAAACAATAACAATAATCCTATAAGATGCATTAAAGCACAAGTCAAATCATAAATAAAATTGTAAATTTGCCTTGAGACTCGCCTCAACGACAAGTTTAAAAAGTTATTAGCTACATCTGCAGTTAACTTTGCAATACTAATGTTATTCTTAAAGATGAAGTGCTTAGGCGTAATTATTAACGAATCAAGGCAGCACCTGCAGATCAAAAGAGTGTCACTGCTCGTGTCGAGCCTCCCATGCACCAGGTGAATCGGTCTCCTCTAATTATTATACAGATAATGACCAACAACAAAATAATCGCAGATCAAGGCAGATAAGAAGAGAATTTTATTTTGAAAAATCCGGTTAAATTTGTTATCGAAACTGGTCAAGAGCATTTTCTTTAACACCAAAGATAACAATACCGAATTCTTGTAATTAATTCGGCGTCAGCGTGTAAGGACATAAATTTGAGCACAATCTCAAATGACATGTCAGATATCATCTTTAGAATGTAGCCGAAACCTGTTCCTACTACTGAAATCGATTAACTCGAATTAACATTAACCTCAATGGAAGGATAATTAAAGAGATTGAAGCGTACAAGATACATTTTAAATCTCTAATTGGTTGGAGCGTCACTGACGATTTTCGTTCTCCACGAAAAAAATTATTTATTTCGGTAATTGCACACAACTGCAAGCAATTTAGAGGAAAAAAATCTAATATTTTTCATGAAACAGTTAGGCAGGTGTTAGGAATGGGATCACGCGAAAAGGATCTCAGCTAAATATAGGCCGAGTGTTTTCTCAAATGACAAAAAATATTTTATATTTGAATAAATATTTCTTTGCAACTGCATAACATGAATAACATCCAATGATTGCAGATGCTTAAAGATCTGGTCTTGATTGTCCATGTTTGAATTACTTTTTGGTTTTATTACGTATTGGATGACACAAATCACCGATTTTGTTCACGTAATTGGATAAACATTGTATATAAATATTAATACAAGCTTTGGACAACGTACGGCAGTTTCTCGAATCGTAATAAGAAAAACTTGCTTGCTTCATACCATGTCAAAAATTCATTGCAGTAATTAATTACATGGCTTCAATCACAAATTGGTAATCCAATTATTTCTAAATAGGTTTTTGCAGCACATACAAAAAATTTATGTTCAAACATAAATTTACGATAAAAATAAACTTATTAAATACCGTGGGGCTATAAATTACCAAGCTATTCAGTTTTTGTTCTTCTCCCAGTTAACCTTTAACACCGTGTTTAATGACACTATCAACGTGTTGAACAATCTGAAAACATTTTTACTGATCTACGTGAACGGAAATAACAGCTACAAAATTCCTTTGAGTTTTCTTATAAACGCTGTTATTGTATAAATATAGTAATTATATTAGCACCATGGGCTATAATAAGGCTTTTGATTAGCACCGACGTATAAAGATAATGGTGTAATTGAACAAAAACTTTACTAATTTGACGAAATGCTTCCTCTATTCGAATTATGGATATAAATGGTCATAAATAAATATGGAAGTCATAGAGTTAAACGAGTTTATTAAGTTTTTAGTTTATATATTAGGGAAATTGAAGGAAAAAATTGTTGATTTTCTGATAATTATTCTGACTGCTTAATAAACTACCGATCTGCTTTCTTGCAAAATATTTAGTGAAAATTTATTAGGCGCCTACTGCTATTTAAATTTTCATTAAAAATATGCCTAAACTTTTCCAAATTACAGTAAATTTAAATATTATTAAATTTCTAATAGTATGGCTAATATAATAGAAGTAATAAAATCAATATAAATATAGAAGAAAAATAAAATAATGTGCTGCCAAACTCCTTATTACACAGTCAGTTGTTTTATCATTTTCTTAAATAATTAGTCAAAGATGTAACAAGTGCAATGGGTTTGTGACTATTTCAAATTAAAAATTGTAATTATGTTAATATTAATAATTTATAAATCTCGGTATCAGCTAGAACAAATAGGGTTGATAATTAAAAAAATAACAACTGTTTGCCCATAAAATTAAATCGCCGACGTTTTAAATTTAATTTAAAAACTCTTTTTTCTTTTGGTAGCGGCATTTATAATACTTAAATTTTGTAAATTATAAAGCCTTCATACGTCGCGTCGACATTTTATTTGTTATATTTTAAGTCACTTTCCTGTGATCACGTCTTCATAACAAAATAGCAGGAAAATATCAATATCTTCAATATATTTTTATTACAAATAACAGGAATATATCTACTTCAGTAAAATTTTAACTCTTTACTTTTTAAAGTAAATTTACTCTTTAACACCCCTTATGTAAACCAAGTAAATTTGCTGTTTCAGTATTATATTTTTAAAGTAAATAACAGATAAAAACTAATCTATTTACAAAAGTAGTACCGACACACTATTGAAACACTATTTTCGTTTCAATAAACTGAAAATTAAGCTTCATATTCGTAATGCACTGCTAATAACCTCATATTTTATTTTTTAATCAAGTGTTGAATTTAAAATTACACTGCAAACATTTAAACTGTCAATGATAATCTTATTAGTTACGAGTATTTAGTACAGGGTCAGTATAATTTGAACTGCAGGGTACCCACATTTAACTCTTAATCCTGTAAAATATTATTTTGAACTACTGACATCTTTTTCTGCAAAAATATAAATAATATAAACTTGACACAAAATTTTTGTCGAATATGTAATTTCCTGTTTAGTGACAAAAATTTATCGATTTTTTTTAGCATCACAATCATCACGAATTAAAAATATTTTTTTAAACACTGCATTTCCAAAAATACACTAAAAATAAAAACAGAATACTTTGAAATTTGTTGAAACAGTTTGTCGGTTTAAGACCAAGAAATTATTACAATTTGGAAGCAATCAAACCTTTTTTTTTGTTATATTTTTATTTTTATCGGAAGATTTTTTTTATTTAGCGCAACAATTTCTATTATCTATTTCCGTGGTAGTTGAAATTAGCTATTAATAAAATGTTGAATTATTGGAACGCATAAAGCAGGTGTCAGTTTTCGTAAAATTGGAAGACGTATAGGTCAACTTCACGTCACCGTGTGTCAAATTTAGAGAGGCGGTAGGAAAAAACCTGCAAGCTAGAAATAGTAAACGTAGACAAGACACAGTCCTAGAACTGTACAAGAACGTGAAGATCGGTTGTTGAAACAAAGGGCGATTCAAGACACTGTAAAACCTTCACGAGCAGTAGGAATAAACTGGATAAGAGCAATTGGTTGTAGAATCTCTATGAGTACAGCTTATCATTCATATCGCCCTTATTCTTGTATCCCTCTCACAAAACCACAGATGAATACCCGGTTGCAGTGGATTTAGGACAGACAGCATGGAGATTGAGAACAGGAATAGCAAAAAGTCATTTTAGCAAAAAGGTTAGGCGACCAAGGGGCTAATCGACAAAATTTGCAGTTTGTTTAACGTCGTTATACATAGTGTGGGGTGCAATACGTTATGGATGCAGGTTCTCCTTGGTATTCATAAGGGGTACTTTAAACGCGCGCCGTTATATTGACACAATTTTGGAACCCCGTTTTGGTTCCGTTTCTTCAGAAGGTACCAGGGGTTGTTTTTCAGCAGGATAATGCAAGGCCTCATATTGCTCGTGTTACTATGGGTTATGCCTTAAACACCACAGTCTCCAGATCTGAATCCTGAATTCAGTTGGACATTACTGGGCTATGATAGATTAAAAACAGCGTCGCCTACCTCACTTTCTAAACACATTGGAGAAACTGCATCAGCAGTTCCTGATAGCCTGGTATACCCTGCTTCAAAATGCAATCAACCACTTAATTTCCAATGTGTCTAGAAAAAGAACGCTGAGTGTATAAGAAGTATTGTTTTATCTTTATTTAATAAACTTTTTCACTAAGTTTCAAAGCCTTTGCGTTTTCATTTTTGGTGTGGTACATTTTTTTTGAAAAGGAGTTCAGTAATTAAAACTTCAGTTTTACCTCTTTTTAGAAAGCACAACTCTAATTGAATAGACTGATGCAATAACAGGCCAAGTGCAACAACTGTTGTTTCAGGAAAAAGAGAAAAACTCTTGATTGTACCAGATGTGCGCTATGCTTGCTTGTGAATTTAACATTTATACACTCACTAAAAAAAATGTCACCCTTCTTAAAACTAGTAAAACAATTTACTATATTTTCTAATTTTATTTAATATGTATAAACTTAAACTTCTTTTTTTTTGTCTGTAAAAAAGTCTTTTTTCTAAAATTGAAAAATTTTATAATGATATTATTCTTTAAAAAAAAATCTTTTAAACAATAGGTATCAAGAGCGGGATGAAAATCATCTGTATCTCTAAAATAATATATTGAAGCTTCCTCAACGGAAATTATAATAAAGTAACCTATATTCTATTTTTTATTTATATACCGTTGTCTGTCTCTTTTCAACACATTGTTGTATATGTTGCTATGTATTATAGATTATGTGTTGAAAAGAGACAGACAACGGTATATAAATAAAAAATGACCTAAATAAGCTTGGGTCAAATATCTATCAAAAGATAAATTTACTAACCTCAGTTATAAATGAAATTTAATTTATTGTCAGACACAAAAAAAATAACTTTAGTAAGAAGATAACCGCATCGCAGTTTTCAAGATGTTTTCTGTTTAAAAAAAAATTGTAAAAAAGCGAATTTTATACATTAATAAAACTTTATTAAATAATTTTACATGATTAATAATATTTATATTGATTTAAACTTACCAGTATGTGGCATATTTCTATTCCTTTTAAGCTTTCCACCTGTAAAAAAGAAAATATAAGTATTTAGCTTACGAAGTGACTAACAATATAAAACAGTGGGGTATAAATAGCAAAACAATATATTTTCGAGGGTCGACAAGACAGATCGTTGGACATGTTGAACGGCACCCCTTGTGGTACAACAACCACTCATATTGTAATAAAAGCTGCGTCGAAAGCGTGACGAAGGGTCGTTAGTGAGCTTTGAGATGTAAATGTCGCCGAGGTGGGCCCCGATTAAACGAATTAAGCGTTCGCCGCTCACCTGTACCGTGCTATTTTACAGTCGGCACGGAACAGATTTGTGATACACAAATTCCAAACACGCTCTAGATATTTATGAGCAAATCTTATCGCTCTCTGACCGCTCCACTATATCAATTAAACTAATATTCGACGACAATGAAGAAAATTTTACGTTTGCTGAAAACCATTTCATTGATATCATCAGTTCGTTCGTGATACCTTAATTATGCTGAAATGAATTATTGAAATGAAAATAGCGAAATTGAAACGACAACGAAAACATATTTTATGATGGGTTCGTTGGGTGAATATAGCAAACAAGCCAAATGCGTGCTACATGAAAGTTTGATGCTTTATAAAAAAAACAACGAATTTTTATTTACACAGACATCGCTCGATAAGTGTACAATTTATTGCCCCAATTTACTGTTTGAACATCAAAGCTATAAATCAAAAATTAAGCTAATAATGTTAATATATTATGAGCAACTAGAAAAAAAATCATCAGTGGCTAAAAACTCGATTACACCTATTTAAAGCCCTAATAACATACTGCAAACTGGCAAGCCTTCATTTACTTAACAATCTGTATTAGTTATTTTGAATAAATGCATATTATCTGCATGAAAACACCAGTTTTTTTTAATGGTATATCTTAATATAGTGGTCCAGGTGGTACAAGTGATGGGTTTATGAGCACAGACTTGCAATTTGCAGATTTAAAAAATCGTCAGCTGTAAATTTGAGACGGGAAAATTTGGTCGTTAAATGTGATTCTCTGAATTGCATGCTTTCAAAAAATAAAATAATAAAATGGAGAAAGTGTATCATAAGTTAGTTTTTATAATCGCAAAGTTTTATTTAAATTAATAGTTCATTCGCATATAAAATAAACATCAAATTAAAATCTAACAAAGAAATTATGAATATCTCGATCTGATAAAATTTACATGAGTAATGTTAGAAACTAGAAAATGAATTTATCCAAAAAAATATTTTTTTTTCTATAGCATTTTAAAGTATGCTTTGTTCTACTCAAAATAATAGATCAATTAGCGTTTCAACCGTAAGAGCAGATAACGTAAAGTCGGATTTTTTTATAAACAATTGTCAGTGTTAAAACACTGAAAAAGATCAGACTGTACCACCCCAAAATTAGTAGTTAAAGACTCAAGCATAAGGAAAATCAATTCAATTGTCGGACAAGAAATAACTCGTAAACAAATAAAAGTTTTTAATTTCGGTTTTTACTATATGAAAGCACGTGCTTTCCCTTGTCGGCAAAATTTATCAAAAATTATTAAATACATTTAAAAAAATTTTTTTTATAAAAAATTGTTCTACCAAATTTTTATAAAATTATGCCCATATTGTTGAATGTAAGAATTCTGGGTAAAATTTAGTTTTTCCAATCAGATACAATACAATGCTATTTTTACAATATTCCTATTAAAATAGAATTTTTATTAGATTTTATCCATCTGAGAATAATTATGTTCACTTCCAAAAATTTGGATATCGAGAGGAAAAAAAGGTTCGTTTCAATTTACACGTATCATCATATTGGTTCCAATTTTGAAATTTTTTAGCCTGATGAAGTTTATTAGGTATATAAAAGAAACGTTGTTGTATCTTGTCGTTTTATTCATAACCTAAAAAACCTAAGGTATTCAAAACCTAAGGTAATTGGAAGTTGTCCTAACGTCGTAATATCCCATTTCAATTTTCAAAATCTTAAAATTACAAAAGAATAAAACTTTCAGAAGAGAGAAGAAACACTTGAATTTCTTAAAGTAAAAGATGAAACACATCTTTCTTCAAGTGCTTGAAGCCATAATTTTATTTCTTGAGCTATTTAATTTAAAATAAGTTTCGCTAAATTTTAAGACGCAATCGCAAAAGTAAAATGATAAAAGCACCACTCTGTCATTTTGATGCTGTTATCTGTCAATGGAATCAAGTTCAAAAATGCTAATCGTATGTTTCAAATTCTCTTTCGCTTTCTTTTCGATTTAAAAAAAATTGAGTTTACTTTAATTTTTCAAAAAGCTGTAAAAAACGAAAACAAACTTGCTTACGAATAAATACCCGAGCAACCCATACATGACATTAGCTACAATTTAAAGTGAAATTAGTTCTTAGCCGGTTTTTCTTAGTTTTTATGTTACTTGTGCTATAGAAAAAATTAGAATTTTTTACCACGATAAAATTGCGTTATCTACTCCTGGAATTATTTTTGTACATTACTATAATTTTAATATAAAAAAAAATAAAAGAAAGAAAAGTTTTACTCGCACCTAGATGATCATTGTCGTGCATTTTGTGTAAATAAAATGTTTGGTGTTAGTGTGTACATTTTTTGTTTCGATCGACACACTAAAAAAATCCAATAAGAAGGTTTCTGATTTGAGCATTCTACAGATTGCCTAGAGCTTGTAATCGCTCCGTGAAATGTCTTATTTTTCACATTGTCGATATCTTACAGGTATATTTTACTATTTTTATGTCATTTTTTAATTTGTTATTAAGATATTAATAACCTTTTTCTTGCTTTTTGCACAAAATAAATTACAAATTAAAACTTCAAACTACTACACACATCGCCAAAAGTTTTGGACTCCCTTAGAATATCCAAAAAGTAAATAGCATGATCATTGAACAAATCATAAATATGAAGTAGAATTATTTTTAGTTCTATGCCAAAAAATGATTCTTTTAAAAAAGTTATTTTTGATAAAACCCAAAAGTCTAAAAAGTGTTTAATAAAGTAACTAAACTCAGTATCGTAAATTTCACTGTCGTGTTAAATTTCTTTTCGAAAATACCTAGAAATTCGATTTTAGTGTTCAATAGAGCCAGAATAGTGGCTTTACATAAAGAAAGTCTTTGAAATTATCAAATTGCAGATAGGGTCGACATTCCCAGGAGTTTCGTCATTCAGATTGTTTATTTGTACCAACCAACCAGAAGCGTCGAACGAAGACATGGTTGTCCTAAGGTAACAAACGAAAGACAAAATCTGACCTGACCTGACAAATTTTGTGCCTCTGAATCGAAACGTTTTAGTAACAACGGTATGTGATCCTTTTTTGAGAACTTATCGTCAGTAATTTCAAGGTCCACGGTTTCCTCAAAGACTTCGTTCTGCAAATTTAAGATCGAGACGAGGTTTAAGGGTACCTAGACTATCTCCGCAACATATTGCTGCTCGTTTACAATGAGCACAAGAGCATAGAAACTAGCTCTTACCTCAGTCATGAAGCGTAATGTTTTCCGATAAAACACGATTTGGAAAAATTGAGTGATAGCCGTCATCTAAGGGTCTGGAGAGCACCAGGTAGGCAAGAAAGACTAATTTTCTAGAGAAGTGCTCCCATACTACGGAAGATCAGTTATGTTTTGGGGCGGTATCATGTGGAACCGTCGTCGTACAGCGCTTGTTCCTATAGCTCGTATAATGACTGGAGACATTTATGCGGAAAACATCATTTGGGCAATTATTCATCCCTTACGTAATGAAATCGGAGAAAATGTTATCTTTATGGATGACAACGCAACGCCTCGCCTCCTCGCACCCGAAGAGTACAAAACGCATTAGAAGATGCAAACATTCATCTATTACCATAGTCAGCAAATTCCTCCGATATGAATCCTATCGAGAATTTGTGGAATTACATTATTGCAAACGCTATCCAGTATCCACCACATGAATAACCCTCTCATAACTCTTCAAGAATTAACAAACGCTGCACAAGAAGAGTGGAACAATATACCCCAAGGCATTGTCATGACATTGCTCCAGAATAGAGAAAGACACGCAGAGTATTAAGCAATTTTGTTTCAGTTTTCTGTACAGTTTTTCTCATTTTCTGTAAATCGTTGAATATCAATTTATTGTTAAAAATGTGTTTTTTGTTTTGTTTTTTTTGGGCGTCCATTTTTAATTAAGTCAGAGCTACATTCGAATAATACACTAGTTTAAATGATATTTTGGAATAAAATATTTACTTTAATATTTTAAATAAAAATTTTTACATTAGACAGGGGGATCAAGGCTTTTGGTGATATGTGTAGTACGCATTAAATGATAACTAATTGAATTATTTAGAAAATATCTCAGTAATAGTTGCAGCTATATTATATTAAATTTTCTTGTCTTTCAGAATTATTGATGTTTTATCGACTTCTTTTATAAGGCTTTTGAATAAGAACTATTTAAATTTTCAGCTACGTTTCGTACTCTATTTGTACTTTTTCAAGCTTTTATTTAAAACTAATTTTTTAAATATAAACAATGAATTTTGATTGAAGACAATACTGTTCATAGAATAATGTTAGCCATTTTGTTCACTTGTTTTGTTTTTAATTTTTTAACAAAATGGCTAACATTATTATATGAACAGTATTGTTTTCAATCAAAATTCAATGTTTAAATTTAAAAAAAAATAAGTTTTTAATAAAGGCTTGAAAAAGTATAATGTCGCCGAAAAGTTAAATAGTTGTTATTCAGTAGTTGTTGTTAAAAAAAAGTATAACATAAAATTTGTTTTAACAACGGTTCAGAACCAGTTTAGAACGTTTCAGAACTAGACTGGCCATACGCAATAAAGATTTTGGACCTCTAACACGGTACTGGGCATGTCGAGTCCAATTCTGAATCGTTCTAAACAAACAAACCTTATTAACCAAATTATTTCAAATATACAGGGTGTTATAAAATAAAGTACCAACTTTTTGCCTGGTGGTAGCCCTCATTAAAAGAATGCTCAAAACTCAAATTTTCTTTATGCAAATGCGTACTGTTTTCGAAAGAAGGGAGTTCCAGTGCAATAAAAACCGCAGAATTAATCAAATTTGAATTTTTATATCAAAAGCTCCTAAAAAGAAAATAAAGTCAAACAATTGATTTAAGTCTGTAGTTTTAGTTTACCAACGTGTTTTTTAAATTTATGTTGAGGTTAACTTGCTGACAATCTTTAAATAAAATGGTACTGACAGAAAACCTTGCTTTTGGAGCTAAGTAGAGTTAAGTTTTTACTGTTTCTTGATTTATTAGACTACCGGCTGCAGACCAGAGAAGGTTTGCAGTTTTTCTTTTTTCTAATAAAGTTTAACATATACCTACTAGTTATTACAAATTAACAATTTAACGCAACAGATGAATTGATCGTCTTCTTAAAAAGCTTTCATATTATATTAAAATTTTTAAATTGCTGTTTTAGATACTCTATTTAATATAGAGTCTATTACTTAACAAAGAGTCTTAGCGCTCTGGCTAATCTTTATCAAAAGTTACATAAATATACAAAAACAAACTGTTACAACGACAAGCCGCTTTTGTACGTTCCCTTAGGCATAATAAATAATTAGCAACAAAAGAATGAGACAAGACAGTATAAAACGGATTTTGTAAACATGTCGTGTAAATTGGTTTTATGTAATAAATTAAAATAACATATAAAATAACAATCAAAACAGTAGAAGGTATTTTGCATTCTATTTTGTTAGTGTGGCTCCACGTTCCACTAATCAGGATATTGTAAAAATTGGATACATTTAAAAATCCGTATTAGCGAGCTGCTATTGTATTTATCTATTACTATAACCAATTGTAAAACTTTATACAATAGTCAAGACAGGTATACTCGTGATTTCTAAAAAAGAAAGGTTATTATACTGAATTGAATGCACAACGCAAGCTTTAATCAAGATTTAAATTTAAAAAAACAAAGAAATTTTATTACTTACTTAAAGTAACATTTTTCAAGTACACTCACTAGATTTTGAAGAATGAAGAAACTAATCAGCTGGTTACAGTAGTACTCTCCGACGTTTTAACCACATTAAGTAAAACTCTAAATCCTTATTCCCTAAGGGTAAAAATGCGTGATAGCTGATGCAAATGAGAGCTAACTACCAGAATAATTTGGCTTGAACACGTCGCGCTTGTGATTTTGATTTACATTAATTTCATATTTTTCAACATAAAACATAATCAATATTTAAATTATTCATGCATACCCCTTATACCTTTTATAAAATCACGGTCTTGCTTACGTGTTGTAGTCAAAATTGCAAATGAAATTTTTTATGTGCTTGTTTAATATATTGGATAAAAATCGAAACGTTGATAAAAATCTCTCTCGACATTTAATCACGTCTGAAATTGCCATATTTTATTAGTATAATTCAAGGTGGATGCTCGGCCGCGGAGGTCCAGTCTCTTCCTCCTGATTATGATAATTATCAATAAACAGAGCTAATCAAATATCAATCATAACAGAAATCAGAGGCGGTTAGACTGGCTACCTGTCTAAAGACGGGCCATAAATAATTCAATTATTGAAATGTCGTTACGGTGCGGTCACTCGACTACCAACTGGGTGGCTTCATTAGGACATTGTTATCATAACCGCTTTAATATTAGTTATTATAACGACGCACATTCCGCTCCCACAAATAAATTATCCAAATTATTAGGAATATGATCACCGATTACCGGGACACCCTGCTGATTTTGGTGAAGGTTTTATCGGTGACCATGTGAGTTCCATTACGGTGTTTGTCGCTGATTATCTTCGCCTAATGTTGTCTCAGCGCTGGCCACCAACATAATTACCGAAATTTCAAAACTCAAAACACATGTATCAAAAAACTAAAGGTGAAGCTAATCTCTGAAATCGAATCATGAGCCAAGATAGGTTTTAGCGCACAAAACCGATCTTTACTAATTTGATTTCTTAGGAAATCAAACCTGAAATGATGCAAGATGATACAAATCATTAATTTAACAAGAAAAGGTTGCAACAAGCAGAGATTTATGACCATTCTGCTTCAATTTCGTCAAAAGTGGGCCATAATTTAGATTAAACATTGGTGGAAATTGCATTGTAATGTCAAATTATAGCTTAGAAGGTGCAAATCAAAAAATAATAAGTGTTAAGTAACTGTTTGCAATATTTGTTGTTTGGTGTCAATCACATAATTTCAAGTAACTTAAAAATAAAAGGGGCGAGGTAATTTCGGTACCACTAAGTATCTTAATCCGTTACTCATGCCTGTTTGCTTAATCCTATCGGTAATTTTGGCATCAATATTGTCCTGAAATTTTAATGAGGGTTATGCAAGATTAACCTTTTTGACCTGATAGGGTGTGAATCTTTAACAGTAGAGACAAGATCCTGGTACCGTATGAAAGAAACTGATCAAAAACTGAAGTGGAATTTTTCTTTTTTTTTAACTAATTTAAGTTAAATTAATACCGGTAGCATCTTTATATCTATAGAAAATTAAAGAATTTGATTGGTTGTTGCCATAAAAAAAAATTAAAATTTGTGATACTAGACCGGTATTATCTCAACTTGGAATTAACTCTTTGAGACGATTTTACATTCTTTCCCAAAATGCATTTTTATGTTATTCATATTCTCATAACCCGTTTTTGAGAAAAAAAATGCTATTGTAAAGTACCTAAAAAAAAAGATTCGACTCGTATTTGCATCGTAAAAAACTACAGGACCCCTCATTCTTAAAAAAGTATCAAATAATATAGTTAAAACTTGAAATATGATTTATGAACTCGTTGCTAACAAAATTATTATTCTAGGTCTTTTATTTACGTACAATGATAAATCATGTGAAGGTAACTATCGTTCATATGATTGTATATATGTTAGTTTTAATTTTTCTTTCAAAAGTCACAAAAAAAAGATACCTAAGTTGGGAAGATGTAAATTCATGGGAATTTGTCTCAGGAAAAATCTGGGACAGTCAAATTCATTCAAAAGGACAACCAAACTCATCCGCAAGTAGACAGGTAAACACTAAACAGAACGCGGTTAGAAGTTGGATCTCCACAGTGCTTCTAACACTTTCTTATATTTAGATATGACATTTTGTTGAGAGGGATTTTGTTGATTAGATCTAAAAGGATCAATTCAATTATTCCCAGAAAATTCCCTTATTTGGAAATTTTTATTTTCCTTGCAAATCTTCTACTTAACACTCCGTCTGATAAAAACTTGAATTCCTCCTGCTGGGCGTAGAGAAAGTAAGTAGGTACTTTTTGGATTGAATTATACTGTTCCAAACCAATATTGACATATCTGACTTTAAAGTCATCTGTTTCTTACTAGTGCAATAAAGATTGTATTGTTATCAAACACAAGTAATTTATGGTTGTTAGACTCATCGATGCCATCTGAGAAAACCGCCCGGGGCATGCAGATTTGTTACCACTTTTACCTGGATCTGATCTGCTTCGGGCGGTTTTTTCAGATGGTATCGAAGTTAGACCATAAATTACTTGCTTTTGGTAACAACAATTAAATCTTTATTGCACTACTAATAAACAGATGACTTGCTTTAAAGTCAGGTTTGCCAATATTGGTTTGGAACAATATACCTATGACCCTTTACCCAATGAAGAACGTCTGCCATTAAATCAAGAAGGAGAGTGCCGAAATTATCGCTAAGCTCAACATGTTTTTAAAGGTAGCGCCAAAATTACCAACATTCAAAATAAAAACAGAGCCTTCAAGAATGACTTGAACTCACGTGACTATGTAACAAAAATAAAAAATTTAATAAACTGAATGTTACGCTTTTAATGAAGGGAAAGTTAATCGTTTAGTAACATTTGCGTTCAACATTTTCAACTGTGTATCAACGTGGGTTGAGATTATACATAAAGGCACCGTATTGAACTTAATAAGATTAAAAAATAAATAAACACAAGATGTAGTCATAGCGGGAAATCGCTGGCAAATACGATCGATTTTAGGTTTCAGTCGGGCTAGTCCGTTGCAATTCTATTTAGTCGTCATAAAATTTTATAATCTTCGTTATGAATGACTGTGTGAATCATGAATCCCACTGTCTAATTTATTTATGAGTTTTGAAAATCCACAACCTCAAATCACAAATTTTTTGCTTGGAAGATAATATTCAAAACTTGTCAAAATTTTTAAAGTATTAAATTAAAAGCTTAAAAAATCAGCTGAATAAAGCTGAATAAAGTTTAGATCTATTGCCAGGTTTTGGTGAGTATAGCTGCTTCGCCACGTACTTCTTTGTTCAGTTAGTTTAAATGAAAACATTTTTTAAACTATCGAAGGTGTTCTTCTATTTTTATGTTTTTTCTTTCTTGTTTTATCTCTTCTAGTTGTTGTTTATTACGTTTGTAGATTCTGTTTTTTCTAGTTGCAGTTTTTTTAATTTTTCTGAAGAATTTTTTTTTCTTTTAAAATCTACTTTTATTTGAAAATAAAATGTAATTATTATTTTTGAAGTTTTTCTGAATTATTCTTTTTCCAGAATCTTTCTTCGTTTTTTATTTTTTTTAATCATATTTTAGGTTTCTTTTTAGTCTTTGTTTTTTAAGTTTTGCTAATCCTTTTTTAGATTGCAGTTTTTTCTTCTTTTTGTTTTTTAAATTCTTTTGGATCTTTTTATTATTCGACAATCTTTCATTCTCTTTTAAAATAATTACTTTTCAGTGTTAGTTTTCCTTTTTTCTTTCTATTGTCGTCTTTCGAGTTTTTCTGAAACTTGCTTTGTACTTCCAGAATTTTTTTGTTCTTTTTAACGTAGTTTTGCGTATAATCGTCATTTTTTTATTACTTTGTTTTCTACAGTCGTCGTTTCGAATTTAATAATTAGTAAAAGAAAACCAAAGGAAAAAAAATTGTTTATAAAACAAGTGTTGAATCAGGATAAAAAATAGGGTTAAAACAGTAAATACACTCAGAGTCATTAAAATTGTTACAGTAAAGTTCACCTAATAAAAAATAACGAATTATAAAAATTTAGACCCAAAATTTTAAATAGTTGTAATTATTATACAAATAATTTTTTTGCAACATTTTTAGGGGTAAGATGCTTTTTTTAATTTTTCTTGTTTTTTTGCCTGTTTATCTTTAAGAGGTAAATAAATTGATAATTCAAGAAGTAGTCAAAATAAATTTGCAGTATGGCGGTTAGTCGAAAGGTAATTTAATATAACTATTAGGTCTAAAGTCAAAAAAAAATCGCTAATAAAAAAACCTTTAAAAGGATAATAATTTATATCAAAAAATTTCAAAAAAATTTATTATAAACAGTCGATTTTTTACAAAAGTTAAAGTCGTGCACCAAAAAAATAGAAAACACACTTATTAAGATATTTCCCGTGACCATAAAATTATCTGTTATTAGTTATTACTTGTTGGTTTTACAAGATTTAGCTATTTCAACAATTTCTGATTCTTTATAGGTTTAATAAATCAATTTAATTGTAGAACCAAACAATTTCTTGTTGAACAATCATTAAACAAGTGATTATTTTACGTAAAACTCATAAAAGTGAAAACATATCTAACTGAAGCGGACATAATTTTAATTTTTTGTTTATAACATGTGTTGTTTGCTAAATTAATAATTCATTTATCCTCTCTCTACTTACATAAGTTTTTGTACAAGATATAGTAACTGAGTAAATCTGTATGTACAATTTTAACTTTGTTTTGAATAAGACACCAGAAGAAAGTTTTTTTTTTTAAATATTGTAATTGTCTCTGACACGAAAATAATGAAACCCACATTCTTCATTCACTAATGCTTAATGTAAATGTCGTCTAGAAATTCCCCTTGTGTGATAGTGGTCAATTTACTATATTGCGCCAACATAATAAAGGTCAACAATAAAATTAGCTAGAATATAAGGGCCTAAAGCAACTGTTTTCCTATGAGTCGAAACATTAAACGCCAATTGTAAATTATACGCATTGCCATTCACATAAGAAAATTGATGCATTCGCGTGAGTTTATGTGTTAAAAGAGAGGGTTATACGGGTTTTGCACGTTACTGTTTGTGCAGGTGAAATAACTGCTGTATTCATAACGCGAATTAAACGACATTGTGGCCATTCTATCGCTCCGAACATCTTAAATTATGCGCGAAATTTACATAAACATGGACTTAATTAATTCTTTACCAGATTTCTTACATTTTTTGTACCATGAGATTTAATGTCAGAGGAAAATAAACAAATTATTTGACATCAACTCTCATTTAATGTGTAATTAGAAATGTAGTCCTGTTTGTAATAAAGTTTCTTTAACCAACTTAATTTCAATCAATATACCGGCCGGAATCAAAGTTGTGTAGAAATTATACCAAGTTAATTTTTTACGTCGTTGAAAAGATGCTAAATACCCAAACTTGTCTTATCCAAATTTTTATAGTCTTGGGGATATATAATGTAAAAGTTTTTACTAAAAAACATTGTTGTCAAAAATCGTGTAACCCCAAAAAAATGCATTTTTGAACAATCACCAATACTTATTAAGGAAAATTTGGGTTTTCAGAAGTGTGTTAACGAAGACAAGTAAAGTGAAATTTCTGCACATATTTAAGCTATATCAAAAAAATTGCTATAATTCATCATGGTAATTTAAAAAAAAATCTGCATTGTATGTATATCTCAAAAACCATCATCATTTCTATTAGACAAATTTATGTATTTAGCATATTTTCAACCAGAATTATTAGCTTTTCTACACAACATTTAGTTACTCCCTGTATAGCATTTTTAAATTTAGTCTCGTAATTGGGCATTAAAGGATAAAATATTATAAATGACTGATTCCATAGCATGTTACAATTATTGCTTTTTGAAATGCAATAATTATCAATAATTAATTAAATGCAAGTAATTTGTTTTAGTTTTTATTACTTTAATAAATACAATAATTGCTTTACAACAAATTAATTTACAAAAAAAAATACAACAAGCTATATAGAACTGTTATTGATTTTGGGAAAAAATTAAGATCTGCTTAAGTATGAAGTGCGTATAGTGCAAGTATTCAGTAAGTATCTATAAAAAAAAGTGAAAAAATTAAATAAATATTTTTTTATCTTGTATAAATTTCCCACCCGTTATTAATTTCTAATTTCTTAACTACTAATTATAGTTTTTTGAAAAATGAGTTATTTTTAATTTTAGCTAATTTAGAAATTTTGCACGTCATGATTAACGTCGATCAGATGTTAGTTTTATTACTAAAGCCCGCATTAAATATAGCAAAAAGTCCGTCATTGTGGTTAGGAATTGTCAAGGGTATTCTACGGGTAATAAACTCTGGAGGATCACTGGGAAATGTAGGTATATACTCAGTAGGCAATATCGTTTTATGTTTTTCGTTAAAAAATTACATCATAAATTTAAAATTTACTTGTTAAATATTTTCAATAATTGAAATAAAAAATTAGTAGTCAAAATTTTTGATAATAATGGCAAAATAAAATTTCTTGTTTTTTATTATGTTATTGTAAAGACGATTTTTGGCCTCCAAAAGCGACAAGTTTACAAGGATTTGTAAATTACCCTAGAGCTAGAAACATCAAGTGTCTGTGGTGCATACGACATTTTATGTTTCACTGTAAATAATTAAATGAATTAAAATTTTTAAATATAGAAAGTCACAATAAATACATATAACATTTATTATCATTATGGCATAAAACACAAAAAACGTTCGTAGGTAGTATCATGGTTCACCAATAATATCTCATCTCTAGCAGATAATGCTTAGGTGAAACATAAACTGTTCTAACAGGTAAAAGAGAATGAGTCAAGTTTTATTACCCTCTTAAAAATCGGGACTAATTAATACATTTTGTACACTAGTTTGTGTAACACTGACAACCTGAAAAATATTTAGTCTAACTTTTTAATAAATTGCAACAAACCAAATCAACTGAAACTTCTTAGCTTTCGTATGATTGACAACGTGCCATTAGGTAATCAAAAGCTTTAATTTTTCTCCAAAAACGTGTTCTCGAAAATGTAATCTAACCACCAACTAACACTGAGTTAAGCAATAGTAATAGCCAAAAAACTGTCTATTTAATAACATGATTCAAATTTGTACAGAATGGGGTATTGCACCCTACAGTAGATAAATAAATCAGAATTATTTCCGAATCTCAAATTTGGAACAATCTATATTTGTTAGTAGAATACAATGTTAACAACTCGGTTCTTTATTTTCTATGTCTCCTTTCTTATAAAGAATTTGTCTTACTTAAACATTTTTACCCATATAATTTTTATTATACTCGTACACATCAACTTGAACACTTAGCTACTCTAACTTCATTATAAACAGATACGTTTGATTTCTATTTTATCACTTTTTTCTAGAAAATCTAATTAAATATATTAACGCCCATAAATCTAACTAAAAAATTAGCACGTTGTTGTGAGTAGTCAATTATTCCAATATTTTTATATATTACTGGAATAATTTATAAAAATATTGGTAATAATTAATGATTATTTTGCACCAGAAGTTATAGATATTTGACCATAAATTCAACTGATCTCACGGCCTAACGAACTGTTTTCAGTCAACCCTCTATCCAATAGCCACCCCTAAATGTTTGTTTCAAAGAGCAGCTTATGCCATGTAGAAGCTCATCCGAAAGCTTATAAAAGCTATTTAAAAATTATAAACAAAGTGCGTTACAAATTACAATTATATTTAATAGAAAATTTATTAAATTAGAAGCAACTGTGTGCTTAAAAATTATTTTAATAGAAAGTTTGTAAAAATGAAATTAGACATGAAAAGGCAATATTTAATTTTATTAATTTGCTTTTTGTTTTTACACTGTAATTTACTTTATTTTTCCATTTATCGCTACAATCAAAGTATCTACGAGTACACCTTTTGTTATTTCTTTTCTTCTTTACTTTAGTTGGGCTTTTGTATAATGTATTACTACACAAACCTTAGTAAGAAGAGCAAATAACTTTTGCAATGGAAGCAAATCATTTTTTTCTCTATTTTTACATATAAAAATATTTTTGTCCAATGCTGTATTATTCAAATTTTTTTTGATAACATCATGCTATTGCTTGCTAATGGTTTCTACATACATACGTATAGTAATTAATAAAGACTTTTTTAACAACGTTGTATTCGAAATATGTTATAACCGAGTACGCTATAAACGAAGAATATCTAGGAGTACGTGAAAACCGTGCTCTGTATCATCGGGTTACTATAAAAGCTTTTACCAAAATCTATTCCACAACAAAACCTAATATTAATTAAGCAACAACATCAAAGAAATTCTACAAAAATTTAAAATCTAGTGGTGTCATAGTAAATAAACTTTTTAATATCACTTAATTTTCAATTGTAAAAGTTAAAACAAAATTTTGATTAGGTTTGGTTTGAACATTATGAGTAAAATAAATGTACAAGAATAATGTGATTTGATATAGTTGAGCAACAGTAATAGTAACATTGCCGTTTAGAACAAATTTTAATTTGTTAATTGTCATATGCCCTACAATAAAATATTTTACATTTATTTTTTATTTTATTTGATATAATGATACAATCTGCAGCTCTTTTAAACATCTTTTTTGATGATGGACGAGATCAGCAATAAACTGCTTAAGCACTTTATTTCATTACAATCAATCTCTGTCTCAAGAACCCTTATTATAAATTTACAACTTAAGTCAAAATTTACTACTATCGTTATTTGAAAAAAAAAAGTGTTGTACTGTACCTACTCTTTTCCTTTACAATTTTTTTTGGTGGTTACTTATCAAAATTATATAGTATTTTTTTTAACTTACAACAAAAATTGATAACACTATGACTATAAAATAACTATTAAAAAATCTAATTCAAATTTAGGTATAGAAAAATTTTATCTTTTTTAAAAAAATTAAATTATATTAGATTAAATAAAAAAATATTTTTATAAATCATTTAATATTTTTTTAAATAAAAACCATTGATATACTTTCTTTAATCTTAAAATCTTCTATAATTGCCAAACATTTATAATTTTCTTATATTCTATCCATACCTGTTGTGTATATGTGTATGTCCTTCTAGTCCGGTGGAGGTCCTGCCGCCCAACGAAACCGATTTAACAGGACACTGTTGACATTAACGGCGTGCGACGTCCACGCTACTGGTGTCAGCGGTCAACTTGTGTCGGTCTTCTGTGAGGCATGTGCGTGTGAGGGTCGTAACATCCCGCCCCTTTTGCAAGTTCAAGTTTAGTTTTCAGTCACGATCCGGTCTTCAGATACGTTCAGCTATACACCTCGATGCTATCTCGATTAACGGAAACCGAGCAAGGGATTAATTAGCCGTTAGCGGCACTCACCACAAACGACATGCACAATTTTTGACCAAATCATCCAGACAAATCAGCCGAAAAAAAATTCCCATGAGAATCCGAATTTTACCAAAAAATATCAGATCGAGCTGACTAACTGGAGTCGCAATTACTGATTTTCTGTAAATAATTTTTCGTTTACCAAGTATTTAAATACATTTGATAGATTAAAATCTTTGATAAAAGCAAAATTTTCGAGGAAATAGAGCAATCAATTGCTGACGTAAATGATAAAAGAGGAGGTCGTACTGAAAACTTATTGTGGATCGGAGCTTTGAAGAGCTTGTATGAAAGCTCTGTGAGCCAATACGTGATAACAAGGGGCACGCGCGACCAATCCGCTGCTTCGGTAGTAGACAGATGGACCAATAACATTTTGCTGTTAATTTAGCCCCAAGGTGGCACGCGCTTGCCCTTATTGCTGACTTCCCATGACGCAGACGCTTCTTCACACGCTTCTTGCTGTCTTCCATGCTTTATAATCATCGTGTTTGGTCAACGGCCGCCACCTAGAGATAATTTAGATGTTAAAAGGATAAAATGTTCTTAGTCACGTTCGTTTCGTAAATTGGATATTCCGGAAACGTTATCAGTTGACAAAATATGTTGACGGAAATACGTAAATATATAGCTTGAAGGATAATTAACATTGAAGATAACACAGTTTGCTTCTATCGATCTTAAATTTTGTTAGAGTATCAAAGTAACATTAAATACCTATAGTCTGTTTGTTTAACAAGAGAGACATTAGTAAGCGTTGTACATTTGAAATATTCATTTCAAGTATTTCAGTAGAGTATTTCAAATTTGCAAGGCTTACTAGTAGGTAAAAGCCCACTCTGGTTTAAAAAAATCAGACCAAAGGTGTCTATAAAATACAAATATTAATTTTCAAGTTAATTCAGTAAACAAAATGTTTCAATAGCCTTTACAATATTGTTTTTAAATAAAAAAATAAATTTAAACAATTTTTCGCGATTAAAAACTATGATAGTAAAAGACTCTTTATTATATGATAATCTAGGTAAAAATAGTTAAACTGTGATTTAGAAAAACTCACTTAACTACTGTTTTATTAAAATAATTTACATTATTTTTAAAATTATTAAATTAAGTTAAAATTATAGAGCACATCATATTTGATGGTAAATTAACTTTTAACTGATAACTCATCAGTTAAAAGTTAATCAGTTAAAGTTTAAAGTTAATCAGTGATGAGAGTTACTAAGCTGAGACTAGAGTCATCAGTTACATCCAAAAAATTAAAATAAAGTCTGCTGTTGTAACAATAAAGTTTATTAAAATGAAACGGTTATCAAAAATTAAAGAGCCGAAAAAACATTTTATAACAACTTTTGTTTAATAAGTCTGTTTTGTGGACAATTAATCAAAATTTTCTGTTTGTAAGCTGAAGGCTCACTTGATTAATTTACAAGTAAAGCACTTACAAGTTGTAAGCTAAGATAAACTAATAAACTATAAATAAATTAACAGATAACCGAGCTAAACACTCAAGTAAAATAAACAATAGTAAAATACGCAACTGAGCTGAGAGCAAAATTAACAGAATTAGAAATGAAATAAATAATCGAGTTGACTTCTTAATTAATTAAATCTAAAGAAAAATTATAACAATTATTTAACGCAAATTAGTACGACCTGTGCCCTGTGCCCTTCAAATCTTAAAATGATTGAATAGAAGCTTTTATCTGATCGTGATTTACTGGTATTCGCCAACAAATTAAGAGAAATATGGACCAATTTCTCTAGAATAGGGATTTTAATGGAAACGCGCGAATCTGTAGCTTGTTTATTTATAAAAAAATAAAAACGGTTTTCGGTACGAGTATTGTTCTAACATGGACTACATTTTGACTTTTTTAAATTATTAATTTCGTTCATTTTAAATTTTAAGATTTTTTAATAATTATTTTATATTATTTATAAACATTTTTTTAGAATTACTTCCAGTCATTTTCTAATTAATAATTGGTAGAATGATTGCACTAAATTTGGTTAAAATATTTTTATAAATAAAAGTGCTACAGATTTGCGCGTTTACATTGGAATTCCCATAAGAAAAATGACCTCCATACTCTTCTTAAGTTCTTAATATAAATATGTGACATTTTGTTATAAACATGTTTATTTTTAATTTTTATTAGGTTTTCATAGTTATTCGCTATACAGCGACAGATTTTGAATCCTCAATTAGTATAGCGCCAAAATTGGTTTGAAAAAGTATAATTGTTCTGCTCCTACCTCAATAATAACATGTCCCCTGGAACAGAAAAAAACCTTGTCAGTTATTGGAATTTTCATTTTTGTTGAGACTCTGGTTTTCTGATCTTTATAATTTGCCGTGTTTTCAGTTTTATAACTTTTTTTTCTAAAGCTTGCAAACTTCTAAAACTTTCGAAGATATTTTTCTGTTTTATTAGTAGTTATTTTTCAAATTTTTGTTGTTCTTCTTAACTACAAATCTTTAGTTGTAGTTTTTCAATTTTCTTTAAAAAACTCACTTCGCTCTTCTGGAATTTTTTTTCTTCCAGCCCACATTTTTAAATTTTTTAGAAATTTTTGTTGTTCTTTTACCACGAATTGTTATTTTTCTAATTTCTTTTATTTTACTAGCATTTTTCTTCGTTTTTCTTTTTTTTTTCAGCAAATATCTTTCAACTTTGTTAGAATTTCGTATTTCTTTTCTTTTTCTACTAATTGACATCTTTTGCTTTTTTGATCAAACTTCTCAAACAGTAAATGAATCTGTTTCTTTATTTTTCATGTCTGACCTCTTATTCCTCTTTTCAAATTTCTTAAAATAATTTAAGATAAATTTGCTAAAATTAATCAAGCATCAGGATGAGTTATTTATCTAATAAAAATCAGTTAAAATAATGCTTTAAAGTATAACAACTCTGATAAAAAAAATAACAGATCCCTTAATTTTTAAGCCTGGCAAGCAGATAAAAGTAAATATTTGTTGATTGATTTTTTAGTAGTTAACCTGTAATTAAATTACAAAATTGTTGATCACTATGTAATATAAATCGTTTTAACTCCTAATAACCCCTAATTGCTTTTATATTACTGTATTTAATGACATAATTAGCAATAATTTGAGTGACAAAATTAATTTCAATCTTGCAGGTAAGCACACAGTAATTTAAAAACATTCATGAAATGCAACTTCTAAAACCCAGTCTGTTGGTAAAAAGCAGTTGACAATGACTCCTAATGATACTCCTCTTGTCTATCTCGATAGCGTGCGTAAAATTTTTTTAATGGCCATTTCTGCACTCCTCTTATAATCGGTAGAACAGTCTATCTTTGCCTCATTTCTATATTTTTCGTTTCATATCACGAAAAAATAATTACAAGCCTCAGATCCCATCAAAACCCCGTCGACAGCCAACCAGACGTAGATTTGTGTGTCATTAGTAACCTGCCCGAGATTTGGCAGATGCACGAAAGAATTGCACACGCATTTTGAAGAAACGTGTCAATCGCCTGGAGTTGGCTCCATAAAGTTTGGAAAAAACGATAAAAACAATTAGCCAAAATTCTGCTAATCTCTGCGACGGCTTTACAAATGTTTCAGATATTACTTGATAGTACTTACTACTAGCAATGAAGGAATTTGGGAAAACGTATTAATCTATCTATAATTCTGAAAGAAGACAGTAATCAAATAAAATTGTCTTTGTTTAACAGTATAATAATTTGAAAAAGTGCAAAAGTTCTCTCAGCGGAAAAGACTTTCTATAAAAGGAAAATGTATTAAACAATGAAAAATTTATAGTTTGTCTTATTTACTTTATGGAGTTTGCTTTAAATATTTATTAACAATAGTGCTCTAAATTAAATTCATATGTAAATACCACAATAATAACAATCTAAAATTTTTAATGATGACGTAAATTTATTCGTATGTGGCCGCGGGTTGAGTAAGTTTTTTTCTAACTGTAGAATCAACTTCGCACAGATGAACTATACCTCCAAGACATCGGCCGTCCGCCCATCGCTCTCGTCTCAATTATCCGCTATAAAACCGCTTTTTTATTAATGAGTCCGGTAACGAAGTTGCAGAAGTTAACGCCGATCGCTTTAATTTTATAACTTTTTATTACTTCATTGCTTATTCTTTTCAATTACGCTGATTGCGGGTTTATTAGCCCCTTTGGCGCGAAATCGGTCATGTATAACAGCAGCGGTCGCGCTACACCGATCCCATTTCAACCCTCAAACATGTCAACATTTGCCAAACAGGCCATTATTACCGAATAATGCGAAATGTGACTCCAGAGGCCTCGCAGTAATAAAGAAATGCACCACCCCTGGACAACAATTAGCCCTCGACCTTGGAGATAATGGCAGATGCCGGTCGCGTGCGACAATTTTCCAAAAATTGAAAAAATAAATTACGGCGAGTTTCAGCACGAAAGAAGCCTAAACATTTTTACACACACGTATTTTTAGCGGCTTCATTATCTAATCTTGATAGTTGCTTAATTAAGATATAATTTAAGTAGAGCTATAATAGCAACATGTTAATCTTGATCTTAAATTAAGTACGTTTTTACGAAGGGATGTGTTAAGTTTTTAGGCGGTGATTTTTGACAGATAAGATGCACCCGGCCGAGTTATTAAAGAGCACGAGTCAGCGACTCGTCTTAATGATTTCACGAAAAAAACTCAAATGTCAATCTCGTCAAAAGCCACTAAATAAAACATTGCACAATACATCAATCAGGCTATCATCACCCCATGCCCGGTTTTAATTCAGAACCACCAGCCGTAACCACAGCACGTTGGCACTTCATTTCAAATGAATTATGAGAAGTGTACATCTGTGGGTGGTATTACTCTGACTAGCAACATTTATTACTGATTAGATTTCCACTGGAGATTTGTTAAAGATTGCACTTGTGTTACAAAGGATAATAGTAAAACTTTCACAGATGAGAAAGTGCTGTTTGTTAAACATGATACGACGGCCAATGATTTTCTGGCATGTGATAATAATAGCGTAATTAATCCATGCTGGATTAAATAAGACGGATATTATTGTTTACAGTATGAGAAATACAGGAAAAGCTCATGTTTTGTGGGTAGGAGACAAACCCGAACACCTGACGGGTGTAATTGGGAAATGAGCTTATCTAAAGATCTTTAACAATTTATTATTTGGGTACACGCATCGTAATTAATTACAATTACATATTTTAGGACTAAATTGTTAACGTATTTGTACGTATTAATTAACCTGAATTAAATTATCGTATTTTATTGCGTTTGGTAATTGTTTAGTGACTGTTAGTTGTAAAACTATCGCTGTAAAAAATTGCAGAAATGGTTAAGCTCTAGATAACTTGAGGTCAGATGTACCAATATATTATTCTTTTTTTGTTGCATAAATAAAATATTTAAAATTTTTCTTTTCTATGGCAACATGTATGTTACACTTCCTTTAAATATCTACAAGAAATTAATAAAATACAGTAGTAGTTGAAATTATTAAGAATTATAAAAAAATTATAAAGGAGTAGATCTAAAATCAAGTGTTTAAACAAAACAAGAACCGATAAAAATATAGAATGAAGCTAAAATACGTAGGAATAAAATAGAATTTATCTAAGAAATTATCCAAATCCACTTCCTGGTATACTGTTTCTATTTTCTTTCCGTCTGTCATAAAATTTTATAGATTTCTTAAAACCCAGAATGGTCAATTTTGTTTCAGACAAGAGCATTTTTTACACTATATTATGGCACTCCCAGTAAACCCCCAACTCGCACACACCCTAACTTTGAAATGTAAAATAACATTAGCGATAACATTAACATTGTGATACCTCAGATAAAAGCTCTTTTAATAAGATTTTTAAAACATTTTATGAAAATTGAATTGAACCATCGGTTCATGAGATATCCGCAAAAGATAATCTTTCCGACTAGTAATTTCTTCTGAGAACTATTAAAAGAAATGTATAAATTTTATTAAAATGAATATTTAAAATAAGTACCATTAGTTTTTATACAAAATAAAGACAAAACTCAAACGCATTTCTAACAGATTTAAAAATTTGGGGTGTCAATTGCCTACGCATTGTGGACGATTCTGCGGTGCAGTTGGTCTAATAAATCTAGTTGAATAAACTTTCGAATCTAGGTGTTTCCACAAAAAGATATCTAAAACGTAAAAATTTGGAAATCAGCTATTCGAGAAGGCTCCTTTTTCCAATCCAATATAATTTATCACCAAGTTGTTAAACTAATAGAAAAGATACCTTTTTGTCAGAAAATGATGTTGTTTTTTAAAAAGACGGTGCTCCTCTTTACTATGTCGTAGCTCCTGTGACCCTGTGAGACAATTTTTGGATGCACACTTCGCGAATCACTGGATTAGAAGAATATGTTGAATACGGCACTAAAGCTGATTTAATGCCTTGCCTAGCTTCAAAGACTCAGCTGCAAGTCACGGCATTAAATCACATGCTTTATTGCCTAATTAAACAACCATTTCAAGGTCATTATGTAGATAGTTGTCAAAATTTTTATTTAAAATTTAACTGATCTAACTGGTATTTCAAAAATAATGATGGTAATTTAATAATGGTATATTTGTCGATATTTCAGAAAATATTTAAGACAAACAAAAATGGCGACAGCTTCTAAAATCTCAGAAGTTTGGGCGTCAAAAGACAAATTTTAAGACAACTTAAGACAAGATATTGATATCTCAAAAACTATGATTCAGAAATAAATTAATAACAAATTTATAATATTCTAGCAATCTTGTGTCACATTAAATACATTTCATTTTGTCTTTTCCAAAACCTCATTTTGGTTTCCTCTTTCTTCCACTTTTCTTCAAGCCGATATCTTTTAACATCTAGTATTTTTTGTAACACATACTCTGAAATTTAAAAATTAAAGTTTTATGTGTTCTTAAAGTTCTTAAAATTTAAAAATTAAATGTAAAAACTTGTAATTTCTTGGAACAAGAGTTAATATATAAAAAGGTTATTAAAAAAACATATAAAAAATAGATTACAAATTAGGTTCTCTTTAATGACGTTTTAACAGAAAAAGATTTCCATTATCTTTAGATTTAAAAAATGTCTAACAATATGACATTATTCACTTGTCTGGTAGAAGGAAGACAATCTTATTCAAAAAAACATTACTCTGTGTGATGTTTCTTTTTCTAAGGAAAGCAAACGTTTTGTCACTATTTCTTTTCCCTCTTCAGGTCAATGATATTTGTATAATTATTGTTCACCAGCAAGAAATGATATATCTAACGAAAAGTAACAGGTAAAATCATAATTGATTTTAATATATTAATAATTATTAATTTAACCCACTGACAGTGCTATATCAAAAAAAGATAATAAAAACGTTTTTGTTCTTCTAAAATTTTTCCTTTATTTTTCTTCCAGCAGGCATTTCTAAACTTTCTTTAAAATCTTCAGTTGTTTTTTTCTACTAGTCTCAAATAGGTATATCCAGAATTTTTTTTTCTTTTTTCTTTTCTTCCATGGAACCTTTTTCAACTTCTGAACGATTCTTTTGCTTTTCTTTTACTACGAATAGTTGTTTCGCAGATTTTTTTCTTACAAGCGCCGTATTTTAAACTGTTTTAGAATCTTCTTTTACTACCATAATCTACTCTTTTTTTCCAGAGCCTTTTGTTGTTCTATTTTTGTTCCAGTTCATGTGTTTCTGTTTTTTCAGTTTTTTTTATTGCTCCTTTTTCTTAATAATCGTCGTTTTTTAATTTTTTTTCTCCCATAAGTAGTTATTCGAGCTATTCTAAAATATTTCTTTGATCTTCCAAGGCATTTCTTTACACTTCCCAAACTTTCTTTTTTCTTTAATTCTTTTTTTTTCACCCGACGCCTTTCAACTTCTACAATTTTTTTTCATCTTTATTTTCGTCCAAGCGGCGTTTTTTGATCGAGCTTTTGAAACAGTAAACAAAAATGTTCTTCTAAAGTCCACTTCTGCCCCTTCTATCTTCTCTAAATTTGGCAGAAAATGTTTTAGATTTTTAACCGAATTATTTAAGCTGTACGTATTTTTGTTACCCCAGCAAACTTTTTCTCTCGGTGTCTATATACATATTCCGTAGACAATACCTAAATATATATTTATTTCAAATCCCAAAAAAAAAAAAAAACAATAAAACTACGTGTTGTTACTTACTTTTGACAATATATTCATAGTCCTTCGAGACAATCGTAGATCTATATATTACCACAACTAACTTTTTCAAGCATTGTGGCATAAGGGTGCGTTCCAATGGTAACTTTAGGACAAAACATCCAACTACTACTATGAAATAAAAAAGAATTCTAGGTTTTAAGACAGTCATCAAACCAATCAATACTTTTACTCGAATCAGAAACATGAACAGTAACCAAAAGACAAAAGATAGATTAATAACGAGAGCAACGAAGTTTTGATAATAGTCAAAAATAAAACAAAAAACGCAAAAATTTTAAATTAAACTATTAGAAAACACTTAAAAATAAAATCTATTTCTCACCAGAGATGTTTGTTTTTATTAGTTAAATCAATTATTATTATTAATCAGGTAAGATATTAAACAGTCGTAACTTTTCTCAAAAATGACAGTGCGTACCTGTGTCAAGTGAACGGATAATAGATAAATCTTAATCTAAAGTAATGCTTAATTTTCGGCATGAATAATTTATTGTTTGCTTAATTATAATAATCATAAACGATTTGAATACAACAAAGCTGTTTAATTCAAGAACCTAACAGTTATTGTTTAATTTCATAACACTTAAAGCAAATTTCTCACATACATTCACTATCTAATGGTGCCATTCACAAACACATGCCGACTGTATCTTGGATGGTCATTGATGGCTTGCGAAGTTACGACCATCGACAGGTGAAGCATTATATTCCAGAAAGTGAATGGATACTTGAAAAATTTATCTAATAACGTTTAACGAAATATAACAAGTGTTCCAAATCTTTTCTTATCGAGTTACTTTTGCCAGTGAAAGCGTAGGGCTTAGATAAATGTTGTAAAATGCTCAGTTCATGATAGAACAATACAAAAATTTGAGGCATTATATGAAATAATGTTTGTCTAAAAATAATTAATTGAAAAATTAAATACAAATTAAAAAACTTTGGCTAAAAGAATATGAAGGTGTATAGGTAACTTGATGACGAAATATTTGGATACTTATTTTAAAATTAATTATTCATTTGTTAAAAAATAATTTTTATACTTTTTATTTTTGTTTTCATGCTACTATTTTTAGAAAAACTGGCATATACGTACGTTTTATCGATAAAATTATAATGCAAGCCACTCAGTTTCCTCTAGTTTAAAACTCTAGTTGAATAACAATTTATTGTACTTCGATTAACTGTAGCAAACTGATTGCATTTAAATTTAAATCAAACTGTAGTAAAGCTTGATAGCAAATAATTGTCCTCTATAAAATCATGAAACTTCTTTATCACTAACAAAATTTACGCTTTATTTGAATGACATTTTTTAGAATTAATTAGTAGCACCTGCAAAAACCATTAGAAACCAAGCAAATTTATCGAAAGTTTATTATCAATAAACAGATCGAAGATTTATTTGAAAATTTGAAAGTTTTATTAAAACCTTTAATTGATCCAGTTTTAATAACACTATAAAAATATTTAATACCTTTTCACTATTTTATTGACCAAAGTTGTTGTTTAGGAGATTTTTCTACACAAACCGTCTGGACTTACTAAAATGGAAATGTACAATTAAATTGAATCGTACATTATGTAAATTAATGACTTCATAAAAGTTGCTCATTAGCACATTTTGTTCGTCAAGTGCACACTTATTCAATTATGCTTAATAACAATTTAGGAGATTTGAGTTAATTATTAATCTTAAAGCGAAAAGAATATAATCCAATTATTTAGTAATAAAAATTCAAGAGAGCAACGTTTCCAATTAGGAACAGATAGTATTTTAATTTACCCTAATCTGTATGAAACAATATTCGTGATTTGTTATTTTTGACCTGGATTTAGAACTCTTGGTGCAATTTATCACGAACAAATTTTAAATTAGAATAATTGACGTCGGTGAACGTAATATTTACGAAACGATGTCATTACGATACCATTGTTATTGTTAATCTTGCAATGCAAACGCATGAAATCATATTGCACTCAGGAAACATCCAGGGATATGTAAAGATAACTCGGGTGAAAGTGCTTAGAATAAACTGGGTTACCAAACTCCGCTTGGCCTCAAAATGATTGATGCTTAGAGTGTCTGGAGTGTAAAAATTTGCCTTTAGCTTAATAAAACTATATTCTACAAGAAATCTGCAAAACTGCAAAAATTGCAACAAAACTGATTTTTGTGTTGACCTTTATTATTTAGATGTCTTATTAAACATATCCTCTAAGGTATCTACCTATAATTTGAACCGTTTTTATCAACTTATCAACATTATATTATTAAAAAAAACGTAGTTTATGAAATTATAACCAAAAAAGGTCCCTAAACTTTGTGTCGTAGAATTAATGGGTTCAAAAATGTAGTGGGTGTTTCTTTTATAGAGCTTTTAATTAGCTTTAAAAAGTAATTTTACTGATTTTTTACAGTAATTATAAATACACACTGTATACAAAGAATTTTAAAATAATTACTTATTAGATTGCAATTTTTGAACATCAGCTTTAACACGAAAAACGTAGAATAAAAAATTAAAATACCCAAAAATAAGAGTAAATTAAAAGAGGTAAAAGAGTAAATTGTATACATTAACCAAGATTCAACAAAGCAAGAAAAAGAAATTCAAGATATGATAAAAATGTGAGAAAAGGTAGAAAACAAAAGCAAAATTAGCTTGAGAAAGTTTTTTATTAATAGAAAGAAATACAAATGATATAAAGACAGTTGTGGCCTAGGAGAAGCGGATAACCATGACAGAAAAAAAAACTAAAATATTTAATAAAAAAGAATGATTTAAAGATGACACAATAATAAAATAAAGACTTGGTGACGATAGATAATCAACTAAGAACAAGAAAGCTTTTGAGTTTTTGTTAATTCCTAAACAAACACTGACTTTGCTGCCGCATATAGAACGCTTTTTTTTGAACCTACGATTTACAACAATAAAACGCTATTTCTGCTGTCACAAATTTTCAGCGGTACAAAATAGCAACACAATTTCCCGACTTTTAAAAAGATAAACAGTTAATATAGCCGTTGCCACATATTTATAAATTTATGTCATCTCAAAATTTCCGATTCCTAATAATGTGGCTTAAGTACATAAAAAAAGTACATAAAAAACAGTTGTGACACTAAAAGATATTTCTAATTAACTTAGTTCTTTAGCCAATTAACCTTCTGGGTTAAGGTAAGATAAATAAGGATTTTTCACAATAACTGGCGTTTCTGACGAATGGATGACAAAGCAATAACAGTTCTCGACAAAGCGGCATTTTAAAACTTGTTTTCATAGCTAACTAGACCAAGAAATATTTAAACACTTTGTATAACAATAAGATTTAGTCAAAATTGCAGAAAGAAGTTTATTACACTATTTTATTTTAGATTGATGTTACAAAGAAACCACTAACTATTTTATTTGGGAAATTAACAAGATGATATTATTGATATGACAAGATTTGATTAAAGAAGACAAAGTTTTCTTAATTTTGCAACATTCTTGTGAAGAGCATCATAAAATATTGTTAGACCCAACTGCCAACCATTTCACTACACGATATTTGTTAAAAAAGAGTGAAATTAACAAAACAGCTTTTACTGTGTGGCCTCAAAATGATTGATGTTTAATTAAATGACTAGAGTGTAAAAATTTTTTTAGTAGTCGTATTGTTGTGTAATAATTATTAGTTCATCTACTTCCGTTAATCTAGACGTTTAGTTTCTGAAAAAATACCACTGACACTTTCTACAAGCATTGTCGCTGAAAGGAAAAACTGGAATGGCAGTGACAAAAATCATGATGTCTTGTGAAAATTAGCACTTTGTCATTTTGTTGGTTATAGCTTGTCACACCTGTCATGCGGCAAGGCCGAAATTAACACAAAAGCTCATCGCTTTCATGAAAATAAAATATCGCCCACCTGCAAACTCTAAATGCAAAATAATCTGAAATTGGTCGAAAGATATTTTTCATGGTCGTCCTTCGCGAGCCCACAATAAAATTAATCTTGAAAATGAAACTATTAGTTGATAATTTGATCCGAAGCTTAACGATTGTTTCAAATTTACACCTGCAATCATTTTTCACTACCACCATAAAACTTTTACGATTTTTTTCAGCAATTTGCTTATCAACGCTTTCAATTTTATGTTATCTAGTTTTATCGCTAACTTCGCCACCGGAATATTTGCGCGCAGACACAATTCAAAATTTAAATTTTCCGAGAGAGTGAAACGACAAATTTCACAACGCAATTTGTTGTGCCAATTACTTTAATTGCCTCTGTTATAGACATTTTATTTGAGAGAATTATATCAGAGATTAATATATTTGTTAGTATTCAGTAATATAACAATTCAAGTTCTCGCAGTTTTTAGAATTAGTAAAATGTTGCCTTTGTCTTATAACTGCATAAAAATAATAGCGTTTTTGTTTTTATTAATTTGTGTGTAGCTTCTAATATCAGCAAAATTACTATTCAGATTTATAAATTACTAAACTAAACTAAAAATAAAAATAATTGTCTTCAGTTTTTAAATTAGTAAAATGTCGCTCGGGACCAACAATATGAAAAAATATTACTTTTAAATTTGTAAAAAATGTTATCTCCAACTTCGAAAATTAGTAAAATACGACTTTGGACTAAAACTACAAAAACAATGTCGTATATGTCTCTTTATTAAATTAAAAGTTGCTTCTGAAATTAACAAAATTACGACTGTGGGTTTCACAATTTGGAAAATTTCACCTCCGAAGACAAAACTTAAAATAAATAGATTAAGGTCTTTATTGCGGTAGTAACATTAGGCAAAATTTATAAAAATAATAGTCATATAATTTTTCTAGAAGGAACGCTACCTTTAAAAATAATTTTTGAGTTTGTTAGACTTTAATACATAGTATAAATAGGCGCTCTTGAAACTTAATTACCGATTTTGATTTCGTAAAAGAGGAATACTTAATGGAAAGAAAGTATGATCGTGTTGGTGAATGTGAACCAGAATTTATGTTAATTCTCTTGTAGAAAAAGTTAAAAAGAAAAAATTCTTACATAAAACCTTGCTCTTAGCACTTTTCATACCTTGATGCTAATATCAAATGCAACAAAACATCCAAGCATCTTTCAGCCCCTTTAAACAGTAAACAACATTCTAATCACGTTTAGCAACTTTTACTTGCCGTCGAAACGATAACAACATCAAGAGCCAAGTAAAAATCCTATAATAAATTATACTAACACCTACGGTCAATTATTTTCCACAAGACGATTCTTACATTAAATCAGAGAGAGTCCAGTCTACTTGCATAATTCATAACATAACGAATTTTATGTAAAATAATTAAAAAGAGCATTGCCCCAGTAAAATCACGCATCGCTTCAATTTTAATTTGGAAAATAGCAGACTAATTAACGTTCACATTTTTCGGCAATTACAAAGTATAATTTACCCAATAATTACACGGATCTCTTCCTGGAATTAACGAATTTGATACACCAAAAATCAAATCATTTTTTATAAAAATCAATTATTTAACAATATTACATCAAATTTAAACTAGTTAGGCATTTCTGGACTGAATGGTGTCATTTTTTGCGTCTTAATTAACAAACCTTTCCTGAAATACTTAACCGACTACCAGAAAAAAACTCTTGTATTTATTTAAATTTTTGTATTACGTTAAAATGTGGGTCTAGTAATTATTCAAATCAGACAAACTAATCAATAAATGCAAGTAGGTAATACATGTTATGATCATATTGAAGTAAATAAATAACAAAATCAAAGTACTATTAATCAATTTAATGTATGTGGCTCAGATTTTTTCTTGTACTTAATGATACATTTACTTTTCCCATGATGATTACTTGCTCCTTCATAACAGTTGTTATTGCACAAAATGCATAATAACATTAAAGTGTTACAATGTGTGTACATCAGTTTAAATGCTAGGAAAATTACTAAAGTGATCCACAAATTTGCATACGAGTCAAGTGATATTTTCGTGTGTTATTATAGTAAATGTCAATAGTAAAATATTTCATAAAGAAAAAGGAAAGTATTAATTTGTGTTTTCCATTTGTCCTAGTTATGAAAATGTCTGTCTGTGTTAAAAATATGTAAGCAGTACCAAGTGTTTGTTTATCTCGTTCGAAATATATCAGCTCCTAATAAAGTGTGATTCTAAAAAAATATTGCATAAGAAGATTTAACGGATGTGGAAGTGAAACCCTCTGGTGGTGAACGACTGTTACACATGAGAAAGTACGTCTACGGTACCATATAAAAGCCTCCGGCGCGGCTTCAACGGCACAGAGCCTTCCACATCTCCAATCATGAAGGCCTTGGTGAGTACTGCCTCGGAGTGCAGTGTACCTGTGATAGTGATAAAAAAAATAGTGAATCAACGTCAACGTGCTTAGTGAGCAAACAAAAATCGGATTATCCGTGTGTTATGCGTTGATGTTTGTTCACTGTTTTTTATTTAAAAGAATTGTTTTAATTGTAAGTTTTTTTGTTTAGATTGTATTGAGCGCTGTGTGCCTGTGCGTGGCTCTAGCTGCTGAACCTGAAAAGAAAGAGGCAAAGCAGGAGACCAAGAAACAGGATAAACGCGGGCTCATCGGGCTCGGCGATGGCGGATTTGGTGGCGGAGACTTTGGTGGTGGACACGAATTCGGAGGCGGCGGTGGCATCGAGTTTGGAGGCCACGGTGGCTTCGAGGGAGGTCAAGGAGGCGGCTTTGAAGGAGGCCATGGCGGTTTCGAAGGAATTGGGGGCGGAGATATTGGAGGTGGTGAACATGAACACCACCACCACGAACACGTCAAAACCGTAGTCGTAGAGAAAAAGGTCCCAGTGCCTTACCATGTAACCAAACACGTGCCCTACACCGTAGAAAAGAAGGTACCTTACGAGGTTAAAGTACCTGTTCCACAACCCTACACTGTAGAAAAGAAAATTCCCGTGCCAGTTAAAGAATACATCAAGGTGCCTTACATTGTCCCTCAACCTTATGAGGTCATTAAGAAGATCCCTTATGAAGTCAAAGTCCCAGTGCCAAGGCCCTACGAAGTCAAAGTACACGTTCCTCAGCCCTACACTGTCGAAAAGAAAGTCCCAGTTCCAGTCAAAGTGCCCGTACCACAGCCCTATACCGTCGAAAAGAAAGTTCCGTATCCAGTCAAGGTAGAAATTCCGGTACCACAACCCTACACCGTGATCAAAAAGGTACCTTACGAAGTTAAGGTTCCTGTGGATAGGCCCTATCCTGTGCACGTACCCAAACCATACCCAGTCACTGTAGAAAAACATATTCCTGTACCAGTTGAAAAACCAGTACCTTACGAGGTTAAGGTACCTGTTGATAAGCCCTACCCTGTGGAAGTACCTAAACCAGTACCTTACCACGTTAAAGTACCCGTTCCTCAACCCTACACCGTTGAGAAGAAGGTGCCAGTTGAAATCGAAAAACCAGTACCTGTACCAGTTAAGGTACATGTAGATAAACCATACCCCGTCTACAAGGAAATCCCATACCCAGTAGAAAAACCAGTACCCTATCCCGTAAAAGTCCCCGTGCACATCCCCGTTAAGGTCCATCACCACCACCATGAAGAATCTGGTGGATTTGAAGGATCTTATGGAGGAGGGTTTCATCACTAGTTGTTGTTAGCTCGTTATTAATTGTTATGTAATTGCTATTTTTTATACTTGTGCTTGTTAACGCGCTGAAAAAAAAAATCCTTCATTTCGACATTTGCTCAATTTGAATCATTTCCTCATTAAATTCATAAAGCGTGCAGTATTATTACTTAGAAACTGTGTTAATTAGTATAATTTATCTACTTTTATAATAAATCATTTCTACGTACGACTGAGTTTTATTTATATGCGAGATTACTAGAGCAAACTATAGCATATGTTTAGCGAGAAAGCGCCGCTTTAAAATTGAAAGTATTATTACTTAATTAGTAATCGGGTGCTGCTTATAATAATACACATTAGTGAATATAGAAAGTCAACATTCAGATTCTAGAACAAATGTTTAGTTAATGCGTATTTTTCAACGCATGTACTTTGATTTAGAACAGTTACGGAGAAAGTGGAAAAGAAGATGACCGCTGGTTATTCAACAACGTGTACTTGTATTGACTATTACAGCACAACTTAGAAACTTGCTGTAATTACCAAAATTTAAAAAAAAGAACATCAAAACTTGAAAGATTTCCATTTCTCCTTATATAACACCCATCAGTAGCAATGAAAAAATCCTTATATGCAGGTGAGTATAATTACTACATCCGCATAATCTAAATTTCCCGCATGCTCTTCTATTTACTTCAAACCAACATCTTAAACGAATTGTACGTTACACAATAATTTCTACTAAACTTTCAAGTAAGATATTACTTTATCGTATGTCGTTCTAGGTGAAAGATTGCCATTAATCACGTGCTACAAACTATTAACAAGCGTTAGTTCTAACATGAATTTTCCGGTAAAAACATTTCTTGTCACCATAAGTAATTATTTCAGAGCACGTAAAACTATGTATGCTGCACTCGATAAAGATATAAAATTTTCAAGTCACCGGAGGCAAAACTGTCACTCTTTGTGAATATCGAGAGCTCTTATGCTTTCGCTTTCAGGATCAAGTGTCTTCTCTAATTGCATAAATATTTTTACAGAGGTTTAAGTAAATTACATCCGGTTTCTAACCGTTTATTACATTTCAATAGATAAGTGTGAAATAGGATGTATTTCTTAGTTGGAGATTATGAAAATATTGAAAAATGGTGTCATCTAAAACAAAGACGATTTCTATATTAATGCAGTAATAAGAAGTGAAACGCAATGCAGTGTTTTGTTGCCACATGACTGTCCCTCTTATTTTGCGTAATACAATATAAGAGTAATAAATAATAATTTGACATATTGTAATAAATTATTATTACTAATCATAATCTAACTCATAAATACATAATAACATGTCTACAAGGCAAATAAATGATAAATTTGGAATCAATTTCACTATTAATAAATCAAATTAATTATTTTAAGCAATTTGTTTCTGTAAAATATTTTTGATCTATTAAAAACGTAGGTACTTATAATAATTATATGTATGTTCTCAAGCAACATAAAAAAATTTGCTGCATCACTAATGCTATGTTCAATAAACCTTATTTATAAGCCTGTAGCACATCTGTTGCTCTTTCTAAACGTAATTGGTTTTAATTAAACATATAACGCATTGCATCACATTCGGAAGAAAAGTCGTTGCAACTAGTTATAACAATTGCGCTGTTTAAAGAGTCGCGATGCGGTACCATCTGACAGCAAATGTAAGAGGGAAAAACGCACTGTATTGTTAAACAGTTGAAAACAAATTAATTTCAAACCAACTTACTGAATTTTTAAAGATAATTAAATTGTCTAATAATCTTGTTTAAGTGAAAAGATGTTGACAAAAGAAGAGAAATAACAATGACGTTAAAAATCTCAGTGTAATTTATCAAGAGCTTGAAGAAATTTAGTGGTGGAATTTATTATAAAACTGTAAGGCATTAAATTTGGCAACTTTCTCTCAAAATTTAAAAAAATGCAGCATATAAATTAATTTATTTATTTATTAATTGTTAATGAAATTCGTTGTTGTCAATATGATTAAAATTGTTATTATAAATAATTTACTGTTGTCAAACAAAAGGCCCGCAGTTTAAAAACAAATTCACAAATTCAAAATGTTTTTCTATGAAAGTGTCTCAGTTTTTCTGTGACCAGTTCTGTAGCTATTGATTTGGTGCACAAGCACTCATGATTTTAAAATAAAAATATTCTCACAAATGTCAAAATTGTGAAAGTCGTCTAAGTATTGTCAATCAAAAATAAAATAAATGAGGTATACTCGTCAGATTGTCTTCAGTGTCATTAAACGTTTCAATTTTTCAAAATAAATGCACTTCCTAAAGTAAGAAGATCGACGTTAACCAGAGCTGCAAAGCAACATATATACAGCCTGATTCAGATAAGATAATGAGCCCGATGTGTTAGCAATGCAACCAATTAAACAAATTTCATTTACGTCCTGATCTAACTTAAATTAGGGTTTTTAAATTGAATCCAAATTATCATCTGTTTAATCCTGACATTAGCGTAGAAGACGGTTAGTGGTGCCAGAGAGAGAAAATAAAAAACTCATTTTAATGTACCAAAACTCTAATACAAAATGTATTTAAAAAAATGAAGCATTAAAGGTAGAGAAATAGATCTATTCTAAATCATAATTTGGAAAAATAAACAGGTATTTGACACCATTTTTTACTACTGTAACATAAGATAACTTAATTGCAAATGCAAAACGTAATTAAAAGTAGGTCAAGACGTAAATGAAATTTGTTTTGTGTTGCAGATATTTTTTCGGTAAGTTCAATATTAACACTAAACTTGAAATTGTTTTTGTAATTATGTAGGTACCGGTTCCAGAACTTTACAAAATTATAAACGAAGGGTTAGTAAACGTAAAACCAACAGTTGATGGGCGAGGTAATAACAAAAAAAAACATTATAATTTCATTTTTAAGAAAGACTTGCAAACAAAATTTGAGATTATCAGAAAGAAAAAAACATTTTACGCTAGACGATCTATTTATTTGTTTTACTTACTTACTTATGTCTTTATCTTGCATATTTTTAATAAGACATGTTTACACGTATTACAGATTCCTACATTTGTAAATGCAAATTTTTAACAAATTAATCTGGCATGTTTAGATTACATTTAAATATAAAATGTTTCAAATTTGTAATAGCTGATTTTGTTTAATCTTTGTGTAACTTATTACATATTTAAACATATATTCATGTTATGTTATGTTTTAGTTTGTTTTTTGTACTTGCTTCTGTTGAAGTTAAGTGGAGTAGCCGAGGGAGTAGCGCTCACTAGACTTTGCTTCAACAGGATGCTGATTTGTCTTGATTTTTTAATTAAAGCACTTATTATTATTATTATTTATAGACACGGTTTAGAAAAGTTTTAGCCAATCCTTCTTGTGGTAAACTAATCAAAACATGCCATAAGAGAATGTTACAAGTACTTTACTCTTGATTTATGTTTTTTGATTTTCCTCACTATTTTATAATAGTTTTTTTTTGTTTATTGTACATTTTACTAAACAAACAATAGTATCTTACGTATCCAGTTCGGAAAGTAACGTTTTACTGGGCGAGTAAGCTCATACTTGGAAGGGTCGTTAGACGAGACCTGGTACTTTGTGAGGTCATTAAAAGCTCAGTTTTTTGTATGTGAAGCTTAGATTTTTTGTGTACCTTATTCCTTTAGCTTATTCTCAAAAGTGGTATGTCCAAATTTTTATTTTTAGGAAAAACTAGGAAAACACATTTAATTAATTATTTAAAAAATGGTGTTTGCTTTAACATGCTCTAGCAGGCGAGATCCCTAGGTATACTTTCTGTTCATCAATGCAGAAATTGAGACATTTTAATAAATAAAATTTTGCAGAGCTAAAAAAGTTACTTTCCGGCCGTACCGTAATATACAACTTTCCGGACTAGTGCACAAAAATACATTTTTCCTTACATTTGTAGTTTTACTGTACTCTTTCAACTTAAATTATCATGCAGTCATATGTCAACGAACAATGCCGCCATCTTTTCAAACACAACATAAGAGCATTATTTCTACCAACTGACGATCATAACTTTTGGTTTTTGGAAGTACGACCAATTTGGGTCAATACATTATTTATGAAATTTTACTGTTTGTTATTTTATTGATACCATGCGAACGAAAATAAACTGAATCAATGCAAACTCTAGTCTGTGATTTAGTATGTAGCGTTTTAATTGTGTAATTGTAAAATTACACAGCAGTGGTAATTTTTGAAAGTTATGCCTCATGAACATGTACATAATTAGAAAATTACACTTAAATTTTGTATTTCAAAATTTTTACCTGATACCCATATTCCGGTTAAGCTAGCGTCCGGTTCAGGGATTGAAAACGTGAAATAAAAATAATAGGGCAGGCGTTTTACTTAGTCTGCGGTTTTCTTAATCAACACGGCAAATATTGTAATAAGTCAGATTGTGTTTTAAGTTTTACTCAGTGAAATTAATTATCCTGTACTACAATCAATACAGAAGTATAGCCGCAAAGCTGTACAATAAACGCCACTTTATTATCCAGTCTTATGTAAACATTTTTTCTTTTCGGCTGATTTCAAGTTGAGATGATACCGGTAGTATCGCAAATTTTAATACATTTCCATGGCAACAACCAATCGCAACTTCGAATTGTTTAAATTTTGCTTAGAAACGATACTTACCGAAGATACTACCGGTATTATCTCAACTTAAAATCAGTCCAATTGTCTTTTTCCTTTTTGTAGTAAGTATTTTATTTATTATTAAAAACTAAATTATACACTTACAGTTTTTTTCCTTGTCAAATCTTTTTTCCTTGTCATAGTTATTTTAATTAAATTGATTAGTGTTGTAAGTCAGGTACCTGTTGTCCTTTATCTGTTAAATATTTAATACAATCAGCTAATCTAAAATCACAAAGATTAATTTACAAGCCGCATAAGCCAAAAACGAGTTTTTTTGTCCACTTTAGTCCCATTGTGTCTATCAGAGATTCAGATTTGGCTTGTTGAATCTGTCACCTAAAAACTCGCCTTGCAAAAATGATACAAGGTGTACATTATTAAGAATCAATACCGGGAATAGAACAAAGAATAATTTCATTGAATTAGTAATAAATAATGTTTATTTTATCAGATCAGGATCGAATTTGTGCTCAGTTGCCGGTGTTCATTTGAGCGAATTAACTCCGGAATTGTGGGTATAAAGGAAGTGTCCCATGGTGCTCTGTCCACCGAAGATAGCGTCCACTTGTACCCAAGCAAGTCAGGCGTCTATTGTCACTGCATGAGTAGAGCCAATCCCTGGCACGTGGCCCTAAACGAATCCTCGCAGATTAGTAATGTTATCTCGTGTCCCTCCGTTTAATTTTCCAAATGATAAAAACTCGAAAAATTGATTTAATTCGAGCAAAATGCCCAGCCGCCGATTGATATCTGGATTTCTGGTAATTGCCGGTTTGACGTCAAGCTTTCGCCATAGAGCTTCCCCACAGAGGCACCTCGCATAGCCGCCACTTCTCGCCCAGTTCTTATCAGAACATCGCGTAAATTGAAATTCATTCAAGCTAAATGATCAGTCTAGTCTTGGCTGAATTTGCAAAACGGCAAACCCGACGAAACGTTTGAGCGATTGTACATGTGACAGTTTGATTCTGGTTTCAGTGAAATGGTGCATGGTTTAGGAGGATTTTCCATTTTTGAGCATTAATTGAAAAGCGGCCGCCGTTTATTTTTAACCCCGCTAAGCGCCCACGCTGTTATCAACTCCAGTTAACGTTTTTGTTTCGCGGGGGCGTTTATTTTACGTCTCAATGAACACGGAATGAATACTTTTTATTGAGATTTTATTTCGTCCAATTAAAAGTTTTATCGACGAGAAATGGAGCTAAATTAAAAAAAAAAAAGAAATAAACATCAAACTAAGTAAAATTTAATTTAGGTGAACTTAAAGAAATTCATAATTAGATACAGTAGCGAGAATATAATTTTGGTCGTCAAATTGATGTTTTGACAATAAGAAAAATGCTTACTTCTGACCATTGCTGACCATTATTTTGGTATTGAGCCGTTAGTTATTGACTCTACTTATTTTCGAAATTCTTCTTACCGCTAAAGACCTTTTAAAAGTAGGCTGAAAAAATATTTTTGAAATTTTGACAACCAAGATCTTCTCATTACTGTACTGAGCAGTCCGTAATTATACAAACTCAATTAAATAGTTATTATAAATATTAACCTGAGATCAAAATGTAACTGAATCAGAGCAAGCCATGGAAGTAAGTATTAACATTAGACACATCTTAGACACATCATTACAGTTACGCTGGCACAGCCTGCTCTGATTCTGTTAAATTTCGATCTCACCTTATAATTATTAATGCTAAACTGACCGCGCCCAATTTCACTTTAAAATTGATAATATAAGAGAACTATACAGTGAAGTATTGAATTATATTGCTATATACAGTCAAACTCGGATATAACGTCAATTACCGGACCAGCGGAATTTTGACGTTCTAAGCGAAGTGACGCAAAATCCGAAGTGAAATTAAAACCTCAAAAAATGTGTGTATGTTTTTACTAATTGTATACTAATGCATTACGATGACTCAACGTTTTTTGTATTATTAAAGATGATATGTATTTAATAAGAAATAAATTATAAAAAGATCATTGCTAAAATTTGCTTGAATAAATATGTAGGTATTTTGAGAATGCCTGCTAATTGAAATATTGTATGTAATAATAAACGTGATTTGATGCATCACCTTCGCCTAACACAAATGGAGCTGAATTCAGATACACGACAAAATTTACAATAAATACAGAAGATGGTGTGGAGCCAAGTACAATCAAACTCGGATATAACATCAATTATCGGACCAGCAGAATTATTTTGACGTTCTAAGCGGACTGACGTTAAATCCGAGGTGAAATTGAAAGTCTAATATCTAAAAGGGACCTCTTAAATGTTGCGTACTAACCGGGTTATTTCTCTATCCGATGACGTACTAAACGAGTTTGACTGCACGTATTTTAGTCTAATGTTGCAGGGACCTGTGAAATGTTGACGTTATAGCCGGGTTAACTCTATCCGATGACGTACTAATCGAGTTTGACTGTATTTACAAATTTATTTTGTTTTAATACGCAGTGATCAACAAATACTGATTGGGTTGGCAGCACAAAATTTATAATTTTAGCAGAATTTTAATAATTTAGTTGTTCTAATCATGGTTTTCAGTGGCATTTTTAAAAAATATTCGTATTTCAAATAATTTCAGTAACAAAAAGTAATAGATACATTATAAAGGAAATTTGTAAATAAGTTCAATACCAAGCTATTCAGTACTTGTTGAAAATCAGTCTTAATTGCTGCTTTAAGTTCAGTCGTAAATCATTTGGCAACGTTTCGTGTATGTTTTAGATAGTTTTACACTTAATCAGGCTTAAATTACTCTACTCTTCACATAATTAAGCACGTAGAACATAGCTCATTATTGGCAATCTTGTTGTTGCTATTTTAACAACTTTTTTCTTTGTATACATCGTAATCTTTAGATCTTCTTGTACTTTAAATATACACTGGCGAGCAAAAAATTGAGGTCACTTTAAAATTGTTTTTTTTTTTAAATCTTCTGTTTTAGGCTTAATTTGTAACGTGTAAATCATATTTGTTATGTAGCTTAGTTTATCAATATGTGACCTCTTTAATTAACATTTCATATTTATGGGTCTTTTGGGCGGTTATACGTTGATTTTTTCTTGTACAATTTATCAGTCGCACGGTGTAGGGTCCATAGTTTTTATGACCCAGATTAAAAAGAATGTAGTGTACGAGCCCCATCCCATGTCAGTTGGCCCACGCTTACATTTTTCAAAAAACCGGTTCTAACAAGAAAAATAATATTATTGCATGAATGTTGATTTTTTAAATATATATAACATTTTTGAAATGTGATTTTTCAAAAAAAGCATTACATAACTTATACTACTAACTAAAACAAAATAACAACAAATGGTATAAACGTGGAAAAAATAAAGATTATTTACACAGGAAGTTACCACTACTGTGTAACATCACTTTTATTTTTAATTACAATTATATCTGAAATTCTTTGAGGCATAGTGTAAACTAAGTCTCGGCAATAATCGAGAGTAAAGGAATCCCGTACATCTTGAAGCATTTGTTTCAGTTCATGGATTGTTCGAGCGGGATGTTTTCGGAGTGCTTTTTTCATGTCATGCCACAAGATTTCGATGAGAGACAAGTCGGGGCTATTCGAAACCCATTCCAAAAGTGGTACACCATAATCTTCCATCTATTTCATACTCCTCTTTGAGGTATGACATACTGCTCCATCCTGTTAAAAGACAAAATCCTGTCCTGAAGTCAGGTGTTCTTCCATCACTGGTAAAAAAGATTCCTCTAAAATTGACAGATATTTCGTTGTATCCACAATTCTCTGAAGAAAGTGAAGCTTTCCTACACTCTTTGAAGACATGCTTCCCCAAATCGTGACCGACGCAGGAAATTTCACTTTTCTCTTAAGACAATAAGGATGAAATGCCTCATGTTTTCTACGAATAACTCAAGATCTACTATCCCCATACATACTTCGAATCTAGACTCATCGCTTCACTGTATTGCATATTGCATCCCATTGTTGAAGAGTTCAATTCCTATGTTCTCTTCTTGCTCATTTCAGTCTATTATTCTTTTGTTGCAATGTTAAAAGTGGCTTTTCCTTAGCCTAAACAAAAGGGTAAATTTTAACAGTTCCTACTCGCATATTTTTGTTTTACAAAACCCAATTTCTGAGATTCTCTGTGACATGTAGATTTAGAAATTGTAACAAAATTAAAACGGCTAATATAACCATATAATTACGAATTTCTTTCGTTTGATTAACAAAAGTTAAAAAATAGAGCGATATTGTTGGTATTGCTTATTAAACATTATTAAAAATACCATGCCAATTAACTTTACCATTAATAAAATCACGGAGAAGTTATTATTTTAAACGGTGGTGCAAAAAACTATGAATTTGATTTGTGGGCCAACTAACATGAGAAGGGGCTCGTAGATAGATTGTTGCAGCAAATATTGTAGCGTTAATACAAGATGGCCGATGACAACGAGAAATTGCAAGAATTGTTGGTAAGAGCCTCTGTGCTGTACATAAAATGTACCAGCGCTATGTGGAAACTAGCGTACTAAGCAGAAGAATCCGGGAGAAAAAGAGTCACCACTCAAAGAGATGACCGTTTTTTTGGTGTCTGCAAGTTTGCGGAATAGAACAGCTTCTGCAGTTTCACTACGAAATGAACTCCAAAAAATTAGAAATGTAAATGTTAGTAAGTAGACTGTTAGGAAAAGACTTCGTGCTGCTGGATTGTCTTGTAGAAGGACGGCTACACCTACAGGTCCACCATCACTACGTCAGCATCGGGGCTTTTGCCCGAAATCACGTGACATAGAACGACGAAGACTGGAGCACAGTACTCTTTTCAGATGAGTCGTGTTTTTGACTCAATGAGTCAGATGGACGTCGGCGAGTATGAAAGAAACCTGGAGAAAGAAACGCTCCTGCTTGTACTGACGAGCGGAGCGACTTCGTTTTTAGCGGTGGGTCTCTTATGAAATGGTCAAGTTCTCGAAGATCGTGTTATGACTTTCACGATCACCATAAGCAAGCGTAGAATTTTCATGCATGACAAAAATGCTAGACCTCATGCAGCTAGAATTATAACGGAATACTTGGATAAAGTAGAAATTAGACGGTTTGATTGGCCAGCCCCTAGTCTGGACATGAATCCCATCGAACATCTCTGGGATGAGTTGGAACGACGTATTTGAAGACATACACCAGCTTCAAGAACCGCCCAAGAGCTAAGGGAATTGATAATGCCGGAGTGGGACAACATCGACCAAAATGTTATTCTCAAACAAATTCAAAGTATGCCGAATGCAGGCCGTTATTAACGCAACAAGAGGAAATAGACGTTATTAGTAATGAATTTTTTCATTAGTTATAAGTTTTTTGATTTTTTAGAATAATATTGTTGCTAAGAAAATATAGTCCAGTTTCGTTTAAAATGTTGTAATTTGTTTTTTATCAATATAAATTGTAAAAAAAACGCGATTCACTATTTAAAGTTTGGATTAACATACAGATGTAGTATAATGGTTTACAATATGAAAATGTTAACCAAAAACAGAAAATTCTAATGAAATTTTGCAATTTCAAAGTGACCTCAATTCTTTGCTCGCCAGTGTATTTTTTAGTTATTTCCTGGTTTTTTTTTTGTACGTATCTTATCCGTCCATTATATTTCAAATACTTTGTTGATATGATGTTGTTCCTAAGCCCATTATATTTTTATCTTCTAGTTTGTATTTTTTTATTTACTTTTCTCCTTTTATCTATATGTCCTTCCTTCTTCTTTTTTTTTTTTGATTTCATTAGTACAAGTAGTGATGTATAACTGTTGATCACTTCCGAATTCCGATCCTTGCCTCATATTTAACTAATATATTTTCTACTCTTTTCCATTATCTTTTTACTTTAGTGCTGTTTAAAATAGTATGGTACAACCGGAATTGAATAAATCAAATAAATCTCGATATTATTTATTACATTTTCAATAAGGCGAGCTCTTAGTTCAATTAAACCCGCTTTTCTTTTGTTAATGGTGTGATTCGTTCAGCGTGGGTTGGTGGTGGGCGTTTTTCCGGGGACAAAGTCGGAAAGCGTCTCAGAAATTGGGTGGGAAAGTTATGACAGGCTGACGGTAGCGGATCGTGGTCGACGAGATTGAGGACAGAAGAGGGGTGAGTGAGCGCTTTAATGAGTGATTTAGCGGCACAAAGCGAGTCCCAAGAGGCCTCTATCAGGCGAGACCAGGCGCCGCTGTACTAAAGCGAAGCGCCCCGGAGATGTACAACTGTGCGAGGAGGCTGTTCCACCTCACAAGTTCCGCTCTTCGCTAATACTTTAATCATTCAACTATCATTACGCCCGGATTCCGGATCATTATTGCTACCGGAAATGATTAAACCTTGCGCAACTCGTTCATATCTCCCACATATCGTCCAATTCAGTGAAAGTGCTCTTGATGAAAATGAAAACACTCTCGCTTTCGGACGAGAATTTGAAGACGGCTTGTTTTTTGATTTAATTATGTCCTTTTTTGTCTACCGGAGTCAAGCAGATGTGAGCAATCTAGCCAGCCCGCAGGTTAGCACGTTCACTGAAATTTGCTGCCTGTGGTAATGTAATACACGAAATGTCATCAGAATAATGAATGAATACATGCCATTTAAAGGAAAATAATTAAGTGTTTATTAACAAAGTACAAATTACCAAATTATGTTTCAGAAAAAATGAAAAATAACTCAAACAAAAAAAATTAATAAGCTGATATTTTCTGAGCTCCTTCCCTTTCATCGATAAGCTTTTCATTCAGCAACACCTGAAATTGAGGATAATTTAATAATTAACGTCAAAATATATCAAACGTTTTCGCCCTGAATTGATGACCTAAAATTTTGACAAGCAACCATTTATGATCTCAACCTATGAAGATAATGATTGCTGATTGGTTCAAATCGAAGTTTTGTCCCTACCTAATTCTACATCTTATAAAAAGGTCCTTGGACTATCCTCACAAGAAAACATGATAATAGATTGCGTAAAAACTACTCTTAGCTTCCTGTTTTGTAAATTATACAATATTTGAAGCCAGACAAGAAGTTTATTTTTTTGCTTTTGGCATTAAAGTGTCTGTTTTACTACCAGGTCAATAAATTTAGCACAGTGACTAGCTAATATGTGACACTTTAGTGCCCTTCAATTATGACTAAAATGTGATATTTTTTGTTGATTGGCAAAAAGCACAATATTTTTTAAATGTAATGTATTTTGGCTCAGATCGTCAAATATATCTTAACAAAATAAATAAAATTTCATCAAATTATTAAATTCTTGATATTCTTAAAAAGAAAACGCCTAATAGGTTAATTTCAAGTTGAGACACTACGGTTAGTATAACAAATGGCAATAACCAATCAGAGCCCCGAATTCTTTTAATTTTTCATGAAAACAGAGATACTACCGGTATTATCACAACTTGAAATTAGGCCATAAATGTCTCATGAAATAATTTTATCGAATTTATTTAACGTTTTGAGGTGAATGCGTAAACGTAATTAAGTTTTTGCCAAATATTCCTGGAACATTCTGTATTATTTTTTTATTTTTTATTGTTTCATTTTTAGAATACTCTTACAATTTTAATTAAAATTTCTTTAGTTTATTTTTACATTAATTTTATAATTTAAATAGAAAACACATACTTTAATTTAGTTTGAACTTTACTTTTTTTATAAGGTAACAACTGTAAGATAAACAGGACTTGTCGATTTTCATTTCCTGTAAAAAGCGAATTAAATACCTATTATAGAATGCCATTGAAAACTTTCGCATCATTAAATTATTATACACGTCTTTAATAGTATAAAATGCCCGACACAATAAAACAGTTTGTCTTTAAAAAAAAGTTTAACAAAAAATTTTATTAAATACATTTTACTTAGTCTGATTTATTAATTTAGTAGAGTCAAATGAGCTGCTTAAAATGCAAAATTGCTAACTTTTTGGGAGTTGAACTGATTTTTTTGAACATTACATAAGGTCTAAGGGTCACAATCTAGTAGCTGGAATTTTTACAATTTGTTATTCACAAAATTAACAACTGTTAAGAAGAATTTATTTGCAAAATTCATATCTCGGAAAATACTTGATGAAACTGCCTCAAAACTTGTACTCGAGGTCTAATCATGACTTTGTGTCAAAACTTGAAAACTCAAAATGGCAGAATTAATATGGCCGACTTATATTTCATTCATAAAAGACATTTTTGTATTAAAATCAATCAGCTGTTTAAATAAATGACAAAATGAAAATACAGAAGGCGTATTATGGCCTTATGGCGTAAAAATGATACTGTTTATCACATTTTTAGGGCTGCTATAATTCATTTTCGTTAAAAGAGACAACAAATAATGTGCAAATTGCTTTAGCAGTTACAAAAATTAAATATTGGAATTTTTGGTTTGGTAAAGATTATGTTACAATCAAAATAAAAACTATGTTACAAATGTTACAATCAAAATAAATAGTCTCATTTGAAAACAATTATATTAACCAAAAAAAACTGAATGAAATTAAACTAAAGTTTATATATTTTTTTGATGCAATTAAGAAAAGCAACCATTTTGATTGTCATTTCAGTTGCCAAACGCTCTTCATTATGAACTAGTTATAAAAAGTCATATTAACTTGTAACTAATGACAAGAAGTGACATTATTTTATAACTACAGATAAAATGTAACAACGATATCATCAAGAAACTAACTAGATATTTATTTATTTATTGTTCGAAGTGGTTGCTTTCCGTAAATGAATTGGAAAAATCTTGTATACAGTAGTTGCAAAATGCTTATGTTCCATTGGCTAATTGAAATAGTAGCCATGCCTTGCGCCTATATGACCTGAAGTGAGAAATATTATTATAAAGAGCTCGACAGGTTGTATATTTAAAAAAATGATTTTTCAAAACATAAAAATTAAAGTACTGCATTCAGAAATTAATGTAAATTATAAAATATTTTCATTTGAAAACCAAAAATTATGACCGTTTTCGGCCACATGTAAAGTCTTAAAAAGTTGATCAGACTTCTTTCTGAAAAAGTGCAATTTTTTTAAAAATCACTACCGTGTAATCACCTCAATTTGTCTCCCAATAATTTGTAAATCGCGCTAATTCTCACAAATGTCCAGTCCCTTAAAAAAAGTCGTATTATTCTATCCCTAAGATATTTTACCTACTTAGACATGAATTTATTAACAACTCTACTGTTTGTAGCAATCTATCCAAGCCCTACGATTCCACCAGTAATGGAAAACTTTTTATATCTACATCATAAAGTTAGTGGAAGCCATTAAGAATTGTGCGGAAAACGAATTAAAACAAGATATTGTAATTATTTTAGACAACCACACAGAACAAAAAACTTTAACATTTCTTTTTAATAAAAAATATATCAACTTCTTTTAATTTTTGGCTTTACCCTACAAGAGTAATAAGAAGTAGAATATAATTTATATGTGAAATAAAAGTGTCTTCAAAGCTTGAACGTTCACTTTATTGTGAAAAAAGCTGAAATAAATACGATTAACGATCAGCTAAACACCTATAGAAAACAATTACGTAAAAACTATTCCAGTTTGATTACAAATAAAAAACTAAACTCAAAAAACTCATTTTATTATGTCGAAATTTTTATTATCTTATTTCAGCGGTAATAATTCACTTAAACACTATTATTTTGCCAACATTTAATTTGTGAACTAGTTCTAACATTCTACTTTTACCAGGCTTGGCCATCTAATTAATGATTGATTAGAAATGCGATTTCTTGCTGTTGAAACTGTTGCGTTCTAAGCATCAAACAATAAAAATGCTTTTTAATAAAACAATATTATCATAAGCAATTTTTCCATTTGTATTCATTAAAAATTTAAAAACTAAATAAAAGTTTATAAACTACATCTGTTCATTCTTAAATAATGACTAGAAAATGTGTTATGCTTTATACCTGGTACAGCTTGAGAAGTTTTTTCTTCAATTGAAAAATAAAATAATTTAAAATATTAAAATCATAAAAATAAAATAATAATTAGGTAAAATGATGGATATAGAAACACCATAAAAAACCATGTGGGTTCCACCTTGATTCCACTGTATGAATTTTCTTGAATAAAATGAAAATGTTACCAGTTACGGTAATTTCGATAGGAATCGTTAATTAGACTAATTAGTAATAGATATGAGGGCTAAGAAAAAAGGTCCAGGAAGCAGGTGTGGTAAGCATAAACGTAATGATTTGTTTCTTAATTATTTATTGTTCCAGTAGACTGAATATTAACGTTACTTAAACATGTTATGCAAAAACATTTTCATGAAAAAAATTGTAAAAATAAACTTATACTGGTAGAGAAATAAAAACTATTAACCTTGTGTTTGTAACATAATTTAAGATATTTTAGAAATTACCTCTTCCACTTGTTCTTTAGTAAACATATGAAACAGTGTCCCCGGAGTCATTGTCATGACTTCAACATTTGACGAATTTAATTTTTCTTCCATAACTTGTTTAAGAATTGTAAGTGCTGACGTTGTTGCTTCACTTAAAGTCATACTTCTGTGATAAACCTCTTGCAAGCTTTGCTGAGCCCCTTCTGAGCCAGATCCAATAGCCTTAGCATCGAATTGTACAAAAGTTCCTAACACAAATAATTCAGATTTGTACCATTTAGCAATCAAACAAACCTGAAGGATCCATATGGTACAACTGAGGCCCCTTTTCGTCAATCCCAGCGAATAAAATGGCGACCCCAAATGGCCTTGACATTGCTGCACCATCATCATCAGAATCCCCAAACTGAATTGCCAAATTTGAAACGGCTTGAGCACAGGATTCCACACTCATGTTCTCGTTGTACACAAACCAGTGATTTTGGCACTCCACACGCGCCCTAAACAATCATAAAAAAGAAATACAAATTTATTTTATTTACCTATCAATCATTGTTCTAGAGTCAGCCATAAGACCCGATACGGCACAACCAATGTGTTTATCAACTTCTACAATTTTTTCTATAGTTGTGGGCTCCATTAAGGGCGAAGTTATGCGTTTTTCCACAGCTAAGACAACCCCTTCACTGGTGCATATTCCAATAGCAGTAGACCCTAATTTTATAGCTTCTATGGCATATTCTACTTGAAATAGGCGACCTTCAGGTGAAAATGTGTTGACTCCTCGGTCATATTCACTTCTTGTAAGGAACATCTGAAAAAAAATCATTTTTTGAGGTTATGTCACAAAATATGACTTTGCATATGGAAAACACGAAATACAAACTAGCTACATAGTTTCGCATATTAAAATAGTAATAAAAAATAAGTTTTAATAGAAAATTACCTTTACAGTATTAGATAAATACAAAAAGTAGAATATTTAGCAAAAGCCGACGATGACAAAACAAAACAGTAAAATGTCACTAAATCAGTGGTACCAACTAAGATTCAGCTACGATGAAATTGTGATTAATGTAAAAAAAACAATTAGAAAAATTACGTCAATTTTTGTGAATAACACAGTGTTTTGAAAAATAATTTTTTGTATTAATTAAACAGAATAAAGTCTGTTTTTCAAGATTTTGTTTTTATATCAAGGACTTTTTAGCGTCACTAGGTTGGTACTTGTTGACAACCTGTCAAACTCAACGAGCTAACCTAAAATTTTTAAAATAAGAAAACTTATTTTTTTAGAATAACAACGTAATATTTAATTAAAATTATGTCACGACCCATATCAGTAAATTTTGAATTTGTCAAACAGCATTTAGAGAGGCAAGACTATTCATCTCTTGAAAATTATCTAAAAAAGGAATTTAGACTGGAAAAGGATAAGACAGGGGTCCCCTTAAAGTAAGTTTGATTGTTAAGAATTCACAAATAATATATTATTTTATAGGATTGAATTTTCGAGTGAAGCTGTTGATGTGCTTCATATAATTTTAAAGAAAATCGTACAAGAAGACATGAATGAAAATCATAAAGATGTTGTAAAAGAGTTGTTTAGAAGCTTAAGAAATTATGTTATAAATCCAGATGTTCAAAATTATATAGTCAATGATCAGGACTTTCTTAAAAGCGTGGGTGATTTACTAGAAATTCATTCTGAAGTGGTACAAAGTGCGCTTCAAATTATTCTACAATTTCTATTTAATCTAATTATATCAAATAAAAATGCCGTGGATAAAGTACATGCAGTGTTCTACACGAAAATACTCTCTCTTTTAAAAGAAAAGAAAAATATATATGAAACTTCAGCATTGTTGTACAATATGTCTTTATTTAAAGAACTAAGTTTAGATTTTGAGGTGTATATTTCGCTTCTTGAGCTTTATGATTCTAATCATAATGTCGAGTATTTGCATTTTATGCTAGAAAAACTATTAAGTGATTGTAATTTTTGGAACTGTTACAATACGTTTGATTTAAACAAGAGAATAACAATTTGTAGTATAATAAGGCATAAACAGATTAAAGGAGAGGAGTTAAATATCCCAATGGTGGGTCTTAAAATATTAACAAATCAGTTTGTGTCATCAGGAAATATAATTTTTCAAACAATTCAAAGTACAGATCCTAATTCAGAAGCATATGAAGTGTCACAACTTGTGCAAATTATTTCATCTTTTTGTGGTAATGAGGATTATTTAAAAGTATTACAGAAAGATAAAGATTTGTTAATTAATGTTGGAGTATTGTTAATAAATATTCATAAACTAGGTAAAGAAAGCCAGAATTGTTTTACATCAATTCAGAGTTTGGCTGAAATCAGAGAACCTAATAAAAATATTCAAGAACATCCAGCTTTTGGGTTTAAAGCAGATCTCATTAGGATAATTGGTAATTTGTGCTGGAAAGACAAAATTATGCAGGATTTGGTAAGTCGTGAGGGGAGTTGAGTAATTGTTCTAAAATTTGTTTTTTAAGACTCGAGAGGCTGAGCTTATACCAGTAATTTTGGATTGTTGTAATATGGACGCAAGAAATCCCTGTATCCTTTTATGAAATAAGTATTAAGAAAATTTAACTATATAATTTATTTTTCTTAATATTGGTACTTAGTTATAATGCAGTGGGTTATTTTAGCAGTGCGTAATTTATGTGAAAATAATATTGAAAATCAACGAGTTATTGCTGGAATGCATCAACAAGGAACAGTGTCCTCTTCTGTGTTACAAGAACTCGGATTGACGGTACATAGTGATGGTGATAATTCTATAAAACTTGTTCCATTAAATTCGTTACGTAATCGGAAGTGAAGTGTGATGTATTTTTATGATTTTTAATAAAAATAAAGAAATTTTGTATAAAAAAGGTTTTTATAAGCTTTATTATGTAAAACTAGTGTACGCGTGTATTGTTGGTTGTCTACATGTTAGTCCTGTGTACAGAAAATACTCCCAATTTCTAAATTTAACGAAAATTATGTAACAGTATTTGTACATTATCTATGAAACAAAATAAACGAATACATAAAAAATATATCTTAGTTTTATTACATCTATTTAAATTTAAGTACGCACTATTTGCGGTTTTTCCCATTGATCTGTCAGTGGTATCTGGATGGAGTCATTATAGCTATTTGACAAAAAAAAGTGGTGCCAGGATCAATGTCACGTGACCACAGGCACTGTCACTTACTAGAATTTGTAGGTTAGAAAAATTTGACATATAAGCAGAGAACTTGATTTATAACTAAATACAAACAAATTGACAAAAAATATTAAAAATCCGAAAACATCATATAAAGCCGTTTATTTATACAGTAAAACAATTAATACTAATTAAGTAACTGAAAACAAAAAACAAAAACAAATAAAAAAGAAGTAATTTAAAACAAAATATGTTTAAAAACCTGTTAGAAATAGATTCTACAGTTACTAGTTGTGGTATTTTCTTACTGGATTGTGTTGCTGAAGGCGTTTGAGATCCTTCAACTTGTCTTTTCAAAGAAGTTAAAATGCACAACTAGAAAAACAGAAAAAGATTAAAGTACGCATCTTAAGTCATTTAACGTACATGGTTGACGAATCGGTAAGTTTAAGGTGTCTCTGTTTAATTACCAGATTCACCTCTGAATCAAAAATAGACGGGACTACGTTAGTAATCAGTTGAGTTCTAACAAAATGCAAAATATACCTAATCTTCTTTTTAAAATGTTTGCCGCACACTTTGGAAGCAGAAAATAACACAAAACCTTTCCTCTTTACAGCGGTTACCAATTTCTCTCTCAAAATTGTATTCTTAGAAAACCTAAATTTAATCTGAGCTATCAAAATCCATAACAAACTCATAATCAATATCTAAAAAAATAAAACTTTTGGTAAAATCAATTAATTTACTTTGTTGGCTGCTTACGAATGAAACGAAATCTCGCCTTTCCTTTGGCGTTTTGTATACCCAACTGCACTACACGAAGATATCATTTTTTCTGTTTCAAAAAGGAACTTACACTTTAGTTGACACTGACAATAATCAACAATGTTTTTTAAATTTTAGCCCCGTCAAATTTGACATTGCCTGTGGTCAGCTGACCATTATATCTTGGCATCACGAATAATCTCCCATCACTCTATCCAGATACCACTGACAGATCAATGGTTTTTCCACACCTGGTAGATATCTGTTTTTTTTTTTAACCACTGTGGTGCAAATAATGAATTTAATTGCATTTACAGAAAGTGTTATTACGTTTTCATAGAAACAAAAACAAAGAGACATATACTTGCACCACAACTGCTTTAAAAAAGTGATTTTTAGGTGCAATCGCGAGAAAATCGTCTTGGTCGTCAAACTGATTTTTTGATCGCAAGATTGGTATTGAGCTGTTAATTACTGTCCCAATTTTTTTTACGACTATGAATTAGTTCAAAATTCTTTTTACCGACCGCTGAAAACACTTTAGCAGTACCTACTCAAGGTATTTTAATTCATCTTCACTTGATGGCCTCGTTACGCTACAAGCTTAACTTCGAGCTGATGCCTACTTTCTGTCCTTGTGGCATACTATACTATTGATACTTTTTAATCCGAAAGTGAGGAAAAAAGGTGTTTTTTCGCACATAATCGTTGGATATGTGAATATTATTCACCAGGATTCAGGAGGTAGTTGGAGCAGGAAATAGATGCAGGGAGAATTAAGTAATTTAACCAAACGGTAACTAACGTTTTATTCTTCTAATTTAATTACTTATAACTACTTAAAAACTTAAATTTAATAGAATTTTGAGTTATTCTTTATTCTTTTATTACTAACTTATTAACAAGAATTTAACAACCTTATTATTTTATTTTAAATTGCGTATTAACATTAATAATCAGGTTTAGTTCAATTTTATCCTAACCAATAGATATAACCAATTGGCGATTTTTGCGAAGTGGGTGACATCTTTTGGTTCCAATTTGAAACACTGTATCAGTGAACAACATCGTAAAAACTTGTGATTTGTAGTGCGTTTTGACGGTTTTTTGCGTTTAATTTAAAGAAAAAGTGTTTCAATTAAACTATTTTTGTAAAGTTTATTGCTTGTGTGTACAACATTAAGGGTGACTTATTCAGAGTATCACGATTAATACCTGCAAAATTCAATTTTTATATGTCTATTTTTTTTCTTGGGAACAAAATTATCTGTAAAACTGTTCAGTTTTTTAGCAGTTCAGGAAGAGAAAAATTATCAAAGTTTGTTTGGGTGGCCATATCTTCTGTGAAAGAATATTTTTGTTGGGCTTATATCGATATTGACCTTGGGATACAAGTTGATGATTATACCTTTGTTGCCTCTTGATTTCTAATATCTACATTTTGTTCAAATACATCTTGATTTTGTTGTTCTAGGCAATACAAAATAATTTCATTTTCTCTTTTTTTATCAATCCTAAAATAATTTTTTAAAATCATTTTTTTCAAAATTTTTAAATTTTTTTTTATTTGGTTATATTTTTTCCAAATTTTAACTGGTGTTGTCATTGCTTACAAAGTTTTGAATCACTGACGGGGAATGTGTGCAGGGAAATGTATTTGTGCAATTTGAAGAACACCGTCGGACCAAACAAAATCTTCTAGACTTGGTGGGAATTTTTTTATGTATCTGTTGCAGGTAGCTGTATGTATCTGCTGCATGGTAGCTGTGGTAGTTCACTAACTGCACTAATATCAATTTTTGGAATAATTATCACTAAGACTACGACACTAAATTATGCACAAAACAGGCGAGACCTACACGCAACACATGTAAACCAATGTAAACAGCATTTGTTGTTCACTGCTACAACCGCCATTTTGTGAATTTAAGCGCCCTCTCGCGGGTCTCGAATAATCGCCAATAGGCACGAGATGACAATCTTGGTCGTCAAATTGATTTTTTAACCGTTTAGCATTGAGTTATTATTACGTCTCTCTTTTTTATAAACTTAAAATTTTCACCTTTATATTATTATTATTAAGAGTGTTAAATTTTTTTTTTAATATTTGTAATATTTTTTTTGATATTTTGACAACCAAAATTTTTTTCTCGCCACACCATAGCTACATAGAGGCTTTTAATTTTATTGATAATAGGAAGCACGTAAATGAGTAATGCGTTGATCTATTTTTTGTGAATAATTGATCGTATTATTACATAATGCAGAAGCCAAAATATTATTTGAAAAGCTGTTTTTTTTAATTCATATGTGATATTTTGTAGGAACTGTTTGTAGGTTGACAACAAATGCGAAACGTGTGCGTTGTGAAGTAAAAAAAGTCTAAAAGTCAAACTGGGATTAACAGAGATTTTGGAAACAATTTGAGTTTTCTTAATTCTAAATTCCACCATCAAGATGCGTGGGGTTTTTATTAAAATAAAAAAGTAAAAAAGACAACCTATGAAGTACCTACAGTTTATTTGAAACGTTACTTTATTGTAATTTTTTGATAGCAGAAGAAGAGCACGTGTTCTTAGAAAACATTGTTTTAAAACTGTCACGTTCAATCATTAAGGACGTTCCGTAAAAAATCACTTTTCTTACAATATCTTTCAATTTTTAAATACACATACTTCTAACTGTTCTTCATACGCAGGTATTTTTTTTAATAGTCCTTGCGATATTAAATTTCAAAATATTAACGATTGAGAATCGTACATTTAACATGTATTTCCTATCCCGACCGCAGTTAGAATAAGCATTTAATTTGATAGGAACAGTACTTTTCTTAGGATTTATTTTAAAAACTGAAAATAATTAATGGAAGATACAACAACAATTTTTTTTCAAGAATAACATAAACAAGCGGTATTCATTTTTTATAAATAATTTTTTAAGTTTGTTGAAAACCTGACAAAATAATTTAAAAACAACACATTTTCATTGATTTCATTGGAATCCAAATATTGTTATTAAGGATTACTATTGAGACCAAAATGAAGGTTACTGCTAAAACAAAATTTAATTAAAATTTGCGAAATTTGATTTTTAAAAATGGTGTGCCCCTCCCTGGTTATTTCCGAGACAGCTTATGTTAGGCCAGTGCCAATTTTTTTCAGCATTATGAACCAAATTGATAACTATATAGTTTATTACTTTAGTTTTGTTCAAAATTTTAAATTTAAGAAAATGATTTGAAGTAATGAAATTTTAGAAAAAAAATACTTTTTGAATATTTTTCCTAACTTTTTTTATAATTAAAATTTCGGATAAAACTAAGAAAAGACTAGTTCTTAATTTGTCTCATAATGCTGAAAAAATATCGCCTTCGTTCTAACATAAGCTGTTTCGGAAATAACCATTTTTAAAAATCAAATTTCGCAAATTTTTTTTAGCAGTAGCTTTCAGTTGGGTTTCAATAGTAATCCTTTATAACAGAATTTGGATCCCATGCCCCATTTTCAAAATACAGAGTTTTAAAAAATCACCGGCCGTCATCGCCACCCCCTGGGTGGAACTACCTTAATAAAAAATGTAGATTTAAAAATACTACTAATTTTTATGTTATTATGCTGATTTAACTTATTATAATTTTGAGTAAACATACTTCTACATTTTGGTAGAACTAGATAGACTATTTTATTACTATTAGAGACAGTTTTCATGATTAAAACTATTATGTTATTTTTTTGTAAAAGTAAAATGACAAACACTGTTTGAACGATTGTATTTTCTCAGCGTGTCCCCACTCCGAAATCTTGCCAGTGCGGATTTAAGTCTCATTGACTCAAGATTTGGCAATTTTATCTAAAATTATTACTTTAATACTAATCAATAATCGCAAATGTATATATGTAATATGTATGTAAAATCACCAAAAACTAAGAGCTTATAGGTAAAGCAATTGTTTCAGGCCGACTAGTTTTGATTATTTATTTGAATATCTTTAGGGCGGTGAAACGTTAATTAATTATTTAAAACACAAGAGAACACTTTTATTGTTTGAGTCTGACCCTTAGTCTTGCCATGCTGACCAATAATGAAGGTGTTCTCTGGTGTTTTAAATAATTAATCAACGTTTCACCACCATAAAGAAGTTCAAATATTTGTTTTATTTATAAGTCCCTGTTATTGGAAAAACAGTTCAGCTGTTAATTATTTTCAAGGGAGTAATCCAATCTATTATCATTACCAAAAACTTTTTTTCAATATGTAATTAACATAGAGTGACTCAAAAATAATGTAATATTAGTTTCTAGTCTATAGACTTGGTTTGTGGTTAGAGAACTGTCATTTTTGCTCCCATACAAAACCGATGAAATGTTGTTGTTACACTTGATTAACAATCATATTATTCAAAAATTCTAAAAAGTGTGGAATATCCAAATAAACGACGGGCTTTGTAGTGGCATTAGCTGTTAAAAAGCAATTTTTATTAAATTTTATGGTTAATAGTACCGCTACAAGAGATCAATATTTTATCATATACTAGGTATGTCAATGTTACTTTTAAACTGACGAATAAAAAAATTATATAAGTTTTGCGTCGCTTATTTAAGGCATATTAACTATATTTTTTACCAGTCTTTAAATAAAAGTTAAGTACTGGAGCAATATCAAAAGTTACAAATAACTTTCTTATGAGTTAAAAGTATTTCTATTATTTACAAATTACAAATCCAAGTGTTCTTTTATATTATATTCAATAGAACTCATATCCTATTGCATATTTAAAACAACAGTCAACAAAATTTTTACATTTATCTATAGTTGCGGATACGAACAATAATATTATTTATGTCTATGTAAAGACTCGACTTAATTGGAATTTGTGGTGTGGTCATAGGTTGGTCTATTCCTAATAACTTTATTAAAACAAATCCGTTATGAGTTTATGTAGGCACAGGTACACGTGTTTAAATAAAAGTAATGATTTATTTAGTTAGCTGTTGAAGTAAACCACAATTGCAATATCTACATATACAATTTTACGTTTGCGTTCTTGAAAGTTTTACAAGTTTTAATATTTAAAAAATAAAATAAATACGGTCTGATTTGGATAAAATAATGAGCCTGATGACCTGGCGATGCAACCCAAAAAACAAATTTTATTTACGTCTTTGATCTAATTTAAATTAAGGTTTTCAAATTGAATCCAAGTTACCATCTGCTTACCCCGACCTTAGTGCAGAAAACGGTCATTTGTGCCAGAGATAGAAAATAAAGTACTCATTTTGATGTACCTAAACTCCAATACAAAATGTATAAAAGAATAAAGCATTAAAGGTAGAGAAACAGATCTATTCTAAATCATAATTTGCAAAAATGAACAGGTATACGACACCATTTTTAACTAAGGTTAAAGCAGTGTCAAAGTAACATAAGATACCTAACTTAATTGCAAACGCAAATCGTAATTAAAAGTAAATCAAGACGTAAATGAAACTTGTTTTTTTGGTTCATCGCCAAATAATCGGACTCATTATTTTATCTGAATCAGGCTGTATATACCAAAATTTTAAAATTTATTCTGTTTACAAACTTTCCAATTTTTTTTTAGCCTGTCGACAAACAGTTTACTAAAAATGAGTAAACATATATGAGTTTACATACCGCAACATGAATATTGGTTGTTTCCTGTAATTTTACAAACCTAATCTGTTTCCGAAATTATTTCATAATATTTACTTTAAAATATAAAATTCTCAGCTTTCTGGAGTGTTCTTTCTTGAAAGTGAAAGTATAAAGGAAAATTTGTGGTTCAGTGATAGTAGTAGTAGTAGTACTAGTTTTAATTTAATTTAACTTTGTTGTCGAAACGCGCATTGTAGTAAGTATAATGCTTGGTTTTAGTAGATGCTTTTAGGTTTCATTTGACTACCAAGACACCAAAATCAACCAACAAGAAGAGTGCAGTAGTAATTTCTAATATGTAGCTATGCCTCATCACTATGTAAAATATTATAAAATTAGTCTATATTCTATTTAAGAAATACACACTTGACTTATGCCTCTATAATTTTTTTATCAATCTCCAAATCAAAATATATTAAAATTTATATTCCGGTTAAGTTACTGTTTGATCACTCAACACAGCAAACAATGTAAAAAAATAAAAACAATTAATTAGTAATTAACATTTTATTTCTGTATAGAATTTTTAGACAACAATATTATACAATAAAGGTTCTCATAAGAACACGAAAATATCAAAATAATTTAAATGTATGTCTTTTTGGAGAATAAAGGAATGCAGGTAGGGTCCAATAAGTGAAAGAAGTGAAACTGAACTTAATTTTCTACACCCTTAACTAACAAATACTTATAAAAGGTATTTTAAAAATGATTACAAATGTATAAATTTAAAATCCGTAAAAATCTTTAGATTCTAAACCATCTGCTGAAGATATTAAATTTCTGCCAGTGAGTGACTAGGACTAGGGGGTAATAGCAGTTTGTAGCAAATTAGCGTAAAACATGAGTCACCGGAGATAAACCGATCTATACAAAGAATATATTCTATCCCTCATGTAATTCGAAACTTGCGGTCCCAGTACCGGAATTTTACACAACTTCTAACGAACTCATATCACTTATTACTGCCAACTATATCCTTATTTTGTAACATGATAACAAGGAAGTTTAAAGCTACAGCTAATAAAAATTCAAAGAAAAACACGTTATTTTTCTTTCTATCTAATTTTTATTAGTCACAACTGGGGATAATTTTCACGTAATTCAACAATATTATGACATTGATGAATCACTTTATCCAGTTGAGAAATATCTACTTTTTCATCTCATTTAGTTTTAATTACAATTTGATAACGATGCAACTTTTTGGTAACATCTGGAAGACGAGAGATTCGACAATGGAGAGGGGTTGATAAGCTTGCGTATTGCATCCGTGGGCTATCACGGACCGTATCAGGTGTAAAGTTAAACTTGAGAACAGTAGCGGGCGTAATGTGCTAAGCACTAAGCTTACGGTTTCCGGTAAATAATTAAAGAGATAATTATGAATTCGGATTTTGTCGTGATTTGTTCAGCAAAAGAAAACCTATAGTTTTCTCATGGAATATCTGATCGATTTTACTAAATATGGAACACAAATTAATTTGGATTTGGTAAGAAGCTGCATAGAAATCAATTTTCTAAATATGTAGATTTAATATACAAAAATACAACTGCATATTATTTTTGTAATAAATTGCGTTTTAATGTAGAACTATAGTTTATATTCTTAATTTTAAAATCAACAGAAATTAATAATTTCCAGAAAATTTAGTTTCTGCGTACTTCTCTTATCATTATCATCCTACTACTACAAATGTAAACACAAATAAACATACAAAGCTTACAAAAGTTATAAAACATTTGTTTAATATAGTACTCCTAATTAAATGGTCTCATACAACATGTCTGCTTATTTTTTATTTTTTATTTAGTTAAATTAATATATAGGGATTCTATGCAAAATTGACCTACCAAATATTTTAACATCTGCGTTAAAATAAGTTTATTTATATATAAGTTTATATAAATCTGCGTTTATAATTCTTCTTTTAGTACTTTTTAAAAGAAGTTTTCGTGTAAATTTTCAGACCTTAGATATTTACAATTATTTGTAATGTAATACAGATAAAATGTTTGAGTTACTTGTCAAGGTATAGTACGAAATGTAAGTAATAATGGATAAATGAGTATAAATATTGTATTTATAATAAATTGAAATAACGAATATAAAACAACATAAAAAAGAGAAATAAACAACTTATTAAAAGTGACAATTTAACTTGACCTCGAAAGAAATCAAAAATAAAAAATCAAAAGTATATTAACACCCTTTAATTAAGCTACTTTTAATAACTTTTTTAAATAAATTAATTATTAATTATGACTTTTTTCAAATGCTTGTAACTTCGGAAAAAATTGAGCTACCTTAATAATTTATTTTTTCAAATATTTGTAATGTATTTTATAAAAAGAAAAATAGTAAAAACATATTATCATAGATAAATTTTTTCAATTTTTTATTAAAAAACTAACCGCCGATTTCATAGTCAACTTAAAGGCTTCTTTAATTTAAATGACGTTTAGACTGTAACTGTCAATAATTTTTCGATTTATACTGACATAGTGACAGTTACAGTCTAAACGTCATTTAAATTAAATTTTTTAGGAGTTTTTAAGTTGATTACAAAATCGGCCCTAAGTATTATTAAACAAACTAAAACTAAATGGTTGAGTCTGTTAGCAGTCCTGAGTTAGTAATTTTCATACTAAATAAATTTCTAACGCTTTCAATATTGTAAATAAGCACAAACGTTTTAACGTTTATCTTTTTTAAACATAGACTAAATATTTACAAGTGTTTAGACATTTTTCTGACACAAAATAAGACAAAAGGGGCAATGCAGGTTTGCCAACAGACTCAATCATTTACAATCACTCTGTATTTTTAAATTTAAGTCCTATCTTAATGTAACTCAAAATGTAACTGAATTAGAGCAGGTTGTGCCAGCGTAACTCTAATGATGTGTCTAATCATTACAGTTACGCAGCACAGCCTGCTTTGATTCAGTTACATTTCGATCTCAGGTTATAATGTTAAAGCAGGTAATTAATCTAGAAATACGCTTTTAGTTTATTTTAAATAAAATGTTTTCAAAAACAAATTGATAAATATTTTTGTAATTTTTTTCACAAATTATTAAATAACCTTTGCGTTAAAACAATATGGTAACAAAAGACCCGGACTCAAATGAAATAAAGGTTCTCTTGCGGTTCTGGTTCTAGATCATCGAAAAATTTGTTTATGGTTCGGTAGTCAAAAAATAAATAAATAAACAAAACTAAAATATGGGTTTAAGTTTTGGTTCTATTTTACAACAAAATATAGATTTTCTTTCGGTTTTCGGTTCAGTATAGGTTCGGTCCAGGTCCCTGATGGTAATTCCTGTAACGAGAGAAAAACGTAAATCCTGAATGAACCATAATAATAGTAACATAATTTTTATAATCTGGTTTGTGTCGCAGAACATGCATCAAAAGCAGAGATCATAAAAGATTAATAATAGTTATTTATAAACTGAGATCGAAATGTAACTGAATTAGACACATCATTACAGTTACGCTGGCACAGATTGCTCTGATTCAGTTGCATTTTGATCTCACTTTATATTAAGGACATAATCAAGAAGATTATGACCCAAGGGAATTGTTTACAGCCCGACATGCTACGGAAGGCTTTTAATTTTTTTGTTGCTTTTTATAATATTCTAATTGTTGGTTTCACTTTTTCTGAAACTGAAAAAATCGTATTTATTTGACAGTGTTGCTACATTATGCTCTGATTTGCGGGAGGATAAAGAAAATTATGGTTTAAAAATGACATAAATGTATGTATAAACTTTTACTCCTCTAACAAAACACCTCTCCCCTTCTTGTCTTTTTTAGAAAATATTTCTTGAAAAAAGTTGTTATGAAGCTTAGCTGTATAATGTAGTATTTTTAGAAATAGAATATATGTTTTGTTGTTATACATAAGTTATAGTTACCTAAAAAAGAATTTTTAATTTTCAGTTTGTTAAGAAGTTGCAAATTTTTTTAAAAAAATTTTTTTGTACATTTAGATATTATAGACTGTAAAAGTTGTACTGTATTCTACAAAACATTTTAATAGTAAGTCAAAATTGATAATTAATATTTTTTTAACAACAATAAGTGATATTTGGACCGTCATGCCAAATATGTAGTATCAACGATTTATTTGTTTTATCTTATTAAAAATTTTTAAAACTTTTCAACTTCGTGAATTTTTTTAATTTTATGTTTAGTCTCAAAACATTTATGTACATTATGATAAAGTATTCTCTAGAAGGCACTGCTGTCTTTGTTTCTTTTTATATAATTTACATTTGCAAAAAGCATTTCACAGCTTTCGAAAAAAATTTTTTTTGATTATATGATACGTAGAATAAATAACTGTTTTTGTTTGAAAAATATGGAAAAAAAAATATTGAAACACACAAAATTAAAAAATTTTTAAAAAAAAATGAATTTTTATTATAAACACTGACATCTTTTTATTATTTTTTTAACATTAATCTATCTTAGCATTTTCACTATTTTTCTCCAAAAATGGTATTTTGGTCTCTCAAGTAAACACAATCTAAATTAATGAAATTGAAAATCTTGCTCAAATTACTTGGAATCCATTAACTACCACATTTTTTTTTATTTTATATTTCAGTTTATATTTTAGTTCATAGTAATGGATTACATTACATAGGGACCTAAAGATGCTAAAAACGTTTTGATTTACTTCTAGTTGACGTAATTATGTCAAATTTCAAATTATTATTACCGCTGTTGTGGCACCTTCATCGGTCATTTCAGTTGCCAATAGAAAATCTAATTGTAAGTAAAATTTAAAATTTAGCTAACATTTTGTGTATTTTAGGTAAATTTAAATTTACCCAAGTGTTTATAAAGAATTTATAATACATATAATGAATTACTGAGATAAAAGAACCACGTAAACTGTGTTTATCTGAGATAAGAGCCCAGGATGTATAAAACAATGCTTTAAGACATTCATAAAATTAGGTTTCCTTGTCTACCAGATACATAATTGTATGTTGCATATAAATAGTTCTGAAAGTTACGTATTGTAATTTTTTTAAGGCATTCCATCAGCATCCATTGTGGACTATTTAATTTATTGAATCAGCAATAAAAACATCTAATCCCGATGACACTTATGTAAATTTTTCCGAAAATAGAATTCGCCAATTAAATGAGAATCTAATATCCGCTGGCCCGGAGCGGAGGTTCTCTCATGTGAACGAACTTTAAGGATACAACAACGCATTGCATCAAGGTTTGAAAATAAAAGCAGAGACGACCGAGATAACCACAATGATGTCTGAAATATGTGACATTACCTCTTTTTTACGTTTCCGTCGTGACGACAGATTTTTATGATACGAACTTGTACACGCACGTCGATTACAACGTCACAATGAAATACTTGCGTTATTAACTCAAACATAGATATCACCTGTAACGTACAACACGTTTCACGATTGTTCGAAACTACTATTAGTCACAATGCACTTGCAGGTGTTTGAAGGAAAACAACCGGATTTTTACACAACCGGAAAATTTAATGGATCATTACTATCTTTGCTGCTTTCTGAAACAAATATCTATTGAAACGGTTTCCTATAATTTAGTATTTCAAGTCAAAGATAGTATAACAGGAAACAAAAATTAAGTAATAAAAAAGAAAAAGTCTCTAAATTATCTTTATAAACAATTGCATTTTAGTATTAGTTATTTATCTATTTAATTGTTGCGGACTTTGGACGTATGCCATTTGATTTTTTATTATTATTATAAAATTCTATGACTTACTGCGACGCCAAGTAAAAACGATAATTTATATCTCTAATATTTATTTATTCTACTAGAGTTAGTACTTGTTTACTTGATATCCGCACAACTACTGTTATTTTGCACTAAAATTTTGGGCAGAACTGCACATTTACTCCAAGAGTGTGTTTATTAACTAATTTATTTGGTAAGTTTTTCATTATATATTTATTTAAAATTTACAACAGTGACTCTGTTGGAAAGTATTTTAAACTGTTGACTCAAAAAACTTGAGATTAATGCCTCCAGGAGGTTCATTTAACTAACGGAAAATGCTAAAAATCGGTAACAAACAAAAAAACTCCAAAATTTAGTTTAAAAACTTTAAAATAATGGTTTAGATAAAACTTAAGGGTTTTTCAGGGTAAATATACAAAAGAAATAAAACAGCCTAGCTTAAAAGTGACACTGACGGTAGAGATGTAAAATAAATAAGTAACAAATCTAATTATAGTAAAAAAAAAAAATTATGAAATACAAAAAATACAAAACATACACCATGTTAACGGGTGATTAAAAATATTATTGTTCGTAGACATTTTGGATAAAAGATCCTTTTCTTTTTAAATTATTTATTGATTGGTAACCAGTTTAGACATTAAGGTCGTCCTCAAATGTATGCATTTTACCTTGATTTACGGTACTTTTTCATGGTAGCAGGAAAGAATCCTTTGTTTCCGGCTTTTTTTTTAGTTAATTTTAGTTATAATTACTTTAATCGATTGCTTATTACATTACTTTTTATTTAACGTATTACAAGAGATAATGTATTAATAAAAGAAACTAAGTAATAGTGTTGAAGATATAGGAGGCTATAACTATAGAGTGATTTAAAAGGGTCGGACCACCGTTTGTGTAATGATAGAAAACATCATAGCAAATTTAAACGCAAAAATGTTGTTAAGATTTTTCTACAACTTATTTTTAAATATTAATGTTTAAAACTGTCACAAATAGACAAGCTGTTAACATGCCTGAATACACCTTCTATCTGAAACAATATTTTATTACTACATATTTATAGTAACTACAACTTTTTGATGTGTTGTCGCCTGTCAAAACTGTCGAAAAAGGGTCTGAGTCTTTTTCTAAGTTTAACGTAATCATAAAAACAATGAAATTATATTATGTGCTTAACAAAAGTTAATTTTAATGCAGCATCTTTGAAAAACCGCATTTTAGTTTAATTTCAATTAAATTAATAGAAAAGTGCTTGGGACTGCTATCAATATAAAAGATGACAACCAATATTTTTCTCTTAGTGATGTTGTCAGCTTTCATTTTAGTTAGACGTGCATGTTTTTTATTGTTTTAAACTTTTTATTTAGTAACAAACTCTATTGATTATATAGTCCAATCCCTTAATAAAAAATTTTCACAATTTTTATTCATGCTTATAAGATATTAAATACTGTTTGGCATCTACCTTTTTTAGAGTTCATCAAGAAGATTTAAAAAATCTTTCATCGGACGTAATGTTCTCTGAGCTTTATTTGATCTTGATTTAGCGTTTGTGCAGTAACTGTTAGTACATTTTAGAATCTGTTTATTTTTAAAATTAAGCATAGAATAGAAATTTTGTTGTAGAAGAAATCAAATACCTACACTAAAAAAAATTTGAACAAAATTTGAAAAATTTTATTTTTAAAAATGTTGTAAGAGAAATATAGATATACGAGATTCTGCAAAAAACAGAAAACCTGATCTGGCCTGACCTATTTTATTTACATATAAACTAAAAATTGAATCAACTATTTACAATGGTAATATTTTTAAATGAAACATTAACCCTTCAAGCTTTTGTTAAAATTTTTCAGGTTCTTAAGTTTTCTGAGTTTATTTGCAAAACCTTATTCTTTAAAAAACTTTAACAAAAATAATCTCATGCTCATCAAGGATTGAAGGATTACTTAAAAAACACTTTAAAATAGCTATTTTGTCGAAAAAAAACCGCCCTTTTGTCGACTAACACACTTTTTTTATAAATAATAACAATTTGTTACAACAAAGACTTGAAAGCTGTTTTATTTAAAAATATTACCACTGAAAATGGTTTATTGAATTTTTAGTTATTAATTAAATAAAGTAGGTCGTTTTTTGGCTGATTATGATGTATATACAGATGGTGCAAATAGGATGCCTATGTTAAGTCTCTCTGAAGCTACTTATAAGGTTTAGAAAAATACAATTTACACTATTTTTGAGCTTGTTTTTTGAGAAAATAATTTTAGTACAAGCCGCATTACGCTACAGTTTTTTATTTCAAAAAAAGCAAAAGATGACATTTTGTTGACTCTAGAAAAAAATATATCCTAATTGTTACTTAAAATACTGATTTGAAACAATACTATTATACACTTTTTTTCATAGAATCTAATAGGGTAGTTAAATATTTTTTTAGCTTGCACTTTAGCTACAATAACCTACATAGTTGCATTTTTCTAAACAGACGTCGTAGTTCGCTTCAACATTTTAGAATTTTTAAAGTTTTTTTATTTTTTGATCATAAATGTTAATAACAAATTACTCTATGAGAGAATTACAAGTACAAAACAGCAGAATATAACTACAGACTATCCTTAGTGTGATAGCACAGTCGGTTTATTCTCAAAATAAACAGTGGCACCTACTCTTACTAAAGATCGTTTATGTGATATAGATATAATAATATAAACGTTATACCATATTTTTAAATGTTATATTATAATTTTAAAATTTGTCTGATACAGTAAATTACAAAATTTGTATAAGGTGTTCTAATCGAATAACGGCAGGAAGCTGTATACCGGTTTCGGGGTATTTGGCTGTCATTAGTACAGCGTATCTCGCAGTGTTGTTCTTGATTGAAACCGGTGGGAGAACTTGCTTATATCAAACTATATTCACCACTATCCAAAATTTGTGTTTACTGAAATAACTTTATTAAAATATAATCAAGTTAAATTTAAATAGAATCTTGCTAAAGCTTAAAAACTTAATTGTATCTAAAACGATTAGTTTTTGAAAAACTGTTCAAGCATTTATGTGTTATTTGCAAAATTTAACTTTTGATCTTTTTGGAAGCTTTTGATTTTATTTTTATTATAATTGACTTTGTTGTTGTCTATTTGCCAAAGATGTTTTTGCAAATTTTTGGCCACTTGATGTATCTTAAAAATTGCAAAATACAGATCATTATATTAATACTTACATTCTAAAATTCAACATTTTAGTTAATGTAAGTATTAATACTTTGCCGTATGATGTGCTTTAAACCAATTTTTCTTGTGACGAAAATATTTTGTATTTGTGGGCATCTTTTCCTTTGGATGGCATTCTTTCATTTGGTTATAATATTCGATTTCACGGTGCGGCCGAACGCGATTTCATGGTAAAATTTTGGATGTGATTGAGTCAGTACAAGGCGTTTTCGTCAAGCTTTGACTAGCATACAAAAGGCGATTTTGAAAAGGATTATTTTAAATGAGTTTTTTGTTGTATAAGCTTTGTAGAAAGCAATTCCGCAGGTATTTGTTCCATCTTGTCTTCCTTATTAAATAAAACGATTCCATTGTATAGACATTCCAAGTCAGACACGAACAAAATTGTTAAAAGTGAAAAATGTGGGGCATTTTATGGGAGACTCCAACGGTGGAGCAGACGACGAACGAAGTGAGCATCTATAATAACTAGTTTAAAATGCTTCTGGCGTTTAGATAAGTCGATATCCTTAACATCGTGAATTATGTTGATCTGATGTCCGATAAAATGAAGGCAGTTAACCGGGATTCAGTTGACATGCTGATGTAGAAACTGAAAGTTTCTATAAAGAAATTAACCAGAGATTTATAATTATTTAGAACGAATAGGTAATTTATTTTTGAAGGAAACATAAATCTGATAATTTGCATAAAAACGCACTGAAAAACGTCACATTTAATTTAATTTTGTGGTAATTTTAGTCATAAATATTTGGGGCTTAGTCGATAACGTAAAATGGTTCTTTTAGATTAATCCCAAAGACAAAACTAACGCATTATGATCGAGACACCCTCGGATATATTAATGCGTTCAATATAGCTTCTAAATGATAAAATGTTTTCAAGAACATCATGTTTAATATCTCGTTAGGACGCATTGTAGTCTTCGACTCGGTCTGTCTATAGTGATTTATGCTGGAACGTCGGTTATTAATGAATATCTAGCTTTTCATAATATTAAATATACAGATAATTAAAGGTTAGTACACGGTCGGGGGGTTTGTGGGCTGTAGTTCCGTTGCTTTGTGCACATCGGAAGTACCGGAGTTAATTCCAACGATTGACGGTTCTTTCCATTCATTTGGATCATTGTTAATGAACGAGCATTTTTATATTATGTCATAATTTTTATTTTTGGTTTTATCTGACGCGCACCCATGATTGAAATTCTTCAGATTGTTAAAAACAATAGCAACATGGAAAAGGCGTGCTTAATTCCGACTTTTTGCAAGTTGAAGTAACAATTAACAAACGACAAGCAGCAATTAATAATCAATTTATTAGCTGCTGTTAAATGGCATGAAATTTGCCTCGAACGAGATAAAAATTCAAAAGATGCCAATCGTTGTGTTAGTCACGACCAATAAAACATTTTTCCGGTTTGCGTAAAATAAATGTAAAAGGTCTCACATAATTTACCATTAATTTATCGATGCATACATTTGCCTTTGTTGGGCGCGATTATTATGATAATATATTATAAAGTTTTTTCTAGTGGCACAATTTATTACGATTTAATCGGAAATTGGAAAATTGGTGGTACACAGTAAAAACGATTTTGTTAAATTTGTCAAATTAGAGTTTTCACAAGTCCACACTAATTATTAGTGAAAATCAAAAATAGTTTTCTCGTTTACACGAATTTATTTATACAAACAGTGTAATTTGTTAATTTATACAGCTAAAATAAGAAATTAATACATAAAAATTTTGTGTACTTTTTTGCTAATTTAAGAAATTATTGTCTTATTTTGAACAATTTTAACAGGTAATTTAACTTAATTACAATTAAATTGTCACAAATTTTGTAGAATTAAAAATAATTGCAATAAATATAATAAGGCTAGTGTTTCAAAGTTAAAATTTCACAAAAATCTAATGTAAAACTAATTTTTGGTGACTTCTTTGTCGTTTCGCTTATCTCTCACTGGAATTGGTGAGTGATGCAGAGGCAATTCTATCTGTATTTCTTTCTGTAATTTTATATACATATTAAACAAAAAAATTTTTTAGAAAATAGATAAGCGGTTCTACAATGTGCTTGTTAAAAACAATGTAGAATAGACGCATAGAGTAGATAATAATTACCTAAATAACAGAAAATAATCTAATATACATCTTGTCATAATTTTAACGTTTATAAATAAACTAAAATATTTACATGTAACCTTATTTATTGTGGCTTGAACCAAAATAATAAATAAAACAATACTGAAAACTAAACGCCTGACTGTTTTGACAGAACTGCTTGTATCGGTAAACTGAGATATCAGATTAAATCTATATATTTTTTTCTTAATAATTTTTTTGTCTATTGGCAGTAAACAACACATTTTAGTGACAATTGAAGGAAACTAAATTATAACATTTATTAACTGATTAATATGTCAGGATTTTTATTGCCGAAGCAGCAATGTAGACACTGGGAGACACTTTAATAGTGTCAAAATCTTTTCTTAAATTAAAAAAAAATAAATTGGTAAGTTTAGGGAAAAAATTATATGTTCAATACGACATTAAAGTAGATTTAATGCCTTGCCTGGCTTCAGTTATGGCTTGCGTCTTATACATACAAATTTTACATCTGATTGGTTATTCTATTTTGGATTATCGCCTCACTTCAAGAACGGATGCTTCCATCAAACCTATTTAAAAATTTTGATGATTATTGATGTAAGCGTTGATACCTCTTCTAATAGTAGTGAAGAGGACTAAAAACTTATCGTGTCTAGAGGATTCAGGAAATCTAAGTTGTACTGGTATGGGTTAAACTCAATATGGTATATTCTTGTTTCTTGCTTTTTACTGCTATGATGGATATGTTTGCTTCTTGTTTTTGTTGGATAAAATAGTAGATATTTACTGGCATTTGTAGATTTTAAAATATTATTCATTTGTGTCTTTGTTGTTTTTCTTTTCGATTTTGTACACGAACTTTTTACTAATTACTTAAGTGATGGTAAGAGATGTGAGAATGAGTGATATCATTAGGTAATTGTGTATAAGCGTACCTCATTTTGTAAATAAAGTAATTTTAAACTTGTCATACTTGTAGATTTACTGTTTAAGTTTAAGAGCATAAATGTTTAATTAAAACGACAGTCTGTAATATACTTTCGTAGGTATTCACTACCAATTTTAACAAAATAAGTAATTACAGTAAATAGTTGTATTAGGACTAAGAATTTTTTAATATCTGCGGGTTTATTTCATGCAAAAATTTAACACAAGAGTTGTTTCTATAACGACATAAAAAATAATTTGAATTTGAATAAAATGTGAAAATACACTTTGTTACCTCACCAAAAAAATATTAAAGTAGAAGCACAACACTAAACTCATATCTAGTCCGTATTTGCGTATTTCAAAATGCGAGTATAAAAAAGAAGACATAATTATTGAGACAATTGCTATTCGAAAGTACATAAAATATTGTTAAATTAACAAAATCAGATACTAATAAGTAAACAACATATTTTATAAAATTGTGAAATTGACAAAATGAATATATAACAATAATTAAAGTTACTCAGAATTGCAAAAAAGATGTACTTATTCTTCATACTTGTTTTATTTTAGACTGACGATATAGACGGATCATTTTCTAAATGCTTAACCAAATTTCACTATTTTAACATTATTATTTATAAAATGATATTAATTTGACAACACGAATGATAAATACAAAATTTTGGTGGTAATTCTTTAACATTCTTGTAGATGTTGTTATAAAATATTGTTAGAACTGACTATAAACCGTTTAAGTATGAAATATTTGTTAAAAAAGAGTGAAATTAATAAAACAGTTTTTACTGTTTAGTCATGGCAGTCTCGATCGGATTGAATATGCTTAATATGTGTATATAACTTGTAATTATCACCTACATAGTAAAGTAGGGTTGGTGGGGTACTGTCGTCCTGGATTGGTTGTTCTCTCAGGTACGTTAAGCAGGTGATACAGACACAAGGAGTACACGGCATCACTGACCAAGTATCGGTCCATCCGCATCTCTAAACGCACGCGAAATTTGCCCATGAGACCGCGAACGGTTCGAAAGGAGCGAAGATGCGATCTTTGATGAGTTTAAATTTGATGTCAATCGTTACGTTTATTACATAAAATACAAATAATCCCAACAATGTTTAATGCTGTCATAACTTCGTTAATAACAAGTTAAACAATGGTGGTTTATTGCATATCAAATAAAGCTGTATATCGCCGTCGTTGAAATTTTAGATAGTGACATTTTGAAGCTGGGTGTGGAAGATACAGCGTTTCCGATTTTGTTATAAAAATTTTTTTTAATGATTTGCCGGTCGTGTGATGTAATTTAGAATTGTTCTGTGATGTTCAGTGATGATTTGTGAAGGTGACAAGCAAATGAATTGGCTGAGGACTCAGCATGCGCCCTAGTGCTTTTCCGAGGAAAATCTTCGCACTTTTTGTGCATGTGGTCCTTTCTGCACATTTTATCAGGTGATAATTGACAAACTTTCTACCAAAGTTTATAAAAAATCAACTGGCGCCATGCAAACGTAATACTTTTCCTCATTATAGTCACCTAAAGATTATAGTAATTTATCGTAATTTTCTTCTAGTTACGGAAATTTAGTCCACGTTGCTCCAATTTTCGTAAATAAATATTAGCGAAACCTAAAGTAAATTTATATAAAATAAAGATTACGTCAAAAATCTAAAAGGATCAAATATTTTTACACCATAAATGCAAATTATTGAAAAGCAAACGTTATAAAAATGACAATTAAATAAATTCAAGTTAATGGTCGTCAATTTAATAGCTTCGACATTGACAATCATTATTATTGTATCTATGAGAAACTATAGACTAATATAAAAAAAATTAGTTCAAACTTTTGTCTAATAATAAGGCATAATTATTATTCAAGTAGCTCCTGGAAAGCTATTAAACTTTGGTTTATTAGTAACTAAGTTTATTGAAATGTGTTGAAACCGTAAGAATTTTGAAACCAAACTAGTTAAGTTTTACCATTAAAAAAAATTAAATGATCGTTTCTCTTTGTATATAATTTCTTCTTAAAATACTTTTTATTAGTAATTTTTTGGATCAAAGTATTATTTTCTTAGATTCTGTGGTAAAAACTGTAAACAAAATGATTTAAAACCTACTTGAGACCACAATAGAAAGACAGTTTTGATCATCCTCACCAAAGATATTTTGCATCTTAACAATCAAAAACAGACGTAAATGTTTTTTAATCCAGATAATTTTTGATGTCACGAAATAATTATTTAGAATTTGACTTACGTCAATAGTTTTTTTATTATTTTAAAACAACTAATTATTATTTATAAAAAGATTCTTTATTAATACAATAGAGTTCTGATAAGATAAACACCAAATGCGAAATACGACGAGGAGGTAAATTATACGAAAAACAAATATATTATCTGATTATGCCTGACTCGTTTAACAATTCTTGACAAGAATCTTTAACTTTTTTCAAATATTTTTATGAAAGAAAATTAGAATGTATATTATTTTAGATAGTAAACTATCTATTTAAATTTATTAGTAGTAAGTATAAATGCAATAATTTTTTCGTTTATATCTACTATTTCTTCAAAAACAGGTATAAACTTTAAGTTAGTGATTAAATGTTTTTGCCTGAGATCAATTACCACTTCTAATTTAAAAGAAAAATAAAAAATAGACATATCTTTTTAAATTAATTATTTTTTTTTTAAATTACTCAGATCTAAACTAAGTTGACTTTAGACTTAGTAGCACTTTTTTAAGTTTTAGCAAACGACTTAGAAAATATTTAATCTTTTTTAAGCATTGAAGCATTAGGAGATATTATACATATTTTTTTACAGATATTATTTCTCTCAAAATACGCGGTGGAACCACTTTTTGTCTTCATTTATTAGCGATGATTTTTCCTATAAGTTTTTGGCATTGTCATTGTAACCTTTGAAGTTTTTAGGGTTGCATTTAATATGCTCAAATTATTTCTAGAGTAGGTTAACTGACTGTAATAGATACAATTATCTTTTCAACATGTTTAACTGTAGATGTGTCTGTTCAACTTTTAATTGAAAAATTTGTGGTGAGCTTGACAAATACCTGAATAAAACCATAATCTGGTTAAAAGTACACACTCCTGTTGCTTTAAAGCCTCAAATTACATTTTCTGCTGAGGCAGCTTTTTCCCATGCTTTATTGAGTAAGGAACCAAAGGATAAATTTTGTAGCAGCCACAATCGAAACGCTTGAGTTTTTAGTGATTTAAATATCGTAAGTACGATTATGATCTAATGATTAGAGATAATCTGACTCGTCATTGATATTAAAACAATAATGTTAGGTAAATTGATTTGTGTACTCTACAATTTCCACAGAATTACAGTCACTAAAGTAACGGTCTATCAACAGAAAGGCTTTTTACTAAGTGGTTTTATGTCTTTTGTGGAGACAAGTAACTTTTTAGCCATTTTCAAAGTATAGCATGGCATCCAAAACTGGAAACAAGTAGGTGGCAAAAATCTTTCTTTTGCAGCAGGCAATAATTGCTGGTCTCTTCTTTTTTAGTAGACGTTATCCTGGAAACTACTTGTAAACAATGTAACAATGAATGAAATGTATATTAAAATAATTTTTTATTGGAGAAAAACTAATATAATTAATATAATTTTATACAAAAACATAAAGAATTATCACTGGTCTAGAATGATTGTTTAACAACAGTCCGGCCTCATCCGTTTTAACAATATACATTTGGTGCTCCCATTATTAAGTCTCTTTTAAGCACTTTACATATGCTTGTAGCATAAATCTAACCAGTAAAACATCCTCTGATTTTCTTAATACATATCGGGTTTTGAGTTTAAAGACACCTGCATCCATTCAAGATTTGTTTTTTTCTTCATTTCTCTATTAAATCTACCTTTTAATTACTCCGCAAACTGGTGCGCTATTTTTCTAAGATCAGATCAAAAAGGAAACCCTTTCTTTGCATATATTTAGTAAGTACCAAGTTTTTTTAATTTTTATGCGAAGGACGATGCTCTTATAAACCTTGTTTGTATTTTTCTGTTTAATAATGTTTTTCCAATTTTTTTTTTGATATTTGGTATATTTTGTCAGTTTTTTAAACTGATAACTCACTGATATAGCTGATTACAACATAACATTTTTTTTGGTTACCATTGCATTCGAAAAAAATACCTTAATGAATTCAGCTTATACAATAGGCTTTTGCTTATAGAAAAACTAAACGCTTGGTTAGAACTAATGAAAAAATAAACAAATTTTATTTTTATCAAATTGACAAAAATATCAAAGCTTTTCCCTTCCCGGTACCTACCAATAATCCAACTTTGCATTTATAAAGAGGGATCGAGAAGTCATAGCATCAAAGCAGGCTTAAACGAAAATAAGGTTTAATTAGATTTCATCTAAAATTAATCTTAAAACTGTCACCTAAACTGTCAGAAATAACTGTGCAAAATTCTGTTATAAAAAAAGTTAACAAGTCTGTTTTGTGCTGGCGTTGTTGTCAGCAACAGTTACAGTAAGAACAATTAAATATTATTTTTCCAGAAGCAAACCAAATGTGAAAAAATTAAAATTTATTTCTGAAACTTTTGACATATTATTTATCACTTTGTGCTTTTAAGTCATTAATTGGTATCATTACTAATGATTGTTTAATTAGGGTTTCATCATTTAATTAAGTCACATTTTTATTCTTTTGTAAATAGACTGTACTTCAAAAAGCCGCCTGTAGAATTATTTATATTTTTTTAAATAAAGTTGCCCTAATAATCGCATCTACAACAGTAAAATTTAGCAAAATAAAATTTTTTGTTTGATTACTTTACTTTATCGCAAGTCTTCTGTAAGTATTTTTTTTTGTTACTGTGTATTTAGAGTTATTTATCAAGTTTAACCAGCTTTTATGAAAATTTTTCATTATTTTTTGCACTTTACATAATTATATTAAGATAAAATTACTACAATTTTCTTGTTTGAAAGTATTTATTATAGAATTAATGGAAACCTATATTAAGTGATCGTTCACTCACCATCTTGATAAGACTCCAATAAAAGTGAAACTGGTTGTACTTCTGAAAGCAACAATTTATTTGAAATTTCAACATTTTTGCAATAGTTAGTTCTTTAAAAAATTCAGTCGTGATAGTCACTAATTAAATATTGGATTATAATTAATTGGAAATGTTTCAACGTTTCACCAAAATTGGTTCTGAGCCAGTTCTGAAATTAATGTGGTAATAAAGACTGATGTTTTGAATACAAAATTAGTATAAATGTTGATACAAGTTTGGAATTTGTTTATCTTAATGTAATTATTAAATTGTGAATTTTTTTACATATATTTAGTTAATTTGTGTGTAAAGCTGCAAATTTTAAAGACAGAGATACTCATTTTCTAAAATTACATATTTGTAGCTTCTTATTTCTTCAACATAAACTGGTCGGAATTTTTCACAGACAGAAGTAGTAAATTGTTATTAATGCTTTTGTACTTTCTCGTCTATTGTATTTATGATTTATGTTAGCGAGCAAAGAAGTCGTGTATCTTTTAAAATGGGTATATTTCAGAGATTTAATTAATACTTAACCAATATTTGCTGACTAAACAATTTGAGTCAATTAAAGAACTAACCTGGAGACTCAATAAATCACGCTAAAAACAATTGCGTGCTCTTGTTAGTTGAAGATTTCCACCTCCTGGAGCGTCGATGACAGCTCTATTTCGTTGGGTTCAGGATTTATTTACGGCCAGTACTGACAGATAATCCCGCAAAATATTAAAAAATTTCTTCAAAACTCCAATACAACGTTTCTCTTGGAGCTGGTTAGGCGACATCGACATGAGATTAACTGTGTTGACTTTACGGTTATTTGAAAAAGATCTGGAGTGTGAATGAAAGGAATTAGTATTTACTTACGTGGTTGCACATCGTTTCTCTCAGCGAGTTCGTTGTGGTCTCTGAAAAACGGAATTCGACCTTGCTAAAGCCGTCATTTTGGGAAGGTGGCTTAATTATAGCTCTCTGAAAAAATTCCGGGTAATTTGACGGGAATTCTGGGGTGATTAAGCGGAGCCTAAACCACAATTATGCGATTCCTCATCACTGCTTTGTTCTCTTCTCTATCGGAGGATAATTGGTTGTAAATTTGGCCATATCACAGTCGATTTAATATTCGCTCTTGCTACAGCACGTATATTATTTGCATGTTTTATATACACCCAGACTCCCATAAAATATAAATAGCTATGACAAAAAATATTATTTATTTCACTCAATTTACTTGAGAATATTCAATAGCGACTCACTTTCCTCTGGGAAGTAAACCACTGACAAAATTTTGTACGCTATATTTTTTTCATCTTAATTTCTTGAGTTTTCTAAAGATTTCTTAATAGAGAGTTTGATGAGTCATTTTAATAAAAATGAGTACTTACTGTATTTATTATTCAGCAATTAGAAAAAAGTACGCATCTTGCAAAAGCACTTTGTTTAAAACGAATGAAAAATAGGATTTCCGAAAAAAATAAAAATAAAAAAGTCGCTATTATTATTATAGGTAACGTAGTATTTTATTCAAAATCAAAAGTTAAGCTCTTATCTAGCAACTTCAAAGTTAAAAAAATTAAACTAAGTATTATCTTGTTCTATTTATAATACAGCCTGTTTCAGATAAGACAATGAGCTTGATGTTTTGGCGATGCAACCAAATATACAAATTTTATTTACGTCTTGATCTAACTTACATTAGGGTTTTCAAATTGAATTCAAGTTATCATCTGCTTAATCCTGACATTAGCGTAGAAAACAGTTATTGGGCTAGAGAAATAAAAAACTCATTTTGATGTACCAAAACTTCAATACAAAATGTATAAAAGTGAAGCATTAAAAATAGAGAAAAAGATCAATTCTAAATCATAATTTGCAAAAATAAACATATATTTGACACCATTTACTACTACTGTCAAAGTAACATAAGATAACTTAATTGCAAATGCAAATCGTAATTACAAGTAGACCAAGACGTAAATGAAATTTGTTTTTTTGATTGCATCGTCAAAACATCGAGCTCGTTATCTTATCTGAATCAGGCTGTATAATGTGCTTGTAGAAAAAATTAATATACAGTGTGTCAATTTTAAAAGTTGCAATCGGCAATATCTCTAGAATTGAAAAAGTTATTGAGAATCACTTAAAACTGTTTCGGTGGTTGCTAGAGGAAATCAAAATAACATGGTAAGTGACGCACCCCCACCCACCCTTTAAGCCACCGCCACCACAACTTAAAAATTTTAAATAGCACTACCCTACTTGTGATACATCGTTGGAAAACACATAACAAGCGCTCTTCAAAAATGTTATGCAAAAGCCTATTTGGAAAAGTCGTTTTCTAAATAGTCGACAAGAAAGACTTTAAATTTTTATTTTTATTATTCGCTGTAGAAAATGAACTCTAATTCAAACTAAAATAAAACACTGCCTAAGTGATTAATTTTTATTAAATGCTATAATAGATGTTAAAAATAATTTTCGTTGTTTGCTAAACAAAAATGGATCTTGTTTTAAAAATCTTCACGAACTTTTTGAAAAGTTTCTCTACGAATAGCTCGACACTCTTGAATGATTTTTTGTCTCAATTGTTCAAGTGAGTCTACTTTTGTTTTATAAACCACAGACTTTAAATGACCCCATGAAAAAAAATCCAGTGGTGTAAGATCTGGTGACCTAGGGGGCCATTCCATAGGTCCTCTTCTCCCAATCCATTGATCTGAGTAGTGGTTACCTAACCATTGCCCAACTGGAAGTACATAGTGTGGAGGTGCTCCATCTTGTTGAAAATGTAGCAGAGGTTTATTTAATCCGCGATTTTCCAATTCGTCTAATTTATTTTTAATCTCCTGAACTATAAGAGACTCAATGGTTGACTCCAGCATATTAGCGTAATGTTCGCCGTTCAAATTGCCATCAATAAACAGAGGTCCAATAAGTATCCCAGCCCAAACATTTTGTTTTTGTGGATACTGTGTATGTCTCTCTCTAAATATGTGAGAGTTTACATCACTCCAATACCTGAAGTTTTATTTATTTACATTTCTATTTAAATAAAACAAACATTCATCCAAAAACAAATGTTTTTTACGAATAATGGTTCGGTAATGCATTTTTCAGTAACCATTTCACAAAATTCAATGCCCCAATCCGGGTCGTCATCGTCAAGTTTTTGGAGAATTTGCATCTTATAAGGATGAAATTTATGAAGTTTCAATAACATTCGTACTGATTCGTGTGATAATCCAGTTTCCCTCGCTGCGTGACAAATTGACATTGTTGGATTTATAGCATATTGTCCAAGTACTTCAATTTGGGTTTCCGCACTAAGTACTCTTGGTTGACTTCTTTTTTTATTCTTAACAGATTCTGTTTCCTCAAATTTGGCGACTAACTTCTGAACGTATACGCATGACTGACATGTTTTTCTGGGTATTTATTATTGAACACTGCCGCTGTTCGAAGAGCGCAACGATTTTCAGAACCTTAAATAAATATCAATTCAACACAGTCTGCGTACTATAAACCACTGTTAATTTTTGATAATTTACAATATCGTTAACAGGTACAATTAAAAAATAAAATGTATGAATCTACAAAAAGAGATACATTATAATCTAATCCCAATAAACATAGGGGTGTAAAAACCATGATATATTGCCATTTTGATAAGATTCAAAACACAAAAAACGTGAAACGTAGTTTTTGGAGTTTAAATCATCTTTTTGGTTGTGTATTTTGTAAATAACGTCAATTTTTCCTTTAGGATATTGCATAACATAAATGAAAATTTAAAGTCTTTCTTTTTGAGTATTTAGAAAATGACTTTGTCAAATAGGATTTTGCATAACGTTTTTGAAAAGCGCTTGTTATGAGCTTTCCAACGATGTATCACAAGTAGAGTAGTGCCATTTAAAATTTTCAAGTTAGGGTGGCTGTGGGTAGAGGTGCGTCACTTACCATATCATTTTGATTCCCCCTAGCAACCACTGAAACGGATTTAAGTGATTCTCAGTAACTTTTTCAACTCTAGAGGTATTGCCGATTGCAACTTTTAAAATTGACATACTGTATAAGTTTATAAACGTAATATATACTTAATGTTCTCTATACCTTGATTATAATATACTATTTTACACAACCGATAGTGAAATTAAAGAAAGAAATAATGTGCTTCTATTGCTAGAAATATTTGCCCCCATCGTCAAGGTTTGTGCAGACAACACATAATACAAAAAAATAAGTTTTAAATATATATTTTCGTTATTTTAATCAAAGCCGTGCAAAAATTAGAATTTTTATGTCTATGTATATTACTGAAGAAAAATGCCATTGTTCCAGAGGTGAGGCTGAGAGAGCAAAAGTTCGAGTGTAGCAGACAGTTCGGATCAAAAAAGAGGTGCAAGACTAACATTTCTCTTTTGTATTAACTGTTTCTTGCATATTAAAAAAATATCATTTTTATTTGTTGTAATATATCTTTATTGTCGAATGTGTGAGCGATTATCGCAAATGAAATAGCAAATTTGGGTCTAGAAGCTAATTTGAATAACAATTAATTTGTAAAACCAATTTAATTTAAAAAAATAAGAAAACAAATATAATGTTTGGTGTTTAATTACATAGAATTTCTTACGGATTTTCAAAGATTTCTATAAGTTTTCTAAAAATTTCTTACTACTCAGACACTAGATTACTTTCTTGAACAGTTTCTTCCAAAGATAGAGCTTTTCTCTCTAAGTTACAACAATAGGAGAGGCAAACGCCGCAAATCATAAATGAGCGATAATTCATTGCTGCATTACCACCTTCGGTAACTAAAAGTAGACATATATACGACCCCGAACTATTTTTATTACAGAGAGTTACAAGAAACTTGTAATAAGTTGTCACATTAAATCACTGAAAGCTCAAAAGCTTGATTCGTAAAAAATGATTATTGTGATTGCCTGAAAATCTCTCCGTTACTTATTTATTACAACTTTTTATTATTTTTCTTTCTTTTAGTGCCTTTTTATTACAGGTAGAGGTATTTGTTAAATACTCATAAAATTACAGCTCGCAACATTAACTTTTTTATGACATTTATGTTTTAACGACATGTTAATGTACTCCCAAGCTCCTATATGACATTATTAAATATTCGGAATTGTTATCTTATTAATTGGGCTTCCATTTCATTTTTATCCATTTTAAGGCATAGACCGGCCATCTTTATAGCACTACTAATCGTCGCAGTAAAACAATAAAACTCTGAATGAATTGTGACTTAATTGCAGACAATCCAATAAAATCGGTTTTCCTTTGATTTCCTGGTTTTATTCAGTAATAAACCGCTGAGTAGGCTTGTGTGGTATGAAAATGAGAAGTGTTTGCTTTGCCAGAGGCTTCATTAAAGTGTTTCAGGCGCATTATGAACTCCTGAAATATGGAAGTGGTCAATGCAATGAATGCAAACGACTTGCTGCAGTGTTTACAATTAGTCCGGCATTTTAATGAATATTTCAGTTAAAAACCGAGCCAGTTTAGTAATTGAATGCGCCTCGGGTCTGATCGTAAATCATAAAACAATTTTCAGTTAAAAGAGTTATCCTGAATTACTTCAGATAAAAGTTTCTTTTATTCTGAATTAGACATTCCGTCGTCTTCTTGGGAACCAGTTGGTGAGTTTTTGCTGGTGGAGCGTCTTTGACATGCCTGAATATATTCTTTCTACAAATGTTACTGAAAGAAATGTGGTTCCTGGCAAGGCATCTATAAAAAGCCTAAATCATTATTTCCTTCCAACAAAAGCGAGCAGGAATTTGTTTTTTTTCCTGCTGCTTCTCAAGCACTGATTCCTTTTATTAACTGTATTCTCTCATATTGTCGTAATTTAATACAAGTACTTTCAATGTAATCAGCCTAATTTGAATTCATTTATTCAGGTTGTCAGTTTTTTATTTTTATCATAAATTATATTGTTGACTCTCCAACCTATAATGTAATTTGTAAAACCTGTATCACATAATAAACATAAATGTTTCATATCCAATAAAAACTATATATTGCAAGTCCACAACTTCAGGAATGCTTTAAATTCTTGAGAAAAAATACATCAAGATAACTCACCAGTTATGATAGATTTAATTAATCACTGACAAGTTTCACCTCTACGTTTTATTAGACAGTAATTGACATAACAATTTTTGCGCTAAATTATTACTGCAATAAACGTCTAAAGGCTGCTATAAAAACGAAATTAATTTTTGCTCACACACCAGAAAGATTTTTTCAATGAAAGCAACCATTAGTCTTATCTTACAAGCAGAAAATTTTATTTGCTTTTTTCTATTGTTGTTTTGTTTATTGCAAAATACTTGACTTATCATATCCATAAAATGACTTCCCTATTGTCAAAGGCACGTTAGATGCTTTATAAATTCTGGCATTGTATAAAGTAGTAAAGTAAGTTACAACGGACTCTTGAAATACAACAAAGTAACATCTTAGTGATTACTTATGAATAGAAGCTTTCCAACAGCAAAATATAGTAGCAATAAATAAAATAGATGCGCAAGTAGTTGTCACATTAACGAAGTTTATAAAGCTTTGACTTGAAAATAGATATCCTCTAATAAAATCGTTGATAAATTTTAAGTTCTTTTAGAAAATCTTGATAACGGATTAGAGAACACTAAAACCAAATATTGACTTTAGAGTGACAGTTTAATTAAGGTGACCAAAGAAGATTGGTTTCAAAGAAACATTCAGGTCTAGGTACACAGAAAAATTTTTTTACTTTTTAAGAGTTCCGACAGTTTTACTTTATCTCCTAAATTTTAGAACATCTTGATTTTAGTTTAATGATATATTCTTAACCTAATCATATTGAAATATGTAGTTTAAAAATTAATTTATGTAGTACAAACGTCTCTCATACAATACAAAATTATCAAAAAAAATATCTTTTATTAAAATGGCGTATGAAGAAGAGATTTTATTCCACACTTTTGGCTAATCCTGAGGTACGGGTATAACCTTCAGATAAGTTTAAACTAAATGTTATTTTCTTGCTTTAAATATTTTTTATGTGTGTTACACCTAAAGCACGTAACACAAGTTAAACAAAAGATTATCTAAGTAAATAGTCAATTTCTAGATATGTCAATACGGAAACTCATTTCCGACGTAGGAATTGTAATAATGGGCGCAACGTTTTAAAATAAAGACTTGCTGGTGAGGACTTTCCCACAAGTTGTTGAGGAACAAGGGGTGATGTAGATAAAATAGTAGTAAAAGGTTTGAGAGAAACACGTATTGGCTTATCATTTTGATAACGATATGGGTTGAGGATAAGTGCATAGCTGCGTTCACACCCCCCAAATCCAATAAATTACCGTTACAAGATGACCAGCAGGTGAACACGCTAACTCATTTAAGCACTTTCACGTTGGGGTATAAAAACAGAATTTATGTAAATAACGTGCCACCATTATTAGGAATGTTATCAAAATATTTACATAAATTTGAAAGTTATTGGAAGCTTTACAAGCGTTTAAAGCAAAAGCAGGCGATTAAATTCGAGCAGGTCTTATAAACCACGCGTATTCCTGCTGGAAACAATGTATCAGAAAAGGCAACAATTTATGTTCTCATGCAATGCGAACTACGTTAACGCTAATTTATTGAGCACTTGATATAATTAATTCCCGGCAATAATTCAACAAATATTTCACGTCAACAGTAATTAAACAGCTGCTTAAGTTGAAACATTCTTGAAATAAACTTGCAACTAATTATTTCATGCATTGCCTCGAAGCTAACGTGCTAAGAAATGCTAACAGAAGATGTTTCAGCCCTAAAGCTGATTGTAATATAGAGCATGTCTAAGAAAATCGCAGCCAAAATACATCAACCGTATTGCTTAATTATATGGTTGGTGTTATGAAAATTGCAGGTTTCGTGTCTAGTCAAACAGTAATTTAAATATCTTGAATGAATTATAGAATTCTGATGCAGAGGTTAAGTATGTTAAGCACCATTTGTCAACAAAACACAGACAGATACAAATTCCCATTTAATAATAAATGACTTGGGTAAAAGCTAAACAAATTACCTGCTAGGGATACTCCGCCAGGGAATTATAAAATGAAACGTGTTCCCATTCTCTTTGACTTTATCTCTCTTAATACTACCAATGCAAAATTTAGAAAATTGTACTAAAACTTAACTGAACTTAACTGACATCTTATCAGTTTTGACAGGAACATTCTCAACTTGCTTAACACTTTCTAAGCAATAACTTTTACATAAAGGGATGTTTTCACATGCTCTAATAACAGATTAAATAATAATTTACATTTTTAGATGTAACTATGTGCATTAATATTCTACATAAAAATACAATTCTACATTTAGAACAACAAAAAGTTGTAACAACACAAATGGCCACACTTACTGCCCAAAATTGCCCGTTAAAAATTAAAATTTATACAAAGCGCCAGAATGTCGTTATTATCATTTGGGAGAAAAGAAGCCCTACGTTATGTTTGACAAGATGGCGGCAAATGTAACTGCACAACATTCTTACACTCTGCCCACAAATGATGCTCAAATATATTTTTAAATAGAACATTACACAAATATTAAACAAAATTATATTTAAAACATTTTACATTTTAATGTAAAAAAAGCTGATTAATTTGTTAAAATTACCTTACAAAAAGAAAGCTTAAAATATAAAAAACTGTAATTTGTATTACTTAATTAAGCAAACTTAATGAATTTTGTGCATTTACTATAAAAGCTAAGTTTGGATTGGGATGAATGTGGGTGAATTATTTCAAGAAACTCTATAGTTGAAAATTTTGATTTAACAAAACTATTTGGATAGAGAAAGGTTTGACATGAGAGTTCGAATAGCACCACTAGCTACTACTTATTATCTGCTTTCTCGTTTTAGCACTTTTAGTATTTTTTGAAAGTTTATTAGAATAATAAGTATTAGTGTTTTTATTACTATTTTTTTCTACAGCTCTCTTTCTGAAGATTATTTATAAATGCAGAAGCGCGACGCTCAGAGTAATAAAAATAATGCAATGACTAACCCTATCATTCTGGTCTATTTTTTTACAACAAATTATAGGTACATTTCAAAAACTAAGCAAAGCATAAGAAATTCAAATAGCAAGAATACTTGGTAGAAAAAGTAATCTATTTCTTATTATTTTTTTTTTACTAAGGTTGGTTTTAATGTTGTCAATTTTATGTCTACTTTTTAAATGCCTAGCACTTTTTGAAGGTTTATTGAAATAGGCAGCACCCATATCATCGTTATTATTTATCCTCTTATCATATTTTTTTCTTTCCACAACAATAAATAGCTACAATTACAATTAGAAAATTACTTGAAATTATTTGAAAACTTAAGAAGCGAGAGTATTTGGTGGAGAAATCCTGGAATCACTTATTGCAATAGTGTCTGTTTATCGTTTAGTAATAAACGAAATACAGGTTAGGTTATAGATAATAAAAGCGTTGTAGTGACCACTTTCTACTCTTCCTTTCTAACATAAATCCATAGTAAAGTAAATATTTAATAAGAGCTGTAAATTCGCCATGAAGACGCTTTTTATATTCACGTAATTCTACACTATCAAAAATTTACGAAATGGGTACTCTGCTTTCCTTGATCACTCATTTCATCAAAGAAATAAATAATATAATATAAAATTTAGACACGAATTCTAGTAACTATATCTAATTTTTTTCTGTTAATTAGATGTCACTAAACCCTAATAAAACAGTCAAAATCACTTAAATGAAACAATTTTTGTTCCACGTCAAAAAGTATGTTCATACATTCTCGAGTAATCCGTGTATTAAGGTTGCAAGAAAAGTTTTTAAGTAGTTTAACTGTATTATGTCATTTGTATAGTTAATATTACAAAAAATTTTCGCAAATACTCTTGCCAATTATTGTTATGGCCAGATTATATGAGGTCAAGTCGAAAATATTTACTTACGTCAGTTTTTTTGGGTGATATAAAAGGTTTCAATGTCTTTTCTGTATTACAAAAATTAGTTTTACATCAAATTCTAAAATTTTTGTAACATATATTAACAAAAAAATATGGAGTAGAAACGTTGGTTTAAGGAAATTATCTTATTTGGGTTAGAGCACACGACTGACTTCTGAAAAGTTAGAATTAAGTAAAGTCTTTCTAATTATTGTATTACAAGCCGAAGAAGGCTTAAAACTCGAGAATGTATTTAAATATTCAACATTCCATTCGTTAATCACTTGATAAAGGTACATTTTAATGAGTGGACAATGTAATCACTAATCAGTGTGACACAGTAAATTGAAAATTGGTCTAAATTAAAATGGGAAAATAAACGAATTCTGCTTGAGAGTGCATAGCAAATTTGATCACAAGCGGTCAAATTAAAGTTCACTCAGGTTCATAAATCAGAACCTGAAAGGAAGATCCGATATCACTATCAAACTATTAAAACTAAACGAGCATAAGAGATCAATAAATTACGAAGCCGTTTCCTCTCCAATGCGAGTAGGGCGGTATGGGAGGAGTCCCGTGGGTAATTAGAAAGTATATAACTGGCAATTAGCATGCATTATCGCGTTGGTTTGTCGGAAAGCCAATAAAATTCTGATTGCAAGTGTTCTAGTCCGATTCCACAAGTTGGTGTGGTTAACAAAGAGCGATAAATCAAAGCCAAGAAACATGCAAATCACCAACTTTAATAAATGTCGATCGAGTGATAACAAATATGGTCGAGGATCAGACCGGCGCTGAGAAGACTAAACTGATGACGGCTCAATTACGGATTTCCACTCTTGATTTATCTCTTTGCTAATAATCACGGGGTCCTGGGGAGAGCCCGAAAACGCGTAGGGTGAACTATGGCCAGACCACCCAGGACAGACTGTCAACGGCTTTCGAACCTCCCTAACAAACGACTTTTGCCCAAATTCTCAACGTCTTGATTACTGGCACAAAGACGAAGCCTGGGAGGCCTCATAATGATTATTGATGACATAATTAATTCGAACAGATTCAGCTTAATTAGTACATAAATTACGATAGGTACTAGAAATTAGGATTGCGTTATTCTTTCCAGATCGGTTCTCTTTAGGTTTTCGATTTGCATTTATTTTAGAGGAGAATTTATTCCCCTGTTGAAAAAACAAGGTAAATGTGACATTTTCGACCAAAATCACATCTTTCCAGAGGCGGTCCGGGTAGTTAACAGATCCCGCAGGGTTTTATCTAAATGAAATCGGCAGTTGGTCTGTCAGAGGCACTGTAATAAACCAAAAAGCCACATCGGATGGTAGTAAAGAAGCTTCCAACCCACTTCTTCTTGACATCAGATAATTAAATCAGTGTGAGTCAGGAGATTCACGCTTCCAAATGACATTACAATGGTCAACTTTATCATGTCATCAGGTTATACAATCATGTCAAGCTTGCCTCTATGAAGTTATCTAATTTCAACAAACCCAACTTTCGTTTTATTAAACAAATGAAATTTTATTGGCAGATTGTGGGTGGCGGTGTCATAAATTTGTCCGCACGAAAAAGGAGCGAATAAGATATCCACTCATTTTCATAATATGACGTTGATAATTTTATAAGCACAATTTACTGCCGACGTTCTAAAGTCCCCAAAGTGTCCATCACCGAATTTAGTTGTTTACCTACTTCTCAAACACGTTTACTTTCATTCAAAGTATATGATACAGAGAAAATATACTGAAAAGGTAAAGCTTTGAGATTTGTAGTTATTGTGTCTAGAAAATAGCTTCACACCTCAATAGGACGATTTTCAAACTGTGACTAAAGTGGAGCCGCTCTATTATGTTTTGAGAAATGGTCTTGCGGCCACAGGACCGGATTGACTGGAATTTTATAAAAAATCTAAAACCTAATTGTGGATATTTTTAGAATTCAGAGGCGTGCAACTTGACTGGAAGGCTAATGAGCTGACATTACTAACTTGTAAATTTCATTCCGAGTGCCTGAAAAATGGGTAAACAAATTTGTTGTGGAATCTCAAAATTATCTTTGTTTTTGCTACCTAAACCAACCAACATATTAAGTATAATTTTCCTTTCCGGTTTTACATTAACAAAACGAATTCCGCAACGTTTGTTTCTTAGAAATTTTAAATGTTATGACTTGATATTGTCAGTTTAAAATACCCCCAAAAACATATTCTTGAACAGATTACATGTAGATTAGCAAGGTTATTCTTATTTTGTATGCACAAATTGTTTTCTAAGATTAGATAATAATAATTTTAAAAATAGAATAATAATTTCCTAATATCTGAAGATTAAAGAGATGAAGAAAATTCATTAAATAGTATATGGGTGTAATGGGTGTCCAATAGGGTATGTCGGACTTAATTACTTTTTTTTTTAAAATAAAACAGTGTATTTATTATTTGTGCAGTTTTTTTTTATTTATACAGGGTGTTAATAAACTTAAAGTAGAACAACTTTTCAGAAATTTCTTTTATTTATATTACTTTAATTTCTTTTTATTAAACGATTTTTGATTATTCGATTTTTTAAATATTTTAATTGATTATTTTCTATACTGTTTTTATAGTGCTTTAAACAATTATTAGCTAATTTTAAGTTGAGACAGTATCGGTAGTATTGCAAATTTTAATACTTTTCTGAAGCAACAACTAATTATAATTCCGAATTGTTTTGATTTTCTATGGAAACAAAGATATTACCGGTATTATTTCAACTTGAAATTAGCCCATTAGTTTCTAATTATAATGCAAGCAAAAACATGTTATTTAAAAGAAATATATGAACCAATTGTTTATGCTTGGAAAATGGCATAACATGCCACTAAAGGACAAGTATAAGTCTAATTTATTGTTGTTTGTAAATTGTTATTCGAGTTCAGAAAGGTAAATTCGCCGATAAATTATTAGTAATCAATTGATCAAAAAATTAATTTAATTCTTTGGTAAGCAAATGGTGATTAAACGATTAATCGCTTTTGTCACACGATTGTCAATAAAAAAATTTAACCCAACCCTGTAAATATGGAGTAAAATATCTTTCCAAATTAACAACCCGAATAAACAAAGATAGAAATATAATAGCCAGTTAAAAGCAAAAGCTTACAACTGTAGACTATGACTATGCACTATGACTATGACACCTTATCAAAAAATATTATGACACTGAGGCACAATTTCTTTAATAGTTTCCTACGATATCCACAACCGCAATTTAAATTATCGCATTTAGGACACATTTATTCTATAATCTGTCCTAATTGTTCCAGACGCAGTTTCATAAAGATATTTATCAGAAATTGGTTATAAATAATGATGGTCTTTCTTTTGCTCCAAGTCAATTTTCTATTCCTGATTTCTTATAAAACTACAATCAAAATTTTTTTCTCGTAATGGTCTTCTAGATATTATTAGTCTCTTAACTAACATAAATTTTTAAAGATCTTGTGTAACTGAAAATATATATGTTATGATAGGTTTATGTATTTGTGTTAAAAAAATTTGGTAGGTTATCAATATTTTTTGTTAACGCATTTTTATAATTTCAAAGCTTGAATTGAGTCTATTTTCAAACTATTGGACTCACCTGACTGTTTTGACCACTCTAGTACAGTGAAGCTTCGATAACTCGAACCTCGTTAAGTCGAACTTTTTGATAACTTGAACCGAATTTTCGTTAACTTAAACTACTTTTGGTGGCAAATCGTGGTTTGAGTAATCAAATTTCTACTGTACTTATAATAACAAGCGATCCAAAAGTAGTGGAAAGTCGTTGGTTCTGGAAGAAAGATATAGATATAGTAGTCAGGTCTGAGAATAAAGTATGTACAAAGTAAAATGTACAAACTACATATCAAAAACAACGAATTGTTTATACATTTACTTCATATAAACAAATTAATTGTTTTGTAAATAGTTAAACAATAAATGATTATATTAGATTTTATTAGTGTTACTTTTCTTTCTTCTTTTTCATCTTCATATTCTAAACACATTTTGTTGAAAATAATAAAGTTTTAGTTTATTATTTAATGCAAATAGATGTAACATTTGTAAGATTTTAAAACTTTATTGAAAACGTCAGGCATAAGTCAGTTAAATTTCTTGTTGCTGGAGTGTGAATACTCATCTCATTTTTTCTAGTATTTATATAAATCCAAATTTGCTTTAAAAGTAACATTCTTTATAAAATTTATATCTTCTTTTATGACAAAAATAGTTTTTTAATTCAATGAAATGTTGACTAAACCTATGATGACTTATCCGTTAGTCACCTAATTTCTTGCAGTTCTGAGAGTATCTTATTTCTGCTAAAAAAGGAGAAAAAATTCTCATCATTTAAATAAAATCTAAAGATGATATCTGGGTTGGTTCCAACAGCATAAATCATATACCACGTGATTATGTTACTGAATGTGTTTTCACATATTAATATTCTTTACAGAATAAGACTTTTATAATTTATTTTTCTTCACCAAGATTTATGTTGTGTAATATGTATATTTATATGCAAAACTTTCAAATTTATTTTTAATAAGATTACTACTTTTTTAGAATTATCATGACGTAATTGACACTATTAGAAACGATAAGGTAATAATTTCAAAAATGTGTTTTCAAATAATTTAATTTTTGATTTTATTATACTTTTCTGCAAGAAAGGAACAAAACGTAGGTACAGACAGATGGAATAACTCTTTTAAATCACGTTAAGCAAGATGTTATTTTAAAACATCGAACAAAACGTTGTTCAACATAACTCAAACATTGAACCGATGTTTGTATTGGAGCAGAATTGATTTGGGATGATTTAATCAACAAAAGAATTACATTTAAAGCTTGAGAAGTGCTTTATGCTGTACGTTTTGAAAGTTATGAATCCGGTTTTGCCTTGGCAAAACGATGAAAAAGTCGTTATTATGCAGGCTATTAATTAACAAAATCGTATTGAAGCGTGAAATATCAACGCAACGTATCAAAAATTCAATGGAGCGTGGAATTATTACAAACTTATCTCGTCCATGGTGTCAATATAACATTTCGCATGTTGTCAATATGGTCAGCAAGCATAAAAATATTATGGGCCGATCTTCAGCGTCTCATTAAAAACACATAAATAAAATCGGTCGAGTGTGGGCATGGCACGTAACATGTACAGATGACAATATAAACGATTTTTGAATGTTTGAGATTTATCTTGTTATGGACGAGAGCCAGATCTCTGCCGGTGGCGCGTCAATAAAATTGATTTTAAGTATATTTTATTGAAAGAGTATTTCTCGTGGGAGATAATCTGCGAGTCTGTGTTTAAAGGAGTCTCTCTTATTACCTTCAGATGTATCTCACAAACCTTTGATCGGTTAATGTTTTCGGGTATGATTCCTACACCAGTTTCTAAATCCAGGTTAATTATTAATTAATTAATTGCGTTCGACATATCGGACAAGTTGGATGGAGAACCTGAACCTACTGGAAATACCAGTAAAAATGTACGTAAACTGTGTAGGAAAAAAATGTAAATACTTTAAATATCTTGAAAAAGGTTTGCAAATTAATAAACTCAATAGAAATATAAAAGATGTTTTGTCAAAAGTGTGTAACGAGAGAAATGAAACCAATAACAAATTAACAATTACAAATATCAAAACTTAAAAGCCTGCAACGAAAAAATTTTGTCTTAGAAAAATTATTAATTGAATTAGAATTTTTTTTAATTTAGTGAAGCGACAACTAAATAAATATGAAACAAAAAATAGTAATAATTTTAGTCAGTGCTTCTAGTCCTTGAATGTCAATACTTCGTATAGTGCAGTGATAAAAAAATTTTCGAATAGCAAGCGGTCACATGGTGTTCTGATAATAAAACCATCCAAGAAAGAAGTTTCGTTGTCACAGATAGAGAAAGATATTAGTATTAAACTCTACTTAAATTCAACTAAAACCTATGTTAATAGCAGTAAAATTGTTTAAAGAAGTGTTTTCTTATTAATTGTAGTGATTTATTTAAGAACATAAAAAATTGTATAACCCAGAAGTATTTCTTTTATGACGCTGATTTTATGATGAACCTCATCAACAAAACTCTAGCGGCTAATGATCAATAGTTGCTATAAGAAATAATATTTCTTGTAAAATTTAAGAACAGTATATTAAAATCGTCTAATCGTTATTTCATGATGTTTTTTATTTGTCTCTTTTAAATTATTTTAGATTGTCTATTATTTTTAATTATGCCTTGAATATAAATGTACCAATGTTATCAACAATAATTAAGGAAGTTCCACAGCGTTTGATTATTGCCCTGCATAAGCAAGTTTTTTTTTTACAAATTGATTGCAATTTGATAAATTTGAATTGAAATAAGCAATGACCATCGTAAAATAGGTCGAGGAGCAACCATCGCCAAAATTTTGTCTAAAATTGTTAGTTTTCAAAGATGTTTTAAGTGATAGAGAACTGCTGATAAACTCATGATAAATAAGAAACTTTTTTTTCAAGAACAACAACTTTTAACAAAAATTTTACATTTTAGTATACACGATTTTTAAAAAGATATTAAAAATTATAATTTTGTCGATTTTTCTATATTTATCCTTTATACGACTATCATGTTCTTAGGACAAATTTTTGAGGTTAACCTACTAAATTTACTGTACCACTAAAATTTATTTCTATATCTTTCAAACCATTGCTTTTTATGTTGTATGGTTTAAAAAGAATCATTTCTTTTCTTTTTCATTCTTCCGGCGACCACTGACCGAGACAATTTAATGCCCAACAAATTTTAACATTTCTTATAAGCCTTGATAAAGAATCAATAAATGATTCAAAACGTCGGCCTTATAAAATAGTTTATCTGCCTTGTCCACATCCGTAACAATTTTTTTTAAATATAAAAATAATGGACGTAATACACCAAAATAATTTAAAAAGAATGTTGAAGAAATCTCAAAGAAAATAAATTAAATGACTCAATTTAAGGGTATTAGGTTTGCAACTGTATTTATAAATATTTGACAACAAATTGTTGTAATTAATCTTATACATGGTATCAAATAGCTAACTTCTTACAGTCTTTATCAAGGATCTTCAGTCTACCCTACCTTTTTTGTTGTTTTTTAAAAGAGAGTTATTTAGGTTATCATAAATTGTCATAAGTCTTTGAGAAAAATTATTTTTTACAGACCAATAATTCAACTTCTGTAGAATCGTTTCAATTGTGAATAATTTCGAAATATTTTCCATCCCAGGCATACGTAGAAAACTTCAACAACCCAAACTAATTAAATTAAGCAAAATACCAATACAAAAATAACGCTTAATAAATAATTTACTTTTACTGTTAAAAAATTTGCAAAGAAAATTACTTCTATAGATCCAAATTTTTATCATTTATTATTTATCATTAGGCAAGCTTTTCTACCAAATTTCTGTAATTTGTCTTTTATTATTTTATTTTTTTAATAATAAAACTAATTTTTTTACGTTAAAATTTCAGTTGAAGCTACATGTTTTTTTGCTTTTTTTAGTATGTTATATTTATTTTTGTTTGGATTTTTTTGAGGCTAAGTAGAATTAGCTAGACTTTGTCTCTTTATGTTTTATTATGTAATAATTGTGTATTCTGTTTATTAACAAAGAAAGGTGAATAAATATTTTTATTTTATTTTAAAACCATAATCTACTTTATACACCCGCAAATTAGAGCGTAATATTTATTTTTATAGCACTAAATTTTTTAAAGTTGCTACTCTAGTCTAGTTGTCAAATAAACGTGTTCAATTTTGTAAACGCAGGAAGCGTGACACATCTTTTTCTTGAATTTTGGGCTCTTACCTGTTGTAACATTTCTCTAGAATACACGTGTTTACCTTTACACACGTTTTTATCAGTTTCCATTTTAGAAAATCGCAAAACAGAAAATAGTAAAATACCTTATCCTGGCAATGACAAGATAGTCGATTAGTTAATCTAGATTTTTTCACAGTTTAAAAAAATATCAAAATTTTAAATATTTTTTTGCTTTGAAAAATTAAAACGATCCAAAATAAAATAAAACGTTGTATGTACCACGGGCGTAATCGTCACTAATAGCCCTCGAGAAATTAAAAGCCCTCCTACGTCGGTCTTAAAAGATTTCTTCGTGCCATAATCCTCTTGGTGACGCCCTTAATATTCCATAACTGTCGCTTTTTACATTTAAATGATCCGCTAATACTTCTCTTCTGTTCCTCATTTATTATGTTATTTTGTAAACAGTAGAAGTCAATGTTTTATACATATAAAGTTAGAAAACAAGTTATAGGTCAATTTACACTTTTTTTTATTTTGGAAAAATAAAGGAATTACAAATTTTATGCGTTACTTCATAATCAAAACTTAAAATATTAATCTATTAATATACTTAAAATGCCAAATAATTAGCATAGTTATAAAGCCCCATTAGAAGGGCATCTAATTATAAAGGAAAAAACATTTTGTGCTATTTAAAAATATATAGATGATGCCATAGCGCCGCCATATTGCTCGCTGCGAGTAATCCAATTATTTCTTTATTATAACAAATTACCTGTTTTTGTTTGTAGTTTTAAACTCACTTGTATATCAAAGAACTAAAGTGCACTATTTTATCCTGTGAGTGAAAATTTGGAGCGTAGAAACCCGAAGGACCTGAAGGCTTCATTCACTCGAGAGATCAAGGCACTTTAGTCCTGAGGTAGTACTATGCTACTTTTTGCATCACGGGGACTATAGTAGATAAGTAAAAAATTTAAAATACAAATTCCTAAATGATTTCATTATTTCGAACGACTCTTGTTCACTTATTTTCCTTCGTCTAGCAGTGCATATTATGTGTATACGTAATACATATTTAAAATAACACAAAATTTTTCAAATTTTAAATTCTACGGGACCTTAAATTTGTCAGCTTTAAATTCTAAGGGATTTCAAATATTGTTTCAGGCATAAGTGTTAAAAGACATTTCTTTAAATTGTCAGATTTTTAGACGATTCTATTTTAAAAATTGTTTTGCAATATTTCTAAGAATTTTTTTTTGCTATTGTCTGTCTGTGAGATGAGCAATATTTTAAACAGTGAGATAAAAATTGAGATTATTATTATCGTTGTGTTAGTTATCTTGTACGAACACCTTCAACCTGTGATACTTGAAGGGTAGTGCCAGTCAATCGGGTAAATCTATTTCCTTGAACTTGTTCCATACGACCATATGGTAAACAAATCGCTGGGTTCAAAAATCGTGTGCCAAAATTATTATTAGTATTATCGATTGTTTAAAATTTATTTTGTTATCGGCGAAAGTCAGATCTCTCTTGTTGGTGCATCAATACAATTGATTTTAAGTATATTTTATTAAAAGAGTATTTCTCGTGGGAGATAATCGGCGAGTCAGTGTTTAAAGGAGTCGCTCTTATTACCTCTAGATATATCTCACGTCAATTAATGCGCGCTTGCTACCAACAACACAAAAGCGAAATAATAAAGAGTTCCCAGATACTGTCGCAATTGCCGATTTATTTCGTTTTTGTTCCAGGGTTTATGGTGTCTTCACTCTGGGCTCGGAGGTGTTTTGCAGCCGCATCCCCGGCCTCACCAGCCGGCAGCGGGAGATGTGCCGCTCCTCGCCGGACGCCATGGTGGCAGTGGGCGACGGCATCCGCCTCGCCACCGCCGAATGCAAGCACCAATTCCGCCACCAGCGCTGGAACTGCACCGGCATCGACAACCCCACGTCCTTCGGACACGTCGTCATCGTAGGTGGGTATTCAAAAACACCATAATGTCCCGTGTTTACATCCATGTTCCGGGCCCGGAACATGCCGTGGGCGGTGCGGACACCTGTGGATTCACTACCGACTGCGAAGGTGTCTACAAAATTGTTGAAAATTGGAACGACGATAAAGTTTTATTCTATTCTGTGGGAGACGGCTGAATGCTCGCTTTTTCAACGAGATGTTATTTACGGACGACTTTGAATTTTTAATTTCATAATGAGCATTGCTGGGCCTTGCCTTATCATAAATATCGAAGTTTATGGAATCATTAAAAGCTGAATGCCGAGATTCATAAATTTTGCTTCGGATTAGACGTACCCTATAAATAGCTGCATTTAATAATTATACCGTATTGTCCTTATGTTACTTAATATCTCATTGAAGTTGTAATTGCAAAGCGTGTGCTAACACAAACCGCACAATGTATGAGCTTTCCTGTTAACGCGACAGATTACATACATTTATGGCGTATTAATAAATAATTGCTATTTATGAGCAGTTCTGGGTTACCTCTTCTATACCAAGCCATAAATACAAACACTTGGCAGTAATCTTACGGTATTCCTTTTCAATTTCCGTGCCCTCAAGCTAATTATAAGCAAGATTTGTTACAACAAAAAATACATTTTAGTAACAAATTCTAAACGTTTCGGCTAAAAAATTATAAATATTTGCTCCAGAACCATATTCCTAACGAGATGCAAATTCAATTTTTTCACATTTTGCATAAGAATGTGATGCGTCATTGCTCAGTCTTCTAAAAATTAAATGTAAAATGCAATGATTTATATGACATTCCTTCACTTTTAATTGGCAAGTATTTATCTTGTATTAAAATTACAATAAATATGCTTTACATATAAGTAAAAAAATTTTTTCTGATACCGCCATTGGAACGAGACTACAGATACACCGTCTCTTATATTTTGTTATTATTTGTCCTTAATCAGAGAACTTAATAACATTATTTACATTCCAAGGAAAATATAAATACAGTAAAATTTGACTACAATATTTATTACTTTATTAGCGAACATATTTAGTATTAATACAGTGTTTTCCAATAGATTTTCACTTTTCATCAGGTGAGATTCACAATAATTCAAATAAATGCCACTCTTGTCGCTAACAAAATAAACCGTCAAATGTAAAACCCGTCATGCCGTCAAGTATAAAAATAGTGAAATTTAGCTTATGACCTTTACTGTGACGTCACAAACGTGGTCAAAGTAGTAAAGTAAAAAATAGAATATTGTCGTAAATAAGTTTTTAAAAAATACTGTCATATACTGTCTCACAGAAGAATCCCCGCATAGAACATTTCAGTAAATAATTGTACAAACAAGTTGTTCGGTACCATCTTCGGTATCGCTCGACTGTCACCCTAACCTCCCACCCTGTACCAATTTAAAACCAGAGCCTCTCTGGCACTAGAGACTCAGAGTGTGTAATAGAACTAACAGAGAAATAAACATGTAAACACACTCTAAGTCTTTTCTTTCCTCACAAGAAGAATAAACACAAGTCGTATTTTTTGCTACAGGAACGTTTTATGAAAATAAACATAAAAATCATAAAATTCTGATGTCATTCAAAGGAAAGCAACCTCTAAAAAAATTAAATGGCAATATGTTAATTATTAGTGGGACTTTATTGTTAGAAAGGTAACTAAATTTATCCTACAACGTTGTTTTGTTTTTAAAAATCGGATAAGTATTCTTAATCTTCTTGTTGGATCTTCTTGGCGTGTTTAAATGAAAATTGGAAATGAAACACCCACTAACACCAAACTTTTTTACTTGATACGATGCACGTTTCGACAACAATGTTGTCATTCTTAGGTAGGAATTAAAACTCAATTTTAATTCCTTTTTAATGTTTTAATTCCTACCTGAGGATGACAACATTGTTGTCGAAACGTGCGTCGTATCAAGTAAAGAAGTTTGGTGTTAATAGAGGTGTTTCATTTCCAATTTTCTTTTTAAGTATTCTCAGTAAATTGTAAAAAGTGACTTTTGCCGAAGTATAATTTATCTTTTTAACTTTCTTTCTTTCTTTCGAAAAAATAAAACACAATTTTTTTGTGTTTACCGAAAGTCACAAATTCTCTCTTTATTTTGATCTTTTAGCTGTAAAGCATTTGTTAAAATTTTGACCAAAAACAATATCTTTGTTAAAAACCATTATAAAAGAATAATGAATACACGCTTTTATTAGATTTTTTTTATAAAACATTTTGTAAAAATGTTATTTTTCCTAGAGAATGTAGTCATTTTGATAAATTTCAATTTGCATTAACTCTGAAACTATTTATACGATTTTAAATATTAAAACACTGTTATAAAAAAAATAATTATCTTTTATTTTTGCAATGATGTATCTTTATTTTGTAAAGATCGCTTTCCCCAAAAGATGGCTAACATTTGAATTTTAAAAATACCTTTATAATACGTCCGTCAAGCAAATAAAACGACCTGTCTTTGTGTTTAAAAAAAATAAATTATTTACTGAGATATTCTACGTGGAGTCTTAAAACGATGTTCCAACAGCCAAAGACAAGAAATGTTATATCTATTAAATAAAAGTTGTAAAAATTTAAATTTTGTTTAACAAAGCTTGCGAGACAATAAAAAATTACTTATTAGTTTCGTCTAAATCACTAGAAAAAAAAATTTATTTGAAATTAAACTATCGTCTGTAATTCTTAATTTTAATAAGTTCTGTCCTGTAAGTACAGTAAGTGTTATTGAGGAAGAAAACTCAAATTGTTGACATGTGGTTGACGTTTCTTCCCTCAGTAATAAACGTATCTACCAATAATTCTAGATCTTATCGCATATCTAATTTAAAAAGTGTCAATAGATCTTAGTTTTTATATAATTTTATTTAAAAGTTTTAGATTTTTTATGGAAACTGTTGCCAACAACTTTCAATTGTATGAAACTGTTGCCTGCGGCTCTCAATTTCTATTTAGCAATAGTTAGGAACTGTATCTGATATTTTCCTACTGAAAACTGAAAACCTTTTTTATCAAATAAGAATTAATTAAAATTAAAATTATAATTATATTATAGAAAATAATTAGCAATTAAAAATCAAAGATACATAATAAATAACTCTAACAGCACTATTTTTGACAATGAAAAAAAAAACAGTTTCAAAATTCTTAATTTTTGGTCTTAACCTGGCAATAACTGCGATACCGCAAACTATTTGAGTGTACAGTATTTGTATCTTTAATTGGGCCGACTTTTTAAGACCCTTCTATAAACCGAACAATAGCCCCATTTTACACTATAGACAAGGCATAATCACCGTAAAGATAGATCTTGATTTATGACAGTTTCCGCCGATGTTTCTGGCAGAGGGAACTGTCATAAATCAAGATCCATTCTTACGGTGATTATCCCTTGTCAATAGTGTACAATGGAGCTATTGTTCGGTTTATAGAAGGGTCTTAAAAAGTCGGCCCACTTAAAGATACTAATACTGTACCTATCCATTATTGTCAATTTACAATGTCCAACATTTTGTACAATATTTGTTTGTTTTTAATTTTTATTTAGCAATGTTTATAAGCTACTTAGAAAGATATAATTTTAATTTAAATTAAAAAATTTATAACTTTTCAAAGTGTAAAAAAATTGTTTTCATTAAAAAAAAAGTCCGTTTACTTATCAAAAAACCATCACCTGTTAAATTAAGCTTGTCAAAATTAAATTTACTAGAATTTGACATTGTCATTTCTAATAAATTAGTCAAGGGACTGCTATTTGCATATTGGCATATCATTTCAAAAGTTGTGCCCTGTTGCCGGATGTATTTTGAGGGTAAATTGTGGTGTTGGTGGTTTTTTGATAAGTAAACAGACTATATACACACATGTAATTCTCAATTATCTCTCAAACAGTACCTAATAAATCTTTATCATGGTCAAGTCCATGATACGCTCACCTAAGTATCGGGTTAGAACATCTCTGCCGATTGTTCTAAACGAAGTTTTTGAGAGGTTTTCCTTTATTGGTAGGCGAATGCTGCAACAGTATATTTTTTTATCCCAAAATGAGAATGTGACTTAAGTCATAAATTATTTAACAAAGCAAGCGTACTTAAACTATCAGTACTTCTGTCAACAAGGTTCAATTTATGACAATATTTTACTAAAAGCATGTAAAAATTTTTCGGTTAAGGGCTGATTCATGAATGCCGTTGCTTGTAGCCATCTACTACTTCGAGTTTAAACCCATCAACGGGTGGTAACAGCTTAAATACGATTGCTTTGTTAACAATGATTTATTAATTACTTAAGTCAAATTTTTATTTTCTGATAAAAGAAGTATACCTTCTTCTCAATCCCGCTTGACCGTGTAATCCTAATTACGTCGACTTCTGGCCACGTTTTTTTAAAGTCTTTACATTTCTTGTAATTTAAATAACTATGCATTATTTTCTTTGTTCTTAAAAAAGAGGAGTTGTTATTAAAACTACTGACAAATAATTCTTGCATTATAAAGAATTAATAAAGGGGTATAAATCTTATCAAACGCAATAAAATTATTGATTTTGCGTGTACATGCCAATAAATTTTCAAATGCGAAGCTTAGATAACTGAGATTATGGCAAATGCTTGTAATAAATTTGGTATGTGAAATATATGACATGGAATAGATTTAAGCTGACAGAAGAATAATGTAAGCTATATATAAATATGTAGGTTTGATTTATAAAAGATTTTATAAACAAATTTAATTGAATAGATTAACTACAAAACATATTTTGTCTATAAATAACAAGAAATCGAAATAAATATTTTTTCGAAAAGCTAAAAATGTATGATTCTTTGAATAAGGACATATGACAGAATAAGCATTTGTAGTGGTGAGAATCTGGTTAGGGCACAGCTGTGGTCCAACACAGCAACCTACCCGCTGGCAAAGGACTTGTTTATGCGCATTAATGCTATAGTTTATGATCTGTCAGGATTAAAGAGGATAACATGATAATCCCAGTCTTGACACCCTTGATATTATTTATTTGGTTTGAATAAATCACAACTTTAGGTTGAATTCAATATATTGGGATCTAAAATGAAAGAATGTAAATGAGGTTTCACTCAAGCAAATTGCAAAATAAATAGATTTTTTTTTCAGTCAGGTATTTAATGAAAATTATGAATTATTAATGCGAGGTTAAAGATGCACGCAGTCATAAATCCAGCGTTTGTTTTAATTAATTACATTTTATTGTGTCTGTGTGGGTGAATTTACCATTTGCAGCTACCATTATTTATGATGATGAATGTAATACCTTCTTATATTCATTAATTAGTAATTGTGATATTTTTTAATAAATTGCTGTAAAAAAATTAAAAGCTGCGTCCTAATTGCGAATCCTGATGTTTCAATCGAATAATGATTAATATCCTTTTCACTTAGTCTTATCTAAATCGACGTTCTCTGCTTATACACTGCAAATAAATAAATGTCGGATTGTCGACAAATTAAGATAAGCATTAAATATTGCTTGTCAACTAATTCGCGGAATAAACAAATCAAGCAGCCGTTGCATTGCGACTTTCTACAGGTGGGAATAAATGAGGTGAACATTTCCAAATTCCTAAACGTTTCACATTTTTACAAGCCTTATTACACGAAAATCCCTCGGTTTAGATATAGTATGTTGGGTCGCGTGGGAGCTAACAACATGATTACTGATCGCAGATAGCCGTGACTGCTACCGTCGGGCCCACTGGTTGGCCAAACAAGACTCTTCCAGACGAGCTCTGAATTCTGATGACTAGGTGAAAATGTCCAGATTCCGGAGCGTTCCGGGCGGAATAGAGACGTTTGGCGGTGGGTGGACGGAGACGTGTGTGCGCCTTACCAAATGCAAATGTTCAAAGATGTCGATAATAAATCCGTTGATTGTGCACTGTGGGCTCTTGTAATTCTAAACCGGACAAGAGAGTTACATCAATCTGACGCCCTCGTACACCATAAGTATATCTCATGCGCAAGGTTTTGCTAATTAATGGCATTTGGTCAAGCCGAACGGGGCAATAATGGAGAACCGATTTCACATATTGTTAAGTTTATTAGATTTAACAACAGCAATTGTTTATGTAACAAGAAATTTCATTTCAGTTCCTGATAAATTACTCTTGCTGCTCGGTATCTATACATGCGGGTTATCTCGGCCATAAATGTCAGCCAATGCAAAATGTGCAATTGGACTTTTATTCGCACTTTGTTCAATCAGGTCACAAGTTATGAATATTGCCCCTTACCTTACCACATGCTAAAAACCAATTCATGGATTTTCTCAAATCTTCAACACTTCAGCAGGCAAATTTATTCTAAAGACTGGCTATTTTTTCATCCAGCCGGCTTTTGTTACCAAATTGATGCTCGGCAAAATTTAGGAAAGTTTCCAGAAGTTAGTAGGTATATTTTTTACTGTTAAAAAAAATGTTGAACGCATAATTTTATGAAAAATAATTTTATTAAAAAGACAAACATATATGTATTCTGAAAACGACAAAAACTGTCTTTCTTGAAAACAGTGCGGAAAAAATAAGGTCAAGATCATTTCTAATATAAAGTAATACACTTATACCCATCCTGAGCAACAACTAGGATCTGATTAAGTCTAGACATTCTATACAGGATGTATTAGAAATGATAAAAATCAGAAATAAAATTTAACCAGTGATACATCTCTCAAAAGACACAACTTTTTTATATACCATTTTTATGATGCTAAAAATTTTGAATTTTGTCCCCCTCATAAAATCACGACACGCTTATGATCCCTAGAAACCAAAAATTAAATTGCCTAGCTCCCATTGTAATACTACATAGGTTAGTGGCGGGTATGGTATTTTGTACTAAATTTTTAAATAATTCTATATTAATAACGGTTGAGATTTAGAAAAAATGAAATCTAGAACAAAATCTTTTTTAAGGGAGACCTATCACTCGCTAAATTTTTGACGATTATTTCTGATACACCCAGTATATACTTTCAGTCAGATAATTAAGTTATATTGTTACTCAGTATTAACCCAAAGTTAAGGTACAGTTTTTCAGTCATATTTGCGGTGAAGCTTGGACTGTACTTGGATCTTTTTCGGCATATTTTAGGCGTTATCCAGATCTCTGGACACAGCTCTACACAAGGAATTCCCTAATATCTACAGTAATATTTCTAACTTCCAAGTCGGTCTGGTTTGATGTTAGTATCTAGGATCCAGCTTGATCTAGAAAATTTGTCCAGGGCTGATTTTATTTAAAAACGCTGCGCAAACAGCAAACTTACAAAAGATTAAAAGGAAAAGTTATAGAGAATTAAATTTTGCATAATAAAATTGACGAAGAAATATTTTTATCTCTAGTAATTTACGCTTTAGAGAGGCATAAAAATGAAAAAGAGAGAAATTACTACAAAAACATTACAACAAATATTAGAGACCACCGTTTTTAAATAAAAGAAAATGTTTTTTTCATAAATTTTAATACGGAATTAATCTTATTTTATTTGTGGAAACCTGCATAAATAAGGAATTGAGAATTAAAAGTTGCCGAGTTATTTTGCTTTTAATGTCAATAATAGACAAAAATAATTTCTACTAAATTCAAATAATTTGACTTATAGAAATTAAGAAATAAATATTTAATTTAGCCACAATAATTAAAAAAAAAGAATTTATGGAAGGAAGTTGGGTGTGTAAATCAATTTTATCAATCAATCAAAAAGTAAAATTTTGATATCTAAAAACTGTAAAAAAATGTAAGCAGCAAATGAAACATTATTTTAATGCTTTATGTTTAATTTATCTTAAACTTTCATTTTAATTCTGACAATTTCTATGATAATTGATAAGGTTTTTAAATTTTTTAAATTGTTTGCGATTTAGGTTATTGTTTTATATGTTTTTACTTTTTCTGTATTAAATTTAAACGTAATAATAAAAATTTCCAAAAATGTATGTTTAGAACATTGTATCTTAAAAACTAAGAAAGTTAGGTCTTTTTAGATTTATTTTTTGGACCTTTCCTAACCTGAAAGAAATGCGTACCATTTCGTTGGTTTTCAAATTTTGAAACACTCTGTATGAGAAAGGTTGTTCAACTTTTTTTATCTCTAGATCTTATTAAAGATATCTCTTCGCCGACTTTTTTATTCAAAATTTAATTCTCTACAACTTTTTGATTCAACATCTTTTGAAGGTTTGGATATTTACGCAGCTTTTTAAATAAAGCTAATGCTACCCAGGTCTTAAACAAACAATATTTTTTTTTAATTTGTTTCAGAATCTTTTTTAATACAAATAGATGATAGTATTCTTTTTATATGCTTTGGAGCTACTTTAATTGAAACTTTTTACTTCCTATTTGTCACCATTTTGTTAACGTTTATGACGTCATAATTTCTACATCCCAGTTTGAACTACAACAAAGCGGGCGGAAAATAAACTTTCAGCAGCAGAACTTAGTACTTTATAGAACGCGTCTTATAAAATCAGTTTTCTAGCACGAACTTAATTTTATCAAACGAGCAGTAAAGCGCCACTTATAAAACAAGCTCTTTATATTATTTTTACTAATTTTTACTTTATATCCATTTTTTATTAAAGAAAAACAATTTTCTCAGTTTTAAAATGGTTTATGTTGTCAGGCATATCGCAAATTCGAATTTTAGACGTAATTCACCTATAAAGTATTCTATTTAAAAGTAATTTTATATTTATACAACTATTACATTGTATTATGCTTCTTTACAAAATAAAAAGGACGGTTTTCAAATTGTTACACAATTACGAAATTTGAACTTACTCTAGGTGAACTTTTTTTTATAAATATTTTTATTAGAGACTTTTGTTACCGCGATTTAGGCCCAAATGATTAAAGCTTTTTTTAACAAGAGAAGCTAGGGAAACGAGCCGCACACCGAGGCCTATGCTTATTGTGTGCAATCTTTCGTAATAGAACTACTTCAGTAGCCCTGTGTCTGTAATGAAGCTCAGTACCTTGTCTGCAAGAGCCTTCTTTATAACACTGCAATTAGTGAAAATTTTTCTTAATAACGCTTCAATTATTTACATGGTACTGAACTTTTAAGCAAAATTATAACATCATTTTAATATAATGTTATTTTTGTTTTTATTTAAATCTTTAATATTATCATTTACATCTATTTATAAAATATACATACAGTATATAGAAAGTGAACATACAGAATGAAATTTATAATTTAGACTAGAAATCTGATAAACAACAACAATATCAATTACGAGCTATTCGATATTAAAGTTTCTGGATGAGAAAATTTATCGATTTTATTCTAGCATAATTAGACTTTCTCCGTTAAACTTAATTTTTAGAAAAGAGAATAACAAGCAATACAATAATAGTATATTAGGTATCAAGAATGGTGAGAAAATTTTACGGATTGAGAACAATTGTTTGGGGGAGAAGCAAATTGACTTATTGTCTGAAATCAGTAAAATGCTCTTAACGTTGGTGATTCCTACGACATTTTTTTACGATTTATTTTTAGTTATTTAAGTAGCTCAGAAAAGAACTGTAAATAATGCTTATCAATGAGTTTTCGTTGGTAACAAATATACAAAGTACTTATCGACGAGTTTGCGTTAGCAACAGGTAAATAGCCCTTACTGTCTTGGAAACAAACGCAGTAAATCATCAATTACAGTTTAATTGCACAAAAAATATGTTTTTTGGAAAAGGAAAACATTTCTGAACTCGTTAGTCTGACAGCTACATGTTCATACAGAATGAAGAGAGAAACGTATACATGGTGTTTTATAACCCGTCTGCAGTGTATAGCTAAATAAATAGGCAATAGGTATCGCTATTTTGTAAAAAAAAATTTCTATTTTGTAATGATTTATGACTGTAGAGTAATTTTTGTAGGTGTAACTAAATAAAGCCTTACTTTACATACACATATTTTAGAATCAGTAAAACATCAATATCATACAATAAAGTCTTTGTCACAGTAGTCATGTCTGAACTCTGAAGATGCAATAAATAATGCAAAAATGATTTACATTCATTCGGTTTAAAGACAATTTGCTTCTATTCTATTTTGCATACTTGTAGGTCTTTAAAATGAAATCGTATCTTAGCAAAACGAGAGTATTATTTGCATTTTGCTCACTGTGATGTTAATTTATTACAGAGCTTTATCTCTTCTGTAAGTGGTTGTTAAGAAATAATTCAGTGAGAATAATTTTAATATGGATGACTATCTTGTACATAAATCTAAAGAGAAGAACTACCTTATATACATTAAAGTAACACTTTATCTAGAAATAGAACACAATTAAAACAAATGTAATAAATAAGATATATTTTTTTGTAGAACTTATTAAAGCTTTGTCTGTATCTGCATCTGTAGTTAATAAATTGAAATTCTTATGTTAAAATTACTACAGCAAAAGTAAGGGATTATTCAATTACTGAGTACTCAAGCAAGCATATCTAGATAAGTCTCTTCCATAAAATATCTTTTTACATTAATCTTTTATAGACATCAACCTAATAGAAACTGAAGAACTACAAGTTACAAATGGTCCTGATACTACTTTCCAGTTCTTTAATCCAATAAATTTCATTTCTAATCCTTTGAATGCACACAAAAACTTAACATGTGGTTTAACCATAAAATATTTAATTTAGTTTAGATTAAATAAGATATAAAGAAAGCGATTTTCGTCATTTAATCGCGTATCATCTTACGTTACGCATAGATAAAATCCTTTTTAAGCTCTTAATTTGTGTTTAATACCATCTTCTTAACTAGATCAAGTCAATAATCTTTAGTATAATATTTAAATGATGCGATAAATGGTCGTCAGATTAGAATAATGGCATCGATAAAGTCAATTAAAATCTTAACACGTGGGTATAATTCGGATCATAGTCGTGTTGGCGTACAGATCGCCGACGGCCATCACAATATCGCCTACAACCTCTTGCAATATCATTAAATCATATCACGTGTGAAAATCAAACAGCTTAAGATTTTTGTTATTAATACCATTCATTATAATTAACACAAAAAATTGGTTAGATGATGAGTGTGCAGTGGAAAGATCGCAATCGGAATTTGATGCTCTTATCTTAATAGGAATCAGAGATCTAGGCCTAATAGAGGATCAACGGAGAAAAAGCTTAAAAAAGCTTCAAGTGAATCAAGTTTATTAGAATCTTTGATTGAAGAGTAAATTGAAATCTGTGTGCACTTTCTATTACTATGCGATATGTCAAAGTTGTTAAGAGCCTTTCGACACAAGTCAGCAGATTAGTTTCACCTTTAAACGAACATGATGAATGGTTTCTTTTAATTTGAGTAAATATTTTCTAATTTGATGTGATTTATGTGTCATGTTCGAATTCTTTTCTTGTTTGAAATGAATAGTTATCGTCCAAGAAAATAAACAAAAATAATGCTGCAATAGTAAAAAAAAATTGAACTATTATAAAATTTGCAAAATAGTTTTTGAACTATAATGCCTCAAAGCCGACAATTGAAAAAATATTGAAACTTTTTTCAAAGGCCTCTCAAACGGCACAAAACCATTTCTTGCAATTTTTAGCAATTTGTCAATAGAAACACAGAAGTCTACATTGGCGCAAAACTTGTTAATATTTAACCTGGCCTGACCTGATTTGTCCCGTGTAGCAGTATATTAAGGAATATGGATAAAAAATAACTCGAGTAACATGGTACAGTTTGACTCCTCACTTAAAATTTTCTGTACAAAACAAACATCAAAATAAATTCGTCTGTATGAGAAGTTGTAGCCCAAAATAACTAAGAAAAGTGGTTACAGTTAAACTATTTAACATTTTTTTGAACAGTTTCTAATCTATCAATTTGTAAGATTGTATAAAAAGACTAATATAATCTAGCTACAGACGCGGGAATATAATTTTGGTGGTCAAATTGACGTTTTGAGTAGCAGCAGTTTTTTTCAGAAAATTTAACTATATTGGAAGACAACACAGTCAACATGACAATTGAAAATTAATTTAGGGTCAAACAATATACCAAGATCGTTAATTTTGTTTTCAACTTAATGCTCAACAGTGTTGATATAAATATTGACCCAAAAACAGACCACTTGTTAGTAGGTATTTATCAAGGGTTGCATTATCTTTCATAGAAAAACAAATGAATTTACATTTTCAATGTTAAGATTAAGGTCATTTTTTATGTGCCAATCATGTACAGAGTTTAGGTCGATTTGAAGGTTACTACAGTCACTATAACCATTTACATTTATAAACAATTTTAGATCGTCAGCAAATAATAAAATTTAGAAAAATTAATTGCATTTTTTATACGTTTATAATTATAAACAGTAAGAATATAATGGTCTAATATGGAAACCATGCGAAACTCAAAAAAGTAACAATATGCAAGCGATCTGTCAAATATGACTCAACCAAAGGTAATATTAGATTACTTAGATGAATTTTTTCAATTTTATTATCTTTCAGTCTTTTATGCTTAATACCTACTGTCGAAAGGCAGGTCAGGTCAGGTCAGGTCAGATATTAAAACTTGCTTCAAGGAGTTTATTTATGATATAATTAACAAATGTAAACAAATTTGTAGCAGTTACTTTACTCAATAAAAATTCAATAATTTTTTTAAACAAAAAAGTTTATTTTGAAATAGCAATCATGTCAAAAATTTTGGGTATACACGATGCTAACGAATCAATAATTTGTTACATTTAAGTATAATAGGGCAATGTCGGTATTTTTTTGTAGTTACACTATTATAGCAGAGTAAATCTACCGAATTTTGAAAATTAATAAATAAAATCTTTTCGGTGAACAATTTTTTAAAAATCTGTTAAATACATTAGCCTTAACCAACATACCGCGTGCTTCTCTAATCGCTTTTATATGAAAATCTAAATCTACACCTTCTTGAATCATTTTTTAAATATCTTAGCGTTTATTAGTCGAACTAGTTTTAAATAAAGAACAAATTATTCGTAACAAATTGATTTAACATCTTGAATCGATGAAGCGTAAAACACACGTAACATCAAACACTTTACTTAATACGACGAGCGTTTTGACAACAAAGTTATCACCTTCAGGTAGGAATTAAAACTAAATAAGTGAAAGTAATAGTTGGTGGAAGTCAGCGCGATTGGTATATGTATAAGCTAAGATTTTTTGTAAATTATTTAGTTTTAATTTCTACCTGAGAATGACAACTTTGTTGTTGAAACGCGCGTTGTATTAAGTAAAGGGTTTTGTGTTAGTAGGTGTTTTACGTTTTATTTAACACACCAGAAAGATCCAACAAAAAAAGTTAGAAATCGATAAATAACATAAAATCAAAAGACATTTTTAAAATATTAATACATACCGCAATTTTGATTATTTCATAATAACTTTTAGAAAATAAATCAATTTCGACAAAACTTTGAAAAAAGATGTGATTTAACATTGCTTGTTGCTTCTAATTATTACTAAAAACCACATTTTTTGTAAACGGAGCTACGAATTTATTTTTTGAACAATTTTAATCGTAAAAGTTTTTCGTTTTTTTGATTATAACAAAACCGTTTCGTAAACAAAAAAATACGGGTCTACCCATTGTTAGAAAAGTAAGAAATGATATAACTAAAATTTTAAACATGCTTTATAAGCCCATTTTGTTAAAAAAATTAAAATATACTTTAATATTTTTATTACTAGTATTACCAGTATACTCTTCATTTTTACTATATGTAAATACATACTTTACTGCTTCTCTTAATAATTAATTTTTGTTTTACACAAAATTCGACTTAACCACTTATTGTCTGGCATTTTCTGACAGATATTAACAATTGTATACTATATTTATTTTACAAAATCTTTATAACGTATAACATTAAATTTGCCATTTAATCGTGGAGGTTGGTTATGTTGGTGGCCAAGCGAGAGTCTAAGAGATAACTTTGTTATCCGCCAACATTATTATACCAACTCTCGCTACTTTCCAGCACTCTTCGTTAGATGGCACACTGTGTCTGTCTATACAACTACTAGCCGAACTTCGCTTGATATTGGCATAAGCGTGTTTTCCCAGCCGTGCCAATCGAACACAACACTCCGGGATACACTGTACTGATGAGAGGCAAAACCTCCGAAACCGGAGTTTTTCGCCGTTGTTGTTCGATTGGAACACCTTTGCTAGTTCTGGATACACTGCCTTTCAGTATGTTGCTGATTGGGCGATTAGGTGATGTAATTCAATGTTGGTCGGAGCTTTAGTTAGGGAAGTAGTTGTTTTTGCCTAATCGTGGAGGTTGGTTATGTTGGTGGCCGAGCGAGAGCCTAAAAGATAACTTTGTTATCCGCCAACATTATTATACCAACTTTCGCTACCTTCCAGCACTCTTCGTTAGATATGGATATGGCACACTGTGTCTGTCTATACGACTACTAAATTTTGCATAGAAACAAACAGTGTATGTACACCGGCTTTTTGTATGAACACTTTTTATTTTGCTAGGAAGTTTTACAAGAGTAATAGGTACTTTTCGAACTTTATTTGGGGTTGGTGGAAGATGAGTTCTAATTTAAAACCTTGTTTTTCTCTCAACCCTAATCTAAAAAGTTAAACCACTAATTACCGTTAAACTATATCATATATTTTTTTTTTCAAAACAATTGTATTGTCTTTGCTCCAATAGAGATTTTAATAAAAACGCAAGAAGGGGAATTCGCTACTGAAGAGGATTTGAGTTTCACAGCAGTTGCACTAACAAATTTATTTCCAGTAAATTGTAATAAGCTAGGATTTATCCCAAAATTTTAACTCCAAAGCATTATAACTCAGTCAATTTTTGCTTGAGAAATTAAAAAAAAAAATAAAAGTATTGAAGATTTTGTCAGCTACAGTTATTCACGAAATAAAATTTGATGCTGTAAATAAATTCGGAGAAAAACACGAATCTAGAATTTCAAATTTTAAACCGCCTAAAGTCGATGCTAAAAGCGATGCTAAAAAACCCAATTTGCTTTATACAACTGTTTATAGTTTTTGAGATATACGCTGAAAATAATTTTTTTTCAAAAACATTATTTTTGAGATACATGATGGATGCCAACACTGTTTTTGAGCAAAAACTTTTACATCGTAAATCTCTAAATTTATATGCTCGAAAACAGTGTAGTGTATACATCGTGTACCTTAAAAATAATGTTATTTAAAAAAACAGTTCTACAGGTGTACCTCAAAAACAAAAACTATTAACATTTGTATAAGACAATTTGAGTTATTTCAACATCTTTTATTATGTACTACGGCTAGTTAAATTTTCCAAACATACTTCAAAGTATTGTAGAAAATTTTATTAACCACAATGTTTAAATAGAATATTTTATTATATTTTTTTGATATCGTTTATACGACTACCTGTGACAAATTTCAGAATGGTTTTAATTTTTTCACTTTTTTTCTTGGACTATCATGTTTGGGCTTGCCTATTTAGTCAGCGCATTTCGCTGAAAAAATCTATATAAGGTATTCGAAATGACATTCCCATTTCATCCGTATTCCAGTCACATACTCGTATAGTTTTCAAAAATATCAGTGAGTGGCTGCCGTCCATTGTTCGCCAATAAGGCATATCGATGCATCAGCCATAAATCTAGCTCGGCTAATTAACCGTAGACGTGCGTAATGTCCCTGCAATCCGTCTGGAAGTCGTCACCGCCGCCGACCCACACATTTTGTACCTGCAAGACTCTTGTTGGTATTAATTGCGGCGTCTATCTCACGAAAAAATCAGAATCTCTCCGGAATTTTAAAAAGTTCACCTCGAATTATGGCCAATTAAAGCGAGTATCACTCTCAATCATTAAACAGCGCGTTGTTAATCCTCCAAGAAGAACGTGCGAACGTCGCAGGAAACATAATAAAGTAGTGACAGGTAGGCAGATCATGATCTACGGCCGCAGCTTATTATAGACAAGCAACTTTAAGGTGCAACTGTTGGAATGAAGAAATTCAAATTAAAAACGTACGCTGTTATTTATGTTGGCGAACATGCAATGTGGATACGTACGTAATAAATACGGCGGGTAATGAGTCGAATTTATAGGGGAGAGGCGAATTTGCATGCATTGATGCAAAAAGGACCCGGTAACGAATGTAATTGCGGAGAAATGAGAGTTATTACTTCGGGAAGATAATGGGGAGGCACTACTCGACGTTGTAAGATGCAGTCGGCAACAAGCCGGATTTATCATTTACAATACGAAAGCGGTTGGGGGCCATTTAATATACAGTTATTGAAAATTATTCATTATTTTTCTCTTTTTTTACATCATCGAAATAATATCTCATTTTATTTAATTATCTTTTAAATTATTTAACTGTCTTCAAAAATTTATAAATATTTTATTTTTAAACAATTTAAAATTATGCACTTACTGAAATTTTAAATAACTATCAAATTTCAAAAATGACATTCAAAATGTAAATAAACAAGTTTTTGTTGTTTGTTGAAATACTTTTCGTTTTCTAATGACCTGAAATTTGTAATTTACTAATCTTTCTTAATTAAACATTACCATTTTCGGTGTTTAATTGACCATAACTAAACTATTATTGGTTTAATATCGGTCCATAAAATATGTATAATACTGCTGTGAAGAAATTAATTTTCCATATAACTACTGATGATTTCCTATTTATTTTAGTATTGGTTAATAATTATTTAAAAAACTATTAATTAATTAAATTTATAAAATAGTATGTACTAAAGCGCAGTTAACTTTCATTAATTTCATTAATTTTTTATGTCAGTTGCCTGAAGAAAATTAAAAAGTTGGATGGTTTGATCTAACCTTCCGCCAGAAAGAAGTTCATAGAGCTTGCCAGTTATAAAAAGTTGAGGCACCTGGACACATCCGGTGTCATTCGACATAATAGGTTTGAAAACTCTTACGAATTCGATTAAAGCAGCTTAACACGCCCTTTACCTAACTTAAAGTAAAAATTTTCGCATATCTTTAACGAAAATAAATCATGATAGTCCTAGAAATGAGACAAAATTGCAAAAAATATAAAATAAACTCGAATTTGTCAATTTTCTCATTTAGGTAAGAAACGAAAGAAGAAAACAAGAGAAATAAACTAAAAAATTAATTCGATATACTTAGACAATCATATAAAAAATAATATCGTTGTGACCGGCTTTGAAATAAAGGGATAACAAAGAAACAGATACAAAAGCACAAATTAAATTTAGCATGGAAATAGTAATAAAAACATGTAAAACACAAATGGATATCTCTCTAAGCAAGTAGCGCGTAATAGGAAATAAGAGAAAATAAGATAACTTCCAGAAAGAATATGTATAAACAGCGAAATAATAAAGAAAGTTCAGGGTACACTAAAAAGAATAAGACAAAAGCGCGCGAAGAAAGACAAAAAAAGAAAATTGTGAAACTAGATGTTTATATAATGTTTATAGAAGATTACAATTTAAAGAGAAAATTAGAGATTACAAACTGCTCACAAAAAAATTCAAAAAATAAAAACAGACACGAAAAAAGAAATAAGCAAAAAAGCTACCCACAAAAAAGTAGTTAAAAACAAAGAATCAAAAAAAGAACAAGAGCTAAAAATGTACCCTACTAAAACAAGAAGTAAGACTAAAAAATCGCTCTAATATTATCAATAAATTATGAAATGTAATACAAGAATTTATAAGCGAGAGACAGTTTGTTAACTGTAAAAATTAAACTGGCAGAAAAAATAACAACAAACTGGAAAACAAAAATGCAAAGAAAGAAAAAAAACAATCTTTCGAAGAGATACAAAAACAAGAAGGAAATGTAGTAATAATGGAAAATTTAAAGACGAGTGGGAAACAAGAGTTATATATCTAAGTAAACAGCAGGAAAAAAATTGTTTCATAATTTTAATAATCATTATTTCTCTTAACCATAATCATAAAAAAATAGTACTGACGTTAGAGTTTTTTTGTAGTGAAATAAACTTTAACAAAACTGACGTAGTTTTAGGGAAGAAAGTCATTTTGTGCGTATTTTAATTAACGTACAAATTTGTTAAATTTTTACAATACAGTCAAACTTCTTTAAGTCAAACTTCTTTTACTCGAATTTCTCTCTAACTCGAAGCTTTTTGTTTCCCCTTGCATTTCCAATCTTATTTACATATGTTTAGCCTTCTTTAACTTGAATTTCTCTAACTCGAAAATTTCTATAACTCGAAATTATTTTAATGAACAAAGCATGCACGAACTTCTCTAATTCGAAATTATTTTTGAAAATATTTGTCGTAATACTGCGTAGTGTTATTCATTTTTAGGAATATACCTACAATTCTAACCTTTAATGCGTGTTAATGCTATTGAAAAAAGTTGGAGATTTTGAAAGAAGTGGACAGTGAGGTGAAAAAGAACTCTGTAGCTAAAAAATGTGAAATACCGTCGAGTACATTATCTACAATTATTAAAAATAGTATTATCTAAGGTACAGTTTGCCCAGAAATTTAAAAATTCTGCAAATATGAAGCAAAACAGACCACGAAAAATTGTAAATTCAGCCGTTTTAAAATGGTTTTCTTCTGTGAGGAATAAAAATCTTCGAATATCTGGTCCAATTTTGAAGAAAAATGTCTTGCAGTTTGATGAAAATTTAGGAAAAGAAAATTTCAAAGCCAGTACTGGATGGCTAGACAAATTTAAAAAACGGTAAGTTAAAGTTTTGTAAATAAAAAAAATAAATTTTTAATCTCAACTTTAAGAACGATATAAAACATAAAAGAAACATGCGACGAAAGCGCTGCTGTTGATGAAGACCAGTGTAACACTTGAGTGAAAAATAAATTACCTGAAATTTTGGCACCTTAAAATGAAAATGGCATATCAGATAGATGAAAAACATTTGGACAATGTAGCAGACATATTCGGAAAATTTGTGAAAATACACGGTTTTGACAATGTCACTTGACGACTTTTTGACCATGGATAATTACCAGTGAATCTCCTACAGATCAAGAGATCTGTATTAACACCCCATCTACATCACAAGAGAACAGCCTAGATGGTAGTGATAAAAAATTAGTTGAAGAAAAGAATCACTGCTGGAAAATCCTTTTCATTCTGAAGTTAGAAATGCTTTTTTTAAACCGTTTTTTACGATGGAGGAAAACACAACTGATATTGTTTATAATTCACTAAATAAAATCGAGCGATTTTATAAAGCCAATTGTACCAAAAAAACTATACCTCAAAATCTGATTACAAATTATATGCATTGAGAAAGAAAATATATATTTTTTACAAATCTGTAATAATGTTTGTTTCCAATAAAAAATTAATTTCAGTTTCTGTAACTCGAAATTTCTCTAACTCGAACAAATATTCGTACCCCTTGATGATTCGAGTTAGAGAAGTTCGACTGTAGTAATAACTAAGTTTCGGTGCTGGAGAGTCTTGATTAAACGACCAGGTAATTAACCGGTGTAATCCAGCGGGTTGCATGTTATATATTCAAATGTTCTACACCAGTTGATCAGTAGACCAGTTGAATGAATAACATGTAATTCGCTGGATTACACCGGTTAATCACCTGGTCGTTTAATCAAGACTCTCCAGCACCGAAGCTTAGTAATAACTTAATATCATCTATAGTTAAGGCAGCTGTAAAAGATAACCCCTCTCGACCATATTGTAGGAATTTCTAAAAAAGCCATCCAAAAATGTTACAATTATCAACATAAATAAATTAAATTTGTTAAACACTTACATAATCAGAAATTCCTAATAATGTTTAATTTTTAAACAATTAAACCAACAACTTATTTGTAAATCATTTCAAAACACACAAACTTAAGTTTACAATAAATAATGCATAATTTAGACCTAAGTGAATTAATATGTAACATATTTTTCAAACATTATTTGTTTTCTATTAAAGGAATATTAACACATGTTTTAATTAGTTGTTTGTTTATTATTTATTCTATTATTTTATTTTTGACATCTATACATATTTCAGCTAATAATGAGTAATAATAACTCTTTTTAGCTAATAACAATATAAAGTGAAAATTTCTTAAAACACCAGAGCCCAAATAAATGATTTTTCTAATATGCTCAATGCAATTTTAGGATGGGGCGATCTTGCGAATTTTTTATAGTCGCTATACCGATTTTCTGTAGGTATACCTAACACAACCTAGTTATTAACGTTTTTATTATCAGTTGTTTGATATAAAATTTATGGCAGTTTATTAAAAATTTATCCGAGAATTTATAAATCTAATTTTAGAAAATTAATTTAGTTTTTTTATTATTGCAGTTGGTAAGGTCACATCCACCCACCTTAACTTATAAATAGACATATTTATTATAAATTATCTAATTTAATATCTAAACATCTGACAGTTCCAATAAAACTTCATCAACAATATTTTAATAGAAATAGACTATTTGTATTTTGTAGATTACTGTTTATTGGTCATATATTAATTTTTTAGTTTTATAATTTATTTGATTTTAATTTATTTATTTAGTTACACAAAACAAATTAAATACAGAGTGTTTCGAAAGTAGAAATATATAGAAATGTTATTATGGAAAATTTTAATTTCCAATATGTTTATTAACGTCAAAAAAATTGACAAATCTGAGGTTAAAATAGTAATGTTCTATTACTTCTATTGAAGTGTTTTTGATGTTATTTATTACAAGAATAGTTTGACGTCACACAGCGAGTTCACAATATGTGTTTGCTAGTAATAAGTGACAAACGTAAACGCTTAAATAAACTCAGCAAGAATTTTAATATTTCTTTTATTTTTCTGCATTTTGTGATGCCTCTGCCATTGAGTGACAAATTTGTCTAATTTTAAATTTTTCAATCTTGTTTTATGTTGGCCATTTTAAAACTATTTAATAACTGTTTAAAACTGTTAATAACTCTTAAACTACGTAGAATAAGAATTCAAACTTTATCTTAAAAATTTTCAGAATAACATTTCTTGAGCTCTTTATCAGTCAGTGATAAGTGACCTATGTATATACTAAAAAAATGCCCGTCAAAATAAACCATAAGCTTTTTGAAAAAAATTTTTAATATATAGACGCTTTTAGTTATTTTTACATTTGTATTATAACGTACTTAATTGACAAATATTTGAACACTCTTAAAAGTTCTGATATTTTGTTTGACTTAACGAAAATACAAATTTACTCTGTATTTGACTGTGAAATTACACTCACTGACCTTTCTAAAGTTCATTAGCTAAATTAATAATAAAATAATTTCGAAAAGTCAAAGTTGAACTCATAATGAAGATGTGGATCAGGTCAAATATACCTTCTTATTTTTATTTTTAGCAACACTTGAGTCCTTGAGAGGACTAGGTATCAAACATTAGTTTTTTTACTTATTTACAATTTTTTTAACAAAATTTGGTACAAACATGCAAAATCGTTATTGTGAAATCAACAAGTGTCAATGTAAATAAAACAGAAATCCAATATTGAAACATGTGTTTACACGTTTGCTTCTAAATTGCTTTTTTATGCTAAAAGATGAATACCCCTCAATCGGTCCAACACAAATTAGGTAAGTTTTGTCGGTATCATATTTCATTCCACCAACGAATGCCTAAAAATCTCATTTAACGAGGACGAATCATCCGCCAGCAGCTTCAATAATGAGTGAGAACTGTGTGGAAAGAATTATTTAATGGGCGTTAGAGAGCTTACACGCTACATGAAAAGCTATGATTTAGACCGGCTATTATTTCCAAGCACAAGAGATGGTTTATATGGAATGCGTAATAGAACGAACCGCATTTATGTATGTACTTGGTCAGAAGATCACAAAGCGCTGAAGACTCCGATCGAATCGTAAATAGCAACCGGAGTCGGCACAGCCGGAGCCGACGTCTATAAAGAAGTCCGTCTGCAGGAAACGCCGCTAATCCGGGCCGATGTCGAACCGTCCGGATTCTTATTAATCACTTGTTCGGTTTGAAGCTTAGTGTCACGAACTAGAAGTAGAAGTTTCACTTAGCAGCAGAAGGAGCGAAGACACCGCACGCACAGGCCGCCTCTTCTATTACACGAAAGCCAAACGACGTGAATTATATGTTTACTTTGCTTTATTATTTATAGCAACACTAAAGACTGATGCTATCGTGCAAATGGGATCTTATTTCATACATCACTATGTTATAGATATTATAAAGTGCCAAGAATGAGAAATATTCACCGAAGAGATTAATTGCGTTTGTGATTTATGAAGAGGTGCGAATACTTTTTCGAAAGAATTCTAAAGAAGCAACGAGTGCTGGAATTAAAAATTAAATGTCATACGGATTTCCATTTAGATGCTAATCATGGTACTTAAGTAGCTCGGTGCATTAGGGAATGCGGCGCTGGAATTTACGATATTACTTATAAATACTCTACATTTAAAGGGTAATCTTAATTTTCTTGCGTTTTATAGCTAGGTGACGTGCTTTTCTGATTATTTATAACTAAATTAAAACATTCAATGGGCTGTTAATTTTCTAGGAAGATGTTCGAGACGTTTTAATTTGCTCTGCTTAGAAAGATATGTACAGTTTGGTTAATCGAAATTCTAATTTTAATTTTACTAGGTACATAAATTCTCTAATTATCTTCTAATTTGTTTTTAAACTAAATCCTGTACTATTAAAACACTCAGAGACTAGTACAATACTCGTATCAACTGTTTGAAAATGTAAAAATTATTAGCCAGGAAAAGATAATTTGTTATAGTGTCAGTTGTTGTAATTAACAAACATTCTATAATGACTTCGTAGGATTGCCTACCAGTGTAAAGCACAACATTTATTAATTGTTGTAACCTTATACAGTTTCAGAAATGTAGGAATAATGTATTTTTATAAACTTACAAACGACTCTATTTTTCTAGAAACTCTAATTTAAATCTAGTTCTAATTTAATTGCTTATATAGCCTACGTCTCTTTTGCTGAAATAAATGTGGGTGATGTTAGTGAGACGTAAAGACTTTTTTTTCGTTTTCTTTACTTTATTGGATCACATAAACATAAGCTTTAAACAACTCTAGTTTCCAAGTTAATCTTACCTGATTACCCAGTTGACCAAACAAGGTTAATGCGAGTAAATTGAAACATTTGCTTTTTACATTTATTAGTATTTGGTATTTGGCATAATTTTTTTAGTAAATTCTCTTAAAATTTATTGAACAATTTATAAATAATTGTTATATATAAAAATATGGTTTACAAGTGACACAACCCATTTAAGGAAAATCATAATTTTATTTCGATTTAAATCATCACACTTGCACATTTTTATTTGAATAATTTTTCTTTAGTATTTTTAAATTTATTTTTATTAAGTATACAGATTGATTTTTTTATTTGCTCCCGCCTGTGATTTTAAAAATTGGCAATACATAATACAAACAACAAGCAACTTAATTAATTAATTAATGTGACTACAAATGATTAAAATGATCTGACTCTGGAAGCACTGTTAAAGCTATTATCAGCAATGTTGACATTAATCTACAACCCTTTATGCCTTAATTTTGAAAATTAAACTTTCAAAGTATAATGTGTTGCCTATATTTGGAGTTTCACTGTAGTCGTTTTACTCGTTTGTTTGTTTTTTTTAATAGAAAAATGACTCATATTTTTAAACGTCTTCTAAAATCTTTTTCTATCTTCATTGAAAAATGAGCAAGCGTTATAAAGACGGTGCTACTGTCTTACTTGTACTAAAAATTAATATATCTAGTCTTTGGTAGAATTTTCGTAATGCCTTTATTTCTTCTTTGAGATCTGTTATAAATACCCCTTTACCAAGCAACAAGTCAAAGATATAAAGACTTTGATGAAGGAGTAAAAGTGTTCCGAAATGTTGCTTAAAAACTAAATTTTGAATTCTGGCAGCCTGGAGATCATGCTCTACAAAACTTCAATAATAAAATGTTAAAATTATACAAAGCATTGTTTTATTTTATTTTTTTAAATCATAAAACTTTTTAATTTACAAGCACTACTCACAGGTAGGGTTGCCAACCGTCCTTTATTTCAAAGGATAGTCCTTTAACTTTAGAAACTGTTTTTTAGTCTTTAAGATGTACTTAAAAGACACAATTTGTCTTTTTATCTAGTTTTTTTTAACCAAAGAGAAACGAGTAAGTCTTGGAAAAATGAAATGCCTAATTGTGATTAGTTGATTTCGAAAAATAGGCATCCTTTTAAGTCATCAAAAGTTGCCTCTAGACTAGCTTCTAGCTGTAAATGGAATATTTAATGAGAGAGAAAATAGAACAAGTAGAAGTACGAATAGTGAGGAAAAAAAAGAATAGAAGAAGGTTCTAGAAGAATTTGTAGAAAAAGTGACCTATGATGAAAAAAACTGGTATGTTGTAAACGAAAAAAAAACAACAAAGGAAAATTCTAGAATAATTAAAAAGTAATTGCTCGAGCCAAATACTGAGAAAAGTCTGAATACAGTCGGAGCAATTTCCAATAATTTTTGCTTCCCATTCTCAAAAGTCTATATTTTAAGGTTTTTAATAAAATTTCGGAGGTGAAGGCGACAGTTTGTACTCTTTATTTTTTAGAAAAATTGTATATTTGAAAATTGTATTAAACATTTTATGGGCCTTCAAGCCAGATGTAGAGAAACGTGTTATTGTTAATATAAAAAGAACAATTTCTCTTGAGCGTTTACTTTTACTTTTCTTTATAAATACTGCAGCAACATTTTTTTTAGATGTTCTTCAAAAATTGTATATTCTTTCGTGCCAGATGTAGAGAAATGTCTGAGTATACTCGTAGCAAGGTCAATTTGCAATAGTCCTGTTCGTGGTTCCCATAAATTTACAAATATTTTAAGAAGTTTCACAGTTTTTTAAGTTGTTTAGCCTTTTATATGTGTTAGTTTGCGGCCAACGTTTCAGGGCTTATTGGTCCTTACAAGCCCTAAAATACTAAAACAAACCAACAAAAACAAATATAAAAATAGAAACATTATAAAAAAACATTGATTTTTTTATAACTAAATGAACGGCATTACGAAACGTAAAATATAAAATTTAAACTCAATCCCCCTTCTTTCCGTCCTCCCTAAAAATTAATCCTAGATACGCTTTTTACAACATCCTTTATTTCGATATCGAAAAGTTGGCAACCTTACTCACAAGATTATCTAATTCCATTAAACATTCTTCAAGATTAAGCCAAATATCTTTGGTAAAAGTAATTAGAAAACTAATATTAATTTCTGTTGAAGTGAAAAAACTACCTGTTGTATGAGAAACGTTCTTAAGGACATCAAGATTAAATGAATATAGCGCCAACGACAACCGCTGAAAGCTGAAAGATGTGACGTGTATGAAATAGACTACAAATCCTCTACGCTGTTAATCGCATTTTAAAAGCTGCAATTTAATTATTTTGATTAACACCATCCACATATCAAAGTCGACCCACGTGTCGGAATCATGAGTGAGGCAAGCCAAAGTTATGATTCAGAATACTCAAGTACCGTGGGTTGTTAAAGGAAAGGGATGCTAATACACTATTTAATTATTCTGTGCTTTTATGCACCGACATCGCTTAAAGGTACCTCTTTGCCCTGTCTTTTTATTTATTAAACAACGATCTCTCACACCTCCTAAATTGCACACTTGAAAAACTTTCTCTTCATATCATGTTATTATCATGTACACAATGCAAAATTTGCGCAAAGTCTTCCGCCCACTAAAAAGAAAAAAGAACGGTATAATCTAGTTTTGGGTGTCAGAACGGGTTTTATTCTACAAAATCGCAATTTAAAGGTAACGTGCGGGTACTAGGATAGAACACGCCTATTGTTCCCACTATCGGATCAAGTAGGATGAACATAGCCTGTAGATAGAACCATGATGGGTAAATGTGGGTACATAAAGTCACGCAATCACGTATTAATTGGTGTTCTTCGTGCAGTTTGAATGACGGCATCGAGTCGTGGGAGGTGCTAAATCATTAGCACAATTGATTTATATAGGCAATGATCATCGACAAGGAACAAACGGCTATTAAACACAACTCATGATTTTATCAACAGTTTTAAAGCGTATTAAAACGGTGCTGATGCAGTTCATATTTTTCTGCTTATGCATACTAAGTAGAGGCGTTAGATGAATTCCCGTCCTCGTGCTTAAAGGCTGTTAATGGAGCTAATGAAGTTGTTACTCCGGTAATTATCATTGATGTGTTCGGCTGTTAATTGTTGCAACTTCGGCCCACAGTCTCTTATCTGCTTCTCTAATTGATGCGATATGCTAATCCCAAGATTTAATACCTGATCACAAACATGACATCTCTTCATTTTTACCGGCTGATTAGTACCAATTCTTGGTCACGCATCGAAATTCTTTCAAAAGCAAAATACGAATTTCTCTAGCACGATCAGATAAAAAACAAGAGAAAAATTCTCAAGTACTAAAAGGTTAACGATTATAGTCAACATTTTCTTAGTACATTAAGCACATTAAGGACATAATGTTGTTGTTGATTTGAACATAATTGCGAAAAACATAAAATGCTATTAACCAAGTGTGGGTATGTTGTAAAGATGAATGGAAGAATTAGCTATAAAATTTTATTTCACTATTAAAAAAATCATTTCAAATCGATTTATTTTGAAATCTTTTGTAAATTACACAAAAACAACGAATATAATAATTTATGACAACACTTTTGCTTTTCGCAGCAGGATAGTGATATTTAATTTGACCCCAAAACAAAACACTTTTATTTATATTAATGTTTCTGTTGTTATCCACTCTACAAGTGGTCCACAATTAAATTGTTTGCACCATGCAACCACCAAATTCTACATTTCTGATTTATTTTCGAGCAAGTCAGACTGTTAAGAAAAAAAACTCCGGTATTTCAGTTCAGGGTTAAATTTTAGGTTAGTTAACTTGGATTATTTTTTAACCCAGCTTTTACCTTGGCATGCGTATTTCAGTACTTGCCACCAGCTTATTGTAATCCTGGTTAACTAACCCACATTTTTATGTGGTTGGTAAACATGCATTTCATGGAACATGCGCAGTTAGGTTTGTTTAGGTGCTATTTGAAATGGGAAATATTTTATTAGTGAAAAATTATTTAATGACTCCCGTCTCAAATCAGTATTATAGGTGAAAATTTGTTCAATAAAGCTCAGATAAAAACAAGAAATGCCGTAGAATTCTTTAATGGAGTTTGGAAAAAAGATTTCTAATCTTATCCAAGGAATAAATTTAAATATTGACCAAGTTCAATGAGTAATGGTAGCAACAGCAGTGTTACACAATATACAGCGTGTGTAAAATGAACTGAAACCAATTAATAACTTTTAAAAAAATATATATTTGGTAGAAATTCTAATATACGTCGTTTTTTTTAATGCACAATTTGAGATGTTCAGTTTTTTTTAAACATTCTTCTTCTTTTCTCCACAGCCAACTTCAAAATTTTTTTAAATGGCACTATACCTTTTTTGATACCTCTAATGAAATCTAATTTAATAAGTAATTTGTTGGTGTAACTAGTTTTCAAATTAAATAAATAGTTTTTATAAAAAAATAAAACTACATTTTTAAAAAGTTAAAAAAATGTTTTATTTTTTTCGTAATAGTGGACGTATCTCATTGAATTATTTGCAATAAGATGCATTGGTCGAAAAGACAGGATAAAATGGCCACTTTGATCGCTTCACCTCACTTTTTTTGTGGTGTCATTTAAACGGCAAGCTTTATTTAGACAGACCAAATAATTTAAATGTTTTGCAACAAAGAATTCAAAAAGAACTTGATAGATTACCAACGGCCACATTTAACAAGTGTAATCAAGATTCTAAACAACGTCTTTCCCATTGACAAGCAGTTAACGACGCCCAATTTAAATATATAATTTATTACAATATTATCTTATTTTGTTTTTTAGCATTTCAGTAAATTAAAAGTGTTTACTTTATGTTTTTTTTCCACTTTTTTTGAAAATTGCAAAGAAATTACTTACATTTACTGACTGTTTATTACATTCGTTTCTTTATAATAAAATATTATTGTTTAAAAAGGGTAAAAAACAAGTGACATTTTGAAAACTAATTACACCAGCAAATTGCTTAATAAATAAGCTTTCATCTGAGGTATAAAAAATGGTATGGTGCCATTTAAAAAAAATTTAAAGTTGGATGTAGAAGAAAAAAGAAGAATGTTTAAAAAAAAAACGCTTTAAATTATGCATTTTTTAAAATAAAAATTAACCTGTTTCAGGATTTTTACCAAATATATTTTTTTAAATAGTTATTAATTGGTTTCAATTCGTTTTACACACGCTAAATGTATAGAAAACAATGAACTGGAGCCTCCTGTACTAACAGTAGAAGAAAACATACAATTGAATTATGTTAATAATGTAGCAATAGATCATCATATTCTAAATAGAAACAATAATGAAATAAACTAATGACTTATTTTAATAATTTTTAGTAAAAAGACAAATAAAATATTTTTTTAGTTATTTTGTATTATTTAACTTAATTTCAAATTCTTCTTTCATTAATTTTAATAAATGTTTTATTTAATTTTATAAATCTCTTTTTCGATTTACAAATAAATTGAGGTTAGAAGTTGCAATTTGAAGGAATTGTAACCAATACGCTTGCGTAACCCAAGGAATTTGGTTTAACTCATACCAAGGAGCTGGGTTAAAATATAGGTTAATCTAACCGTAGTTTGTTGTTGACCAAGTATTGAAATACGCTTAACCGAGAAAAATATCAGTAACCAGAAAATTTTTGGTTTAACTGTAGACTGAAATACCGGCCGTAAGAAAAGAAATAGAATCTACACTGTGATTAACAAATACTCAAGTTGGTATAGAAGTAAACTAAAAAAAAAATGTTTAAAGTATATTAAACAGGTAAATTTTCACACTGCAATTAATTGAAATGAGGGTATTTATTTTAAATTTTACTGAAAACAATGATTGAAACTAAGGTACCAAAGTTATGTTGAAATTATAAATTTTAACATAATTGCCAACCAATAGTTGCCAACCTAATCAATATTTGTTGGCTACGGTGTAGAAAAGAATTTTATAAGAAACTTATGGCCATGATTTTAACGTAGTACTTACTTTTTATAATAAATTTAAATCTATTATTAAGAACAGAAATGATACAAGTAAAAACAGTGGAGAAAACGATGATCACAAAGAACAGAATGATGCAGGAGTTAAAGAGCCAAAAAACTTTATGTAAACGATATGAAACGCAGCTTTAATGACATTTGAGAATGTAAAGTATACAAAACCGGTATTTAATGGACAGAAAAAAAAAGATGTTGAAGAAGAATAAAATGACGAAAACTTTTACTTTATTAAAATGGCACAATACACAGAAGCTAATATTTGGAAAGAAGCTGCTACTAAATGGAATAATCTGCTAGAAAAAATACAAAAGTTAAAGATCTTGGTTTTATTAAAAATTCTTACAAAAAACCGCTGAACTACACTACTTAATCTATGCTAAAAAAAGATGAAAAATTGTTTTAGTGGTTCATAATCGTATCACAACTGACGGAAATATTGGTAAAGTAATTGTGACGTTGTGAAGACTATTGTTGAAGACTATTGACTACAATCACTTAGGTATCTTTAATAAAAGAGGTAGAAGTTTGTCAGAAAACTTTATTCAATAACTTCAAAAAATTGAAAGCGAAGAAAATAACATAAAAAAAGAAAATATTGTGAGAAATATCTAACAATATAAGACAAAAAGAAGACGTAGAAAAGGAAAAAAAAATAATTCGAAAAAAAGCAAAGAAAAAAATCTAGCAACAGTATGTTACAAAGTGAGAGAAATCTTCGTGGAGAACCAAAAAACGTTTAGTGTTGTAGCTTGTCTCTGTTATTTGTACCAAAACAATAGAGAATCTAATAGCAATAAATATTGTATATTGTATAACGGGTGTTTTATCAAATAAACCGGATTTTATTTTAATATAGAATACAGTATGGTTTGTTTTTTATCAAAGAGGTACCAGTACTTCACTCGCTCAACGATTTTATTGACCACATCTATTTTGTTTGTCATTGATTTATGTACGTATCTCCACGTTATATTCGACGATTTTGATCCTTTATATTGTTTTAAGATTAGGATGTCGGCCTCTGATTCTACTGTTAGCGAAAGCAATGGCCAGTAAAAATAGCTGTCCTCGTTAATTTTAAGAAATTTTGCTATAGAGCCACAACATATTTTTTGTAGAATCTTGTTAAATTATTTACTTAAAATTTATATAAAATTACAAAAGCTTTTAATTTTTTAATAAATACTGTGTATATTATTATACAGGGCCCCAAAAAAAGATTTTCATCTAGTCGCCTGTGAATTTCCCATGTAAAATAAAAAATGCCGCTTTAGCAAATAGGGGTAACGAGTAAACCTAGTAATGTCACTAAGGTTGTAACAAGAAAAATGAAAAACCCCATATATTCGGTCTTTCTACAAGCGGTAATTTTTAAAGAAATAGTTTTCCTGCTTTGGATGTTCATTAAAGGTCAAAGTCCTCTTGCCAAACTTCAAATCTGAATTGACATTTTGATTGATAGGTGACAGAATAAATTAGTTCAAACTTAAAGAGTAGAGCGGCACAAAAAAATTAACATGTAAAATAATTTGAAAGGTAACTAGATGAAAATCTTTTTTTGGGACCCTGTATTATACTACTGTATTTTGATTTTTCGGTTTATATTTTACACCAAATAAACAATATTTTTTCTTCATTTCTCTAATATCGCTAACCTTAAAAATAGTAAAACCACGAAAAAAATAATTAAAAGTTTTAGAAGATAAACAACCAAAAATTTTCTTCTAAATTAACAACAATCGCCCTTAACAGTGAATACTTCGGTCAAAGACTCGATAATTTTAATGTTTTTGCTTTATACAGAAAATAAGCAAATACCACGCTTTCAGTTATATTTCAGACGTGGTTTACCTAGGTTCCTCCACACTAGGAAATTCTGGCACTCTGTACTCTCCTGACAGTAATTTTTCATTACCACGTCCGCCGCACAAAGATTTTCAGGTGAAATACATAAACATTCTTTTTATCATTTTCCTGCTGATCTGTTCACTTTTAAACCACAACAAAATCAAACCGAAAATTTAATAAAGACAATTATTTATATTTTTTTTGTTTATTTATTTATTTATGGTTTGTGCTTCCAATGTTTCAAACACTTTTGCTGTAACTTTAGATCTGGTGGCAATGTAATTTTTATAAAACAATAGAGTTAAAATTATTTTCTATTTCTTTTATTTTGCAATATTTAAAGGATTTTAGGAAAAATTATAAAGATAAAACGTTGGTAAAATGTTTTGACACGACTCGGTTTACTGAAAAACTCGGCCTAACGCTTTTATAAGTATGTTTAAACGGTTTTGACTTACTATGTAATTTATTTGTTGGCTACAGACTAATCTAAAGAAAATTTTCTGAAAAATTAAAAAAACGCTGAAAGATCCAATTTTCTTAAACTCAATTTTTAGTTGAGATTACTGTACTCGGGCTGACGCTTAAATTTTAATGTAAAAAAATGTTACTGTTAAAAACAAGGTTATATGAAATACAATACGTAAAATTTTATGAAGATGATGACACCATAAAACAGCTTTTGCACACAACTTCTAATAAAAATGTAAATTCGTTCCGTCTTTTGTTCCCCTAATGCGCGTTTATAAAATATTACGTAAATGTCCTCCATAATTAGCCAGCGACATCATCTCCCATGCTTCCAGAACCCGCATTTTTTCTCAAATTCCAAGAGGTTAAGCAACCAATAAACCAAATCCTCGACAAATTCCTGCTTTATTTTAATTAATAATGCGAATATTAATTACCACTAATATATTTAACGAGCGCGTTTATTAATTTAAATATTTGAGGCAACATTATAATAATCTTATTCCCGGCGATATTTATGAGAAATTAATGCAGGAGCTGGATATATTTCAGGCTCGAGAGAAGCTGCCTTCACTTATGCGATTTCCAGTGCCGGAGTGGCCTACGCCGTAACGTCAGCATGTGCTCGGGGCAACATCTCGGCATGTGGTTGTGCTCCAGGTCCGAAACCCCGCGAACCGGCCCCGTCCGGCTGGAAGTGGGGCGGCTGCAGCGTCGACATCACCTATGGCATGCGATTCGCGAGGAAATTTATGGATGCTCGAGAACTAGAAGGTGATGAGAGAAGTCTGATGAATCTACACAACAACAAAGCTGGAAGGAAGGTAATTGCGGCTAAAACTCAAGGTTTTAATCGCTGGACAGATCACTACATTTCATTCAGAAGCTGTCAATTAGGGTCGTGAAAAGTGCCTATTGATGACCATGAGAAGTCGCTTGGTTTCGACTTTTTACTTTCCAATTGCCTATACAAAGCTGTAATTGAGTGGTTAACCGAGAATTTCAATGAAAAAAGTCGTTGAAATGATAAATGGTGGCGTATTTATAAAACTTGCAACATTTTCAAAAGCGACACTGTACAGGGCCGGTCTCACGCATAAGCAAATCAAGCGACCATTTGAGGCGCAATAAAATAAAAAAAATTAAATTATTTAACACTGAATTACTTAAAAATGTAAAACGAGAAAAAATTTAAACAAATTGTAAAAGCACAAAAATATCATAGGCAGAACGGCGGCGATGACTACTTCCGAAGTGTGGGTATCCGTAATAAGAACAAAAGTATATTTTTCTAATAATTAATAAATATTACTTAAATAAAAAACCCTCGATTTTGCGATTTACATCCTGTCCATTTTTCTCCTAAAAAAATTTGTTTATTATTTTTTTATAATAATATTAATGTACTTCTGATTTCCACATTTTCGTTAATCTAATCAGTTGTTTGTTCCATCAAAAATTGCTATATTGTTACAACAACTTTTAGTTTTTATTATTTTTTGTATTTTAAAATATGTGTATTAATATTAATTTTTTACACTTTGTTTTAACTAAATAATATTTATTATATATACTGTATTGGGGTTCCTAAAGCCTTTGTCGCATCCCACATTTTGTTCGCCATTTTTCTCTATTTGTTTTCTCTATTATTCTTCATTTATAGCTTGATCGTTTAGATTTCTTCTAATTCCTTATATCCAGGATATCGTGAGTCTACCTTTTCTTCTTCGGTTTGAGGGCGTGTATTTTATCAGTCTTTTTGGTCATCAGTTTCTATGCATTCTCAGTACGTGTCCATACCAAGTCGTGTATACGCTTCCTATGTGTCGTCTAATTTCTTCATTTGGAATGTGTTCTTATCTTAATATTTTGCATAATCTTCTTAGGTAGTCCATTTCTATCACTTCGATTCTTTTTATCTCTATTTTTTTTAAAGCTGCCAACATTCTTAATATTAACTCTACAACCGTTTTGTATAATTTTGTCTTAGTCTTTAATTTAGTTTGGTTCGACCATAATAATGAGTTAAGAATTTGAATGCTTTTCCGGGCTTGTATTAATTTCATATTTATGCCTTCTATTGTTGTTCCTTCTTTTGATATTATACTGCCTAAGTATTTATAATTGTTGCATCTTTTAATTGTTTTGTTTATTTGTAGTTTGGGATCTATTTCCTCATCTCCTATTGTTAGATATTTAGTTTTTGTTGAATTTTTGTTTAATAATCCCCATCTGTTGTATCTTCTATCAATTTTCTGAACATAAAATCCGTATAACTTTCATCACTTGTTATAATTATCTGGTCATCGGCAAATAGCAGCTTTGTCAGAAATTGGTTTTCAATTTTTATCCCCATTCTCTTAAATTCTTCTTTCCACAAATATAGTGCTTTTTAAATGTATATTTTAAAAAATGTAGGTGTTAAGAAACAACCTTGCTTAAGGCCCTTCTTAATCCAAAAAGATTCTGAAATTATGTTACCTAATTTAACCGAACTGTTGAAGTTCCGGTAAATATTCAAAATTGCACTGATATAGTTTTTACTAATTCCACATTTTGTTAGTCTTTCAAATAATTTTTTTCAGGGTACCGTATCATAGGCTTTTTCCAAGTCAACAAACGTCAAATGAGTGGGTAAATTTCTAGCTTTTCTTTTTTGAATTATTTGTTGAATGACGAATATATTATCAATGCAAGATCTTCCGGCTCAAAATTCACTTTGTTCCTCTATTTCTTTGATTTCTTTTTCGACTCTATTTTTCAGAATTTTGCCATACAACCTTCCCATTGAGCTAGTTACACTTATACCTCGATAATTCTGACATAATTATTTGATTCCTTTCCTATATCTATATTGAGCTGACATACGCTATGGTCCAATCTCTTGGCATATCATATCCTTCTAATATACACTTATTGTATATTTTTGCTATAATGTCATGTAGAATATCTGATCCATATTTAACTAACTCTATGGGGATGTTTCTAGGTCCAGGCGCCTTTCCAATCTTTGATGATTTCACTTCTGTTAGTGTTATTTCCGGAACTTTTTTGTCTTCTGCATTTTCTACATTTATATTCCTGTGTTTTATATTATACTCTATCTTCATTTAGCAGTGTTTTATAATATTCTTTCAATTGTTGTATACTTATTAACTTTATAATTTTTATTAGGTTTTTAATTTTATTCTATAGTTTTACCTAAAACAAAACGCGAATTTTTGCCAAAAAATTTTTAAAAATCTACTTAGTTTTAAACGTAGTTTTATAAGTTCTTTGTTGCTATGACAAAAACGCGGTCGTAAATAGCGGATGCAAAAGCGAGCGTAAAAACTCAAATCACTATAATAATGCAAATAAAATTAGACATTATTAATATGGGTTAAAAATGGCAACCAGGATACTTATTAAACATTTGTTTTTTATAATAAAAAAATACTTTTAAAAATATAAAATAAATAAGTTGCAGGAATCCGTATTGTAAAAACTATTGTCCAGTATTATATAACTCGTTCTTTGCACTCTTTTACTAATTATTCGATACGGTCTTTGAAATGTAATGTTAAAATTTTATTTGTACCGAAGACCGGCCCTGATACTGTAAATTTTTGTATCGTTCCTCCAGGCTATAAATCTATATTAATTATGTTGACAAAAAAGTTGACTGTACAGAAGTAAATTCTAGGCTTTGTTATTTTTTAATTCAACACTTAGTTATTACCAAGAGACTAATTTTATAAATTACTACCTAGACATGTGTTTGATCATATAAATCATCTACCATTACTCACCAATAATGAGATATAAACATAGCAATGAAGTTGTTTCAGTAGCCTCAAGTCGTAGAATTTTCAAATGTGCTACCTGAGGCTTCCATAAGTGCTATTTATTATAACCCAAAGAAATAACACCACTGAGGTGGAAAATAAAATTTCCTCTACCACGAACCCATTACATTCCTCTATCATTTCCAGGCTGTAAAAATGAGTCTTTTGACTGAATGCAAATGCCACGGAGTTTCCGGAAGCTGTACAATGAAAACCTGCTGGAAAACCCTTCCAGGATTTCGCCACGTGGGCGATAACCTGATGAAAAAGTATTACAGAGCACGGCCAGTAACTTCAGTTTCGTCGTCTCCGGGTCCTCGCGGAATCGACTCGTTCCGGAGGCCTCGGAGATCGCACTTAGTGTTAAAGAAGGGTAAAATAGCCATTAAGAAGATGCCAAAAAAGTCCGATTTAGTGTTCCTGCAAACGTCTCCGAATTACTGCGAGCGCGACCTCGCCGCAGGATCATTAGGAACGGTCGGAAGATCCTGCAACAGGACGTCCCGAGGTGATTAATTCCGGGAGATTGCCTTGATTGTGTTATACATAATTTATTTATAGGAAATGACGGTTGCGATTTAATGTGCTGTGGCAGAGGATACAACACTCATCAGTACACCAGGACGTGGCAATGTAGATGCAAGTTTCACTGGTGTTGCTATGTCGATTGTGACACTTGCAGTGAAAGAACTGAGGAATATACCTGCAAATGAATACTCGCGATTTGGAACGAAGCAGCTCTATTTAAAGGAACAGTTTGACTCACTTTTCGATTTTTTGAAAAATATCTAATCAGGATTGCTAAATAAATTTTAAAAAATTAGTATTTGTTAGACAAAAATCGTGTCAGCGGTTTCAAAAATATTCGTGTTTTCGGATTTGGCTGTGACGTCATCTCGGGTTTAGTACAGATTAAAGCGATAGTCGACCCACTAATTTACAGTTTAAATGCGGTATAGTGGCAAAACTCACTAGACTATTTATTTAAAAAAAAATTTCTAATATTCTATGAAACCGAAGATATACATACGTTATATAGTCAAAAGTATAACAATTCATATAGCTCTGCAGTTAACAAACCTGAACGAGTATTATCAAAAAAATCTAAAACTAATCCGAACTGCTCCTTTAATTTTAGGATTTTACAGAAATGCACAATACGTACTTCGACGTTCACAAGTTACCATAATTAGTAAATGTTGTTTGTGTTTCCCATGTACATAATACTCTTCAGTCTGATCTTGTACAGCTACTAAATGTCGATCTAGGTGTAAGAAATCGTAGCCAATTTTGACAATCTAATTGTTAAGTAGAACAGATCATTTGACAAACTAATTTAATTCTAGATTAGGATTTACAATTATGTAGTAGCTGGTAAATTATTTATTATTTAAAATTCATTCCTATATTGTACTATGCTTTGTAAAACCGCAAATAAATTTTTACACATTTTTTACAGTTACTTTTATTTCAATACCAGAAATACGTAAACCAAGTTAAAAAAATAGAGTAAGTATATAAATAAAAAAATAACGAGTAACTACATTACCTTGTCAATTAGGAGTTATTAAGATCCGTTTAGATAAATAACAAGTTCTTACATATCTGCGTTCAAGTAGGATATTTGATTTGATTTTATTGACTCTAATGGAAACTTTCACTGATATTTATTATCATACGTTTTTTTTTTGCTTTTTTTGTCATTCATACTTTCTTTTTGCAATAAAACTCGTAAAAATATACAATGTTAATAAATATGAATACAGTTTTATGAAAATATCATTTTACGATTTAATCTACATGCGATCAGATACCTATAACATCTCTGTATGTTTTTATTATCTGGAATCTGCAGAAACAAGAAATGATGTAAGCTATAAAAATGAGAGACAAGTAGCTTATTAGCTGTTTTCATTCAAATTTTAATGAAGTATTTATTAACCAGAAATAAATAATTGAAAGATAATTTATAAAATATTTATAAGGTTGTTACGTAGGTATTCCAAATTTAATATATATATATATATTTTTTGTACCTATGTAGATATGTTTATTATGCACAGCTAAAAATTAAATTATAAATAACATACATTTAGAATGATGTTTGTATTGTCTTATTAATAACAAAAAAAGTAAAATAAATCAACATAGATTAGTAATAAATTATAACTAAAAAATATAACAAAAAACTTGTGAAACAAGAACTAATTAATTATTAATTAACTCAAAACATAAATTCTCTTAAAAGTTATTTAAAAAAATATTCTTGTCTATTTGAAAACATAATCCATTATTGTAAAACGATATTTTTTACTCATTAATATCAAACAGTTAAGCCTCGATTTAAAAACATAAAATGCAAATCTCTAAAAAACAAAAAAAATTAAATAAAGTTTAATTAGGTTAATTATACATGTAATAATAGCAAATTACATAAAATAATTGCTAATTAATTAGTTTAAAATAATCATAAAAACGCTAATTGCTTTGACTAGAAAATAGATAAAACAATGAAATCTTTGTTCAAAAATTAAAAATATCAAAACAATAAACTTAATAGTGGTAAATTTTTGGTAAATAAACTGACAAAATTGCTAAATTCTGTCTTTATCTTTACCTGCCACAGACTATCCGTCTCTTTGGTTCTTTCAAAACATCTGCTTTAATGTGCGAAACAAGCAATAAAATTAGCCTAAATACATTACTGCACTACAATGAATTTCTATCACCAATGGCATTGAATCGTTAGATTTGCAATTTGAGTCAAAATTTACTACTTAGTTTGCCTTAGTATGCATATTTATGCACCTACAGTGAATAATACACTTATATATTAACAATATAATGTACTTTGTAGAAAGAGCATGAAATATAACCGCAACCACCATTCACTGCTTAGCGGTCACTTAATGACTTAATTGCTCGTAATATTGTTATTTATAATAATAAGTCCAAACGTCTTAAAGAGTTACATGATTACTCAATTATGTGTCCGTAACACTATGATTAATACAGGTAGGTAATGCTGGTAAATACCGATCAGTACGTAAAGCTACTAATTAGTAGTTTCCTGTAAATAAACAATTCTTAATAAAAATACGAAGAAACAGATCATTTACAGAATAGAAAAAGCATTTTTTGTTACTACAATACGATATACATTGGTTATGATCCGATTTTTAACTAATTGGACATATTAAAACCATTTTAAAAAACCATTTTTTTATTAGGTACTTTGCAAGAGCTTCTAAAAGTTAAAAAAAAACGATTAGTTTGCTTAAAAATATGTTTGAAAATGAGATCTTTAGTGGTGGTTAATCGATTGTTGGTGGTGAAAACAACGTTTTGCATTGTTAAAAAAAAAATTCTGTTTTTAAGGCAGTAAATATTATTTACTTGTTGCTAATGTAAACTGTAAGGATTATGTTTATTATTTTTTGACAAAGAGAGCTTAATGATAAGGTAAGTAAATTTATTCAAAATTAATTAATTCGTTTATTTTTTTTTATGTAAATCAATTGCACAAAAAGTATCATTAGCATCACGAACGTTTACAACATTTTACCGATCTCAGTGGAATAGGTACATGTTTAATAACGTTCTATGATGAAAATGAAAGCAAATCTAGAAATTAACGTAAAGAAAATATCAATTTTAACAACCCTGAGTGGATTTTATTACCTGTCAGAGGCTGACGTGTCATTTAATTTTAGTTGAGTTTGCCTCATAAGTAATAATTTTTTGATATTTGTCAATTTCATTAAAAACCGTCATCAAGTTTTGAAATAAAGTTTTCTCATATAGTAATAACGTAAGATCAAGGGTAAAATATTGTAATCAACTCTTCATTTAGTTAGCCTCAACTCTATTAACGTTCGCTTAGCACACGCATTGAAACGTCTTAATAGTTAATCACTTTCAATAATAAATTTGTTGAACAAAAAAATTAGAATAAAAATCCAGATAATTTTATTTGGATATACTGTCATATACCGTGTGAACAAAAATAAACCAGAACAAGGTCTGGTTTGTTACTTTTGCATAGTTTTGCTTGCTTAACAAGGCGCGCATAGCCAACTCTAATTAAGTTTATTCTTGTTCTTATATATAAATTTTATCCCTTTTTATTTCTTTACTTGGACTTGTACGTAGTGTAGAAAAAGTTTTTTTGTATTAGAGTGCTTTTGAAAAATAGTGGAAAATATAAGAATTAATATGAATATTATTAGCTTGTGTACCAACTAGTAGTACTTTTTATATTAATTTGACAAACATTTTTAACAATTTTGTTACTTTAATTAGGTACCTGTCTTTCTAATAATGTGGCCATTTGTAATTAAAAATTTTGAAGATTTGAAGAGTCTGAATGTAATCATCTTGCAGGAATAGAAACGAAAAACTTTATTTTAAAAAAATTATGATATTTTAAAATTCTGAAGGTGATAGCCACCCCCGCCAAGAGGGTGCAGTATAATTGTTGATATTATCTTATAATCTTGTCTACCTCAGATCAAAATCGACCTGTTTGGGTGTTTTTATTTATTTATTTCATGTTTGAAGGACCATTCTTCATGATATACAGAATAAATGTAGTAACAGAATTGGTAAATCCTAAGTTTTGACTAAGGACGACATCTGTTGCAGAGTAGACAAATTATACGAATACACCAGAAAAGCTTCTGTAAAAAATCAAAAGCAGACAAAAAATTCTAACCTCATGCTTGTCTGGTCTGAATTTCAGTCATAATCTAAATTTAGATTCTGCGCTTTTTCCCCCAAAAATAGGACGCGCTTATTAATCAGAGATCTTTGCGCTTTCTAACTTATCCACTCATACATAGCATTCTTTTCTAATAAATGTCTGAGTGTTAATAATTTAATAACGCAAAAATAATTGAAGAATTTTTTTTTGTAAAATTATGCGAAAATTGAAGGGTTTGGTGCGGGGGAGTCGAGGATATGCGTGTAGGAGTCGCGTGTGCGGTGCGCGCGTCGCTCTACGCTACACCCGTTCATTGATCAGAATTCGGTACGGAAAGTAGAGTGCTTGAGCGGAGCGCGGACGACATCTTCAGTGGCCGTGAGTGTCATGTCATGAGATGTCCCGAGACGCGTACGTGGGGGGCAGCCGGTCCCCGCGGGGCGTGAGACTGCCCACCGTGGACCGGTCCCCCAGCCGAGTGTACCCTGGCGGCAGCCCCCTGGGCCGGAAGCCGCTGCGGCAGACCCGATCCGGCAACAACTCCCCCGAGCACTCGTACGGCTACCATCACTCGCCATACTACCGCGACGAGGACCTCGGCAGTCCCATGCTGGAGGAGCGCGGCCGGCCCGTAGCCGTGGGGCCCGGCCACCACCGGTCACGGAGCGCGACGCGGCCCTCCAACCCCATGTCGGTGCGCTACCAGTCGCTGGACCGCGGCCCCACCGTCGACCACGACCGCGAGTTCCTGCCCATTCGAGACCGCCGCGACCGCTCCCTCGACCGCGGGCTCTACTTCGACGACGAGCCCTACAGCACCAGGTCCGCCAGACAGTCGCCCACCTCCCACCAACCCTTCATCGGCGAGCTCCAGCACCAAAACTCCGACCTGCAGCGCGAGCTCGGCAACCTCAAGAAGGAACTCGAACTCACCAACCAAAAGCTCGGGTCCTCAATGCACTCCATCAAGACCTTTTGGAGTCCAGAGCTCAAGAAGGAGCGGGCGCTCAGAAAAGAAGAGTCTGCTAAGTACAGCCTCATCAATGATCAGCTCAAATTACTCAGCAGTGAGAATCAGGTCAGTGCCATCACTGCGCATCGAATATTTATTGGCTCAGCCACAAACTCAGTCCCAGAGACCTCTTTAGCGCACAATCAAACCAACAGACATACTTTATCCCAAATACCTACAGGAATAACTCTATAACAACGTATTACTTCTGTTTCCAAGCCACGGCAACTAGCTTAATCAAACTGGAATCCCAGGAATCCCAAGCTTAATTTCCTAGCTTAATGCAAATGGACATAAGAAGATAGATCACAGAAACAATTTTCTCCAAACGATACATTTCGTAATCTTGCTGATCACTTACAACCAAGCTAATTTATTAAATTACGTCAACTGATTACTTTTCAGACCGAACTTGAATTATTTTCAAGGCTGCAAGAGACAGAAATGCAACAGTCCATGCTTTTGGCCTCATTCCAAAAAATTTGAGAAATGCATGACTTTCATTTCCAGCTAAACAAACAATCGAATCGAACCCCCTTGATAAATACCTACCTGCTCCTTTTGCTTGCCTCACAAAACCATACAAAATTCAGGGCCAAACAACAGATGTCCTGGTTATCAAACCAAACACATAATATGCTACATGAAATTCTTACGGATTAACCCTTGAGAAAGCTTTCTAGTTGAAAGAAACTCCACAATTAAGGCTTTCAAAGCTGAAGAACATTAAACTTATTGATCTTTTTACCCATTGTCACAGATATATTGGTAGAGACCGATGAATGATTAATTTGTTGGCCGGCACAATAAACTGTAATCTATTTCACGAGACAGAAAAACGAATTTTCCAATTTTCCTTCATCATGCGTAACGAGTATACCGACTGAAAATCAGCACGCATTTGTATAAATAAATCGCAGAGAACCTAACGATTTTTGTGGATATGATGCTATCAGAAAGCTGTAAAAAATGCGACGTAAAAGAATAGCGATATTCTTCCAAGGTTGATTCGAAACTTTACGCAAAATTGGTGTTTCCGACAAGACAAGAAAACTGCAAAAACTAAATAAGATTCAAATAGGAACAATAACAAACCTTCGTCTACGACAGAAAAGGCGCCAATCTAGTGAATATCAACAATTCTAGTAAACTCCGAATGCCAAGATTTATTATTATTAGTAAATGTAATTTGAGTGACAATAAGGGGCCTCAGACACCTTTATACGATTTCAAAAACATATCCCATTTAGAGACCCAACTCGGACTGACGCTAGTGATCGTAGTTGTCTCACAAGTGTTCATAAAAATGTAGTGGTCAATGATGGCATATAAAACCTCATAAATTTTAAGATACGTATTAAAAAATATTACATGGCCAGGATTTTTTATGGCAATTCATCATAACCATAGCCTACTACAGTTCAGCCTTCCTGACCTATTAGTCTGATTCATATAGGCCAGATTACAAAATTAAAAGCCTAAGGATTTTTAAAATTTTATTAGTAAAATTAGAAATTCTCAATAATAAAACACATTTTTAACAAGAAAAGTTCAATATAATAGAAATGAATTAATTAACGCAACTTACGCAAAAGGTAAATACGGTTTTATATTTTCCGACAAACACACAAATATGGCTTCTTACGTTTTTAATTATATTGTCGATTTACAAAAGAATTGAATGTGACTTAAGTCGTAAATGATTCCAACAAATATACCTTAATACAGCAGCTATTGTCGATTTATTATGGGTTAAGAGGACGAAGTAGTCTTTAAACGACCACGTTTTCTATCTTTAGTTTTGCTTCTTCTGCCTTTTTTGAGGAACAAAAGAAATTTTTTCTTTCTTTTCCAAGGTTGATTTTGAGCTTTATTATCCTTAATATATTACAAAACAGGTTTAAAAATTCTATAAAACACGATTGGCAAACAAAATTGACTTGCCATGTGTTATGTTATTGTTATACATAGTTTACGATATCTATTATGAAAAATTCGATATTGTTTAACGAACATAATATTTGTTAAATCGGACGACATGGCGAGTGAATTTAGGTTTTTCATATAATGTATTACATCATTGCTATTGTATATGTTATAATATTCCAAATTTCGCCGTTAATTGAAATTTGTTGTTTTATTCTATTTCTCACCTTTTAGTTCTGTCTGTGTTTCTTTTGATGCAGAATATAGTGTTTTGTAATCTCAAAAATCGAGGAAATGATATAAAGTATATTTGAGAATCAAATTTGCAAATTGGCGTCTCTACAAGAATATTAAAAACATTAATTAAAATGTAATTTTAGTTTGCTTTGATTCATTGAAGGCTTTGAAAATATCTACAACGTGGCTTACAAATTTAATGCTAAGAGATTCGCAAAGCGTCTAGAAGAATAAGTCAATATTCAGGGAAAACTGACCATAACAGCATTGTGGAAAAGGCGGCTTTAACCAATTGTACTGATGTAATGTTATTCAAAAAATATTAAAAAATATTTTAATCTGTTTTTTAATTTTCATTACGTAACTAATTGTGTAATAAATAACGCTCAAAATTAACGTGAAATATGACATTTCGTAAAGGAATGCGAAAAGAAATATTCTAACTACAGCAAGACGTGGCCTTTTCCGCAAAATTTACATCTGTATTTTAATATCACTAAATTGAATTAAAATGTTGAAAAAAAAACAAACAAAAGATGTAAAACGAAGAAAGAAATCTTGCACACGGTCAGCATATACCCACATCGCTCTCTGCTTGATATCAGCTGAGTTTTTCCAATAATATGGTTAGTTCTGTCATATGTCTGTGGCTTACACTTAGATTCTTCTTCTTCTTCAGTTTAAGGCTATTTTTTTCATAATAGTCTTTTGAATCGCATTTATAGCAAATACATTGTCGCTTAACAAGCTTGAAGCACCGAATATTCAGCTTTAACAATCTTTATTTCGTTTTTTATAATTTTCTCAAAGATATCAAATTTTAGTTTAAATTCCTCCAAATTCTTTGCAATTTGCATGCACCATAAAGTATTGATTTTTGAGCAATATTAGCTGGTATTCACCAATAACCTACTGCATTAATGCATTATTATGAATAAAACCTTGAGTTGACCTCTTTTTCATAACTAAGAAGTAATTTTATAAATTGATTTTATGGGTAATTTCTTGTGATTCACTAATATCTTATAAACTTGGCATGAATTCTTTCTTGTAGAAAATTCTAATCGAACACTTTTGTAGAGTTGTAGACTTGCCCAAGAAACAGCTACAAGCCGCGTTCACCTTGAATAGGAACAACTTTTTTGCAAAGACAAATTTTTAAAAATTAACACACAAATCCAAGCACTAATTCAAAAAAGTTCTTCACCAGAAATCGGGCCCATTATCCTTCTATATTATGAAAAGTTCAATTAGATTGTATTCTTTCTTTACCCATTTCTTCCTACCCAGTGACTTCAACATCTTCACATTGGTTACTTGCTAATTCTTCTTTGGGTTTTTCCATTTTTTCCCGTAGTTTTTCAACTTCCTCAAAGATTAAGATCAAAATTTAATTCAAAGAAAAGACTAAATAGGTATTAATTCGGTTTTCTCATTTCTTTCTATGGTTTCTTCAATTTCTTCAAATTTTAAGATCAAAATACAAATTCCAGGAAAGACAAAAGGTCTTTTCAGATTTTCAGAAACTGATGAAAATCACTTTTTCAAAGTTTAAATAAATAAAATTGGCAGCAGGTTAAATTAAAGAAAAGTCAATTTCTTTGTTGCACGAGATAAGGAAAAAGATGTTAATATCCTAAATATTCACTGATTTCAATAAACACATCAATGGGCAATACTAATTTAAATTCCACTGAAAGCTGTAGTGGTCAAGCTATAAGGACATAAAGCTTACATTGAAAATATCATATATTAGGACTTTTTATAACAATTAACTATAATAATAGCTCTCCACAAAATCAATAGGTTACGGGAGAAAAAGGCGACGAGTAGCGTAAGTCCAAGTTTGGTACCAAAGTGGGGTAAAACGTTTTGTAAAACGTCTTTAAATAACTATTCTGGGTCGTAAATTAGGTAATTAAAATTCTAATTATCGCAAATTTTTGGACACACATTATTAGTAAATGGGAGCAGAATACCAAAAATATTTAGACAATAAACTAATGAAATTAGATATAATTATGTATTCGACTTTTGTGCAAATGTTTGTTCTTGATAACATGCCCAATCTGTTGTTGATTACTTTTACAAAACCAGTTATCAGATAAACTGGTTATATAAAAGATCCTAAATTTATCCAAAATGTGATCTCTGGTCGTATAAGTTAATGTAAAATTTAGTGGTGAGACAGCAGGAAATAATGATTGTTACTAAACGATATGCGGTTTATACTTTGGTTATATTGTTATTACCTTATTACTAAAGTTAAGTAAATGAGGTCTAATTCTGAAATGGTTACATTGGACGTTTACTACCAATAAACTTTATATTATGGTTATTCTGGAGTTTCATCATTTGTGTGATTTTGAGGTATTTTATTAAAATCCAACAAAATACATTTTAATAAATATCAAGAAAATCACCCGCCTACTGTAATTTTTTTTCAGTCAATATTGTCAGTTTTAATCTCACACACTTTTAAGGAAAATTTGTACCTACCACGGAAATGTGAAGCCTCTGAAATTCTGCTTGATTGATTAAATAAACCCCATTTGTTTTTTCTATAAACTTTCAATCACTTTGTCACTGTCAGAGGCGAAATTCTTCTGCCAAATAATATTCCTGAAACAAGGCGCTAAAAAGTCTACAAAATTTTATGTCGAAAGGAAATTTAAGAAGTGTTTATGTTACACACTCTTTAGCAATGGAAATGGAACGGTCTACCCGACCACGCTTGTCGTCTTATTAGAATGACAAGGTTTTATCAGCGTTTTTTTTTGCAATTTTAAGAATTTAATAACGATTATGTGATTATTTTGTGAGTTTGACCCATTAAAATCTTGAAATAACATGCAGATAAATAGTTTGTAGGTAAATGTGAATTGGAATTTTGTTTAAATTTGGCGCCATGAAAAATTTGTTACGATGGCAAAACCGTTAAATATTGCGTCCGCTAATTGTAGTTTTTGAGGCTTCTTTATTGTTTTCTAGTAAAAAACTCAGTCGCATGATATTTGCGTAAAATTGACTTATTTATTTCTTATCGAAAGTAGAATAAAATGATGCACGAAACAGATTTTGTTAACATTAGAAACAACGACTTCAATTTTCCGTTTAGGAATAATTTACGTCAAGCAATTTTCCATCCAATCATCGTTGGATATGGCGTTTTAAAACTCAGGGGGAAATCTCATGAATACGGCTTGGCGGGCAAATTTTATTGAAGCTTAATTTTTCCGACACTTTATGATTTATAAATTTTCTAATTTCTCACTCTAATAGCATATTTAACATTTTTATTCTAACTATACACTGAAAACAGTTTTATAGTTTTTAATATTAGACTTTGTCTTTGATGAACGTAAAGTCTTGGCACGGAAAGTACCGACGAATAGCTCTAAGCCACAAAACAGACACAAAATTAATAAATTACAAAGAAAAAGCTTCCGAACATTGAACAAGGCTGTATTCAATACTGTTTAATTAAAGACATAGGAATGTTGTAATTTCCTGATCAATTTCACACACAATGTTTGAAACAAGAACGTGTTTCCACGACCACATTTATTATCAAAAAGACATGTTCCACATGGAATCGCTCTCATTATCAACTATTTATAGTTGTAAATATCACCGTTAATACATTATACCGAAATCCGGTATTATACATAATGCCTAGAAATTTTAGTTAATATTCGTATTAACTAATGTTATTATTATTATTACTATGAAGTGCATTCGAGCTGAGATCGAGGCCTGTTATACATATTAACGAAAATCTCTAGGATTTATGCATAATACTCAGAGTTGTTAATTAATATACATAATACACCGTGATCAACAAATACTGATTGAGTTGCCAATGAAATTACTAGAATTTTATTTAGCAAGTTGTCGGTCTATGAAAATTATCTATATAGGTTATGCCTTACATCTATCAAGCAAAATAGCAGATGAAATTTTATAGATAATCCATTTTCAACAAAAATAATGATTTTATTAAATAATACAATAGAAAATAAAGCAAATAGAAAAACAGAGACTAAATTAAAGTGTGCACCGTTATTTTCAATCTGTAATTTAACTCGTCGTTTTAGGGTATTAAATACAGTAATTAGTTTATGCGGAATTAATAGGAATGTTTGCAATGACAGCTTCTTCACAGATCTTTGCGAGTTTCGTTCTGTTCGCATGCAAATATCTTCCACATTTTCAGTAAGAGTGGAAGTTAGATCAGATTTTGTTTTTGCAACATTATTAATATGGCCAACCACTAATTTCATTGTAGACTCTACTTCTGAAGTACGCTATTACAATAAAACAATATACCAGTACAACAAAAGTGTCTTGTTCTAATTCGAAAACCATTTTTTCTACTTTGCGTCGGAAACAGAGTCCGATTTGGGTGCGGAATTGGCCAATTCCGTACCCAAATTGTGTGCGGTAACAACTAGTGCAATTTACTGTTTTCGGATTGGTAACACTGGGTAACGCTGTCGCTGGAATGAAACGTCACCGTCACGTTTATGTCAGAGGATAATAACTGTAATCGAATAAATTTTGTTGCACTTGATGACCAGCCGTATTTCTCAACAAAGTGTTTTGTGTGTCGTAATTAACCCATAAAATATTCGAAAACGGGGCGGGTAGACAAGCGGCGCGGCGTTGGAAAATTTATAAACTTTTGAGGTTAGAACACACATCTTTAAAATGAAACTTGAAACTAAAATTGAAATTGGCCTTTATTTGGCGATTTACAACACCTACATCATTTGATAATTTACAAATTATTTGCTAGATGAGTTTATATCACTGCTTGATCGGAAATAATAATGAAAGGTATCGCTGAGAATCGCAATTAGTGTAATAATTTAGAAATAATTTTACACCGTTTTTGGAGATTTTCTTTACTGTGTTAATGCCAATTGGAGTATTCAATCAATAATCGATACGGTAGGTAAAAAAGAAACATTTGTGAGTTACTTACACAGAATTTTAGACAAATTTGAAAACATTTCAAAGTTCAATGACCTCGTTGATACTGCAGTGACATTTATTACCAACTGTCTCGTATGAACGCAAAAGTCTCTAAAGATTAAATAATTAACTTTTTTTACTTAAAAATCACGTAAAACCTGCAAAGTAGAAAAAACAGCATAAAGAACTCGTTTTTTAAAGTCATTGTGGCACTCATTTTTTATAAAAACTCGCGTTCGCGCTCGTTTTATAAACTTGATTTCGTGCCACAAAGTTGACTTTTCAAAACGCGTTCTTTAATATACTATTAACAAATCTTTAGCAACAACTAACGGCAATTTATTAATAAATTTTTGAAATTTATTAATCAAATTTGAAGTTGGGTCAGAATAACTAATTTTAAGTGACATTTCAATGCTGCCAATCCAATCAGTACTTGTTGATCACATTGTATATACATACAAATATAATTATAACTAAACCGACTTTCGCATATAAATAACTGATCACTAAAATACTGTGATGAGGAAACTTGGGGTGCAATAAATTGTCGAATTGAACTGATTTGTTGATTACAGACATAAATACCTGTGATATCTACACCTGCTATTAAACTGAAACTCCATTGTGTATTGTATATCTCGCGGAATATATTAAACAGCACAAGATCTATGTAAAGTCCTCAGATAAGGTGAAATAAATTTTAAAATGATTTCCTTTCTAAAAGCTCGCAAGAAAGGATAACAACATAAAGTTAAATTTAGCAATTTACAACCCGATACAGGTAAACATATGTATAGCTCTACAATATCCTTTGTGGCCATGCAAAAGAAATAAAAATAGCACGACTTCCGTGAAATTTGATCTTTGGTCGTAAGATTTTTAAAAACAAATCGTTGTCAGTAAACAACTTCATTGAATAAGAGATGTTCAATTGATTTAATTGATCGTGACATTACATTCATGTTTGCACGCGGTAGAAACTTGAAACTTAGAAAGGTAAAGTTTGAGTAATAATTGAAAAATCAATTTTATCGCTGTGTAATTTGTCGGTTGTGTTCGTTTTGAAAAATTGATTTTAGCTCAAATAAATAATGCTTTAGAAAAAGCAACTTATATTACGAAACTATAATAACAACTCATTTATAAAAGCGATGAAAATTGTATGTTAAAAAGAATTGTCAACAAATGTTGCTACAATTTAAAGCTTCTGAACTGGAATACTGTGCGAGCGTAAAAATTCCTAATTTAGGTAGACGCTGGAAAACCGAAAATGTCTCTGGCTCGGTTGTCACTTTGCACAATCCAATTTTGACCTGTCTTATAAACAGTACAATTACAGCTCATCTAATTTAAAATTTTTTCGCTCTCATATTATGACTTAGAAAGGATTAGGAATTCCGGTAAAAATTAGATAGCTCTGAAAATAGGTCAAGTATAAAGATACGAAAAATTAATTTTTTGAATTGGCTTCAGATATGGCTGTGAGTAAATTAAATTTATATTTGTGGTTTTCACTAAAAAATAATCACCGTCTTAGTGAATAATGTATGATGTATTAAAAATTAACACATGTTTACATTTCAATTTCCAATAGGGTGAAAATCAAATTTTTAAAAGCTTCCAAAAGCCAATTTGATGATCGGACAATTTCAAGCCAGAATACTAAAACACTTGACCGCCTAATTGCCCTATTCACAATGCAGATTTAAGTCGAATCTGTTTCCTGTCAGACCACAACTGTGTGTTAGTCCCATCACTGGCTCTAATAGAATGTTGATAATATTGATTGTAATTACTTATTAATTTAAATTCGTATGATTAATCAATAACCATTAAGCCGTAAATATCTGTAAATTTGTTTTATTTATCAAAAAGAGGAAATATTAGCGTTCAACTTTTGAATATTCTACCGGTTCTAAAAATAGAATCGATTTGATTAAAGTTACATAATTTATTTCTCAGAAGTTCAGCAGCTTGAAGGTATTATAATATATTTGGTAGAAATTATATCTATCCACGCCTACGATTTTATCAAGTTCAAATATAATTTTATAAGGTCTCCCCAAGTTATATTTAAAAATAAATCAGCGTGTTAAAGGTGTAATAAATCCACATAAAAAATACGTTTTATATTATGAATGATAAAGATTACTATAAGCTTTCATAAATAAAAGTTAGCGCGAGTTCTAATTATGAACAATTCGATTTAGTAGTGTTTATTTTTATAAAACAATCTTGTTTTAAAATTTCAGACATTTTGACAGTTTTTTTGAGAGTATTTTTTGTAACTATAAGCAAAATTGTTGTTTTACAGCAATTATTATTTTTAATTGCTACGTTTTCGCAAAAAACGTGTAGGTACACATCGGCCAAGAAATCTTCGAATTTTTTTTGTCTTGGCCGCGCAGTAATAATTTTTCTCTCGGTATATTAAAGAATGATTTCGCGGCCGTGGCATACAAATAACTATAATTAAACTGTGATTTTGCATCATTAGGATATTGGGTACAAAACTTTTCTCAATAGCTGAATAGAATAACTAATGAGGGCGCTGCGGTCATTGAGAAAATGGATGCTAAACGACGTAAAATAGGCTTCGAAGATGATTAATTGTATATTGCAATTTGTTAATTAGTTGTGTTATTTCTGAGTGAATTTTTGCTTTATTCGAAGTTTAACTTTATCAATTTTTTTACAAATTAATTAATAATATTTTTAGTGCTTCTAAAATTTTTAGCAAAGATCCCAAAAAATCACTCGTATAAAAAGAAGCACTTCAAAGTTGTTTGCATTTAGTGCAATTCTAATTATTGCAATATTACAGATTCCGTTGTAGGTGCCAACAGAAATAATATAATTATAGCATTCCAAATGTAAATGGCCTAGAGTTTTATTGCCTATTTTCTTCCACGTTATTTTCTTTCTCTAATTATCTATTTTTTTGTCGTAAATCTTCCTTCAACTCTTTCTTTTATTTTGTACAGGATCTTACTTTTGATATTTGCAAAATTATTCTGTTGAACCTCTTGATTGTAAAATAATTTTCAACAAGTGCTTAATTATAACTGTAAATTTAATTTTTAAAAGCGCTTAACTGATTTTTTAAAATATTTTTTGAGACTATTAACATACATAGTCCCAACGTTTCTTTGTACAACGCAACGTACTGGAAAGCCTTTTCACCATTTTATATTCTCTCTGTAGATGTCTGAATAAAGATATTTCTTTCTAATATACTGTTTCTGTCTATTCTTTTATTTTTTATCATTTTTTGAAATAGATTTTGCACTTTTTTTTGATTTTTTATTTCGGCTATCTTTTTGTATTGTTTTGTGTATGTATTGTTTTTTTTATCATTGTATTATATTTTTCTTTCATCTTTGTATTCTTTCGTGGCTTCCTCTAATTTTTGCTGGCATGGTCATTCTTAAGTTTTTGTTTTTTCCTTATTTTTTTAGAACATTCTATATTAAAATATTTCTTCTTTTCTTAATTGTTCTTGAATTATCTTCTATGGCTTTTCTTATTACTTTTCATAATATAAAGTGATCCACCACAAAAATTGTTAATTATACAGGATTTATTCTTGTTTTTTGTTGTTCTTTTGTACTCTTCTGCCTATCTGAAGTATTTTATGGTCTATCTATCTGTCTATCTGAAGTATTTTATGGTCTATCTATGTGGTAATTTTTCGCAGTTTTATCTGACAAAACAAGCAAAATGAGAATTTAGCTGAGTGTCTTTTTCAGTAATAATAACACTGACACGTTAAAAGTATCATTGAGGGTGACTTATCCTTAATTTCTAATGCTTTAACAGCGTTTATCTGACCGAGAATTGCAGCGTGTGGTTCACATGGTGCAGGAAGGGTTATGTCATCGCGAGGTGGCGCGAATTTTTAATGTGGCACATGGGGTGATCAATAGAGCCATTAATCGCTTTCAAGAATTTAGAACCCTTCGTTTCAGATATGGTGGAGGTCGTGCACGCAGTCTAACTCCAAGACAAACTCGTTTTTTACAAATTACTCCTCGCCGAAACCCAATATACAATGCTACTCAGTTAAATAACGCGCTACGACGAGTTACAGGAGTAGTTATTTCTACTCAAACAGTTCGACGAAGGCTACACGAATATGGCTTAAGGGCTAGAAGACGTGTGCCATGCCAACTGTTAACCCGGCAACATCGAGTACAACGGCGATATTGGGGGGAAGCTCATTTGAACTGGACCCAGGACGAATGGTCCCGTTGTATGTTTGCAGATGAGTCTCGATTTACCCTTTATCGTTTGGATGGGCGTATTAGAGTGTGGCGACGCCCGAACAAGACGTACCGTGAAGAAATGCGAGAGCACAGGGTACCTTTCGGAGGAGGTTATTCTTGGGGGAGGCATTATTTTGAACGGCCACACAGAGATTGTGGCACTAAGGGGGTTATGCATAAATGCACAACATTATAGGGATATGTGTATTCTACCGATTGTAGTCTCTTTTGCCAATAATTTTGAAAATGAGTTTGTGTTTGTGGATGATAATGCATGACCGCACCGTGCTCGGATTGTGAACAATGTTTTTAATGCACATTGTTCACAAATGGTGTGGCTGGCACGCTCCCCTGATTGCAACCCCATCGAACGTCTATAGTCGTAAGTACATAGAGCACAAGTTATCGGAACAAGATGTCCAACCAGAAACTTTTGAGGAGCTTCAAAACATGTTGGAACAGGAATGGGAAGCAGTGCCTCAAGAAGTCATCAATAATTTAATAGAAAGTATGCCTAGGAGATGTATAGCTGTCTCGTTGAGGGAGGAATAACAGGAGTGGGCATAAGCTTGAAATCTTGGTGGATAGCCAAACACCTTTTACGATAGTTTTCACTGTACTCGGGATAGCTTTTTCCCCCACTACAAACTTGCAAACGGTGGTCTCGACAATAGAATAAGATCGAGATCGTAAAAGGTTGCTGTACCTCGACCAAGAACCTAACATTGTCGGTATAGGGCATGCCAACTCCTCTTATTCATCCCTCCACGGGGTGTCTATAGGGTTAGAGGTGGTCCTACTAGATATTAATTTATTCAATATGTTTAATAAATAAATATGTAAATACAATGTGTTTACAAAATATTGCTGGGGGTATTTACTATTTTTGTAAAAAGTTGAATAAATAACCAAATATACTGATTTACGATGTTGCGATGCATGTGTACCTTCCTTTTTTTACTGGGCTTGTATTTTAATGACGGTTTTTTAAAAAAATGTGATGTATAAAACTGAAAAAATCACTTATTATAGAGTGGATCACTTCAATTGTTGAGTAGTTTATTTAAGTCTCTGTGTTCGTTAGTAAATATTTTTAAATTTTTTTTCAAAGTTTTATTTAAACTTTTTTAATTTACTTTTGTTTTCTTTTTTATTTCTATGGGGTGGAATGTTTTGCTTCGTTTTAACTTCAACCAGAATCTTGCCTCAATCTATATCATCTGATCTGATTTATTTATACAGTTTTTATTCGGTGTTCTCTATGTTCCCTTGTGTTGAAATGCAAAATACAATGCTCAAAAATTTTTCTGACTTGGGTAGGCTCTGGACAACGTTGTCTCAAATATCTCAAATGATGCAATTGCTCTGAAAAGGTTCGCCATTAAGATTGTAGCTGTATAAAATTTGTTATTTAAATTTTTTGCCTTATCTTGCTGTTAATCAAAAATGATCAAAACGTTTTACAATTATTAGTTACCAGTTTATAACTTATAATTGTATAGTCCCATTGGTTATTATATACTCCTTAAGTATGGAAATATTGCCATATTTGCATCTTTGAACGACCCACATAACGTAGACTCTACCTTGTTGAATTTGCCTTTATTTGTATTAAATTTAGTCATGGAGATGGGGACTATGTAAAAGACCAAGCTATAATAGCTAGGAATATTAAGTTAAAGAAGAAACCTTGTTATTATTCTAACCATATTATTAGTACCAATTTATTAGGGTTATTTTAACGTTCAGAATTCTTTTGGGATTTTATATAAATCCATTAGACTGTAATTTATTCATAAATGATCTTATCAAAGTCTACAGTTACAAACTTTTTGCATTTGTTGATTTTGAAATGAACTGCTTCATTTATAAGAGGACAGGTTTTAATAAACAGATATTGATTTATTTAAAAATAACAAGAAATTAAATGATATCATTTTTTATTCCAGGTTTATTTACATTTTCTTTGAATAATATCTACAAAATATCAACACCTGCGGATATGTAGTAGAAATAATTCAACTACTGTATTTAATTGCCATGCGACTCGTTAGTAATGTATTTATGTTACAAACAGAAATGTAAAAAATTGCTACACATTTTGAGTTAGGTTTATGGGCTAATTTCAAGTTGAGATTTTGTAGAACATTTGTAGAAGGCAATCAATATTTTGCATCTTTTCAACGACTATTACCAGTTAAACTTTCTACACAAACTTTGGTTACACGTTACACCCTGTATGTATTTCCAAAAGCCATTCGAACAGTATACTTGATTCTCACAAGTTTTATTTGAGTATTTTTCAGTAAAACAGACAATTTACTATTTGTAACAATATATTTTATTACAGAAACGTGAAAACTGAAACGGATGGAGAAATAGAAAAGTGTTGTTACCAATTTATTATTTATGATTGCACCAAAGAAAAATGTTGAAATATTAGAAATCTTGTTCTAGTTTCTCATGAACTCATCTTTTTAAAGAAAAATCCATGCACAAATCAATAGCAAGACCAAAAAGCTTTAAACCAGCAATGCCATCTAAAAATACCTCGAATATTGTAGTGGCTAATGCATAAAGCAGCGGAATGAAACTGCTAATAGCACTGGCAGTTAATTTATGTAAAACATTCATCAAAATGAAATTTCTTTAGGTTGAATCCCTGCCAACAAAAACTTTGCTATTATAATATAATAATTTTCTTCCGTCGACTGAAAATTAAAGCAAGCTTTCCTCGGAATGAAAATTGTGATTATAAACAAGCCACTTGGCCCTCATCACATAATTTTCCTCACGGACAAAGTCAGAGTGATTAACGTCTGAAATACGGCCGTCATTAGGGAACAAATGAGATATACGTTTAATTGTTGGAAACTCATTCTACTTGGGCCATCAATAAACATAAAACACAAGTCGATTCTGATTTTATTTCATTTTATTACCAAGTCAATTAAAATTTTCTAGAATCCGAAAGCTTACCCTTAGAAGATTTCCACCAATCAAATATCTCGAAATTAAATTCCCGACGAATTTTAACCAGATATTGAAGTTGTGTCTTCAAACTTTGCAATTATTAATTCGATAATTTGTCACTATTGTTAAAGAGAATTTTAATTAGTTCCAACTTGCGAACTACAAATACCAATTTACCGGTAATACAAAAGTGGTAAAGATTACAAAACTTTAGCAAACTACAAAAATTAAAACGAAGTTTTCGGAAAAAACAGATTTTTTGTAAATCTTGACATGGTTTTCAGTTTTAGAGATAATTAAAGGCAATCGTTGTTTAAATATAAAAGTCCAACAGACGTTCTGGACATAAAAATAGAACAAATCATGAACCCAACATATCTGCCGCACGGATAGACCATTGTTTATTTACACAAATCTACTAATTATAGACTGAATGTGATGCGAATGCGAATTAAATAAAAATTTAATCACCTTAAAAATCGGGTTAATTTTAACGAATCGTTTTAATTTGTGTAGGTATTCATTCCTTCTAATTTTTATTAGCTTTGCTAGCCATTTTTTATTATGCTCTATTTTATCTTCATTACCTCTCACCTGTTTATTTTTGTAGTAGTCCTATGTCCTTAATGAATTAAGTATTACCGAATTACCTATTTGCTTTACAGTCCTGTCATACTTATTACATTACATTGTGTACATATTTATGTGTTCAGTGGTTCTTCTCTATTATCTACTATTGTTGATGTTCCTGCACGGTTCTTAGGGACTTCACAACTTTATTATAGCATTCGTAACCATTTTAATCTACTATTTCCCTACGCCAACTTCATCTTTCCCTAATACTTTTTTCTATCAACTCGTTCACAATTAACTCTTTAAGACTCACTCTGACAAAGAGTGTTTTGTGATTTCTCTTTTTTTCTGCACATTCTCTTTTTGTTTATATATAATTTATACATTTTTCGCTAAAATATACCACAGCCATAAATTTTGTGCTATAAGTCGGTTATTAGTTTTGCGTATTTTTTACGTATTCTGAATCAGAGGCCACAGTTAATCCTTTATATTTCTACTAAATTTTTGGTTGTTCTTTACGAGTTCCTATCTTTTTCTAATTTAAGCCCAGCGCTGTTGTAAAATCTTGCATTCAATTTACAACTTATTTTCTTTTTAACTATAACCGTTCTCTTACCTGCTTCTACTCTTATGGGCTGATTTCAAATTGAGATAATACCGGTAGTATCGCAAATTTTAATACTTTTCCATGGAAACGAAGATACTACCGGTATTATCTTATACTTGAAATCAGCCCCTTAGTATTTTCTTGTTAGTTTTTCTTAATCTCTACGTATTCCTTCTATCACTACAACTTTGCACTTTCTTTTCTTACCAATCACTATCATTTATGTTGTATTAAGTAATTTTACTTCCAGTTTTTGTCTTTTACGTTTGTTTTTTTCTTTATTTTTATCATTCCTTTTATCGCACTCTTACTCTACCTTTATTGTTCTCTCATATCGCTTTTTTGTATTTTCCATTTAAAATCTCCCAATAATAACTTTTGTCACCTCTGTCGTTCTTGTTTCTTTTCTAGTTCTACCACTTTCCCTAAAAGAATCTAGGACTATCTTTTCCCAGCCTTTTTTCTTTTATTACATTCTTGTTTTTATTTTTAGCTCGTTTTTTCAAATTAATTGCCATTTTTATCACCTTTACTATAACTGCAATCAGTTTTCTCACTAATCAGTTTTTTCTACTTTTTATTTTTTGAACCTTCTCTTCTCTCTTTCAGTTTGTACTATTTCTTATTTCAGATCCACTATTTTTTTTCTATGTTTATTTTTAGGACCGCATTACTATCTTTGCTATGTTCCGTATTTCTTTTTGTATTTGTCTTTCTTTTAGGGTCAAATCATTCTTTATTTAAATCGGATTACGTTGTTTATCTTTTAATTTGTTTTTTTTATATTTCTCTATTTTTGTCCTACATTTTCTCTATTTTTACTACACTATTTCTCTCTATTTCTCGTACTTACCTTTATTTCTACCCATAGCTCGTTCTTAGCAAGGTTTTCTATTTATTGTCTCCGTTTATCTTGCTTGTTCAAGTTTATTTCGATTTTTTTTATTATTACTTTTTTCTGTCTTTTATCTTCTCATTTATTCTTTTTATTTTTTTCAAGAATATGTTTAACATAATTTATGGTATTTATCAAAATAGCTGTCAAAAATAGTGTAAAATAGGGTGAAATAGTTGCATACTTATTAGACTTAATCAGCCGGTACTGTCTTGAATAGTGGTAATGAGAGTAAAAGCAGTGCTCAAGAGAAAGTATACATAAGTATTTTTACAAAAGTGACAACTAAGATACGGATGAGTTTTGTCCAGTATAATGATAAAGAAACAAGAACAAGCAAGAATTATTACAAAATTTGTGCAAAAAAAAAAGAAACAGAGACTCTGAGGAAATGTTTCTATCTCTTCGTGTGATAAAAAGCAGCGTAATAAATTACTAAATATGCATAGGCAGATTATTATAAAGATGAAAGCAATGTTTTCAAAAAAAAGAAAGAAATTGATAAAAAGCAGGCAACAACTGAAAAATACAGAACCGAAAATAGATAAATTAACGACCATAATAATGGTTACAAGAACTGTCTTTAAGATTTTTTTATAATTCTATGCTCTCTCTGTATCATTTTTTTGTATAGTTTTCATGTTTAGGGTTTATTAAGAAACAAATCAATAACAATTTTTGTTATTGTACTGGATACTTTCATCTCTAATAAGCAACAATAGTGCTATTTCTGCTTCTGAATGTTTTACTGATCAATTTAAATCCAATAGTTACCTGTCATCTTTTGAAAACACACCTTTAGATGTTCTCTTTGCTTTTGCTTATCAGAATTCTCTCTAAGAGATATAGGTAGCATTTATTCACCTCTTATTAGGTGTTGAACTCATTTAGGTGATTTATATTAGAGCAAAAACTTTAACGTTGCACCCACTCTCAGTTTACAACTGTATTACAACTAAAATGACCCCAGACATTTAATTTATTAAGAATTTCTTGTCTTAATGTTCTTTTAAGATGTGTCAAGAAACAACTCCAACTTTTATGGCATTCATTGTGTTATCTAGCTTAACGATAGTTCTTCATTGTAGTTTTTAACTTTGTTAGTTCAAAAATAAAACGCAATATCAAGTTTGTAGCAATTGAAATGTATACTCTTTGTTATTCTCTCTGCTTTTGACACAAAACTTAATTACTTGTATGCAAGCAGCTAAACTACATTAATTTGTATATGAAGCTTTACGAAGCCTACAAGCGAATAAATCAGAAATGTATTTTTATTTTTAAGAATGAACAACCTTCAGTAAATCGACTTCTCTTCATATGCGGGGTTGTCGCGGGGTATCACACGTAATCAGCACATTTACTCACGGTGATAAGATTTTAGGGTTCATTTCGAATATCTCCATTTTTGGCAAAAATAGCAAAGGTGCACAAACTGGAATCTACGGCCGGCTTTATTTGGACGTGATTAGGTTTTTTGTGGCTAAAATAGCTGTATATTTTTCTAAATGAAATTTCGTTGTTTTAAAGTGGATTACATGCATATATTACACGAGGAATTCCTGACCTGGATACGTAGAGATACATATATTATAAAAATTAATTAAGCTACATAATTTGAGTAAGTCTAACCCAAAGTGTTTGATGATTTATTCATTTTCGTTGTAAAATGCAATCACTGTTTAATTAGGCTCCCCATTTGTTGGCTTAGCAGTCATGAAAGTAATTCCTCGGAATTTTGAATGAGTCCCGTAAACCAGGTAATAATTCCAAAATCAATGCCATGTTTCAACAACGCGTTAAAAGAGCATGCACGCGAACAAAAGAAGCTCTTCCAGCATTTTATTTCCCCTTTTCGACCAAGCCATAAAATTGTAACAAACACCTTCAAATTGTCATCATTTTTTACACACGTGTTGCATCGTCCTAATTATAAATCGTCGGAATAAGCGACGTTTTTTACGATATTTCCAAAAGTTGCGCTCAAGAGGTCTCTGGTGATTTGCCTATCTTCTTGAGTCGAAGTGTACAAGTTAAAAACACTCGCTCTCAAGAGAGTTTTTAGAAACCTTAAATTTATTCTTAATGAAATGCAGGAGCACACGATTATGAAACTGCTCCACTTTGCTTTTGGTGTAATAAAGGCGGTTTAGATTTATATTAAAAGTTGAAGTTAACCTCTCATGTGCATTGTGCCGATCAATAAATAGGGTCGTCGACCGGATCAGAGTGTTACTAGTCTTACTCAACTATTTCTTTGAACAGGGGCGGACCGCCAACTTTGATGGCTCTGGGGTAAAACTATTTGGGAGCCCACTATCTAATCTTTTATACTTTAACAAAATATTCTTAGCATGTAAAGGTTACATGCCTGATCTACTCCACCAAATGCGTAAGTGGTAGCTTACTTTGTTAAAACAAAGTGAGGAACACCAAAAGAAGATTCTAGATATACTTAAAACACACTGACTTAAAGAGGAAGAAGAATCAGAAAAACAATCCTTGAAGATTCTAGAAGAACAAAGGAATATTTCAAAAAAAACTATGTTTAGAAGAAAAAATGAACAAAATTTTGAAAGGAGAAAAGGGTTTGAAAAACAATGTTCAGAAGAAAGATATTAAGGATAGTTACAATTTGAAGAAAAAAGTACCAAAGGAAGCTTTAGAAGAACTTGACGCTTAAAGAAAAGGAAGAACTTAAAAGTCAAAAACTAGTAGAAATAGGTTCAAAAAAGAACAAAAATAGATTCTGGAAAAAAATTTGGAAGAGCGTTTACAGAAACCAAGAAAGTTCAGACTGCTTTAGAGGATGTTGTCCTATTCTCTCACACCTGCCATTGAACAGAAAAATGTTCTAAAAAAACTTGAAAATCGACGATTGAAAAGTATTGTGAAACACAAAAAATCAAATCGTATTTACAAGAAATACAGAATAAAGATATATTTTAAATTGGAACTGAAAGAACAACGTTAGATGAAAAAACATAATCTAAAGAAACTCAAAGCCAAATTACTGGAAAGGAATGCATTATAAGAAAAACTATTAATGTTCTGAAAATTTGAAATTCGGCGGTTAAATGACAAAAAAAAGAATTAGAAAAAATACCTAAGATTGAAAGAAAAAGAAAAATTATCTTTAAAAGAAAAAGTGAACAGTGGTAGATTGTAGTTGAACAAAAAAATAATTGAAAAGAATTTGAAAATCAACATTCGGAACAAGAAACCAAGGAAATCACGATCATAGATAGAAAGAAGTCCAAATGGAGCTTCAGAGAAGTTGAAAAACAACAACCGAAGAAAATGAATAATCCAAAACAAAAATTAAAACAACTGAAAGAGAAAGAATTGTTAAAAAACAAAGAAAGATTCTGGAAGAACAATAAAATTAAAAAAGTATCTTAAAAAACTTTTCTATTTATCTCTATAAGATGAAAAATATAAATATTATACAAACTTTGTAATTTTACTTTTTGCTCTTTTGAATGACTTATTATATCACAATACTTTAAATTTAATTGAGTCATTGAAATTCAAATTAAAATTAGAGCTCTATATACTTATATAGAGCTCTAATTTTAATTAAGCACTTGCTTTACAACTTTTTTTTATTTTATTTAAAAGAAAACATGTGTTTTTAGCAGATTGATGGTCTTAGAAGATCTTGATAAAAGTAATGTGTTAGAATCAAAATTAAAGAAGAAAAAAGTAAAAAAATGGGGACAGGACAAATTGTGGTGAGGAAACTATCGGTGCAATCAGTGAAACGTTTAAAAATGCTCATTTTTTAAAATCAGCTTTATTTTTATAGCCACGAAAGGGGCCCTTTGATTTACATCGCTCTGAGTAGCAACCCATAAAGATCATGCTAAAATCCGTCCCTGTCTTTGAACCTAACCCGACAACCTATTTAGGTTTGCAGAACGCTTTCAGCAGTCCCTGTATGTTACATTTGACAACATAAATAAATTTCTGCTCACTCGAGGAAAGCTCGAATGCAGTTATTAAAATTTTACTAGAAGCTCATAATTTGGAATTTTATTTTGAGCTTCAAGCAAAACTAGAACTTTCTCATTATTAAAATTGCAATAGTTTTGCCAAGAAAAATATTTATTTGGTAAACTTTTAGCTTTTATAACACATGTTTGGGTAATTAAAGAGAAACATAAATCTGGATGTGTGTAAGTCAACTGGCGGTGTTATTATTACAGTGGCGTACGTCAATGACCTACTTATGAAAAGCTTGCCTGTCTCCGTTACTGCTATCGATCCTCTTCCACTCACCCATAGTAGTGACTACCCTTTCATTTTTATATTTTATGTGCGATTTCTAACTTAACATAAAAAGTTTGTTAGAATTGCTACCGACTTAAAGGCTTCTTTGATTCATCGATAACACAAACGAAAAGGCAAACTCACTCAAAAACAGATTTATTTATGTATTCTTCTGACTGAAAATAACCACATCTGGTTTGATTTTGAATGAAACGAGGCTTTCATTTAATAAAATCAATGTAAAGTAATAGGCTAATGTACCTCCCTTTTATAATTTTAATTTAGCTGAATTGTGTAGTGCGTGGGGGAATATAAATAAAATTTCGAAAACAAGAAGTTAATTAAATATTTTATTCATTATTTAAATTATTTTTTGCAGAAACAAGCAATGTTGGTGCGGCAACTGGAGGAGGAGTTGAGGATGAGGATGCGTGGTCCCAGTATAGAGATGCAGCAGCAGATGGAGGCTCTGTACCAAGAAAACGAACATCTAACTCGAGAAATAGCGATTTTGCGAGATACCATAAAGGTAATGGTAACGGGTTTGGGTTGTTAAGTTGTAACTGCTTTATGTGGGGTAGGAGTTGGAGCTTCGGATCGAGACACAAAAGCAGACTCTGCAAGCTCGGGATGAGAGTATTAAGAAGCTTTTGGAGATGCTGCAGAACAAGGGCATGGGTGAGTGGTTTTCGTGTTCGAATTCTATCGCTGCTTGTCCCTGCACAATTTCTTTTCTTCTGATGGCGGCGTTCGGGGAAGTCTTACATAGTTACAGTGCAAAACTCACTTAGCCTTGGCACAGTAGCCGGAGAGCGGTGAAGGTTCTTGGACTAATGCTTGGGGTGTTGGGTCTGTTGTAGGTAAAGAGGAGGAGAGGCAGATGTTCCAGCAAATGCAGGCCATGGCCCAAAAGCAGGTGCTTATCACTCGTTGTAATATAGTAAGACACATCTAGTCGAGTGAGTGTGTGTGATTGTATTTAGTCGTAACTCATCTGGCACATAATCAAGATACATCCTCAGAATGAATCATTAAGCATGTTTGGTGTTATCATTTGGCTGTGTCATTACCACATTGGGGTGGCGGTGCATGTGCCGTCTCCGCCGGTCGGCCGGGCGAACGGGTGATGGTCTTGATCATGTGTCGGTAACGGTGGGTGGTAAAGCGAGCGAGCGAGCGGTCGGCAGCACAGGCTTGTGACCGGTGCTTCCCTGTGCAGGAGCTGCAGGCTGCCAACGAGACGTTGCGCGTGCTGCAATCGCAGCTGGAGCTGGTGCCCTCGCCCTCCAGCAGCACGGTCAGGGTGCTCCTGGATACGAAAGACGCTAGAATAGCGACTCTGGAGCGCGAGGTCAGTTTGCTGGAAAGCGAGGTGGAACGCCTGGGCGGGGGCATCCAACCTCCCCTTCCGTCGGGTACCGCGGACATTCCACAGGCCGCCCCCTTTAAGCGACAAGTAAGTTTTCTGTTAAACGATGTGCAGATCGGGAAGGATGGCGCCGTTATTGGTAGACTGTAACTAGCTGTAAAGACTCTCCGGCCGCTTGGCGCTGAGTTCAGTTTTACCACCTCACTGTCTCTCGGCACGCATGTGTCCCGCATGGATAGTGCATGCCTCCGCTCATGTGTGCAGCTGGACGAGTTCCGGGTGGAGATCCAACGCCGCGACCAGGAGATCCTCGCCATGGGAGCCAAGATGAAGACGCTAGAGGAACAACACCAAGACTACCAACGCCACATCGCGGTCCTCAAGGAATCGTTATGTGCCAAGGAAGAACACTACAACATGCTCCAAACCGATGTCGAGGAACTCCGACAACGACAAGAAGAGAAAAACAGACACATCGAAAAGAAAACCCAACAGCATCAGCAGGAACGAGCTCGGGCAGCCGCAGAAATTGCAGAACTAAGAGAACATATGGACATTAAAGACAGAAAAATCAACGTCCTTCAAAGAAAGGTAATCCACAAGAAAACTCCCCTTCTGAAACAACGTGGAAGCACCTTTTTTTTAATAAAGAATTTATTAAATGTTTTATTTTATCTACTTTTTATTTACTTCTTTTGTTTTTATGAAAACAATTTAGATCAAGCAAATTAGAACGGTCTGGAGAAATGCTAAAAATTGGTAAGTTTTTTCAGGAATCGCTTAGTTAGGTGGTGAGTATACAAAAACTCCTGAAAAATTACAGTCATTTAGATGTCTGCAACATTTTCATTCCTAAAGTTAAAAACATCGTGATAACTGTTGAACCTAAATTATAACCTCTAGACTTGTTCTTTCTCAAATTTATATTTGTTATAAATAGAATGCATAATACAAAAAGAGTTATATTTATATACAAAACGATTTTTAAATAATTTATATTTTTCTTTTAATTTTTGTAATGTTAAATAGTTTAAAAAACTTTTAATCATATGAGATAAGATAAAAGAATTTAGTGAAATTTTAGTATTGTGACATGACTTATTTCGAGTAACTGACGATTCAAACTGTTCGATTTTTAAGCAAATAATTTATTTAACAGATTAATTTAGATATTTTAAGATAACTTAAAAAAATACAAATCGTATTCGCTAGCTTGCTAATATTGAGTTAAAGTGGGACAAGCATCTATACAATAGGGTGATCTCTATCTCGCGAACTTCTTTCGTATTGCTTTTCTTTAGAAGATTGTTTGTCTTGAACAATCTTCTTCACTATTGAAATGTTTTCTTGTCTGTCTTCGGCTTTCCACGAACTTCTTACTCTTCGTGGTTTTCGTTTTTGGGTGACACAGTTAACACACCTGGATCTTCTTCCAGTGCGGGTTGGTGTCTGCTACATTTCCTTCAACATGGTTCTAAACCGTTCTCAAAAGTTACCAATATCAGTTGAAGCTTCTTTCAGATCCTTCAGTGAAACAGCTTGTATAGGTCCAATCTGTTTATCTGCACAGTTTAATAGATATCTCGTATTTTAAGATGTGTAGGATAACGTCGGCACGAGTCGTGTGCTTTTTCAGTCTGAGAAAGCGTTGTACCCGTAGATTCTTTAATCCAACCATAAAAGCACTCGTCTTTAGTAAGAGAGGAACATCCATAGGTAGGTCGGATAAACTAAATTAATCAGTCTCTATTTCGACTCAATATTCTTGCAAACTCTTATTACTTTTCTGTTATCATGGTTTCACCACATCAATAACTGTGTGGTAATTTTTTGATTCTGTTCCTGATGATTGCCCCTCGTAGTGTCACCATAAGATCTACTCGTGTGTCTTTTTTTTCATTTCAGCTGTTCATCTTCACTACTGCTTTAAACTGTCTTTTAGACATTTCCTAATCTTCCTTTACAGATCTTCTTTAATTTTTATAAAACTGCTTTTTCAAAACATTATTTACTAATAAAATGTCTCTCTTCAAAGCATTTTCTAAAATATCGAATTTATCAAACATATTTTCTTGTTCTTCTGGTTTTTGTTTTTCCCATTCTTTAGAAGCATTGTTTTGTTGGTTTTTTGGAAGAGCTGGCCGAAACCCTCTATTCTTTTTCTTCTTTCAACCGAGGTCTCTCAATTTCTTACAGTTTGTTTTTTTTGCTGATTCTATTCTATCAGTCATCTTTTCTCAATTTCCTTTTTCAGAATTTTTTGCTGTACTTCTACAATCTTTCTCTATTATTTTTCTCCCAAACATTATTTTTGTAACGTTTTTTGTAAGTTGTAAATTTTTGTAAGTTGTCCTAGAATCTTTTTTTGTTCTCTAAGGACTTTATTCCTCCAGAACCTTTTTCAGTTTTTCTGTTTCTTTTATCCGACGTCTTTCTATGATACTTCTTCTACCTAGAAGTTTGTCTTTTTTCCAATCGACATATTTCGTTCTCTATTTATCAGAAATACAGAGCCTTTAATCTTAGTCCCAACCCATGTGACTAAATGAAGGTAAAAATTGTAATAAAATATTTGTAAACAACATTTTTTTGGAGTTACGTGACCGTTGAAAACAAAAATAATTGTTTAGTAAATTTTGCATGTTGGCGCATCTCAAGAAAAATAAATAACCAGTGAGTAGTGACAGATTACAACAGCTTTACAATCTTACTTTGGATGATAACGATAGCTGCGAAAACTTTTCACAATACAGTGCAGTCAGTCAACCTACTCCAGTTCAGTTTGTTTTGTGTTCTCATGTTACAATTTCATACAAATAGTAATTTTTCAGGACCTGAAATATTTCGTTTCATACAAACGATTCTTTAAAAAACATTGCCAGTTTTTTCTGTTTTTCTTTTGGAAAATTTCTATTTTTTTGATCCACGAGTATCTATGTGCTTATTTTTTTTTATGAATGTTGGTGTGATTATTTATTTTATTTAAAAAACGTGTTGGTGTAGTGTTTGTAAACGTTCCATCATCTTAAAAATCTACTTAACCAAAAACAGGTTGAGAATCTCGAAGACCTTCTCAAAGAAAAAGACAACCAAGTCGACATGGCCAGAGCTAGACTCTCGGCAATGCAAGCCCATCATTGCTCTTCAGAAGGCGCCTTATCATCTCTCGAAGAAGCAATCGGCGATAAAGAAAAACAAATGTCTCAATTACGCGAACAAAGAGATCGCGCTGAGCAAGAAAAACAAGAAGAACGCGAGCTCCATGAACGCGAAATAGCCGAATACAAAATGAAAATCCACGCATTAAACAGCGAAGTTGAAAAACTGACCGCTCGTTTGGAACGCGCCCAGAACGACCGAGACCGCTTGGAGTCGAAACTGGAAAGCTCTCAGTCTGAATTAGGCAAATCTAAGGCCGAATTAGACAAGGCGGCGATAGAAGTAGGTCGCAGTGGCGCCGATTGGGAGCAGGCCAGGCAAAGATTGGCTCGGCTCGAACTGGAGAACGAGCGGCTGAGACAGGATAACGAACGGCTAAGGCAGGACATCGACCGCTCGCAGACCACATTCGGACGGAACACTTTCAGCAGCTCGCATGAATTAGACAGAGCGCAGGAACGAGTAGATAAGACCTCCTCGGACTTGAGAAGATGTCAAGCCGAGCTGAGGGTGACTCAAGCCGATGCAGAGAGAGCAAGGACCGAGGCTACTTCCCTTCAAGAAAAACTGGAAAAGTCGCAGGGGGAAGTATACCGCCTCAAGGCACGCCTAGAGAATTCACATCAAGAACAAGACAGCCTTCGAGAGGAGCTCGAGAGAGCTCAGTCGACCACCGCCAGGTTGCACGCAGACAAGGACAAAGCGTATGCGGAATTAGAGAAGGCTCGGGAAGAACTGGAGCGTATACAGGCGACCTTGGGAAAGGCCCAGTTACAACAAGACAAACTACAGAACGCTCTAGACAAAGCACAGACAGAGGTAGACAAGTTACAAGAAAAGTTAGACAAGTCAGTTGGGGAGACCAGAAGGGTATGTATTTTAAAAACCAGTTCGAGAAATTTTATACGTGAGTTTTAGATACAACTGGAGAAAGAAAAACTAGGATACGATTTAGAGAATATCCAATCGCAGTTGGACAAGGCTCTAGGCCAGTCTGCTCGTATTCAGAAAGAAAGGGAGACCGCCCAGCTAGAAGCAGATCGTCTTAGAGATAAATATGAGAAATGTCAGGTATTCTTTATGTTGTATATCAAAGTTATTATATTACTGTCAACTCATTTTTCAGATGGCTTTAACACGTCTACAAAAGGAAAAAGATGCCTATCAAGACGACTATGAAAAACTCAAAGAAAAGGTCGAAATGCAATTAAATCAAATCAACAAAGCTCAAAGAGAACGAGCTGATATAGAACATGAATTGGATGTAATTAAAGAAAGATGGGAAAAGGGACATATCCAACAACAAAAACTGCAAATAGAAAGAGATGATGCGTATACGGAAATAGATATTTTGAAAGAGAAGTTAGAGAAAGCAATCTATGCTTCGCAAAAAGCTATAGATGACAGGGAGAATATGCATAAAGAGTTTGAGAAGGTTTTGGAGAAATATGACAGGTTGGGGAAAAAGATAATTTGCAATTTTTGTATTTTTATTGTTGTTTCAGGTCGCAGAGTGATCTCTACAGGATTCAAAATAAATTAGATACAGTACAAGCCGAAAAAGACAGATTAGAATTAGAAGTAGAGAAGCAACAACTACTGGCAACTAAAACAAGAGAGGACCAACGAAAAGTACAAGATGAATTACAGAGAACACAAGAATTATACGATAGAGCGTCAATTCAGTTAAGTAGAACGAAAGAACTGGAAGAAAAATCGAAAGAAGAATTAGAACGTATGGGATTAGATTTAGAAATGGTTCGCGACCGGTACGAGAAATGTCAACTGGAAATTAGAAGACTTCAAAGCGAGAAAGATAAATTACAAGGTGAAAACGAAAGACTTCAATACGAACTTGAGAGACTTCACGCACAAAGCGGTAAAGCACAAGCTGCGTACGAAAAAAGTCAAGAAGAAATCGCGAGATTGCAAGTTGAAGTTGAGAAAGCTCACGACAAACATGATAAGTTACAAAACGAGTTTAGGAAAATTGTTGCTGAATACGATGCTTTACGCGAGTCTAATACCGGTCCCACTAGCAGATATTCGAAATATGACCGAGATGACAGAACGAAAGAAGATAATGACAGATTACGAGCTGAGGTCGAAAGGTTGAGAGAGAGATTAGACAAGACTCTGACTGATTTGGACAGATCAAGGAAAGATTTGGCTTTGGCTGAAAGCACTCGAGGCAAATACAGCTACGAGCAAGAGAAAGAAAGAAGCGTCGAAATGGACCGACTTAGAGATGAGTTGCAGAGGACTTTGAGTAACAACCAACAACTCGAAACAAAGTTGCACGAAGTTTCAATGCAGCTAGATTTGGCAAGACAAGAAGTTGCAAAAGTGTCAGGTGGTCAAGATAAACAGCGACATGAGCTGGAACGCGCTATGATCGAATGCGAGAAATTACGAGACCGGCATGACAAACTCAAGATGCAGATTGAAAAATACGAAAAAGAGAACGAGAAACTCCGGTTGGAATTGGCCCAAGCCGAGAGGCGGCAGACCCTCGCCGCCGACAAAGTACGAAACGACGAGCGGTTAGAAATCGAGCGTCTTAAAGAAAAACTCGAGAAAGCTATTCAAGCCCGAGATGCAACTGAGCTGGAAGCCGGAAGATTGGCCCAGGAATTGGAGAAATCCCAGATGCATTTGGCCAAAGCCTTGGAAACTAACGAAGCGACCAAGATTGAGTTCGAACGTATGGCGAACGAATTAGCTCGCATGCATGAACGAATTGAAAGAGACAAGCTGGATTGGAAGACAATGGAACAAGAACGTGACGTCCTACGAGCGGAATTGCAACAAGTGCGAAGCGGACTTGACACCCAAAGACGAACCATGGATCACCGAACTCAAGAAACGATCGTTAAACTCCAACAAGAACTAGCCCAAGCGTCACGAGAACGAGAAAAAATGGCACAACTCTTAGACAAACAAGGCCGCCAAGGTGATTCAATCGAAAAGCAAATAATCAAATACGAAGCGGATATTAAACAATTAACAATGGAACGAGACCAATTAGTAATTCAATTAGAAAAATCACAAGACATGTTGATGAACTTCCAGCAAGAGCTCAATCAGAGTGAGGCGGAACTAGAAAAACATAAGGCAGAAGTGGCACGACTCAAAGCCGAACAGAAGAAAATGTCGCAAGATATGGAACGTGGTACAAAAGATATTCTCGAGAATCGCGACAGAGAAATTGCGAAATTACAACAACAACTGGCGGCAGTCCAGAAAGAAAGAGATAATCATAAACAACGAGCGGAGAAAGCCGAAAAGAGATTGCAAGAATCTGGAGCTCGAGGTGATTCAGAATTGGAACAGTGGCGCAAAGTTGTCGAACAAGAGACCATCAGAGCTGACCAAGCTGAAAAAACTGCCCAAGATTTGCAAAAGCGAATACAAGTTATGGAAAAACAACTGCAACAACAATTACAACAAATGGCGCAGTATCAGAAAGAAAGAGGTATCCAACCACCAGTCCAGGACGATAAGGAAGTTAATAGATTACGTAAAGAATTGGAGAAAGCCCAAACTGAAATCAAAAATAGTTCAACTGAAAAGGAACGGCTACAATCACAACTTGAAATGCTTGTACAAGAATTAGAAAGGAACCAGGTTTGTAAATTAACAATTATTGTAGCAGGAAATATTATTTTTATTATTTAAAATTCTATTTATATTTTGTTAAGTAGTTGTTTTATTTTAACATGTTTCTCTCCTACTAATACCTTTTCCTTGTGTTTTTTAATAAGTTTGATTTAAAATATTTTTGAAAAGTAATGTAAAAACGGTTATTTCAGCTTGAATTACATGAGACTACGAAGAAACTTCAAAGTGTAGGTGCCCAAAGAGGCGCAGAAGACGTATCTGCACAGAAAAGGCAACTAGATGAAGAAAGGAAACGATTTGAAGAACATAGGAAACAAGTGGAAGAACAAAGAAAAGCAGTTGAGAACAAACAACGACAGATTGAAGAAAAAGAAAGAGCGTTGGCTGAATTAGATAAACAATTAAAGAAGAGGAAAGAACAAATGGACCAATTAGAAATTTCTTTACAAAAAGTAAGTACTGTTATTTTGTGTTGTTTTGTTTTGATTTGGAAAATTTTAGGCCGGCGGAAGTGCAGCTGCAGCTGGAGAACTAAACAAGAAATTAGCCGAAGCCGAAAAGAATTACGAAAAAGCTCAGGAAGAAGCAAAACGATCAGCTGCAGAAATGGAAAGATTATTACAATTAGTACAAATGAGTCAAGAAGAACAAAATACGAAAGAAAAACAGATTATGGATTTACAACAGTGGGTTTTTTGAAAATTTTGTAAGGATATAATAAATTTTTATTTTTTTAGGGCACTGAAGGCTGCGCAGGCGAAGTTGAAAAGCCAGCAACAAGTAAATGCACAATTAGAAGAACAAAGAAAAAAGGAGGAGGTGAGGTTTCTAATTTTTGAAAACAACTATATATTAATAAAATTTTCTGATTTCTTGCTTTCTAATTGGAATAACTGTATGTATGTGTGTTGTTTGTTATCAGGCGGGTCCTGCTGGCTTCCTCAAAAGCTTTTTCTAGTCTTTTCAAATTTATTCATACACTACAATGTTGCCTCATTCCTATTACCACTTATCCATGTCAACTTTATTAATTTGAGCAATGTTAATGCTTTGTCCTTTTTGTATAGTGTTAATGTGTTTTTGTTGGTTTTGTATAAAATTAGGTAAATAAAGAGGGAGATCTTGTAATTTTCAATTTACAAGAAAACGATTCTGACGATTTAAAAGGAGAACTAATATCCAAACAAAAATACATTGTTGAATTGGAAGATACACTTGATTCATACGAGCAAGCAATGAAAGAGTACAAAAATGAAATTCGAATACTCGAAACTAAGTTGGAGAATAAAGAAATGGCAATTAATGATCTCCAGAATAGTTGTATTAAAGCAGAAGATGCGAGAAGACTTCAAAAGGAGGTTGATCAAAAATCAAACATTATTTTACAATTGAGAGGACAATTGCAAGAAGCGAACGAGATTACAACTAATGGAGATTTGGAAGAGAAAGATATGAGAATTGGAGAGTTGGAAGAAGCGCTTAGGGAAAGTATGATAATTTCTACTAAGCGCGAAGCAGTTTTGCACCAGGAGGAATCAAAAAGGAAACAAATTTTGGAAAAAGTAAAACAAATAAATTGTGTAAAAACAAATACGAGTTTTTGTATTTCAGGTATCAAAATTAGAGCAAAGACTTTTATCTTTGCAATCTGCTCAAGCTATGCGTTGCCATGCTTGTCGTCCGTATGTTTCACGGATGACCAGACTTGAAACAAAACTCTCTCAACTTGTTGCTGAACGAAAGCAACACCTTCAAGAACTTGCCCAAATGAAGTATTTTGCGTGTTGAAAGTATGAAAAATGATTTGACAAAATTTTCATTTTAGAAGGGAAGCTTTGGAATCTGCAATTAGTGAAAAGGATGCCCATTTGGCTTTGTTAGAAATGACAGGGATCAGAAGTGCAAGACAAGCTGACGAAGCTGATCGTCTTCGAACGGATAAACGAAGATTAGTTGAACGACTTAAGAAAGAGGTAATAATTTGTGTAATAAAGTTGTTGTTAAATTTTAGTTTCAGACTGAGTTGAGCATTTCATTGAACGAATCAGACGAAGATGAGCGATCTTTTTATAATTTATATGAAGAAGAAGAGGCTCAAAAAGATTCCCTCGACCCAACCTGAGCTAAAACCAAATTACTAAAGATTCCATTGATCTCAGCAATAAAGAGTATTTATAGGCAACCGTTATCTGGTTGCCGCCATATTCTTACAGAAGCACTGCCTGTAAAATTGTATAAGTACCACATAAACATTGTGAACGTGTTAGTTTATTATTGTTACCTGTTCGAGTTTAGACATGACAATAATTAATGGAATGGGGCAGAATTGTTTTCGGTAGTTCGGTTGTGTTATTGAAGCCGGCTTTGTCGGTCATAAAAACTCAAATTAGCGAGATTTTTTGTGATTTGTTTTACTCAGCAGTGTTGAACTATGATTTAATGCTCTCTTGTAAAGCGGCTATAATTTTTGTATCGATCATTTTTAAATTTGTAAATCGATGCGGCCGACCCGAGTCCGGTTACTTTAAGTGCGTGTATGTGTGAACTTCAGCCACTTTTTGCGGCCGACACGATATAGTTAGGGGTAAAATTTAGGTTTGACATTCCTATAGTTGATTTACATTCCGTAAATGCCGCAAATGGTGGCGTTTAGCGCCTCCTGTTTTGTAAAAAGCTGGTATGTTATACTTTGAATACAAATGAAATATTGTATTTCTCCATGCAAATACGTATTATACATTTGTCATCTAAAACGTTCGGAGTAAATAATTTCAAATGCCTTGTATATCAATTTGTACATTCATTATCATATCATAGGCCGAGCAACACTGCCATCTCGTGCCATTATCATATAAACAGCGTCTGAGAGCCCCTGTATATAGTGCGCCCAGCCAGCTTCTCCACGTTGTGTCTATCCGTACTTAGTAGTAGAATTTACAAGAGTAGATAGACGAGAGACCAAGTGCGCAAACGCACATTTTATTAATTATTATCTCTATTTATTAATTCTCTTCCGTGTCGCTTTTAGAACATCTCCTGGTTGGGCGAACATGCGGGTTTCGTTTCTACTTGTGCCCGCATTTAGGGACTACAACTGCCGGTCCTTGATTCTCTACTCCTCCTCTGCATTTCGTTATCCATCCAATGAAATAAATTTTCTAACTTTGAACCAAAATGCCTGTGAACGTCCTTACATCGAGAGGGTTCCTATCGAGAGTCGCGGACCGACGACCCTAAATTTTGTTAAGCGAATTTAACTTTATCTCTAATAAATTTCATCCCTCAGTGTTAAAGTATATTATGGCAAATATTAAACTAAGCACAATAAGTATGTAACAACGGTTATGATGTATAGTTAGGGTAGTCACGATTTGAAAGAATTGTTTCATTATCAGAGGTTTTGATGTAAATAATTTGTTTGATTTCTTCCTAATTAAGCGGTTAAGCTTTGTTTGGTTTGAATTGAATCCAGCAACAGATCAAACTGCAGAGAGTTCTAATTATGTTTGCTCCAAACCAAACCAAACGCATTGAATATCTGTTATTACTAAGCACATGGCGTGTATCATGCATCTAATATATGATTTAATGGCATAATATCATCTCTTCCTCTTACCCATCGAAACCTCATCACTTAATGTCACCTAACATATCTCATCCAAACTTATATCAAATTGCTTTTTATATAATATTAATAAAATTTGGAACTTGGAATAGGATGGATAAAATTGTTAGCAGTTACAATAATAAATGTTAATTGTTGAGTACATCAGACGTTGTACGAAATAATTTCGTCTGCAGTTGAGATTTTAACGATGTAAGTGAGTCATTAACTGAAACAACCACCACTTAGTCGGAACCCTTCAAGTGCCATGTGTGCTTCCGAAATTACCCCATGAGGGCTCCGTTAATGGTTTGCTTACATTTTAAAATGTATAGAAAAACTAGTCTAAGTAGTTCATGTTACTTTCTTAAGTTCGTACTGATTTATTTATGTCATGCTGTTGTAAAAACATGTTAAGAACGATGTATGAAAGTGTGAAAAGAAAGTGATACAAAAACAACTGTCTTCTCTATTCAAAAGAGCGCCCAATTTAGAATGACGAGTTCAAGGCTCTTGACATAACATCGTCATCCCAAAATTGCAAATCGCTAACTATACAAAGCAAAATAATTTAAACATGACTAGGGATTTTTGTAAAAATTATGATATTAATTAAAAACACAACTTTATTTATTTATTTCCTCACTAAATACATATTTGCATTTAATTATAAAAATATATGTGTAGTATAAATAAAAACGTAATATCTAATCAAACAATTTACGAAACAGCAAAAGTAAATCCTTCTTGTGACTCTAATCTCATAACACTATAAAGTACATTGCAAAACAATATATTTACCATTGGGTTGCATTTAATTACATATTTATTGTTTCATTCTTCACTTTCTCTGAGAACATATTCACAAAATTTCTTTGACATCATTTTGCAGAAAGTTCCTTCTGAAGTAAACAAGAGATTTTAAACAAATCGGTAAGTTTTTAATTTGTTTATATTCACAAAAAAATTAACTCTTTATGATAGAAGTCCGGCTGTAATTATCACGTTATATTGCTGACCTGTAAAATTACGATTGTCTATACTTTTACAAATTTTTTGATATTCGACTGAAATTTAAATAAGATTGATAGATTTTTGCACTCTTTAATTTTCAATATTCTTGTATTATACTATTTTTAAGCAAAAAAAAACTGTTCTCTACATAATATGATGTATATACAGGTAAGTAAAAAGTATAAACAATCAGCGTTTCAAGTTTACCTAAGTATAAAAAAATTAATTATGTGTGATGATTCATGGTGAAATCAGACTTTGTCCAAGAACATTAAGCCGATGGGCATTTCCTGTTATTTTTTTGTACTCAAATCTTCTAAAAATCTACGAGAAAAAAGTGCTTGCACGATTACTATTAGGTAGAGCAGTAACGTAGCTTAGGATTAATGTTCTGATACCAAAATCCTTCAAACCAGTATTATTTACCTACATAAATAATCTAAATTATCGAGAAAATTATTCTGTTGGACATCTCAATTGAATTATGTAATAAAGGGATGAAATATTACATACTCTTTAAAAAATTTTTTTATATAAAAATCTTTTCTTCTTACATGCGGTCATTTTGTACCTCTGTTAAATTGTAATTTCCCTTTAATAATTTAGTTCTTTTTCCTTGAATTATATAAAACATTATTTTTATTGGAATTTTGTCATTTATGCACTACAAAAAATATAGTTCTTCTCACTAGTATTGGCCTCAGCTGCTGGAATTATGTAGCCAAGTGCAGTAAAAAAATATAGTTTTACCATATAGCCAACTTTGAAATTGTTGAATAATTGGTACAAAAGTTATATTACCAACTTAAGAATTTTTAGTATAATTTGTTGACCAAATGTTTAATACAAATTCTGTGTGTTAACATTTTTATAGCGCTCAATTGTTTAAGTACTCCGCTAACGCGTCGTGTTTCAAATTAGTTCCGCACTGGAAAATTTCAAGTTACCACACAAGAATTAAAAGCATTTTACATTATTGAGTTACCAAAGTTAAAGCATAAATAGTTATTTCTTTAAATAGGCAATAAAGCATGTGATTTAATACCGTGACTAGCAGTTCAAAGCCAAGGGCAAGCCGCAGCTTTAAATCTGGCTTATTTCAGTGTTGAACAAACAATTCTTTCGCAGAATCTACCAATTTACCTTTTTTCAAAATTTCTTTTAGAAAGCTAGATTTCCTTTCAAATTTCATTACTGGGTTTTTTTACAAACAATAACAGGTGCGTTTGGCTTTGCCACTCCGAGTGCACCTACTCTGTTTTTGTTTGTCTCATTCAAGACAGATAAATCCGTCGCATTATTTGAATTCAGGATTTACTAATATAAAGACTGTTTTCATGACAACGTACGCTTTTTCTGCTCCATCTAATAACTGGGTGCACAAAGAACGTGTGTTGTTTTAGATACAGTGTCAAAAAGCATCAAGTTTTGGTCACCGGATAGAGACAATAATATATAGACTCAATGAAGTAGATAAGGAAAGAGGCGGTGTACTCGGAGTTGCAAAGCCGAACGCAGCTAAGATTAAAATAAATTTAAATAAAACAACTATACCCGGATCACTTTTGTAATATTAAATTTCAAAATTCAACTTAAAATTTTGGCTTTGTGAATTGTTATATGACAACGTCAACGTGACATTGTCATATAACATGACCTACATTTTAAAAACCCAAATTTTCGGTAAAAAACATAATTCACAAAGCCAAAATTTCGGGTTGAATTTTGAAATTTAATATGTATTACAAAAGTGATCCGGATTTAGTCTGCCTTTTGACTTCCAAAAACCTATTTAGAAAACTTTTCTTGTGAAAACTCTTGAGAAAACTCATCTCTAAAAAACATTAAATAATAAAATGCTGATTTCTGCATAATTTTTTTAAATTAATTATTTTGGGGATTTTTTTTAAGACCCACAGTAGTGCAAATAAATGTCACTCTGTTATTGATTCTATGACAACGTAATGCTTTTAAAATAATTATTACGAAATAAAATTTAGGGTGTCATTTTCTGCACCCCAGTAGTTTTTTGAAAATAATTAGATAACATTGTTTTTTTTATTGCAAATTTATATATATTTTATGCCGGTTTTAGAACGAGTTATAAAAATGGTCGAGTCGTCTGAATTGAAGTTTTACGGGATCCTGAAGAATTGCAAGTGGCGGCGAAACGTAGATCGCGTAAATAAAATTGTTAGAAACAGCGTCCGAATTGTGATTACCACCTGCAACACCACATTACGGTTAAAAATATTTAATAGTCATGATTACATAAAACTATTTTAACAAACATAATACATTAACATCTATATCATTAAAATTTTTAATTAAAGCTTATGTAGATACGGAATATTCGCATAGGTATATAAAAACATGTGAGCCAATTTTTATTATTATTATTTACTATTATATTTTACGTTACTTTTTTCTATAAGCACCTCATTCGAAATAATTGGGTAAGTAAATATTGAATGTAGATAGTAAATAAACAAAAATTTTAAATGTTATAGCAAGAGTTTCAAAATACAAATATTTAAACGATTAACACGTTTTTCCGTGTGGTAAAATTCTACAATTTTATTACATTTGTAAAAGTGTGTAAAAAGCCAATTTTGAAACAAGAAAAAATGTTGTTTTGACATTTACAATTGAAAAAAACATTTTTTGGCCATGCGAAAGGTAAAGTCGATTTTACAATGGCGTATATCTCCACAGAAACGTGAATTTTACGCCCTAGTGTGTAAAGTGACACATCGGTAAAGTGACCGAAAAAAATATAGATAAATTCAATAAGTTTCATAATGAATGAATGGTGGCCACGGTTACACAGATCTTTTATTATAACACAAGTTTGTTTTAAAAAAAATGCAATATCATTGCAATATTGTTACTTATCAAAGATTACAATACGCGTCTGACCTATAAAGTTGTGACAATTTGCAGAGATTTTCAGTTAATATCAGTGAAAATTTGCTGGATGAAAATGTACGCAAGTGTAAGTGAGATAGAAGAAGTAACTCCACCAGAACAAGCCTCAAATGCCACAAATAGTTTATTACCTGCAAAGTTAACTAAAACTGAGGCTAAAACCTACGAAAGATCCTACTCTCAATTTGTGGATTGGAGAGGCAAAAATAAGGTTGGTACCCTTTATACTTTTTCCAGAAATTTCTGCGTTGCTTATTTTGACGGTTTAACAAAAACACTAGAACACGATTTGATGAACTTACTTTGGAAATCTACGTTATCTCACTCAAAGTGAAAATATCGAAATGATTATTATTGTCATGACACTTATGATTTGTTGTGGCAAAAATAGTGTATGCAACTCGCATTTAATAACTATTACGACACTCGTATTTGTTAAGGCCTATGGCTCCTGTCATAATTCTTATATGAACGTCTCTAATGCTATAGTTTGTCTAAAAACACTTGAAATTTATGGTGCAGTAGAGGCCTTTATTGAAATACTTTAGGCTTTTAGAAATACTATGGTTCTTCAAAGTTGCTTCAACAGTCTAGCTGGTCGCTTCGGTATAGTAGTGCACATTTCTCCTTACAACAACTCTTATTAAATCCTTCATAAACTAGTTTGTAAGTCAAAACTATCAAATTGAAATATTTCTAGACAAATTATACTTTATCTTATTTTATTGCTAGAAGAAGCAATTTTTGATTCCAAGTAACAGTTTCGTACCACCATAAAATCTAAAAAATAAGACTTTTACCTTTTTGAAATATAAAAATGGGACTTTCTGAAAAGAATATAACATTATAACAAAACATTTGGTTTTTGTACATGCATTATCTCCATCAGAAGCATGGTCTAGATTTTTCGTCTTAAACGATACACCTTACGCATTAATAATTTGCCCTCGCAATCTCGCAACTCGTTCCTTGATAAATTTTGCATAAAACGGAACACTGTACACCCACCTTATTGCACGAGCATTTTATATTTTGGCTATTATTTTCTGTTCTGCATGAGCAGGCGCTATAACGTTATGCATTCGGATACTTTAAATAAATTCTGAGTAAATCGCAAAAACCACAAAAATTATAAATTTTACAAAATTTCAAACTTCAAATAACCATAACTCGGTCAATTTTTAACCTATAAAAAAGTTTTGATAAGCAGTTTACATATAATTTTATTAGCTGCAATTTATAAATAAACTATGTTTTGATATCTCATACGGTCATACCCTCTGAGCAAAAATTGTAAAAGCATCAGGGTTTTTGACGTTTGGGTGGCTTTTGAAGGGTTATGTCGGCCTTTAAACATTCCCTAATGCCATAATTCTCTTGATTATTTTCTTAAATACATAAATAACTATTATTTCATACTCGTAGTATGTTAAAGATTTGTGATTAAAATACTGCAGAAAGTTATTATTTTATTTACAGTTACTAAATCAATTTACCTGAAATTATTCAGCAAGAAATAAAATGTTTTTCTATTCCCATAATTTAATTGATTTTTAGATATTTATTATAATTATATCCTTTTTTTGTTATGGTGTTCATTAAACATAAACGCTGCCAGCATTTAGTGCTTTGGCGGTGGGTTGACGCCTTAAAAAAGGTTTAGTAAACTAAAATCCAAATTAGCAAATAGCGGTTTTTATTGAAATATTTCATTTATTATTTATGCAGTTTACTTGAAGTATTAGTACTCCTAATAACTAAAAGCTCTAAATTCATGTTAGAGTATTTCAATTTGAAATTTTTAGTGATGACCTGATGACGCCAACGCCCTGAATGGTGGCTGTACAAATTTTTAATTAAGTTTATATCAAACAGAAACGAGATATCACAGCAATATTGTTAATTATTATCAAAGATTACCATAAGCGTCTGATAGCTAAAATTATAACAAATCGCAGTGGTTTGTAGTTGAAATCAGTGGAATCTCAAATGAAAATGTACGAAAGTGACAGTGAAATCAAAAACTTAACTCTACCAAAAATTGTGCAACAGGCCGCAACTGCCACTAATAGTTTATTACCTTCAGAACCAATTATAACATACAAAAAATTCTACTCACAATTTATGGATCGGCGAGACGAAAATAAGGTTGGTGCATTTTCAAAAAATGTCTTTACTGCTGATTTTGATGGTTTGTCAAAAAACTAAAATCCCCGACTTTATGGACATATTAGTCAGATTTCAAATAGGTAAAAAAAGTAAAACACAACAAATACTGTATTACACTTGTTACATAAGAAAATTGTTGCACTTATTGCTTTTAAACGTTTCAATCGACACACCAAAAGATCCAATAAGAAGATTTTTTTTAGCCGCCACAAAAATTTGTACCACAAAAACAGTAAAAATTAAAAAATAAACATAAATCTGGAAGGATAAGATCAAAATTAAGTGTTTAATATTGGAACAAAGCAAATTTAATTGCCCCGCCTGCGCCTTGTATTTGAATTGTTAGCTGCGATATTAAATTTTAGACCTTATTGTCTAATTAAACAAATTACTATTGTTTGGGTACAATTACGACATCATAAAGGTAAGTACTAAACAAAATGTAAATATTCGTAATGAGGAAGTAATATATTATAGTCAGAAGACATCAGTTGATTTGGTTTTAATGGAAATTAAATGTTATTTCAGCATAACATCGCCCACTTCCTTTTAACTAAATACAACAGTACAGAACCATTATTTTGAATTAATTTTAATAAAAATGTTTTTAGATTTTATGTAATAAATAAAAAAATAGATTCTTTTTTAATTAGATGTTCAATTTTTGAAAACGCATCTATTATAGTGAATTATATGAGTCAGAAATTCATGACGAATGATTCACGTCATTATAATTTCACGTTAGAATGAATAGTGAAAGCAAAGATTCCTACCATATATCTGTCCTCCCATGGACTTAACCCACATTGCAACTATTTTTGCACAATGGGAAAATAAAAAACACAAAAATTCATTCATTTCGATAACATTTAATTCCCTTATCATTATCAATATTCTAAAATTGTGGTTGGTTATCAAAGAAAGACGTCAAACCTCAACTACCGCTCGCCAGCCTTGCGTCTTTCCCAACTGAAAAACTCTTTACCTCCAAATTTTGGTACCACCACATGTTGTCTTTTTTGTTGTCACATATGGGCTTTTAAGTAACTGTTTGATGCAGGACAGAGAAGAGAACAAACGAAGGCAGAGGAAAACACTTAAATCCTTAATTAAAGTAATGGGTAGGGTTCAATTGAGGTCTGAAGGTGCTGCACACCAGTCTTGCGGTCCGTTTCACAGAAACATAAACGAGCTCTGCTTGAGTTCTTCTTACTATGAATGATTTCGCCTCACCTAGTCGATGTAGTGGGTTAGTCATTTCGATTGCATCCGACTTGTGTTACCTGTTATTGTTGACTAACACGTGGTACGTAGTTGACTACTGATGCTTGCATAAACTGTTTGAGTTTGAAGTTTAAAAAGTGAAAAATAAATATGAATAATGTTTATTCCCCTAAAGAGATTTATTCCATCAGAGGCGATATGTGCTATGTAAGTAATTTTTTTTTACTACTTCGAAAACTAGACACCTACTGTAGATCAGTAAATCACTGTAGATACTTGTTACTTTAAATTTTTTTAATTACAATTATTACTAGTAAACTTTTAATTTATTTTATTTTGTTGATTGATATAATTTCTAAAAGGGCTTATAGTGAAACATTTAAATTTGGGATGTGTAAAAATTTTTTTTTGTTAATTCCAACGTTTCAACGAAACTTTATTATTATCGTCTTCTTCAGGGAACAACAAATTAATTTTTAGACACATTCCAAATTGCCAATAACTCATTGCCAATAATTTTTGAACAAATTATTATTAATAGGTGAAAAATCAATCTAAATTTAAATAACAGAGTAAGCTAAAATTACTAGATACGTAAGCCCATTTCTATAACTTCATCAGGAATTACGGATATTTTGTTATTGTCTGTTAGCCTTCCTCGGAAGCCTGGATCAGCAGTGTTTGTTTATCTTTCATTTCATTTAATCTCTTTGACATATTTGTTGAAGAAATACGAATAATAAAGCAAACATCATGATTTTCTATGAAATTAAACAAAATTGTTATCTCAGGTATACCAACACTGTACGTTTTTATCAAATATTTTATAACTACATTATAGGTAAAATTTAAATCAGGCTAAATAAAATCAATAAATATTGTGTAAGTAAACCTTCGTGTGTAAAGTTTATCTAATCTGAATCCTTAGTAGTTTACTAATGTTATTAGATATGCCTCAAATATCAAATTTACTCTTGTAATGTTTAATTTTTTATTAAATGTTAAATAAGTAGGATGCGATAAGCACTAATTTATCATTCAACCTTGAAAAGAATGAAAAATTTGAAAAATGAGTCATTTGCAGAAGCACAACCTTCAAAAAATCCTAGAAGACTTGTAATTACAAATTATTAATTATAGACTAGTAATAGTCATTTAATTTCAGCTTCCTGTTCGGCACCAAAATTTAAATTTAAGGCCAGCTTAACAAAAAATAGAATTCTTGAAAGCAACAGAAAAATGGTCATTTTTCGGGCACTACTAGTAAAAATTCAATTTTATTTGTTAAAGTCGCCTAAAAAATTTTGTGTGCAACATGGCCTCGTTTGTTTTTCGGTTTCGGCTTCATCTGAGCGATTAAATTCGGCTTAGCCCAATTTTTTTGCCTTGGTACACAACAGTTATCTATTTGTTTAATTTTATAATAAAGCATATAATTTAATGCCTCGCCGAGAAATTTAAAACAAAGGCGCAACTGTGGCTTTGAAGCCTGTCATAATATTCGATCTGCTTTATTGTCGAATTAAACATATTTTTTTGACGATCTCCCAATTTTTTTTAAAAAAATTACCTCTTGGCATTAGACAAAATAAAAAAACATACTGATAGACAATAGATCTGATACTTTGGTGAGTTTCTGTTGTCACTAAAATGTGTAAACGAATAATTTCAGACAAGTTTAAGTTACAAACAAGTAAACTTTTACTGACTTTTTCAAATTTTTTCTTTTTTATTAATTAAATAAATATTAAATACACTTATAATCATAATCATTGTTTGCCTTTGTTATTTGTATTAAATTTTGTAATAAAATTGTGATTGTAAAAAGAATTTACAACTGTAAAAACCTGTCACAATTTTTTTCATAAACATAAAAAGTGTTCTTTTAAAGTTGGCGTTGCAGTAAGAATTGTGGATAAATTATCGAATTGATATACATACAGTTGACTCAAAAAAGCCCGCTGAATTGTTATTGCATTGAAGAAGTACGAGAAAATCTAAAAAAATATTTATTTTCTTTTTTTTTCTTTATTTTGACGAAGTTATTATAATAATGATGAAATTTGGAATAACAGAGACCTACTGAAATGGTGAAGTTCAAAAATTTACGTGGTCAGATGCTTTAAAAATAAAATAAAAACAAAATCATATTTAAAAATGCAATAGGGTTAGTTTAAAGTAACATAAATTTGCTTTTTTCCATATTTTTTTTCCAAAATAAAAAAAATATGCAAATACAGGTAACTAAACCTATCAAAGAAGCTCTGATGTAATTGGATTACTCGTAGCGACCAATAGGCGGTGCCATTTTTAAGACACTATCTCTATATGTGAGCATTTTAAGCAAGGCCCCATTTGTCAAAAAAATACAGAAATTACCAATACGAAAATGTTCACAAGAGGTAAGAACCAAAACTGGATGTCAGTCATTACTTATTACATTACTTATGTAGTTTTTAGGCATTTTGGTATTTTTTTGGACTTTCTAAAAAAGGAATTGCTGCTTTACAACTATTTTCATATTACATATTTTGAATTAAACTATCCATTTGATTATTAATAAAGTGATTAACAATTGAAATTGAGGCCCACTCAAAAATTTTAACAAATTTCAGAGACTTATAACTTCCAGTGGATTAAAAGTAATTTGTATATACTTTTTGTTAGTTAGATGTTCTTCAGAATTTTCAGAAGTTTCCTGTAATACAATAAATGGTGTATTCATTACTACCCGTCATTATCCTAGCTCAAACTTTTAGCCTTAAGTTGAGCCCGAAATGGTGAAAACTGGTCATAATTAAAAAACTTATTGTAGAAAGCGCAAGAAAAGTTTTTGTGGGCTACAACCCTCAATTTGAACGCATCCAAATGTATGCAAAACTGTTTCGAGATATAGGATAGACGGCTATCGAGAATTAAATAGAAAAATTCAAACTTTTTTTTTAATGGGAGTTCGTTATTAAACTTTCCATTTTTTGTAGTATCTTTTTGTAATGTCCTGTTGGTATAATTAGTACAACGAATCTATAGACGGAATTAAACATTACACCTAAAAACCACGCAACCAGCTACCCAAAAAAAAGTTATACAAATATTTCGAGGAAAAAGTTGAAATCTTCAAGGTTTTTGAACATCACTGCTAAAGATCCGCTCGGAAATAGGAGCAAACTCAGATTATTCAAATTAGAAGCCTGTGAGTAATTAAAACAGTTTCCACAATTTCATCAGTTTTTGGAAGGAACTCACTTTTTTAACGTAATTTTACCAGTCTAGTATGTCTACTGGTGATTTTGAGGTGTTTTTGCACTTATTGCGTAATATTTAAACATCATTATTATTGCCAGTTTTGACGCCAAATTTAAAAAGACAAACGTAAAAAATATTTTTTATTTTCAAATGTTAAAACTGATTTATTATTTAGGGAATATTTCTGCAAAAACTACTAGTTTTTTTAAGGAACAATAAACATTCATATCTTCTGAACAAATTGCTACCATCTGACTTTTCGTTTAATTTTTTCTGCCTGTTCAAATGACCATTAAGTTGTATTAAGTTACCCACAAATGTCTAAATTTACATCAGCTGATATAAAACTGCACAAAAAATTTGACGGGTTCATTGCTCTATCTAATTAAAACCCATGACTAAAACAGTTCATTACACAGTACTTTTTTAATTGCTCCACGTATCTCATGTAGAGGGTCATCGATACAAAATTGATCTGTTTATAAAATTACATTAATAAAACACCGCGCGTTTATTATTGTCTGTGATTATCACAACAAAAACTCAAAAATAGGCTGCAGAAGCTTGAGGTACAGTTTAATATGTTATAAACACATGTTTTGTGTGTTTATAAAATAATCTTATGATGTGCAAACCATCCTCATCTGTAATTTATAAACCATATAAAATACAAACATCTGCACTTTGTTCTGATTAAACATTTTTGGTTTCAACACAACAATTTCTTGCATTTTTATTACTCTTTCCAAACGTTTCTCCGGAATAAGTGTTTCTGTTTTTCCAGTCCTCTTTACGCATTTCGGTCATTTCCTTCCGGCTGTAAATGTTGATAATTAGTTGTGTTAACGACTTCATCTAATAACGACGTAAACAGAATGAGAAATTCAGGACTTGATAGTTATTTTTGGTTTTTTCATTTCCAACGCAGGACCAATGTAAGATTTTTTTCATTTGAAAAACGGCATATCCCAGTAAAATTAGAGACCTTAACTTCGAAAAATTTCCGACTACTCGAAATTTTTGTGAAGATTTTTATTTACATCTGCTAAACATATTCTCAAAACTACCTTTGATTTGAAGTCAGGGGAAGAGTTTTTAGTTTTTTGCAAAATAATGTAAAAAATTATCTTGACAATTACCAGTTTTTTGTTATGGAAAAAAATTGTAGATGACAAAGTAGTACACAGAGAATCTTTTTTGTATAAAAGTTTATAAACTAAATACAATTTTTCAATAACAAAAAAAAATTGATAATTTTTCAGATATTGCAAAAAGCTAAAATTCGCCCCTTTGCGTCCTCTGAAAAACAAAAATCCTGTAATCCACGATACAAATTTAGGGTACTTTTGAGAATATGTTTAAAGATCTCTACAAAAATTCAGTTTTCTAGTTTGGTCCCAATTTTGTACAATTTTTGTATAATTTTAATGGGCTAGCACTCTGCTAGTCACTTTTTGCTCTTCTATTGTGTTTAATTTTTATATCCTCACCCACTACACTAGTCAAATTAATTAATTGACCCCTGAAATCTGGCAGTTAGTTCGTTTAAAAACAATATACAAGCACACAGCTTGATGATAAATTTTAAATATTATAGTAAGTGATAAATAAATAATTATTATGCAAATTTTGTGTTAGTCAACTATTTACAAAGGATTGTGGCTGAAACAATGGATACCAAAGTCGTTATTAATAAGGTAACTTGCCCTCCTTAATTTTAGTGAGTGCTTGTGCATCCAAAACAGCTTATTTATTGAAACCAAAGGTAGGAAAGTTTCGATTTCGGACAAAATGTTTTCAAAAATAAATAATTTATTACTTAATTAATTCATCAAAAAAATTGATTATCGTCGAGATTTTGCATACATTCCTTTTGATTTTTGAAATTTAGTCATAACCTAGAAAGCTTTGTCGAAACAATTTTGTTTAAAAAAAAATCCCTTGACAACCGATTATTCTATCTGTCAAAGATAGTTAATTCTGTCACGTTGCTCAAATCCGCTCCCCTTGCAATGTTTTCGCTCCGCTTCATCCGCTTCCAAAGCTATGACGCCACAAGAAAAAATTTAAAACTAACAAAATCGAGCAAACTCATCTGTCAAGGCTTCACTGGAAAGCAAGCAACGTTTCATTGCCAAAAAGCTCTCGAATACGGAACCCGCCTTGTTGGGGGAGTAACCCCTGGTAAAGGAAACAAGAAGCATTTAGGACTTCCGGTCTTCAACACAGTTAAAGAAGCCAGTGCTGCTCTAAAACCAGACATTTCCGTAATCTACGTCCCTCCATTCGCTGCCACCAAAGCCCTCCACGAAGCCCTAGACGCTGAAATCCCGCTCATAGTCTGCATAACTGAAGGAATCCCTCAGCACGACATGGTAAAATTTCGATACAAACTTCGTCGCCAAGCAAAATCGCGTCTGGTCGGCCCGAATTGTCCCGGAATTATCGCTCCGGAGTTGTGCAAAGTTGGGATAATGCCGGCGAATATACACAAGAGAGGATGCGTTGGGATTGTATCACGATCCGGGACTTTAACGTACGAAGCGGTTAACCAGACGACCCAAAACGGGTTAGGACAAACACTGGTTGTGGGGATGGGAGGAGACCCCTATAATGGGACGAATTTTATTGACTGCCTTGATTTTTTTCTTAAAGATCCGGAAACGAAAGGAATTATAATGATTGGAGAAATTGGAGGATCTGCGGAAGAAGAAGCGGCAGAATTTTTGAAGAAAAATAATACGGGGGCCAAGAAGAAGCCAGTTGTGGCGTATATTGCTGGACTTTCGGCTCCTCCGGGGAGGAGAATGGGACATGCGGGGGCTATTATTGCGGGAGGGAAAGGAAAAGCACAAGACAAAATTGATGCACTGCAGAAAGTAGGGGTTGCTATCTCGAAGTGGCCAGCATTTATAGGAGATGTTTTGAAAGATGAAATGGTGAAGAGGAAGTTGGTTTAAAGCCGTGTGGCATTATTTTTTATGTATAATTTTTTAACTTATAAATAGAAGATATGTTTTTCTAATGGATACAAAATGTACAAAAAATATTATTTCAATATAGAAACAATATTATTAAACATTCGCATTTAATTACTGTTATTTTTTTAATAATTAACAACAAAAGTTGAAAATGTCTTACAAATAATCCCAAAGTCACGCCAAAATTTTTTATTGACAATTAAGAAGAAGCGATATGCGCTCTGATAACAGGATTTCGAATTAGTGTACAAATGCATTATTGAGGGAGATGTCAAATTGTTACCATATTTTTGACAAATATAACAACAAATGAAGATTAAATTTGAACCTCAATAACGCGGATGCCCACTATTTTTCAATTCCACCAATAGAGTGGAATAGAATTCAATTCCTCCTATCGTACTGTTTAATTGTTAATTGTTCTTGCCAACTAAAATGAACATCCTGTATTATGTTTACATATTATAAATAAGGATAGTAATTTGTCATTTTTTATGTATTTTACCTATGTCGGAAATAGCTTAAACAAAATTGATTAGATTATGTTCTGAATAAGTTTGTCAGTCTTAATCATTGATAGGGAAATACAAACCACTTCAAAGTACCAAAATTTTTAATTTTTAAATTTTTAATTGTTTGAAACAATGGTACTTTCCAAAACTGACAGTGAAAAAAATACATTATTAGTTTATCAGGTATGTTAAATTTATATAAGAAACAAATAATTACATTACCTTTGCCAATTGACAGTAAATATCACATTTGTCACATTATTCACATTTATTGTCTAGAAAATGGAAAACATTTTTTTTATTACTAAAAGATATCGTCATTTAGTTTATCGAAAGTGTGTGAAATTGTTTTTCTATTGTAGTAATCAATAGTTCATTGTTATAATCCAAGGTAGCTAAAACTAGCGGTAGATTGATGATAATATTTGTAATTTTTTTATTAAATTTGATGTAAACCTAGGCAACATTTCTTTCTCGAAGTGGGGTGATTTTCATATAAATAATGACAATAAAGATCAATATCATTTATTGTTTAATGTTTTTGTTCATTTTTGACAACAGTTTGGCACTGGTAATGGAACTTTAGTTTCCGAAAACGCTTTGTCACTGTTGTGATTAAACTTGTGGATCGATATTGATTTTGTTTGTCATTATTTATAAAAAAAATGATTAAGGTTGACAGTAATTTATAAACTTGAAATATCTCATATCAGATGTATTAGTAATGTCTGATATTGATTTTACGTATTTTTAATTATGATAACAAGATCTAAATACAAAAATATTTCATCCCGTTTCTATGAAGCTCACATGCGCGGTTGCAAAATATCATCCCAATAGATGTCAAAAATGAAGACAAATAAATACTATATCAACCGCCACATCACCATGCAAAATTTCGAGTTGTTGATATTGTGGTTTAAATTTAGAGCACTTAATCATTGATATTTAAAGCAAATTACATAAAAATCTGTGTATAATGCACTATTATTGACTTGGCTCTTGGCTATAAAGCAGACACTTTAGTGTCGGTCAGAGATTATCATCTGGCAAAAAAATTAAACAATAAATCTAAAACAGTACAAATTCTAAAAAAAAAAATTTAAATTGAAACAATCGACGGAAAATTGTTTGTTCAAAACAAAATTGTATTAAAATATTAAGAAATGTTTTTAAATCTTTTATATTTATTTATTTAATAAAGTTTAAAACATGGTAAACAATAACGAGGTTAATAATGGCATAAATTATGAATACCTACTTCTTACAATGTGTGCACTGTACAGGTTTCTCCAACCCACATTTTAAAAAATAATTTTGTTCTATTTAATGCCTGTAACACAGCTCATTAAAAATAGTTTTATTTCCTACTAAACAACTACAGGTAAATATCACCTTAATTACGGCTGGAAATCATAAATATAAACTTAGTTTCCTTGGGAGTTAAACGGAGCTATTCCCCCCTGATTCTATAAGAGGTGGTTAAGCTAATCATGTTATTATCACTAAGGAATCACCAGTAACAAAATCCGTACCAAAGTGATAGCCACGATACTATTTAGTCATTTATTGAATTAAGGGATTACAAATATTTAGCTCTCTCCAAAATGCTTTTTTAGAAGAATTAAAAAAAGATAAATTGAGATTTCTCAAGTCTAGCACTAAGATTGTTTTTCGTATCACTCACTAGCATTGTAGAATTTTAATTTGTAATTTAAAGAACAAAAAACTCTAGAAAAAACCAAATATAAATCTGTAAGTTATTGTTAGAAGGAAATAGAATTATTTATGGATCACATGGCTTACTAGATTTTGATGATGAGTAAGCCAGTTGCCCACGGTCATGGACATCCTTATAATAATTTATAAGTAACTTAACTCATAAAATAATTGTTATGATTTTTCCATTTAATAACAAATCTTTGAGTCATGTGAGTAATAATTTTTCTGTTGAAAAATTAAAATGATGCTTTTGCGGTTTAGATTTTTTAACAAAAGATTTTTTAAATTTATTAATACGTCAAATAAATATACCTACAATTAAAAATTAAATAAAAATATAATTTCATTTTTGAACCAAATTTATCAAGCAATTATCAAATATTCTAATCTATCTACGTAAATATTTTCATTGAACGTACTTATTTATATTTATTTTGTTACATTTCTTTTTTAAATGTTATTTTGGTTATTACTTTACTTTTACAATGGGTGTACTGGTTATATCAATACAATAGAGAACAATTTCCGCTACATTATTTTATTAAACATTATTTAGATCATGTGTATCCGTTAATAAGACCGAACTTCCTTCTTCCTTGTTGCTTCTTGCTGATTTAAGCTATACTTACCCACTTCCGTTATACAAAATACACAAACCATCAAAAATAATAATAAAATTATAAAGCGCTCTTACAAATCGTCCTTTTCCAGGATAATAAAGTAATGATGGTGACAGCGCCCTCTGAAGGAACACTGGACGAAGTTATTACAAGAAACATAACAGGAGTCGATAGAAACATCAACCTTCAGAAGCAAACAAGTCTAGCAAAATTGCGCAAGCGTTTACGTAAACCAATTTTGGTTGATACACTCATTTTTGTAATAGGTAAGTCAATAAATAGTCATGTAATTGAAATTTACAAACGGTTTATCTTACACCGAGTTCATCAAGTCATGATTACGCACACCATTTCTATTCTAATTCACTGATAAATTATACAAAATTCGCTTCAGTTCACTAAACTGTAAATTATATGACGTTGCAACAATTGTTTGCTCAGCTTTATCAACAACAGTCAAATCAAAGTGGGTTGGCCATCAATTGCTCCATCTTAGAGAAATATTTTTAATTATTTGGGATATCCTTGTTATCCTGTTTAGTTTGCACTTCACTTAGAGCCGTTTGCACCAACATAAATTTAAAGCTAAGTACGGCTTAAAAACAGTCGAATTTTGCATTGCTTAAACTCGAAATAATGTTGGTGCAAACGGCGCTTAATCACCCTTATTTATTTTTTCATTCACTTTATGCGGGTAGAGACACCGGGATTTTATCTCTCGATTCGTTAATTTATTGGTAGAAATCACTTGTAATTCTTTCCCTTTTTCCAGTTTGAAAAAACACTTTTAATTACTTTGCTCCATTATTCTATCATGAATTTCAACTTGTGACGCACTTGAATAAATTAAACTTAATCTCTTCCTGTGAGCTTTTAACTTAATTCCTGTAGTTATTTGGAAACCTTAATGCTCATTAAAATGAGGTAGCTTATTAAGATGCAAGAAATAGTCTACTTGGGAGCTAAATACTTACGTAAACAATCTTGCTAAATTATGTACATTTAAATTTTAAGGTTTACTACAATATGATAAAAGTTCAACTGTAAAAATTCTGGTGTTTGTGAAACAAAGCAATAATTAAATTTATAATAAATTTGTTGAATCACGTGAGCAAAAAAAATTATTAATAAAATTGAAATTTTTTAATATCTTTGGTCATTTTTTTCGTTTCTTCTTTATATTTCAATTTATTTTGTTTCTTTTGAGCACATTTTGTGTTTAACTATACAATCATGTCAAATTAGCTGTTAAAAATGCAATTTTTTGTGAGTTAGACCAAATAACTTATTTTTTTTTAGTGATTTAATTAATTTGGCCGCTGGACTTTTTTGAATTTGTTATAAACAGAATTAGTAAATATAACTTAAAAAATATTTGACGAAATTATAGATTACAATTTTGTAATGAATTAAAAAAAATTTAAAATGTCGGGAGAACTAGTATGACCGATTATAAAGATATTTTAAAGAATTTTTGACAAAATGACATATACCTCGATGTTTTTTAGATCACAGTTAGATAACATTCTGGTCATAAGACTAATACATAAATCATAATTTGAATTTTTATATTTGCTTATTTTTGTGTTGGTTTAATTTTATAAGTTTAAGACACTTCAGATTTTTATATTTTTTAATTTGCAACAATTTTAATGTTTAATCACAATTTCTTTTTTTTGTTTAAGTCTTCAAAAAGGTTTTTAAAAAAAATTTTGGAGACAAATCTCCTTAATTTTTTTATTATTACTTTTTATATAAAAAACATTTTAAAAAGTTGAGTCATTGATACACAATAATTGTAAATACAAATATCTCGGCCTAGAGAATCGACAAAACGGTATTGCTAAAAATGAAAACCTCCAAAAAAGGTGTTTTAATGATATCATCCCTACTAAAGTACCTTCAAAACACTCTTTTGTTTATATTTTATATTTGTGGACTTCGCTATCAAATTGTATTAAAAACTTTAGAGTATTTTTTAAAAAATCTGAGTACAGAAGAGGCAATTTAGGTGACAACTTTTACTATTTTTTTTTTTTTAATATTTCAAAAGCTTTATTTTATAAAAATTGTCGTTTTTGCTTCCAAATTATAGTTAAAATCTAAAAAAAAACACATATTTTTTTATATGAACATTTTCTTTATATTTTCGGCCTTTGTCTAATAAAATAAAAAGAATGCTCTTTTAGCTAGATATTGAGAAAAGTCTGAGTATAAAAGAGGCAATTTACAATAATTTTTCCTTCGGACTTTCAACATACAGGGTGTTTCAGAAATGAATACAATAATTTTAACCAGTAATAGATCTCACCAAAACAAATAACTTTTCTAAATAACATTTTTGCGAAAAATGGAATTTTTCCGAAAATTTTTTACAGCTATATCCCGCCTATAAAAGTACGAGATCCTCATGAAATTTTGTAAATTCATGAATTTTCTATAGCTATCATGGTATTAGTTATTATTCTACTGTTTTGACCAGTGGCGCGTATGGAATTTTCGCCAAGGCTTTAACTAATTTTATCTTGATAACGGTTGAGATTCGGAAAAAAAATATCTAGAAAAACTCTTCTTTAAACGAGATCTACAAGTGGTTAAAATTTTTGTACTCATTTCTGAAACACCTGTTTATATTTTAAGGTTTTTAAAAGAATTTAGGAGTCTGGAACGGCAGTTTTTACTAAGTTTTTTATAAACTTTTTAGAAACATTTATTTCTATAATAATTGTCGCTTTTAACTCCGAATTTGCATTAAAAATTTTATGGTTTTTTGAGCCGCATATCTATAGAGACATTGTCTAAAAAATTAATGCTTTTACTATAAAACTGTAATCAATTTTTGGGACAGCTTGAAGAGGATGTTTAATAAAATTATTTACTTTGTTTATTGATGTTTTTCTGATGTAATAAATTATTATTTTTTCAGCTTCTGCAAGACTACTACAATTCAAAACTATCAGTCTTGAAAAATCTGAAATAATTATTACGTCAGCGAGACGTCAAGAGACATGACAATTTTTTTATGCATTAGAGAAACTACCCAAGCTGTTCCTGAACCAAGAATTAAAATCTTTGAACGATAAAAATGGTTAAAATTGTAATCAATAACCTGAAGAACGCCTAAATCTACCTTCTTATATTATTTTATTCAATATTATCTAAAATATTAACATTTTTCACTTTATAGTCGGCGATATTAAAATCGCCTTTTATATTATTACATTTTTATAGCAAAATTGCAATCATTGCTCAGAAAAACATCCAAGTGTACAGTTTTATGTTATTTTCTCCGATATTGTTTGTAATATGAGCATTTTTTACTTTATAGTTGGCCATATTTGATTCGCCATTTTGATTTTTACATTGCTTATGGCAACATCATTATCATTAATCTGAAAAACAAAAAATGTTTAAAAAAATTGGTTCAATAAGTAGCAAAATATTTAAAGAAAAATGCTAATTTGACGCGACTAATAATTAAATACACCATGAACAAAAAATACTAATTAGGTTAACAATAAATTTACTAAAAAAATTTGTTTAAAACATATCAAATTAACGAATTTTCTTACCCAGATTATTAGAAAAGAGGATATTTGTCAAAAAAGTGACGGAAAACAATGATTTAAATAACTGAAGTACCAAAATAACACTAAAAATATAAATTTTGTTGTTAATTTAATCAAAATTTATTGATTCGTTGTATAATATATGTGTATCTGGAAAATAAAAAACTTCTAAAGAACCGTTTATTTCGTAAAGTCACTAAAATCCGTTCCAAACACCTGCAACATACTTAAAGTTGAAATTTTTCTATTAAAACTTTCCTCAAAGTTTATTTTCACCTACTTTACCACAGATTTGCAAATGAAAATAGTTTAAAAGTTCTCCCATCTTATTTTTTTAGATAATTTGGTCACACTTTGTATAAATTTGTAGTAAACCCCTTCATAATTTGTCTTTTCCTTTCGCCCAGGTCAATAAGTGGTGGCCGACATCTAAAATACGATGCGTAGTCGCTACAAACTGTTATTCAGTAAGTTGTTCTTGATGCCCGGTCGTGATACCTCCACATCTACCCAAAAGAACTTCATCTAATTACCAAGTTTTGTTTCAGTTGCCTTATTAGTATGCCTAGTCGAGTTCGGCATCATCCCCAATACCAAACTCGGGTTCACTTGTAGAGATCCTAAGCTGTCTTATCCCTTCCGAGGAGACACAGTTTCAGTGACAACACTCCTGATAAGTGCATACTTCGGACCTATCTTTGTCATAATCCTAGTGGAAATTTTAAAAGAACACTCGTTTAAGAAGGTGTGCCTTGGAACAGTGTGGAACTACTACAAAGAGTGCCTAATTGGAGCCACTTTCGTTCTTCTGATAACAGAAGTCATTAAAGTGATTGTGGGAGAACCCAGACCGCATTTTTTGGACTCGTGTGAACCCGATTCGAACCTAAAGTGTAAAGATGGGGCTTTTATAGTGGACTACAATTGTACCAATACACGATTAAGTAATTTTTTCTTGAGTGACATCACGAGGTCTTTTCCTTCAGGACACACTTCTGTTTCTTTATTCATCGCACTTTATTGCTCGGTATAGTTAAATTTTTGATATTTCAAAATTATTTAAATATGTTTTTTGTAGTATCTCATTCAATATCGGATTCCTTCAAAGTCTGTTAGCACATTAACGAAGCCATTTCTAATCGCCATTTGTCTAACTTGGAGTCTTCTATGTTCCTTGTCGAGGATAACTGATCGACGACATCATTGGTGGGATGTTTTGGGTGGAGCGGTTTTAGGATTGTGTGGTGCGCTTTATACGTTGAGTTTGCTACATAATAAAGAAAACAAAGACAAAAATAGGCTTAGCAGAACAAGTACAACAATGACAATAATGTCTGAAAAGAGTAAAGACACTCCGAGTGTTATCTAATAGATAATTGATTTTTGTATGTGTTTTCATTATTTGACTACATTTATTTATTGTAAATAGTTGATAATTTAGGAATAAAATATTATAGTACAATTTACATGCATTGGTTTTATTTTTATTGTACTATTAATCATTTTATGGGTGAAGCAGTGGATCAATTTTTGCACTTGTGCATACTTATAAAGCTATATAATTGATAAATTTGTTCTTACAATTTTTTTTAACTCATAAGCTCTAACGGTTAAATTTCTGGACTTTTAAAATTTTGTTATATCTGTAACTTGTTAGTAGTTGCATAATAAATGCATTTTAATCAAAAGTATCTATCTATGCGACGAGTTGCAAAATTGAGCGGTTTTTTTGCACTAGAAAAGAAAATCAGGCATTTTGTAACGTGTTTTATACAAAAAAATTTCCAAGTCTGTTACAAAAAGCAACCATTTTAAAACAAAAAAATTAATAAATAAAGTTAATTTCTTGATTATATTAATGTCACTTTTTATCACCAGTTACGTGATGAACAGACATAGGCCTAGGAATGTCACACAGACTCACTGCACTCGCTTGCGGTCAGCTGGAGCAATAAGCGTCAAATCTAGGCTTGCCGTGCGCAAAGTATTATATATTATTAATATATATATAACACGAAAATTATAACTGGAAAGTAAAATCAGAGAGACGACGGACAGTTCGATTGCTTTAAACAATTTTCTGTAATATAGTTAAATAAGTAGGTAGCTAATAAGTCCGTCTATTTCGGTACGCGCCCCAATGTGTAGCGAACCCACCACTTGGATTTCCCGCCGTGACATTTCCGTGCCTAAGTCTGGTAATGAAGAGCGTTTGACAACTGGAATGACATATCAAAATTGTTGCTTTTTATGACTGTACTACAGTTCAAATTTTTTTTTAACAAACTTGATAATATCAAAAATTAAAAACAATATAAGTTTGTTTGCGTTATTTTGAAATGTATCAAAAATTAATTTATTTGTTAATAACAACTTTTCACCGAAACTTTATTACTGTCGTCTTTTATACTTGTAAAATTTCATTATGGAATTTAAACCGATTAAGCAGCCACTGGAGTGCAGGATTTAGTAGAAACTATCCGACGTATAGGTTGGCAAAGTCTTTTATTGTCTGTAGAATTTATATGTGAGAAGCTTCTTTGACTAACAACTGCAGGCGAGAAACAGAATGTTTATAAAATGAAGAATGGTAGATCATGCTATAAAGCACAAGTTAACCGCTTTGGGCAATTGTTTTACAAATAGGTACTCAAAGTATCACACAAAAAAGAGCCAAGTTATTAGATAAAACCTGAAGCGTCGCGGTCAAATCAGTAGGCGTCAAAACCTTAAAAATTCTTTAATAAATTAACAAAAAACAGTGTTTAAAACCCTTTTAAAACAACGTTTCTTAACTGTACTTCAAATACCATTTACGAGAAGTTGTTTTATTAGTTAATTATTTTGAAAGATATTTATTCGTTTTACCACCAATCGCTTTGACAGCTGATTATCTGCACGCAGCTATGGCTCAAGTGTTAAAAATTTTAAAGTTTGAAAGAGTATATTTTCAAGTAATTTTTTTAAACAATATTTTGAACATAAACATTTCTAAAAATGTAGTAGATTGTATAGATTAAATGCTGCAAAAGGATATATAATCGTTCAAGAGTCTTAATGCAAACATCTTATAGTAAGAATTTTGTTTAGATGTAAAAATATAAGTTACTAAAAATTTAATGTGTTGGTTTCTTTTCCCTTTTTAATTTTCAAATACAATTTTTCTTAGAGTTAGGAGAATTGTGTTTTGTAAAAAAAATATAAGAAATTTGTTGAAACATCATTTTGGAGGTGGCCGCCTCCATCTTCAGATTTATTTCATAATTATCACGTCACAATTAACAAATCAACAATGTAACGTGATAGTTATGAAATAAACCTGAAGATGGAGGCGGTCACCTCCGAAACGTTGTTTTAACACATTTCTTATATTTTTTTACAAATCACAATTCTCTTAACTCCAAGAAAAAATGTTACTAAAAATTTATGTTTGGAATTTTGTATCTTGAAAACTGAAAAAGCTGAATTTTTTAAAAAAATTTTTCAACTTCCCTAACTTTAAGGGAACGCGTATCATTTCATTGGACCGAGAATTTTAGGACACTGTATAACTTTTGTTTATTGTTATTATATTTTGTTACTCGAGTCACTACTTTTATTTACTTCATCTGAGCTACAACCCCCAATCGCACAAAGCGTGATATTTGGTGGAGGCGCCGGGAAAAAATATAACAACAATAAACAAAAAAATATTTTATTTAATTAAGTTAAAAAGCAATTTTAAAAAATGGGTTGATTAGTTTAGGAAACTAATCATTATTGTATTGCAACAAACATTTTTCGCTAGAGTTGTCTTCGAAAGCCAGATTTTTCGTAAAATTCAGTCTCTAAAAATTTTGAGTGAAGGTTACCAGGATGCCAGGTACTGCAAGATAACACTTACTTTTTTCGGTTAGCAGACTATCTCAGCTTTCATTTGATACCCATTTTATCCAGTAAATTATAGTCGGAATAAGTAAATGAACGTGATAAAAATACATACCATTAAATAAAAAAAGTTATGTATCAAAAAATAATTTGATTTAGTGAATAAAATTGGTACTAAATGAAAGCTGACAAGGTCCATTAAAAGAAAACAAAAGTTGATATCTTTCAATTTAATTATGTAACTAACAACTCTTACCTAAAATTTTTAGAGACTGTGTTTTTTGACAAATCGCGCTTTTGAAAAACAAACTTAGCAAATAATATTTGTAGCAATACATTTTATCTGGTAACTGATTAACTTATTTTTTGCCCTCGCTTCTCGGACTCTTATCCTGACAATCAACAATCGATAGATAAAGATGAGTCCAGGAATACTAAATTTTTGGATACGGGTGTGTACTGTGCCAGGAATTCCATAAATTACAGTAAATAAATCTGAGCCTGAGATTAATTACGAGTATAATATAATGGATAGAATCAATCAAGGAAAATAATTATAAAAAAATTCAAACGATCTAATTGTTAAGATGATTTTATGATTTATATTAACTATTCAATAGACTCAAACTATTGGGGCTATACAACCACTATCTGTAGGGACTGCCAGTGGAGAACTATACTAACTATAGCCGCCTTGTAAACGATTCATTACTGACGTCTAAAAAAATTAAAATCAATAGGCAATTTAACAACAAATTATGTTCATAAAAAATTTATTTAGGTTTTACCACAAAATTATTTTTTGAGTAGATTGTTTTGAATATTAATAGTTAATTAGGGCTTTAAATTCAAACCACAATATAAGCGATTTAAAATTTTAAATAATGACGTCAATTCATTGGTATGTAGGTCGTGGTGGCTGCTATTTTAGTATAAGAGCACAGAATACCTAATTATATACCAAAAATGCACTTTTAGCACAATATTCCGAAAATAACCGCAAAATTGTTTAATCGATAATGTACATACTCCAAATTGGACCGCACTTATCCACGATTTTATCTAATCTAAATAAAGTATCAATACAATAGACACTGTCAAACCTAATTACATAATTACATAATCCGAATTCCTGGTTAAAATAGTGTGAAATTAATTTTAACAACACGCAAATAACTTTTCTACTTATCACATAAAGCACCTAACACGTAAGAACATTAACAACATTGCTCACCCAGTTATAATAATTAGGTACATTGTTGTAGCATTAATATCAATATCACCACCAATTACAAAATCTTATCAATTCCGATCAAGATTATTTAATTTCTAGTGTATTTAATTCATTTCTCATTAGTCCACGCGCTAACAATCTCCAATAATGCATCCCTTCTACAAGATATTAATTCGTGAGTTTTTTTAAATTTCATTTGGCTTTAACAAACAAAATTTTATTTTAGTGGCTTTGGTGGTATATTTAGCCGAACTGAACTTACTGCCCAACACTGGCAAAACCTTCAAATGCCAGGACCCAAAAATTTCGAAAAAATTCACCGGAGATACCGTCTCTGCCACAAATTTGCTCATCGTAACTTACGTCGGACCACTAATACTCATCCCTGTAATAGAAGCTTTGCGCCAGAATTCCTTCAGCAAAATAAGTTTTAAAGCTGTGAAAACCCTATACAAAAATTTCATCATTGGAAGCTTATTTGTGATTTTATTGACCGAGCTTTTGAAACGCATAATTAACGAAGCTCGGCCACATTTCATCCACACGTGTCAACCCGATACAAACGAATTATGCCAACCGGGAACACTCATCTCTGACTATATTTGCACCAATTTACAATTAAGCCATGCAAGTGCACAGGATTTGATGAGGTCCTTTCCGTCAGGGCATACTTCGCTTTCTACTTTTGGGGGCTTTTATTGCGCAGTGAGTGGGGAATTTTTAATTTTCTTCAATTATTTTAGCGATTTGTTTCTAGTATATTGCCGATATGAGACTGTCAAGACTTAGTGGTTCGGTGAAAAGACTGTTTATTATTGTATTATGTACGAGTTGGAGTGTTGGATGTTCCTTGTCAAGGATAGCAGACAAGAAACATCATTGGTGGGATGTTTTAGCAGGAGCTACTCTAGGAACGTCGTGTGTGTTTTATACTTTACGCCTTTTGAATAAAAATGGAATTGAGGATAGTCAATCAAGTTCGAACGATTCCACTACAAACAAAACACTCAAGAAAAATTAAAATAGAATAAATGATACATTTAATAATTTATAAACATTTAGTTAGAGTAAATATACTTTTGTATTAAATATAAGTTCATTTTTATAATACAATGATCAAATTCCAAAAGGTTTCATGAACTAGTTATTTCGTGAATCAGCGCAATTTTATTTTTTATCTTGTATAGTAGGTACCCTTGAACATTGAAATTGATTACAGATCAAGTGATTCCAGAATTGTTTTTATTTATAGTTACAATAAATTACTACATGTGAAACCTAATTTAGAAGTAAAAGAAGCAGCCGTGTCTATAAAGCCAAGCAAGGCATTACATTTGCTTTATTGCCGTATTAAAAGTATTGATAAACAAAATCAAATTTTTGTGGCAGCTGAAAGAGCCTACTGTCTGGTCAATAAAAATACTGAGTTATTGATTAGTTAATAAATGTGACACTAATTTTGTCTGATAATTGTCACTACAATCTGGTGTTTACTGTCGATCGGCGAAAAAATATACTTTTAAGAGGTCGATATTTGATAAGAATGTCTCGGAGAAGGAACGTGAATTCGAATTTAATTCAGGAATTTAATCAAAATACATCTGATCCAGGTTGAGAATTTCATTCACAGCTTTGGTTGTTCAACCACTTTCGTTCACCCACGCTTACATTCATAAATTCAGAAGATTACTATCAGAAAATTATAATACACGCACGCACCCCAAAATACTTTACGAATTGTTTTGCATGATTGAGCTTAAATGTTTAAAACAACTTTTAAAGATTTAATTATCAATAAAATTTGGAAACAAGTTTTCTTTATTAATGAGAAATTAATGAATCAATTAAAACATCCAGAAAAAAGTTAATTTCATTTTAAACATTCCTGGTTTAATTAATTTATTATCCTTTATCCAACATTCTAATTTCACTTTATCTTAAATTTCTAGCATATTTAGTGTAATCAAATATTTTTTTGTCTTTGTTTTTCTAGAAAATAACCAAGATTGTCTAGTTTTTTACAAAAATTTGCAACTGATATACAATATTTACTAATATTTGGTGACAGCGCCGCGACGGACGTGGCAGGACAAGTAAGAGACACTAAAAAATATAACTCAAAATTTGAATTTTTAAGGAGGAAACTCGTTCTACAAACTTACAAGAAGATGAGCAAACTGGAAAAATTTATTGAAATAAAAACGTTGTGAAGAAAATAAGTAACGACGTGGACAACAAAAGAAGCAGAAAAAAGGGAATAAGAAGCAACAGCTGCGCTAACGCGGATAATTATTGGTTAAGATGTCTTTGTGCTGAAAAATTCAGCAAATTTTGTACAATAAAATCAAAAAAATGTATCAACTAAAACATTGTGAAATAGTAATGGCAAAAACTCTTATTTTTTAATTTTTAATAACTGTTATTACCTGTTACTGTTATTCAACGAGCCTTTAAAAATACCTGTTATTTTCAAGGGGGTATTTTCCAAGTGTTATTTTTTGTTACTTTTAAATTGTTATTTTTAATAACAAACTAAATTTTCTTGATCATGTCTTAGAAAGCAGAATGTAAATGAGCAGGTAACTCTAAGATTCGACATATACTGAGAGTAAAAAAACCTGCTGTAACTGAAAAACGTCTAGCAATAAATAATTTGGCTAAAAAATCCATAAATTTGGTGTTTGTTAATAGCAAATTATTTGTCTGTGGCAAACCAAGTGTTTGTTATTTTTGCTTTTTTTATATAAAATTATTTAGCTTGGACGTATTTTAACAAATGTTTTCTCTCAGTGTAATGACACCGTAAGAACTTAGTTTAGATAACTTATTAAAAAACCAAGCAGAAGAATGACCCCCATCTCCTACTTCAAACTTGTTGAATATTGCATTGATAGAAAAAATTTGCTAAAATACATCCAGCAATACAAAAGTCGTTGAAGAAAACCAAAACTTGATATTCTTAGCATATTATTTTTTCTAGAAATCATGAATCTGAGTAAGTTTTTTTGCAGTTTTTTGATAATGCTTGTATGGCTACATAAATTAAAAACTGAAAGCATTTTTGACATAAATTGTTATATCAAGTGGGTACACAATATCGGCTGCCGAACTGTCTTTAGATTATGTAGTGTATTTTCTGTTGCCTGGACAATGAATTTACCTTTCTAGAATTTGAAATTCATTTTGGCGCGGATTTTAGTACTTCATACTCGATTTTTTTTAAATAAGCAATAGCTTTTTTTAAAAAAGCTTCTATAACAGTTTGCTTAACAAATTAAACATAAAAGAAATTGATATAGGCTAATTTTGTCCAATTTCTAGTCGTCAAAAACTTCTGATTTTTGTGCAAGTTATTTATTATTGCTAATAGCCAATTTGGATCGCATTTTTGCAGCTATTTTTATTGTATCCGGTGGTATTTAATAAAATCTCGGTGCCTTTTCACTTTTTGTCTCAGCCGCTAGTGATTTAAGTTTCTATGGCCCGAAGAGTGTGATTTCGTCGTGAACTCCCAAGTCCTCATTTGCAGATGGAAAGAACTTTGTTACAATCTATTTTTTTTAATGTTTAATTTATACGGTGTAGACCATTTAGTTTTCTTGTCACGCTAGTGATAGAGTCAACATTATAATTTACTTAAAAGACCTACCTGTTTACTGGAAACCTATTTAATTATGGTCGTGTACGAATTCAGTTATCATTAAATGGTAATCAAAAATTTGGGAACAACTCGATCCTTCCGATTGAAAGATTCTAGAGAAACTAGAAAATACTATTTTGTTCTGTAAGCTATAAGAACGAAGAGGATTTTAAATGGAAAATAATCTGCATACTTTGCAGAAAATACTCAAATAGGAAACTTTCTAGCAATTGGCTCGTCTGCGCATCGTATATCTAAATGGTGGCCCCCAATTTCCGACAGGAATAAGTTAAACTCAAACGTGCCTTGGAGTGAAGAAGCGAAAAACTGATTGTGATTAGGTAAGTGCTATATTAGTTCCAGCAGTTTACGTAATAATAATTATCGTTAATTATTTATTGCAGTATTTGAACAGGAAATTAAACACAAGCACAAAGCATTTCCTATCATCACGCCAAATTGTAAATTTTCAGTCTAAAAAGTATTCATAGAAACTCCTGGAGTTATGTATTACCAGAGAGACTCTCGAGCACGGTCCGCAACCATCCTTTTCTTTTTAATGGAAATTGCATTTGCTATCTCACAAAATTTAAGAAGTAATTGTGGCTTTATTTGTAGAGTTAACATTTGGTGCAATTATATAAAATACATAAACGTCCTTCTAAGAGTTTTCGAATACTATTAAAAATTTTTAATTTGGCTGATATCACATTTTCTGTAAAACCATAACTCTTTCTTTTAAAGGATACAAAATATTACAAAAAAATTATTATTTAACAAGATGCTTTTTATTTTAACTAAAATTATAAGTTGATTCTGAAAAAAAATCTTGAATTTGTTTCATGACATGCTATGACGTCATTTTGTTGAATATTACTAAAGTTCCTTCTCTCTAAAAAAAACTATGTAATATAAAAGTTTTTCAGTTATTAATTTTAAACTTTTTTATTGCAATTCTACAAAATACTTTTGACGACTTTCTGAATTTGTTAATCGATTGAAAAAATAAATTTGGTTTTTTAATACATACTAAAAAGTATCAAATTAATTTTTTAATTAAAATTCTCCTCTATCCAAATTTTCAGCCAACAGGAGGTAAATAAATGTTTGCTAAGTTAATTTTTTAATAAAATTCACAACACAATTTTGAGAATATATTGCTTTGCTTTAAAAGATTAATTTAATTAAGTTTGAAGAGTGTTGTTCATTTGAGTTTTACGGGATAAATAAACTTAATTTAGGCAAAACCTCTAGTAATTTAAAGAATTTTGTTTGAGAGTGGTAAAGCACGTTTCGTTTTTATTTAGGCGTAAAAATATGCGAAATACAATTTACACAACAGTAAATATTTCAAGTTTACGAGTTGGGAGCATCCTTTCCCTCTCGTACCTCACTTTGATCGACTTTTTACGAATTCCTGTGGCTGAATAGGTCGCAAACCAGTCATAAACTTTTCCAGTTCAGTGAATGCATCATTTCAATCTTTTTCGAGTCCCGTCGCATTTCCACGTTTGGAAAATAAAATTTTAATTAGTTTTTGCGATAAAACTGGCGAAATTAGAAATTCCTTCGGCACATAATCCAAGCAAATAGATAACAAAGGACGTGACTACATACAAATTTGATGTAGTTGATACGCAAAAGCAACACAATAATGAATTTGTTGGCGCGGTCCGGACCGCATAGGGGTGGTGGGTCGATATGTAGCGATTCCCCGCCGCCCCCAACGGCGCACGACGCTGCCGCCGCTCCAAAGGTCCTCACTTCGCAGTGCTGTGAAATTTTCCAAAACGCTGACATGGTCACACGCTTCCTGCTCACCGGGCCCCAGCGAGCTTCGAAAAGCTTCAATGACTAGAGCTTCCAGCTCAAGCGCCATGTAGCGGCGAGCACGTGCTGCGATGACCCGAGAGCTTTACACCCACACGGTAAGCGTTTCCTACAAGTTTATGCCTGGAAATGGTACATCATCCGTTTTTTTTTATTTTTTGGCTCGGAGAAAGCTCGAGATGAATTGCTTGCCCAATTGAAAACAAACCGCTTGAAAAATTGCTTTTACTTTCGCTGGGATTATTATCGGACTGTCCTCTTAGAGGTTGTGTGCTTGCTTAAATTGATCAATTAAAATCTCTTAATTGAAATTTACATGAGATAATTAATTTTGTGGAATAAAACCCAATCTTTGATTATTGAACTGAGTCATCAAAATGTTGGCATCGAATTGTCAAGCGGTTCCGAGAGTTAATACCGAATTAATGAATTTCTGTCACTCTGGTAAATTCTCTGATATGATCTGTTAATTCACTTGTGTTTTCTCTTTTCAACCCAACTGACACATCATAAAAAATTAATGGAATGTAAAAAATTATTTCACGATTTTCACCAATTTTCCATTAATCAATAATAACAGGGAAATAACAATATATTAGTTTAATTAAAAACGATTTTGATTATAAAAATTAATAGAACATAAAGAGAAAATAATATAATATTTTATTTATTAGGTTTTCTTTTTTTCTCTATTTCAAAACAAAAAAATATATATTAAAAAATTATATTTGTAAATATGTGGGGTGCTAAATTTGTTAATTATGTACTTATTTTTTATTTTTTTCCTACTTTTTATTAAAAATTTAAAGTCACATCAGCGTGATAAATAATAACTAAAGTTACTTACAAAATATGATAATTTATATTTTAGTTTTGATTTCTTTTCAAATTAAAACTTAATCTACATTTTTTTGAGGTAAGGTAGTATCAATAATTTTTTAATATATATTGTTATAATTTAATAATAAAATTTTATTAAAACTAAAGCTAATTATAAAAAAAAGAGTTACATTGCAGTTTTAAGACAGACTGCACAAATAAACTCTAAAAATGTTTAATCAATAATTTGAAGGTCATATAATAGCAAAAGTTTTGCCCAAATGCGGCCCTCGGGGTCAGTGATATAAACTTTTATGGATAAACACAACGCCGTCCAATAATGCAGATATAAAAGCATTTTTTATGTAAAGATTTTAAATTACTTTTGCAATATGTAATCTAAAATTGTAAACGAATGCTGTCTCATATAGAAACACAATTTTTAAATATATATTTTATTAATTAGAAACTTTTAAAGTCTTAAATCATAATAATTGTGTTTTAATTTTAAACATTATACGGTGTCATCAAAAATAATCACACCCCACGTGACCATTTTTTTTTACAGCACGCATATACAGTTGATATTACTCAACAGCTGTGTACTTTGTAATTCTTAACAAATTTGGCAAAAAAATACATTCTTTACGTTTATTTAGTCACGTAGGTAGAAGTTATGTCCCCATAAAACAATGGGGAAGTGGCACAAGTAAAATTGCTAACAAAAAAAGAGCCACATGCCCTGAAAGTCGTGAAATGCTGCAATCAGAATTTTCTTCTGCAGCGAATTTTCTACAGACGATTTAGCTACTCAAAAATTAAAAAATGTTAAAAAAACTATTAGGACTAACTGGCATAATAATACTTTCTAGAAAAATATTTTTTTGAACCGATTAGTTTATTATTTGGTAAATATTTCATCATTTTTTTCTAAAGGAAGCTGCTACTTTTTAAGTCAAAATTGATACATATGGTTCTAGTTCTTGAGTTGTGTAAAGATCGAGCTTCAGCTTCAGCAAGTTTTATCTAGAATTAAAGCTATTATAGTTATTCTATTGAGTATTAAAATTAAGAGCAAATATGCTATATACCTATATATGGCATTTATAAGATATTATAAATAAAAATTTTAAAAATTTTATTCCAACAGGAAGATCCCAGTGAATAAGTTATACATTACAACTATAGTATTATTTATGTGAATAAGATTATTATTTACAATATACTCGTAACAACATAGTAAGCTAACAAATTAAGGGATTTCCTTAGCGGCCAAGAAAATAATTAAAAGTTTGTATTTGACTATCGAAACTTGGAAATTTCAGTCCTTTAAATCATTTCGGTGATTTAAATACTAATTTGTCTTATTATTGATAATTTCCCAATTTTTTTCTTTAACTTTTGTTTCTTATTAATTACTCTTTTTTTTAAAAAAATTCTTCAAAATTTATGTTTTCTTCTTCATTTTCTTCTGAACGTTGTTTTTCAAGTTCTTTTAGATTATTGTGTTTTTTTTTTAGAATCTGTCTTTGTTCTGTTTTCTTCTAGTTATACTGTTTCTTTTTTTATCGTCGTAGTTTTTCTTATTGTTCCTTCTCGTTTGAAACTGTTTTTTGAAATTTTCTAAAATCTTTTTTTCAATTATTTATATTATTAGTGCGATAAAAGCATTACTATACGTTAAAAAAAGCGTTCTTTATGCAGCAGCAAAGATACTGTTTGTATTGATGTACGTACATACTCGTATATAAGTCTAACAGTTTTATGCCGAACTCACTACGTTTGTTCGTCAAACTAAACCTGCTGCAGATTTGGTACAAAAAGTATGACTTCTCTGCCATATAAAGAACAATACTATTTCTACGATACTGAAATGCTAATTTAATTTTCTGGATCTATAATTATCTTTGCAATAAATTTAAATTGTCAATACAATGTCAATGCAAATTAATTTATTTTTTTCCATCTTCTTGGTAAAATACATTCTCAATTTTATTATTAGCTGTTCGACTCTAAATCGTTTTCATCTTTGGTGGTGAAAATTGTTTTCATCTCTAGTTGAAAAAAGTTATACCACTGCTTGAACTTTCATAGAGGGTTATTACTAGAAAAAGTGCGTATACTGTACTTTCATGTGTAAGTAGAAACAATCATTTTTGCTGTCACCGATTAAATAATTTTCAGCGTCTTAAAATATACTTTCACTCATTACCATTGAACTATTGCACAATTTTGCAGCCTAGGCACAGAAGTGAAACTCTTGATTCAATAATATTCAACTGCTCTAGCATTTAAAAAAAAAATATTAAATGTCCGAAAACTTCTACAATTTAATATTATTATACGTATAATATAATATTTATATTCTGATTAGTTTGACTATTATCAATTTTTAATTTTATCTAAAAACGTGCCTAATAGATATTATGTCGTGTGACACTTTTACAAAGGTACAAGGTACAACACCATTAATAGCCATAATGTTATAAAAGTAAAGTACAATCTAAATATACCAATAATCAATAAAACCATAATAGGCTATTTTAACGAAAAGAATTTCTACCAAAATCGTTCTAAATTTACATCTGCCTCGTTCAATATATTTTTCCCGTCACCAATAAAATTAAAGCCATTACCATTGGATTTAAACAGTAAAATTCTATTTTAAAGGCAATCTCTTTAATTACATTAAAACTGGATGCGGATTAATGAATCAAGCTTTAAATTATTTTTATTTGTTAATTTGCGTTTAAAGTAAATGGAAATTCCATTGATGTTTTAATTAATTCCAGCAGATTTATGTTAAATTTACTTGTTTGAGTTTTGGATAAATTTTATTTTTCCTGCCTTTGAACGAAATCGTGTGGATCAGCCAACAAATCCAGTACTTCTTTTGAACACATTTATATTCTCTTTATGTATTCATCCAAGCAAACCTGTATTATTACGACTTGTTTATATTTATGTTCTATAAAACCAAATTTATTTTTGAGTTTACCGTTCATTAATTTAGCTCTGAAAAGTGTCAATAATTAATTAGTTTTCATTCCACTTACAGTTTGTGGCAAACAAAAGAGGGACTTTCTTTTGTTTTACTATTAAAGATAAATTTTAGAGATTTATTTAAAAAATTAGAGATTTTTTATTTAATTGTGTTTGTTTTTCGCTTTCACAGCAATATTATAGATTTTTTTTTACGTCTAACTTAAAGCAACATCCAATACTTAAAAACATTAGGTAACTATCGCAATTTGTGAAATAAACATTCGCATAATTTTCGTCAAGAAATGATTTTACATTAATTGATGATTTCTCCAAAATTGTTAATTAATGTGCATATTAATGTACGATTTTACATTATAATGAATAATTTTAAAATTAAAAAAAAAATTTTAAAAATTTAAATTAAAAACAGTCACTCGCTAATGCTCGTTCATTCTTTAAACAGTCTCGATGGTTAATCGCCTTCATCAACATCCTTGTTTATACAATAACTATTTATGATTAGATCAAACTTTGCTAACATGAATTATTTTCAGATCGCGGGACCTGGGGGCCGCCTTCTCGTAACCGGCAAACCCTCCTACTTCAACCAAGTCCTGGCATCTCTAGCCGTCTCTCTCGGCACTCTCACTGCCGGCCTAGGTAAAGGCTATAGTTCCCCAGCAATCGCGTCTCTGCAACAGCGCGACGCCGACGCCTTCCCCGTATCTCGCCAGGAAGCCAGCTGGCTGGCCAGTCTCTCCATCCTGGGCGCGTTTTTCGGCGCCCTGCTTGGCTGCGCTGCGGTCCGCTGGGGCCGACGCCGCACACTCATCCTCACCGGCATCCCCTTATCCGTCTCGTGGCTAATCATCGCGTGTGCCGTCAGCGTGGAAGTCATGTGCTTTGCCGCCTTCATCAGCGGCTTCCTCATCGCCATCGTCCAACTCGCGGCCCAAGTATACGTCAGCGAAATCGCAGCACCGTCCATTCGAGGCGGCCTCAGCGGGATGCTGAAGGTGGCGGGCCATGCCGGGGTCCTGGTGGCCTACGCCGCGGGGGCGTTCCTCGATTGGCGGCAGCTGGCGGGGCTCATTGCTCTAGCACCTGCAGCTATGTGTGTAGTCATGTGGAGGGTGCCGGAAAGTCCCGGATTTTTGGTACTCCGGGGCCGGGATGTCGAAGCGGAGGAGGCTTTGAGGTGGCTGAGGGGGGATGGGACTGATCTCCGGTTTGAGTTGGCTGTTTTGCAAGCACATGTTCTCACGAGGACCGTCACAGCTAGTAACAAACTGCTAATCCGCAGTTTGATGACTCCGGGATTAATTGCTTGCGGTTTGATGTTCTTCCAGAGGTTTTCCGGGGCTAATGCGTTTTATTTTTATGTGGTCAGTGTCTTTAAAGAGACTTTTGGAGGGACTAATCCGCATAGTGCAGCTGTTGCTGTAGCAGTCGTCCAATTTCTGTCGTCTCTTCTTTCTGGACTTCTTGTAGATAGTGTGGGAAGGTTGCCTCTTTTGGTCGCTTCTAGTGTTTTGATGTCTCTCGCTTTGGCTTCTTTTGGGTCTTTTGCTTACTATGAGGATGCTCACCACAAAAATGTCCCCAATTTAGACTGGATTCCTCTGCTTTGTGTGTTGGTTTTTACTGTAGCCTTCTCGTTGGGGATCAGTCCGATTTCGTGGCTTTTGGTGACTGAGTTATTTTCGTTGGAGCATCGTGGTTTGGGTACAGCTCTTGCAACCGCTTTTAGTCATCTCTGCTCGTTTATAGGAGTCAAGACTTTTGTCGATTTTAAGGAGTTGTTAGGTTTGCATGGAGCTTTTTGGTTGTATGCTGCAATTTCTGTTTGTGGTCTTTGCTTTGTTGTGTGTTGTGTTCCAGAAACCAAAGGAAGGGATTTGACGGAGATCGACACGGCCAGGTGATCAAACGCCAATGGGGGAAAACGCAAAATTTCCATTAGTGTAGTGGAGAGGTATTGCTGATTTTTGTTATCAGTATATTTGTGATAACGAATACAATCGTGATATTCCCCCAACAATGTCAGGTTTCTTTCGGTAGACATATCGGAAATATTTATAAAATTCTATTCGAAAAACAATCTTTGGCGCCGAGCTTCAACTATATCAAAAGTATTTCTAGGTAATTAGTTTTTAATAAATTGTGGTCCATTTTGACAATACCACCATATTTGACAATATTTATTAGACAATATAAAATGTTAGAGTGATAATTGACTTATATCTTTAGGTGCTATCTAGAAGCTTTAGCAAAGATAATCAATTAATGTTTCAACCTGATTAGATTTTAGATGATGCAATGTCCATTGTCAGTCCCTAAAAAATCCACTTGGGATTCTGTTGCTTTAATTACCAAGACCGACAATAATTAAATAAATTAATGGCAAACACTAGTCATTGTTCATTACTAATTTACATGACGTTGCTGTAGCAAATAAGGAAGCCTCAATAATACCATTTATCTAATTATAATCTGAACAGCTGGATTCACCATGGCTGGACACTGTTATGTAAAATGAAATCACCCAATCCCGGCTCCGTGTTTTGGAAAATAATCAATGTTACTAAAGCTTGAAGCATCCATTAGGTGTACATGTCTAAATGTTTAATTAGAAATTTCATTTTACATAACTGTGTGAGATAAAAAGCTCAATTTACATTAATTCAATTCCCTGACAATATTTTACATCGAGTTGACTAGTTTATCAGTAAAAAATTATAATCTCAGTCTCAGAGTTTCAGCTCGTGGATTTTCCTGTTGTTTATAAAAACCGACAACTCTGAAACTGAACACGATATGAAACTTTTAATGATATGTGTGTGCAGACACGTGTAAATTTCTGCCTCAGAGTTTTTTGTACTAAGCTGATTAATGTTGTTGGACGTAAGATCAAACAATAGGAAAATGATAATGTACAATTTTACTAATGATTTGTATACTAAAAATACCTCTATTATATTCTGCTCGTTACAAAAAAATCTATTCATAGCTGGTCTATGACACTATTGTGATGTTCATATGAACAGAAGTGTTTATTGTAAAATTAGAGATTTTTGTGAATGCTTCGACAATAATTTTTAAACGCTCTCTTTTTATAATAGTTTACTTTGTACTAGAAAAATTTATTACGGAATAAATAAAAAGTAATGATACATTAAACTGTTGTAAGTGTTTTCTTTTATTCCTTTTCTATAAATTTGCGATGCAAAGAGTAATAAACAGAATTTTACGTCGTATTTTAAGAAGGTTTTACAATTTGTTTCTTTTATTAAGCACCTATTCCAGAGTACAGAGAGAATACTGTTATAGAACTGTATAAAACATTTTTGCCCCAATAATAATATTTATGTATCAAGGAAATTATAAGAATGTTAATTACCGAGGGCAACGATTGTCCAGAGGGCCGTTAAGCCCGAGGGACAGTAGTTGCCTAAGGTAATTAACATCTAATAATTCACGTGGTTCATAAATAATTTTATTTCTTACTTAATAAATGTATTTTTTGTGAATAAATAGAATTTTGTGGACGATTTACTTAGTTAACTGTGCATGATTGCTACGGAAAATATTTGTTGGCAATTTTTTTTCTGAATATGTCGATTGCAAAAATGAAAAAAATAGTAAAATTCCCAAAGAATTACAAAAAAGCCGAAATTTAAGCCAAAAATTGTTATTTAATAACATTTCTTCTCTTCTTGTAACTTTAGAGCGCCATATTTGTAACTCTTTTTAATATGCAAATTAGAGGGCTTTAAGAATTCTTAACTCCCTTCTATAACTCCCTCGGGAGTTATGAATGTCATAATGGTTACCGTAAACCAGTTAATAATAGGCAATATTGATGTAGTAAGAAATATAGCTATTATTACAACTAGGGAAATATATTCATATTTCCCGTGGTGAAATCAATAGTTTTTTTCTGATTGAAACAATGTTGTTGTTAAAATAGCAAAATATTAGATTATAAATTCTGGAATTTAGCGAATTAGTAACGTTGCTAAGGATAAGGAACAGTGTTTGTAAATAAGTACTTATCATAGTTGATTTGCGCGTCCTGTCATAAAAATATTTTGATAACGTGTCGGACTACGTGCTCGCACAGGCAGCGAATGTCAGGGAATGTTTGATTCCAGCAAAATCGAATATTGTTTTAGTTTGCTTTCATTAAAAAATAAAACATTTTCATAGTAAAATATGACATTTCAGATTTTCCTTTATATGACGTTTTATATTTCCCTTGGGACAATATAAGCGTTTCATGAATGTGTTATCACATATTGTAACTAAGGCAATATTATTCTATATTGTATCAATCAGAAAAAAAACAAATTTTTTACTGTTTTCAGTTTTATTGCAATCATTGTATAACCTCAAAGCTCATTTTTAATTTAACGTTATTAGATCATTAAAATACACAAAACTTGACTTGTGTAAAATTAAACTTAAATTTCATTATTAATTTAACAACAAATGATCACATTAGCAAGTTTTTTTAATTGTCAAATGTCATATTTATTTACAAAAATTTTGACACAAAATTATCCGTCATGGCAAGTTTTAAAGATAAATGTTTAAAATTGTTTGGCACCAGCGATATTTATGGTGTATTAGGTCTTGAACGTACAGCTACAGACAAAGAAATCGACAAGGCGTACCATAAATTTTCACTCCTCGAACACCCCTTTTGCGTTGAAGAAAGCAACAAAGCTACAGCAACTGAAAAATTTAAAATTCTTGGAAAAATTCATTCAGTGCTTCAAAATAAGGAAAAAAGAAAGAGTTACGATGACTGTGGCGAAATTAACGAAGAAAACGAATCCACTTGTAATTGGATGAAATATTGGATGTCGACTTTAAAAAAAAATGAAATCGAAGTAACTGATACTGATTTAAGGACAGGGGATATTAAAAAAGCCTCCGTTAGTAGTAAGGATAATAAGGATTTGATTGTGGAAGTACCATTCAGTAACTGTACCAGTGAAGTCACAATTCTGGAAATTGTCGGAAAAATGATTCACGACGAATGTTCAAGATTTTTCAATAATTCAATACATAAGAAAACTAGAAGAATGAATGGATACGAAAGAGAGAAAATAATTACCGAAAAAAATTACAAAAAAGCACAAGAGGAAGAAATTAAACGAATTGTTGAAAAATGTTTGAAAGATTTTGCTAATTTAATATTAAATATTCAAGCAAATAAGTCTGTAGACACAAAACAAAATTTTTTTGAAGATGCAGCTAAAACATTACCTCCAAATAAACGTCCCAAGCCCAGAAAGTGAAACATGTTTTGGATACTTGTACTTACTTTATTCATTGTTTATTTTGAATAAATAGTTTTCGTTACTTATATTTTATCAATAATGAACAAATTTCTTATTGTTTTCAGTCTCATTGTATTCCTTGTAAAAGCTTAAAGCCTTTTTTTTTTTCAAAAGATATAGGTGCAGCACTACAACAGTGGTGATCACAGAAAAGTGCTCAAGTAACAATTTAAATGCTGTTTAGACTTATTTGCGTTTTAAATGTTTTATGAAGGTTGTTTGTAGGTGCTCGTAAGTTGCTGTAAAATAGACTTGTCTACAGCAAAAAGCACCTACAGATAATACCTAGATTGCCACTTTTATAGCGCGCTTTAAAACTAAATTATAAAACTATTTTAAGTTTGTAGATCTTGAGTTATATGACAGTTATTTATATTCCTTTTTATAAAACTTTTTTGTTTTATAATGGTCTTGATAGCAAAATCGTCTTTTCAATAAATATTAAAACCATAAATTCTTAAGATGGTTTTAACAGATGATTTATACTTTTATAGTTGTTCTGGAATCTTCTCTAAAACCTTTTATTTTCAGACAATCTTGTCGGATTCATAGATATAAAAAAAGCTATAATGACTTGTTACAATTATTATGTACAACCTAGTTAGGTACCTCTTTAATATTATCTATAATTACTCTTTCATTATTAGCAATTTAATAACAAATAATCACATTGGCATTTGTATTTTTTTTAAATTGTCAAATGTCATATTTTTTACAAAACTTTACACAAAATTAGCCGTCATGACAAATTTTTTTGCCGAAAAACATTACAAAAAAGCACAAGAGTCAGAAATTAATCAAATTATTGAAAAATGGTTAAAATATCTTGCTAATTTGATATCAAATATTCAAACAAATAAGTCTGGAGGAACAAAACGAAAATCTTTCGAAGATGCAGCTAAGACATTACCTCCAAATGAACGTCCCAAGCCTAGAAAATAAAACATATTTTTGGATATTTGTACTTACTTGATTCATTGTTTATTTTGAATAAAAAGTTTCTAGAATGAACAAAATTCTAACTGTTTTCAAACTCATTGCGAAAGCTTGTAAAAGCTTTTGTTTCTCAAAAGATATAGATACAACAGTGGTGTTCATAGAAAAGTGCCCAAGTTACAATTTAAATGCTGTTTAGACTTATTTATGTTTTAAAAGTTATATGAAGGTTGTTTGTAGGTGCTCGTAGATTATTGTAAAATAGACTTGTCTACAGCGAAATGTATGTACCTACAGATTATATATACCCACATTTAGAGCGCACTTTAAAACTAAATTATAAAACTATTTTAAGTTTGTAGATCTTGAGTTCTATGACAGTTGTTTATATTGCATTATATAAAACTTTTTAGTTTTATAGTGGTCTTTATAGCAAATTCGTCTTATTAAAATATTAAAACAAATGATCACATTGGCATTTTTTATTTATTTTTTTTAAATTGTCAATTGTCATATTTTTACAAAAGCTTTTATACAAAATTATCCGTCATGGCAAATTTTAAAATTGACGATGAAAATTACAAAAAAGCACAAGAGGCAGAAACTAAAGAAATTATTGAAAAATGGTTAAAATATACTGCTAATTTGATATCAAATATTCAAGCAAATAAGTCTGGAGGCACAAAACAAAAATCTTTGGCAGATGAAGCTAAAACGTTACCTCCAAATAAACGTGCCAAGCCTAAAAAGTGAAACATATTTTTGGATACTTGTACTTGCTTTTTCATTGTTTATTTTGAATAAAATGTTTATATAATAAACAAAATTCTTACTGTCTTCAGTCTCATTGAGTCATTGCATTCCTTGTGAAAGCTTAGAACTTTTTTTTCAAAAGATAGGTATAGGTACAACAGTGGTGTTCACAGAAAAGTGCCCAAGTAAAAATGTAAATGCTGTTTTAACTTATTTATATTTTAATTTAAAAGTTTTATGAGGGTTGTTTGTAGGTGCTCGTAGGTTGCTGTAAAATAGACTTGTCTAAAATCAAATGCACCTACGGATAATAGAAGCCTATTTTTTTAGCACGCTTTAAAATTAAATTATAAAACTATTTTGTTTGTAGATCGTAAGTTCTATGACAATTGTTTATATTGCATTTTATAAAACTTTTTAGTTTTATCAAGATCTTGGTAGCAAGTTGGTCTTATCAATAAATATTAAAACCATAAATTCTTAAGATAGTTTTTTTAAGGTAGTAAATTTTTAAGGTAGTTTTTGTCAAGTTCTACATGAGATAGAAGATAAAAAGAGGGCACTACTTATTACATAAACAATAAATTTTTTCTTCAATTTTTTTTTTAATTTTTTGATTATTAGTGAATTTACTTATAGTATTGTGGAATTTATTGTTTATGTAATAAGTGGTAGAACACGGCCCCCTTTTTATCTTCTATTTTATGTTGACAAAAGCGCTTGAAGATGCCTACATAGGCGAAACTGGTAGCGGCATTTGGGAATAAAAAGCTTTAGAAAAGCTTTAGAACAACTATAATAATAGTAGCATAAACAATCTTGTCAGATTCGTAGATGTAATAAAACTATAATTACTTGTTACAATAATTATTGTCTCCAACTTAATTACCTCTTTAATAACTACATATTTATAATTATTTCTTTAATTATTAATAATTTAATAAGAAATGATCACATTGGCATTTTTTTTTAAATTGTCAAATGTCATATATTTTTCAAAACGTTTTACAAAATTAGCCGTCATGACAAGTTTTCTAGCTGAAAAAAATTACAAAAAAGCACAAGATGCAGAAATTAAACAAATTATTGAAAAATGGCTAAAATATCTTGCTACTTTGATATCAAATATGCAAGCAAACAAGTCAGGAGGAACAAAACGGAAATCTTTCGAAGATGCAGCTAAGACATTACCTCCAAATAAACGTCCCAAGCCTAGAAAGTGAAAAATACATTTGGATACTTGTATATACCCTTTTTCATTGTTTATTTTAAATAAAGATGTCTTTATTGTCTTACATGTTGTAAATATTCTTGTTAATTTTTTGCCCGATTCCTAGTTGTAAGCGATGTGTATCGGTGACTTATTTATCGATACACACTAATCAACTATTTAATTATACTTACCCAAATTTAAAGTAGTTTTTATGACACTATAGTTGTCATTAGGACCGTCATAATTATGCTATTAAAGGGGCTATCAAAGTCTGTTGTAAATCAAATTCGTTTGCCTGAGTCGAGGTCCAGCTAGTACTAGTAAGAAGATTTATGTCTATACAGTGCTCAACAATTAAAATAGAACACCCTAAAATTTTAACAAAGTTTAAAGTCTTGTAACTCCTACAAAAATTTATTATTCGGAATCATTTTTTTTTCTGGGTAGATCCTTTCTTATACTTTAATAAGACTTTAAGATATTTAATAAAGTGTTTCTTGTAGATTTGTTGTTTAAGTTATACAGGCTGTCAAGACAGGTCCTGCAAAAAACGAAAAGTTTAAACATCTATTTTAACAAAAAAAAATTGAATTTTTTTAATGGGTCCCGGAAGAGCGCTGGAATAAGCCCTCCATACAGTTTTACAGATTTTGAGCTACACTTATAAATTAAAGCAATAATTCAAAAAAAACTGGTTTTTGCGCATTAAGCAATCGTTTTGTTAATTGATGTACAAGCTCCGAATTTTAGTTTGATAAAAGAAGGATAAAAATTTAAACGTGTATTTAGACACATAACTTGTTTTTGTATCTCAACATCCTTGTAGCATTAGTTTACTTATATTGGTCGGTGATTAGATCCGATTCTTACATGCATGTTTTTAGGGAAAAATTGGAGCTTTTTTTAACTTAAACAGCTCGTTATCACGATACGGACGCTATCCACAATTGTATCATTGGAAACAAGCCATTTAGTTGAGCAAAAGACTTAATATTTTTCAAAATACATGGCTTCAAAAATTGTATCTAAACATCAACTTATACCGAGTAAACTAATGCTACAAGGATCCTGAAATTTAAAACATAAGTCATGTTTCTAAATACTTTAGTTTTACTAAGCTAAAATTCAGAGCTGTTTAAAAAATTGATCATTTTTGGGAGCCTTTTATTACACGAAATGTTAACGGTATGTCTACCACTCTTTCCAGAATTCAAGTTTAAACTACATATTACCTTTAGAATAAGCTAAAAAAGAAAAAATATTTACACCAATTAACAAAATTTTGGCCTTAATTTATAAACTTAGCTCAAAATCTTCAAAACCGTTTCGATAGTTTGGTTTAGCCGTTGAATGAATTTCCTCATACAACGGTTTCGCGTTCTTCAAAAACCCATTATCAAAATTCAAATTTTTTTGTTAAAATTGGAACAGTCTAAACTTTTCGTTTTTTGCAGGGCCTGTCTTTGACACCCTGTATAACTTAAACTACAAATTTACAAAAAACGTTCTATTAAACATCTTAAAGCATAAGAAACGAGCTGCCCAGAAAAAAAAGATGACCTTAATGAAGTTTTACAGGAGTTGCAAGACTTTAAACTATGTTAAAATTGTAGAGTGTTCCATTTCAATTGTTCAGCACTGTAGTTTTATTGTCCATCGGCACCTTTATTTGTTACTATTATTACCTTTAACACAAGATAATCCTGTCATAAAAACTACTTTGGATTTGTGTAAGTATGCAAGGTAAGTATTTTAACTGGAATTAATTCTATAACTCGACATCCTTTAGTTTTTTTTTTTGTATCTTGTACCTAGTATTGCTAATTAACACCTGAGCTATTTCAAAGTCACATAAATATTTTTTTGAATTGTGGTTCAAAGTTTTTTTTTGCTGAGTTCAAGTGCTTTAAACATTTAAGCAAATCGAATTTTGTCGACATTTGTATTGTAATAATCTACCTCTGTAATAATCCATCTTTGTCGAACATTTTTCGAAGTTTTGCACACTTTTAGTCTACTTTTACTACGTAAACAAGGATTTTGAAAAAAACAGATTTTTTTGAACCACCTTAATTCATTATTTACATATGATTTGATTAATAATTATTGAAAGGTTACCTAAATAAATTTTATTCTTTAAAAATTTTCACTTTATAATATGAAATTACATGACTTAACAATTAACAAATAACAAAATATGATCATAATCGCTTATTCATTTTTGCTTTCGACAGAAATTACCTCAAGCTATTTTCTCAACTTTCACTATGATAAGTTTTACTTCCTCCATCACTAAATCAGTGATTTCTTAGATAAACAATTCTAGAATACTTTGTTCTTACTTTGATTATCTTATTTATCTAATAAATTTTTATCTGTTTACTGTTTTTGAACATAAAAAATACACATAAGTTAATAACAATTTTCTTGAAAAATATAAAAATAAATGAACGTTAATTTAAAAAAAAATACTTATTTTCAATAACAAAAATATGTTAGAGGTTTCAACTCTTTATAGTAAATATCTTCAGGCTCTTACAATTTTTTTTTTATTTTTATAAACCGATAAAATAAAAAATAATGAAATTGAACTAAATTGATAATTTTTTAAGTTCTGAAAAGACTTTCTATTATAAACAAATAAAGGTATTAGATATTAGAACAATCAATTTTTATTTATTTCATTTATTTATAGAACAATCTTGAATTACCTCCATTTCTCTCTACTGGTAGAGACCACCTCCTATTTCTGTATCACATGACCGAATCGCGCCAATAGCAAATCGCCAAATACTGTAGCTGTTGACAGCGATAAATATTATGTTAAAATCGTGTAGATAGCTTGAAATAAACTAATTTCGAGTACCAGTTTGTAAATAAATTCGTAATTGTGTCAGTAAATAACTGCCAAAGTGGAGCTAAATAAAGAAGACATGGAAACATTACCGATCACATTAATAGTGAAAGCGCCTAATCAACAAATTGAAGATCAAACAATCAAATGTGAGCTGTCATGGACTATAAATAAACTAAAACAACACCTGTCTGAGGTCTACCCCAGCAAACCAGTGAGTATTCCCTTCAAACACCGCCCCTCGACCTACATAACCCAATTTTCAGCCCAAACACGAACAAAAATTGATCTATTCAGGCCAACTACTAAATGACTCAGTGACACTAAAAGATATCTTACGACAATATGACGGCCAGGAAACTCACACCGTGCATCTAGTTTGTACCCCAAAGCACTCAAAAGCACCCAGACAGGAAACGAGACCGCCCCCGCAACCAGCAATGACCGCCCCTCAGCCCCAAGTCACCCCAACCAACAGCTCGACAGAACAGAATGTTCCTAACATGCCATGGGCTAATAACCCAGCCATGGATCCCAATCAGTACGCAATGCAAATGGCCTGGATGCAGCAGACATATCTTCAATATATGACCCAGTATATGCAATTGTAAGTAAACATGGTGTGACCTTGAGTGATAACACGTCCACCTTTTTTTTTTTAATTGACTGATCTTTGACATTGGAATAACAATAGCCAAAAGTAGTCATTTCTAGAACATTGCGTCATGTGACGTTTGATAACAACTTATCACATGATGTCGTAATTTTAGGCAGTGATCTTAAACTTACTTTACAATAGGCCCAATTTTGATTTTTCTTAATATGCATTTAGAGATTTTTAGTAGGACAACAAGCAATAGAACGGTTAGTTTTCAGATGTTAGCAGGCTTTAAAATCCTTTAAAAACAATCAATTTCAATGGACCGTTTATCTTTTTATGGGCTGATTTCAAGTTGAGATAATACCGAAAGTATCGCAAATTTTAGTACTTTTCCATGACAACAGCGAATCACAGCCCCGAATCTATTTATTTTTCCATGGAAACGAAGATACTACCGGTAACTTGAAATCAGCCCATTAGAATCCCTTAATAAGACATACACAAACAAGCTAGAATCCGCCAATCATAGGCTTTTTATTTGACAGAACATTGGTATTTCTGTCCATATTGACCTTACAATATTTATAGATGGCTTCTTGCAAAAAACTTAAACAACTAAACAATGAGAATTTTTATGTGTTTACTGTTATAAATAGTTTTATATACGTTTAGTAGCTGAGGTGGTTCTTATATTATTGTCTTAATTCAATTTATGTTATAACTTATAAGCAATATTAATTTATTTTTTAAGACGTAGCTCAATGCTTTATATATTTCAATGAACCAGTCAAATTAGTATGAAATTTTAAACCAAGGAGGCGTGGTACAAAGGATGGTTGGCGATTGCCAACCATCCTTTATTTCAAATGATAGTCCTTTACTTATATAAACTGTCCTTTAGTCTTTAACATGTACTTAAAGGACACAATTTGTCCTTTTATCTAGTTTGCCTTACCAAATAGAAACGAGCAAGCGTTAGAAAATTGACATACCTATTTATAATAGGTTGATTTCAAAAATAAATTAATTGTCTGGACGTCCTTTTAAATCACCAAGATAAATTTTAAGTACGTATAAACAAACAAAAGTTTTATCCAGACTTGAGTTATGAAACCGACGTAAATAGGCTATTTAATGATAGAGAGAAAAGAACAATAAGGAGAATTACGACTAGTGGAAAAAGAAGAACAGAAGTAGATCCTAAAAGAATTTCAAAAGTAGATTCTATAAAAATTTGTAGAAAAAATGACCTAATGACAAAAACTCGGAAGATTAATATGTATGTTGTACAAGAAACAAAGAAACATTTTAAAAACGTAGTTTAGACTATTCGATAAGAACTGTGGATTCTAGGCCTATAGAAAAAAATAAAGAATTACAAAACCAACGATTGGAAGAAAAGAAGGAGAAAATACAACTAAAACAAACGATAAAGGAAGATTTAAAAAGTTGAAAACGTCAATTCGGAGGTCCTGGAAGAACAAAATTGTAGGCGAATTTGAACATCAATATTTGGAAAAAAAAAATAAGAATGAGAATAGAATTTACTTTTTAATAGAATTTAGGAGCTGGAGAAGACAGTTTGTACCCTTTTTTATAACAATTGCAGTAAATATTTATTTTTGGAATATTCGTCGTCTTGGCTCTCAAAGTGTGTATATTTTATGATCCTTCGAGCCAGATAAAGAGAAACGTTTTATTCTTAGTATAAAAAAGACAATTTCTCGCGAGCGTTTAATTTTCCTTTTTTTATAAACACTGCAGAAACATTTTTTTTATATATTAGTTGTTCTTCAGCACACAAAGTGTGTTTAAAACTGTATGGTCCTTCGAGCGGGATAAAGAAAAAAGGTTTGAGTAGAGACATAGAAATTTTGCTATAGTCCTATAGGACTATTTTATAATAGGCTTATTTATGGCATTATTTTTTTTTTTAGACTTTTATTTTTGTTTTTGTTACTTTACTATTAAGGTTTCAGGGCTTATTAGCACTTATAAACCCTTAAACATCATTTTTTATAAACAAATAAACGGAAATACCGAACCTAAAACAGAATTTTGGGACAATTTTTATTTTTATATTTTTTCTATTTTAATTTAAAAATTGTATTAAAAATTGATGGTCCTTCGAGCAAGATATTGAAAAAAGTCTGAGATTAGAAGAGGCAATGTACGATAAAAGTTTTAAAGAGTTCTAAAGACTATAAGTAAGATAGTAAAAAATAGTGATGCTGCCAATTTCCGTCGTGCACGTCTTAATCTTAACGAAAATTTCTTAAAAACGCAAACAACGAAGCGCCAATTATTTGTGATATACACCATTTTTATTAATTTGATCCAAAAAATTTTGAGGCCGCTAGTCTAGCCGGATAATCCTCAGGATAAACAGTTGTTAAAATGATACAACTAAAGAAATATTTTAATTTTGTGCAAATGTCGTAATACTTTGGTGTCTTTCTCGCTCTTGCAGAAAATAGATAAAGAATAAAGATCAACTAAGATAAACGTTTACCCGCCCAGTAGTTTTCTTTCCTATTCAGTATTCACACTTAAATGAAACAAAAAGTAATTAATTACAGCTTCAATTACGGTGAAAGTAATTCAATTACTTTGTTGAATAATTGTAGTTAATTACTTACCAACACTGATTTTAGGGCTGCAAACTCTTACGGAACGAGTGCTGCTTCTACGACACAACCCGCCGCAGATCCTCAACCGCAACAGAATGCTCCAGAACAGGCAGCCCCTCAAGCTCCAGCCGCAGCAGTGCAAAGGGATCCAGAAAATCCTGAAAGGGATTGGTTGGATGTCTTCTATATGCTAAGTAGAGTGATGGTTCTTTTTAGTGTAGTGTATTTTTACTCAAGTCCATTACGATTCGTGTTTGTCCTCTTATTGGGGTTCACTCTATATCTGTATCAGATCGGATTTTTCAGAAATATTAACAATAATAATAACAACAATAATAATGTTGTACCGCCAGATCCCGTGCCACAAGAAGAACAACAACCGTCAAGATTAATGGTTGTTTGGACTTTTTTTGCAACGTTCTTTGCCTCTTTGATTCCGGAAATTCCTAATGCTGTTTAAATGGGAATTTGATTTGTTTCAGGTTTAAATGTGACAAATTTAGGACGTTTTCTAAATTTGAAAGTGATTTTATTTTGAACAGATCTGTTGATATTTCAATGTAAACACAATACCAAATCATTAAATTGTTCATACTGTATGTTGTATAGCTTTTAATGTACATATTTCATATTATAGCTTTAGAAAAGATTGTGATTTATATAATAAGTATCTAAATATATTTTTATTTATAAAAGTATTTGTTGCAACATAACCAAATTCCAATAAAGGTTTTTTAGCTAAAACTTTAACAAAAGCCTAATTATTCCTCATCTTCGTCCATGGGAGAAATTCCTGAACTTTGAAAAGAAGAAGTTTGACTAGTTTCTACATCATTTGTAACAGGTTGCTGACTTTGGGAAAGAGTTTCTTCATTTCTTTTCTGATCTTGATCTGGCATTGCTTCATCTCTTGATTCCTCTTCATCACTTACAATTTTATCTAGATTTCGCTTTGATCCACCACTTTTAGTTTGTCCTGTTAACAATTCCTCTTCATCACTAGGAACTTCATCTTGATTTGACATTGGTACTGTTGAAACTTCCTCTTCTTCTTTATTTGGTTCTGGTATATCATTTTTTAAAACTTGCTCTTCATCACTGGGAAATTCGTCTTCACTTAGAATTCGTACATTTCTTGATCGTCTCGTTAAAATTTCCTCATCACTAGAATAATCATCTTGAATTGGTTTTGGCGAATCACTTTTAGACTGCCCTGTCAACAATTCCTCTTCATCTTGACTTGGCATTGGTACATCTCTTAATGGTCCTGTTGAAATTTCCTCTTCATCCTGATTTGGTTCTGGAATATCACTTCTAACTCGCCCTGTTAAAAAATCCTCATCACTGGGAAATTCGTCATCACTCAGGATTTGTTCATTTCTTGATCGTCTTGTTAAAACTTCCTCGTCATCACTAGGAAATTCATCTTGATTTGGCATAGGCAGTGTCTCAGATTCTTCAAATAAACTTGTACTTGCTTCAGTTGTCCTTTGCTTAAGTTTTTCTTGTCTTCTCTTTTCTGCCATTTCTTTATTGATCCTTATTCTTTCCAACTGCTCCTCAGTCAACTCAAGAGAATGCTCCTGTTGTGTGGTATCATCATGTTCAGAATTATCTTGTTCAGGCTCAGAATCAACTTGATCATTTAGAACTGGAGGATTATCAACCATATCAAACCTTATTCTCTTAATATGAGTCACAACAGCCCTTTTAGTACCAAGGGCTTCAATTTTTGAGATACATTCGTCAAAAGGGTACTTGGGAAATAGACGGTGACACCAGTACTCGTAAGTCTTCAATATTACCGATAAATCCTGCTCCTCATAACCTTTGCCTTTGTATTTTACACGATCAAAGTGTGATTCTAAGGATGTCAAACCTCGTGGTCCTTTCAATCTTTCAGCATTCAGTTTGGGTTGGGGATTACGTATCACTCTTTTAGCTTTTACTGGTTTGGTAGCACCTTCAGCTTCAGCGGTTTCACCAGCGGCTGGTTCATCTCTAATCTCTTCGTTTGTTTCTACATTATTTATTTCAATTGCTTCTAGATCATTATCTTCTGGAATTTCTATATCTGAATCACTAGCAATACTCATTTTTACTAAACTGAAAAACGAAGTGAGTTTCCCGCCTTATTTTGACAGGTTTGTGTCAGATTGATGACATTTTAAGGTTAGGTTCCAAAAAAAAAAAAAATATTTTTATTAAATAATTTATTATTGCTTAATTATGTACATTATCATTGCACTGCGTGTTTGGTGTAATAAACTTCTTCAAATTGGCATCAGACTGATTTAATCTTGTAAGAAATGATTGCAGTAAATTTTTATTTAACTTATCTGTCAAGTCAATTTCTCGAGCTTCTTTTGAGCTACCATCATTTTCTGATGGTGAAATCTGCTGATTCAACTTTCCTAATGATTCTTCATAGTTTTTGCTTGGCATTTTGTTAAAACTAAGTTATTTAGAACAAATTATTAATACAAAAAAATTAAATGTCAATTTGTGATGTCAAAATCGAGCTGATGAAGAAATAAGTTTGTTACATATTGTGCATTCGACCGAAAAATAAAATCCCTTTTTAAAATTATGCTTCTATGGTTTATAACAGTTTTATACGCAAGAAGGAAGTTTTTATATTGTTCAAAATTTATTTCCTAATATTTGCAATAGTACATTATCAAAAGAATTGTCCTAAATAAGTTATAAACCCTTTATAGAGACAGTAGTTTCACAAATAACTTAAATTAATTTCTGCATGATTGCAGAGTTAAGCAAATTTCCTTCAGCTAAAGTCTGAGAATCCTCTAAAACCATTGATGGATATCCTGACAACAGATTGAAATTCCTTGTCTGATACTGAGGTCTAGCTGTTAAGATATACTGACGCACATCTCCTACTGTATGAGTGTGATTAAATTGCGCAATAAGTCTAGAGCCATCAGATAACCGAATTTGTATACTAAAAAAAAAAGAGTTATAACACTCAACCAAATAAACCTAAGCCCTACTTGGTAGTTGGTTGGGAAGAATCGAGTTTTAAAGCTTGTTTAGCACGTGCCTCATTGGCAGGTTTATCCTCTTCTCTTTGCGCTCCAACTACTGGCGGTGCAGGACTTCCCAAAGTATAGCCCTGACCTGTAAAAGGCTTCACTCCCTTATCACCACCTGGTCTGAAACTCTCCATTCTGTGATCCTCCATTGCTAGATACACCTGCACAAAACAGTTAAAACAGAACACCACTTTATAAGAAATTACTTCTGTGTTTCCTTGACGCAACTCTTGTGGAATTTCTCCCCTCTGAATACTTTGCAAAAATTCAGTATTAGCAGGATCGGTGTACGCCCTTAATTCTCCCTCATTCACAGTAAATCCATCCTTCCAGAGTTTCAAAGTAATTTCAGGGGACGGAGCTGGGCCTGCAGCTCCTGCAACCTCCACGGAATCGTCAGGTGTTTGTCCCAGCTTGTACCCCTTGCCTTTAAAAACTTTAGAGCTACCGGGTTTTTGGTCAAGTACCTCTACACCATGCCTGGAATTACAGGTTTAATTCTATGTTAACAAAAAAATAAAGTATACTTTTGCACAGATTTGAACATTCCTGAGACAATATCTTTTTTCTTGGAAGGCCCTAAAACCTGTTGGCCGCTGTGCTCAGATCCTCCTGCATAAAATGCTTGACCTTCCTCTTCTTCTTCATCACTGGAAGTAGTTAAAGTGTTTAGAGTGGCAAAATTTGAGTTTGTGGTTTTAGACTTTGGCCGAGGAGGTGTTGCTTGATGAGACGGTTCTGTTTCAGATGGTTGATCAGGTGCGTTATCTTCGCCCAATTCTGCACCATCGTTTTCGTAATATCTGCTAATTGCTACCTGTAAAAATAATGTGAAGCTATATTTCCCTCAAAATTCTTTATTACGTCAAGCTTCCAAGCTGAAGATTCTAAATAAAACTTTGCCCTGTCTTCATCAACACCTGTTATAGCGGTAAATTGGGAGATCAGTTCTGGATTCTCACTCATTTTATTACTTTATCTGTTTTCTTGGTCCAAAGAAATGTTAAACCTAACAACAATACAATTTAATTAGCATTTTTATATTTCAAAATAAATTTGAAAAATCATTCTAACCTCAAATAATTTCTAACAATGTAAATTGTGAAAAAATTATTATTTCTACATAAAAAATAAAAAACCAAATTTTATTACAGTTTATTTGCAAATAGATATAATAAATAATTACTTACGTACTCAAAAAAACGCAATTTTATGGTTTTTATTACTCATTCAGAAATTTTTTTTTGACATTTCTAATTTAGGGTTTTTTGTTTTTCCCTAATTCAAATAGTGTTTTTTGTTTTTAGCCGCGTTGGGTTGGCAATGTTGGCATCATTCTTATTTGTCAATCAAAAAAAGTGTTGTCATTGAAGTTCATTTTGAATTTAATTCCATTTTAATTAAAAATTCTGCAAAATGCCTCCTATATTAAGTGAATACGGGATAAATGTCGAAAATGACTGGATGAATGCCGCTCACAGTACTGGTGTAAGTCCCCAAGCCTAATTTTGAGGTTAGGTACATGACTTGTTATTTTAGACTTCTATTATGGCAGCGGAGTTTAATGGGGGCGTCGTTATTGGGGCTGATTCTCGCACCACCACTGGGTACCATCTCCAACACACCATACTTTATAAATTATATTTATTATTTCAGAGCTTACATCGCTAACCGAGTTACAGACAAACTCACTAAAGTCACTGACCATATCTATTGTTGCCGGTCTGGATCTGCGGCTGATACTCAAGCCATTGCCGATATTGTGGCCTACCATTTAAATTTCCATGGGTGAGTTCCTAAAAGTTTTAAAAATTTCTTATAGATTTTTTTTTAGTATGGAATTGGGAGAAGAGCCTTTAGTCGCAACAGGGGCTGCAGTTTTCCGCGAATTGTGCTACAATTACCGTGACTCGTTAATGGCTGGTATATTGGTAGCAGGGTGGGATAAGCGTAAAGGGGGCCAAGTTTATTCAGTCCCGATTGGAGGAATGTGTGTAAGACAGCAGGTTTCTATCGGGGGTTCAGGCTCTAGTTATGTCTACGGCTATGTTGATGCTAATTTCAAACCTAACATGTCAAAAGAAGAGTGTGTTAAGTTTATTACAAACAGTACGTTATTTTTGAGAAAAAAATAATTATTTAATTTTCTTTTTGTAGCTTTGGCCCTTGCAATGTCTCGAGATGGTTCATCTGGTGGTGTTGTTAGATTAGGAATCATTTCAGAAAGTGGTATTGAGCGTAGAGTGATTCTAGGCGACAAATTGCCCAAATTTTATGATGACTAATTTTTATATTTGAGGTATCAATAAAAATTTCACCTTTACAATGTTTTATTGGCTCAAAGTATTGAATTAAACCACAAACTTCGATATAAAAACTTATAATACACATGGTATTTAATCATAAAATTTATAAATTTGAAGTTAATTTTCGTCTGGTTCAGAATCTTTATCTTCTTCATTTTCGTTATAAACCTGTCCTTCATCTTCCTCCTCATCGTCATCATCACCTGCAACTTCCGTGTTTTCAAATTCAGCTCTTTCCATTTGTCTTTGAAGCTCAGCTTCGTCAGTAGCTGTTACAACTTTAGGCTAAAAAAAACAATCAGAAAAGTTTCTTATAACATAATTTTTTCTTACAGCCATTTGAACATTGAAAACACCACCTAGTTCATTAATTGTGATTTTGATTTTTTCAATTGCATCATTTAGTACTTTTAAACCGTCCTGTTTTTCAGGTGTAGAAGTTGTCATCACTGAAATTTCATAATAAATATTTGTCTTTAAAAAATGTTTCTTTACCATAAAGAGGGGGCGCAATTAGGTTTATCTTGATGGGTAACTCATCAGTTGAAAGAGACAAGCCTGACTTCAAGGCTGTTTTAACAGCGTCAATTCCCTCATAACCGTAACAAGCACACTCAATATCAGCACGAATTTTAACTGCTTGAGACGTTAATTTCCTTTTAATATTGCTCAACAATACTTCCTTGGTCCTCTCGTCCAACTGACATTCTGCCAATATACTTGGGTCCCTAAAACATTCAAATAAGTTTATTATGAAAAATTCTGTTGAAATTATTACGAGACTGCTTGTTTGAAAAAGTCATAAGCACTCCCTTTGATTTTCTTGTACTTCTCCTCAAAATGCCAGGCAGTTTTTTGATACAATTCCTCTAGTTGCTCATCTGTCTCATATTTGAGCAGCTCAGCAACGTGTCTAAGTATGGAGTTAACAGCTTTTGCTTTAGCGAATCTCTCGGTACACTTCTCTACATCTTCGGCACTAACACGTCTTTTTGACAAGTCAATATAACCCTTGTCCTCATCCACTCTTATTACAACAACCGGTTCCGTTTTTCCTACTCTAATTAATTTATTTATTGAACGAATACGTCTTCTCGACAACTCAGAAAGCAAAATCATGCCTTCAGTGTTCTTATACTCTAATAAATGGACGTAAGCCCCCATTTCAGCTATGGCTCGAACGTTCACCATCACAACATCTTCCACTTCGGGGTACTTTTGCCTGTAAAATCTACAGGAGAGAGGCATCTTACCTGAAATATGGAAAGTGATTTTTAGGTTAGGTCACCAAAGAACAAAATTATGAAGCATTAATGAGTTGTACGGAAAAATAATTAATGGTAGAAGGTGGAATTATTATAAATACCTAAATAATTATTATAAAATTATTAAAAAATGATGAAATTCGGAAATAATTTCACGTGTGACAGCACAGCCACAACCTACAGAAATCTAATTTTGAAATACGTCAAATATGTCTGTCTCTTTTTTACACAGAAATTAAATAATGCGTCTCTTTTTATCTCAGTGAAATATTCAAAAAAAGTTATAATTTTTACGTTACATTTAATTCTAATTTTGATTTTAATTAATAAAATTACTGATTAATTGATTATGATGGTATGAAAACAAATAATATTTCAGCTAGGGATTTGTGCAAATAAACTTGATTTTTTTTCGGCAAATAGGTGGTATAGACAGTGGCGGACTGGCTCAAAGGAGGCGGCCCGGATTTGCCGCCCACATACAGATAAATAAACAGAATTATTAAATTATTTTTGTAGTTTTAGGTACTGTTTTTTGAGCTAGCTGTAAAATGATTTTGCGAGTATAAATATTTTTTTTTATATTAATTATTATTATTTTTAAATAATATTTTTATAATATTGGAATGTTGGCAACCCTATCTCATCTGTGGATCTCATGTGTTCTGGGGGACTGGGGGTCTCGTCTCAGTGGGCTGTGTGTCTCAGGTACCCTAGTCCGGCCCTGGTGGAATAGTTACTGTAGCCACATCCAAATAAATGCATCGTTTGGTTCGGAAATTTGCAGAAATGCTTAATTAATGGTTATTAAATGAGAGGTGCACGTCCTTGAAATACCTGTAATTACCCGAAATTAGAAAATCTGTGGATTTTAGTGTTTAAAAATTTACAGTATAGCGTCGCAGTTTTAGAAAAATTTCAGTAAGTCATGTAATTATTGAACAGTTCTGCTGTGTGGTAATAGTCTCTATTTGTATTGGTCGATTATGCAATGCGTGTGACTTCTTATTGGACATTTCTAGACGCGGTATATGACAGTTAAGATGTCCAGTGAAGGTGATTCCTCTAAAAATCTCTCTTCCGAGGTAAGTACTCTTCATTATTTAATAACAAAAAATTAGTTAAATACATGGAGCCCCTCTGACGTTAAATTCATAATTTTACCGCACCGCTTTCGTTGGAATTTCACGTAAAAAACAACATGTTAGTGAAAGAAATTTCAACATGGCGTATGTTGATATTTGAAAAAGCGGGAAAACGAAAATACAACATAAATATTGTCGGAAATTGGGGAAAAATATTGAGAAATTTATATTTTGTTGTAGTCTAATGAGAAAAGTGAGGCGGAAAATACCGACTCCTCTCAAGACGTAAAAGACGCTAAGCCTGACGCAGCTACAGAAAACAGCGTTACGAAGAACGAGGAAGACTCAAAGCCTAAAGACGCCTCAAATGAAGCATCAGACGAGCCAGATAAAAAGTCTGAAGCCGCTAAAGTGGCCACAGATAAGACCGAAAACGCCAAAAGCGACGCGAAACCTGCAGACAAGAAAGAGGAGAAAACTAAGGCTAAGGAAAAGGTAGAGGATGAAAACAGCGAGCAAGAAGATGAGAAAAGTGAGGAAGATGGTGAAGACAAAGAAGTGCCGCTGCTGGATCAACCGCTTGAGAAGTCTGGGAAAAGGGAACGCAAAAATGTCCAGCGGTTCAATGAGGAATTTCCTTCGGAAACGAAAGAGGTATAATTTTTTCACCAAAAATAGAAATGTTGACTAGAATTCTAAAATACACCTACAAAGGATTGAACTGTTGGAATTAGAAATATCCGAAACAATTAATACGACTAATAAATGGCCTTGCGTTATAAAACAGTTAGTACAGATAAAAATTTTAGGAACAGGCTATTGACAATTAACAAGAAGCTGGACGCGCTCTGGTGGTAGAATTTGGAATTGTGAACACGGTTTCCAAGATTGTAGTATGAAAGAGGTGTTTATCAAACCAACAGCATTTTCAAAAATGTTTTTCTGACCTTGGAGAGAGGAATAACAGGAGTGGTCATATGCACTGAAATTGTGGTCGTTGCACAAACACCTTTTACGGCAGTTTTACAATAACCGAGATAGCTTTATTTCCCACTATAAATTTGCAAACGGTAGCCTGGACAATAGAATAAGATCATAAAAGGTGTTTGTACCTCGACCAAAAACCTAAAATTGTCGGTATAGGGCATGCCAACTACTCTTATTTTTCCCTCCACGTTTCTGCATGTGCGAATACTATGGCATTTTTATAGATCCATCAGCTATTTTTATGGAAAATTAAAAAACAGATTTATACATTTCAATTTGGTAAAAAAATTAAGTTAGTGACAGTTGATGAACACCCGCAACTGGTGAAGAAAATTGTAAACACATTGAGAGACAAGTATTTTGGCGGGAAATTTGTTGCGACGACTAAATGTAGTAAAAGTTAAATTTATTGTTTTGTACATCTACAGTAAAACCCCTCTGAACCGGCTTTGGATCAACCAGTGTTTAGATTAACTGACCTATTTCCGTTTGACGATGTTTTTTTGAAAAATAAAATTAACGACGCGACGTTCAGATATGCTTCCGAGTCTATTTTTCTATTAGTCAGCTAATAGAGCTAGCTGCTGCCTTTATTGTCTGTTGCTTTTTTAATTAGGAAAGGAAGAGGAAGAAAACATTTTTCTTTCAGTTTTGGTTTTGCTTTGATAAAAAAACCAACAGTTTTTTACGGGAACCTGGGAGTAATCGGTTATAAACCGACCAAAGATTCGGTCCCTACCAGACCGGTTAAAAGGGGTTCTACCGTATTTCTTATACACAAATAATGCTTTATATCAGGTTGATGAATTTAGAAGTATAAAACTGTTGTTTAAAATTTCTCACTAACCTTTAGAAATTTAGAGATAACAGGGTTAAACACCAAAACACACAATAAATAATGATTTTAGCTTTAAAATTGAAACAATAAAACACTAAAAAATTTCGAACTGTCACCACCGTTAATACTATTAGTGTCTCACTGAAGCCCCATCTTGCATTGCACGCAGCGGCTGCTTCAGTTAGTTTTTATTAGCCAAAAAAGGGAGAAAAAGTCAAATTATTTGCAAAAATGTTATCAATTTGAAGTTCACTTTAATTGTTTCTTTTATTTTAATACCTCAAAAGCACGTGTTCACGAATTTTAAATTCTACCGATAGAGCCGATATCACATTTCTTAACCGTCAATAAATTCTAATTTTAATAGCTTTTGTACGAATTTGTTGTTTCATTAGTTCAAGATTGTAGGCAATATTTCTATTTTTGAGATAAGTACAATACGTATAACATGAGAGGCGAATACTCCTTTCTATTATTTTACTTCTTGTTTCTTGTTTGGTATAAATTTTATTGATTAAATTAATTAGATAAAAAAAATTGTACGTAACATTAAATTTAATATGTATTTTTATTCACTTACATATCTTGTCTAGAATTTACTAGACAAAATGAGTATCAAATGAAAGCTGAGGTCATATATTAACCGAAAAAATGGGTTGCAGTACTTGATAACCTCCATCTAAAATTTTTATGGGCTTTATGTTTTTATTTTTTTTTTATTAGATTTTTTGCAATACTTACTATTTTTTCTCAAAATTTTATTCGGAAATTAACTGCGTCATTTTTTTGAGGTCGCTTCTCTTATAAATTAAAAAACGTGTTAATGTCTTTTTAAAGGTAGTAAAAGTGGACATTCCCGCCGGTTCTGGGACCGCTTTGGGCAACATACCTCGCATTGATGCATCAATTTCGCGTTTCAAAAACGACGATATGAAGCTTCTTCACCGGATTTTATTCAAATCACAAGGCAAAAGCACAATGATTAAGAAAAACATAAAGAAATTCAACGGTTTTGACTTCAAAAAAGACTCAGAAGAGTACACGAAAAAAGTCGCAAGTATGAGTAAATGTGACTTAAAACAACTCAAAAGCATTTGCGAAATGCTCGACCTCCAGAAAACGGGATCTAAAGATGATATTATTGAAAGGATATTGGAATTTTTGATAGAGCCGAAAGATTCGGGTAAACCTGTAGGAGGTGGTAGGCCGAAAAGAACGGCTGCTGTTAGAGCAAATAATAGAGGATACTCATCTCATGATAATTATTCAAGTGATGAGAGGCATAGTGGACGTTCTGGACGGGATAAGGGCAAAAGATCTAATCTGAAAGATGACAGTTCCAGCGCTAGTGATGAAGATTTTGAACCGTCTGATGAAGGCAGTGATGAGAAACCAAGAGTCACTAAACGTAAACGCGTTGATCGCAAAAAGGTTGAGTCAGATGACGATGAGGACGCCAGCGATATGGAAAGTGGCAGTTCAGATGATGACAGCGACGTAAGAATTTTTTTTTAATATCAATTTTTATATTGTCTTTAAATATGTTGGTTTTTTATTAATAAATTTTTAACCACTTTCATGGGATTTTGCACAAAAATATTACTGTTGAAAGTACACTAGTGATATAAAATCGTACTTTACGTAACTACTTATGTAATCAAAATTTGTCATTACGTCACCAGTGATATAATGAAATTAATTCCATCACTAGGGATGTAATGCGAGCTTTTACAAATAGCTAAAAATTGATGTAAAATTAAACATTTTTAACAAAATAAACAATTGTTAAATTTGTGTCAAATAATTATGGTATATTCTGTATATACATAATTACTATTTATAATTTAATTTGTATCACTTCACGGGGTATTATGTAGTGCTGTTGTGTTGTAGGTTGCTAGCACTTGAAAAATTCTTTTGTGTTTTATTATAGTTTCAAGATGAGCCTAAAAGCAAACGTAAGAAGACTGTAAAAGCTAACAATAAAAATAAGGGTAAGGGCACAGGAAGACGAGGAAGGCCGGCAGGCAGTAAAAAGTCTACTAAAGCCGGAAAGAGGAAGAATAAAGAGAGTTCAGACGAGGAAGAAGAAGAGGAGGAAGAGAGTGATCAGAAGGGAGCAAGCAGTTCGTCTGAAGATGAACCTTTAGTCAAGAAAGCTGCGAAAAGCGCTCAACCTCCCACTGTACGTCTTTATTTTTTTTAATTTTTGTGTTGTATTTTTATAACATTTTGTTTCAGGATGATGAAATAAAAACTTATGTGAAGGAAATTTTAGAAGGCGCTAATTTAGAACAGATCACTATGAAGACGGTTTGTCAGCAGGTATATGCGCACTATCCAGACTTTGATCTCGCACACAAAAAGGATTTCATTAAATCGACTGTAAAATCTGTAAGTTTTGATGTTTTGGGGGAAATTTGTGTTTATTAATTTTTTACAGCTTATATCAACGTGAACTAATTAAGGCGTTAGAGATAAAAGTTTGTATAATAAAACAACCTTGATGTGTATGTCCGAGTACAAAGTTTGTATTTCGTTTTTTTTTTTTTTTCATATTTTTCACTTGCATTTTATCAGATAACTTTTTTGGCAAACTAATAATAAGTAAGTTAGTTTTTAACGTATCTGGGATTTAAGTGTTTGCAAATAAGTTCTGAAGTTACAAAAGATTACAGAATTTGTTTTAAAGTTTATTGTATATTCCACTTGCATTATAGTATTTATGTGTTTGATAGTTATGATTATCTTTGAGATCTTAACAGTAGATTTTATTATAAACTTTTTGTTGGAGAGAAGTAAATAAAATTTGTTAATTATCTATTGTTTTCATTTTTTTATAGTTTTATTTACTTAAGTGTGTGCGTTTTTTAGTTGCTGCCAAATTATGTTGAGTGTATTATGTTGGTCATTTAAAATTTTTTACAAAATTATGGTCAATGCGGTTGTACAAATGTGTCAAAAATATAATATATGTATATTTTTTGTAAAATAATTGTTTTAAATGACCAATTGTTTCCTTCCGTTGACTGTCTAAAGATAATTGTAAAAATCTATTTTCCTAAATCCACTGTACAACGTGATAAAAAAAATATCCTCTATAAGGTCAAGACTTTGTAAACAACAGCCTTCTAGAGGATAAATTTTCTTAATCATATCGTACTTCATTTCTGTTCAGAACCATCGCTTCTACAGGTGAAACATGTAAATCAAATAGTGGTTTTATTTCCAAGAGATCTAGGATGCTTTATTGTCTCATCTTCAAATGTCTATGCTAGTAGCTCTTAGTAATTAACAATAGAATCTAAATTGTATTAATTTCAGAAATACAATCTTTATTACAACTTTCTTGTCTTTCTATTTGCACAGGCAGATAAGCGGGGCGCCCTCTGATGCACGACTTTTGAAACATTTTTTAAAAATTCCACAATAAATTGATGTAGAGAGTTTAAAATCTAATATCGCTGGTGTAAAAGGGTGAACAAAAAGGAGAATAGGTTATTAGTTATTTTTTCTTGTTTTTATTGTAATTTTCTAGTTTTTGTTCCCTTCAACAACCTAACCCTACTTTGACAAATCGCTTCTTTTCAAGATTTTCAAACTTCTTCGATTTTTGAATAACAACATTCAGAAGTGAACTTTTTTTGGCATATTTTTGTAGAAAATTATACCAGAAATTTTTTTAAACTCATGAGTTTTTATCTATAGATATTGTCTAAATTAAGCTTTCAAGAAAATCGGAAAAAAATACACAAATTAGAGAATTTTCAGATTTTTCAATTAATGTAAAACTTGTTAAAGTCTGTCTAACCTAAATTTACTTACAATTATTTAATTAAAAAAAAATGAGGGACTATTAACTTTTAAAAAATTTGAACCGATTTTCAAATGTTTCGCACCTTTTTTTTTTCAGAAAAAAATATGTTCACTGTTTTTACGATTGGCGACACTGATTGGTGTTTGTTATATTGACGTTTGTTATTAACAAAAAAAAAAAATAATAACCTCATTTGTCATAACAAATGTCTAAATTAACAAAAGAAGTGAAATTTGGATTCAAAGTATATTTTACTTTTAATATAGAGATTTAAATTTAGGTTACAACAATGATTTTTTGAAACATAAACTTATTAACCGACTTTTTGTGGCCATATGGTGAAAATATTAAGGTGTTTGTTGAAACTAGTTTTTTAAAAATTTTGTTTTGGAAATTAGAATGTTAGTGAAAAAACCGCTCCACCTTATATTCTAGTCGATTACATAAACTATTTTAATGACAGTTTTGAGGCATAAAAGTCGAAAATGGCTTTGAAAAACAATTATTGACATTGGAGCCATGTATGATGTTTATTTATTAAAGTTAGTTCTCTTTTTTTGTTTTATTTTTTTACAGGAATTTCCGGATTTATTTACAGTTTACACAAAGGTACACTACAGTAGGGAGGTTTTTGCAGTTTCATATAAAGTAGAAGAAAAACTAGACTCATTTTACCCTCCCCCTGTGATTCATTGTTTCGTCGTAAGAACGGCGCCACTGTTTACCTTTCTGTCGAATAATTTAAAATTAACTTCATATTTTAACAATCTGTTTTTTGTGTTTTTACCGTTTTTCTGGGACTAGAGGTTAAAATGTAACGACAAATATTTATTAATAACATTATTTACAGTACAGAACAGGGTTCCCCACGCATTATTAATGCTGTAATTTCATACTAATTTCAAATGTGGCGCCACATTACCTGACCTGAAAAATCCCCTAAAAAAGCAAAATTCCCTAGATCACTCTTTTCAAAACCGCGTGGAGTTGCACCAGGTTAATTCTGGTTCAGCGCTGGTCAACTTTTAGAAATAAGTTGATTAACTCGACCAGAATATTGAAAAAATGGTAAGCAAACCCATTTCCCTAACTTTAACCTTCAAAGCAAAAAATTAACACCCTAATTTTTTGTTGTTTTACCAGGCATCTGTTAAGGAAGCAAACCCGGAGAAACCCGGCCAAGACAGCCCCCCTATTCACCACATTCGGATTACACTAACGTCCCGTAATGTCCGTTCGCTTGAAAAGGTCTGTTCGGACCTAATCGACGCGGCAAAAAAGCAAAGGCTGAAAGTTAAGGGACCAGTGCGTCTGCCGACCAAAATACTCCGTATTACGACCCGGAAGACACCTTGTGGTGAAGGTTCCAAGACCTGGGATCGCTTTCAGATGAGAATCCACAAGAGAGTTATCGACTTGCACTCTCCATCCGAAAACGTCAAACAAATCACCTCAATCAACATCGAACCGGGTGTTGAGGTCGAAGTTACTATTGCAGACGCTTAATTTAACATGTTTTTATATAAGTACAAAATATAAACTGCAATGAGAGTTTTGTTTGTTTTCAAACCCAAATTTTGAAAATGTCGATGCGCTTTTTTTATTTTTGAGTACAAGATGGCTCCAAGTCACTACGACCGGTGCTTAAAGTGGACAAGTGTCACAGTGGCGCCTTATTACTCATAAAAGAAAAATGTAACAACTGCAATAACAATAATAAGGCTGAGCATCTTATTATATGTGGGGCGTGACGCTGGCACTCATTGCTATGTATATAAAATGACGTAATGTTTTAAATGTTTGCCCGCCATTTTGTAATCCTCCGCTGACCGAAAAGTAGTACCGATTAAAAATCAAATAAATAAGATTAAATTTAGTCTAGTATGAATCATTTTCCATGTGTGACACTTAAGTCTACTTTTAAACTAAACACTGTTATCTCAACAATGACGTTTACTTTGTAAATATAAATGTAGAACAAGGTGTCATTTGCAGGTTAGAGTAGTTTAGTCGATTCAGCATCGTTGATCGTTTGTTGTTTATGGTGTGGCCCATCCCAGTTCGCTGTGAATGTGTGTGCCGTTTCCATAAGAAAATTCTTTATAAAAAATTAATGGATAACATCTGTTGCTGATAAAGTAAGTTTCCTTTAACCCTAAAGAACAGATTTCGCGAAAATTCCAGACGCTTTAAGCCCATTGCGCCGAATAGGCGCCCCATTAAAAACCTATTGTGTTTTGTTATGGTAGTATGTCAAAACTCAAAATACGTATAGTGGATTAAGTTTTTTGAATTTTGAGTTTTTTTGGTTGTTTATTTACCCGGTTTTTGCACTCTTTTAAATAGAACTTGTTTTGAAATCGATACAAAAATATACTTCGTTGAAAATCCAAAAATATTCAAGACTTGTTGTTGTTTCTCAAAATTGTTATAATATCCGGATCTTGCCAGGAAAATCAATATTATTTTATTACTGCTTGACCCAATAATCTGTTTTTAGAGAAATTTGAAAATTTTGAATATATACCGGGTGATTCACCTTTAATATAACTAGCATTTCCTGTTATTACGGATTGGCGTGTCCCTGGTGACATTTCCGTTTTGATAAAATCAGTGTCATTTATTTCCCAGTTTCTAAGGAAAATTATTGATAAAATAAAATTCTACAATATTGATTGATTTCCCAAATAATTCATTTTTTTTAACATGAATGAACTATAAAAATCTTCTACTAAATTGTGTCCACTTACAAATCATTAGGAATTGTTAAATATAGCTGTATGACCTCATGACCTCCTCATTTAAGATGATACATATAATAGTTGTAATTCTTTTTGAATATCTGCACGTATTTCCAATTTAGCAATGAAAGAATGTTAATTAATTTATCATTTAGGTTTAGTTTTTGAAAAGTATCAAAAAAGTGCAGTAAGGACAACTTTCCAGTCTATTAATAAAGATTAACAAGTGGGGTCGCATTCTCGCATTCCATCAAAAAACAATTTTATTTTAATGATTTCTCATGACATAATATTTGTGAAAGGTCATCAAAAGATTACTCATTTACTAAAAATATATTTGTGCATAATTGCAATCATCATCACTTTCTTGTCTCACGTAATAAATGCATTAATTAATGACACACCTCATATTCGGCGAAAATTCTACTAAACTAGACAATTTGATTATACGTTGGACTTTAAAGATTAGAGTCTACAGGTGTTTAAGTTTTAACGATCACACTCACCTGTAGATTCTAATATACGTAGTTGATGGTCATTGACCGTGACGACTCACCCATTATTTATTGACTGTTGATAAAAGTCTATTTTTAGCTAGGGGTAGTTGTGGAATTAAAACTCTTGTGATAATTAGGTTTTAAGTAATTATTTTCATGCTTGACAAATAAAGAGAACGAGCTTTTTGTCTGTGAAAGAATCTGATAGTAACGCAACTGAACACCTGCAAAATTGTTAAAAATGCAAATTTGCTGTGTAGATTATAAATTCCATCTCGTTATCAGAAAAATTTAATAAATTTGTGTGCACTAAAAAATAGTATATTATGCACCAAGATATGATACGAAAGTATAGATTATTCCAGCTGATTACTCGTTGAACAACTAAAGGACTACCCTCCTATTGCCATCTCCAAAAGACAAATTAAAAGTAAAGTAAATATAACATAAACTAGATAAAATATTTAATAATGAAATGCAAATATTTAATAAACTTTTTTAAATTGTTTAAATAAAAAAAAATATTTCTCTTATTACTGTACTTGGTTATTTGGTATCAAATTAATATTTACAACATTAAAAATTTACAACAATCTTCAACATTTTCATCTCTACTTGTGTCACTATCATCATCAAAATATTGTTCAGTGGAACTTTGATAAGTCGAACCGCCGATAACTCAAACTCTCGATAACTTGAACCAAATTTATGACAGGAGACAGGTATATTCTAGTGATGATACAAGTATCGGTATAAATATCGATGCATCGATTTTCTTTGTTTCGACGTCTGATATCGATACATCAATTTTCAAATAAAGTATCGGTGAAAAAATGAATACTTCGATTATACTTTCTTTTGATGAAAAATCGATACTTCGACTTAGGAACTTTATGATTAATTAAATTTTTGGCTTTGATTCAATTTTTTTTTTCAAGTCTTTAGCGCTATTTTCTATTTTTTAGAATTTGTTTTTTGTTTGTCGTTTTGAAAGTTTTGTTTTTTTAATTATATGTAAGGTTTTTTTGTTTCAGAGTTTTTTAAATTTTTGTTGTTTTTTATACTAAATGTTTAACAAACTAATTTAAAAAAATGAAAATCTTTATCTAAAACACACATGGATAAGTATCGATATATCGAGGTTTTCTGTAGAAGGACTGTCTTCATTAGTAAATTCCTTATTGTACTTCTTTGATAAATCAAATCTCTCGATTACTCGAAATTTTTGTGGCATGTGCCTGTTCGAGTTATCGAAGTTCGACTGTATAAGTGTGCAAAACACAGTCTTGTGAACACAGTGTAGATCTCATGATCTTTTTTTGAATTGTCTATCCAAATCTGTTCTGTGTTAATTTTTATTTATACAAGTGATTGTTAGCCTGATAATGTATGTGGTTAATAGACGAAACGTGACATAACAGCCTTTATAATTGCTATAAGTTCTCCAACAGTTAATTTTCAACCTTGTTATCTCATTTAAGGACGTTCTTTCCACAAGATTAACTGTATTTAAGGTTTTTATCTACATATTTAGTATTTTCATTAGTAGTTTTTTACCATTTATTGAGTCATGCTTTTTTTCTTTTTCCTTTTTTTATTTTTCACCGATTTAACATCATTGTCTCATGTTCTTTCATTTGTTTTATCTAAATATACAAATTGCGTATTATACAATAATTGTCATCTTTAACAAATAAGCTTTTCTTACACAAACCTCTCCAATTGTTGTCTTTTCTTTAATTAAATCTTAATGGACGAATTTCAAGTTGAGATAATACCGGTACTATCTTCGTTTCCGTGAAAAATTTAAAAAAATTGGGTTTGGAATTGGTTGTTACCACGGAAAAGTATTAAAATTTGCGATACTACCGGTAGTTTCCCAACTTGGATTTAGCCCACAAATTTTTTAAAAGTCGCCATAAGCTCGTTGAGCTTAATGCATAGGCATAAGCTCAAATTATGTAACGGTTTATGCTCTTATTTATTTAATACATATATCGTAAATGGCATTTATTCTAACTTCTATTTTTAGGTGTATTTAATAATCTTTTGTGGTAGAATATTTCTATTTTGCTTTAACCGGAGAAACATTATTATACACCTGGCCACATACAGTCATTAATATTCATCATTATCATCATTATCGTTAACTTGGTTAAATGTAAAACTACGTTTTTCTTCTGATTTTTTGATGATGTAAATTTATTCGTTTGTGGCCGTTACTATATTTTGAGTTTGAGGTCTCTTCCATTCCGTTTTAAAACGTTTTTGACAGTTTTGGGTTAATATTTAAAACGTTTGATACTCGTTGTCTAACACAGCTAACTGGTAGCAATAATGATCCAAGATTGTTTTCTTTTTGAGTGAAAAACTTCACTAAATAAAGAAATATAGCAAAAAATAAGTAAACAAAAAAAACTGTCAGTCAGACTTGTGTCTGATAAAAAAAATTTCAGCTTTGTTTTCTTGTTTTCAAATGTCAAACTCACGTGAACCTATATGTTGTAGATTATATCCATACTTCGGATGAAACTGAATGATCTGTGTGTTTTGTTCAAAAATATTTTTTAATAATTTCGTAAATTTTTATTTTATTGGGCACTCAAACGAATGCCTAAAATAGTTACTTTTTATTTGGCTGTGAAGATCTGTGATTGTCAGTTAAAATTTAACAATAATGCATTCACCCATTCTCATCAGATAATAGAAAGCAGACTTAAAATAGCGCTTGGTACTAATTATAATTAAAAAATTTGCTTAGCTGGACGCAATTCTTTTGTTGATTGTTTTCGCTAGATGATTTGTGTGCATATGGGATAATATTAGATGTAATTTGATCCCAAGACAGGTATAAAGTTGACAATGGAAGTAATTGTGGGGATCATGAAAAGAATTTATGGCATGGATCGAGTATCATAGACAGGAACAAGTTGTGTAACCAAGCCAGTCAATTATTAAACAATTTAATTTTCCATTAAAAGGGGACAAATAACGGAAACTGCATTGTATGTTTTATATAAAAACATTTGTAAAAATAAAATTGTATATTTTTTTGTTCACTAAAAAGCTAGAAACTATTTCTAAATTTCAATTAGTAGATACACGGCTCGTAAATCAACATAGACTTGCGTAAATTGTTTGCTTTTTTGATTGAATCTAACACATATTCATAATTTATTTTCTTTTACGATTTTCGTAGTGTTGCCTCTAATCAGATTTTTCCCACTCAACTCTCACATGTGGTAAATTTAATTCACACCAAACTACATGTGAAAATACAATTTTACTGTAATCAATGTTATTGCAAGTGAGAGAAGATTGATGATATTTCCTCTTATGATTAATTACATGGAACTAAGAAACATAGTACCTAATGAATTGATAATAATTTAATTTAGTTAAAAGGATGCACTCACAATTACCGTTATGTGATACAGAGTTGAATAATAATTAAATATGCAAGTGGACATGTTTTTCGATTGCTGTAAACGGAATACGACATTACTTTTATACAATTTCACTACATTTTATGACGAGATAATCGATACAACCTTTTCGGGTAAAGTGATGAGTGCATTAAATTTTGTAATCCTGCTAATTTACTCGTATTTTCGGCTATTTAAGATATCACTTTTTTTTTTGAAATTTACATTTTTTTATTACTGCATAATTGCAAGTTAATGGATTCTGTAAAATCTCTTATTAGCAAGGATTTAGAAAGTTCAGAGTAAAATATTCTGTGACATTGATTTATGTTATTACTTATTAATATTTTTTTTTATATGCAATTATACAACAGGGTAGCTTCAAAGTATGAAATTTTGTAATCAAACTGTTTTGTAACTTTAACAAAAAAAATGTATTTAGGACTAATATTTGTGTAAAACATATTTTAGTTATAATATTACAAGAGCATAAGAAAATAATGTATTATACTCACCTCCTCATTCGACGCATTTCTTTAAAACACTATTTGAGCTACGCTCTCGTGATATTTCGTTATTTTGTTCGAATGGAAGGGTAGAATAATTATTTGCATTTTTGCAAATAACAGAAGCAAGTTTTTTGTCTATACCTGTATATTTGACACTTTCATAAACTGTATAGTCGGACTTTAAATCAATTTTGCGGATTTTATTTACAAAGCTATCAATTTAGCGAAATGATATGAACTGATCTTTTTTAAGACGTGTAGAAATGCCCTTTTCACCTCGGAGTAATTGAAGTTTGAATAAGCGATACAAAATAAGCTCTTAGTATTCGTGCTGCATGCTAATTTATTTCGAATTATCAAAACTTCGAGTAACTTATGGTTGATGTTACCGAAGTTTTACTGTAGTATTTTAACTTTATTGGAAATAATGTCACGTTTTACCAGTTTCTAGGAAAAAACATATTATTTCTTTATTTATTTTTAAAGTATGTTTTTAAAGGGTTGAGTAAAATAGCTTTGTCTAGATTTTGCCTTCAAATAAAGATCTTTTATTATCATTACTATTACTATAAAATCCGTTTTTGGAATAACTAATAAATTCTATAAATAGTGGCTATAAGTGGTTGATTAGCCAGTTTTGGGGTGCCCGACATATTTTTATCTAAATCTAGGACAAATATTCACTTTAAATATTGCAAGATTTTGAAAGAAATCACATATTTTATAAAAATGTGTACATAATTTGTTTGTTTAATTTGTATAAATTCTTATCAGGATTGTTACGAAATTTTGCAATTGTGATTTCTGATATTTAATAAATTATATCAATTTCCGCAATCAAATTTAATTATTTTTTTTTTATGTTTTTTTCTGATTAAAACTGTTGAAAATATAGTAAGGAAACAATTCACACATTATAGTATACGAAGGTAATAAAAATTCATAAATCGTATGCATTCATGCTTATGCACGTGCGGTAAATACAATTAAATTATACACATTTTTACTTTTTGGTTGTATTGAATACTTTTACATTTTTTCTGTAATAATAAAATTGATTATTAATTTGAAATCAAAATCATACATTTGTGTTTCGAGAAGTGACCAGAAAAAAATATTGGGACAAATATTGTTCGCTAGGATTTCCTTTCGAAAATCTGATCCGTCAAAAGATACAAACCTCAAATTTTATATGCATTTATTATATGGTATTCTTATTTTCTTATCCCGCCTATTATTATTGGACAAAGTGGGTACCAAATTTAAAGTGAGATCGTCTATTAACTGAAAAAAATAAATATATATAAAAAATATGTTGAGGTGGTCTTTCCGTCTATTACAGTGTATTCCGATATATTAAATCAAAAATTTAAATACGTAAATATATTATGCAGCGTATGAAAGAATATTAAGTAAGAATGATAAAAAAAGACATTTTTTTGATGGAAAGAATCGTCGATCGAAAGCTGCTTGGCCACTCCTTATAGATAATTTTTATATTTAATTTAAATTGTTATCAGTTATGTTTATCTTTTTTTCTGGAAACTACTACAAAAAATTCTCAAAAAATATGAAAATATTGATTTCTAGAATTTGACAATTCCTATTTCAATATCTGAAACGTCTCGAACCCTTATCTAAAACGTAAAATTCTTAAAGTTGTAATAAAACCAACAAGCGACAGTTCGTCTACGCCATATTTTAGTAAAGCACGCAAACTAGCGTGTAGCATTATTATCATTGTATAAACCATCTCAACACGCTAATTTAATGTTCTAATTTTTTTCTCGTAGACTAAAAGGCGAGCATGCCTGGTGAGAAGAAAATGGCTGTTGATAACGATTCATCTCCTGCCAAAAGCAAGTCTTCGACTTTAGGTCGAAACACAGGTAGCACTTTGGCACATGTGACTATGCTAGATGGCACCGTCTTGGATGTCAGCATTGAGGTAACACAAAAAACGATCTAATATAAAGCATCGAGACAATGTTCTTTAATTGTAGCGCAAAGCCAAAGGCAAAGACCTGCTCGATAAAGTATGTGAAGCGATTAATTTAATCGAAAAGGATTATTTCGGTCTCGTCTATGCAGACAGACACGATCCCAGAAACTGGCTAGACCTCGACAAAAGAATTACAAAGTTTCTAAAATGTATGTAGTTATTTTTCTTCGGCGAGATAAATAAATTTGCGTTTTTCTAGCGGAGCCTTGGAAGTTTAGTTTTGAAGTTAAATTCTATCCCCCTGATCCCGCTCAACTCCAAGAAGACATTACTCGCTATCAATTGTGTCTTCAAATACGCAACGATATTTTAAGTAATCGTTTGCCTTGTTCTTTTGTCACTCATGCCTTGCTCGGTTCGTATCTTGTCCAATCTGAATTGGGCGATTACGATCCTGAAACAATGGGACGCAATTATTTGAAAGATTTTAAATTTGCACCCAACCATACTCAGGATCTCGAAGATAAAGTCATCGAGTTACACCGAACCCACAAGTAAGTTTTTAACAGATAAATCAAGTCAAATCAATGAGGATTTCCCAGGGGACAAACTCCAGCAGAAGCAGAACTGCATTATTTAGAAAATGCTAAAAAACTGGCAATGTATGGCGTTGATCTCCACCCAGCTAAAGACTCAGAAGGTGTTGATATTATGTTAGGTGTTTGTGCTTCTGGACTTCTAGTTTACAGAGATAGACTTAGGATCAATAGATTTGCTTGGCCCAAAATTCTTAAAATTAGCTACAAAAGGCACAATTTTTATATTAAAATTAGACCAGGAGAATTTGAGCAATTTGAGTCTACTATTGGATTCAAACTTGCTAATCATAGAGCAGCTAAAAAATTGTGGAAGACTTGTGTAGAGCATCATACTTTCTTTAGGTAATCCTAACCACAAACGAAGTACAATTTTTTTAAATAATTTTTTGAAGATTGATGTCACCTGAAACCAACCAAAAGTCTTCTTTATTTCCCAAACTCGGGTCCAAATTTCGCTATTCTGGCCGTACTCACTACGAAACCAAGAAAACACCTATTGATAGACCTGCACCACAATTTGAGAGGTCTTTGACTGGAAAACGTTTGGCTTCACGCAGCATGGATCGTACGTATTTTCTTAAAAAAATCTTTTTTAATAAGTTCTTTTAGCTCTTGGAGGTTCTCACCCTGAAGACGACTACAACGAAGCTAACAAGCGTCACACAATGTCGCATCCACCTGAACACATACCCGACATTGACAATCAAGCTCCTGCTAAGGTCAAATCACCGAAGGAGAAAAAGGAGAAGAAAGAAAAGGTAAATTTGTTTGTTGTTTTTATAATATTTCTATAAAATTAAAAATTGGCAAAATTGATTTTATTTTGGCGTTAAAACAATTAGCTTGCTCGGAAAGGCAGTGGTGCCGGATCGGTGGCTTCGGTTAGTTCCGGCAGTTCCGTCGAAGGAGAATATGAAGCTGAAAAAAATCAGAAGGTGTTTTTAAATTTTTTTTCAGCGGTGTTTTGCTGACGCCTTGTCTTGGTGCTATTTATATCATTTGATTGCTAGTAGAATTGTAATATACTTATCGGATATTTACGACCATTCAAGAAGGCTTATATAAAATAGATTTCTATTTATATTTTCGAGTTTTGCAAGCTTTTTTGAGGTTGTGAATGCGATTTACGTCAGAACTCATTTTATTATACCTGTACCGAAGCCTTTTTTGCGCCCGACTAAGCATTAAAAATCAAGTTTATACATGCCGAGTCATAAATAATTGACATGGAGTCTGCTTCTTTAATTTGACATTTCTTGCTTATTCAGTGTTCAGAGATTTGTGTTAAAGTTTTACTTGGTAATAGTTTTCGTTGAAAAGATGTGTGTTTATGGTTTTTGATATACGCTATGTAGCTATTTTGTTTGAAAGGCGTTGATATTATTTTTCGTGATTTTGTTCACTAATTTCTGTCAAAAGGTCACAGGGAGAGGTTTATCCTTGGATAGGCTGTAGTATATTTACTTTGTAACCCGAATTCATCCAACTTCTATTATCATCTCTTTTGGGATCAAATGCAACAACTTGATTATAGTTTTGTTGCAACTACAGTTTAGAACTTGAAACCGTTTTGAACTGATTCTAGAGCGTTGTTGGAACAAATCTAATGTCAATCCAATTGAAATAGTTGAAAATACAAAATTAAGGATGAAAATACAAAGAAGAATTACTTATACAAATATTAAAAAAATTTAACAAATAGTAACTACTTAAATATGTTTAGAATAAATGATTATCATCATTTGAATAGTTGAATTTGATACAAATACAGTCATACAAATACTTTATTAACAAGAATCGTCAAAATGACAACCAGGCTAAAGCCAGGCCCTAATTTTGTTCAGTTGTACAGGTATAATAAAAAATAGTGGATGATACACGTGTATAAGAGTCTTTAAGGGAGTACTCCGATTTAATAAGGCGAATAAACTAACTGAAAGTGTTGTCAAGATTTAAAAAGAAGCTTATTGTTTAATGAAGCTAATCACGTGACATGTGGCACAGATAGATATACTTGGAATTTAAAAAAAAAAGGATTTTAGTAATGACACTTTATTTGGGTGTTTATTATTTTTTGTTTTAATTTTTGATCTTACCGATATTAGACACTCAAACTTCATATTATTTTTTTTTGTGTGGAGAACACACTAACGAAACAACAAAATCAATTAGTCACGAAATGTATGCCAAGGAAATATCTTAGACTGGAAGTGACTGTTTACTACATTATTTTTAACATTTTTTAGGAGCATGTTATTGTTTACGATGTATTGCTGTATGTCACGTGACATCTCAGATCTTTTTGTTTTACACATCTTTAATGGCTGAATATAACCTTCTCTCATTGTTTTTGTCGGTTTTATTGTTGTTTACATCAAATTAAATTACATAGAGGTCTGTCGCTATAGAATTTTTTGGCAACACTCGTTACGCCCGTGCTTTAAAGGCCTGCTTGTACATTTGTATCTCAAAATACTTTTGTTTGTAAAAATGTAGAGTTCTGAAGTGTTGTTGGTTTGTTTTTGGTACATTATTTAGGATAGGAGAACTTGAAATGATTGCATAATTTCCTGCAAGGGTCTTACATAAACGCTCTAATTAGAAGACTATTCTGTAATCTATATATACTTTATCTTTTTTTGTTTCGCTTTTTTTTTAAACATTTGTATAGTAAAGAAACAACTCTCGTTATGGTAGCTTTTGTCTTTGCTTCATATAAATTTTGCTGCTTCTCTTCAAAGTTACAAAAATAAAATATTTGTTTTACCTTTCTACTTATTTTACTAGAAACCAATTGGTGGAGTCGCTGTGTTACCAACCGGAAGTTTATTCGGCAAGAAAAAAGAAAAAGACGACAAGGATAAAGAAAATAAAGATGTCAACGCCCCTGACCAGAACGGCACTGACGTCGACCTTAATTCAAGTGGAGAAACTGAAACACCAGGCAAAGATAAGAAAGATAAATCTAAGGTAAGCCAAAGTGTTTTTCTTTCTTTTTTTTTTTTTTTGAGGTAGAATCTTGCCTTAGTGTATTATTGAAATCGTCGGTGTAGAACCTATTGTTAGGATTAGTTTTAGTAATTTTGTTGCATGTCAGATTAATTTTTTGCATGTTTGCTTTGCCAAATTAGAGTCCCGGTTTCCTTTTCGGTTCTAAACGTGACAAATCCCCGAAAGAGAAGAAAGAAAAAGTTGCACTTGCTGAAAAAGCCGAAAAAGGTGGTCCTCCTTTAGGTTCACCACAACTGCCGGGTTATACCCGCGAATACGACTACGACGACGAACAAGGTACCCCGAAAAAGCCTTTCACTCCAATCGGGTTTAATTACGAACAGCAAAAGTCACCATCGAGCCCTAAGAGCGACCCCGAATCTCAACAATCTCCCTCGACAAAACGCGCTACGGGGTTGGCCTTCAATTACGCCCCAGGTGAAGACGACAAAGTCAAAAAGAAGAGTCCCGGGTTTAAGGACCCTAAAGACGATACCGCCGCGTTTTTGGCCGGGGAGCAGTACCTTCACGAGGCTCCACTCGAAAAATCGGCCAAACCGGGGGCTGCAGCCGCTACACCTATTCCAGCTGTACCCGGGGCTAAAAAGAGGACTGTCAAGTTGTTTGTGATAACAGGGAAGAAGGAGCCGAAAACGGGCAGGATTGACTTGGAAAATGCCAGTGTTGATGTGACTGAAGCCCAGCAAAATGTCGAAACTGGGTTGATTGACTCGAAATATGGGTTGCTTGATCCATCGAATGGTACGGTGATTATCACCGATCCGGTAAATGGGCAAAAGGAAGTCGTTCAAGGGCATATCGATCCGATTACTAAACAAATCATCATTACGTCAGGGTCGGTTATTGATCCGAAATCGGGCAAAAAAGATTCGACTTTGGGCCAAATTATTTCCATTTCGGGCCAACAGAACCACCCAGTGACCAGTCCACTGGTCATAGCGCCCAAAAAACGCGTGGTTAAGATTACAGTAATCACAGCTAAAAAGGACCCGAAAACAGGGAGAATTGAAGTTGAAAAAGGCTCCACTGAGAATCTTGACGCCACTTTGGACCCTCTAACTGGCCATATCGACACCAAATATGGCACCATTGATCCAGTTAACCGAAAAATCGCCCACAAAGATCCAAAATCGGGCAAGACTGACATTCGTCCAGTGGAAATTGACCCAAATTTGGGCCAAATTCTCATCAAAGAAGGAGTACTCGACCCGAAATCCAACAAGGTTGACAATAGTTTAGGCCAAGTAGTCACAATTACAGAAGAAGGTGACGCAATTGTGCCCATTACTGCAGTCACAGCCAAACGTGACCCCAAAACAGGTCAATTGGTGGACCCAACTCAGTCCCACAAAGAAACCACCAATGGCAAAATCGACAACAAACACAATCTAATTGTGACCAAGTATGGGTCTATTGATGTCAAAAACAAAAAAATCTTGTCACGTGACCCGAAAACTGGTAAAATTGAGGAACGACCAGTCCAATTTGACGCTCAAGACAATATAATTATTTTGAGTGGAATAACTCATCCCAAAACTGGGGTCAAGGATGATAATCTCAGTCAAATACTTCAAGTAGGTCCTGAAACTGATCCAGAAGTGAAAATAATTTCAGTTTCCGGAAAAGTCGACAAAAAGGGACTTGACCCGAAGAACTTATCAGCTCCCGAAGAATCCACAGGATTGTATGATCCTGACACGAATAAAGTGTACACAAAGTATGGAGTTTTTGATCCAATTGAGGAAACCTTGACTTACTTTGATCCCAAAACTGGCAAAACTGAAATCAAACAAGGGCAACGTGACCCTAATTCCGGTGAAATCCTATTTAGGGGATTGGTTAATCCCAAAACTGGCAAAGTTGATAACAATTTCGGCCGGACGATTAAAGTCGATGTTAAGGGTCAAAAAGTTGATCCTGCTGTTGTTAACCAACCTATATCACGAGAAGATGTTAAGAAACCACTTCCGGTGTCTCCGGTTAAACTTCCGGGACCACCACCACTTGTAAAACCAGAGAAAAACAAAATGGTTAAACTACTGGTTATAACCGCAAAGCGAGACCCAAAAACAGGGCATCTTGATGTTGAAAACGGTTACGTGGATCAATCCGCTGGTATTTTACATCCAACTGGTGAAATTGACTCGAAATACGGCTTGATTGACCCGAAAAAAGGCACAGTTACGTTTACTGACCCTGCAACGGCAAAACAAGAGACAGTTCAAGGTCAAGTCGATCCTATCACTGGACAAATCCAGATTATAACCGGTCCAGTACTTGATCCAAAATCGGGTAAAAGGGATAGCAATTTGGGACAGGTTATTACAGTTGTTGGGAGTGGAGAGGTACCAAAAGAACCGAAACAATCGGTCAAACATGCTCTACCTTCACATCCTGTTCCCAAAAAACGTGTTATTAAAATTCTTGTTATAACCAGTAAAAAGGATCCTAAAACTGGAAGGATTGATACCGAGAAGGGTACTGTTGAGAAATTGACTGCGACTGTAGATCCAGTTAGTGGAATTATCGAGTCTAAATACGGTAAAATTGATCCACAAAACGAAAAAATTGTTCAGAAAGACAAATCTGGAAAACCTGTTGTTACACCAATTAAAATCGACGAAAACACAGGCCAGATTTACGTCAATGACAATATCGTTGATAAGAATGGCAAAGTTGATCCAAACTTGTCTCAAGTTATCAACGTTGTGGATCCTCAACATCCTGCTGTTGTTATCACCACAATAACGGCACGAAAAGACCCTAAAACTGGTGTTATTGATTTGGCTAACGGCCGTCCAGAGACTACCAACGGCAAAATTATTCCAGAAACTGGCGAAATTGTAACCAAACAAGGTACAATAAATCTAAAATTGATGAGAATCACAACACGTGATCCTAAGACAGGTCAAGTTCAGGAAAAACCAGTCCAGGTCGATAAAGACGATAACATTATAATTTCTGGTGGTACAATTGATCCAAAAACGAAAAAAGTTGATCCGAATTTGGTCCAAGTAATCCAAGTTGGAAACGAGGTTGATCCAGAAATTCAAATCACGACATATGTTGGTAAAGTCGATTCGAAGAAAAACACAATTGATTCGAAAAATGCTGTACCTGATACAACACCTGGGCTTTACGATCCAGACAAAAACAAAATTTACACTAAGTATGGTATTTTGGATCCTGTCGAGGACACTTTAACTGTTACTGATCCCAAATCTGGAAAAACCGACACCAAACCTGGACATATCGACTCAAATACCGGTGAATTGATATTTAAAGGAGGTTTTGTTAATCCCAAAAATGGTAAAGTCGAGAAGGATCTTGGACGGGCTATTTCCGTCCATATTACTGAGCCTGCTATAGATCCTGTGACATCACAACAACCCTCCGAGAAGGAATTGCAAAGGGTTGCTACTACCATCCAGGCAAAACCTGCAGAAACTCAGCCGGTAGTACAGAGCTCTGTAACACCGACAAAAGCCGGTCCCGGCGAAACTTTAGTACCCAAACGCCGTATTGTTAAAATAATGGTCATAACTTCGAAAAAAGATCCCAAAACTGGGGCTATTGATACGGAAAATGGCCAGGTTGAGCAAATAACCGGCATTGTTGACCCTAGCACTGGTTATATCGAGACGAAATACGGCCAAATTGACCCTAAATCCGGATCATTGATTACTCGAGATACCACAACCGGAAATGTCGAGAAAGTACCTGGAAAAGTCGATCCGACAACTGGTCAAATCACTGTAAATGGTGGTCCAGTAATCGATCCAGTAACAGGAAAACCTGATAGTACCTTAGGTCAGGTGTTCTCAGTAGTAGGGCTGAAACAAGCCCAAGATCCTAGCGCAGCTCCAATTCCCAAAAAACGTATAATTAAGATAACAGTCATCACGACTAAGATTGATCCCAAAACTGGTAAGATTGATTCAGAGAAAGGACAAATCGAACAATCCACTGCTCTTCTTAACCCTGAAACTGGTTTAATCGAGTCGAAATACGGTTTGATCGATCCCAAGAGTGGCAAATTGATTATCAATGATCCTAAATCCGGAAAAATCGACGCGAAATCGGCACAAGTCAACGAGAATAACGGCCAAGTGATCGTTAGTAGCGGCGTTGTCGATCCCAAAACCGGAAAAGTTGATAACAATTTGGGCCAGATTATCAGTATAGCGGGCCAGAATGATCCAGTCGTAGAGATAACAACAATTACTGGAAAGAAAAATCCGGTAACGGGTGCCGTTGATGTAAATAACGGTCAAATGGAAAACACAAAGGGTAAAAAGATTGCGGCTACTGGAGAAATCGTAACGAAATATGGAACAATCGATTTGAAATCTGGGAAAATCACTACAACTGATCCCAAAACTGGTAAAACTGAATCCAGGCCGATCCAAGTTGATCCGGAAGGTAATGTTATCATTACTAGTAATGTCAAAGATCCAAAAACCGATAGTGTTAACCCAAATCTTGGTCAAGTGATCAAAATTGGATCTGAGGTCGAACCGGAAGTACATGTGATCACATTTGTAGGCAAAGTTGATCCCAAGAAAAATACAATTGATGTTAAAAATATCACACCGGAAGTTTCCAATGCTCTCTACAATCCCAGTACACACAAAATTGACACGAAATACGGCCAACTTGATCCTGTTAAGGGTACATTGACATACACTGATCCCAAAACCGGTCGACAAGAAGTTAAACAAGGTCAAATTGATTCCAATACTGGCCAGATTTTGTTCAAGGGTGGTTATGTTAATCCCAAAACTGGTAAACCAGATCCTTATTTTGGTCGCGTAATGAGTGTTGTAATAAACGATCCTCAGGTTAACAAATCTGGAGAAATTGTACCGCGAACTGTGGAAAATGTTAAAATTGATCCTAAAACTAACCAAGTTTGGGTATTTGATCACCACGATAATGTCAGTAAGCAAGACGTATACTCAACTGGACACATTGACCCAGTCACAGGGTATATTATCACAATCTATGGTACAATTGACCCGAAAAGTGGTGCTATCTCAAAAATTGTCAAAGTTGATCCAAGCAACGCCAAAATCGACCCTGAAACAAACCAAGTTTTCACAAAAACCGGCGAAATTGACGAATCAGGAGCCCCACTTTACTCGGCATCAGAAATTGATCAAAAAACCGGCGCGATTTACACAAAATACGGCAAGATTGACCCGAAAACTGGCAAATTGGTCATCATCCGCATCTATATGCTTAGCGAGTCCGACCCAACTGGCAAAGTCAAAGAAATCGACCCCAAAGATTGCCAATTTGACGAAAAAACCGGCAAAATTATCAACGTCACTACCCAAACTGTGTACATTTACACAATGCTTGACCCCAAGACCGGCAAAATCATCCAAGTCAATCCCAATGACCCGATGGTGAAGAGCTCCAATACGAAAGTGTCGCAAGTGTTGACTCTCTCGGGAGAAATTGATCCAGTCACGGGGAAAATTCACACAGAGTGGGGCCACATCGATCCCGAAACTTTGGATATTGACCCGAAAACGGCGAGGAAGGACCCGGTGACTGGTCAGCTGATTTTGAATTACGCCCAAATCGACTTGAGTCATTTCCCTGACTTGAAAGACACGAAAGTTAAAGTGAAGACGTTCAAAGATGACGATTCGAATGCTTCAAGTGATGATGATTTGAACGAATATGCTGCTGATAATCTCAAGGATATTGCGAATCTCTCGATTAAAACAGCGAAGTCGCCAACGACGCCAGTGATTGTCAAGACGACGACGAAACAAATTGTGACAAAAGATAAGGATGGGGTCACGCAGAATATTGAAGAGAGGGTGGAAGATGGACGGACGGGAGAAATCACGGTTTCGACACAAGTTAATAAGGTAATTATTGTTTAATTTAAAATTGCTTGCTGTTACAATTTTTTTTACTATATTATTTTTGATTTTTTTTGAGTCGAGGCAGGGTGTTTTTTTTTAAATAATACATAATGGCTATTTAAAAAAAAAGCTTTTGTTTAAAAAAAGTAGAAGTCTAAGAAGAAAAAAAGTATATAAGAGAATGACACTATTTGTTGCATAATAAAAAAGTCACAGAAATGAATAAATCTGGAAACTAAAAGTTTGAGAACAAAATATTAAATTATTAATAAAAATCAATCGCATTGGCTCAAATTTGATTTGCGACATTCTAAGCACGCTAAATAAAAGCTTTTAATCGTAAAATTATGGCGGATTGAAACACCCTGTTGGGGAGAGATCAGTCAATTAATATTTTTTGTTTTTATTACAGTTACATGCAATTGCAGTGCTTTTATTTTTCATTTGTTTTTTTATTTCATATTCATTCACGTCTGGCTGATGTTTTATATAAATAATCACTTTTCTATTTTTTTATGTATTTTTTTTATAAATAAGAACTTTAAAGAAATTTAATATTAGCTTTAAATTTTAGCGATTAATATTTTCAACATTAAGATAAAGACTGTACAAATTTATATTTAATAAATTGATTTATGTAAAAACACAGGATAAAATGATGAATTTTGTGTAACGATAGCTTCCATTTATTCACTACAATTTTAATATACCCGTTTTCTATTTTACTTATTTACTTTTTTGTTTAATATTAATTTTATATTACTTATATTTTGTCACTGAAATACAAATAACTCAATGCATTTACAGCGCGTAATAAAATATTGTAAACTGATTATAGTCATAAACCATTGTCCAAAAAAATATTTTTTGTGGGTGCAACCAAGGAGGTTAGATCTAACCTCCTTGGGGTGCAACACTTCTAATGTCACTGAGTAGGTATATTTTCATAAGATTTGGGATATTTGAGATGTTTTTATAAAATAAATAATTAACATTTACCATTGCTAAAAAATAATTTATTTAATAGAAACAATGCGAAAAGGCAAAGTTCTTTTTTAATAATAACATTCATTTTTTAAAGAAATTAAGCTATGTTTAACTTCTTAAAAATTTGAAGATAACTATGTCGAGTATTTTACAATAAATCCATATACAGTAGAATCTACTTATAATGACATGCAAAGGACGTCAAGGAATATTTAAAAAAATTATTACCTAGGATATAAAGAATATCACAACAGACGTTGATGTCGATTTGAATCGACAAACGAGGATTTTAAGACATCTAAGGTTGATATGACATTGTTACATTCGCCGTATGTTAAAGATTTTATCTGTTTCTGTTGACTGATTAAAGCTTAATTTATAAAATTGACAAATTGTTTTGTAAAATTGGCGTATTTATCTGTAAACCTTAACAATACCGATATGATTGATTAGGCACAATAGCAAACCTGTAACGAAGGATTTAACGAACAGAAACAGGTAAAAAGTAAAAACTAAGTTATCTGTTTTTAGCTTGTGTTGGATTTTTTTTTAGTAAAACCGATTATTTCATTATTTCCACTTAAATCATTATTATTTAATAGGAGTGAGGCAACAAACAATGTACATATTTCTTAAATAAAATAACATCCTAATTTTGAAATAAATTAGTAAGAAATCACCAAGACAATAATTTTTGGTATGACGTCATAGCACCTTGATTAACTCAAAAATTCCCATGATTATGTTTCATTTCTTTCTTAAATCTAAAATTGCAAAACTTATCATTTTGTGTTAAATTATTTTGTTTTATTTTCCTTATTTTTTGTTATTATTTACGTTAATAAGGCCGATGCACCCCTCGATGATGGTAAATCACCCTTCGTTACTGCCCGTGCTGTAACGACACGTACTGCTACAACGCATGAAGATCTAGGCACTAACGCACGCACTCAACAACTTGAAGAAAAAACCGTGGCCCATTCGATGACATCAAGTGCTACAAGACAAGAACAACGCACAGTTACCCAGGAAGTAAAAACTACCAGTACTGTTGTTAGCGGAGATCAGGTTATTATTATTATTTTTTTGTTTTTTTTTGTGATTTTAACACACCTAATCAGTGTGTCTCCATCGAAGATCATCATCGATTTATTTTAACTTTATGTTTGCTTTCTTTCACTACTTTTTTTCTTATCTTGCATGGCTTTTAGCTGGGCAGACGAGATAGTGTTAGCTCGACTAGTTCAGGTGATTCAGGCACACCAATTGATCCACCAGATGATCCAAATCATCCCTATTACAACAGTAATGTCTACAAGGTACGTCAGTGATATGATTTTTAAATAAAATTGGAGTAAGTAAGCACGTGACACATAGATTGTTTTTTGTGTAGATAGACTTGTTGTGGCATGAAAAATGGTAGGATAAAAATGATCATTGCTTATCAATCGACCATATTTTAACACATTGCTGTTGCAACAACCACATCACACACTGACTGACACACTTTTGTTTCTTTTTCAAACACCAATCACACACTAGAATTTTTTTTATTTAGTTTTAATTGAATTTTTTCGATTCAGGACGCTCCTGGAGGTATTGTACAAACAGAAAGTGTGGTATACAGTGGGGACCCAACAATACATCACACAAGTACCACTTCTGTGCCAGTTGTTGCAACTGAAGCAAGGAAAGTGCATTTGACTTCTGATGATGGCAACTACAGTGCGACTGGTGAAATTGTGAGCTCTCAGACTATCAGTTCTAAGACTAGAACTGTTGAAACAATTACTGTAAGTTTTTTTTTTTAATTGAGAATTGCACGACAAAATCAATGAGAGACGAATATTACGACTTGTTTATAAGGAAATACAAAATTTGCTTAGAAATCTTTTCTAGAAACAAGTTAAAAGAAATAATTTAATATTTTATTTAGTGTCCTAGGAGTTTATTGATCAATAAACAATATTGTACATAAATTTTTTTAGTACAAAATTAATTATCTGTCATGCAATTCTTCTGTTGAATACCACACGAACTTGGATTCATTTCCAGGAATTATTTCTCTAAACATGTTTTTGAAATGCGGCAAAATACTTGTGATATTATAACTGATATTTTTTTAGTATAAAACGGAACGTGATGGTGTGGTGGAGACAAGAGTTGAGCAGAAAATAACAATTCAGTCGGATGGAGATCCGATCGACCATGACAGGGCCCTAGCTGAAGCCATCCAAGAAGCCACAGCTATGAATCCAGACATGACGGTTGAAAAAATAGAAATTCAGCAGCAAGCAGCACAACCGCCACAATAAACGATGGTAAACCTCAAATTTCAATTTTCGGTTTTGATCTACTGAAAATTTTTAGATTTTTCAACGTAAAAGGCTTTAAAAAACTGCCGGAATTTTTTTCAATTTATTATTAGCTTTGCTTCATGATCTGTATTAGTGTTTGCATTCAAGAAAAAACCTGAATCTGGCCTCTTGTGTATTATAAAATATTTATAATTTAGATGTAAGTTGTTTTTTTTCTGTGAGTCACATCACAGTTCTTTTTGCTTGGTGTGTGGTCACTCTTTTATTAATCTACTCACTTTATTTTGTTTGTTTTATTTATTTAGTGGATGTATTGTAAACTGAAAGTGGATTAAACTGCAATAAAAAAGTGCTTTTGAGGTATACAAAATTTTGGGGATTAAAAAAAATTACTAAATTCAAATGTGTTCAAGAGAAATTATTTAAAATTAGCCCTCACATTCCATAATGTTGTATATTTAAAATATATATAAGCTAACGACGCATTGAGTATAAATTGTGGATATTATACTGAAAAATGTATTTGTTGTGTATTAAAAAATTTTATGTATTGTTTTTCAAACGTGCAAGCTATATTGTAATGAAGGGGCCCATACTGTCCGTTTTAGCGACAATAATCGCGGATATCAGTCACTATATTGTATGTTGCTTTTATTAATATTCAATGTATATTCCATGACATTAAATGTTCATTTTAAGTTGTTTTTGGTCCCTTTTCTCTTCCAATAAACAAACTGGGAACATTTGCCTTGCATTTTTATTGTCCAAATTTTCTTAGCTATTTAACTTTTAAGATATTATTTTGCATCATAATATAAGCTATTTTAGTTAGGAAATAAGAAAAATTAATACTTTACTAACTCAAGTCGTAAAATCTCTGATCTGAAAATCTGTCTTATTGTAAATATTTATTTTCTAAATTTATATGAATACTTTAGTATCGCTTAATTTCGTTTTATTGTATTTCTAGCATTAATATGCATTACTTTTTATTGAAATAAACATGCTATTCTTGATGTAAACATCAAGATAAGCTATTAGTTTATAAAATGTTTTCATTAATACAAACCTAGCAGCTCTAGATTTTGTCAAATCGTAAAAACGGTTATTCTTGAAACCTAAACCTTATTGTAAATATCGCTAATTTCTAAATTTATATGAATACTTGATATTGCTTTAATTTCATTTTATTGCATCTCTAGCAGTTAAGATAATAGTTGTTTTTACGTATTGTTTTAATTTTTTATTTAATTAATAAATATGTTTCAAAAATAAATGTCCTAATCTTTACTTGCACTCCCAACTTTACAAATAAAATAGAAAATTATATGATTCTTACATAACAAATGACTATATAAGTTTCTTTCTTCTATTAATTTTTTTAACTGCTTCTTTTGTACTTTCTATTCTTTCTTGACTTTTGATATTTCTCGTTTTGCTAATGTTGTCATTCTTATGTACTTGTCCTTTTTTGTATTTTGAGAGTGTTCTTTATTGAACTATTCCTTATTTTTCTTCTTTTTTTATTTCTGTTGCAATATATTCCATGGCTTTCCTTATTTCTTATTCTCTTAATCTTATTATATCATTGCTTTCGAAAATATTTTGTCATTTTTCTTCTTGGATTTGTTAGAACCTTCCTTTTTATGTTTGTTCCAACAAAAGGTCATAACAGTTCATAAGAATTAAAAAAAGATATAAGACTGAGTTAACAAATCATATTAAGTTTTTATTTTACAATCAATATGACGCATCTTTACAAAACTATATATAGCAAATAAAATATTTTTAAGATTTATGAGCTATTATTAAAACAATGTAATGGTAAATTATAAAACATAAATTCACTTGAAACAATATAATAAATAATATTTTATAATACATTGAAATGTTAGCAAACAGTCGCTAGTATTGGGGAATTATCATTAGTCCAATGTAATATTGACTGTTGACTCACTAGTGTCCAAACATAAGGTATGAAAAATTCTTCAGGTTGGTCTTCCTCCACATACTTAAATTTCAAATCGGGAAATTTCTACAAATTCCAAATTAACAACCGAGTTAATTTCCTACCACCACAAACCTTTAACTTGTCTTTAGGCCAACGCTTAGCACCTTGTTGAATGACACTAAGAACCTGATAAGCATCAACTTCATTCTGCTGCGTTTTATCATCCAGTAAATTCGAAAAATATTTAATAATAATATCAATATTTTGAATTATATCTTGAAACGCTACATTATCCTTAAACGGTTCAAAAATATGCTTATTGTACAAAAGCGTATATACTAAATTTGGATTATTGACCAATTGACTGGAAAGACATGAATTGAAAATTTCCAAAACCATTCTTAACACTTCTTCTAAAACTGTAATATCCTGCTCCATATCATCACCATCCTGAGACACTGTGATAGCATACTCTGTTGCCTCACTTTTCCCGTTTAATAACTTCATTGATAACTTCTGGTAACGTTTGGCTAAAGTCTCAAATAAGGACACTAAACGCTGGCTAACATAAGGATGCAAATCTCTGAATTGTGCAGACATATTCGCCAATGCTGCCAAACAATTTGTGTGTAAGTATTTATCACGCATTTTCAACATATTGTATTGTACTGTCCTTATCACCACCAACACCAACAAGCCGCCCAAGGACACCTCAGTTAGGGTTCTTTCCGTATACCATACGATATTTTTCAATTTCTGAAAATGTATATATCTCTATTTCTTTTACTAGTCACCATATACCTCCCATCACAAGGCAATGCGTTTAAGTCATCATGTGACATCAGTTGTGTGGCAAATAACGAGGATAAAGACAAATGTAATATTGTTATTAGCCGACGTTTCGCATTTATTTAATTAAAGTTTCTTCAGGAATTAACTCGCTATCGCTAAATAAATTCGTTCATTTTTCTCTAAACATGTGATTAGGAAAAATAAACGAATTTATTTAACAATTGAACTAAAAGTCCTGAAGAAGCTTTAATTAACTAAAAGGAAAACGTCGGCAAAAATACAACAGTTATTACATTGTCCCTTATCTTATTAAAAGAGGACAACTAATAAAAATAGTTAATTTGTCACAGTGATGACATAAACGCATAATTTTGTGGCAGAAGATAATTATTTTCTTACAATTTCATGAATGGATTTATTGAAAGAGTCATCTTCACTTAAAATCAAGAGAATTATAAGTGACATGTAGATATGATGTGAATTACTATTGGGGGCGTTGTACAAAGTCTTTAAAATTGGAATAATCTAAAAAAAATTACGTAAAACATTTTTAAAATAAAATCGCGTAAGGTACTACCAAATGATCTAAATCCGTTCTACTTAATAAAAATGCCCTAAATGAATCATTTCTATGAATTAATAAATAAAGTAGTAATGTCGTCACGTCTCCAGATGCTTTTTTACAAATTGTTGCATAAAGAGCATTGTAATCTATTCTTGAAAAAATATTTGCTTGCATTGGGGCAATTGGATTATTGTCTGCAAAAAGAGGTATTAATATTTTATACCAAATGATTAAAAAAATCTAATCGAAGTATAACAAGACAAAATTAAGCTCATTTGAACACTGTCACGTGTTACAATTAAATACGTAACTTCTATTGGAGCTGGTACGTCACCTGGTGTAAAATGGTGAATGTATACGAAGTCTACGTTAAATTATAAGCCAACATCCAGTTCATGACCTTTACGGTGACGTCACAAACGTTGAAAAATAGTAAAGCAAAGAAAATGAAATTTTTCTGGCAAAGAAGTTTTTAAAACGAACAAAAAATACTGCGCAAACGGTCAAAGATACAAAAAAAAGTTATAGAAAAAGTTGGAGAGAATCAACATTTTATAAAAACAGAGCTATTAACAAAATGCAATACGTGTTGTATTCCTGGGGTTTACAACTACTAGGACACAATTCTCTGCAAAGTTTATTTCATTCAAAATTATTTTCTTATAGCGTCTATTAAAATATTAAAAAGTATTTCTTTTTTTTATCTACTTCCCAGTTCTTCCGCATTAAAATCTTATTTTTTTAGAGCCGTAATATTAACAACTCTAATAGCAATATGTTTATAATATTCAGTTTAAGAAAGAAATTACAATAAATTTAAATCAATAAAAACTAGATAAAGTAAACGCTTTATATACTGAAATTTGAAAAGAGTTGTTAGACTCTCTTCTTTAAACGTTTATAATGCCTAAATTATTAGAGATACAAATACCCCGTCGCAAACTTTATTATGGAAAATTTAATTTTCACCAAGTTTTTTCTACAACATTTTTTTGTACATCGAGTTTGTGTAGCGTTTTAAAATAAAGCCAACAATACATAATTTTTAAACTTTCGGTATATATTCTTTTAATTTAATCCAGAAACTTTTTTAATTCTAAATGTAGTGCCTTCAGAATTGATATCAACAAACGTGACAAAGGAGATCGTTCCCATCTTATGGAAATCTAATGACCACTTAAATCGTGTTTTTTTTATAAATCGATAGCGCTTGAAATGAGGAGCAATTGTTATCATTGCGCCAACTTTGTAGCTCTTCAAATAAATGGTTCTTTAAAAATTAAAAAAATAAAAACGGCAAATACAAAATGCATTGGTAAGAGTGAGAGCAAGTGAGGCCAGACAAATCGAGAGGTAGGATTGTTTGGAAGTCTATAAATCATAAAATGATTGGTTCTGACCGTAATAATAGTAATAAGTTTAACGCCATGGGAGGTGTATTACGGTTTGGGGCCCTTCAGATAATATGTACCTACAGGCCCAAGGGTCCACCGACTTAATCCCCATAAATAACAAGTAAGAGTTTTATAAACTCGGTGACAAAAGTCATTTGAACTTTAAATTAATCTAGCCACTTTATTTGAAGAACTACAAATGGGGCGCAATGATACCAATATTACCAATTGCTCCTTATTTCAAGAGCTATCGATTGAGTGGTCATTAAAATTCCATAAGGTGGGAACGATCTCCTTTGCTCATAAAATGTAATCATACAACATGGAAATGTTGCTAAATAATAACCTTTGACCATCTTTTGCTTTAACTAAAATGTGATCAAACATTTGATAACGATTTTTAATTTTTTTGTCACGTGGCTTCGCTATTTCTGAAGACACCATTTTAAGAATTTAATTCTTCAAATGGCTGTATTTTTTATTCGTTTAGAAATTATATTAATACGGAATTTTAACTTATCATGCTTCATGGCTTTGACGACGTTTGTGACGTCATAATTTCTAGATCAGGCTTGAACTCTCGTAAGCTTCGATGTATTTACAGCCAAAAATTAACCAACTGTGTTTTTGGACATGCGACAGTAGTTAAGACAAAACTAGAGTCATTAGAAAATCATCAAAATGACATCCAGGGTCTTTACAATGAACAAATGCAACACGCGCTCTATTGGTGGAACTGGAACTAGTGAACACGTGCATTCTCGAAGTTAAAAACTATAAAAGTCAATGCAAATCGACAGTTTGAGTTTTCTTTCTTAACAGGAAAAAATCAGCAAAGTAGCTGACATCTGGTGCCAAGCGGTGAATTGTTCTAATAGGGAAAACAATATAGATATAACGAAAATAAAAATATAAACTCACGGCAGATACTCAAAATATATTCTTCAAAATTAAAGCAGCACATAATCTAAGATTTACTGTTTGAATGTGTCCCATTACAAAAAAATTTACCATGTACATGCTTTATCTTAATCAAAATCGCATTTCTTATGTTCAGCAGTTCCAGATTTCATCACCAGAGTGCGTACCTCTCCTTGTTAATTGTCAATACTACTTCAATTAATATTTTTTCATTCAATCAATAAACTAAAAATTACCGGCACTGTTCATACATAAAAATAGACTATTCCTATAAGGGTTATTCTTCGTGGTCCAATGATGCACTAATACTAAAACTAAAAGCAGACTTTGTGTGGCTAGAGGTACTTCTTGATAATCACTGGTTTCAGACATTGCCACTTCATCACTTTTCCTACTAAAGGTCAAAAATGACCACAATTCTGCTGCAATTCCCAACACTAGACTGTGTCCAGTATTGGCTCCAAATCCCACAGGAACCTTCTCCTGTTTCATATAATTAGTTAACAAACATTTGATAAGCAAAGGGGCGTGTGTGTTATGTTTGCCCCTCATTATAAGTCTGTAAATATTGCTTTGGTCTGATTTTCGTCCTGAATGTAATGTCACTGATAAAAAAATTAAAAGCGTGGTTATGGCCTCTAAGTGAACACCATAAGTCGAGTCTGTGACCTCAACATCGACTATTATTTTAACTAAAGAGTCGATAAATCTCTCAAGTCTTGTGCCATTGCAGTTCACTTCAACTTGCTCTATTAGCTCTTCTTCTGTGACTGTTTCGCAGAGAAACTTGAGGATGCAACGGATTATAAACAGAATATTGAACAGCTGCCAAATAAATAAACTTCTAAAATACAGAAGATAGATGGGAAGTACAAAAATGGGGGGCTATTACGCGTCGGTGTTTGTGGCAGTCAGAAGCTCGGTAGCTCGTGAAAGAAAAACGTCAATGATTGAACCCAGGTTTCCTGAGGTGGGGTTATTTTTTAGCAGCAACTGGCAAAGGTTCTCGATTTTTGATTCTAAAGCAAGCTGGTCATTACTAAAATAAATTTAAAGAGTTTTTCTCTGGTATAAGTGATAAACTCTAACCTTGTCATTGGCGGCGAAATGTTAAAAGCCACGAATCGGTTCCAAAAGGGGTCATTTTGAGATATGGGCTGGCTACTTACAAATTTCAGTAAATAATCATTCGTGGACAAATCCAAATTTTTACTAACTGCAGTACCCATTTCTGGAACAAGACAGTATTATATTTGACCTAATTTTAGTCACACTTCTCACTTTTTACTATCAATTTTAATTTACAACGTATACAAATCCCATTTTTCAATAAATTTCCTAAGACATAACCTTATCGTAAAAAGTAAACACGTCACCTGTCAAATGACATTTCAATTCAAATAACGACGCCACTGTAAAACCATCAACTTCAAAACAATAGATGGCGGAAACACAAAACACCAGAAAAAACTTTTTTTTTAAATATAATAACAAAAACAGGCAGATATGTGTGTATATTATTGATTTAACTCAAAAAACACATGTTTTAGAATTTCCACACATTTATTGACGTAATGATAAACGTTAAATTTAATACTCGCTGTTAAATATTCGCGTAAATATTTATTTGGAGAAACAAATTATTTTAAACAAATTAATGTTAAATGAACAACGTTAGTAACAAAGTGGAACATTTTATTCTACGCAAAACCTACTGTCGCAGATTTCTTTAACTAAATACAAAATTAGATACTATGCGTGACAATAAATTTGGGACATAATTTTGAAACGAGGAGCAAGTGGTAACTCATAAGCAAAAATTAAGAACACCAGACTACCAGAATGACAACAAATAACAAATTTTTTTAGATTACCTTAGATTACAAAATATTTTAAAAAACTACCAATGATTTCCACTGTAAAAATCAAAAATACTTTTCAATTAAAATTCCCAACATTTTAATATTGATACCAAAAATGTCCGGATTTATTGAATAAAACTATTGATTTTATTAGCATGTGTTCATTACAACGATAAGCGACAAACTGAATAAAATGAGTAAGAATATTAATAAATACATACATAAAAATACATAAATTTGGTCACGTATTCACAAAAAACAATTAATCATACAAATACGACTCTTTACGTATTTTTTTTAATGTTGAATTCGTAACGGTGTTTTGTAACAAATCTATAACAGGAGGCTCTAAGAAAATTCTGCAACCGGCAAAAAAAGACATGTTTTACGGTCTCTACATCAATAATATAATTTATGTAATTAGTTACAAAATCATAACACTTTTTGCAGGGCAGGGTTCTATGGCCGAGACAGTATGTAAATTTTTTTTCTGAGCTTGGACCATATCAATGGACTTTTCGTACTCGACGTTTTGTCAACCATTTAGCTTCTTCAAGAGTGTAGTGACAACCTGACAACTGGATGGAGATGGAGATGTACTCAACTGCTGTTGAATTGGTTGGCGAAGCGTCGAGTACGAAACTCCATTAATACGGTCAATTCCCGTAAGAAAAAAGTCAAATTGTCATTTTGTATTACTAGTTACGTAATAAAGAACGTTTGACAACAGAAATGGCATACCTATTAAAATTGTTGCTTTTAACTGAATTAGTAATAATCACATATTTAAAAATATATATATTCTTGCTTTCCAATATGCTATAAATTGCTCAGACTACCAAAGAATACCTATACCGGGTAAATCAAGTTATATCCGCACCACAAAAACACGTCTTAAAGCACGGAAAAAAAATTATGAAATTTATACAGGATGATTTTATATTTGCTCCCGCCCGATATTACAAAAATAGGCAACACGTTATACAAACAATAAGCAACTTTGGAAAAACTACAAATGATCCAAATGAACTGATTTTGGAAGCACTGTCAAAGGTATTGTCTACAATGTTGACATTAATTCACGACCCTTTATCCTTTATGCCTTAATTTTGAAAATAAAATTTAAAAAAACTAACAAAGAATAATGTGTTGCCTATTTTTGGAGTTTCGGGTGAGAGCAAATAAAAAAATCACCCTATATATTACACTTAATTGATATCCAATCTACATTTAAAAATTTTTTTTTACTCTAGCAATTTATTTGACTCATAAAACTGAAGAAAAGTGATTTCGGGAAAAAATTTTACGTCCTGTTTTTTACATCAACTGATCAAAAATGTTTAGCAAAATCAATCTGCAAAATTTACTATTAAAAAAATGTTAGATTTTAATTAAAACTTATTTTTACATTATTTATCAAATATTTTAATCTAATTTATGACTTGATAAGTTGGAGTAGTAATAAATCCCCGGTTTAACACTCTAACAATTGAAGTAGATTTACCTAAAAATTTGTTACCAGCTGCCTTAACCGTCAAGTCTCCACAATAATCGTGTGCCAAAATGAATTACAAATCAGTACCACTTAATTAGTCAAAAAATAATAAATAATGTGCTAACGGAGTTCGAAAATTGGTTGTATTATTACTAAGAAACGGAAGGACGGTAATTTGAACATTTAGTTTAGTAATTCTGTTAAAAATTGCGTCTATTTTGAAAAATTCAATAAAACATTTAAATTGGTTAAATTTCTGAAAATTTTTATTTTAGACTCTTCGAATTTTATACTACTGTTATTCGCAGAAAAAAAGTAGTTTCAAAATTCAACACCAAAAATAGGGGTTGCTATTTAAAAAAATTATTAATTACGTCACAGCAAAAAAACAAGTTGGTCAAAAAAATTTGGAAACCAGTGAAAAACGTGTGCAATAAAAAAATAAAATCCACCTGTTTGGCGTTTTTCTAAAAAAACATTAACTTAGAAAATATGAATTTTACTCCATACTTTTATGTCACTCATACTTACTTTATGTATTTATAAATTACCATAAAACCACTATGTATGAAAGTATCGAAATTTACTAGAAAAAGTTATTAGATTAGGTAATTAGTATGTAATCTTTGTAATCGGTAGCAATCTAATTAAAATAATGGTAATCTCTAAGTAATTTAATTTTTAAGGGGTAATGTTAAAAAAATTGCTAATTTGGTGGTAGTCTCACGGTAATTCAAGTAGTAATCCTATCAACAATCTGATGTCATTCTTTTCTTTTGGACTTTTTGGTATATTTTTTATACCAAAACATTGTATAAATTTGGCATAAAAGCTACTGTGAGTTTGAAGCTTAATTAACGTCAAAATTGACAAGAAAATGTGGTTTATTTTACTAGTCGGTGTCAGAATGTGATGTTCCAAATTTTTTGTTGCAATTTGTATTTTCACTGTTAACATAATTTTTAATTGTTTAGAAAAATTACTAGATTAATTAAAAAAAGACAATAAAAATCTTTGTGATTAAGATAGTGCAGTTTTTCCCAAAAATTAGTTGAAAAAAAATGGCAGTGGTCGTGTAATCATCACCAGAGAACAATTGTTCTCTGTCATCACTAACGAAACAGCAGTACTGCAACATCAGGGGCTGCGTTCAGGAAGTTCACCCGGGTGAAAAAGTTATACTAAAGGTAACCCCGTGTCGTTCATAAACTTCATAGGGGAACTGTTTTACCCAAACGTCAATCGTTCAGAAAGATAAATAGTAATCACCCAAAGGTTACCCAAATCACCCTGCAGAGAGACATGGTTAAAAATTATTTTGTATTATTTTCTGCGCAAAACGAATTTTCAACAAGAGTGATCATATGAATTATGTATACAAAATTATTTTGTCATTAATTAAATTAAAATTAAATGAATAAAGCAAAATGAAAATAAAGCTAAATAAAGCAAAGCTAAATTTTATTTTAAGATTTGCACAGAAGATTGAAAACACAATAAAAATGAAATAAAGAATAACTTTTTTTAAGTCAATAAATTAATTAAAGAAAATTGAAAAATTGATAATTAAAGCGAAATAAATAAAATTAATAATTAAATTAAATAAAAATAAAAAAATTAAAATAACAATCCCCTATATTTACCCCTAATTTACCTACAAGCGTTCAGAAAAGTTTTTCCCTTAGAGTGAACCTAGAGTGGGTAAACACTTTCCTGGGTGAAAATCACCTTACCTTTACCCGAGCGTTTCAGAACGCTGCCCAGCCATATTTAGAGTAAAAATTTTGGCGGGAACATACGAATTTCAAAACGCTGGATTTAATAAGGGAATTTATGAGGTTTTATCAATTTTTACATTGATAACTAATCTATAAAAATTTATGAAATCTGTCGTAAAATCCAACATTCAAAATTTGAATATTCTCGTCTGAATTTTTATTCTAAAAAATGGTGGACGTTGCGGTACTGTATGTTTATTTAGTAACTGTACAGTCGTGCTATGTCAAGTGAACAGGTACTTTTTTTTTAAATTGAACCATTGTAATTAGTATTTTAAAGCAATTTTATAAGGACATACCGGAAATATTTTTGTTGAAAAAAGTTTTTGTAAATACAACGCCATGTGCCCCTGCCTTTCCTCCGCCACTGTGTGAAAAAATGTGTTTGTGCAGCGCATGCGCAAAAATGGTTATTAGAACACATGTGCATCCTTTTTTTCAAGTTTTAAAATGTGGGGAAAGAAGATAGATGATGTAAAAGCGTGCTGCGCTTATTTCGTGTATGGGACAATCATCGCCGCCTGTCAAAGAACAATATGGCAGTGGTAAAGCAATAATTTTTGTAAAATTTTTGGCAAGTTTTGTGAGTGCGAATTGGTGATAGACGTGCGCGTGAATTTTTTTGACTTGTGTGAATTTGATGGTGATGAGTGGGATGCTCCCGTCGTTCACACCGCCCGTCGTAAAGCGATTATTGGGATGGAAAAAAGGCACTGACGCCGATGACAGATGGTGCGAGAAGGCCGTAAAGAGTTTGGTGAAGAAATTAAAAAAATCGGGGGCTTTGGAGGAGCTCGAAAGGGCGATTTCGTCGCAAAATCATAATACGAAATGCGTCACAATTCCTAGGTGAGTTTTGGGCCTCGCTGTCTGCTCATGCACCAAGTTTAAGGTCATAGGTATTATGGATTTGTTTAGATCCCCTCACCGCGCCACGTCTGGCTTGCGACCTACCCTAAATGTCTGCAAAATGTGCTGGTTGGGCCCACTCATACCACTTTTGCCCAAATTGCGCAATTTTATTTACAGCTTCCTACCCCATCAATCACGCACTTTATTCGCTCGAAACGCGTTGACGACGAGATTTCTCCTTTTATTATTTTTAACTTGCATTTAATCACGCTGATTTATTGATCATTTGTAGAGTTCGACCGGCTGCGGAATTAGGCAACGTCCAGCAACAGAGAAAAGGATTGCCCCACGTTATCTATTGCCGGCTATGGAGATGGCCAGAATTGCAGTCGCACCATGAGCTTAGGCCTCTGGATAACTGCGAATATGCCTACACTTTAAAAAAGGAAGAAGTCTGTGTCAACCCATACCATTATACCAGAATCGAAAGCCCAGGTATTTTTTATTTTATATCAGAATTTTCTAAACAAAAAACTAGTACTGGTAATGCAAGATGAATTGCTGGTAATGAATCCTTTAGGGACTTTAACGTATGAACGAGTTTTACAATACTGAAATTTCATAAGTACATTAGTGATAATCTCTTCAGATTGTTTCTTGTAAAACCATTAGAAGCATAATGTATAGGGTGTCTCAAAAAATTTCCTGAGCTAATGGGCGAAGATAATATCCCAAAGCGACCTCTGTACCAAATTTTAGGTACCTGGGATATGAGTACTGTCAGATAAATATAATAAAACATATTTATTACATCTGTGAGTTTGTTAAAAGCACAGCCATCTGAATGAAATTTTTTGAAATTGCCGTTTATAACATTTGCTCACTTAGAGAGATCTTCGCATGGCGCTGCTAACATCGGCTTTCCTTCAAATCTGTCAAAACTGAAAATTGTGACATATATAATATGACAAATATTTGACATATTTGAATTTTGCTTTTGACAGATTTCAGATATTGAAGGTTGAAGGAATGCCGATGTTAGCAGCGCCATCGAGAGATCTCTCTAATTAAGTGAGCAAATGAACAGGCTGTTATAAATATCAATTTAAAAAAAAAATCATTCAGACTGTGGTTAAAAGTTTATCTCATCTTTTCTCAAAAACTAGTTATCACATCAACTTTAGGGTTTGTCATTAAAAAACTGTTTTCTATGCATGTGAATTTTTTCAGAATTTTTCTAATATTCCTTTTAATGAATATTAAGTCGTTGAAAAAAATATAAAATTTACATAATTTCTAGCTTCTTTGTCCCACCCACTTTCTTGGAAAAAATGGCGTATTTACTCAATGTCTTGAATTAAAATTTTTACTGAAAATGAGAGTTGATCGGTTTTTACTCATTTTTTTTTACTGTGTAAGTACATAAGTATTGTCACTAAATCGACAAATTGAACTTTATTATTATTTTTTTTTTGAATTTTTCTACATTAAATAAGACGCCATTATTCCCAAGGAAGTGGGTGGGACGAAGAAACTGGAGGGCAGATGTCTAACCTATTGTCGAGTAACCTGACATTGTTGCTTCAAAATAGATCTTACAAAACGAATGAACTTCATTATTTTTTGTGATTATCTACATTTTTATTGAAATATTTTTTTCACATGTCATCGTGTCATTTAGAGTGACATTAAAAATAATGTAAATTTTATATTTTTTTCAACGAATTAATATTCATTAGAAGGAATATTAGAAAAATTCTGAAAAAATCACATGCGTAGAGAAAAAAAAACAAAGTTTTTAATGGCAAACTCTGAAGTTGATATGATACCTAACTAGTTTTTGAGAAAATATGAAATAAACTTTTAACAGACTCACCCTGTATAATAAATATAAAATTAAACATTTACAATTTATAAATATCGTGGTAATAAAGCACTTTTTTTCAAAATAGATTTCAACGTAACGGATTTTGTAATAAGAGACTCAAAAATTATAATGTATTGTATTATAATATTGCAACCGTTTTATTAGATTAGTTTTTTCATAAATTCCACAAAAAATACCAATTAATTTTGGTGATTTTGTCGGATTGCCCAAGTTTATGAGATTTTACAATATTTTTTTTTGGCAAATTGTGAAACGTAAATTATTAAAAAAATGTCTTTAATTTTTTTTTAAACTTTATGTAATGTTTGAAAATAGTATATTATTATACGCCGTGCATAAGACGATGATTGTTGTACGAATGGTTTTGGGCACGACGAGCGAAGCTAGGAGTGCTCAAAAGGAATAAGTGCAGCAATTTATCTTATGCAACAAGTGTAATATAAAACTTTTTATGAAAAAAAGTGAAATTTTGCGCGACATTCATATAAAAGATCTATAATAGTTAAAAGCACCTAAATGAGTATTATAGGTTTTCAAAAGACGCAAATTATAAAAATTAATAAATTGTGATCAAAAACATTCGAAAACTATCAATTTGATTCTTAAAACGACCTGATTCCATTGCTTGTATGAATTTATCAAAGACCTACATTTAAATTTCCGAAGGTGACTTGATAACGAAAGTTTTGAAATACTCTTAAGATTAGATGTTTCTGTCATGGCTGGAAATATGTCCCACAAAATTGAAAATGCATATTAAAAAAATAAATATCAATAAGTGGTTCAAATAATTATCAACGAGTTGAACTACAATGTTTTATGATTTTCCATATATGTAACTAATGTCCCAAAATTAAAGTAACCGAAGTGGACGACACATATTCATAGTTTTTTTTCTGTTACTGTCATGTTAACTGTCACAAATGACAGGGTCCTATAGAGAGTTAAAATATAAACGACATGGATTTGAAAATGTAGCGGATAGCTTAACATGATTGTGTCATTTGTCACTTAATGAATTAATTAAACATGTTTTTACAAATTCATAAAACATTTATGACTGAATCATAGTATGATGACAGAAGACGTGTGTTAAGCTACATCCTACGTTTTTACTTTCATGACACACTACGACGTTTTTATTTGAACGCTCTGTATGTATGGAACAAGTTAAGTGTGTTTTGCAATAGTTGCAATAAAAATAAATCAATTCAAATGTAAAAAATTCTCACAGTTTCATTTAAAAGAACTCTAATTTTTAAACATTACTACGGTGTCTCATTTTTCATGGCTTTTTTAGTTCGATTTTTTAAAATACTCGATATATCAGCCCCTACAAAAGACACTTCTTGTAAAAATTGCTTGGACATTTTTTTAAATTTTGGTATTTATAAAAATGTCAAATGAAATATGATTATCTATGTACATGTTTTTAATTTGGTATATTATACACATAATAAACGTAAATAAAGAAGGAAAATTTTATTGTCATAATTTAGCAAATTCTGACATGTTTTGACTTATTCATTATCATCATTGATTAGCATTTAGAGTTTTAATATTCTAAACCATTTTTTAAAAAAACTTATTGGAATTTTTTCGGGTATAATCGAGGAATTTATTTCCGCTTAGCAGTTTTGATAGACGAAATACTTCAAAAACGAATTTCTTTCGAGTTATATAAGCCGGACATTCTTGGAATAATTCTCCAACTTATCTTTTTTAACCTTGACATGTTTGGCTTGTGCCGGTTTGTTTTTATTGTTAAACAAAAAAACCTTATATAATTATTTCAAAATTTATATAATTAACGAATTTCTTGTGTTACTGTTTTTTTGATACTTTTTTTTTACTTTTAATAACCATTAAATGCTATTATTTTCTTGCAGCCCTTCCAGCCATTTTAGTCCCCCGCCATCCACTAAGTGACGAAAACAATTTATTTCCTCATTCTCTAGAAGACCTCAGTACATCAGTACCAGAAAACACTTCATTTCCCCATAATCCAAATAGTTTAGGGTAATTTACCATTCCCATAAAAAAAAATCCCAGTTAACAAGTTTTTCCAGTTTGCATATGCAACATTCTGGAGGATACATGGATGCAGTTGGTTTATGCCCAAATGGTGCTCCTGCTAATATGGAATCTCCACATAACGCAGCACCTCCTACTGAAACTCCACCTCCTGGTTATATGTCCGAAGATGGTGATCCCATCGACCCTAATGACAACATGAGCATGTCAAGGATAACTCCTAGTCCTCCCGTTGATGCCCAACCTGTATTATATTGTGAACCTGCATTTTGGTGTAGTATCAGTTACTACGAATTAAACACAAGGGTAGGAGAAACGTTTCATGCGAGCCAACCGTCAATCACGGTGGATGGGTTCACAGACCCCAGCAATTCAGAAAGGTTACCATATAACGCTGATTATTACAATTATTATATTGATGTTTTTTCTGTGTTCAGATAACTATTTTCTTACTCGGTTATGTATTATACTAATTGCTAATTCTTGTTATTAGGTTTTGTTTGGGGTTGTTATCTAATGTAAATCGTAATACTGTCGTGGAGCAAACTCGGCGACATATAGGAAAGGGTGTAAGACTTTATTATATAGGTAATTAAAAAAAATGAAATGATTCAAAAAAGTAATATTGCCTTTGAAGGTGGTGAAGTTTTTGCTGAATGTTTGAGCGATTCCAGCATTTTTGTGCAGTCACCTAACTGTAATCAGAGGTATGGTTGGCATCCAGCCACAGTATGCAAAATTCCTCCAGGTCAGGTCAAGTCATATAAAATTCAAATATTTACAAAATATTTCAGGTTGCAATTTAAAAATTTTTAATAACCAAGAATTCGCAGCTCTTTTGTCTCAATCAGTAAGTCAAGGATTTGAAGCAGTGTATCAGTTGACGAGGATGTGCACGATAAGAATGTCATTTGTTAAAGGTTGGGGGGCGGAGTATAGGTATGTCTAACAATAAAATTTCTTTGATTTATTTTTCCCCAATCAGGCGACAGACAGTAACTTCAACACCGTGTTGGATCGAACTTCATTTAAATGGACCTCTTCAGTGGTTAGACCGTGTCCTAACCCAAATGGGTTCACCTCGGTTACCATGCAGTTCTATGTCGTAAAGTACTGAGTGAAAGGTGTGTCAAAAAACGGTTTCAGTCATAACTCAGCTATTATTTTCGTTGGAAAAAATTGTTGTAAATCAAATTACGTCTTTTGGGTGATATAAGATTAAAAAAGTGTGGCGATTTTTTTACATATAGTTACTATTTAGCTTTACAAAAAGTTTTATTTTAAATTTAGAGAGATTTATTTTATATTGCTGAGTTTTAAACTGTTGGTGTTGTTAGTGTTGCAAATAACATAGAGCGAAAAAACTCAATTTAGACAGGGACTAATAGCTGTTGGAATTCACAGAACAGAACCACAATAAGCTTATGAAGTGTCTTAAGTTACGCTCAATAAGACTACTTGGATTGAGAAGTTTTTCGCTCACCCAATGTTACGTTTTTGGAGAACTTCGAGGTTTGATGTATTTATGCAAAGATTTTATGTAATATGTAGTGAGCGGAATCAGATATTTTATTTCGAGAGGAGCACGACGATCCATTGGCGTAGTTTGGCAAGTCATTTACTACACATTCGAAAGAAGAATTTCATGGCGTTTGTAATTTCAAATTATTTTTATTGATTACTTAAATTGAAAAAACAATTAAATACATTTTATTAATAAAACTTGTATGTTTCGCCGTTGATAACGTTCTAAGCGGGCGCACGTACAAAGTAATTTCATGTTATAATTGACTCAAGCGTTTACCACGATAACTCATTGCTAAGTCGTGTACCGCTCTCCTCCCAGAAAATATTTCTTTCCGCTCAGTAGTAATATAAGACTGAATTAAGAATTGTGGTAAATGTTAGGCTGTATTTTTATTTTCTCCAGTTAAAAAAATTAATACGTAATTAATGATTTTAATTCTTAGGTATATTTACTTTGGAGATTATATTTATCTTTGTTTTAAGTACACAAATCTTGAAGTTGTTGCTAAAAATGTATATTTTTCCATTATTTTTATATTGGAGATAATTAAGGACATATAAGGCGGGCCTTATATGTAAATTCAGATACAATAAAAATGTCCAGGAATTGGCTAGTCACGGTTTGGAGAACAATACACGTGGAGGCTTTTTTATATTTGACTATACCCTGTAATTCAATTGTTTTTATTAAGGCATGTTGTGGACCTTGAAGTATTAAATGATTGGTTTAAGTCTTAAGTACAAAGTACGTTTGTAGTAATTGCAGGTCACGACATAAATTTGTGTGACAAAATTGGTGCTGCTGAAATTTTTGCAATTTTTTAAATTTAGGTTTGTTGTGCATTTGCAGCAGTAACAACAGTTGTTTTCATACTGTATTGATGGCGTTGTTTTTGTGTGAATTTATATCACATACCGTGATGTTTAGGTTTTATTCAGTAGTGTTTGTTACAGTTTTTTAGCTGATCCATCTTGTGAATTGATGTTATAAGCTCATATTTGTACTATATTATTTTGTTTATTGCATAAGTATAGTTTGTATCTGGCAATTACCAAATTATATGCATTTTACTTGACAAAAAATATATAGCCGTTACTTTACTAAATCTTGGTTTTATTTCTCCCAAATTAAAGCCAAACCAGTACACAGCCACGTGCGTAAAGAATGTCATCCTCATTGATTAAAAAAACCTTTCATGCTCTCTTTATTGAAGGCTATAGAGGGGGCTATTCGTTAAGCACGCGACTGTACATTAAAACACAATTACAAGCTACTTAATCTAAAATAGTGAGAATTAACCAGGGGGCCATTGAAGCTGCCTTCCAGACAGGACGTGTACGTGTAAATGATACACAGACTGGGCCCCAATGGGGCCGTCATTGATCACAATACGAAAACCGTTTTTCAAATTCCTTTTTTGGGCGATTTTTCGAGCCACGACCAACAAGTGACCCAAAAGGGGGCCGTCGTTGTCCTCAGCCTTCGACAATTGAGTAATTGGCTTACGAGGGATTACCAAGAAATGGACGGGGGCTTGCGGGTTGATATCATCAAATGCGACGCACTACAAGAGATTTAACCTTAAAACTAATACAACAAAAGCAAGTACTAACCAAGTTGTCTTCGTAGATAAAATTGCAGGGAATTTCTTTCCGTAAAATCTTCCCAAAAATTGTATCGCCCCCTGATAGGGCCGTTTGGGCTAACTGCACCTCATTCGCCATTTTCCGATAACCGGTGTCGGTAAACAGGAATCTGCAATACCAAGAGGAAACGTCAATTTTGAAATTTGAACTGAAACAGTTTTTCTTCAAGTAATTCAAAATTTGGTTTTTCATATTTCTAAAATCTTGTTGAGATTTGTCTTTTTTTTAGTTTCTGTAACACGGCAACTCCGGTTTATCATATTAATTAATATTTTGGTCTGTCAAGAAAGTGAGGTTATATTCAGATATAAGATAAAAAAGCTAAGTTTATGAACGAAAGGGTAACATATTTATTTTTAATTAAAATAAGGAACACAAGTTTAACACAAAAAAATACAAAATTATACAATACTGGCTGAGTTAATTGGTGCCGGTGGATCCAAACCCGCCATCTCCGCGGACAGTTTCAGTCAATTCCTGTAACGTATCATTAGAAAAAAAAAAACCTTATCTGAAGCCAAAAACCTACTTTAACTTCTTCAATATCAGGATAGTAGATCCTTTCGCAGATTAACTGAGCAATTCGATCCCCAGCCTTGACTTCAAAATCAGTATCAGAGTGGTTAAACAACACCACTTTCAGGATCCCTCTGTAGTCCTCATCGACGACCCCGGCTAAATTTTACCTTACAATCACGCCTCAATTAAAACTCAATCACTCACCCCCAACATCGATGAAATTCTTGACTGCCAGCCCTGATCTGGGGGCGATTCTGCCGTAGCACCCTTCTGGGAGCTGCACCTTGATGCCGGTGTCCACGAGGGCCTTACCTCTGGCGGGAACAGTGCACTCGAAGGCGCTCTTCAGGTCATAACCGGCGGCTTTAATTGAGCCTTTGGTCGGAGCGTAGGCCTCGGGGACCACTTTGGTGTATTTCAAGACAAGACTAGTTGAGGGCATTTTCTTTTCTTCGGATTCTTGGGAGGTAGTGTTCTTAACGGTTGCTTGTGGCGGTGTGGTGAAAATGCCGCGAATTCGGCCAACGAACGGCTCTTTCGCGCCAATTCTTAGCACCTGGCGCAGTGCTACCGGCATCTTACGAAGAGCGGTAGAAAAATACGAAAAAAAGCGGCAAAGACGCGTTTCAAAATGGGCATTACAGGTTGTACACGGAAAGTATGGGAGTCACTGGTATGGGGGTGATTTTATTCAAGTTTTCAGACTTAACCTCAAATTTCTTCAAAGGATTAATTAACAAACTGGTTTTTATCACTATCAGCCCTAGGAAATTTTGAACACTTTATTAATTACCCACTGTGGTTATTTAATAGTTTATTTACAGAATTTAACATATTTTTCAGTTACTGATTGTCTGTCTTAGAACTACATACTTTGGTTATTGCGCAATTTTTGAAGTAGGGATAATCAATGAGCAATAAAGCAGATTTTGGGATAAAGATAGTATCAATTAGTATTTAATCATAGATTTTTATTGGTTATTATGAACACACATGCTCTGTAACAACCTGATAGTGAAAAATACCTAAATTATTCAACATACAAATATTTAGATCTATAAGTACATAAATGACTACAAAATGCCTCTACAGTTATAATAAAATTGGAATGAAGGCACTATAAAACAAAATCTTCAGTTAAAGGATAAACTATAATAAATTAGTTATAAATGCACCCAAAAATCTACTCTGGCCCCCAAATTATCCCGACATAATTAATTTAACAAATTCTTCATAATTAACATTTCCTTGTGAATCCTCTTGTCCTTGCAACAGTTGCTCAACTTCATCATCAGTCAATTTCTCCCCAAGAGTGGTAAGTAGATGACGTAATTCAGCTGAGCTAATGTACCCATTACCATCCTTATCAAAATGACGAAGTCCTTCAATAAAATCATCAGCAGTGTCAGCACTCCTTGACTTGGAGATTTGTTGGTAAATGGGCAAGAAGACTTCAAAGGAGACCCTTTCGTCTGGTTTATGCTGATGGGTGTACTTTTTGACGTCAGATTCTGTAGGGTTTTGCCCCAAGGCTCTCAAGGCGTCCCCGATTTGGGCCACATGGATTTTCCCATCGCCCCTGTTGTCAAAGAGTTGGAAGGCCTCTTGAAACTCTAAAACAAGAATTTAGGTTTGCAAAAATTTGGTTTTGTTACCTTCAACGGAAGTTAGGGTTAGTTTGCTGGGAGGTTCGTAAAGATACATTTCAGTGAGCTGCTGATGAACATCTGCGACTCACGAAATGAAATCTTGGTCACTTTCAAAACAATGCCTTATAAGGATGAAATTGCCAGTATGAATCATTGCTGTGTTGGGGGTGCCCTCCTCTTTTGGTTTTTGGGGGGTTTTACATTGTTATTGGGGTTGAAAATTTAATGCAAGTGAGTGTGTGTAGCAGAAAATCGTTTAAGTGGAAAAATCAGAAGGGAAATAGAGCGAAACTGTACAAATAAGACCGTGATATGTGTAAGGAAGAATGTAAGGCGGGGCTACATAGCCTAGTTTTGCATTTCTCTTTACTTACCGGCCATCTGGTCTTCTGTGTAGTTTGCCTGTAATAAAGTGAGGTGTTCTTTAATTATTTGTCCCACCAAGAAATTGATTAACAGAGAAATTAATTGAAATACTTACCATTTTCGTTTTGCATTCACCTGAATAACTGTCAAATAAAACCAGTTGAATGCACTTCGCGATAGGCAACCAACAATACGGAAAGGCGCCAAATTTAATTCGAAAAAATTACCGAGCTTTATTTAGATTATGTAAACATCTCTTTTAATGGACTTTTGATTTGAACCATAGTTTTTGCTTTTTTAAAGGCCGAAAGGAGACTATTTTAAATTCATCTAAATTTTTTAAAATTGTCCAATTTTTATTATGGAAAAAATTGTAGTTTATAAAATTATACACAATAAGTGTTTCTAGAATTTGTTTCGTAAAATAACAGTCGACCAATAATAGTTATTTACGTAACCAATTATGAAAGAGTGGGGGATCGACAATTTGAGAGAAAAGATGCGGTGTCACAATTAAATGATTTGTGCAGAGTTTATTATTATATTATTTTTGAAAAAACGACACAAGAAAAAAATATGAATGTAGTACCATTCTAATCACAAATGATAGGACAAAAACTTTTTAAAATGAGACATATTTTTTAAGTTAAGTTTTTGAGATAATCGTTGAGAAGTGGCCAAAAGCAATAAAATAAAATTTTTCGGGATCTTGAACGGAGATATTTAGCTTTGAAGTTGCGAACGTCCATAAGAGCCAATGCATTTTCCAATATGTATAATTTTTTTGTGGCAAAACGGCTGCAGAGATTAAATTGAACTTTTACTAAAGGAAAACCTATGTTTTGAAGAATTCAATGATATAAATATCTAGAAAATTTTGGATAATGCCTTTTGCATTGGACAATTTTTGAACAATTTTTACTACTTATATATGTTTAGGGCATAAACCATTATTTCTGAAAAAATCAACCTCTAGTCTTGAAACTCCCACAGAATTACTTTTTAAAGCGTTTTATGCGTTTCGTGCACCCTACTAATAAAAATTTAGGCGAATTAAACAATAATATTTTTTTCATAACGTATTACGTACAAAATTTTTCTTCACTTTGACGAAAAATTAAGTTTTATTGTTGTACTTTATGTAACTCGAGATATTTATTAAAATTTATCATTATGTCACTATTGAGGAAATATGTGCCATTACACAAAGCTAAAAATTGACGTAAAATAAATATTTTATAATGGAATGACGAAAATATTTTTTTTGTGACAAAAATAGTAGTAGGAACTGTGCCATAGGTTAAAAACAGTCTGTAATTATATTCTGCTGTGTTTTCTACTCTCAGGTCTGCAGCTATCTTCTGCTAACTAGCTAAATATTTATTCAATAACTAATACTAATAAATTGTCTTTCTTTTTAAGTTTTTGCTTATAAAATTAAAACTATAGGAACATGTAATAGAGCCCTGAAATTTACGAATTCTTATTTTTTTTTCTTCTATTTTATTACTATAATATAAGATATAACGCTTCGCTTTAATTCTCATTACTCGACTGCTTTCTGTTTTTACTCATTTTTACAAACATTTTTCACTAATTTTGCCGCATTTTAGGTCAAAAGGAAAATATATATTTTGTTGTATTATACTTTTACTATCAAATTTTTTGGGAAATTAAAATCTTACTATCTTACTACTTATTATTCAGACTTTCTGGAAAATAAAAATACTGTCTTAAAAAAATTTAAAATGCAGTAGGGTCATTAGTTTACATTTTAGAACGTTAAACTGATATAAGGTTGAAACGAAGAGAAATGTAATTGTTTTACGCGGTGAAAATCGAAATTAAGTTTCTTAAATTTCTTATGGCAGCAATGCTACGACTACGCCTCATTGCTAACCTACTTCAATAATACTCGACTTTAGAAAGTCGAGAGGTCACAATCAATAATAACTGAGCAATGGGTCGCGTACATTCCCTACCACACCATTTTAGACACACACCTTCATATGTAACCAATCAAACGGATTACGTCTGTTGACGTCAATTGACTTTCCCTTAACAAAAATTATTATATGGCGTTAATATTAAGAATTAATAGAATTCTTTACAAAATGAAAAAATAAATTATTCTTATTTTTTATGTTATGTAGTTTTTTTTAATAATCAATTGTTGATGTGCCGTCACGTTGGTACTCGCTTTTTTTGCCTCTTAAAAACTGAAATTCAAATGAAGGGTAGTTTTAAAGATAGATTTAGGACATTTTGCAATAAATCTAAACTTGGTCAAAATTTTTTTGAAGTTAGAGTTTTATTTTACTTGTCTATAAATGAGGTAACCTGTTTAGGTGATGCAACCGTCACAATTTTGAAATAATTATAATAACGAATTAATTTTATTCAAAAATTTGGTTTAGCTTCTTTTGGTTTCATGGACATCCGGAAGTTTGCAAAATGGAATGATGTGACTAAACCACATTAAATCCATCATAAAGCTACCTACAAGGTGAACAATTCAAGTACTGAATTCATGATCAGCCACGTGAACACTGAAATGTCTTATGAAAGCGAAGTAAAGTGCAATGCACATCTGAAAAAAGCCACCTGAAGCTATCTTACTGAATAAACATAATGTCGCATAATTTTGAATAATTCTCCGAGTCTTAGACGGATTTCTTTCTTTGTGTTAATCAGCTATTGCATTGCAAATCAATTTCAATAATTAACATTACGCGTGTAAATATAGTTATTTTCGATAATTAGATTAACTGAATCGGAACCAAGGCAAAATTCCTTAAAAACAATGTCAGATTTGTTATTTAATTGGATAGGTTAATTGGGTAAGTTTGGTAAAAACAACTATTTTAGGGAAGAATCGGTATGTCATGTGTGCTATTATGCAAATTTAATTTCCTGTGTAGTAGCAATTGCCGCGTCGAAGTAAGCCATGGTCTTATGACCTTGATATTTCAATCAGAACTGGAGGAGACGATTAGAATGTGACCATTTTCCCACGAAGGAGGAGGCGCCTGCATTATTGAAATGGTGCTCTACATTTATAGAATATTATTATCTTATTCTTATACCTACTCTCTTTGAATGTACTCCGTAATTTTTTCTTTAATTTTTGATTACTTCGATTTACTTATTTATTTATTTTTTATATTTTTATATTTTTATAAAACTAAATGAATTATTCAAAAATTTTCGGTAGAGATCTGGTTTAAGTATTATTGCTCACCTCATACATAAATGTATTTCTATATTATTCAAAATTTTTATTAGAATACACATTTCCAAAAATAATTTATTATAAACAAAAATTGAATTTAAGCGTAAAATGGAACTGCTTAATAAAAGAATAATAAATCAGTTTTTTTAAATTTTAAATATAAATACATAGAAACGTGTGAGAGTTTTTTTTAGAATTTGTATCTACAGGGTTATTGTATAATACGATACGACGTTGTGTTGGAAAATCTGTCTTTATTATTGGCAACTGAATTGATAGACAAAGGTTTTAAATAGGCCTAAAGGTCTTAAATAATCTTTGAACAAAAACGAACAAAAAACGAATACGAACAAAAAATAAAATTATAAATTACATTTTTAAAACATGTGTAGTTTTAGCCAATGGAATGAAAAGATTAGGTGAGAGTAATGATCAGGCTTCAGCCACAGAGAGCTATTGAACAAACCGCTGCTAGGTAATTAATCGATATAATTCAGCGGGCTGCATGAGAAATCGGTAGCGATCATGCTAAAAATGTGGTCAAAATATATTTATAGCTTACCTTATTAATTCCTTGGGATTAAATTGATTTTTATTTTATCAGAAATTAATTAATTTCAATTATTTGAATTAATAAATGTTAAATTTGAATAACATAATAAATTACAAAATTATTATTATTATTTTTTTAACAACAGTAACACTTATCTTTACGTTACTATTTTCTGATACATTGTAACTATTTTATTTCATTATTTAAAAATTTGGAATGAGTCTTTAGGATTGCGAAAAATGGTGTACATTCTACAGGATAGAAATGTCTTTTAATCTTTTTATCATCAGCGGGATTAAAAAGCCAAAAACTTACTTCACTTTTTTGGTGTATAATATACTATTTCGGTTACTTTTAACAAAAAAAAAATTATCTTAAGGCTTAGAAGATTTTATATTAGCCCACGTTTAGTATTTATTTGAAAATTTTTAACGTTTAATCTAACACTTTTGATTTAAAGATATCTATTTTATTTTAGAACAATAATTATTTTTATAAGCAGCAAAATGGAGGCAGAAATTATGAAATAGATTGTTTAGGACATAAATTTTAAAAAAAGGTTTAATCAATTTTTTGTGACATATTTATAGTAGTTTTTACTTTGAAAATGATATTTTTCCGAGTGTAACAGATACAGGGAAACAGGGAGTATTAATAATATTCTATTGGGCTGATTTCAAGTTGAGATAATACCGGTAGTATCGCAAATTTTAATACTTTTCCATGGCAACAACCAATCACAACAACAAATTTTATTAATTTTCCATGGAAACGAAGATACTACCGGTATTATCTTAACTTGAAATCAGCGCATAAATTTTTAAAATATAGAGTTACCTAATACAAAAAACAAGACATTAATTAGATAAATTGGTTACTTATGTATATAAATTTTGAGGTCATAAATAAAAAATCTGCTTTAGTCCCTTGTTATAGGGTCGAAACAGAAAGAAAGCAGGTTGCCCGCTTTCCTTTTTGAGCGTCGAAAAAACTTCTATATTAATAGAATTGATAAGGATATTTTTCAATCTGCTTATTTATCTGATTGTGTCTGGCTCTCATACAAAAAATATGAAAAAAATATAAAAATATAAAGAAATAGCTCTCATTAATATAGAAGTTTTTTCGGCGCTTAAAGCGGAAAGCAGGCAACCTGCTTTCTTTTCTTTTTTTCTACCTGAGGATGACAACTTTGTTGTTGAAACCTGCGTCGTATTAAGTAAAGTGTTTGGTGTCTGTGGGTGTTTTACGTTTTCATATATTATATTATTTTTTAAACTTAATAGTTGCTTTTTTGATACTTTGTATTCGCTTGATATAGCCAAAAATACATTTTTGGTTTTGTACATACACAATTACAAGAAAATGCTGCAATTAAAAATACTTTAACTATGTAGATAGTTTTTTTTATTATTGTAGAGCTGTATTCAAGTTTTAATTACAGCCCACATATTATTTTTATAATCTTGTTTACCTCGTTAAAATCTATAAAAAATATTTTTGTTTTTAGTTTTTGGATGCAGCGTTGCAAAGTTATTAAATATTTTTTTATATATAGCTATAGTACATTTGTGCTAACATGCTTTGTAGTTTGTAAATTATTTAAAACTAAACATTTGACTATTGAATTATTTGAAATTCTAAATTGTTTTATTTTTGATTAAAGTATTCCAAAAAAGAGAAGAGATTATTATCACAACAAGTAACACACCCACTGTTGCAATTTTGCACAAATAACCGATAACAATGAATTAAAAATCGCATAAATTAGATTATTTATCAGGCTTGTAAGTTACTTTTTTTGACTTATTTGTATCAAAAATGTTTTATTAATTTGTTTAAAATTTGAATTTGTGGTCGTTTGGCCCATCCCTTCGCACGCCCTATTAAACAGGTGTGTGACATATTTATGTAAACTGCATACGCACTTATAAAATCAACGATCAAATGTCAGCAAACAGATTCTCGTTATGACATACGATAAAATCATATTATTACCGGCAGTGCCTTTAAAAAGCCAAGTCAAGTTTAACCGGATAATAAAACGTAACAATCGCTATAATAACAGAACCGTATTGGAAACAAAATTTGAGAGAGAAATAAAAGAAATGTCGGTGTCCTTTTAGCGGCCCTGCAATCGAAGAAAGTCAATTGCACTTTGCAAGTGTTGTAAATTATTCTTGCTGCAATCTAGGTAGTAACTCGGTGGAGTTAGCCTTGTTTGGTGGTACCCACTCCAAAGAAGTACTCCGGCGCCTTTTGTCTGGAATATTACCGATATTGTATGGGACTGCCGAATAAAATATGTGAGAAAAAAACTTGTTATAATGTAGAAAGTATTTCAGGGTCAAGATTTTTAATTATAACATTTGGCCATTATCAGAGTTGGGCCAAACCCTTAAGTTTTTTCTGTTTGTTTACAATGTTAATTCGGCTCGTGACCGGTGCAGATTAAGATATTATCAATAAATGTTAGAAATTATTATATTTGGGTAATTTTGCCCAGAAGCACGTCATTGACTTGTGCTCTTGAACGCACTGCTACTGCTGGTTCTGCCCACAATTAGAAAAATTTTGAATGATTTATTAGTTGTTTGAAAAAGTAATTATCCGGTATTAAGTTGTTTCAAATTAAATTAATAAAAGTAAAAGTGATTTTAAAAAGTACGTTAAATTCCTACGCCTGTAGTTGATCTAATAGTACAATCAACGGAGACAGTTCAGGGTCGTACTTATGCTTTTCCTACCAACTGGTAGTCAGGTACAATGCTAAATGTCCACTTATTAAAATTTACCTTAATTTGAATGTAATCTGATAGATTTAGCACCTTAAAAAAATAATAATTTGTTAAATGCAGACAGTATTCACTATTTATCTCAATTAGGTTAATTTACCTAATTGATGAATGATTAATGGATTTAGAATTTTATAGTTTAGAGATACCACTAAACACCTGAAATACGATACTGTCATTAAGATATCGACAGTAATAATTTGTGTTCTTGTCTGTTTTAAATATTAGATACGGGCTACCTGCCTGTAAAACATAACTAATTTTATCATTTTTTCTATTAAGTGACAATATCTATAGTATATAATATTAAATTTTTCTAGCTGATCTTACAGACATTGTCCTGTCCAACTTTCACTGAATTACTTCTGATTGTTTTGCAAATTTTTGCAAAATTATTGGAAATGTGGGATTACAGTCATTGGTATTCAATTTGAGAGGAAAATTTTGGAAAATTTTATTGGGAGTACACCGATGAAATGCTGGAAATATGTGATTGACTTGGACTTAATTGAATTTAGTCAGAGGATTTTATGTAAAAATAAATAACTGAATCAATTTTTCATTACTATGTAATCAATTGACTAAATTTACAATTTGGTAATCAGCTAATAAAAGATATTTGCGCACGTATAGTTTGTGTATAAATGCTTGAATTTTGTGGTGCATTATAGGCAATTAACTATTTGTGTCTTTAGTGATAAATAAACCGCAGCTTTTTCAAGATTCTTTCAGTTGTTTTAAGGGTCTAGCTGCTCGATTCGGTGACAATAGTGTACACTTCTTTTTACAACCACCTCTATTAAATTTCCTATACACTAGTTTGTAAGTCAAAACCATAAAATTCAAGCATTTATAGTCTACTTATAGGAGTAAAATAAATTGAAATAGAAATAAAATAACTGTATGTGATGGATAGGTCGCGAAACAACACAAGTAAAAACCAATGTAATTTTACTTTAATTCAGATTCAAAAGCGTATTTTCAGTTATTTTTTTAAATCTTTTAGATTTTTTTATAATTGAAAACATTCAATTGAGTTATTTCTATCTCTGAAGCATAACAAACAACACAAAAAAAAATTACGTATCTTTCCAATCGTAAGGTGGGGCCGTAAGTCTTACTCTATAGAAAAACTCTTACTCTATAGAAAAAAGCATTTTCAGTTTTTCCTCAATTTTTCGATTATTTAGAAAAAAAATCAATTTTTATTCTTGTAAAAACCTTATTCGGACTATTACGAACATCAATAAAACAACCAAATCGGTCCAGCCGTTTCCAAGTGATGCGCTTACTAATGAACAGATTTTTTTTTTTATATAGATAGATTTTTTAATTAATAATATCAGAAACATCTTTTCTGATGGAAGATAATTTGACCCACATTTATTTACTTTATAAATACTAATTTGACCCACGTTTATTTACTTTATAAATACTAAAGCGTTTTACAAGAATCTGTAAGAGAAGAATAAGGTTTAAAATGCTTTAGAGTGAAACCTATATTTAGAAAAAAATCAATATCACATGTAGTTTAGAAAACATTATTGTAGAAAAAAAGGAAAAGGGTAATCTAAAACACTGTGTTGAGAAAAATAAGCAAAATATAAGATGTTTACAAAGTGTGCAAAATTTTAAATGTTTATTCAGAATTTCAGGATAAATATCGTCTGCTCGCTTAGATTTTTAGTAAAGAAATAAATTACTATTGCTTAAGTTGCCTGTGGTGGTTTTATTTTGTGAAAATGGCCACTTCTACCAAGGTTTGATAATAATTATTGTCAAAAGCGTTGAAAAATAGATTGTTCAAAGATTTATGATTTTAGTTACAGTGGTCACTATTTTAAAAATACACAGTACACGATTTACGCCACTACTGAAAAAAAGGTTTGATTAATTTAAAAACGTTTAAAATGTTTACATTACATTTACATTAGGTTTACATTTGGCGAACTTTTCTATGGATAATAGATTCGCCAAATATATGAAACTAAACGATTATCGGCGAGGCTATAAACATTTTTGAGACAACAAAATATGGAGGGTAAATGACTATAAAAACGTAACTTTATTATTGAATTAAACATTTATTTTATATATTTAAGTTTTTGAGATAACACCCAGAACAACTTTTTTAATAGAACTCTATTCTAATTTTTTATTTCTGAAATAAGCTTTTTAAATACAGTGTTTCTGAATTATTTTTTGGTATTAAGATTTATGTTTAAAAAAAAAATCTGTTGGTTTGTTGTTCTAACGATTTGCTATTTCGCACCCTATACGTCAAGTCGGGGACCTTCTGTGGCTTTACAGTGCAAGTTTTACTGATAAAGAATGTTTAGATAACGAAAAAAATATTTTTTTAAAATTTTCTGTTAATGTTACCTAATATTAAAAATTAATATAACAATTTATTTATTAGGTTGTCTCAGAGATAAAAACTAAGATCTATTAAAAAAATTGGTGTTACGCTTATCGCAACAGTTTAAATAAATAAAAGATGCTAAATACGTTTTTTAGTAAAGTTGCATTTTATAGCGATTTAAAGTCTATATTTTGTTTACTTAAAAATGTATGGTATAACCGAAGACAGAAGTTTTCAAAAAACGGAAATTAAAACATTTAAAGGTGCTTTGTGATAACATTAGCTTTATAGTCCTACTTGTTCGCAGTATACTGTTCCAATTATTTATAAACCATAAACAAATATTTAAATATTATTTGCATTTTTGTTTTATGTTAGATTATGTTTCAGAAAGCGCTCAGTTTAATCCATATCATTCGTCAACTGCAATATAATTTAATTGATTTAGTTTATGCAAAATATGATTTTGTAATGTATTGTAACAATGCATAATAATAGATTTATTAGTAAATTATGCATAACTAATATTGATTATAATTATACTAAAACTAAACATTACGATTTTCTATTTAAAACATTTATTAAATATAAAATAATTAAGTGGTAGTTGTGTATTTATTTACAATCCAGATTTTATAGCTCTACTTTTTGTGACTTTTAACTCTACATATTTATCATCTTTGTAATCAGTAAGGTTGATCCCATTGTACTCATGTAACATAGTGCACAAGTTAAAAGGGAGGTCATGAAATACATACATTATAAATTACAAGCATTACGTAAATGCTTATAATTATTACTAACAAAACATTTTTTTTAAATAAATCGTTACAGTATTACAATAATTCTTTTAAAATAATAGTGTATTAAATTTAAAATTAATTTGAAATACACAATTAAAATATTTACCCATGCAGAAAATTGACAGATCAGCAAGATAACAAAGTTTCGAAAGATTAAAATATTTTATTTGAATTTGCGGTCAGATATATCAACGATAACATTAACATAAACCATTGTTCAAACATTACAAAAATCTTAAAAAGCTTTATTCTAATTTTGATTTTGTAGATTATTTACGACTTGGCACATTCTGCAAGAAACTACACTAATGCAAAAAGAAAGGTGGCAACTTGTTAGGAATTTGTAACACATTATATGCAAATTTTGCAAATAAAATATAAATTATTATTTTAAAAATATTTACTACAAGACACCCAATGCGTTGAACATTTTAATATTCATGTATAAGAGTTTTGAATATCATAGTTTTATGTTAATTATTTAACAGTAAATTAATTATATAATATCTGAAAAATAGATTTAATTTATTTAGGTTTATTATTATTAATTTTGAGATATGTAATGTTTAAAGTATTCCTTGAGATGTCAGCAACAGTATTTGGTTTGATTCTCAATCCAATTTCTGGTTATTTATTGCAGGAATTATATCGATAAGTTATTAATATTTTGACAGTTATTAACTAATAAAATATGATTAAATAGATTACTCTTATTAAATTTTTTATTGAGATATGTTTTAGTTTATTTCCTTCGTCCTCCGGTTATTGTCGAATTATCCTTGGTAGAATGACTCCGTTACATTTTTGAAAAGTTTATCATTTTACATCTTTATTCAGTCACCTAGAAATCCACTTTAAAATGTACACAATGAATGTGCAAATCCAAATTCTTTTCTTAAAATAAGTGCGAACGGGTTTGTCAGGAAAGTCACATTTCTGGAGTTAAAAGTATCTGTATGGTCAACGTAATCAATCAAGGACAAAAATAAAAAGTAAAACGACTTTTATTTTGAAAAAATGCAAATCATTTTTCATTGCACCCATAACCATTTTAAGAAGTCACAGTCTGCTTAGCATCTCAAAAACGCATAAATTATCTCACGAAAAATTCAAAAATAGGAAGCTGAGAGATTATTAATTCCGGGTTGGTTTCCGCATCCTGTTAATTGATTTTTTTCCATCATTACTACTAAAATTCTTCAGCGATTGTTACGTCAATAATAAAGTTTTAGAGCTAATCAACTAGGTCTATTTAGCATAATTTAAATCAATCTTTAATTACACGTACTGGAGGCTACACTTGAGGTCAACTCTAAATTCAATACACGTCGCAAAGGTCATCAGTGGGTGCAGTCCCTTTGAGCCAAAAGGCCCGAAGTGGCCGCAAAGACGCGCCTAGCGCACGCTTTCGAAAGGGCATCCTCAATTTGGTATTTTCAAGGCGCGGTTTCCTAATTACGTTAAAATTTCAATTTCTCCAACAATTACCTAATTTGTTTCAAAAACGCATTGCAGAAATTCCTTTAAAACATTCGCGGCGTCAAGGTGGTGGTGGTGGGCCATTGTTAATGTCCCATCTCGTAAGTTCATGGTTATCCCATGGGTAGGGTGTGGTACCACTATAAATAGAGCAGATTTCGGCTGATTGTCATTGTAAATTCGAACAGCAAATTACCAACATGTTTGTAAAACTGGTAAGTAACCCAGTGCTTTAAGTGAACAGTGTAGTGATTGAAATTTCAGGCCGTATTAGCTTGCTCTTTGGCTCTCGCCGCCGCCGTGTACAGCGGTCCCTTAGCTGGGGGCGCTCCCGCCGCTCAATTCCCAGCCGGTGTGAGCCCTCAGGCTTGCCCCAACTACCCTAACTGTGCCAACCCCGCTGTTGCCGTTAACCAGGCTCCAGTGTCCCAGTACAACGCCGTTCCCCAGTACAACCCAGCTCCTCAACACTACCAACCTGCCCCTCAACACTACCAACCCGCTCCTCAATTCGCCCCCCAACAATACCAACCTGCTCCCCAGTACGCTCCACAACAATACAATGCCGCCCCAGCTCGTCCCCAATACACCCCTGAAGTACAAAACGCTTTGGACCGCGGTGAATACATCGGAGATGGTGACTACCACGGTGAAGGTCTTGCCGAAGCTCTCGCTCCAGGATATCAAGGTACATACTTAGATGATTAAGGACGAAATAGATTCTAATTTGTTTTTTAGGACAAGCTCAAGCCTACAATGCTGCTCCAGCTTACAATCCAGCTCCGGCTTATAATCCTGCTGCCTACGCTGCCCAACCTCAAGCTCATCACCAATTGCCTGCAGGTGTAGGACAACCCGCTCAAATTCCTGCAGGTGTTGATGCTCGCTCTTGTCCGAACTATCCTTTCTGTCACTAATTTTACAAATCAAGCTAGACTGCCAGCTGACAACATGTTGTTGCAAATTATTTACTATTTTTGTAAATCCTCTGTAATATAGTCTAAATTAATTTAATTTAATAAAAAAGTTACGAAAAATTTGTGAGCTTTTATTGGGAGTGATCTCATGATGAGAAAGGCAAGTGCTGAAACAATCGTGCGTTCTTGAAAAATGCTTTGTTTCGCCGGTAAGGTCACAGTCTCATTATGAGACAGAATAAGGAAAGCCTCACCTAATAGAGGTATTTCAACTTTTTATCCAATACCAACAATTTTTTTACTTAATGCTTGAATATTTACCATGGCAATGAAGTATAAAACCTTGGACACAATGTGACAGAAAGCGAAGGAACAAAGTTTTGAACTTACCACACGCTCATTAAAGCAAGGATTGTACCCTATTATTGCATGACTTCGATATTTTATACCACTTACGTGTGGGATCGGTATTAAAAATATTGATACTGTTACATTTTCTATGCAACGGGTGGATAAGGTGTGGTACTTATATAAATAGAGCACATTTACCTCCTTGTTCAGTTCATAATCAACAAAATAGCAACATGTTTGTAAAACTGGTAAGTTACGTGCACCCCTTAAAAGTGCCAAATTGGATTACCACAGTGATTCAGTGCAGTGTCGTGAACCCCCTTAATTATTTTTGCAGACCGTTTTGGCCTGCTCAGTAGCGGCTGTCTGCGCGGTGTGGACTGGTCCTTTAGCTGGAGGCGTCCCAGCTTCCCAATTTCCCGCGGGGGTGAGTCCCCAAGCATGCCCTAACTTCCCCCACTGCAGCAACCCGGCCGTGGCGGCGAATCCGAACGCCCCCGCGCCGTACAACCCAGCACCCCAGTACAACCAGTGGAACCCCGCTCCACAATACAACGGGTACAATCCTGCACCAGTCCCACAGTACAATCCTGGTCTCCAAAGTGCTTTGGATAGGGGCGAGTACATCGGGGATGGTGATTATCACGGAGAGGGATTGGCTGAGTCTGGAGCTTATGGAAATAATGGTAAATTTTGAAAGAGTTTTTGATTTAAGAATTACTGGAAAATTTTAGGGCAACACGGTGGATACAACGGTGGATACAATCCAGCACCGGCATACAATCCAGCTCCTGCTTACAATCATGGCCTTCCTGCTGGAGTGCCGGCTCAGGTTCCTGCAGGAGTGGACGCCAGGTCTTGCCCTAATTATCCATTCTGTCACTAGAGCTAGGTGGGCAGTCAGCTGACAACATGTTGTCTGTTTAGGTTTAATTTTTTAATGCTGTGTTCTAAAGTTCTAAGGGTGTATATATTTGATAACTGACTTACTCACACCTACAATCAGATGCTGTAAATTATACAATGACTTGATAAATAAATATATTTTCGTAGAAAATGTCTTTTATTGGGAGAGTAAATTTGATGCTAAAAAAATACTTTTCTCAAAATTTTTGATATACTGATTTCAACTATTATCATAGTTTTAGGATTTTTTCAAAAATTATTTGTCATTTTTTTCTAAGCTAGTACTATATGTTTATAAATTAGTTACTCACTAAACATCTGTGAATGACTTGCTGTAAAATTTTGCGTTTTCTGAACAAAGAGAATGAAGGAAGGCATAGTGATGGTTAGATATTTGCATAGAACAAATCAAAAAAAAGAAACTAATCTTCTAGAAATTGGCCAGAATTTTGAATCTTCTTTGGGTTTAAGAACCAAAACAATTCAGAATTAAACGTTGTAGATTCTACAGCACGAACATTGATAATCTTAAAAAAAATACTTTTTGACCAATTCTTATAGAATAAATAAAATAAAAACCAGAGAAAGGAATGATTTTAGAAGACTAGCAATAGAAATTTTGGAAGTTAAGAAACATCTAAAAAAAACACGATAAAAAATTTTAGAACTAAATTCTAGAAAAGCTTGACAATCGTCGATTGAAAAAAAAAATATCGAAAAACTTTCGAAAAATCTAAGATGATTCTGAAATAGTTGGAATTACGATTGAAAGAGAAAGTTCAGAAAAAATTTCTAGAAAAAACTATTCAAAAAGTAGTTTAAAAACCATAAAAAACTCCGTCTAAAAGAAAAAGTAAGAAGGAAGATTCTGAAAAAAAAAAAACAAACAAAAAATTACAATCACAAAAAAAAGATTTCTAGAAATATTTGAAAAATGACTAAAATTTAACATTTTACAAAATACTTCCCCCCAAAGAGTAAATACTTTAATTCTAGAAGTAAAGAAAGAATTTAAACTAAAGCTTCTGAAACTTTAAAAAGATTTATAAAAAAGGTTATAAAACTGGCACAAGCAATTACAAAGATCAAATCAGCATCATAACAGATGTAAGTTTCGATGTTTAACGGTCAAGCTTTGTAGTTAATGTTTAGGAGTGTTGATATGTTAGAAAAAGAATATGAAGCTGGCATATTTGAAGAAGCTTAACAAGAAAGTCCAGGAATACAACAAGAGTTTTTATGAATATGGAGCCGAAGAAGTGATGGGTGGTTTTATTGATAGATCGCACTGACTGTAGAGTAAAAATCTAAAACGCTTTGTAGGAGTAGAAAAGCACCTTTATCGATGCTATCCTACACGTCTTAAAATACTAGGTACTAGTTTAGACAAACAACTACATCTAAGAAGGCTTTAACTGGACGAAGCTTCCAGTGTTTGAACTGTGATGAGATTGGTAATAAACTTATCACGCTTTGTACAGAAATTCTTGGTAGATTAATAGCCGTGTACTTTATTTTGATTCTATATAAGTGTGTGATAAACCACTGGCATTAGTTTAACTTGGCAAAACAGAGATTGTCACTGGCAAATCTTTGGTGATTAATTGAACTTGATAGACTTGTTGTTTAGTCTATTGAAAGATATTTTTGAGTTGTTTGTGTTAAATAATTTAATTCATTAGACATAGAAGGCATAGAAGTACCTATAAATAATTATGATAAGGAATGTGTTTGAAAGCGAGAAGAAATGAGTAATAGAATCTTGTAAAAATGATTATGCCAGAAAAAAAAAATAAAAAAGAGGAAATAGAAGCAGTTTAATAAATATGTGCCGAATGATATTCAGAAAAGAGAAATAAGATGATAAGAAAGAGTTGGAAAGGTTTAGTGGGTATACTAGCATTGGACCAACCTACTGACAGTCCTACACTTATGTTTGTATACGACGCAACTATTAAACGACAAAAAATAGTCAGCTCTGGAGTTACGTAATAAGTGGGACCAAAAAACCTAACTTATGTATGTCAAAATGTGTAATCAGTTTGCATATTTGCGTAAAACTTGCGTTCGTTACTAATAAACAATGTATTAATAATAATAATAGTGATCAGAAAATTCTTGTAGAAGATATAGTTGTGAAAACATTCGTAGTAAGCGATTTTATAATGTGACATTATTATTAGTAACTATTGTACATTTATTTTTATTTCATACAGATACTTATCATAGTTACTCTTCTTTTTATAAATTGAGTGTTGCTTCAATTCAGGCGAAAATAGAAAATTTTGCATTACTACAAAAGAAATGCTTAAGAACAATACCATGGAATAAAAGAACAATACTTTGGAATAAAAGTAATAAAGAAAATATACCTTTATTTTTAAAACTTATGCTATAATTAAGTTAACACATCATCAATAAATCTAGTTTTGTCAGTTACAAATAAGATTGAATCGGTAATGAACTACTGTTTGCTACAAAAATTAGGTAATTGAAACTTTTGCAAATTTAGTTGTCGCAGTTTTATAGCTCGAAGATGCATAGTGCATAAACAATTGTATTCTGATTTAGTAAGATTCTTTTAAAGTGTTTAGTACAAATTTCTGATACGAGTCGTATCTTTTTAGTAAAGAAACTTTTGAGGATTTGGTTGGGAATTTTGGAGGGTAATTAAAGATGTTTGCTGTAGACATTTATTTAATATTTCGTATATGTTTTACAGTAAAGTAATATAACATCAATATAACTATATGATATGTATATTATGATATGTATCAATCTCGTTCCATCGAGAAGTTTGCGCTCAAATATGTGAAGCAGTATTCGGAAGTGTTTTTCGCGATTAATATTAGCACTGCTATTTATTTTCTGCCATTATTCACAACTTAAGTAATTAATCGCGAAAGATCTCCTGGCGCAAATAATAATAAATCATCACAGTTAGACGGTTAAAAGTTCTGAAATATTATTCTGTAAAATATAACTCTTGTGCGTTCTACGAGAAGCACAATCAGTAAAATCTCCCTTACAACTATTAAGTACTACGATATGTATTTTTTATCATCTCAATACTAAATCTAGGCCAGATTTAAAATTTGATTGAAAACACCTTAAACACTATAAATACCTCAGCCAATATGTAAAATTGAAATCAATACGCTTACGGATGTTATTAATGCGATCAAGAAATTACGTTGTACGTTTCTATTGGAGGGCTCGAACTAATATTATTTTAATTCCTCAAATCAATAAAATTGTAGTAGTGTACAACAAAAACGATGTAAACGTACGACGTAACTTCCAACGTAACGTTTAAATGTACAGGTTTCGTTACGGGAAAATAATCTAATGCATAGGTCTCTTGAAACTGGCCAGTCCTGTGAGCCTCTTCTCTCCGGCCGTATGCTGGATGGTGTTCTTGATCTGGTCGGACGCCACGGGACCTATGCACACGAGCGGGTCCTTGAAGTAGGAGCAAACCTGCGAAAAAGGTTTTTTTCTAATTTGCGGATTGAAGAAACCTATAACGACACTCATTTTGATGCTATTATTATAGCCATTATAGCACGCAACATCTCACTTTTCCACCATGGGATTGGTAACGTGGAAGTGACAGATAACAAGTGCCAAAGCAATGTTAAGCCATCACTTACGAATTCTTTAATGAATGTTTAGAAACGGAAAAACTATTAAATTTTTTTTTCAAAGTTCTTCTGAGAGAGGTATTTTAACCATTTGATCGGTTGTTTCAGTTCTTTTATGGTGATTTTTTTTAAATTGTTTCTTTTTTGTGATAGTCTCCAAAATAAGAATTCCCTTTCAATAGAATAGTTCATGAGTGAATTACGTTCTGTTGGTAGTATTTGAATTTGTGTAGTAACTAATAAGCGAATTTTTTCAAAATTTTTTTCTCGAGCGGAGGTTTCAAAAAATAATCCTTATCGACCCCATTGTGGATTTAGGTCGCGACCCAGTTTTCCCTTGTATCAAAGGTTTTCCCTAAGCCCGGAAAATTCGCGAATCACTCACCTTCCGCGGTGCTTGCCGATGACGGCGCTGCAGCTGACAGCACAAACCTCGGGAGATGTCGCATTCGCTTGACATGTTGCAGGGCTCGGAGTATTGCTTGTCCTGGTGCACGGGGGGTCGGCACACGCGGGTCGAAACACCTGGTTCCGCTTCCGCACAGACTAAGCCCGATTCACAATCGCTGTCTCTTCTGCACAACTCACCAACTCTGCGCCCGTATGCAAATAAACACGATCCGACTACTGCAACAAGTTACTGAATTACTTTAAAGAATTCTACGTGGAAACTGGAAAACAAGGCAAGAGAGGCAGCGTATGGGAACCAAAATGTAAAATTTTTGTTAAAAAAACTAGATAATTAGCCTAGCAATTTTAGGCGAAAAATTATATCTGTTGAAACTGCATATAGATTGTTTAGATATCAAAAAACTACCATCACCCCAATTTACTCCTAAAATACAGCCGGCAACATGGCACAGCTTTAAAAGTGAGTTGGTATGACCAATGACAGTTCCTTAAATTTGCAATTTATTCGTTTGTTAAATCGTAACAGAATATCAGTTAATTTCATTTGTTTATCTAACAAATCTTTAACTTTCTGAAGTATTGTAATCTTCTTCTTTTATTTTAAAACCGAAATTTTTACAAATTTTTTGATTATCTCATAGAAACGTGACAGAATATCCAAAATACATGACAGTGTCAAATTCTAGTAAATTTAATTATGGCGAACCTAATTCAACAGGTGGAAGTTGTTTGACAAGTAAACAAACTGTATATAGCAACAAATCAAAATTTTTTCAAAAGACGACGCAGAGGTTTTTTGGAGTAATGAGTAATTATGGTTTTGAAATGGTCTAATAAAAGATCTTATGCAATTTTTTTGAACAACTTAATCTGCAAGTAGAGCAGAAAAAGTGTTTTTATTTATTTAAAAATTGATAAAAATTGTCGCCTCTGTCTTCTAAAATTAGTAAAATTATATCCCCTCATTTCAGAATTAGTAAAAATATAGTTTCTGGCTTCCAATCTTGGAAGAACAATTTACTCAACATTCTTGTTTTTACTAAGCTCAAACTTGAAAAAGAATGCTATTTTAGTTTTCATAATTATTATTATTATAATATTGCTTTTCCAGTAGCTTATAGCTTTCAAAATTATAAAAACATTTTTGTATTTGTCATTATATTATTTTGAAGCTGCTGCCTTCTGAAATTAGACGAATTACATCTCTACATTTTAAACTTAGTAAAATGTTGTCTCCAGTTTTTAGAAAAACATGTCACTCAGCATCCTTGCCTTTATTGACTTAAAGCTTGTTAGCCAGTTTTGGTTTTTAGTATTATTATAATATTGCCTTCTCCTTCTAAAATCAGTAAAATCTTGTCTTTGACTTTTAAAATTAGTAATAAGTCGATTACAACTTCCAAATTTACAAAAACATTTTCGTTTTTGGTATTATATTAATTTGGGTATTGTTGAAAGATATCGCGACTTTTATTAATATTAGTAAAATGTTCTTCTAGTTATTAATGTTTTCAAAATTAGTAAAATCTAGCTTCTACCGCTCAAGATTAATAAAATATTGCTAACAGTTTTCTCAAAATTATAAATACATTGTCGTTTTTACCTTTACTTTAATTTCTAAATTAATAAGAAAAATCGCCTTCTTATGTTAGTATAATGTTACCTTCGGCTTCCAATATAGAAAAAACATGTCACCCAGCACATTGTCTTATTAATTTAGAACTTAATAAATATGCCGCTTTCGGTTTTCAGAATTGTTATATTATTGCTCTCATTTTTCTAAATTAGTAAAATTTTGCTTTCGGTTTCTAAAATCTGTTTTTAAAATTACAAAAACATTTTCGTCTCTGACATTATGTTAATGTAAAACTTGATGGAAAATATTGTCTTTTACTGCTAAAATTAGTAAGATTACGTATCAAAATTTTAGAAATTAGTAAAATTAGAATAGAATATTACTCAGAGGTTCTACACCCCTGTTTTTATTATTTTAAATTCTAAAAAATGTTGTCTTGACTTTTAGAATTGTTATATTGCCTCTATTTCTCAAAATAAATAAAGACTTGTCGTGAGCTTACAAAATTAGTAAAACATTTTTTTTCCAATTTTCAAAATTACAAAAACATTTTTGCCTTTGTTTTTATATTTATATCAAAATTAATAACTAATTTAATTTTTCAAAATTACTAAAATCTTGCCTCCGATTTTTAAAATTGGTATGCTTAATATTACATTCAGCTTCCAAGAACATATTCGTTTTTGTCATTATCTATATTGACTAGAAAATTGATAAAAAATCTGGCATTAAAGTTCTAAAATTAACAAAGTTACGTTTTCAAATTACAAAATTAATAAAATATCGCCCTCCAATCCTAGCATTGGAAAAACATGCTACTTAGTACTCTTCTCTTTATTGATTTAAAACTTAATAAGAAATGACGCTTTCGGTTCTTAGAATTGGTATAAAATCGTTACAACCTTTAAAATTAATCAAATTTTGCTTTTGTTTTCCAAAATTTAGTACAATTCTAAAGCCTTCAACTTTTGAAATTACAAAACAGTTTTGCCTTTACCTTTAAATTAATTTAAAAATTGATAAAAAATCTTTGAGGTCTAAACTAGTAAATGTAGATACGTCTATAATTTTCAAAGTTAGTAAAGTGTTGACTACTATATTATTAAAAATACCTTCTAAACATTTCAAAAACATTTCTAAATATTTCATAGGAGTGTATCCTGAACCTGTGTGTATCCTGTGGATATGACGATTTATTGTTATTAGAGAGATTTTCCCTTACTACTCTTGAAATCCAATTTGTACTTATAATAATAAAATTTCTCTATAATTTATTAAATAATAAAATCGATTGTTCCTGGCTGGTTAGTCAAATTAATTTTATAGAGTTAATAAAAAATTAACTCTTCGTACATCTCCCGTCTCATTAATGTGTGACGATTTTAATTTTATATCTTATGCATGCGATATTTACGCTGATTCACTTAAAATTATTTGTAAATGTATGGTAGAAGTATTAGGGTCTTAACTAGAATTTAATCTATTATTATTGTATATGTATCTATTATATACTTTACTTTATACTATTTATATTATATATTCTTTTTTCTTCTCTTATTTCAGATCACTATTATAAATTTAAGTTGGTTAATCTTATTTTTTAGGTTTAATTTAAGTTATGATTCTTATTTGATTTCTTTTTCTTTTGCCGATTAGCTATGTAAAAACCTCATATCTTTGTATTTCCTGTAATTGGGTGTAACCTGTTGGAAATAAATACATTATTATTATTAAAAACATTATTTTGTCTTTAACATTATATTGATTTGCAAAGTGATAAAAATTATCGCTTTTTACTTATAAAAATTACATTTCTGTTTTCTAAAATTAACAAAATATTGCCTCTGTCTTTCAAAATTGCAAAAACATTTTTGTCTCTACTATTAAATTGAACACAAAGATGTAATTAAAAAATATGAAATATCTATCTGCTATGGGGCTTCTGAAATAAGTAAAATTACGTCTCTGTATTTCGAAATAAGTAAAATGTTGCTCCTGCTTTCCAAAAGTATAAAAACATGTTTGTTTTTTCTGTTTAATTAATTTAAAAATTAAAATTATAAAATAAAACATCGTCAACTGGGCTTCTGAAAATAATAAAATTACGTTTATAGAATTAACAATTAGTAGATTGTCGCTTTTGCTTTCTAATGTTGGGAAAAAAGACTAACTTTTTGGTGTACGAAAAATTGTTATTATATTGAATGATTTATCGTCGGAAGATTGAATACAATCCCTAACATTTTACTTCCAAAAGCTTTGTTGACATTGAAAGTGGCAATAATTTTGCACAATGCATCAATTTTTTGCCTTGCCCTAAGTCATCTCTCAAGCAATTTTGTTCCCTATCTTTTCTGCTTCCCTATTCCGACAAGTAGTCCTACACATTTACGTCTTTTTTCAAGATTTATCGTGCTGTCCTCACTGCCGTAACATTATTAAGATATAAAAAGAAAATGGCGAAATTCATTGATATTACCTCCATCTACGTCGACACAGACGGAGCCTGGGCAGCAGTGCTCGTTGGCAGTGCATGGTTTTCCATAGCAGGGCTCTTCGTCTCCTTCGTTGGTGTACTCTTCTAATATTCCCTTGTCTTCCTCCCCAGTTCTCTGTAATGACATTTTGTGTAATTTACTTGTGTTTATTCAATTCTCGAGCGTATTCCACGTTTCAGGTGTAAGAAATAAGTGAATTTTGTTCGAAATTTCTACATCTGTGTCTAAGTGTTCGAGCAATTTCAATATTTCAGTCACAGATTTTATAAATGTACAGGGTGTCCTCTAGATAAGCCGGATTTAATAGTAAATTATGATTTACTTGAGCTTTTCTTATTGATTTATAAAATAGACACTTTGAAAATAATGTTAAAAATAATGTCGGCTTAATAGTAACCGCGGCAGTTGGTTTAATTACAACAAAAAAGACGATAGATTTCTGTTTTGAGTCGTCGAGTCGCACAGATTTGTTAAAACAACGTTCTTTAATTTTTAAAAATACCGATCTTATTTATCTTCTAGATATTGCAGCAGCAGCCATTTGACTGAAATCATATTTCACAATTAATCTCAATATCTTATATATCAATAAAAATTGCTTAAGTAAATGATAATATACTGTGTTTTATTTTAAAATTAGATCAACATTGTCCGCTTTCGATTTTAATGAAATTTATTAAATTGGGTAAAAGGAAATTAAGCAACAATGTTGATGATCTTCTTGTTAGATTTAAGTGAATGCTGACCTGTATGAAACCTCCATGTCCTCCATATCCCATATTTGCAAGCATTTCAGGAGAAAATCTATTAAAAAGTCCTCCCCATGCATGTGCTTTATGTCCCAAAAGGCAGGCCAGAAATAGTATGATGAGAGCACGCATTTTCAGTCTGAAAACAACAAGTTCTTTATGTAATTTATGGGTAGAGTATTTGCATGATAACATCCCAAATACTATTTTTATCAAAGGTGAACAACATCAGTACATATAATTATGACATAAATGAAAATGTTTATTTTTTTCGAACATATATTTAATCAATAATGACATGTGGATAAGAGATTTTATCTTACAAGATCAAGAACTCTTACTATTATAGTTTAGAATATTTAATATAAAATAAGCCTTGTGTTTTGCAGTTTTTTATTAAAAAAATAACAACAATATCAATTATTGAACACACAATAATAACTACGTTAGTTCAGACCTTTTAGTCTTTCCCTTTATGTCATGAGTAATTAGCTACATGTTGTCTGAAAATAGATATTGTTGAGAATTAATTTACAAAGTGACGTATTCTAAACAAGAGACTTCTTTGAAATGCAAAATATGTATACATATATGAGTATTAATTTAATAATCTTGTATGAGATGAGATACAGTATGATGCAAAATTGTAAATAGAGTTTCATTCATTTAGAAAATTTACTAAATAAAATAGCAAGTCGTATTATTTGTTCATATCAAATAGCAAAATTAATGTTACTTTGCCAAAATTTTTTTCATAGTGAAGTGCACTATAGACTGTTTTATGAGTCAACGGCAATCTATTTAGCGGTAAAGGCATAAGAAATCTTATTCTAAAATTTGCAGGATCGTTGATTAATCTTATGATGCAAGTCGTTGCGTCAAATTATAGTAAAAAAATTGTCTAATTTAACGTTTAGACAGTGGCGTTCTTTTGAGGCGTTTTTAGTGTCATTACTCATTACAGTTTAGAAATTTGCAGAGACAGAAAGGCCGAGAGAGACGATATGCACGACCTTTTTATTAAAAAATGTAAACAGATTTTTCTCAGATTAAAACAAGCTCTCACTAACTAAAAAGACCAAACATTTAAAGAGAGTCGGTTTTAAAAATATGTACGTGAGAATGTTCCTGGTCTGAACATAATTTTGTTTATAAAGAGTAATAGGAAAAATGTTACCACTAAAACAACATAATGACCTGATGTACGCTTCACTTTTTAACATAAATAAATAAATTAAAATATTTAACGCCAATTCTGTTTAAGTTCTGAAAAATGGCACGAGCTAGACTAAGAAATAAAACAATACTGAGCTAAGTTTTTAACTTTTTGGTAACTGTTAAAAATTAGTTAATTGTATGATATAGAAAAGAATTGCTACTTCTACAAATTTAATATAAACTTTTATGTTTTATTTATTTCTGATATTATGTAACTTGTAGAACTTTTAGTTATACGTTTTTTCATTGTTGTAAATATTTTTTTATATTAGTTATTTTTTAAACAATTTTATTGTTAAATTATGTGTATTGGAAAACAAAACTTTTCTAGTCTGTTGCCAGTATCTAAGGAAACAATATTACAAAAATTTCTTTCTATACATTTTTTATTATTATTTCTTACTATATTAAAGTGTATGTAAAAGCTACAACAAAATATTAAAAAACGCCTTTTGTGTCTTTTAAAAACCCAAATAATTGTTGTATTAGGTTTTTTAACGTCCCAAATTATAAAAAAAAACGTATGATTTATTGCTACTTTTGACAGCTTTATTTACAAAACTCTGGCATTCAAAAGTGTGGAAAATTGCGGTCACTTGTAGAAAATAGTTAATAAGCAGGTACTGAAAGGGAAACTTGTAAAAATAAAAATAATTATTACTATATATCTCTTATAGTAATTAGTTTTTATTATTTTTTTTTGAAATATGATAAATACCCTTAGTGGGAAAAATGTAAATGGGATTTTATTTGTAAATTTAGCAATTTGGTATAAAGATATGAGAGATCGTCCATTCAAAAGCTTATAAATAGTATCAAAAATTTGAATTTTGAATAGTAATTACGTAAGACTGAAGTAATCTTTTTGAAAAATGCGTTTTTTTTACAAAATTTTTAACAGTATAATAAAAGCCATTTTTCAACCATCCGTCTTGTAAGTATGTTATTAAAGAAAGAATGCTTCTATTAAATGTATGTTATTAATGCCACACACAGCAATAGCAATTAATAATTACTGCTGATTGGATCATTATTATAGAAACGACGTTGCTTACGATTCCTAGCTGGGTATATACGGTCCCTAGGGCGGTAAGCACATGCTCTAAGGGGATACGCACAGACCGTAAGCAGATTAACACTCTCTTGTTCTTTAAGGTGGTTGAAAAAATATTCTATTAATAGAATCAAGCACTTTTTGTAGTCTCGAACACTTATTAGGAAACCTCTGTTTTCTAAGCTGCGTTCTTGACTAGAAAAAGTTATGCTTACGGTCCTTGTGGTGTAATATACCTACTTTTTAATTTTTATTTCCTAAAGAGTTTAAGTTTTAATTATGACTAGGAAGAATATGCCGATATTCTCAATAGTCTTAGATTATTGTTGGTTTAAAGCTATTTTTTCGATAAAATATATTAATTTACCAAAAATAGTTATTAGTCTGTAGTAGTGAAGTTTAATTTATCAATTGCAATGAATAAATAATGCAATGTATTTTTTAAATTTTCAGTAAATAATTTTTTAGGTGTAAACCTTCAGAAGATATAGCAACATTTCTCTACAATTAAATTTGAAAAACAAAAATTAATACAAGGGTAATTCAGCTTGTAGGACGGATATTTATCAAGAATTGGTTTTGGTGAAATTGTCATAATAATTCGGTCAAAGAAAACAAAATATGAGAATAAAGGTAAATAACTGATTGCAGCTGTACTCGCACAAAGGCAGCGTTCTGGAGAAGAGGGTGCAGTTCAAAAACTTTCTGGTTTTCTTTTTCGACTACAGAATCGAAGCGAACTAATCGAGTATAATTTTCAAGGTAAAGTAATGGAGTGTAGTTTTCTCACGTCTTCCATAAGTGTACATGTATAGTGAATCACGAATTTGTAATGCGATAAGGAAGAAAAACATTTATTTTAATAAGAAAGCTTTTAATACAATCCGGTCATTTTAGATTTTATTTGCCAAAAATGTATTAAAAAGCTCAGTTGATGCATATAGTTTGATTTTAATGTTCCAGTAAATATAGGTCCCTATCAATTGCGATGTCCTGCAGGTTTTACCAGAAAGATTACGAAGAAGAAAGAGTGTGAAGAACAAACTGAATGTGTAAGTTTTAAAACAAATAATTTAGGTAAATATGTTTATAATGCTTTACATTTTGGGATTACTGTAGTAGTGTTATTTTTCAGACAGATTCGCATTCAACCGATCTTGGTGCTGAACTTTTAGCGTCAAGTACAATTGATGTTGACGAGAAAATTAAATAAAAATTCTAAAAAACAGAAGACTCTAATATCTCGCAAAGTTCATCGTTGTTTATATTAATGGATAAGGCCTACCGGGAAATATATCTGAAAAAAAGCATCTCGTATTCTACCTCACAGGTAACAGGTGGTGCAGAAATGAATGAATTTTCTACATTTTTTAATTACAAAAGTAACTATATAATAGTTATTACTCAATAACAAGTGTCTAAAGTGGACGATATAGTAGGACAACAAACATTTTCCAATGAATTGCAAACTGTTAGCTTTATTAATTTAGATAGAGTAAGATTAAAATTTCGCGGCGAAAAAAATCAAACCTTATGTCCTGTTTCCAATGATTTGCTATTTGATTTTCAGAGATTTTAGAGAACTTAGCATAAAATTAAACGACAAGTTTTTTGTTTGTTATAGTGACGCCAAAAATAAAATGTTTTTCAACCAGAATTTTAAAACCACAAGGCAACCTGTTAGAGAGCACAATAATGGTTCGATACTACAAATAATAATTGCTAAGGGAGTTCAAGTAGGAATTAGTTGATTTTTAGTTTTTGTTTTAAGTCTTTATTAATTTCTAAAAGTTAAAGCATTTTTTAAAAACGGCCTTCAGAGATAAATTTATATAAACATATACCTTGCTTCAACAAAACTTTTCAAGTTATTACATAAAATTTACCAGATTTTTGTTACTTTTTACAATAATTTTATGTTATTTTTATTTTACTACTTTAGAGATTATTTTAAAACATTTGTTTTTTGTCCCATTGAAATATTTTAATTGTAGCCAGAGAAAAACAAAAATTATGAATAGTTATATAATTTGAAATATAACATAAGTAAATTTTTAAAAATTAAGAATAATAATATTAATACAATTAAATAAATTGATAGCTTTCTGTTATTTAATATAGAAGACATAAATTTTTTCAAGTACATATTTACCCATTTAGGGCAAAAAAGGTAATTTCCTATTCCAACGTGTTTCTGCCTAATTAAAAATATTCATTCAGGTACTTTGTTAGAAACTCTTTAAAAGTCGATATAAATAATATTATTAACACTATCAGGAATGTTTTTGACAGTCGCTTTAACTACAGAGGCTAGCTTTAACTAAGTTTAGATATCAATATATAGAAACATGAAGTGCTTGTCAAAGACGATATGACAATCTTTCGTTAATTTTAAAATGTTTTGGAGCTCACAAGGTTACCTTTAATAATGCTTTTTTTAAATTAAATTTGACAATACTTTACACTTGTAATTGGCTAATTTTTGTTGACATAAATAAGAATATGTCTATGAGAAAATGCATTTCTTAGGACAATAGTTCGACATAGTATAGGTCCCTTATATTTATATATCACTAATTTCATTTGGGTTACAACTAACACATGAAGTTTTGGGCCTAGATGAGAACGTATCCAAGCCCATTTTTAGCGAGTTCCCTTATCTTAGGCATATTTTTTAAGAAGCATGGATAACCCAGAATTACCAAAGGAGAACAACGATTAAACGACTCACATATTTACTGTTAGAAATTTTGCTAATGAAGTAATTTCCACAACAATGTAATTTATTTTTTTAGAAAAAAAGCATTTGGTATAAAACGAAAAAGAATTTTTATGTAGGTAACAAAAATACAAATATTTTTGCTCGACAAACAATGCTTTGGTAAAAGCTTTTTGAAAGCTCTTAATATTTCACAAGCTATTTTAATTTTACGTAAATTTATCGGATTTTTTTTCTAAAAATATTACTTTGAATGAAATTACAATACATAAAATGCAATTAAATATTTTTCAAAGTAATTGCTAAGGTTTCAAGTTCTCATTTAGATATTTTAAAATATAATTTATAATAACACACGTTCATTTTTTTTTAATTAAACAGGACAATCATACCTACTTTAATTATTCTATCAAGCAACTTTTGTAAATTTGCTTTTGTTACACACAATAAAAAAGTTTAATTAGTTTGTACAACCGTCGCATAAAACCTCCCTTATTCCAACAACATAAAATAAAGTTTCATACAATTGTGGTAAGACAGCAAAACAATCCTATAATACATCAAGGATGAAACAGAATTATTATTACTAACTTTACTCATTAGGAGTTTCAAAATAATAATAATACATTTGTAGAACCTAGCTTTTCTCCCACATTGTTAGTTTATCCCTCACAATGAGAAATGATGTTTTTTTTTCACTCTGCTATTTCATAAAATATTTTTTTCGCAGCTATTTTAAGGACTAATCGTAAAAAATTAAGCTCAACTACCCCTACTATTTACGTCATCCATTGAATTTCCTGTGCGGAGTAAAGTAATAGTCCCATTAATAAATTTTACACCTCAGTTGCGAACGCATTCTTTACCCCCTTTTGCACAACCACGTCCGACAGCTCTATTATTAGCTATTTAAAAGCGTCCAAAAATGTAGAAAACGTGGACAAAGAGAAACGAGAAAAATACCCAAGAAACGTGCTTTGAGATTTTCTTTTACTTAATCCACTTACCCTTAATTTACAAAGTGGCGACTTGTTTAATGTAAAAACAGTTCACCCCCGATTTAAACAATGCGTTACCACTCACAACCCTAGTAGTATTTCAAGGGTGACTGTTACGGCACGCTACTGCAGTCTGGATCCATACAGAAATTTCAGTTATATGCCTTGACCTCGGGAGCTCTCGGTCAGGATCGGGCAGGATCACAGCATAGGTGGCCATGTTGAATAAGGAAGCTTTTAAGCTCGCTCTATAATGATTTTCACCTCAACTATTTTAATTGTCATAATTATAAATGCATCATATTCACAATTTTGAATTTTACAACACTAATGAGTATTGTAAGTTTCACATTTCTCTTTTTATGTTCTGTCTCTTGAAATTTAATTAAGTGTTGGATGCTAAATGACTTCATTAGTTCTAATATTATGTGAGGGTTGATTCTAAAAATATGCTCTTAAACTTGAGAGCTTTGACAACAATTTCTAGTATTTGAAGAGCTGTCGTGAATAAGAATAAATCGCCCTTGAGTCACTCAATTTCAGATTATCAAAGCTTTGATAAAACCAGTTTTACTATTTTTGCATCTTGAAAGCTTTTTCATGCATTTAATGAGAAATCATGTCTAGCAGAATTCAAACTCCTGCTGGCATTTTTTAAAGGTCAGGTCAAGATAATTTCGTCGTCTTTATATACTTCATGTTAATGTTAATTTTTTTATGGGTGATGTATTACTTCTAGATCATTCTAATTAATCGATTTTTAACTATTAGTTGTGGGTCAAGTATTTTAGTTGAACTTTTTATCATCAAAAGAAAACACAAACACAAAGCCACACTAGTAGTGACCTTTTCCTTAGTTTAAAGAAAAAAGCTTTGCCTGAATATGAAAAAAAAAAAATTAAGTTTTGTTTATACACATTCAAAAATAAAATCTACGAGGTAAAAAAAATAATCTAAAGTCTACTAAGTGATATTTTTATCTGTAACAGTTTAGAACTAGAGATGAGAGAAATTTGAACAATTTTTGAAATTAATTTAATTGAAGATTTTTAACTTCTAAGTTTTGTTGCAGAATCAGTTTACTGCATTTTTTAGTCTCTCTTTTTAATATGGGCTCACATACAGAATACCGCTAGCAGGCGGTTGGCTCTAAGAGTGAATATTCTTATGTTATTAATTAAGTATTATAGTCCTTAATAAAAACTAAAACGTTAATACAACTCTGATCAGGCAATCAGTGTTTTTCAAATTGTTTCAATTTTAAATGTTCACTCACGTCCTAATGATTTAATGTTTTTTTTATTTTTAAGAGAAACAATTTAACTAAGCTAGAACCTTTAAGAAATGTTGTAAATAATATTTACAAATGTGGCGCTGTTTTATCTCTTGCATTTAATTTTTAATGGACACAAAAGACAGCAAAGTAAATTTTAGTTTCAAGGGAAATTAAAATATGTTGGTAGTTCTGATAGTATCTGCTTTAGAATTAAACTACAAACTGTATATATTTTGTAATATATTACTTTAACAAGCAATTTATGATTGTAAACGTATTTGCCAATAGCTATTGATTTTATTGTTTGTAAATGTTTAATAGGTATAATGTAGGTGCAAGTGAATAATAAAAAAATATTTAATTGTATTTTATCGTATTAGATAAAAATTAAATAATTAAATAAGGGATATTGCCACGAATTATTTTACTGGTTTTAATTTATAGAATGCTGTGAATGTATCAGCAACTTCAAAAATTACCAGTTGAATCAAATTTTATTCGCATCTTTCAAACATTTCTTGCTGATTAAACAAAAACTTTTATAAATTGAATTATTTATTTAATATTTTTGCTTTCACAGCAAAAAAAAACAACACGTTTAAAAAAAATACAAAATAAATTTTTTTCTCTTGCTAAGACATCGTTTCAGTCATTCACAGCATTGTTTAAATTAAATCAACTAAAATAAATTCAGAAATAGAGGTTACATATGTTTTTTTAACTATTCAGAATTGTATTTAGATTCACTGATAGAGAAAATGTTACTCAGTGAGTTAGCCCGACAGTCGAGGAAGATAACTGGAGAAGAGAAGCGGCAGATAAAGAAATTATTTGTCTGGTATTAGTGCAGTAAAAGAGTAGAGTAAAGAAATATTTCGAAGAACAAAAGGAATTAGAAAGACGACATTTAGCTTAAAATTTTATAGAAGCTTAAAAAACGGGGCTTAGAGCAGGCAAAAGAGCAAAATAAAATTCTAGAAGATAGTGAAACTCGTCGACTGGATAATAAAAATAATAAAATGTTTTGAAAGAGCAAAGCAAGTTTCTAGACATACGTGAAAAATGACGACTAAAAGGAAAGAAGAACGTAGGAAAATTCTAAAAGTACTAATTTAAAAAAGCTTAAAAAACAGTTTGAAAAATAAATGAACAAAAAAGATTTCAGAAAAACAATAAAAGTTTTTGGCAAAGTATGAAAAACGGTGATAACAAAATAAGTATGAGCAAAAAGATTTATAAGAAAACAATAGAAGATTCTAAAAAAATTTAGAAAACAACTTTTGGGAAGAAAAGATGAACAAGGAAAAAAAGATAAACAAGATAAATATTGTGTAGAAGAAGACAAAACAATTAAAGAAAGATTCTGCAAATACGAAAACAAAATTATAAAAAAAACAACATGGCTAGAAATAAATCACGTGCAAGGAAAGCTTCTAAAAGAATTTTAAAAAAAGCTGCTAAGAAAAGCTGCATATAAGTAGAGTAGAATCTAACTAATGTGTAAAACTTCTGCATTTGACTATCAAGCAAAATGCTCGTGTACAGAAGGCAGTTGAATGCAGAAATGCACGACTGTGGTTAAAATATCGTTCTGGAAGACGCCATATAAAGCTAATTATTTTGAATAGTATTTTTTAATAATTACGACAATAATTTTGGAAGGTTAATCAATATGGAATGAGTGCTTCTATTAATTACAGGTCAAAAATCTGTAATGTTTTCGAAAACTGGAGAAGCACAAAACTCTTACCGATCTAACTTCTAACCTGTCTAGACGAATAACCTAACTTGTGCAAGTTATCCTAGAAAAGGAAGGTAGAGAAAGACGTCGGTTGGGAAAAAAACAAAGAAAAATTTTACAATAGCAAAAAAGAGTTAATAGAAATATTTAAGACATGATGATTGGTAGAAAAAGAAGTAATAAATAATTTTTAGAAGAAGGTACATAGTTAAGAGAAAAAAATAGCAAAGAAAAATGGTACTTGTAGAATGCCAAAACAGTATTTAGAGAAATTTAAAAACGACAATTAATAAGAAAAAGAAACCAAAAATTATTAGAAGCAGACAAGTAAAAGTTTTTTAAGAAGCTTGATAAACGACTTTTGAAAAATTAAAAACAACATAGACTACGTTTAAAAGAAACAGAAGATTATGAAATATTCTGCAATAAACCTACTGTTGAAAGTATAGTAAATATAAAAAAAAGTTTGGAAAACGATAACTCGACAAACGAGAAAACATATTTAAGAAATTGACAGTTTGCAAAATTTTTTGAAGAGAGATAATTTAGAAATAAAGAAGAATTTTCAGAAATAGGTTTTGAAACATAAATAAGATTTAAAGAAAACGATTATAAAACCAGAAACAGCAAATTAAAAAAAATTTAAAAAAATTTTTTAAAGTGACAATCAGTAAAATTTCTGACATTTGACAGTCAAGCTTTGTGTCTAGTATATAATTTTGTAATTTTCTAAAATACGTTTTAGTGTTACTAAACAATTTTTTTTAAACTTGATTTTTACGTGATACTTTTATTAAGGAAAACGAACCCATAAACAACAATATCGTGTTTAAGTAAAAATCAATGAATGTCAAAAGCACTTCCTGGTTCGTTGTGATATTAATCGTACTATCGCAATAGAGAATTCTAGTTGCAATTGCAACTCTCAATATTAAAATTTAATTTTTCTGCAACAAATTAAATTTAATTACACCTTTGTTGTAATGTTATTACAGAAAGCCGCCTGGAAGCAAAACGAGATAGAACATCAAATTGGTTTTATTGATCGAAGGGACATCGTTCGTGTTCGTGCTTTGAAAATTAATTTCAGACTCATTTAGAAAATACTTAATTTTTATAAAATTTCAACAAAACACCCTTTTTTGTGTAATAAATTTAGAACAACACTGGATCAAAGAATATGCGTGGGGACTCATGATTAATTAATTTTAGTGTCATCAAACCTCGACTGTTGTCTATTTAATCTGTGTAAGTAATTAGTTCAGCGTTGAATTATTATCATCAAAGTAATATGATGTAGCCGATTATAACAAATTCATGATGTGTGTGAAATTTCCTGTCGCTGATGAAAGGTCATTTCCTCTCCCTTCGGATTCAGAGCCCGAACGAAATTTTCAGCAGGAAAAAGCACAACTTTTCTTAAAGTAATGACCATAAATTAAACCGAAATTTGTGTCGCGTCTCAAGCTTACAAAATTACAGAAAAGATAAAAAATATTTTTATGAAAAATAGGCGTAATGGAAAGATTAATAAACAATACGAGTGTGTGTAGGTAGAGGCAGAAAAACAAAATTTTTATTACTTGTTATTCCGGGTAAAATAAAATTAACATAAAGGAACATAAGATTAAGTTTGATACAATCTGAAAATCGAGTTAAAGTCAGAAAAAATGTCATTTGCGTTTTGTAAAATGTTATTTCTTTTCTACCCGACAGTGATAGATGAGGTTATCAAAAGAATTTATATGGTTTGTAAATTTCAGCTAAAATAGAAAATAAATTGACAACACTTTTTTCTTTTTGATATTTCCCTATTGTTTTTTAAATTAAGGTATTTTCCAGACAATTTTTTTGTTGAAAAAATTCTGTATTAAGAACAAACTATACTGAGAGTATTAAAATAGTTATAAGCATTACTTTAAACAAACCGATAGAAAGCAACAAGCTCCCTGCTTTACACCGGCGACAAGCAATACAACTAATCTTGTGGACCCTGTGCCAATAGTCCGAGACTCCGAGAGAGAAAATGATGGATTACAAGTTTGTGGACGTTTTTTTAAAAGCAATTTGTGTTTTTTAGATAAGCCCATTTTGTGAAAATGATTATGTGATTACTTAAATAAATATACAGAATAAAACCAGTGCATTTTAAGCTAAGTCTATTATTGAACTTAATCGAAAACTTAATTGAATTTTATTAGATGCTAAAAATGCAAACTTGCGAATTTTTTATAAATTAGGTAATAGTTATTTATTGTATAAGTGTTTTAGACAGCGTTTTATCCACGTAAGAATGTTTAAGCGCGAGACGCAGTCGAGCGTTTAATATTCTTAAGTAGATAAAACGCGACTAAAACACGATTCCAATATAACGTTTTATCCACAATTACAGCGATTTAAAATCACAATCGCCAAAATTTCAACTCATGTCATTAAAAAATGATTTGACATTACACTCTGACAGCGGATGTCATCTCAAAAATCATTAAAATTAACTAAAAAACATGGGAGGTGTTGAATCGTTGCTTTTTATTTTCGATTGTTTATCGACTCCATTTGTACAAAACGCTGTGCAAGTTGGTAAAAATGGAAGAAAGTGATACTGTTCCTGAAACAATTCTTGAAGAAGCTGAAGAAGCAACTCGCCAGTTATTGCCTGCGAAGTCCAGAGAACATTATGAAAAAGTAATTTCAGAATTTAATGAATGGAAAGAAGAATGGGGGGTAATGACAATAAATGAGAAAGTTCTGCTATTTTATTTCTTAAATTGGAAGAAAAGGTATGCAATTTCATCCATGTGGTCGAAGCATTCCATGCTGAAGGCCGCTACAAAGATCTATAAAAACATAGACATTGGAAAATATAGTAAGCTCGTGGCCTATCGGAAGAATCAGTCAAGAGGATAGAGGCCGAAGAAAGCTGCAGTATTGGAAAAAGCACACGTCGAAGAGTTTTTGACAAGGGCTTGCGATAAAGAATATTTAGTGATTAAGGTAATCTCTGTCATTACATAGACATTGTAGATAAGAAATTATGGAATATTTTAGGTTGCATTAATAATGGGGTGTCTGGTGGCTGTCGATGTTGTGAACTGACAAATTTGAAATTTAGTGATGTAGAAGACAGGGGCGCATACCTGATTATTTCGATACGAGATACCAAGACGGGAGTTTTAGGAAAATTCACAATTATAGAAGGATTCTCTATCAACATTGTGGAGAAGTGTAGGAAATACATGTCCTTACGTCCGAAGAAGTTATCCATTGAGAAGTTTTTTTTACGATACGATAATCAAAAATGTACATTACAACCTCGTGTTGGAATTAACACTTTATCGAAAATTCCTTCCAAAGTTGCTTCGTTTTTGAATCTGGCGAACGCAGAAGCTTATACCGGCTATTGTGTGAGGCGCACTTCAACAACTTTACTTGCCAATGGAAGTGCTAATTTTTCAACAATTAAACGACATGGTGGATGGAGGAGCTCCGCCATAGCAGAAACTTATATCGAAGATTCTGTATCTAATAAGCTTGATATCGCAAGGAAAATCCAAGGTTCTCCTGGTACTAGTCGTTCCTTACTAGAGGAGACGTCCATTGTACAACTACTGTTCGTTCTGGAATCGATAACAACTACAAGCTTCTTATTAATGGAAACGAAGTAAAACATGATAAAATAAAAAGCGAAATGTCTATTAATGTAAATGTTAATATCAATATTAATAATAATTAAAATGCGATTGATTTAAGATTGTATTTTTTCATTACTTCACTAGTGAAATAAAGTGATTTCATTATTTCATTAGTGTTACTTTATAAAGTGTTACCTTATAAAGTGTTACTTTATACGGTTCGTAAGTGAGGATAAAACTTCAATTATAAGGTAATTGTGGATAAATTAATTTTATTTTTGTTTTAAAAACTTTAACATAGAGTCTAAGCAACGAAAGTGTTTAATTAATATCTCCAAAAAATTTTAATAAAATTATATCAAAAGAAATACGCAGTAGTTTTTAATATAATTACGGTTTTACGTTAATTAAAAAATTTAAATTGACTAACTCAAATTCAAAACTTTTGTTTTATATTTTTTGTTGATTTTATTTTTTTTTTAAATTTTCCTTTGACCTATGGTTCTTTTAAAACAGAAAATTTTTAACATAGTTTTGTTTTGTTTAAAACCTATTCTTAAAGGCTAATAAAACACTTCCTTTCTAATAAATTAATATATTCCTTAAATTACAAAATAAATAAATACATAATTACAAAACACACGCGATAACAACATCTCTAAATATCTTTATCTGAGTAAAGTTCATCACATGGGCACTTTTGAAACATTGTTAACTGGTGTCAATTCCTGTTATCGCAACGATCCACGGTTTGAAAAAGGTCGTCCTCATATAAACTCCTGGTAAATAGGGTGCCGCACATTTAATCCCATGCGACACCGTCCCTGCTAACTGGTACCTGCCATCAGGCCTTTGCAGGACAAGGGGTCCTCCCGAATCACCCTATAAACAAAATCATTAAAGTCGTAAACAACACACGCGAGCTGAAAATACCTCGCAGGAATCCTTTTGTCCGTTAGCATAACCCGCACATAGGAACGAATCTAGGATCACTTTGGAGTGTCCTGCTGTGCGGAACATTTCCTGACACACGTGATTTTCCATAATGGGGACTTGGACTTCTTGGAGGACTGATGGAACGCCTCCGCCGTATTTGAGACGACCCCAGCCGGTTACTGTAGCCATGCGACCGGTGAAGTCTTCGTTGTCTCGAGGTAGACAAATGGGGACTGAAAAAGAAGAATTGTTCAGGAATTGAATAGTTGGGTTTTATGATTGGTTGTAAAATGAAAGAGTGGTCTTGTCTTATTCGTCTGATGGAATACAATAAAATAAGTTTTATTTTGTATGCATTTGAGTTTTACCAAAATATAATGCTAGAAATAAAACCTATCAGGGATTTAGGATCAATATAACTGCATGAGATACAGCCGCGAAATCAAATTGATTTTTAACACCAACATAAATGCACATTGTTAACCTTTTGGCATTGAGCTATCAGCTACGTTTCTTCTTTTTTCATCAATTAGCTCAAGATTTTTCTTACTACTGAAAACCTCTTAAAACCAAGGTTTTTTATTAATTAATGTGTAATTTTTTTGACATTGTAACGACCAAAATTTTGTTTTACCTCCTGTAAATTTTAAATGTCAAACTTATTACATCAAAACCGCAAAGTATAACCCAGTGAGAAAAGCCAATTGCGAGCGAGCGGCTTACAAGTTTTATGTGCCTATACTTGCTTAAAAAAAAAGAATAATAGAAAATTCTAGAAAAACTTAAAAAACGACGATTAGATTTAAAGAAAGAACAGCCAAAGGAAATTACAACAAAAACTGAAAAACAATGATTAAAAAAGAAAGAAGATAAAAAAAACTAAATAAAAGAAAAAAGCGTAATTTTGAAGAAAAAGATCAATTTAAGAAATGATGCGACGCCTGCAAAAAAAAAAAATTAAAAAATCTTGTCTAAAAAAGAACAACGAACTATTTTGAAAATGTCGGCTTGACGAAAAAGAAAAATAAAAGAAAAGTCTAAAAGAACTTGTAAAAGACGATACAAAGTAAGAAAATACAAAAAACTAGCTCTAAAAAACAAGAACAAGAAAACATTTATTTAAAGAAGAGAATGATGTTCAAACGCGTGGCCAAAGTATTAAAAGCAGATAAAAGCTTGGGCCGAAATAAACAGTTGAAGTATCAAAAAAATGGCAATAGTTCTTCTTTTGGTATTGCAAGTTCTTCTTTTGGTATTGCTCTCCTGTTGAGCACAACGAAAAAAATTATTACCTACCCAATTATTGTCACTGCACTGGAGCTACGTTATGGAGAAAAAATATAAGCATAACATACAAATATTCTTGCATCAGAGATATAGGGCTCGCCAATTAAGTTGTAAAAGTAAAATAGTCGTAAAAACTATGTAAACGGTTGTTAAATTGTTCTTGATACAGTCGACCAGCTTTGTTTTCGATGTAACAAAGCGTAAAATAACCAATTTTGTTCAACTGGACAACTAATGTCAACATTTCGTTACTAATTGATTACAGAAGTGCAGCTGTGCTCTTGAATGGGGTTGGCTTTAATTCACTTTTGCCTAACGTGTTCTCTAAGTAGTTAAACGTCATTTTTGTGTTTATTGTGTTTATTTTGGTAGTATCTAATTGTTGTGTGTGCATTTTATTTGTTTTTTAGTTCGGTTCTATAAACAAATTGACCATATTCTTTATATAAATATTTTTAAAGTCAATCCTGCAAAACATCTGTGATATATCAAGGACAGTACAGTAAACCAGCGATGATTCAGATATGATGGAACCGGTTTGCATTTGAATATCAAGTTGGTCGTCTGTATTCTCAGTGTCTCTCGTATCTCTTTCACTTTGCCGTATATCTCTTTATACAACAATACTTAGAAGCCAAAATCAAAAAAGGAAAAGATTAATAAAAGTCTGATAAAAGAATATGCTACTAAAATAGAGCGATTATCTAATTTCACTTTTTCTACGATACTTCTCGATAAACAGCGAAGTGATGATTTTCTGGGACTGAAAAATAAGCTTGTGCTGCTATTTTTCTAAAAGACAGTCTGTAACATGTCTCGACGGTCAACTTAAAGCGCCCATAACGTGTAAAATAAGGGCGAAACACTTGAAACACAGCGACATAGGTCCAATTTTGTAGAGTGAATAAAGTGCAAATCAGAGGTCGTAATAGCAAGGTATTTTCAACAAGATAACGGCTTTGAAAGCGTTGTCAGCTTAACATAAATTTTGGGGATTAAAAATGAGCTGTTATTAGTGTTATTCTATCTTTCTTAATTAAAGTTAAAGAGAATACAAAAACCGCTAATAAGAAGATTGTCATGATGGGAAGACTGTCATGGTTTTACCGAAAATTTTATGTGAAGGAGGTTCTAAAAAAAGGACTTCAGGATCATATTTAGGCGTGTTAGTTTCAAAATTCTTTTTGAACATCTCAACATTTTAATTAATGCACTTCAAGAACAGAAACAAATTAATTAAAATGACCAAAAAAAGAGAAAATAATTTTAATTCTGTTATTTTAAATAAGATAGTATAGGATTTCAGCAAAAGTGGCATCTTCATATTTTGATTAAGCATCTTAATTACTCGTAAGATAGTAAAATAAAACTTTATTGTGAAGAGATGAACTGTTGTCACCGCAGCAATCAGCTGGATCGCTGAAGCACCCTTGAAAGGGCTGCAATTTCTTTATTTCTAAAGGCCTAAAAAGTAATTGCCTCTAATTGTATCATAAAATTCAAGCATTTATAGATAAAATTTAGCAAATCAGTTCACACGAGACTAAACAAATTTTTAACAAGTAAAGAGGCAATATATTTGGTTAAAATCTAGGAGTGCTTTTCTTTTCCATTTTTTACTTTTGGGAAAGAATTTAGTATTGTTAGAAGTTTTTTTGTTTTGTTTTTTATTTGGCATTTTTTTCGAGCGATGCTTCGAAAATGTAAATCCAAATGAATGTGTGTATGGTCAGAGTGGTCTACATAATCAGCTTGTGGAATTTGTGTGCGTGTTGAGTAAACCGTCTGCTAATTGGAATTTGTGGTCCCACAAATCGGCATCTTTGTAATGGATCGGCGAACCGTTCCGTTGATGATTATAATAGAAAGTAGCCTGATCGCGCCCAGGTCCACACTCAAACTGAATCATAATTGACCGTCTGCCTACTTTTCAATTTGCAAAAATACCGTTGGGCAAATAAAAAAATGAAACTTACTGATATGTGCGTCGAATTTAACTGGTGATTCCAATTCGAGCAAAGCCAAGTCATTTTCGAACGTGGCAGCGTCGTATTTTCTGTGCACGATCACTCTTCTAACGTTCCTACTGACCGGTCTTCGACTCTCTAGGTCTCCGGAGATATCGAATTCGCCGAAGACGGCCACTAAAGAGGCCAAAAATCCGGGCTGACAATGGGCGGCGGTCATTACATATTTGTTACTAATTAGAACACCTCCGCACTTATTCTTTGTGAAGAGCCCCAGCCAGGTCGACTCACGCACAAGCACTTGCCAGGGAAACTCGCCGAAAGTTGCCCCCTTACCACCGACTATTCTTCCGGTTTTCAATAAAGGTCTTATGCCACATTCTGGAAAAATTATATCATTAATATACACTGCTACAGCCAATTATTAAAAATCCACTCTTTTGGTAATTTTGTTTGGTTTTTGAAAATTTTGGTATAGTAATTATATAATTTATCGCAGAATGTGGAGTAAAAACTCAACATTGGTTGGACAATATTCTTTATTATAAAAATACAAAACACAGGTACCTTTTACCCACATTGCGCGTAACCATACAACAACAGGTTAATAAATAACAATAAATATCTTACAAAATAGTAAACAAAATTACCTAAAAATTAGATTGGCAATATTAATAAGTTAATAAAGTTAACAATAACAATAAATACTAAAATAATAAATAACTAAAGTGCCCTTTCTTGTTATCACATTTGATATAGGAATGGGTCGAAGACGGCATCTTCACACTTAGTGGCGTCTCTTGAATGATGTTACCCGTCTTCTAGTCTTATCTGTGAATGATTACTCGAGTTGTAACATTTCAGCAATTTTAAATATATTTTATTTACGATGAAATAACAGTTTTAGTACCCAGGAATTACAAGAAGTAGATTATCACCTGTACAAATAATATAAAAACACAAGTATGCCCAAAGATAGAAAAATTATAGAAGCAATAGGTAATAAGCATTTTTAATAAATAAAAAAATAGACAAATCATATTTGTATATACATTAATTTTATTAAACTAAAAAATCATCAAAATATACCGGCAGCGATATGAGTTTGCCTGCGGTCAACTCAACAATGCCTATTAAACAAATTTAGTTTATTAGGAACTTTTGATAGAATATTTGTATATCTACCCCACAAGTATAATTAATTGGCGGTATCATTTGTTATTTTTCTTTGAAGTTAGTTTTCTATTCGTGACATAAGGACGTGTATTAAAATCCGTTGTTGGTATTTCATACACATATTATAACAAGTGAGCTCATTCTTTTAGTCGTGTCAAATTACACAGCTGCTAAAAATAGTAAAAATGCAAACTTTCGAGCTTTTTGCGAGTTAGACTGATCAATTTTTTTATCTAACGATCAAAAGTCACTTAAAAAATCTGGCTGCAGGCCTTATTCAATCAGTTAACAAAATTAAAAACTGTTAATAATTAACGAAATTGTATTAAAACAGGTACTCGGCGGTTTTCGAGGTCAATACATTCAAAATTGCGGATTTAACATCGCCGACTACAAAAATAAATACTGAGTTCGGACAAAATTGCACGAAATTCTACACTAACCTGTTGATAAGGTTACTGATTACGATTTTAAAATGAATATCTTAAAAATCTCAATGACGGACCTAATATGGCCGAGTAAAAAGATAAAAATGTTTTAGACAAATTTGTACATAATGACAAAATTCCAGAGAAAACTAAACACCTTTTTTCAGATTATAAAACGAAAAATGTAAAAATCAAATGGCGAAACCAAGATTTGTTATGACTTATATTTATATTGTCAGTATTTTAAGTCATTATATCAAAGCATCTATCTAGTGCAAAAGATTGAAAATATTGATGTCACAAAATATTTTTTTTAGTATGTTTTCATCGGCTTTATTACGTTAATAACTGAACAGTTTTGTCATTTGGTCAAATATTGTTTAAACTATTAATATATTCATTCTTGTAGTGGGCCATATTAGGTTCGCCATTTTGAATTTTTTAATATTTATTACAAAATCGTAATCAGTGATCTCGTCAAAGATAAGTGTATAATTTTTGCAATTTTGTCAAATATTTTCAAACTCTAAAAACTATTTTTTTGGTGATTGCGATTAAATATTAGATTCGGTATTATGAATTTACTAATTTTGATAAACATTGTAATTAGTGGCCTCAAAAACCTTAAAAGTCTCGTTTTGATGCAATTTTGCATAATATTTTTGGTGATATTAATTTAACAAATAAATTTTTTGCAACATTTCTTAATAACAAATTCAAGAAAAGATCCAGTAGTCAGTTTTTTTACTTTTTTTGAGATTAATGTTTTAATTGTTTAATTTTTTAATTAATTAATTTTATAATTCGGAATTTGACTCGACTAGTTATTTATATTTTATTGAGACAGATAAATTTCGTAGAAAGTTACATTAACTAAGCAAAAGTTAGAAACAAACATTACGTAATTTATAAATCTGTTATACTTTTAATGTTTATGTTCAATTTTCAAACAATTACACAGTTTCAGGCTACGTTAATCAAACAATTTCAGTAACCTGATTTTGTTGTTTGCATTCAATACATCCTTTGTTTTGTAATTTATGTCTAGTAAGCTTAACTGTAATTTATGTTATTTCATTTAGTTTGTTAACCACACCCAAGAGTAATCATCTTTGCAATATAATATTTAATATTAGCTTTTCGTATTGCTTCTATAACAGCATTTAAGAAAATAAATTAGTATAGTGTTAGCATACCAAAAATCACAAAATTCTACTTACGATCTCTGTACTGCTCTGTATCTGGCAGCGTATTATCCTCTTCAATAAAACTCTCTGTTGTAGTTTGCGGCCTTTTCGTCGTTCTCGGTCTCTTGGTGGTGGTAGTGGTCCTCCTAGTAACAGTTGACGCCGGCCTCCTGACCGTAGTCGTTCTCCTGGTCGTTGGTCGTGTAGTCGCAGGCCTTGATGTCACAGGTCTCGTAGAAGGAGGCCTCGAGGTTGGTTTCGTCACCGGCTTTTTCGTAGTTGTACCTTGCTTTTTGACCGGTTTTTTCGTCGTAGTCCCACTGGTTGTATTCTTATTATATACAACATCCTTCAACCCTTCAAACGGTTCTTGCAACCCTTGGATAATCTTATTCACAAACGACTCCATTTTGGTATTAAGAGCGTCATCTTCGATAAACGACGGTGTTGTAAAATCATCATCACTCAATACAGGATTAGACATATTCAGATTTGGGTTACGAACTGGCGGGAAATTTATTAATTGATCGGCACTTGTTTCAATTTCAACTGCTCCATTGCTGTAATCTAGGGGGTTTAAAGAACTTGAGATGCTTGGTTTTGGGGTTATTAAAACAGTGGGTTGAGGACGTTCACTAGTACTGTAGATGTTTTGAGTGACGTGGTTGTTGATAGTGACACTGTTGATAGGTTTGCTGTTGGGTCGTGCGTAGGGTGGTCGGGATGAGTAGATTGAGCCTGTAGGTGGTCTTGGTGTTGTATAAAGAGGAGATCCGGAAGAAGCATATTCGGGTTCTGTTGGTCGTCGTGTTATAACTTCGTCATCAGTAACCGGACTTAAGACAATTAGAGTCGGTGCCGGACTTGGATATGTTGAAAATTGACCAGGTGTTGAAGTTACGGAAAATCCGGGGCCAGCTATGTGTGTGTTGACAGTAGATGCTGGATTTCGAGTTGGTATACTACTGTAGACGTAAGAGGTAGATGGTGGTTTTGTTGAAAGGAAAGCAAGAGGAGAGTTTGCTACAGTACTATGACCTGCAGGTTTGGGAGTACTGCTGTAGTCATACGGTGTTGTAACTCTCACAGTTGTTGTTTTTTTGGTTGCATTTTTAGTCGGTTTGCTCTTTCTTCGAGTTGTTGTAGTTAAAGGAGTTGTTGTTCTTCGTGGTTTCACAGTAGTGCTAAAAACGTAAGACGTGGATGGAGGTTTTTTCGAGGTTGTTGTTGGAGGAGTGTATCCTGGTCTTCTTGTACTAGTTGCACTGTAGATATAAGATGTTGATGGTGGTTTTTTCGATGTATAGTACGGATTATTTGTTGAAGTTTCATTCAACATTTGCAAAATATTTACAATTGAGTCAATTTCTTGCGTTTTATTTGGTTTGGTTGTGTGAGATATCGTTGGTACTAAAACGTACTTATCAGTATCTGACGGTTTCACTGGTTTTGGTCTAAAAATCGGTTTCTGGTACCCCGGCGATGGAGTATAATGCGACGGTGCATTTGATACCGAAATATGAATTGTTGGCATTTCTGAATATGGCACTGTTGTTTCATCAAACCTTATAGTAGTCTTTCTATCTTCCATCACTGGTGCTTTTGTTGTCATTTTAAAATCACCAGGACTTATACTATTGCTAATTCCGTGTAAAATCATCGTTTCCGGAGCTGTAGTATGAGTGACTCCAGTTGTGCTAAACTTAACTTCATCACCAATTTGTACCATTGCGTTATCCTGAGCAGTGGGTAATACTCCCTGGTTGAGCAATGTCTGGGTGATTTGGGACACTCCATTTGTTAGTATATCTTTTGGTGGTGGAAGACTTGATGATGAAACTTCATTGTTGAGACTTGTGACGGCATGAAGGTCACTTTCTATGAGTTCTCCATTTGTTCCTGCAGGCAACTGACAGCAGGCACCAAACAGGAAGCCATCCATACAGGCTCCGACCACTTGGCCGTTTCGTTGACTGCATTCATGATTGAACATGCAAATGTTGGGACCTCCGAGAGATGCAGTGGCTTTTCGTGTGGGTTTACAGAAACGCGGCGTTATCCTGTATCCTCCAAACAGCTTTTTCGACTCTGAAATAGAAAATTGTTTTAGAGATAATGCCGGAAATAAGAATATTATTCCTATGAGAATAATGCTACCAAAATAAACACGTGGAATTGTTTTCGTAATTAATACTGCGACAATAAAAAAATAGTTTTTTTTGCAGTTTAAGCTGTTCGCTTTAGATCAATAAAACTACAGTAGACGCCCGGTTGTTGGTTTTGTATTTATAAGATTAAAAATTGGTGAAAAACATTACTTTCGACTTCTAATAAAATGAGCAAATTACTGCATACGGCATCCAAAATTATAAAACAATGTCGGGTTTGTCTTTAATGAAACAAAAATTTCTAGTTTTTGAAATTGGTAATAAGTCTACGGTTGCAACTTTGAAAATTAGTAAAATGTCATCTCATTCGTTGTCTTTACTGATTTAAATATTAATAAAAAGTAACGTATCTGGCTTATAAAATTAGTAAAATTATCTTGCTGGACTTCAAAATTAATTTAAAAACAATAACATAATATTATTATTTTCGGTTTCTAAAATTTGTTTAAAATCTATAAAAACAATGTCGTATTCAAAATATAAGTCTTTGATTTATGAAATTGGTAAGATTAAGGTTGTAGACTTCAAAATCAATAGAATATCGCCTCCGACCTCCATTATTGGAAAAATAAATTTTATGGGCTTTTTCAAGTTGAGATAATACCGCTAGTATCTTTAGTATCTTCGTTTCTATGGAAAATTAAACAAATTCGAGGCTGTTATTAGCTGTTTTTATAAAAAAGTATTAAAATTTGCGATACTACCGGTAGAATCTCAACTTGAAATCAGCCCATTTGTGTTTATTAAATAAAATTAAGAATATTATCTTTGGCTTCTAAGGGAGAAGAGATACCATACACAACCTACTTTTTGTCTCACCCTTAAATAATATATCAGTAGTAAACAGGTTAAAAACTACCACAGTAGTAATTTTAGTCAAAATTTGTTGGGTAAATAATAGAATTTTTAAAGTGTAGTTTCTCCTAAAAATAGATTCTGAGTGCGCCACTGTAATAAATTCATGCGTTATTGAGGGAAAAAACTATAATTATTGATATGTGGTTAACGTTTCTCCTTCAATATCGCACGTGCCTTCTAGTATAAAATCGTTCGGTTGAACACGTATAAATAATCATAGTTGCCAACTTTAATTTGAATTTTTACAGTTTCACAAGGCTGGCATTCTTTTTGAATGCATGATAATTAGGTTTAAAAAATTATAGATTCTTTTATAATTAAAGGCGCAGTGATCGGTTAATTAACCGCAGGATTTAATGAAATGAAAACATTTTGGTTGAGCTAGACGCGATTTTGTGTCGGGATCCATGCTAATATTTATTCGGAATGCTCGCACAGACTATTTAGGAAGGAAATGGGGTTATAAAATGCAGTGCAAGCGTCAAATTGCCTTTGCTGCCGCGTTTTTGCACCAAAAGCGCTCGTTTACACAATAAGAGCTCACGCTTGATACCTTTTTACAATATTATTTTTTGGTAATTGCCATAACCAATTTACTAAGAAGTTATTTTAATCCGCGTCTAGAATATAAACCGATTTTTGAATGCAACTATGAGAGTGGGTTGCAATGCAATATTTTTAAGTGTTCTCTGGAGATTTTAAGTGGAGGCTTGAGTTAAAAGGATTTTGTTTAAATAGAAAACAATGCATCTTTATTATTCACTTAACACAAATTAATTATACATAAATAATCGCAACTTGTCACACTTTCTTCGACATAAATTTATTAGCTTAATTAAATAATATTGGCTGAACTAATAGCGACATGGGCAACATATGGTCTGGTGGAAAGCAGGACATGGAAAATTTGGTTCCGTTTTGATTTTGGGCATGTCATAGGTGGTAAAATGGTAACAGTGACGTCACTTTATTATTCATATTGCTGTAGGTTTATTTTGTTTTTTTTTTTTGACCCACAAATACCGGAAGCTTCGATGAGTTGGTTGTGGTATGCTCTGACTCACCTTAAATATCTTTACCTCAAACAAGGATATTTATACCCAAAAAGGACATGTCCTGGGTTTTGATCACGGCTTCTATTCTAGAAGAACATGAAGAACTGTTTGGACCTAATTTTTAATTGCGTTTTTTTATAAAGTGACTAAATTAGGTTCTTCGGCTTTTGGGTGAAAGAGATTCGAGATCTTTATCGCTTCCTAGCTTAATTATTCTTGGCCAGCTCAGCAATTTGGTTGAAGCATTCAAATCACGTTTTTGATTTATGGAAAAGTAAGTATTATCTACAATTTTAAAACGCTGTAATAAATTCAATTGGCCTGATTTCTATCTGAGACCTACTTCAGTGCAAAAACCTGAACTTTTTCATCGTCCTGAAAACTGCACCAATTTTCAGTGAAAGTAAATGGCGCAATTTATTACGTCCAATCGGAAATCAAACCCGTCATCTTGTCACGATTTATAGATGAACCGTAATAACGTGTCGTTTAGTTTACCGGTTTGTTTATTTTTTCCTGCTGCAGCAGTTTACTTTTATTTATTTACTGTAAACCGACCGATCCTGTTCCTGCAAGTTACAATTTTCGGAAGTTGCATGTGGAATAGGTAAATTAATAGCGGGATCGGTCTTAAGTACAAGCAAAGCAAGCTCAAAATTAAAAGGTTGCTAGTAATATAAAGAACTAAAATTAATTCTACACTAATTTTGATTTGGAACTGACAAGAATTTGAATCCTGAAGATAATAATCTCAACGAGCAACGCTATTAAATCTCACACTTGACAATTGTCCAAACTTTTAGGTTAGGTTATTGTTAAATCCTCTTTTTATACTATCTTCTTTTAATACATATACTCGCATTTTCAATGGTAGCTTAATAATGTTTTTACTCGAACACGCGATATAATCACACAAGTTGCGGTTGCATTATCGAAAAATTTGAATATATGTTGGTTCATAAGCTGAAAATTTACCTTGTGCTTGCGCCAACATTTCAAAAAAAAATTCAATTTTTTTTATAATTAAATTATGCCACGAATATGATTTGTCATAAGAATTCTGTTTGAAAAATAAAATATATTTTAAATCACACTTGTTATTTCTATAGTATATTTCTAAATTCCTCTATTGGTTTTTCCGTTGTATATGGTCATATAATATTAATTTATATGTAAAATAGAATTTGATAAATAAGCTTTTAGAGTCAAAAACAACTACCTATCTTAAAAAGAAGAGTTAAAGTTGTAACTTTCAGCAGACAAAATTATGTAAATAAATAGAAATCTCGTTTCTAATCATTATTATGAACGAATTGGATATTACAAAAACTATTGACCAGTATTATTTAACTCGCTTTTCGACCTCGTCTATCAAACTCTCCGACTCGACCCTAAAAAAGATCGATTTCGATCTTTAGATTACAAGCTTCTACTGTAAAATACTTAGTATTTCGTGGAGTGGTAATTTTTCTAACTTGCCACAAATGTTTTTGTTTTGTCTTTTCTACTTTAATGTTTACAAGAAAAGCTATTTTACGTAAGATTAAGTCAAAGTTTTGTTACCAACAATTCGACTAAGACCCTAGTTAATGGTGTCCTTCACGCTGTTGAAGATTTTTCGGGTCAGTTGCACTTACTTTCCTGCAGCTGATGCGGTCACGTAGTAGGCCAAGACAAGTCGGAATCCGGCACACATCGCAGGAAAGGGAAGTTCCAAGAGTTGCGGTTTTGATTTTTACTATTATTTGAAATAATCGTGACTTACTGACCCCAGAGCCGCGAGATTCACCCGATTTCAGGCCGCTTTAATTGGCGAGGTAAACTCTCGGTTTCAGTTGTATCGGTCGCAGAACGAACGGAACCTCAACTAGCTAATTTGAAACAGTTATTTTCACTGTTGGTGCTAAATAGGAGAGCTAATAGGTCGCAAAAAAGTTGCATGTGATTTTTAGCTTGCATGATATTGCAAGACATGATTAGGTTTTGTAATTATGGTGTGCTTAATCAGTAGGTTTGAGACATTTTGTCTATGCAAGAAATAGACCGTGGAGGATGTTCTAAAAGTCTAAAAACGTGAACGACATGACTAGGCAATTCAATTTGGTATGCTTGCTGAATGGAATTCCAGGTTCATTTTGCTTTTAAAGGACGACAAAAAAATGAACCCGATTTACTATCGTTTGGAATTGTTGATTTGCATCAAACCGCAAATAATCAACAATTTCAGTTTTTATATTTGTTTATTTTTGCATATTATACACACATCTCTATTCTCTAAGGTTTACACTAATAATGTTGCATTCAAGTCAGTTACAAGTACAGTTACGCTTAATTAGATATTTATTTAATTTTACAATAAACATTTTAAAGACGCAAACATTATTTCCAGTTTGTAAAAAAATATAGCACTTTCTACAAAAATATGTAACTATAAAGTATGTCAGTCATTTTGCAAAAAACCATAAAAAAGAAAATAAATAATAAGAGACATATAAATATAGTAAAAGAACTTTTTTAAGTACAAGCAATACAACATTTCTTCTCTTTATTATATTGTACCGTTCCTTTACAAACTAAATGCGAAAAAACAGAAAAGACAGTCAATAAAGATGAAAGGGTTAAAGATCATGACCTCCTTGCAGAATGAGGAATCTTCATAAAAGACGGTCACTTTAACAATTAAAAAATATTTTGTATTTCTTTCTATTTTTATTTGGATATTACCAGTTAGGAAAATTATGTTTCCAATTTACTCTTTATCAAAAAATCTGCTGTATCAAGTAAATTAATGTCATTGATTGAATACAAACACAATTTTCTCAATTACCCATATTAGAAGTTGTCAGATCGTTATCTCTAAACGTTCTGAATAGAAAAAAATATTTCATTATTTAGGATAACCTCTTCATTTTTATTATTTATCGTATTTCCTATATTAAACTATTACTGGTAATTACTGCCTTTGTTAGAGTTATCAATAACCATAAATATAGTCTTAACTCCCTTGGGAATTAAGCGGATACATTATGAATTCTTAGCTCTCTCTATTGCTTTTTTAGAGAAATTATCAATTGGCAAATTTGTCTTTCCTTGATTTTAGCATTTGTGTTTATTTGTGCTTTATTTGTTTTGTCTATAAGCAATAAATTTAATAAATTATTAATAAAAACAAAAAAAACTATAAAATTATTAGAATAAAGTAGGCAATTACATTTATATATAATTTTTTAAAGTAATGTTTTGATCATGTCTCTTTGTTTCTTACAAGTGAAAGACAGCTGTTTTGTTGCAAACATGTTTCACCGAGAATTTTGAGTCTTTTTGGGCTAATTTCAAGTTGTGATACTACCGGTAGTACCGCAAATTTTAATTAATACTTTTCTATGACAACAACCATTCAGAGCACCGAAATTTTTGATTTTCTATAAAAATGAAAGTTATCTCAACTTGTAATTAGCTCATTGGATTAATCATACAATACGCAAACTGATGTTAATGACAATTTGGTGGTGATACCCAGTGTGTTCGAAAATTTAGAACAATTAGATTATTAAAAAACTTTGGCATGGCAGTAAAGACACGATTTATTGTTAGGTGAAGTCGAGCTATAAGCAGTACTTACCGTTCTAGAACGGAAAGTAAATTAACCCATAATTAATTAAATAAATATTTTTCTTAATGAAAATTAATCGTATAAAAAACACGTAAGCATCATGGACGTTAAGAACATTTTACCGATCTCAGACCATAAGTCAATTGTTTTCGATTGATTAAATCTTTTTACCGTTGTTGATACTTATACTATAATCTCTTATGACTCTTCTTGTCGTGATTTGTCGTTTTTGATTTGAGAAAACGGAGTAGCTCTACAAGACTAGATAACAAAATTGTCAGAAATTAAAAAAAAACCTCTCCTTGTAGGTAAACTACAACAAGGATGTTAATCAAGTCCTTTGCCACCTACCGTCATTCACTAAAAAGTCATTCGCTAAAAATTTTTAAGAATAAAAATTGGAGCTTTTTTAACAATTTAAATTTTTTCCTTTACAAGTTTACATTTAAAAGTTTTTGCTTTTTTGGCAAAACGTAAACAGACTTATAACCGGTTGCACAAACGTCAATCAAATTTGACAGGCCATTAAGCCCTGATTAAATAAAAATATCGTGCTCTCATTGGCTAAAAATACATTAATAAGAGATTAACAAGGCATCAATTTTGATAAACGTTTGTGCAACCGGGCATAAGACTGAGAAAGTCAGAAGAAGTAAGTTAGTTGCAACTTCTGAGCTACAATTTCTTAGGAAAAAGAGTAGAGAACAGATATATAGAGGTGCGAATTAATGTCTGGTATTATCTGGTAAATTGCAGTAGAACAAAGAAGTCAATTTTAAGTTTCAATTATGTAAAAATTTTTGGAAAAACATACTAAATTTTTGTGATTTATATATTAGTGAATTTGTGAATATATAAGTTTGTGTGATAAGTAGATTAGTATCAGACAATACCTCCCTCAGAAGATTTCTGTAGCATTAGTTTACTTGGTATTGGTCGGAATTGAAGCTTTTTTTATCTTAAACACAGCTCGTTATCACGATAGGGACGCTACTGTTAGCTATCCACAATTGTATCATTGGAAACAAGCCATTTAGTTGAGCAAAAGACTTAATTTTTTTCTAAAAACATGGCTTCAAAAATTGTATCTAAACATCAACTTATACCGAGTAAACTAATGCTACAAGGATCTTGAAATTTAAAACACAAGTCATGTTTCTAAATACTTTAGTTTTACTAAGCTAAAAATCAGAGCTGTTGAAAAAATTGATCATTTTTGGGAGCCTTTTATTACACGAAATGTTAACGGTATGTCTACCACTCTTTCCAGAAGTCAAGTTTAAACTACATATTACCTTTAGAATAAGCTGAAAAAGAAAAAATGTTTACACCAATTAACAAAATTATTACTTATAGTGCAAAAAAACAGTCTTTTTTGGATTTTGGCCTTAATTTATAAACTTAGCTCAAAATCTTCAAAACCGTTTCGAGAGTTTGATTTAGCCGTTGAATGAGTTTCCTCATGCAACGGTTCGGCGTTCTTCAAAAACCCATTATCAAAATTCAAATTTTTTTTTTAAATTGGAACAGTCTAAACTTTTCGTTTTTTGCAGGGCCTATCTTTGACACCCTGTATAACTTAAACTACAAATTTAGAAAAAACGTGCTATTAAACATCTTAAAGCATAAGAAATGAGCTGCCCAGAAAAAAACGATGACGATAATGAATTTTTACAGGCGTTGCAAGACTTTAAACTTTGTTAAAATTGTAGAGTGTATTTCAAAAAACTAGAGAAAAGCTACTTGAGAAACAGTAAAAAAATAAGAAATTACTTTGCATAAGTGTGTAACAAACTTCTTTCTACTAGTGTAAAAATTAGGCTTTTAAAGCTATAAAAAATAATAGATGATTAATGACTATTAAACTTTTTGTTTTTGAAGATAAGGAGGAAGCACAGTGGAATTAGAATAAACGGTAAACAAATTAAAAAGTAAAACTGAATTGAGTTCTCAGCTTAGGTGTAGAGCTTCTGAAAAAAGGATTTTTATTTATGTTTCTCCTGCAGGATCAGATTTTCAGGTAGATTCAAATTGGAATTTTAAAATTTTTACCGAGTATTAAATGGCTGTTGTCAATAAAATAATATCTTTATCTAAGTATATAGTCAATTACCTAAGAACTAGTTATAGACATATTTTGAATGATGATCTTTCCAATGACGTTAGACAAAAAAGCAACAAGGAAATAAAAATCACAATGTAACAAAGCACAAAAAAATGAAGCAGATTCTTGATTGTGCTTGATAAGCTATCTCTTATCAAATCTCTTCTATAAAAACTAGTTATTTTAGATTTGAAGATAGTCTTAAGTAGTTTGAAGCTTAGCAGAACACGGGTTCAAATATCTACTATTTGGTTTCAAAAGGTTTTTTGAGTAGTTTTCATTCGACGTAGAATACATTTCTACAACGAGATGTTAATACACACAAGTGGCAATTTACTGTGGCAATCAAATACAGAACTGGTAATCTTGGCAATCATTTGGTTAATGTAGAATCGTCACTATGTAATCCATGTAATTGGTGCTAAATTAACGTAAAACAATGGGTAGTAATCTCTAGCTAATCCGATTTATGTGTAGAAATTTTAAAAAAAATTTTTAATCTTGTTAAAAAGATATTCCCAGTGATAATCTAGTAATATTATTCCCTTTTAGATTTGTTGGCATAGCTAAATGTTCGGTATTACTTCTGAATATTAGTTTGAGGAATTCACAGCAAATAGAAGACATTCTTTAGTATTTTAGAAATCTATAAAATCTGAGATAATCATCAGTAGTTAATCTTCCGACTGTACATATGATTAAAATTGAACTTCACTTCCTAATTATAGAGAGACTATATTTTTAAAATTGGTTAACTTTTATATATAGACTTCTATTTAAATTTATTATTGATAATTTTTTTTGTTTATTATTTACTTATTATTATTGTAATTGACTTAAGGTCTGGCAAACAGATTATCAAAGCAAACTAATAATATTTTAAGCCAATTTTCTTTGTATAACAAAATGTGTTTTCAGTTTAAAATGACCTAATTGTTTAGGAATGAATCCACCTGTGTACCCTACTTCATGAAAGCTTCCTTTGTTAAATTTAGCGAATACCTTTTGAATTTTTGATAAATGGCTGTCTGAAATTCAGGGTCAGCGAACTTTGAGTGCAAGCCTCAAACTTCTCCCTGCAGTGCAATAAAGTGGAGCTTCAGCATGAAAAGCTTTTCCAGGATGATAAATATTTTTAAATTTACCGGAAGGAAATAAAAGTGTCGCTGTTATTAAAGGACCACCGTTAACGATCTCTCGGCGATGTGTGCCAGGAGGTCGTCTAAACGGGTGTCCCTCAGTGTCTTCTTCATTGTTATCAAGCTATCCAATTTGCTTGCCATAATTTGATTAACAGGGATTCTGACGTATCGAGACAGGTAAATTGTGTAACAAATTAATTAAACAATGAAAGCTCGAAGCGTGTAATATAATTTAATTACTTCATCCTACACACGGTTAAAACGACTCGACTCAAAGTGCACAAAATGAATATTCATTTTACGAAATTTTGCCCGACGATAAGGTCTCAAGCAATTATTTGACCGCAATTTCAAGCTTCAAGCACAGTTTTTGTTGCCATTATGCTCTCATGTAAAAGGTGGATACTCGGCTGTCAGATCAATCGTTTCCTTTAAAGCTTGTATACGTAGTGGCTTTGTGCTAAATGGCTGCAGTTTTTTATAAACTGACAGGAGCTTTTGTCTAAAAGATGAATCTCTACATTTAAAATAAAAAAAAAATTGTTCCACTGATTCATATTGTATAGAATCAATAATTAACTCGTTTCTATTTCCTTTGGCATTGTATTTACAAAAATAAACAGAAAATAATAAATAATGAATCAAGTGTTTAATTTTTTTTTCTATGTAATTACTAGATCAATAGGTACAATAAATATTGGTTTAAATAATTTAGTTTCTTAATAATTAATTAATTGGACCAATTTTTTGCAGTCTAATTACTATCTACGATACTGATTTTTATGACGTTTGTGGCATGTGTCTTTCAATAAACATTAAAACTGTAATTATAGTAAACTATATATTCATGACACGTAAAGTAGCCTTAAATTTTAACACAGTATGATTTTGATGAATTTATAACTAAATACCGTGCCTAATTGAGAGCAGAAGATGCCTTCTTGTTATCTAGTGTAGAACACTTGTGTGTTACATTTAAACGTGATTCAAAATATTAAAAAAGAATTGTTAAAGTGAAGGGTGAAGATTTTTCTTTGATTGGATAACAAAAGAAAGGTAGATGTGGGAATGTAGGTTCGTTCCTAAGTGGCATGAATCTTGATAAATAATAACTCTATCAAGAGTGAATAGAAATTTGCGTATCATATTGCCTACTTTGCAATAATGAATACACGTGTTCGATTTCGTTGAGCACGTTTATAAACATTATTCATGTTAATTCTGATGGAAGTGTTTATTTAGCCATCACGGTAAGGAGATATAATAATGGTTAATGGATGTTTCAATGAGTTTAATTTCTCAAACAATTCATTTCGCTCATCATTGAATGTGAATTAGAGTGATTGCTTTAATTATGAGTTCGAAATTTAGAAAATTGATTGAACTAATAAGAAAATCAACAAGACGTAAAGTGATTGGAGTAATTGAATTTTTGTTTGTGTTTTATGACTCGAAAGAAAAAAAATAACTTAATGCATCAACAAGATAAATGATCGGAGTCAACATCGTGGAGAAATTTTGAAAGATGTGCTTTAGCTGAACGTGAAGGGTTTTACTTCTACCAAATTAATCCATTTTATGTACTCGTGTTTTCTAAATTACTTAGGAAAAAAAGTAACTTGAGTAAATTATTGAAAAAGTAATGAGTGTACCCTCATTAGAAAGCTTAAAATTGAAAAAATAATTAGGACATCAATCATTATCTGTTACAGAAAAAAAGGAGGTGGTATAATCAGAGAGAAAAATTTTGATAATAAAACATTACCTCATTTAAAATGTAACATTTTGTACCTATCTTAATGGTTTTTTATTATTTGAAGTAAACCGTGAAAGCTTACTAAAAACAACTTCCTTTGAAATACGAGATTAACGTTAACGAGATTCGTTTTGTTTAAAAGTTTTAACAATTCTTAAAATTTTGAATAACTATTTAGATTAATTGAAATTGTGTGTAATATTCTTGAATTTAAGCAATCTTGAAAAAAAAAATGGTGAACAAAATGATATAATAATAAAATATGGTACAAATATAAATATCGAGTGACTATCAAATTCAAAATATCCCCTCTGTTCAAGTTAATGACTTTTTGGTTTCGTAAACGTTAATTATATTTATGTGTTGTTTTCTTCTCTCCCTTTTTTCTATATATATATATATATGATGAGGTTTCTTGGAGTTTGGAGAAGTTTATTGTGAATGATAAGACGAAAAAATTTTTTTGTACGACGTTTCGAGGGCGGCCGCCCTCATCATCAGGTTTATTTATTCTTTGAAATTAGTTACATCTTGGTCCGTATTAATATTTATGTTATAAACAATTGGATGGGCTGTGTTCGTCCAAAAACCCAAAAACACGAAACTGGAAACAACCGTACATAGAAACGATATAATAATAATAATAATCACGTGCATACTTACTATTTTGGGCGAACACAGTCCTTACATATTTGTTTAAATTTTAATTTTAATAAACCGAGGTGACATTTCTCCAAACTCCAAGAAACCTCATCATATATATATATATATATATGTTAATTATATTATTTCTTATCAGTTAAACGTCACTTAAATGCCAATTTACAATAACGATACTGTAAAATGACAGTCTTGTGTACGGGTAAATTTTTCATTTACGAGTTACTGAAAAATTAAAGTATTAATATATGAAGTTAATATAATTAAAAAAATGAATTAAGAGGTGTACTTTGCAATAGTTTTTCTAATTTTTAATAACAAAAAATTGTAATAATGTAAAAAGAACTAAGTCGTTAAGGTTGGCAAGACTGTTGTAAGAACTACAAAATTTGTACTGTTGCCAACATAAAGTAAAGTAAATATTAACTTTTAATTATTTCTTTGGCCAAAAAATCTTATACAATTGTCGTGCGATAGGTAATTTACAGTGCTTAGAGCTTAGTGCTTAGACTCATCGAATCATGAAGCCATGAGAAATAGAATCTGCGCACTGTAGATTTTACCTACCTATTCTAAGGTACATAACTATTACCACTGAGAGTACTGTAACTTTAAGCACTTTCAAACTGACACTAAAACATAACCCAACAATTTCTAACAATCTCAATGCTTAAGATTCTACTGTAATTTAAAAAAAAATGCTTTTATTAAATAGATGCATAATTTAATGCTTCCTCTACATACTAATTTAAGAAATTCAAAGAATTATTATTTTATGGATTATTATACAGCCTGAAGCAAGAATGTTATTACAGAAAAAATAACTGTATAAAAAAATACTGTAAAAACTAATAGTAAAAAACTTTGTCGAGTGAAAGAAAACAAACAATAAATATTTGAGCTCAAAATTTGAATTATTCTGTTGTGTCATAAAATTATAGCTATTACTCACTCAGTTTGAATGATAAGAATACAAAAATTTTTGAACATTAAATTTCAATATAATTTCAATATTGATAAAAAAAATAGTGTAATCACACTTTCTTATCAATTTTAATTGTTAATGTTTTAACAATGTCAAGATTAGTATTTGACAATTTTTTACTGTCCGATATTAATGATATTTATGTTACATTAATGTAAGATCAATTAAAGTCGTGGCAATAGGGCTAACAGTGACCTCATAATGTGACTTTTTTTAGTATCTAGCCGTACGTGTATTTTTATACCAGAAAAGTACCATAGCTGTCCTCATTTTTTTAAAACTAAAAATTTTAATATCGCGCTGTAAACAAAGAACAAGCACAAACTAATAATGTAATAGAAGTAAGGAATAAGTCACTCTTTCTTTTGCCTCAAGCTGTAAATGCGATAAAGACTTATAAATTAACTTATAGTTATTGACACATTTGATAGCCAAATTTGGAGTTTTAAAACTGTGTAAAAACAGTTATCACTAGTTAAAAAGAGATGAAAGACTGTCCTGGAGTAATTCTTGTATTATAGTTGCTTTATTTGGTTAATTTTTTTTTCTAATGTAAAACACGTTCTCGGAAAAATGTTTTATTTGAGCAGCCTAAGGCGATAGTTAATTTAAAAAAAATATTTTTCAAGGCAGTTAATCCGAAAATATTTAAAATATAATATTTTACGATAAAATGAAAAAGTTGAAGACCACAGTAACCAACTACAAAAAAATATGAAAAACTTACTATAAAAAAATTAGAGATCAGAAAGCTACAGGGAAGCTGTAACACTTACGTTTCATGATATTTTTTATTGAACTATTTTAAATGGTATTTGTATCTGTTTAATTTTTTTATTGTGATCTGTTTTCTAAGTTTTGTGTTAAACATTTTTTCTTAAAAATTGAAAATTATAGCACTGATTTCTGCTACAAAATCGCCATTGTAAAGGTGAAATAGAAAAAATATATTACTAAAATGATGTAGGAATCTAAAGCAATAGTTGATTTAAAATTTTTTAAAAAAATAATAAATATTTTATAAATAAATATGTAAGCCGAAAGCTATACTTAATTAAGTATATACATAAATATATAAAGAATTGTGGTAGCAAAAGGCTTATTTTCTGTTTTATAATTATCGTCATATAATATCTGCTTTTTGCACCACAGTGGTTCTTTGAACAAAAGTCAGATAATACATTTAGATATATTTTCAAATTTACCTATTTTTGTAACATGAAAATTTAATGTCTATGTTATCGTTTTACTCTCTCAGTTGGAGAAGATGATAAAGACAAAATTTTTCGTTAGTTTCTTGAGTTTTTTAATTATTTAACATGTTTCTGTTTTCGTTCTTTTTGATTCTATTGTTTTTGTTCTTAATTTTTCTTTTCACCAATTTATTTCTTTTTTCTTCTCATTTTTAATTTTTTTATTAGTTATGATGGAGTTTTCTTTTTAGTTTTTTTTAGATGTAAAATTTGCCACTTTTCAAAAGAAACTCTGCTTATAAACTATGGACATACATTGATAAAACTTTAAAAAAATACTACTTTTAAAAAAACTACTTTTATTTATAATATCATCTGAATTTGTATCTTTTCTGGAAATTGTTTCGAATGCAATTCAAAAGCGTTTAATTAGTCTAATTAATTATGACGTGTTTAGAGACTCCGTCAAGTATCCCAAGCTTTTTTCTCGTCGTTCACTAATTTTATTTTGGTCCTAAACATAAATGACGATTTTCCAAAAAATTGAATTTCTACAGAAACAAGTATATAATATTAAAATATTCTGTCCATATAATGCAGCAGTAAATAAACATATTATGCAAAAAAGAGTTTGTTTTTTGTAAAACTGGTCGGATCATGTTTGGAAGCCCAAATTTTTCTATTTAATTCTGTTTTTTAGACAAACTGTAGACACAAAAGCAACATAGGTCACAAGATAATTTTCTCAACCAATAACAAATTGATCATTTGTTGACAATTTATCTATGCCAAAACACTTAACTGTCATTATTTCACTCACCCTAAACATATAGTTTTTTAGAAATTTTTGTTTATGACAACGTTGTATTAATTTTTGTTATATTTGGTGGATATTTGGTCAACATTTAATAAAGATTTTGACCACAGCATCTTTCCACTTTCAACGAAGTTGTTCTACAATGTCTAAAACTGTTCGAAAACATTGTATAATTGCTAATTAGTTATACACAATAATTATAATAACTGGATATTTAAATATAATTTATTATTAATTTTAGAAATGCTGTTTAGAAATCACTGAATTGACTTTTTTTACATTTTAAAAAATGCAAGTGCACAGTGCATCATTCTAATATTCCTCTTGTTTCTTTAATCAGATGTTACAACATTTTTAGATTAGTAAAAACAACGGAACTGAAATACATGCACATTTTTACTGTCAGATAAAACGAAAAAGGTCCCTTAATCACTTGTAGACTTTAAATTCCTCAGCTAGTTGAATTTATCACGTTTACTGAAGATAAGTGACTTTTACAGTAACTTTTGAAATTTAAAAAATGAAATTCTTATTTTTGTCTCGCAATAAGCGTTTCCTTATTATTATGTAAATATGCAATAAAAAATTTTAATTCTCTTGAGAATCTGTATTCTAATTTATTTTAGGGCGTTGCAATAATGATTCGAATTTTTTCCACGAATACATGTTAACTACATTGTTCAAACAAAAGCAAGTAGTATTTACATTTAATTTACACTTGATAATAAATTAATGCCGACTGTATTTGTTTTTCTTCAAATGTAACTTTCATGGAGGTTTGTTTTGATCCAAAAATACAACAGGTAATCAAATTTATTGAAGCTATATAATAATATTACTAGAACGTAACGTTCTGTAGTACAAAACGTAAACATGCCAAGTTAAATGTATATATCACGTGACTTTTGATGGTACCCGATCACGATATTGAAAATTAACCGTCTGGTCTTAATTAATCTAATAAATTCAGCACGGAATAGAATTTAAATAATTTAAAATTCCCAATCGTTTTAGCATTAGGCTAAATCAAGAACATTAACCGTAATAGTGAGTCGTATCTCAATTTCGGTTACCATTAGCCTAGTTTCGGTCAAATGCAGTGTTTTTCATTGTCGTTCAATAGCAGTTCCTGGTTCTAATGAAGTTATAGAAACAAATATGCTTGTTCGAGCGCCTCATTATAACTTGTTTGTTTTGGTCTCAATACCTCTGCGCGTAATTGGCGGTGAAGGGACCTCTAATCACTTACCTCGGTTGCTGCCGCCAAATTCAATTTCCACAGCTAGTACAGAATGCACCAGACACCAACACACAAATAGGCAATACTTCATTTTGGCGATTCAAGTCAATAGTTTAAACCGATATGAGACTAATGGGCATGTTGCGGTCGATTTCGGATTTGGACACTCATGAGCCTCTTCGTGGTAGAACCCGCGGTGGTGAGGAGCCGGTAGATGACTGAAGACTTGCTGCTGGTCTGTCGGCCACCAGAGCATCCCAAGTGGGTCACTGGGACAGTGTAGCGGTCTTCCTAAAGACACCTCCTGCCCCGCTGGTATCGTGCATACACCTGCTACAAGACGATGGCAATTGTACGAAATTATAGCCACCTCGAGGTTCTCTGGGCGCAACCGAACGCTTTCGCTCGCCCATTAGGTACACAACATTTTCCCACATTCTAGTAATTTTTGAAAAATGAGCGCTTTTCGAGAAAGTTGGATTTTTGCGAATGAAGGCATCCCGTAATGTGCCATTTATGCATTCCGAGGTTTATGTCACTTTCTTCGGGCTTATTGAAGTGGATACCTTTTTGCCAGGTACACAAAAAGGTGACAATAGTGAAAACGTGACTGCAACGAGAAAGTCTATTTGAAAGTCAATTTCGAACCCTATTCAAGAGCAAAAAGGGGATTAAAAATTCTGAAATCGTTACTTTTTAATTGCGTGATTTGTCACCACATAACTAATTTCATTTTAAAGCAATTACGGCGTATTATCAGACACTCATCATCGGCAATTTCTCTGACACATTTAATCAACTGTGGCCGATAGGTGCTAAATTAAAATGTGATAGAACGGAATTTATACGTGCGTTTTTAAGTGGACTCATTGTGAGTTCATTCAATGATTGTTGCATGTTACACGATTTAACGTTACGTGATTAATTAAGTAATAAATAATTGTTAACAATTTTAGTTAAATCAGAACGTTTATGTAGTTTAAGGTGTTGTGGTCTATACAGAACAAGCCCTAAAGCTATTCCCTTCGGGCTATACAGGAAGTAATCGATCTTGGGTTGAGGATATCCTCAAGCGGTAGAACCTGGGTGTTGTACATCTGCTATTTCGGATTAATATTGGGGTCATAGATGACCATTTTGTATCAACAGGTCAAGAAGTAAAATAAACATTTTTTATTTTCAAAAATTGTTTTAGTATAGTATTTGCATTTGGATAAGGGAAAGAGACTTAAACCATAAATTACTTGATGAATAGGGATTATTTAGAGTAATAAGTGCTTTATAATTTATGAGACTATTGAGGCGACCGGTACGTACCATCTGTTGGCAAGGGTCTTGGGCGAGTGGTTGTCGTTCTTTACCTGTTTCCTTGCTTAGAGACATCATGCCGATATCGGGTAGTTGATCATAATTAACAACTTAATGTTTAATAATTGCAGTTTAAATGTAAACAAATTGGTGGCTCTCATATACCTGTGATAGTACCTTTTAGAAAAGTATTGCTAAAAGTTTCTAATAACTTCTTTTTAGTTCTGTTAAAAAAATATTTCTAAAAAAGCTTAATACCAAGTATTATAAAAAATTTTTTTTTTGATAAATCACACATTGGTAAACCGAATAAAGCTGTTTAAATTTCTTTGACAACATGTGATAATTTGGTCACTACACTTAATTTAATGTATAATGAGAGATTGAGAGTCTTGGAAAAAGAGTTTTTTTCTTGTAAAATGAGCTATTTTTAGAAATTTTTTATTCTTTGAACATTTCAATTATTGTAAAATAAATAATATTCTTTAATAAAGAATGCAAATTAATAGGTATTTATTAATCATTTTTCTAAGAAAAAAATATAATTTCAAAGAGAGGAGCATGAAATAAAAAAACAAAACACTTAAGCAACATAATAAATTTATTTAAAAAACATAACTAAATATTTTCATCATTGTCACTATCATCGATGCCATTTATTGTGGGAATTTTTTTTTGTTACAAAAGTATCTGCTACAGTTTTAATCTGGTGAAAACAATTTACGTTTTTTGTTCATATCTTTAGCGACATAATAACTAATATTGTATTAACTATACTCTATTAATATAACAAATACTCTATTGTTAAATTAATATTATGCCTATCCTAATTATGTTTGAAAGTATTTCTTCGAAAAGTTTATCTAAATTCTTATTAAATCTTCTACCTGTTTACCTCTGACAAATATCTCAAATTGTACAGAAAAACACCCCCAAAATTTCCAGCCACATTTTTTTAGTAAAATGGATTAGAAAGTTCTATTTGTTATAAGTTGGGGCATGTAGTTGAAAGACTACCACCCTACTATTGTATATTAAATCCAATAGAACTAGTGTGGAGTCAATTAAAGCACAAATTAAGAAAAGGCAACAAAAATCCTAATTTGGATTCTACTGTTATAAATTTAATACGAGCTGTCACTGAAGGTATGAACACAAAGCTGTTTGAAAATTGTTTTAATCATATTAAAACTGTGGAAGACACATTTGTAACAAATAAAAATTTTCCCACATTTACTATAAATGTAAATGACACGGACGATAGTGACAATGATGAAGATATTTAGTAATGTTTTTTAAATAAATTTATGTTGTTGCTTAAGTGCTTTGTTTTTTTAATTCATGCTCCCCTCTTTGAAATTATATTTTTTTCTTAGAAAAATGATTAATAAATACCTATTAGTTTGCATTCTTTATTAAAGAATATTATTTATTTTACAATAATTGAAATGTTCAAAGAATAAAAAATTTCTAAAAATAGCTCATTTTACAAGAAAAAAACTCTTTTTCCAAGACTCTCAATCTCTCATTATTATTTAGCAATACTTTTCTAAAAGGTACTATCACAGGTATATGAGAGCCACCAATTTGTTTACATTTAAACTGCAATTATTAAACATTAAGTTGTTAATTATGATCAACTACCCGATATCGGCATGATGTCTCTAAGCAAGGAAACAGGTAAAGCTCGCCCAAGACCCTTGCCAACAGATGGTACGTACCGGTCGCCTCAATAGTGTCATAAATTATAAAGCACTTATTACTCTAAATAATCTCTATTCATCAAGTAATTTATGGTTTAAGTCTCTTTCCCTTATCCAAATGCAAATAATATAATTTTAAACAGGTTTTATTTTTACAGAGATTTTTTTATGTTTACCAAATAATTACTATTTATTGATTTGTAAACATGAGTTTTGTTATTTTAATGTCTATTGTTTTATTATAAACAACGGTTTTTACAAGCACTTGTTATACAAATAAAAAAATAAAATAAATGCAAATTAATGTGTGTCGAAAAATTTAATTTTAACAATAAATTTAGACCATCAAATTTTGACACTAAGAAAAATGGTGTAAGTCAATAACATTTCTTTTTGCAAAAACACTTCTTTAATGTTTTGTAATAATAATAAATTTACGTTCAATTGAATTGTAACAAGATTGTGCAATTAGAACAAACACGATCGCGCATTATATTTAATTGTTATTTTTTATTTTAAATTATTTAAAGAAAATAAAAAAACGCCACTGATTAAAACTACTAAACTTTTTTTATAACACTGATTTAATGGAAATAAAAATTAAACGCTGCTTTAATTTTTTTGTCAGTATTTTTATGTATTTTTATTGTCTGTTTCGGACTACTACATTTTTTTTGCAAGTTGTCGCCTTGCTAAGATTACTTGTACTGGTTATGTTTTACACCTGTCAAAAAAAAACAAATAGAATTTTATAATTAATACATTTTCAACAACAATTATGATTTTTTAAATTAATACAATAGAAAATAAAGCAAATGCACTGTTATTTTTAATCGATAACTTAGTAGTTTTAGAGTATTAAAAGCAGTAATTAGTGCATTCGGAGTTAATAGGAAGTAAAACCTGTTTGCAATAAGAGCTTCTTCACCAGATTTTCGCGGGTTTCGCTTTATTTGAACGCAAATGTCTCCCACATCTTCAGTAAGAGTAAAAGGTCGTTCAAGTTTTATTTTTGCAACATTATTTATATTTTAAAAGACGTTTAAACAACTCGGATGCAGTGTTGTTTAAACTTAACAAAATCTACAACCACTTCATGGTAATTTGTTGAAATTGGTCGTACGTTGAATTCTATTCAATTTTACCAATTTTAAGGGACATTTTAATGATGCCAACTCAATAATTACTTGATGATTACATTTTGTGATTTTTGACAATTTAAGTATCCTAGCAATTATTTTTTGGTTTTGTGTTGTACTATTTTGATAATCTAATTTGATAGTGAATTTATTACTTTATTTTTTAGTAAATAACTTTATTACTTCGAACAGCTCTTGCTTTCTTAAATATTTTTTTATCCCGCTGTAATATTTAATGTAATATTTGTATTCACATAATTAAAGTAATAAAGTATTTTTTTATATTTTAAATTTTAAGCGATTTTAAATGTCAGTTTTAAATTCCAAGAAATTTAAATATAAATTTTAAATTACAAGTTCTTTGGGACTAAAAGTAGTAGTTTAGTTTCTTTCACTAGGAACTAAAGTAGTTCCTTCCGGTTTGAAGTTGACCAATTACTTGCCTTTTTCAAATTGTTGCTAAATAATGAATAACTTTTCAAAAATTATTTTGATTGTTGTTTGGAAGCGAGCACAACAAATTTGAAAACACAATCTGTTATGGTTTTATTACCGCTAAAAATTAAATGTACTCTTAAGATTTATTTTCTTAATTCTCGTAGATGTTGTATATAGATATAAATTTTTATTTAATTTTAAAATATCATTTACTAAACATCATGAAGTAATTATTATTTTCAGTAGACAGTTTTTTAAATTTCAATACTAATTAGAAGACAAAACTTTATAATCATATAGGATATTTCTATATAATTTGCAGACCTTCCCTGTTGACACTCATAGGTTGTTAACTAAAGTCCAAGAAACGTAAAAAATTTAAAAAAATATATATTTGTTTTGACAATTTGACATTAATTTGTATTTGGAGAAACAAAGATTTTAAATATATAACTAAAATAATGAAGTTTATAAACTAATATTGTTAGATGGTTTTTAAATAAAATTAACACCAAAATTATTTTTAAAATTGTAAAAAATTAGGCTGAGAGTCGGTTTACAGAAGATGAATTAAATAGTTAATAGCGATTAACTTTTAATTCGCGATTAAATCGGCTTTCCTTGCGTTTGATTGGTCAAAATTGGCATTTAATCGCGAATTAACTATTTAATCGCAATTAAAATTAATGTTACTTTCTACAAACCGGCCCTAAATGCTGTAAAGGGATTTATAATTATTCAAATGTCTTATAGTCAAAAAATTTTAAAATATAAAAATAGAAGTAATCAAAAATATTTGAGCAACTGGAGAGTGTGAACCATTTCGTTGGTCTGCGAATTTTGGAACTAAATAAAAACTAATGTTCTATTTTCAAGTTGGGATAATACCGGTAGTATCTTTGTTTCTGTTAAAAATTAAAAGAACTTGGGCATGTATATGGTTGTTGCCATGGAAAACTATTAAAATTTTTGATACCACCGGTAGTATATCAACTTGAAATTAGCCTATGGTGCAATAATTACTATAAAAATTCAAATTCTTTTAAAAAGTTGGATTCAATTTGGAGATTTTAGAATTAAGAAGCAATAAATCTAAATATATTTATTACTATGTTATGAATATACTTATGTTATTACATTCAAATTATTTTATCAAAACGTGGTTGTAGTACTTTTCAAATACCTGCATAAATTTTCAGTAAAAAAGGTTCAGTTAAAAACTGCAAACTTTTATCGTATGTTATAGAAACAATGGAATACTGTAATAAATAATAATTATGGATAAAAAGAATAAAATAGGATTCAAGCATTAAATTTATGATATACGAGGAGGTAGTGTAGGTATAATTTATAAAGTTTTAATATTAGTTTTTATGAAAGTACATTTGTGTTTTTTTTACTTTTTTATTATTTTATCATAGAAACAAATGGGTATATTGAAAATGCGGGTGCGGTCATAAAACAAGGTTTAAAAATGATTGTAAATAATTTTTATTGAAGGTGTGGTTAGTAAAATGCAAACAATTTTAAATCACAATTAATATCCGTTATAGTTTTTATAAAATATCACTTTGTTATTAATATATTGATATTTTTAGCTTTGTCTTATTCATGTTTCAAAAATATTAAAAATTGAACATTTCTTTGACCAGGTCAGGTCATTAAATGCTTAAATCTCTTTCCTGAATTTCGTAAAGAAAATATCATTAATTTGTTAGGACCAGTAATTATAATTTTAAATTTGAAAAATTTTAAGTAAAAGCATTAGTTACGTTTTAAAAATTATGTCAGACCTAGAATTCTACTTATTCCTTCCGCTGAGAGTAAAAATTTAAATTTTGAATTTTAAATAGAATAGTAATGATGCAATTAAATGCTTATGATTTTGCTTTTATTAATTCTCTCAACAGATTAAAATTGAGATTAAAAGTTTCTAAAATTCAAGTTATTAGTGAAGTGTTTTTAATTCATCTCGTGTTCATTTCAGGTATCTGATACAAATTTCCGCCACGTTTATATAAATGGATGCAATCAAACAAGCGTCGCATAAACAGCATAGAGACAAATATCAGGCTTTCCATCAACCCACGCATTTTCGTTTCCTAGTTAAAAGAAAATTAAGGCTAATACCAGCATCGTTATTACCAGGGTTGGGCATTAGTTTTCCCTCAGGGTGCGGAAAAAATGGGTGCTAATTTACCAACACGGTTTTCAGTTCAGTGATTAATGGTGCTACGGCGAAAAATTTGGCACGATTTGTTGATGAATTTAGATAAAAATTTTAAGAGAATGCTGTAATAATTAGGCTGTTAATTGTTATAACATGCACATGACATAAATAAATTCAAGAAAAATTTCCCTGGTCATACGGTATATTGTTGTGACACTTTTCGTGCGACCATGAAAAAATTAATAGAAGATAATCCGACTTAAGTATCGTGGGTCAGAAGGAAATTGCAGCGAAATGATTTCTCACATTAGAAATTGTGCGCATTATCATTACCATTATTTTTAATACAATTATTGAAAATGAGATATGGGAAGTGGGTTTTACTCTTGGATGTAGACCAATGCTCGACTTTGTTAACTAAGCAAAGTTTAACAAATTTGCGGCTAGGCCTTTCTACTGCAGTGGGTGTATAACAAACTTAATTAAGACAAATTGTTTCATCACAAAGCTGGGTACTTTGACTCTTGCTGCATTCTTGTTTTGTGATAAAATAATTCACTTTGCTAGTTAGGAGTTAGGCACTCATATTTTATGTATTATCTGCATGTTATGCGGCGTGTTCGTGGTAAATAAGGATAATAACAGTCTGTGCACTGACATTGACCCTGATTTGCTGTACTTAAGGATACATAAATCATGCTAACGCTTGCTGTATCAACGAGGGGATAAAACTCTGGATAAGAAAAGTGTTTCACATTATACCATAATTTAGCTAACAATTCTTATCGCAAAAAATTTATACTCAAATTGCAGTAGCAGCAAAATTGCATTTATTGAATGTGAAATGCCATTACGTTTAATGTCATAAATTTTACATTTACTGGAATTCTATCAGCTATCAGATACAGCCTTTCCCATTTTGACGCTGAAATGTAATTTATTGAGCGCAAGCTAACGATTTATGTAACTGAATCATTGTACGTAACTTTATTATTGGTTGCCTAGCGAGATATAATTTAATTTTTCAACGAAGAAAGTGCGATAATGTGGGACATAATAATATTAGAAACTAATTATTGTCAAAAGGAAAATAGCTTTCATTGATAATTTTAGTAGGTTCCAGAAAATTACCAAAAAATCATTTCCGTTTTTGGGAGTAATAAATTTTTCTTTGTTTCTTATTGGAGGATATAGCGTCACCAGTTTTTGGCAAAATAAGGAAATATTTCGCTTATTTTTGGTGGTTGTGTTCCGAGAACGTACAAAACGCATAAATTTATTCCTCGGTTTATCTGGAAAGCATGAATGTAAATTTTCAACAGTTCAAACCGCTATTCAAATGGAGTTTTGTGAAAAAAAGACAAAGGTTTTTAAACATTGTTTAGTTAGTTGCATGAATAAATTTAAAAATTGTTTGAAGCAATTTTTTAGACGTATACGTATCACAAATTGAAAGAAATTTAATTCACAGACATTGTGTATTATATGAATAAAACACACAGAATTTGTTAACATTTTTAAAATAATTTTATTACTTATTATGTTATTACGATTATATTTATAAGAACAATTTTTGTTTATATTTTAATTATTGTAAATAAATTTAATTTTTCAAATCGTAAAAAGTTATAAGAAACAATTATATATTACTTCTCAGGAACAAAAAGTAAAGGTGTAAGATCTGAAGATCTTGATATTTATTCACTTATGTTAAGGACGTTCCGTGAAAAATCACTTTTCTTACAATATCTTTCAATTTTTAAGTACACATACTTTTAACTGTTCTTCATTCGCAGGTATTTTTTTTTTAATAATTCTTGCGGTACTAAATTTCTAAATATTAACTATTGAAAATCGTACATTTAACATTTATTCCCTATCCCGACCGTAGTTAGAATAAGCATTTAATTTGGTAGGAACCGTACTTTTCTTAGAATTTTTTTTTAAAAACTGAGAATAATTAATTGAAGATATAACAAAATTTTTTTTCAAAAATGACAAACAAGCGGTATTCATTTTTTATAAACATTTTTTTAAGTTTATTGAAAACCTGACAAAATAATTTCAAAACATTACATTTTGACTGATTACATAGAAATCCAATTTTTTTTATAAAGGATTACTGTTGAGACCAAACTGAAAGCTATTGCTAAAAAAAATTTGATTAAAATTTGCGAAATTTGATTTTTAAAAATGATGTGCCCTCCCTGGTTATTTCCGAAACGGCTTATGTTAGGCCAGTGCCAATTTTTTTCAGTATTATGAACGAAATTGATAACTATGTAGTTTATTTTAGTTTTGTTCAAAATTTTAAATTTAAGAAAAAGATATGAAGTAATAAAATTTTAGAGATAGATAATTTTTCGAAAATTAAATTTCAGTGCTCCTAACTTTTATTATAATTAAAATTTTGGAAAAACCAAAAGAAAACTAGTCCTTAATTTGTCTCATAATGCTGAAAAAAAAATCGTCATCGTTCTAACATAAGCCGTTTCGGAAATAACCAGGGCGGGCAAACCATTTTCAAAAATCAAATTTCTTAAAATTTTTTTGGTAGTAGCATTTAGTTTGGTCTCAATAGTAATCCTTTATAACATAATTTGGATCTCAGGCTCTATTTTCAAAATACAGAGTTTTAAAAAAATCACCGGCCGCCACTGGGTAGAACTACCTTAATTGATTTTTCTTGTTCAATTTATAGTTCTGTAAGATGCTTATAAACCTACTCTTGAAAAGTTGAAGAAAACTTTCAGCGGTATGATAACCCAATGTTGATAATCCAGACCTTTTTATTTACATAATTTATGATTTTAAATTACAATTTTTTAGCGAATTTAGATGTTAGTCGAAGAACAAAAATTAGTTAATTGTTGTACTTTATTACAGTTAAACTGACTATTAAGGAGACGATGAAAGAAAGAAAACAGATACTAAATCTCCTCTTGTAGTCAAACTTAGTACGTTAAATTAGGTAGCTGAAAAACCTATTGACTAAAACCTCGTTGTGGGCAAATATTTTAAAAAACAGAAACTTTAGAAATTTACTCCCCACACGTTCAATTACAGGAATTAACAGGAACTACTTACTTATAGTGTTTTTTTAGAATTTTTTTGTTTATAGTGATCTTTATTTAGGGGTAGAAACAGAAATGCACGAATCATCGTCTGTGATTATCTAGACTTCTAGAGGCAAGTCGGTTAACAAATTAGCAGTCAATCCACGAACTAACTGAACTCGTAGTAATTTCTTAAACTGACTGGTAATATGGGTATTGTAAAGTTTGTCTAGGTATTTCGGGGAATATTTAATTTTTTACATTGCCGGTAGCATATACAGGCTGTCTTCTAAAAAACACAAAAGCAGTAACTCCAATAAATATTATCTGATTTAAAAAAATTAAAGATTAAATGATTTGAAGTCTACAACAAAATGGCTTTACTTTTGATTTCATTAATATAGCGTACTATGATAAACAATAGTTAAATTAGGTATTTCAAAGAGATACCTAAGTATATTTAGTTTTTCACTCGTTGATAGAAATTTTTTTTCTGAATCGATTGATGTACATTTTAAACTTGTTTTTTTTTTTTGAAAAAATAAACGAATTTATTTTGTTAAATGACAAGTGATAAACTTCGTAATAAGTAATTAAATATAAAAGCTAAACACATATTTTTTCTGATAGAATGGGACCTTGTCTTCATATTGTCTACAAAAAACAGTTTTGAGTATGTTTTCGATGACAGAAGATCGTATAAGATAATTAAAATTTAATTTGCTATAACAATTAAAAGCCCAGAATTTAACAAAAAAGTTGGGTGTTCCATGTTTAATGTGCTTTTGCGAATGTTATCAGCAAGGTATCAGCAGATAATGATTTTGTTCAACAATTTTTGTAATAAATGATGATTTTTAAAGATACTTGTTATTTATTGCAAGAAAGTAAAGTTTAAAAATTTGATGTCGTTTGTTTGACAACTAGACAAATATAAGGTAATATAAGACATGAAAAAATATTGTTTTCATAATATTTGTTAATTTTTTTTATAACATTTGCAATAAACCAAAAGTATATTTTAGGGAACAGTCTGTATAAGCTGAAACAGGCAACTTAAGTGAAATTTCACTAGGAAAAGATAGTGTTTTATAACAATTAAATTAAAAACTTCTAGTGGAAACTATAAAAATGATAAGGAATTTTTTTGACTTAATAATGAATTTCTGTACTATTTACAATAACAAGCCAATTTTAAAACAATTAAAACAAATACCTTAAAAACCAAATAAGTAGAATAAAGTGTTTATAACATTTTTTTAACAATATTTTGAAGATTCTTAATAACATCTTTGTAAAGCTTTGCCGCAAATTTTTGAACGTTCTGTATAATGATGTTAAAAAATGGTTTTTTAAAACTTTGTATTTTGAAAATTAAGCATGAGACTCAAATTCTGTTATAAAGGGTTACTATTGAGACTAATCTGAAAGCCACTGCTAAAATTTTTTTTATAAAAATTAGCGAAATATGATTTTTAAAAATGGTGTCCCTGGTTATTTCCGAAATTATTAAAAATTTCCTGGTTATTTCCGAAACGGCTTATGTTAGGAGAGTGCCGATTCTTTTCAGCATTATGAAACAAATTAATGACTAGTTTATTTTAGTTTTGTTTAAAACTTAATTAAAATTAAAGATATGAGGAAATTAAACTTTAGATAAAGAATATTTTTTGAAAATTAAATTTCAAATACTCATAAATTTTTCTATAATTAAAATTTTGTAAAAAACCAAAATAAATCTTGTCATAAATTTGTCTTATAATGCTGAAAAAAAATCGGCACTGTTCTAACATAAGCTGTTTCAAAAGTAGCCAAAATAGGCACGCTATAAATGAATTTAAACCTGGGGCACACCACATTAAAACCCAAATTTTGTAAATTTCAATCAAATTTTTTTCAGCAGTAATCTTCAATTTGGTCGTAGCAATAATTCTTTTTAATAGAATTTGAATCCGATGCTCTATTTTAAAAATACAGAGTTTTAAGAAATCACCGACCGCCACTGGTTAAAAGTTAAGTGAAAGGGCTTTGCTAGTAAAGAAGTTTAAATTTTCTACCTTTTGAATTTTTCTGCTTTTCGGAGTTGCTAGCTAACTCAATGAACACGAGATCAAGTTTTAAGTATAACAATATTGCAAACACGTAAACAATATTCAAAAACAAAGAAATTATACTAGTGCTCTACTAGCAAAAAATCTACTAGCAAACGTAAAAAACTTAACAACCAAAGTTGCTATAGGCGATAACACAGCTAAAAAAACATGTTTTAAAATAATTAATAAAATGTAACAAAACAAAATGTAAGAATTTAACATTGTTGAATTAGCTTATATATTTTTTTAAATAAGAAAATTTAATGAAGCGTTTAGGACAAAATAATAGCTCTTTGATATTTGCTAAGATTTTATTCATATAAAATTTACTTAGAAAAAAATATTTGCATCTGTTACGATAAGATTAAATTATATTACGTATTTGAGTTAGGTAATGAAGTTTATTACCTACCTGGGGGTCGTAAAGTACTTGTTACTGAGTTACCTACATAACGAAATTATTTAATTTTGGACTTCTCCCAATAGAAATTACAACACGTTTTCAACAGTCAGATAATGGGTTTTTAAAGTCGTTCATCGCCAAGTAGTTCATTTGAGAGTACGTTACTGCCGTAATTTAAAAAAAATCAAAATATTTTTAATGATATTTCTTTAAATTATAGGCAGACTTAAATAAAATATTGTACACCACACATGGTCTAATATATGTATTTATTACACTAAAATAAGATAAGTCTAAATAGTTTTTTTCTTAAATATCTTATGTGTCTAGTAAAAATATCTAGTATATATATGTAAATATTAATCTATATCTTTGATGTATAGACAACTGTGACATACGTTTTACAGCAAAGTAAATCGTAAAAGAATAGCGATATGAGCCGGAAATAGCGTATTTGACTAAAACGAATTAAAACATGTACTCTATATTCCAGTATCAATCAAGTTTGCTTTGCTTCTCGTTCTTCTTTTACAACAAGCGTCTCTATATAATTATAGAATATAGTGTTTCTTATAGAAGAAAAACTTCAATGGTGACAAGTCGTTCCTTAGTAGTAATCCTTATGTTGCAATATTATATGCAAAATTTAAAAGATTTTGTCTTTGTTATGGTCTTTTTATACCAGAAAAAAACCAGTGAGCATTCGAAATTTGATATACCCATTTGTGGTACAAAACAGATTATAGTTTCTTTAATTTTATATTTTGATTATTAATTTTGTGTTTTTCATTCCATTTGGTTAGTGATAAAAAAAATTAATAACTATTTTATTTTATTACGTGACCATTATTAACACCGTAACAAAATTGTGGCCATGTAAAAGACACTTTCACAATAACAGAGTACTGTAAATAAATTTTTGTTTAATTTTTATTACTAAAACATAATAGTTAAAAATTCGATAATTTATAAGTTTTATATTAATGTTTGCAGGATTGGTTGTTTTTATCAGTTTATTGTGCCTGTTTCCACGACGGTAGGTTGCTGTTACTGGTTGCTACGTGTAACAAAACGGTAAGTAATTCACTTACCGTTCAGTGAACGGTAAGCAATTAAATCTAAAAAAAAAAACAATTTTGCGATTTATTTATTAAAATTAAATGTACAATTATTATAATTAATAGTAGTAATACCACTCGCATTTGAGTTTCTAGTGTTAATAGACAAACTTTCCGACGTAGAAGTCCCAGGTTGTTGTAATAGTCCACCAACATCGCTGTGTAAAATTTTATGAGCAAATTCAATTTTGTTTTGCAGGGATCTTCCACGTAACTATCGGTCACCGTTGATGAACGCCACCCACCATGTCTTTTTAGTCCCAACACATCAACTCCGTTATTCGCCAAAAGTGTAGCCGATGTGCGTCGAAACGAGTGTCCAGTAAAACCTTCAGGGGCTTGCAACTTTAAATACTTTGCAATTTTTGACGGCAAGCCTCCAATTGTGCCTTTTCCTGTGACTTGCCTAGTGCATTTGCTATTTCGATAGTTCAGAAATAAATGATCTGACGTTGGGTTTTTCCAAATAATGAACTGCTTCATTTTCTTTATTAATAACTGTGAACGTTCGCTGAATATTCGTTTTTGTATTTGGAATATTTACTATAAACATTTCTTCATGTTCTTCTATGTCACTCATTTTAATATTGTACAATTCCTCTCGTCTGCAAGCGCCCGATACTCCCAATATCATTGCTACCTGCAAATATATTGTTTCCTTAGAACTCAGATGTACCACCTCATCATCTACAACATACCTTTTTGAATTAAAAATTGTTCGTCTGGTGCTTCATTTAAGAATTTTTCCATGTCTTCTTTGGTGAAAATTTTACCCTTCTTAGGCCGATATCCAATATTTTTTCTCTTAAGATAAGCAATTAATGTAGCAAACTTAGAAATATTAATAGCATCATGAAGAAAAATTGTACTCTTCATCATAGAATACTCCGCCCATAAACTGCCTGGTGCCTTCAAGTGTCCACTTCTCACCACAAAATACGCTAACAAGCTTTTTTCATTTACAGAAATCTTCTTTGCTTCACGCCATTCCTTAAACAACTTGGATGTCTGTTCATATCGGGCTTTAGATTTTTCTGGAATTATTGCCGAACATCCTTCTTGCCAAGCGTCTTCTAAATCATCCGGTAGATCATCACTATCGCTCATATTTGCTTCGAAAACGGAACCACAAAACAGAACTATGTAGGAATGATTGTAACAAAAAGACAATTTTACTTGTTTGGAACAAAACCATAGCAACCATGGAACAGCCACCCAAAGTTTTCAGTTTCAATCTTCCCGATTATCACAAATGTATTGGTATAAATTATTATTATTATTATTCTAGAAACTCCAATCGCGCAAAAAACGTTATAAGCATGTCGAACGTTAAGGATTACCGTTCTCAGACAATAATTGGAGTCGTCGCTTCGCTCCTCCTCCAAACAATTGTCTTCGAACGGTAAGCATTCCTTACCGTTCTCCATACTTAATATACTATAAATCTTCTCATAATTGTCTTGTTTTTAATTGTCTTTAATCAATGGAATAAAATTTATAATATAACGTAATTATATTGTAACATATATATTTTTCTGCAAACGATCATAAATTATGTACTTAAATATAAAAAAATATTGTGTTTACAAAAATACTGTAGAATTAACGAGATAGATTATGCATCAGTAAATAAATAGTTTGGTTTGTGAAAATCAAACAAAATTGATGTATTGGGTAAAATCAATGTGAACAAAAGAAATAAATAAATATTTTATTCATTTACAGTACAAAATTAAATTCAGGCACCTCTATTTACATTAATATAAAAATAACAATATCGTTCGTATTCTCTATAATTACGGTTTTGATCGACCAAAAAAGTTAAAAAGTATTCCTGTATACAACGTTAACTCTTTTTATCAATTTTCTTTAATAAATTATTACTTTATAATAATAATTATATTACTGAATATAATTGATTTGATTTTTTTACAATCGCATTTTCTAGACCTAAATCCTTGCAACTTTTCCAAACCTCATCATCTGTTTTGCAAAGTCTCATATCATCACAAAATATTTCATAAAAGTGAGCAAAATTTTGAATTCCCTAGAACTTTCCTGGAACTGTTGCATGCAAATATATTTATAGCAGTGCAAGAAATCAATAGCGGCATGTAAAAAAGTTGTTTGGCTTTGAAACCCGCACTTTTTTCTCCACTTTTGTATCACATTAAAACTGTAAAATTTGGTTAATCCAGTCTCTGAATTCGCTGATTCTGGTGTAGACTCCAGGCTGGTTGGGTTCGGCACATCCGATGCCCCAAGAGATCACTCCTGCGAGAAGAAATCTCTTGTCCTCGCGCTGAATCACCATGGGCCCTCCCGAGTCGCCTTCGCACGAATCGAAACCACCCCTTCGCCAACCCGCACAGATGAAAATGTGAGGGATGTGCTCGATGTAGCCGGCGGAACGGTACATTGATTCACATACTGAATTGTTGATTACTGGGACGGACACTTCTTGGAGAACGCTCGGCAAGGGACCATCTAAAAAAAATAGAGATATCTATATTCCCCAGCACTTTTTATTAAAGATTATTTTTTATTTTATTCTCCCAAGGGAAATATTCGGAAAGTAGAAAATTAAAAAAAAAACAATCTTTTTAAAAAACTCTACATTTGCACTTTCAATAATTTATGTTCCCATAAATCCATATTTCTTATCAGTAAATAAGTTAAACTTGTTTATAAAGCAGACAATTTTATTAAATACAATTTTCTGAAAAACGTTAGAAAAAAACAATTTGAATAAATATCCCAAAACAATTTTACCAATTTAGGTGATCAAGCTATTAATGAAGAAGATTTACCAAAGAGGGGCAACATACCTGGTTTTTTTAATTAATTATGTAGAGATGTTAGCAATATCATCAACAATAAAAATTTTAGATGTTTATTAGAGAACCTATTTATGATAGTTCTATGCATGATTATATTTTTTGGTGCAGAAGGGTAGTTTGAACTCTCATAACATTAACAATGAACGAAATTCGGTTTATTGCAACTTCTTATTCCTTAGTTAGGTAAACAATAATATTTTTTATGAAACAATAAGGTAACAGCTTGAAAAGAATTGGAGCAATTTAATTTTGTTAAAAAACAGCACTTTTATCAAAAGCACTTTATAAAAACTGAAAAGCAAAAATAAATGAAAAACAAGAAACAACAATTTACTTTTTTTAAATAAAACACTACTAAGTGCGTCAAAAAGACGCATTAAAAAAATATCAACAGTGGTACTGCAGGAAACACCTACATAAAAAAAACTTTTGTTATCTTGCAAAAGCTTTAGAAAATTTTACAACAACGGCGAATTCCTTGTATTTTACAATTAAATTATTTGTCAATAACAATTTATAAAAATATTTTATCGTCTGCGCTTGATATTTTTACGTTTAACAATTTTGATGAAATTTTTTGAAAATTTAGATTTTTTGTACATAAAACGTTATATGTGTTACAAGCACAAACTTCTCTAATAGCCCTCAAAAAAAAGTTTTCCTACATCGGGCTTTAAACATTCCCTGGTGCCATAATCTCCTTTTATTATGCTATAAACACATAAATAACTTTTATTAAAGGGGTTGTATACCAAAAAACAAAAATTTGATAAAAAAATTCTAAGAACAAATCTCCAAACGGCAGGTACGTGCGATTTGCCGTTTTGGAAATATTAGAGACTAAAGTGTAAAAAACGTTAACGTGACGTCATACCGACATATTCTGTATCGTCTCATATGTTGTGAGATTGTTTATATCCTGTCATCTCGCCTGTCATAACAATTTTTTTTCAGCAGTTTTTCTTTATTTTTTAATCTTGATGGTGTTCAATTTTGAACCAAGGTATACCAAAAATAACTTAAGTAAGTTGAAAAAGAACCAGAATAATCTGCAGAACGACAAAAACCTCGAAAGAATTAGGACATACTTTGGTGCAGAAATTGTGTAGCCATAAAAATAAAGTATAGGTCAAAACCAAAAGAATGTTTATGTTCCGTTGACAATAAACTGCAGTTGAGAACAAATGTAAAGTTTGCCATTTTTGATAACATTCAGTAACCACAAACAACAACAAAAAAACAATAATAAAACACAAATGCTCGCTCGGTCCGACGTCGGTATGACGTCACCCGTTCAACTTTGTTCTATCGCTGTTCAAAAAGCAAAGGTTGTAGCGACTTGCGTGTTTGATTTTTAATATTCTATATTTTTTAAGAATTATTAGATGCTTTCATGAAATTTTGGTTTACTGCCTCTTTAAGATTTTATAGTTGGTTTTGTAGTTTGTGTAGTATATGCCAATTAGAGTTAAGCTTAAGTTGTAATTCTAGAGCTTATTTGAAAAAATTTCTTCAACAAACTTTGGACGAAGCAAATTGCAGCCAACGACAATGTTTTTATTTCAATTCGACTTGTTTAAAAAATAAATATTTAAACAAGCACTGTTAAGAGGAGATTTTTTTCGAACTGACTAGCTGTTTAGATTTAAAAATATCAATAAACCAAGAATGTAAAAAATGTAAAAAATTGTGTTTTATGACATCGACAGATCTTTTTATATCTGTGTTCCAGGTAACATAATAAAACATAAAATGATAAATTCACATACCAGACAAATTTTCCACTGTTACCAATCTTCCTAAATTTGAATTTACCATATTCTTGTGACTACAATTTAAATAAGAAAAATTTTTGCTCTTTATAATTTGTCGGTTCAAAAGAACTTTTGGTTAACAGCAAATGCCGTAATACATTTTTTAAATAAGTTGATAACAGATTTTAGAAATGTTAACCAAATAGTTAACTTATTGGTGATTTTTGTAAAAATGTAAGAACTGGAAAATACGACTAAATTGCCGCCTTTTTGGATTTTTACTACCTTCTTTTATACATCTAGGATAATGTCAACACCGACATTTCACCACTTTGGCGGAGATTTTAAAGACCTTTAAATAGCAAGTGAAGTCATGTGACACATAATTAGAAACGTAATTAAATTATCTTTTCAACGGTGCATTTGTTTTTAAAATCCGACAAATACTTAAAAAATTAATAAATAAATTTGCAAATGCAGTTCAACATTGATCTTTTTTTATTATTTCTACTCAATTCTTAATTATTTACTTACTTCTTTTTTACTTAATAAACATTATTGAGCCTTTGTATTTATTTTTGTTATAATTTTTTTTTTAAATTAGTTATTAAATTTTGAATGTAATAGAAAATTTTCACAAATACCTTTAGATTAAAAATTAATTTTTGAAATATTTTATTTAAATTTGATGCTACAAATTGATACATATTTATTATACATTTTTTTATCATTATACTCACATTTAGTTGATGTTTTTTTTTTCTGTAAATTAGTGTACTATTTTGGAACTTACAGCGATTATTATTATCACTTGAAACAAAGATCCTAGTCATCTTCGGTTTTGTATACAGTCCCAGTGCAAAGTTACAATAAAAAGCGGCAATAAACTGAATAACGCCCATTGTTAAAGTTATGAGAGTCTAAACCACCCTAAGGATGAATTTTGATTTATGACAGTTCTATGCATAATTATATTTGTAGTGCAGAAGGGCGGTTTAAACTCCCATAACATTAACAATGGACAATTTTCGGTTTATTGCAACTTCTTATAAAGTCAGCCCACTTAATTCTTCCCGGACTGTACTGCGGTTTCATTGTAATACTCTTAATTTAAAATCAATGTAATTTATTCTGTTAAACTTTTGGCTTTTGGCAATAAAATTGTTATTATAAAGCACCAACCTTTTATTAATTTATTGAGCTTTTCCAGTTTTCTCTTTGATACTTTAGTATACGAGAATTGGAGCTTTTTGGGAATTCTGTATCGAATAAACTGTTCGGAGAATGGTGGCTTTTGTTGTGTCAAACTTTCTTGATCTGTAATTCGATAACCTTTGACCTCAACTCACATCAATTGTAGAGCGAAAATTTACACCTCTTGGGGCTTTATTGAATTCGCGTTCATAATATTTTAAAATTGGTTCCTGCTTTGAAATTTTCTTTATAAAATACGATCACATCATTTCATTCTTGTTTTCCAAAAACATAAACTAGATGTCTACTACATTTATTTATCGAAGACAATATATTTTACGACACCTACATTACTTCACCGTTTTACTTTGTTTTTATCAGACTTTCCCTTGTAGCTGCAATAAATTAAATAAAAAGAAAGAAATATTTCTGGAACGTGATAACAAATACCAAAAAATATAAAAATTTAATTTGTGCTAGAGATAGTAAGCTACATTTAACAAAAAATTGTCTATCAAAATATTTAATTGTTTTAAAAGAACAATTTGACTAAATTTGAGTCCAGTAAACAACTGCTAAAACTGCAGTGTTTTTCTCAATTGTATATGGTAAAACTTGTTTTTCTTTGTTAAGAAACACACGTAAATTTAAAACAAAAACTACCCCTCATAAAATATACCGTTTCTAGCTAGAAATTGTTTCCAAATTATTTTTTATATACACGATAAATTTAAACCTCCCTAATCTAAATCAGCAACAGTTTTTCCCTAATTTATTTAACTTTTTTTCTGGGCATTAACCTTCTCTAAATGACCACCCCAGTGAGTAATTTGCCGCGATCTGCTTTGTTTTTGCTTTCCATCGTAACATTTTTATTAAAGCTTGTAAAATACAGCGACAGTAATGGTAGCTTTTCTAGATAATTGTCTAAAAAGGTGTTCGTGTTATTTTTACCCTCATATAGCCGCCCCCATCCTGTGACGTAAGCAGTCCTTCCTACGAAATTTTCGTCTGATTGAGGCACACAGACTGGCAAGATATTCGGCTGGAACGTGACAGGCTCGTAGAAACGTAAAAGGGCTAAATCGTACTCGAAGGTCCTTGGGTCAAACTGGGGATGCGATGCAACAATCTGCACCCGCCGTTCCTGGTGCAAATAGGGCTCGGATTCAGTAGATAGGTCGTGTTCGCCCAGTCGCAGAAGTAGGTCACTAGGTGGGACGCTGCACAATCGATAAAATAATATTAATGACGCCAATGTGAAATATTAAATTACATACAACAGTAAATGTTTCCACAGGTAATAATTTTCTAGGCTTAACAAGCTCAAAGGAAATTAAATAAAATTTGTACAATTGGACAATTTCAGTGACAATTTTGAATTAATTATAGTCACCTGTTTTTAATTTTTTTAATTATTAAAACAATAACAGAATTATTGTTAAGCAAATAAAGGATCATAATTTTGATGAATGTTGTATGTAAATTGGATTGGATAATTCCCTCACGTGCTTGTGGTAATTAAAATAATTTTGGGGTTTAAAGGTTTAAATATTATTTTTTTTTGGTACCTACCAAGTGGAGTCAAAAAAATCTGAACAATTTATAAAAAACATAATAGTAAATTTTACTTTTTATTTAAGAAAATCATAAATTATACTCAAAATAATATCTACGTACCTGCCAACACCGTTTATAGTGGCAAAGGCTGCAAAACGATTTCCGCAGCCAGTGCGTGAAAATAGTACATTTTTACGTGTTTCATAAGACGATTATTATGACACGAATGAGTTTTAAGCACAACGAGCGAAGCGAGGAGTGCTCAAATAGAATGAGTGTCACAAGTCGTCTTATTTACGAGTGTAATATACTATTTTTTCTACTTTGCATTGCAAAAAAAGCATTCTAAAAGACTCTTTTGGAAAATTATCACAACTTGGGATTTTTGACAAATTTGGTTGGCACTAATGAAGTATGACATTTGTCAAGTTTATTAAGGTTTTCAACTGATTTACTAATTAACTGATATTTTGCTTCAATATTTTTGACAGCTCGCTTATGATTTTATCCAACATAACCAATGAAAATTTACTGTTTTGCGTGCTGTAATAAAAATTTAGTGTTATTATTGTTAAACGCGTTTGCGTTTAACAATGGCAATATTATTAACGCAAAGTAGAAAAATAAGTTTTGTGGCCACTACAAAGGCACTCAAACAACAATTGTTTTGCCGGACTATTAATGCACAAAAGATATTTAATAAACTAAAAATATATATATAAGACAATAGCATAGTATGCAACGACGCTGTTTAATGGATGATATTGTTATAAACGAGGTTAAAACCAGTCTATGTATGTAGCTGACACTGAAGATAATAATGAAAATAGCAAACTATACAAAAATGGACAACTTAAATATAAAGATCTAGTAAATGAATCAAAAGAATATAATAAGAAAAATTAGTAAAACAGAATTGCTAGAAACTGAAAAAGCAAAAACTTGTTTAATAAAATTAAAAAGTAGAAAAATGTAAGTGAAAATATAATATTATTTTGGGTGTCTCAAAATTAAAACATTTTAAGTTCGAGGTGTTATAAAAAGTGTTCCTCGAAGTAAATAAAAATTTGCAGAACAGTTTTTAAAATTACTCTATACAAGGTTTTTGACTTATAAATTTGTTCAACCAACACTGCTCAAACTGTTTTTTGCACTTTTTTGAATTTTGATTTTAAGTTTATTGTTGGAGGCTTTTTTCCAACCAACGAAATAATATTCTAGTATAGTTACTGTTCTTTTTTGACCAAAATTTGCCCAAATTTAATATTTTTTCTCTAAGCTAAACCACGATTTTCAAAAAATTTTTTTTGGATTATTACACATAATGTTTATTTCTAATAAATAAAACTAAACAATGGTGTTCGCAGTCATAATTTGAAAATTTGAAGAACTTGATGCAAAGTCTGCATCTTTAAACCTCTATATCTTTGTAAGAAAATGTTCTAGAATTTTTATACCTTTTCCTTATTCCTGGTAAAACCTCCTGCAAAGTTCTGCACGTAAAATGCATCAATTTTAAGAACTCTGTTAAATAGAAAAAAAACTTACAAAAACAGGAAAAAAGGTAATATCAGAAGATCTCAAGATAAAAATGATTAACTATTTCATTACAAGAGTTCAGTTATTACTTAAGTTAGAATTTTAATATTTTGTAGACTTTATAAATAATTTAATTATATACTTATGTATAAAACAGGGCGCATTTCATAAGAATATTTCTGATTATACAAAATGTCCCAAAAGAGTGTGACAGTTTATGACTTCTTATATTAAATTTGTTGTAATTTGATGATTAAAAATTACTGTAATTAAAGTAAGTCGCCTTAATTTTTTTTAAATTGATAAATAAAGAACTCAAAATATAAGAAAGAAAGTTGAAATTTAATTAGTGAAAGAATTATTTAAACAAAAAAATTAGATTAATTAGGTGACATACATAGTTAAACTAAGAAAAAAGGCAGGACAAAGAATAAATGTCAAAAAACTATGTAAGAGCGAAGAACAAAATTTAAAGCAAAAACACTATAGAAAAAGCATAAAAAATTAAATAAAAAATTTAGATTATATTCAAATCTATTATTTAGAATAATAGCCACTATAACGAGTTATGCTACTCCTACTACCAATTTTTTTGTATGTCCGATTTTTATAATAACTGTCCACGAACACTCACGCTTTGTTGTAAATCTGTTTATTCCAAGAAACATAAATACTTCAAAATTTACATTTCAGCAAGACAATAGTAATTCAATTTGGTATTTTTTTTTTGAAAAACAACAATTTTGACGTTTTTAATTGACGTAATGTCAACAATGACGTAATAAATAATACATCTTTTCGAATTGTCCTGACTCACGTTTCGTTTTTTGCGTTGCTGCTATTTCTTGCATTTTATTGTAACTTTTAATTGGAAAAATACAGAGTAGAAAAATGTGTTTGCTAAAAAACTAAAAATACGTTTTTTACAAAAGTTGGATGAGATACAAAAAAAAGTTGTCAGAAAGAATTGTTAAACTATCAGATTTTTTTAATATTGTTTTGTTATTACTACTTAAATTGTTTTTGTTTTTTCAGTTTTAGTAATAATATGACAATAGTTATTTACGTAACTAGTAATGAAAAGACCGATTTTGTTTACTAAGTTTACGATTATGTTTGCCAAAATAAGTAATCGAAGAAAATGAGTTTTGCAGATTATGGGAGTTTAACAATAATAGGCTCTTAAAAACATATTATGTATAGTCCGTCTCATCGCCTTATCCCCATTTGTAATAAAATTATTAGAGTATGATCCAATCTATGGCGTATAGCTTCGTGTGAAATTGACATTTGACGGAACACAAACAAAACATTTTAAATAACAAAAATATTGCAATTTTGGAAACTACATTGCAGAAACCTTTGTTGCTGCAACAAAACTGAATACAAGCTAATATACTCTTATACCCAAAATTTTTATTTTTTAGGTATTGAATTACGCTGAGATCATTGACTGCGCGGCCATCTGGTTTGCATTCGAGTTTCTAATACTACCCTAAAAGCTTTGTCTTTGTTGTTGTGTTAAGCTGAAAAAAGATGAAAAGTGTAACATTAATAATACAATTTGTTTTGTGTTCATTGCATTTTAGGCTATGATGTAGAAAAAGATAGCAATATGACAATAATAGCAATAACGTGAATCTTTACTTGCGTTGAAGGTTTTATTGCAAATGGGGATAAGATGATGAGACGGACTTTACAAAATTTCTTCTTAGTTCGTGATAAAAAAAATTTATTCTCCAAATTTTTTTCGCAATTAGTGGTGCAATAAAATTTCTTATTACATAACTATTAGTAGTTTAGATATGTACAACTGTTTTCGATATTTTTGAATTTTTTATTTACTTTTTTTTAAATTTTTTGCTTATAAAATTATTAAAGAAACCGATTCGAGGATAGTGCAAAGAAGAAATAAAACAAAAGCGTATCAAATATAAACGGGATTGTGTTTTTAAGCTGCGAGTCTTGTCTGGATTTTTAAAAAACCGGGGATGATAATGAAAGGCTATAGACATTTGCGTAATTCCTTCAGGTCCTACTAGTATGAGAGAAATATAAATTTATGTACAAAGAATAGTAGATAATTATTAAGATTATAGCTGGAAAGAAGAGTTCAACTGAAAATTTGCTAAAATTAGAGGTACAGTTCGGGGACAACCCTCTATAAAGGACTCCCGTATTTGCATGGAATAAATAATTTTAAGCAGGGCGTGTATAGGGCGTACAAGGACTCGATTACCATTGAGTTATGACAAAAACCGTGGAATTCGTATTGAGTCAATGGCACCGTTCTAAATTCTTCTGTTTTTATGACAAAAAGATTAAAAAATTCCCAATCCGATAGTAAAAATGCAGACATTATGTACCTATAAAATTTTTTTTAAAGATTTTTATTTCCCATTTGTATGTGATACACCCCCGTAACAATATTTTGTATAAAATATTTACAACATATTCTGAGACTTAAAAGTAATAGACCACACTAAAAAATTTAGATTCTTTTGGTGTACTTGTTAAATTAGAAATGTAGTTATAATTGTCTAATTAGTCATTTGAGTACTAAACTTGATAGGCTACAATTTAAACAAATCTTCGTAGAAATTTACACAAGATACCTTAGATACCTTCACAACAGACATCTTAACTCGTCCAATTATTGCCTGTTGAAATGTCAATGTTTGAATTGTAGCTCATACAAATGCTACTCTATTAACGTCCAATTCAGTATCAATATAGGTACAAAGATTCAAAGCTCTATAAATAGAAGCAGGATTCCTTCAATAGCCTTTGGCAAATACACATTCTTCACGTTTTACGAATTTTATCCCCATACTTTAAATAGATATATAACATTCCCAATTTTGTTATCGTTTATTTTTGAAAGAGAAGAAAACAAAAGCATTCTTCATGAATATATAATGAAATTTTTGTTAAACAAGCAGAATTGTTAAAAATTCTTTTATTTTTGTACCGTTCAAGGTGCCGACGTTCCGGTTGACTTCGAAGATATGAGAGCAAACGATACTCGAAAGGATAACGGTGCACATCATTTCCTCCGCTTTATGAAAAATAAAATAAATATTCACACGTGATAAATTGAAGGCAAACACAACAGAAACTGCTACTTTTATCTTTAAGTCAATTATTTTAGCAATCTTTTATCGTGCTTTCAGTTGACTAAATTTGTGATTTATTTCCGTTGTGTACACACAAAGAAATATTTTTTTAAAATAAAAACTACAATAAACAACAGTTTTTGTATTTCTCACTTGCGTGACAATATTGCATTTTGTTAAATCCAATTGTGTGGTAAATTGAACATGCATTATTTGTTACAAAATATTTGTAACAAATATTAGAATTGTTTTAACGTGATAAAGACAAACGCAATAACTTTGCTGGATTTTTGCCAACGTTTCGCTTTTATTTATTTCAGAGCTTCTTCAGGGAAGTAATGTTGACTTTTGTACGAAATAGAACGTCGGCAAATAAACAAAGTTATTGCATTTGTACTTATCCCATATGGATATGGACGTGAAACCACAAACAATTTTGTAACAAAATAAACATTCTGATTTTATCAATACGAGTATGTTACTGAAATTAATTTATTTTGAGTGTAACTGTAAAGTGTTAAAACATCAATCTGTTAAAATATTCACAAAATTTGCATACTTATTCCGCTTCAACCATGTCAAAAAAATAATTAAAAACGACTTGTTTGTCGTGAAATAAACTGTCATGGTTGTAATTTCAAGTACATTTAAAGTGTTCAACTAATTAGTTTTTGCAAATTTTCTTGGAATTTACTGTTACAAACGATTTATTGCCAAGTTAGCGTTTCAAGAAAATTCAAACAAAATTCGAAAGATAAAAGTTTAGCACGAAAGAGAAATATATTTACCCAAAGGCATTGGTATAAATGTAAATGCTAAAACTACGTCAAACAGAACATCGGAAATGTAGAAACTGTAATACTGTATCTGACAACCAAAGAGATTTTTTCTAGACAAAATTTCATCCTTAAAAAACTGTTAACTTGTCTTTAGATCTTAATAACTGTAATAAAAGCTTTTTCAGGGTTTTTTGCAACAATTTACCACCGGAAATGATTGGCAAAACTGCTTTAAACGAGCACATTAAGTGATAATAAAGATGCTGTAGACACTCACGAAGTTTATTAATAAAATGACCTCAATGTAATTAAGCTCGTTATTTATCGTTTTTGTCGTCTGAATAATTAAGCATGCACTAAAAGCTCCTCGAAACTTACTTATCGACGCAGTGAGCAGCTGTTATAGCCCAGTTTTCGTTGAGTAGAGCAGCTCCACATTTGTGGAGATATGTGGAAGTCCTCCATTGCCTCAAGGAGATCTGCCATGGCCATTTTCCAAACGACGATTTTTCCCCTCCGACTATCCTTCCTTCGGGATACATCCTTCGCCCGCAAACTGTTGCCAACAACAGAGCCGAACTTAACATAACCATCATGAATTCGGGACATTAAAAAGCATCACTCGTCATAAAACCACTAATAAACTTCAGTATTTACGCTAATCTATAATTATCGCGATTTTTAAGCTATAAAACCGACTGGACGCACATCACTTTAATTTTCTATGGCACTTATCGGCGACCAAATGCGAACTTGTTTCGTATTGTCTTATTTTTAAGTGTCGAGGTTGGAGACCAACCAATGGTTGGAGCTTCAACTTACCTTGAAAGTTCAAGAACCATTTCATATAACAGGGACTGACTTTAAGCGTTTACCTCATTTTGTGGCTTTATTTATGGACAGTGAACTTTCAGCAATGTTTGGAAACGAGCTTTTAAAGCTCGACGGGGAAATTCGACGCTTTAATGAAAGAGGTAAATATTTAAATAAGAAGAGACGTGGCAATACTATTCCAAAGTCCGGCTCTGGTGTTTGATAAAGTGAATATTTCATCTTTTTACGCTCATTAACTTTAGTAATTGTCGGCACTTCAGATTTTTGTTCAGATGAGCTTGTAAGTACGTGCAGTGCAGGACCGGTCTTAGTCAAAATATTAACTTTACGCCCCTAGTTTTTTTTAAATTTAAATAAGTAAAAGAAGAATATGGTTAAATATTTACTCCGTACACTTTGTTAGTGGCAATCTCTAAAATCTAAAGTTTGGAATATTCACTACTAAGTTATTAAAATTAAAAATACAATAAAAATGAATATTAATTAAAGTTTCTCTTTTACATCAGCAGAAATCTACAAATATCTTGTAATGACTGCAACGAAATTTATATAGGTCAGACAGAACAAAAAATTGTAACTAGAATACATAAACATGTAAGGATAATAGAAGAGTACAAAAATACAGATATAACTAATAATCTTTAGAAATCGTTGAATCTGTTCACGAACCTTCTCAACAAGTTTTAAAGCATCAACTCACATTTGAATGTCCCATTTTTTCTTTACTGGTTTCATCTTTCTAAGTTAGCTGAATGTTTGTTTATAATATTGTTTTCTTACTTTCTGTATTAGTATTTATAACATTGCAAAATTATTTTTAATTATTTTTTAAATCAAATGGCAAGTTTTCAAAAAACACACATACATATTTAGGTGGCCAAAAATTTTTTTTTGTCAATTTTATAAATAGCAAACCATTTTGAAGTGTTGGATTAATCAACATATTTTTTTTTTATTTACATTATTTTTAGTAATAGTTATTTATTGTATAAGTATTTTAGACAGCGTTTTATCCACGCAAGAATGTTTAAGCGCGAGACGCAGTCGATGTCATCAAAAAATGATTTGACATTACACTCTGACAGCAAATGTCACCTTAAAAATCATTGAAATTAACTAAAAAACATGGGAGATGTTGAATCGTTGCTATTTATTTTTGACTGTTTATCGACTCCATTTGTACAAAACGCTGTGCAAGTTGGTGAAAATGGAAGAAAGTGATACTGTTCCTGAGACAATTCTTGAAGAAGCTGAAAAAGCGACTCGCCAGTTATTGCTTGCGAAGTCCAAAGAACATTATGAAAAAGTATTTTCAGAATTTAATAAATGGAAAGAAAAACGAGGGGTAATGACAATAAATAGGGAAGTTCTGTTATTGTATTTCTGAAATTTGAAGAAGAGGTATGCAATTTCATCCATGTGGTCGAAGTACTCCCTGCTGAAGACCGCTATAAAGGTTTATAAAATCATAGACATTGGATAATATAGTAAGCTCGTGGCCTATCTGAAGAATTAGTCAAGAGGATACAGGCCGAAGAAAGCTGCAGTATTGGAAAGAGCACACGTGGAAGAATTTTTGACAACGGCTTGCGATAAAGAATATTTGATCATCAAGGTAATCTCTGTCATTACATAGACATTGTAGATATTAAATTTTGGAATATTTTAGGTTGCGTTAATAATGGGGGTGTCTGGTGGCTGTCAATGCTGTGAGCTGACAAATTTGAACATCAGTGATGTAGAAGACAGGGGCGCATACCTGACTGTTTTTTCACAATTCAAAATTCACAATTATTGAAGAAGGATTCTCTATCAACACTGTGGAGAAGTCTAGGAAATACATGTCCTTACGTCCGAAGAAGTTATCCATTGAGAGATTTTTTTTCAAAAATGTACATGTACGCAACCTGTTGGAATTAATACTTTATCTAAAGTTCTTTCTAAAATTGCTTCGTTTTTGGATCTGGCGAACGCAGAAGCTTAACCCGGCCATTGTATGAGGCGCACTTCAACAACTTTATTTGCCAATTGTTAAAAACTATTTATTATTATAAATAAAAATGCGGATATTCAAACCACAAGTTTTATTATAAATAAAAGTCCAAGTGATATTGACTGAACAATAATTGACAAAACTTATAACAGTTCGAAAGCTTGAAACCGAGTGCCCGAGGCCACCAAACTCCAGACGTTCCTCGTCACGGCAATTCCGTTTGAATATCCGCATTTTTATTTATAATAATAAATAGTTTTTAACACAATAGAGGTGCTAATCTTATAACAATTAAACGACATGGTGGGTGAAGGAGCTCTACCCCAGCAGAAACTTATATCGAAGATTCTGTACCTAATAAGCTTGATATCGCAAGGAAAATCCAAGGTTCTCCTGGTACTAGTCGTTCCTTACTAGAGGAGACGTCCATTGTTCCTACAACTACTATTCGTTTTGGAACCGATAACAACTACAAGCTTCTTATTAATGGAAATGAAGTGAAATATGATAAAACAAAAAACGAAATGTCTATTAATGTAAATGTTAATGTCAATATTAATAATAAATAGAATGCGATTGATTTAAGATTGTATTTTTTTATTATTTTACTAGTGGAATAAAGTGATTTCATTATTCCACTAGTGGATAAAGTGTTACTTTATACGATTTGTAAGTGTGAATAAAACTTCAATTATAAGGTAATTGTCAATAAACAATTTTATTTTTTGTTTTAATTTATTATTGACAAAAGTTTGGTATGTTTTTTCTAATACAAAATTATAGACTGATGTGACTTAGGCTGTGCTGATAAGAGATAGCTCTCGAAAACGCTTTGCGACTTTTGGTGACTTTGATTAATCTTGTGGTATTGACTTGGATTTTTAATTCATTTATCATTTATAGTAAAACACTCCACTTTAAGAAAAAAAGATGTTTCCGCCAAATTTCATAATTAATGGGCTGATTTCAAGTTGGGATAATACCGGTAGTATCTTCGTTTCCATGAAAATTTAAAAAATTTCGTTGTTGTTATTGGTTGTTGCTTTGGAAACGTATTAAAATTTGCGATACTACCGGTAGTATCTCAACTTGAAATCAGCCCATTAGTGTATTGCTAATATATTTTTTTTGTAATAATTAACGAGGCCTAAATTGGCACCCTTTCAGTTTTAGTCTCCAAGCAACTGCTTGCTAATTGTGGCTAAGACCGGCCCTGTGTAGTGATATCCATCTTGTTATTGCTCATAAAATAATGATTCTAAAGTTTTAAATATTGATCACAAAAGTGATTGCCTTAACGATAAAATTTCTTGGTAGTTTTACGTGTTAGCAAAAGTTTCAAACTGATTTAAGTTTCTTGTTTATTGATCCAAGAGGATAAAATTTAGTTGACGCGAGTGTTTTTGACAAGATCAGATTACATGTGAGGATATGTTGTTAAAAGTCAAGATTATTAAATATCAGGAGACAGGTTGCACAAAAACTTGCGCATGCGTTGAAAGATGGCGGCATGTGCGTCATAGTTACGATAACTCTCAAATGTTCACAATTCGTCACAAGCAGTGATGGTAATCCTAGCGAAATTCTTGGGGAAATTCCCCTACATGTAGGGGGAAATTGACCAAATTTGAAATGCGTAGGGAAACTATAGGGTTTTTGTTTTGATCACTTATGTAGGGAAAATTACGCTTCGCCCGAAGCGCACCCTAAAAAAAAATATATATTTTCACATTATATATCAACGAGAGGGCGCATTCGTAAATATTCAGATAGTTTGAACACGAACGCAAATTCTTCAACTCAAAATAATGATATGCACATCTAGCATTGCAAGTTTAGTAATAAATTCCGGAATATTAATGAGACCCTTTTGGATGCATTGTATTCTGAATTAAATTTTTAAATATAAAATTAGAAGGGCTTAAGCACGCGCAAAAAAGAAAGACAACAGCTTTTTCCTCCAATATTGCAAAGAAAATGAAAAAAAATATAAAATAATAATATTTCAAGAAGCTGATTTTTTAATTTTCTGTTGCTTGTTTTGGTAATTTTGCATACAACTATATGTTTATATTTTTTTAAATAAATATGCTATATCAATTCCCAAAGAGGTTTACTGCTTACAGGTGTGAAAAATCCTTTCCACATTTTTTATATTATAAATACTATCAAATAAATTTAAATTTTATCGTAACTATGACGTACATGCCGCCTTCTTTCAACGCATGCGCAAGTTTTTGTGCAACCTGTCTCTGATATTTAATAATCTTGGTTAAAAGTGACAACCCGTAAGTTTTTTACTTTTTAAACTAAAGGAAAAATCCATTTGCCATTATCAGAAAATTGATGACCAAGAAATTAACTAATTTTGTTAAAAAGTTTTTGAAATTGCATAATTGTCTAAATTCTTGAAGTTCCTTCTTGCTAGAATTAATAATAATTACACTTCCTTGTTTAACGACTTGGAATTAAGGGTCAAAGTCTTTAAAAAACAATTTTAAACAGAAGAAAATGAAAGGCTTAGTTGAAGTTAGTACGTACGATTTATCTCCAGGCAAAACAAACAATGAATCAACTGTGAAGTGTAATAATGGTCATTAAACTTCTTAACAACTTATTATAACCGTAATCTTGGCTTAAATCAAAATTTATTTCCAATAATAAAATTCATTTAATTGTTAACGTCCGTAGTTAGAAATTTTTAAGTGTTTCAATTACCTACTTATGCTTAACATCTATTATCTCAATTATTTTGTTTAGAATTTTAATAATGGAGTAATAATAGTTTTTTTTTACTAACAATACCACACAAGGATTCTTAACTACTACCGCCAGAGCCACTCTTCTGATCAATCTTATTGTTAATAAATACTGAAGTTCGTAGCTACTTTATGACCAAACTTGATGCATAACCCCAAAACTCAGTGACCTCTCCCATTTTTCCGATCACTTACCGTCCGTGAAGTCGCTCATGTTGACCGGTCGAATTTCCGTATCCGACCCCACTGTGGTCGAAGGAGGAGTCGAAGAGCTGGCAGGTGACGACGTACCAACTCCTCCGATACCCACAGTTGACGCATTCAAGGTCACGGAAGAGGTTGTAGATTCCAATGGTATATACGTGATGGACGGTTTACTTGCACTTTCAGTCGTCGATGGTTTAGCGGTCGTTGAAGTCGACGTCTGAGGGGAACTAGCCGCGACGCTGGGTAAGGGTACCCACTTATCCGGTGTTGTCAGAGGGAGCCATTCTGTAAGTGGAGCACCGAGGAGACATTTAACGGAATTTTGTACAACAGTTAGTCAGTGAGCGAAAATTATCGATAAAGTCGACGATGTAATTGGCTATTAAAAGGTATAATTACTTACCTTCACTTGTACTGTTACCGGGACTGGAAGTTGTTACCGAAACATTTTTCTCGGTATTTGCTAAAGTCCAAGTGACTATTGAACCGGTGGTGGTCGTTGGTGGTTTCACGCTTGATGATGATACAGTTTCGATTTCATTGCTTTCGGAGGCTTGAGTTTCGTTTCGAGTTGCTACAGTTGTAGGTCTAGGAGTTGTGGTAGTTGTAGTTGTAGTTTTAGACGTCGTGGTAGTAGGTTTTGGCGTCGTAGTTGTCAATTTAGATGGTTTAGTCGTAATTGTTGTAGGTTTCTGTGTAGTACTAGGTTTTTTAGTAGTGCGTTTTTGTGTTGTTGTCGTACTAGGTTTACGCGTGACAGTTGTAACAGGTTTTCTAGTTACTGTAGTACTAGGTTTTCGCACGCTTGTCGTTGTACTTGGTTTACGTGTCTGTGTTGTTGTACTAGGTTGACGAGTCGTAACTGTTGTACTAGGTTGACGAGTCGTAACTGTTGTATTAGGTTTACGTGTTGTTGTCAAAACCGGTTTTTGAGTCGTGTTTTGAACAGGTTTTGTTGTCGGTTTCTTTGTACTGACTGTAGTTCGGACAGGTTTTAGAGTACTTTTAGTTGGTTTTGGTGTTGCTTTGGTTGGTTTAGGTGTTATTTTAGCACTAGTAGTTGTTGAAGGTTTTGCCGTTGTTGTTGTTGTTGTTTCAATCGGAAGGTTTGCTTCAACCGACTGGAACGTTGTCAATTTATAACCCACTGTTGTTGTATCTTCTTGCTTTAGTGTAACAGGCTTTCTTGTTGTTGTTGTTGTTGGTTTTCTAGTACTAGTTGTCTTTATCGTTATCGTTGTTGTTGGCTTTCTCGTACTCGTTTTTACTGTGGTTGTTGTAATAGGCCTTATAGTACTGGAAAGTCGTTGTGGTGGTTCTCTTGCTGGTATTATATCATCTATTGTATTATCTATAATGTCATTTACTGGTTCTATGTGACAACAAGAACCAAAATAAAATCGGTCTATACAAGTTCCTAAATGTGTTCCATTTGCTTTTAGACAATCTATAGCAAACATACAAACACCACTTTGGTTGGTTTTTCTTGAAATACAGGGTAGATTTCGAATATTTCTACCTACTGTACCTAGAAAAACAAAAAATTGTATCAAATGTAGGATAGTCAGATGACTAGGAAAATAGAAATAAATAGTTACAACTCAGAAGTTAAAGATGTTAAAAAAACTATAATAAATAAAGTCCACAATGTGTTTTTAATATAAATGTTAAACAATAATTGTATTCTTGAACATAAGTAAAAACAACTGATTGTATCTCATAAAGACCACGAGTTATAACTGTTGTCATTGTTCTACTGTTCCAATTTCGTGTTCAATTTTAAATTTTGCTGGGTCAATTTTAACGGGACTTTTCGACCCAAATTTTAGCAATTAGGTCTATTAGAATAATGGTAAAGATTTTATTATGTAAGATGACAATTTTTGTGCATTCCGAAAACTGGTCAACTCTCCCATCAGGATGATGGTTGCTGCTGGGTTAACGGTGCATGCATTCCGTACTAAACAGCTGACTGTCTCTTTCTAACACTGACGTTACTGGTCCCGTTACCTTGGCCCAGTGGTAGCCACTGGTCGCGAGATTAGTCCCGCCGAAATTGACACAATTATTACCATGGGATACCTTTGTTACTACTACCATTGCTCAAATTAAATAAATAGGTTACGCTATAGGATCTGCTTGGTGTTTGAGCTTCTAGCTAATTTGAAACGTGCAAAACGAGAAGTGCAACGGTGGGCTGAAAAAGTCCAAGAATTCGTTCGATTCATCTAAATTAAAAGCTGTGAACTGTGCGAAAGCTTGGTTTCATTTAGCTGTGATCGTTTTTTGAGCAGTTTCACGGATTGCGGATCAATATTCGTCGTGAAAGAAAATATTCGTCGTCTTTTGTGAAATCTCATTTGCTGTCGTTCCGTTAGCTTTGATTTGGACTGAATCGAATTATTTATGTGCAAAATGCCATTAAGGAAGTTCGCACGATAGCTATCATCAATTATTCTGTCCATTATAAACCATTTCCTTTGCAATAATTCTACCAATCCTGGTAATTAATTTACTTCACAATCCTCGTGTCATTAATACAGAGTGTTCATTTCCGAATCTGTCTATTATGCAAACGCATCTGCAATGGTATCACGTACGAGTGAATGCATTTGCGCGACTAGAATCAGCAATAACTGTGTCGTAATATTATGGAAATAACAACAATTGCCTTGATCCTTATTTAAGGTCGAGGCGATTGACAGTTTTTCGTCTTGTACCGTTATATTCACACCCATGATATGATTCAGTGGGTGAAACCCGCGACTCTTCCCGGTTTGGCACTGCTGACCCACTGACAATAGGATCTTGAATTTTTGACGACTCATTTTTATCAGTAATGGTAAACAGGGGAAAGTTGGACCCAGATTGATTATTATTGTCTTAAATGAAAGTCTTTGACTCATTGGGCTTTTTAAGAGGAACGGAATTCAAAAGGAATTCTAAATGAGACATCCACCAAACTCGAGGAAGTTATAGATTCTCATTTAGAAACCTAATGAGAAAACGAAAATTGAACACCTAAACAGTTTTTTTAATGTTTGTGACCACAACAACATTCAATATTTAATTAAATCGATGTTTATGATTTGGAAATTCCTGACAATACTGTTATTCAGATCTTTTCTCAGGATTTGTGGTCTGACGACTACTTACAAGTTCGCAAAAAATATTCACGCTTTATTTGATCTGTCAAAATTACTATTATTAATCTAACTATTATTATTATTGTTACAGCTGTCATTTTTTATTGCTGCATTTTAGGTTCTTCTAATTATTTCTCATTGAGAGTTAATTTGAAATAAATGAGTTGAAGCAACCGAATCTTTCTATCTAGAAACAATTTTGATAAGACAATTTTATACTCATTAGTAAAATTCATCACAGGTCAAAACCTACCAAATCTGGTTTTGAGGAAAATTCAACGCAATAAATACTTTTATTTTCTTGTTTCTTTAAATCTTGACTGTTAAAGGTATAACATCGGCCTGAAATTCTAAGTTTGAGTGACTCAATGTAATGCCACCTATAACAACATGTATAGAATACCTAGAGGTACAAAAATCCAAAATTGCTAATTTTTTAGTACGTACAAGGTTTTAAATTAGCCTTAAGTGTTTTTAAACAACAAATGAGGGTCAATAAGGGTTTAAAACATCCTTTAAAACAGACTTTTTGGGTAAAAAATTATTAGAGAATAATTTTTTTTACAAATGTATTAACAGTTTTTTTCTGCGATTGATAATTTTTAAGTTATGACCAAAACTATTAGTGGTGGCTAGTAAAATTTGAATTTGAATTTTAAAATTTAAACAAGTAAGGTGTTTGTTTCGGTATAACTTAAACGGTTTATAGTACAATGTCTTTAGAAATAATCTCAATCCACGCGACCAATTTACTTATAAAATATAAGCACACAATTGGTATTATTTTGAGCAAGTGTTGCTAAACAATTACTTTAAACATCTTTTGCTTTTATTAGTAACATCACATTAAAAAAAAATCACAAACGTTTTATTACGATTTTTATTTTGTCACGTGTCTTAAGGTCTTTTCTCGAAGGCATTGTAGAACAGTGTAGATTTGTATTATTATTAGTTCTTTTCTTTCTTCTCCAAAATTTTAATTTAGAAAATGTTTTTATGAGTATTTGAAAATTGATTTTTATGTATATTTTAGTTTTAAAGTTATTTTTGACAAATTGGTCTTTCAAGTACATATATTTGTTTTCCAACATTGCAAAAGAAATTTTTATAAATATATTTTTAAAAAATTGTACAAAAGAGTACCTATTTTGCTGAGCGGGGGTTGATCATTGTTGTATGTGTTGCCAATAACACCATTGCAGATAGGTTCTAATTGACATACATTTTTTTAAGAAGCGTTGCAGGCGCCGACTGATTTTTTAGTGATCAATTTGACATGAAAGTACTTTATGTATGTGTGTATGTCTTTAGTAATGACAAAATTTTTATGTCTCTATTCTACTACCAACGATTTTGGATATGCCAGGACAGATCCACAATCCTTGAAAAACTCAATCTGTATGCAAAAATCCGTTTACAACTCACTACAAATAAAATTTTTGAGATGTTTTAATTTTTTATTTAAATTGATTTTTTTGATTTATAACTAAGATGGTACACTATATTAGACTTCAGTAAAAATTGTTTTTATTATAACATTTTTACTGGACTACAAGTCACTCAACTCAACAGATATATAAAATCATTTTAAAGTAACTACTAAAAAATATTTTTTAAATTTTGTAAACACTTTATTTACGTTTTTCTACCATAAGTATACAATTTTTTTTAATTTTATGTAAGTCTTTTTAACGTGAAGTTTTAGATATACGTGTTTAAAAATTATAAAAGTACCATTACAAGAGCTTAAGTTTTCTGTAAAAATGTGCAAAAATTTGTGACTTACTATAAAATTTTGCAATTTTAGATTCTTATGACCTGTTCTCTACAAGTTGTTATAGGTGTCATTTGCTTGTAACTTATGTGTCACCAAACCTAAGGAAAGCGTTTTAAAGAAACATTTTACTTCATCAAAAAGCCGCATTATGGGGAAATTAACGATTAATTGCTTCAAATTTTCTTCCTGGATTTTTTGAGAGTAACTTTTACTACCCATATACCTATAAATTAAAAAGTGATAACAGCGTAATTGCGGAATATTTAATCAAAAACTAAAAAAATGATTTGTTGTCCTAGTCCATTTCACTAGTGAAAGTTTATCACTTTAAAAATATTTGATTCAATAAAACTGTATATGGGTACCGACATTCAATTAGATAAACCAAGCTCTTAATTAAGAAAGTGATTTGAAATGGTGTCAAGTTTCCCCAGGAGTCTGGAATTTCACCCCTTAAGCCGATTTCTCATTAATTTATTAATTTTTCAATTAGAAAACGTCGAGACATTGTCTCCAGTGTCCTTGAAATTACTTAATAAAATCTCAACGCATCTCAACTTCCTGGTAAAAGGCAAATTTAAAATTTCACACCACGTATTCCGTGATGGTGCTCTCCGATTACACGTTTCACTGAATCATTCTTCCTTCTTTCTCGGTCAGGGTCTTTCAACGCTTCAATCAAAACTTGAGTCAGGTTATATAATTTAAATGCACTTTTAAAGGATCTTCAGCTTTGTAAGGAAGTCGGTATTGAGGTCTGCGTGTGGGTGAATGTGTGTCAACAATGCGAATTTCCACACCTTGTTTTAAAGTTTTGGAAGTCTGAATCAAATTCTAAGCTACGTCTTCCTTTTATTTGAGCTACAGGTAGTAATTTTTGCTTTTTAAAATTCTTATCCCGTCTGGAAAATTCAAAGACTTACCTATATTGGCAGTGATGAACGCCGGTTGCATGTTGTATACAGGGGAAGTCGTAGATAACTCCAACAGAAAAGTGGCAACAGTAACTAAAATTGTTGGCAGCATCTGGAATTAGAAACGATTTTTAGGCTTTGGCGAATTTTGCCCGCACTACCAGCATTGAGAATAACTAGCAATGATTGTGCAAGAGAGGGCCAACGATCCACCAGGAGGTCACTGACTGCTTGGACACGCTGCCCAATCTTCTTGAAAAAATCTTTTGTCACTTCTCTTAATTATGGGAATTAACGTCATAGTTCAGAAGGAAACGAGTTACAACTAATTGTTCTGATAACAATTATCCTGAGTGAAAAGTTTCCGATTGTGGATTGATGAGAAAAGTAGGTGGTTGAATAAACTTAATAATTCTCGATTCGTTTCACGGAAAATCCTTTGGGAAATCTTTGAGAAGTTTTAAACAAGAAAAGCAATCAAAGCTGCAAATTTACTTATTTCATGCATGCAACTGGTTATATTAATTATGTATTCTAACGGATTGAAACATTTAACGAAAGGCTATAACTATTCTCAAATAATTCCCGAAAACCTGTTATTATGTTTTTCCATGCATAAAATCTAGGTCAAGTTGAGAAAATTAGTACCCTTAGTTTTGGCCCTCCAACTTACCTTAAATAAGACTAGAGAATACAAACAGTTCAATAAACTCTATATTAAAAAATAAAAATAAATAAATTAACACTTTTAACACTGAATCACACTGACATTATTGCAAAAATACATTAAAATTTAAAATATTGTTGGTAGTAGTTATCTTGGGTGACTTTTAGTCATATTACAAAAACTCGTAATTTTTCTTTTGGGATTTAAATGTTCGCGCGCTAGTGGTTGGACACCATCCCCATGACTATACGTTCATCACCTGTCCGACGTTGAGTTGGGACTGGTTAAAGAAGAGTTCTGCCATCCTGAAGACCAAGAGGGTCGTTGAACTCCCCGGTAGCGCAGCACTAGAGCTGGTGCAGGTACTTAAGGAGGGGATGTACCGTTAGTACTTTACTTTGGTGATCGAATTGTTGAAGAATAACGAGAGCTCAGGTGCTAACTTAATGGTAACTAATGAAGATCTTTCATGGCGCCTTAGATCAGGCAACATTCAATGCATTTTTTGACTTCTTGATTTACAAAAAGATTGCTTTTCTTAGAAAAAGAAGCTTTCGTACTTTTAGTACTTCTCTTTACTAGTTAAGTAGTTAGCTTATTAAGATTTATAATACCAAAAAATTGTTTTTATTAAAAAGGCTATCGTACTTCTAGCACTAGCACTAATCTTAAAATTATATCCAAATTTAAATGGATGGGTTTGTATAGAAGTTAGCTAGCTTCCTGAGCTTTATAATACCTTTTTGGTTTAATTGCCCATTGAAGCTTTCTGCATAAATTACTTTACCACAGAAGTAATTTGGTCTTTAATTCAATAGATAAATGGTTGTTTAAATGGCAATATAAAATGTCTGTAAAGAGATTAAGTGTAAACCTTGTTGCTATAAGATTTATTCGTCTATAAAATAAAGACCTTCTGTACATTTAATCAACAATTTATTACAAAATAAATTTAAGTAATGTTTAGAATAGTATACAGTACCTAGCAGCTTCTATTTTTAATAATTTTAAATCTTATTATAAAAAGAAGTAGTTTTGGTTGATTATAAATGTTTTTTAGGTCTTTATTGTATAATTTAAAAAATTTTGATTTTACTAATGGTAACAATCAATAAAGACGTGATTTAGAACAATAACGAAATCAAAAAATGTTCAATTTCAAATTAAGCATGCGACATTAACGGAAACTAAAACAAAGCAAAACCGTCTAACAAACAATCGTGCGGAACAAAAAAGAGGGTGTTATTTTAAAGTTTGCTGTAGAAGTGTTTTATGACAATTAAAAATTATGAACTTATAGAATAATTGAAAGTTTTTGTTTATGTGCACCATTTTATTATTACAAAATCTTTATGCATTTACAAAAGAAATGATCATTGTTGAAATTTTAGAGAATACAGATATAAAGAAAAAGAAAGACTCTCTGCAATTAGAAAAAGACAAGCACAACATTGATCTTATGCATTTATAAGTTTTAATTGAAGTTCCCTCTATTTAATCACAAATTGGTTAATAATAAATTTTAAAATATGTAAATTAGTTTAAAAAATTTTTTTGGATGAGAACTATATATTGATTAAAAATATTGTCTGTTTATGTCTTTTGTTACAAAATTGTTAAGAAAAAATTATCACGTTGAAATTTATTGAGAATTTATCAAATAAAATAATATATGTTTTACAGAAAGTGAGCACTAAATGACAGGAAAGCTAATTGCTTTAATTTAAAGCACTGAAGTTTTTGATTTTTAAGTGTTAGTATTTAATACTTTTTTATCTTTCAAAGTCTTTTTTTTTTGTTCTTCTAATAACTTATTATTATTATTAAATAAATGCGTTCGGGCTGAGGCCTTAGCCTGTTGAGTCCGCGCTCGTGAGTGAGATATTCAATTTCTGGAAGCATGATAAGTATCATATTTTATCTTAATATTTAAAGTAGAATTACATAGAATAATCTCCGAAGATAAAGAGTTCCACTTGTCAAAAACTCGGTTTGAAATAAACAAATGCCGAACTGTAGTGTGAAACTTTCCTTTGGCAAGCTTTAGATGATGTCCTCTAATGCGACCAGTTGTGATAAGTTTAAAAAGATGCCTAATGGGAGAAGTAGGATTATTAAGAGCTTGAAATACAGTAATTAAATCTCCTCGCACTCGTCTGACAGACAGCAATGGTAAGTTCATCATGGATAGACGCTGAGGATAGTCAAGGCGCCCACGGCCAGAAGACAGCCTAGTAGCCCGACGCTGAACGCCTTCTAGGAGTAGCACATTTTGCTGCAAATTGGGCACCCATATACTATTTGCATATTCTAGAACTGGTCGAACATATGTTTTATAAGCTTTAATAAGAGATCTGGTATTTAAACTAATGAAGGTTTTACTTAAGATATAAAGAATCCTGTTGGCTTTTTTAGTGACTTTTGAAATATGCTCGGACCATGAAAGTGAAGAGGTTATGAGAACACAGATCTAGACATGACTGATTTTTTGCCAGATTTAAACCATTGATTTTATAAGGAAATTTGCCATTTTTGTCACTTAAATGAAGGACAGTGCATTTATCCACATTGAGTGGAAGAAGCCAGAGACGAGACCATTCATTAACTAATTGCAAATCATAGACCATATCAAAGTGTTTTTTGCTGTTGTTATAGATCTTAATGTCATCGGCATACATTATACAATGAGATTTTAGTTGTCTTAGAATGTCAGCAGTGTAAATTAGGAATAATAAAGGACCAAGGACTGGGCCTTGGAAAACATCACTTAAGACTGGTTTGTTAAGAGTTGCTGACTTTGACTTTAAACGTACGATTGCTTAAGATAGCGTCGATCCATTTGAGCAGATTGCCATGCAAACCATAATGCTCGAGTTTATAAAGGAGTCGTCGTTTAGGTACTCTGTCAAAAGCGTTTGAAAAGTCTAAGTATGCCACATCAACAGAATTACCAGCATCTAGTTCCCTGGTCCAATCTTCAAGACAACATAATAAAGTGGTAACCGTCGATTTAGCTGGCATAAAACCGTGCTGACTGGATGGTAATACACCATGACAATTAAGAAACTCCATAATTTGGTCATGAACTCCATGACTTTAACAACTAAAGAAGTCAAACTGATAGGTCTATAATTAGATACATCAAATTTATCGCCTTTTTTGTATATAGGTCTTACGACTGCGGTCCTCCAATCAAGTGGTAACACACCGACTTCAAAAGATTGTTTCATTAAAAGTGATAAAGATTTAGTGAGATAAATTGCACAATTTTTTAAAACACTGGCAGTAATATTATCAGGTCCAGGTGATTTAGTAACACCCAGTTTCTGGAGTTTTGTTGCAACACCTTTTTCCGAAAAGAGGATGTCACAAAGACTACTTAAATTTGGTAGTGCTTGTATTAAGAGCAATTGCGATGGCGATGGCGGCTCGTTTATCTAAACAGATGCAAAACTATCTGCAAAAGCGTTAGCTGCCTCAGCGTCATCCACAATGATATCACCACAACCATCCCTAACGCTAAGAGTTTTAACTGACCCAGAAATACTCTTTTTAACATATTTATAAAAGCACTTAACATCTTTTTTGTCAATCAGACGATTTTCATATTCAGCTCTGGCCTTTTTAATTATGGAGGAAAGATTATTGGAATAAGCCCTATGAATAGATTAATCACATTTGTTCGAACTTAGTTTATATTTTTTTAACTCAGTTTATATTTTCTGGTATACTCAGAAGAAATTTCTTTAGTCCATATTCTAGATGACAACTTTTCTTTTAGAACATCTCCTAGAAAACTTTACTAAAAGTTATCCTTTTGGAACCATGTTCTAAAAACCAAGGGACTAGCAAACTGTTAGGGACTAGTGACGAGAGTGTTAAATAACTATTTATCAATTTTAATCTAATAAGAAAAATCGCTTTTCTTTTTTGAAATTGTTAAAATATTGCCTCCAGGACTAATATTTGGTAAAATATCGCTTGCAACTTGTATAAATCTAAAACAACATAGCTTTTGATACAAAATATTATCTATGGTTTTTAAAATTGATAAAATTACATCTACAGTAAATTGGAAAATTTAACCATCACTTCCTGTTTCTACAATAAGTAAAATGTTGTCTTCGCCTTTTAAAATGTATGTTATATCTTATTTTCGGCTTCTAAAATTATAAAAATAATGTCATCTTTGCCATATTTGCTATAATTATTGCCATTGTATTGTATAAAATTAGTAAAACACACCCTCAAAATTTAAAATTAGTAAAATGTTGCGACCGGTTTAGAAAATTGGTATCATCACATCTCAGTATAAGAAAATTAGTAAAATATTGCCTCCGACTTTCGAAATTAACAAAATGAAGTCTTCGTTATCAAAAATTAAAAAAGATTATTTTTATAATTTTCTAATTCACAAAAAGTAAAAAACTTTAAGTCCAGCTTTAAAAAGTTAAATAAAATATAGTTTTCAATTTTAGAAAGATCTTGCTTCAAATTAGTAATATTACTAAAAGAATGTTGCCTTTGTCTTTTGTATCTTCAGCGCTTCTAAAATTGCTAATTTGTAAAAGGGTTTTCTTCATATTACTTAATTATGTTTTTATATTATTTTATTTACGGCTGTATATTAAAAAGTTTTTTTTGTAAATTGCAATTAGGTCAAATTGATTGAGAAAAAGAGCTAATATAAAAATTAAACCAAAATAATTTAAAAAAAATATAACAGCACGCTCAATGTAACATAAGTAAATACAACCTTCATCAAAAACTTACATAATTAATTAGTAATTATTACTTTATAGATAACGTAAGTTAGACAATGTTGACCTAATTTTTTTTAGAATTTTTGTTCAAATAAAAAGTGCGATTTTGGAGGTAGGAGCAAATTTTGGAACATCCGATATATACAACATATAGAATATTTATTAGTCTTAAATACATACTTTTTATAGTTATAAGAAATTAAATTGGGAAGGTTTTAATTAAGACAAATATACTACAAAACTTTTATTATTAAAATAATTATTAAAAAATTCGGTAAATAACATTTAACAATTACACTATAGTTATAATCTGATACAGACTTACAGCTTATTAGCACTATTCTGTTCAATCCCTGCCGAAAAAACTCCATCACAGGGGTTAAGTACAACAATAGTAATGGGAACACGCTAAATACATTCTCCATGAATTCATTTAATAAATACTTAACACAATCGAATCTACTTAAGCTGTTTTGGTTGTTTTCATTAATCCTAAACAATAAATAATTTCATTTATCACTCTTAGTCCACCCATTACGAATAATTTACTATGCTTGATCACATTGGCACTGTGTTCTTGGGTCAATTCATGACTTTATCAATCCAAGGCACGAATTTTTGGATGTTGGTATAAACTCCCGGCAAATGCTCTCTGCCGCATCCTATCCCCCAGGAAACAAGACCGATAAGAGTTCTCCTACCGTCGACTGTCAGTGTCAAGGGTCCTCCCGAGTCGCCTTGACATGAATCCCTTCCGCCCTGTCAAAATCCTTAAATTAAGTATACAGGAATTTGTCGATACTTGCCTCTTTGTAACCCGCACACAAGAACACGTCATGGATGGTCTCTCTCCGACCAGCAGCTCTGAACCATCTTTGGCATCGATCATTGGTAATTACTTCAACGTCTACTTCCTGTAGAACTGAAGGAACGGTTGCTTGGCCGTGCCTCGTCCTTCCCCAGCCGGCGACTGTCGCCGTTCTTCCTGGCAATTTCAACTAAAAAATAACGATTAAAAAATACTTTTTTATTCTGTTATTTAGTTACTGTGGGTGAAGGTAGGCAAACAGGAATGATATGTTGCTTAAACCTGACATTCCTGTCTAATTTAACTAAAGCTACATCGTTTTTGAAATCGGAAGGTGAGTACGCAGGATGGACCTCTTTGCGCTCGACTGAATACTCCTCATGTGCTAATTTTTCGTCCTGGTCTCGCACATCCCACTCTCCTAGCCGGACACGGATATTCCCGTTGGCAGTCCTGCATGAAAAAAAATTTGATTAGAATATGGAATTGTCTTCCTCATTCCTTTAATTCTACGTCAATCTTTGTCGTTATGTAATGGTACATATTACATCACTAGTTATGTAATAAATTTATTTACATCATTATTTACGTAAAGTTTGACAAATTTTGTTACATTACGAGTTACGTAAAGTGTGACTTTACATCATTAGTTATAGAAAGTATTTCGTGAATAAAATTTTATTTTTTGACGGAATGAAAAATTTATTGCTCATTTTCCAAACAATTGTTTTCGATCGGTAAAATGCTCTTACCATTCTTGACACTTAATTTACTTTTATAATAAGTTACTAATAATTACATTAATTACATAATGTCACATCTTCTTAAAGTAAATTGGATAAATATACTCAGGTTTGTAAGAAGACTGAATCTTAATATCTGATACATTTTGGTAAAAATTTTTTAGAAACTTTAATATGATTTCATGATCTAAAAAAAAACAATTTACAATGTTATTTTAAAGCAACTGCTATCTTAAACAATAGCTAAATAATAGCCAAAAAATTGCTACTTTAAAAAAATCTGGTAAATTCAAAGGTAACTTAATAAATTTTTCTCTTAAACACGCGGTTTATTGCATAAAAAAGAAATAGTTTTTTATGTTAATAAAAATTAATTTTGGTGTTTACAAAATTTGGTCCAATAGTGAATTTCTATAAAGACCATCAGTAAAATTAGATAAAAAAAAATTCTAAGACTCAATTGTCAGAAAACTAGAAACTGTTTTAGGAACTGAGCTAAACTTTTAGGAGCCTAACTAAAAATTTCGGCGTTTTTTCAGTTTTGTTTCTACAAATGCTAAAGTGTCTTTTCAAGCAAGAAACTTCAAACACAAGACTTAAAAAGTATTAAATTTTGCGTCAAACTATTTACTTAAAGTTAAAATTTGCTTCAATAGTAGGTATAGAGTATAGTGACAATCCCTAATCAAAAAACAACTTTTTTATTTTAGATAAAATATATTATTTTATGTCAAATTACGTTAATTATAAAATCAAAAACCAGCCGAAGAATTATTTTGAGTTTGTTCTTTAACCAAATTTTACTTTTTAGAAAACACGTATGCACAAAATATTTTATATAATATATAAAAAATCGGTCTGTTAGAAATTATTTTCACATGTTGCTGATAAACAACATTCAACATGTCCAAAATTCTACAATATTGTCTTTGTAATTGTGATGAGTTCTTTCTTCATCGAGTGGTTTAAAGCAGTACCTACTACTAGCTTAAAAAAATAACTACAGTTTTTGATGGCTATTTTGATCAGGTAGCAACTAAAGGCACTAAAAGCAAGTACATTGCTGCAAATGTAGTATTTGCTGAGGCTATGGCTGCAAGATTATCAAAAGAACAGTTTTTTTTATAAAAAAACAATTCAAAATGGTTGACTTCTATATTGCATAAAAAGATAGACATGTTAGTTTACAAGTAAGTCAATTTTTTGTAGACAAGTACTCATGTAGTTTAGTAAAAACTCTTAAGGCACAATCCGTCTTGAGACATTTTTGAAACTTTTCTCGAAGACAGGATTTTGCTTTCCTGCCGCCTACTAATGCCATTGTAACGCTCTATAGCACAGTCTACACAAATCTACTTGCGATATAATAGGCTACAGAAGTACAGACAGAATTTGGATCCACTCATCTGAAACTAGGGATCGTTTCCACTAAGAATTTAGCTTAAGTTAAAATCATAAATGCAATAGTATGCAAATGGACAAGAGAGCTTACGCATTTGTCTTTCAACGATTAGAAAAAATATTTCTGTTCTGGTAAAAACTGTTTGGGATATATTTAAGAAGAATGCACCGCTTGTAAAAATCAAACTTCACAAATTTCGTTCAAACTTTTTTTACTGCTGTAGCCTTTATTTGATTCTAATAGTTACTCTTTACAACAGAATTGGGTGCTATGTTTCGTTTTAAAAGTACAGAGATTTTAAAATTTGCCAAACGCTATTATTAAGTAGTAGGTTTTTGGGTTGTAAAAGAGTCATAACATCCAAAACAAGTTTCCATTTAATTAATTAAGTAGAGAAGCAGAATAGATTAGAAACCAATGCATGAATAACTTGCAAATATACTTGTATTTCTCTCGAAATATATACTTCTTATAAATTTTTAGACACAATTTAAAGAAAATTGTTTTTTGATGGCTATTACGTCTGTCAGGTCAATTCTGTTTTGTAAAAAATAAAGGATAGCAATATTGCTAAAATAGCAAAATTAATTTACTATGACAACAACCAATTTGAATACTTAGCAATAACATTATTGCTATTTCAACAATATTGTTATTTTTTAAACATAATTATCTGTATACTTACTAGGTACCTACTAGATATTTTTTAGACATAATTGACCTGTATAATAGGTACTAGATACTGAGCTAGGCAAGATAGCATTTTTACTTAAAAGTTTTGTACCAAGAGAATTTCTTTCATAGAAGGATAGAGTAATATGTATACATTTTGATGGTAAAAATTTAAGTCTAAGAAGGTCATTCTCCGCCAGATTTAACTCTCTTTAATTCTTCTATTTGAAGTTTTTTTTAAAGGGCGGTTTAGCATTTATAATAACAAAACTGAAAAAAATGTCAACATTGTCTAATGTTTTTTTGCTTTCAAAAGTTTAGCTCACTTTCTGTGACCGTGCAGACTGAGATTATTCTTATTTAACATCAATTAAAGTTATTAAAACTATTTCCAGCTTTTTGTAAATTAAGTCCTAGAAATTATCTTGTTGGATCTAATTTTAGTGGTCTATTATAGCAATTCCTCCTACTAATGCTTTCTGAAAATAGAAAGATCAAACGAAGCTGAAACACTCACGTTGCAACGCAATGTGCAGCTGTAATAATCCATCTCTCATTGAGTAAGGCACCTCCACAGGCAAGTTTCTTTGTGAGAAATCCCGTTTTGATTAGAGCCACTTGCCAGGGATGTGAGCCAAAGCCGGTAGAGTGGCCACCCACAATCCTGTTGCTCCGGGTGTACAACTCGCCACAACCTAAAATAATCAAAGTGAGATTTGCATTTAAACCTGAAGGAATGCGAAATGAAGGGAAATGTGACACAAATGTGATAAAAATGAACAGAGGTGGAACGTGACTTAATTATCTGCAAATTAAATTATCTCGCTGACGTGAGAGCGTTAAGTTGAGATTTCGTGAAGCAGGGATTAATTATATTTAGTTCAACTTAAGTTACTACCAAGTTGTTGCTACGAAAAAAAAAATGAAAGTTTGCTTTGAGGACGTTTAAGGTGACTGAAAATGAAAATTGGAGGAAAAAACAGTTGATGTTCAGAAAGTAAATACAGTCACAGATGTAGGAGTAGGTAGGTCACAAGTTTGAAAAAGCAGTGACAAGAAAAACGTTTTCAGTGGACTATTTGCTGCTTGAATTGAATTTTTTCTTCACCTAAATAAATTTTTTAGATGTTGATTTCTAAAGTTGAAAACTGTCTCAAGAACAAATTTATTGATATAAATATCTATTGGTACAAAAAAATCAGTTACTTCTAGAAAAATTGCCAACAAAATTTAATTTTCACTGTTAGTTACATAAAACTTTTTTAATAAATTATGACTATAATTTGTTAGCAACATTTGATACAATATTTTATAACAAACATGTTCAATGTTCATACAAAATTGTGTTATTTATTTTAGCCAGTATCTTTGTTATGAAACATTTATCTTGTTGCTTTTATTTTTGAAATAGTGATAACACACAGTGCACTGCATTAAAGTTTCGCAAAAGTTTGCCTACAATTTGAGAAGCAAATAGTCCACAGAGAATCGAACAGAACTTTGTGTTTAACTTGAAGTTACTATTTGTGTATTTTCATAAGCGTATAAAAATAAAGCTTTTATACAATAAATTTTTGTTAAAAATGAAAAATTTAAACTATTATAAATTACTTTTATTGCTTTTAAAATTGCCATTAATATCGTCTTTCAAACAAAACTGCAATTGTATCGAAACGTTGTTACATTCGACAATATAAAATATTTAAATATTAATTCTATTTCCGGTTTAACCAGTGAGATAAAAATTAAAAATTTAGGGTATTTTCTAAATAATGGATTGTCGCAAAACACTTATAATTTAACATTTTTTTGACTAAAACATTTTGTTAGATATTTATCATTTAAATATAACACATACTATAGAGACGTAATGATCAATTTTTGAAAAAATTATGGTAAATCAAAAAAAGCCGTTTTAATAAAAAAGACAGAACTTTTTTCTGGTTAACTACAAAAAGAGTTGAAAAAAATCACTGAAAGATTTGGCATGGAATGCCTCTATAATTAACCTCAGAAATAGAAGTGGTTACATTTTAAAAACAATAAACTGTGAAGAATAAACACTACTGAGTTTACTAAGGGTAGACTTAAACCGCTTAAAACACTGTTTTATGATTATTGTTCTACAGTAACTAGTAAAAAAAACAGTCGAATTGAGTCTGCCTGCGGTAAACTCATCAATGTTAGTTACTAGCATTTAAAAGTCCATATATTTTAAAGTTTATTATAGATACTTTGGTTTAGTATTATTACAGTATGTAACATAACAGGTTATATTAATAATTAAACTTTCGATTTTCTGCTTTGAATTTCTATCAACTATGTATTTACATGACATTCGCAATGTCAGTATCGTTTTTGAGCATAATCTTGACTGTTTATAGTTATTTCTAGTGTTTTACAAAAACTGGGTAAAAAATTTGTGTAATAAGTTAATCAATTAAAACACTGCTCAAGAATGTGCTGGCCGAAAATTGTATAGAAAATAACGTTGAACGGATGTCTTTACATTTTTCTTAATTCTTCATTATTATTTTTTTAATTTTTTTTTTCCTACTTTTTTCTTCTATAATTAAGAATTTATAGTAGTGTTAAGAAGTCTTCAGAATTTTTTCCTCATATTTGTATACATAGACATTTTCACTTTTTCTTCCTTCACAAGCATATGTTACAACAACTGATTGTTTTTTTTTTGGATACAAAGCTTCATTGCTCTTAAAATAGCTCTTTATTATATTATTATTATTTTATTATACCTAGGGTTTAATGTATAGACATTTTTAGTTCCAGCTGTTATTCGCGAAGATAATGGCCGAAAAGATGTGGAAAAAAGACGTCGTAACAGACAATATGTATAAATTGAACAATATTGAAACCTGAAGCTTTAAGTAATATTATCAAAAGTAGGAGGGCATTATTACAAACAATATAGTATTCACTTTGAAAAATTAGTTACGTTAAAATCTATTTCAGACAAAAATATATATAATTAGCTGATTTTATGTAAAATTGAAAATTTTGAAACACGTAAAATTTCATAAAGTTTAAAACTAAACTAGTTGTAAATGGTAAGAGTGCAATATTTATCTTAAAATAAATTATTTTCGTTTATCGTGCTAACGTCAACGTGACAATGCTGATTTCCCTGGTATCTACCTAAAAATTTTTTCAGAGGTCTTATTTTTTTTGTGTTTGGCTTATAATACAATCTTTGTAATATTTGTTAGTTTTTTTTTATAACAATTGTTAAGTACACATGCTTTAATATAATATTAAGTTTTAGAAGTATTTTTTCGACTGCAATTATAAACATACTAGAAGAAAGTGGATCTTCTTGTCTTAGCCAGTAAACGTTCAAATTTTTTTGATAGCGTTCTCCTGACTCGATTTTATTTATAATTCTCCAAAGTTATTCTACAATTTTACACATTTTTTGATGGTGTTTCTTTTTAATTTTTAGTACAGTTTTTTTATTTACAGTAATATACGCTTTTTTCAAGTCGTTAAAAAATCTGCTAGTTGCTTCTCTCTTATAATTGTTGAAACAAAAAAAATTTATTTAGAACCGCAATTATTTAATTTACTTATTATAATTATATATTTAAAAATGATGATTGTTACTTAGTACTTTTTTTACTTTTTCTTGTTCTCTTTTTGTCATAGACATATTTATACTCTTTTTTTATGTTATCTTCTTGTTTTTGTATTTTTCTTCAATGTTTACTATAATTTTATTTGTATTTTGGCTTTTGGTTTTTTGTATTGTCGTGGAATGTTCAAGGGCCGTAAGCATAACTTTTGTACTTGAGAACGTAGCTCCTAAGCGTTCGAAACAACGAAAAATGCTTAGGTGCGACCTCGAGGCTTATATACTATTTTTTCAACCAACTAGAAGAACAAAATGTATAGAACTCGTCATCATATCTTCAGGTTATTAATACATTAGCTTACTTTGTTTCGATCTAAACAGTTGTTCGTAAAGACAGGATTGTAATAAATTGGTTCGGATTATTTTACAGCTTGCATTAATAAAAGTTTCACTTCAGGAGTTTCTTAATATTTTAATAACTTTCTTAGTTTTACTTTTCGGTCAACTTTATACTTTGTTATGTGTGTTGTCTACATAAATCTTGAACGTTACATTATCACGTTTCGCTGTTATGCTGCCTCGCTCCTACACGGTGCACCGCATAAAACAGTGCTTAATCAACCATGACACTATTAGTAAAGCAGTCTGTACAATTCGTTAGTTATTATTAAATTATTTTTTTTTGTTATTAATTTTTACCAATACCAATTTTATAATTTACATTAAAAGTATATAAGAAACTTTTTCTTAAAAATTAATGATCCGTGGCTCTTTAAAAAATTTAAATTTTAGATATTACAACATACAGATATATAACACGACCCTAATATGATATTCATAAAGGATTAGTTTCAACAATAGTTGTGCTGCTTTCTTTTCATAACGTGATAAGAATCAAAATAACAATTACAATTTTTATTGTGAAGATAACCGCAGTTTTTATGTATAAAAGAATTTATAATGCACAAACCTTTCTAAAGGTTTTTGAGACAAAGAACTTTCTTTTCCTTGACTAAAGCATAATATCATTTGTTTCCTTTTTTAAACCCGGTTTCGTTATTAAAGCAAAATCCGCGATTGTCCCTCAACCATCAAGCAGTGCCTCTACGAAAATTAGTGCTAAACGTTAGTCCCAGTTAATGTTACCCCTGGCATTGGGCGGCTCGCCGTGGGCTTCCGTCTGGTAGCCATCCTCATAGGGTGGCGGCCGATCATCTCCTGGATCGTGGTAGTAAGGCCTGTACGGCGGTCGATCCACGCTGTTGGAATCCGGATGGTCCGGGTCCGGAGGATAATATCCCACTAGATGATAAGTGTCTACTTGTGTTAGTTATTAATGTTAGTATAATGAATTTACACGGACGGGATTATTCACAACATTAATGTTTATTATGTACACTCACATCCAGAGCCGCATTGGCCTAAACTTACTAGCATTATTGAGGACACCTACGTCAGGATGGTGAGTAGGTGTTTGAACATCCCGGTCCACACAACATGCCCAGATCATCCCTCCAGAACACAAATCTAACGGACGACCTCCTCCCAACACGCAGCTAATGGATAGCCCGCACTCGTATTTTACTCCACGGAAGCGACACGACTGAGGGATCACTGAAAAAAAAATCACTTTAAAAAGCTGCTGACGATAGGAAAAATATCTTTTCCAGCTTGCAGTACGACAAAATAAAGAAAATTTGTCTTGAGAAGCTTTCTTAACGAGATTAACACAGCTGTGATGCTGACACTTTTGCAATAAACTAAATTTATGTGTCTTGTTATAAAGGAAAACTGGACGAGTAATTTCAGCACCTTTTAGTTGTTTTTCCTGTGCTGAAAATAATACAATAAAGATCATTCCACTATTAGCTTATCCCGATTGCTCATGGAATCTTAAAAACATGTAATAAACTACACTCCTGTTGTTACTAATGACATTTACGCCGTTAAAAAAAATATTTCAGGTTTTCAAAATGCAATTTAGTTTCGATTAAATAGTTAATTCGCAATAAAATGTTAATTTTAAATAATAAATAATCAAAAGAGCCACACAATACTGAAACAGCCAAATTAAAAATTACATAAACTAAAACTAAATATTTATTAATAAAAAATTAATGTTTAAATTATAAAAATATTATATTTAAAAGATCATGTGGTTTTACGTCCATCATATAATTATTCCTTTTTTTTTTGTTGACGGGATAAGGACTGTTTGTTCAAAAAATTTAGATTTTTGCCGACGTTTTGCTCTTTATTGATTAAGAGCTTCTTCAGGGCTGTACAAAAGTCAATAAAAGTGAATAAAACTAGCCATTTTTGTTATTTTCCTAGCTTAAATCCAGAATTTATAGCATAAAGTTGTTAATTATTAAGCCTAACCGCATGTTTCGAGGTTATGTTTATCCCGTCACATCAAACCAGTGACTCTTAAATTATATTTATATTAAATAAATATAAATATAAATTATATATTTTTTAAATTATATTTAAAAAACAATTTATCGGCACTTTTGTCTCCCCTTGTGTCACTGTCATCAAGACATGTAATTTTTATTGCTATGTCTTCATTATTGCAATGTAATTTAGGTTCCCAACATTTTATGATATCGTCTTCAACAAAATCGATTATTTTATTAACTGTACTGAATGCTTTTTTTCACATATTTATTATAGCTTTATCGTTGCCATCGAAGGCATTTTTTCCTGTGTCGGTTATAATAATTTTGTTTTTAACATGTTAGTGTTCTTGTTTCTTATAGTAAGTGGTTGGTTTGACATTTACTACCTCCGAATAATAGAAAGCATTGCTCATGACAGGAATGGATGGCTTGCAAGGAGGTTAGGACAGAAGCACGACTTGAAAAACGTGGTTTGCCGCTTTCACTACGCAAAGCTATAAACTGGTACTGAAAGCAGGCGCACCACGAGGTTGAAGTCAGTAGCGTCACACAATGTAGTGTAAAAAGTTTAAACAACGGATAAAAACACATCAAAACGACAACAACAATAACAAAAAATAATAACAATCAATTCACACTGACCAAAAAAAAAAATAAAGACAACATTTGTTTGTAAACAACCAAACAAAAATTAGCGACCTGCGTCAGCTACGCTACTATGCAAAATCATACACGGCCGAACATGATTTGTCGACTCTGCGCTTCATTGGAAACCTATCATAAACTGGTACCAAGCTGATACCAAACTGTTTACATGAGAAATATAGGAAGTACTCTCCCCTTTATATCTAACCTCCTTAAATGGCTCGTTTAATCCTGGGAGGAATTGATTGAGTACCAATTTTTTTAACATTTGCACTATTCATCGAGTTATTTTTGAAGAAAAGATTAAAACTGCTCCCTCTGTAAACTTGTACCTACATCCTGAATGTACTCAATGTATCTTTTTTCTTCTTAGTCTTTATTTTTGACAAATTTAACATCTTTATTAACATTCTTTTATTTTTGTGCCTCTAACAAATATCCGTGTTTTATTTAAATAAACAAATCGCTTATAATAGGCTCAAAAACTATTATAATTTTTTACATTTTGCTTTTAAATATATAATTTATTACTTTTTTAAAAAAAAAGATTTTTCGTATTTTTTTGGTTTCGAAATAGTTATTATTGTAACCAAAAAAAACGAATTTTAAAAGCTGATAGATTTTTCCTGAGTCGTAATAAAGAGAATTTCCCCTTATTGCTTCAGCATATTTCGGAAGATGATTCTTTTTTATTTCTACAAATTTATTGTTGCGTAATTGTTGTTATGACAATTTAAATAAATTGATTATACCAGAGAATATATTGAATAAATACTAGAGATACTTTCAGCAACACGTAAATTTAGCCAATCAAATTAAAAGTCCTCTTATTATATCATACCCAAAAAAATATTTTTTTAACAATTTTTTTCTCTTGTTAGACGTACTCTTATCACCAAAAAAATACGAGTCGAATATTTGTACTTTGCAATGCCATTTTTGTCAATGACCTATAATGACCTGAAATGTATCACTTCAATAACTGAATAATTAAACTTTTGATTCTCACTTATTGTATTAACTTCGGTTTTAACAATAAATTTTTCTCATCTTTGATTAAAAAAAAAAGATGTTTGTTATTTCAATATCAGATTTGTTTTCTTTGTGTCAGATGTCATTTACGCGAAGCTATAGGTCGTAGCTTGGTATGGTGAGCCATACGAATGGTGTATGACCTATCGGGATTAGCCGATGGAACGATCTGTATTTACAGCTTTTAGAATACGACATATTAAAGAAAATTTGTCTTGAAAGCTTTCTTAACAAGATTAACACAGCTGTAAAGCTGACACTTTTCAATAAACGTAATTTATGTGTCTTGTTATAAAGGAAAACTAGACGAGAAATTTTAGCACCTTTCAGTTATTTCTCCTGTGCTGAAAATTATACAATATTTAACACAATTTCTAATACTCTCTTGTAAAATTTTCAGGAAGGCTAAGGATGTTGTGTAAAAAGCCACTTAGTGGATTGCTTTTATTGTAACGGTGTCGTGAATTTCTACTAATGGTTGGAACGTCAAAGATTTGGTGGTAAAGTTTTTTCAGTTGCTCTAAAATTGTTGTTTGCACTTAGTTTAAACGACTTTAGTTAAAGCGTTGAGGATTTATTTCGGTGACGTTAATGCAAATGTGAGAAACATTACGCAGATTTATGAAAGAAAATTTATCTTAAAATATGACACAATGAAAAAACGTAATATAAAAGTAATACGCCTATACAAAGTTATTTTTAATAATGCAAGTTTTATTAAAAGAAGCGGGAAAAAAGCTACAAACTTCAATTTTCCATTAAACTGAATATACCCACCGTAAATAAACTTGAGATTTGTTTATTTCAAAATTTTAATTAAAGTTTAAAGAGATTTTTGATTATATTTAGTACGTTGTAGTAAACGAGTAATTTAAGTTAAAGCAAAAAAAAATCAGAAAGGCAAGTTCCGTATATTCGAGATGTTGCAAGGATATACCGCAATTAGCTGTTTTAGCAAAGAAAGGTGATGTAACTCGTTCAGATTTCGCTTCGATACAATTGGTCATTTATCTAATTGAACAATACAAACTGAAAAATTTTGCTAAACGCAAAGAACGCATTTCCTGGCTTACATTTAATGCGCTTATAGCAAAACCGATAGTGGATTAAACCGGCATCAAAGAAGTTCTAAACTTTAGTTCTGTTCATAAAAGTTTAAGTTAAATTACAGACTAGGAGGAGAAAATAACACAAAAAAAGTAATCTGGAACGTTCAGAATTTTTCCTTTTGTTTTTTTAATAACAATGTTAATCTTATAAATTGAAAGCAGCTTCCTATTATTATGTTTCAGTAAAGTCACGCCATGGGCACTTATATAATTTGTGCAAAACACCGAATTACATCGTGCTTATAACCATATCAAAATAAATCCTGACTTTACCCTAAGTTATTCAAATCCCATCATTTGAAAGCTAATCGATTATACATTTGCAACATTACCTAAGCTAAGGACTAGAATCCTGGTAATCATAATGGAAAGTTTCAGGATTATTACTCTTTGTACGATTCGGTGAACCGATTCCGATCCGGAATAATGAAAATTCTGCTTAGAAATCATCTGTCATCGCCAGAATTGCGAAATGATAGCAAAGTCTTGTTTTGTTTTTGCAAATGAAATTTTGCGCTCCAATAAACCAACTCTCTTTCGAGGTGTAGTCAAAAATAACATCAATCTTTTAATTGCAACCTAAAGAGCGATAATTACGAATCTAACGATGTAATTATGGACACTGTTAGAAAACGACTAACTGTTCTGAATCATTTTATTTATCACGCAACTATTGTCCACAAAAATTGTTTTTTAATTGTGAGCTTAACTTTAAAATTTAAAACAGTTGTTTTGACCCAAATCAACTCCGACCTAAATCAATATCGAATTTTCGTAATAAAAATTGCATCAAGCGTTGATGATCCTCGTGAGAACCAGTAATTGTGTCAAATTCTTGAGATCCTTACTTCTTCCCAGCATATCGATGAGACTGTTCTGTTCGGTAGATCCGACCCCAGATCTTTTTCCCAACGCATCCAGGAGGAGTAGTTCCTGAGCTTGTCGCTCGTTGGGCAACGTCCGGACGCCCTCTAGCACCATCACCAGCACAAACACCAACACACCGCGTCCCATGTTCACGGCACAGCACTCACCTCCTTACTAAGCACATGTGGAGCACAACTTTCCACCATCGGAAGTACCCAGCGTTTGAAGACGCCAGCACGGATGGCATGTAGTGCACTTAGAGCAAGTGAAAGCTGATGGCGATTCCGGATCGGTTAATCGACATAAAACTGTGCATAAGGGAAGACAAATTTGAACTTAATGGACGGAGGGTGTCCGGTGGAGTGAAAGCTGTGCTTTGTTTGTTTAGCTCTTTCACTTTTACCGCTGAGCCAGTTAGTACCGAAAGCGTATAGCGGAACGTCTTTGGAGACAATGTCATTGATTGACGATGATCAGGATGATTGCAGTTTTCCTAATTTCCGGGAATGTTTACTGCAGACCGGAAGGGATAGTACCGCAAATTACCGAGTGACTTTTTGGTGAAACTGATCATTATCAGAATTACATACATATGTGAAGTCAAGGATTGTTGCAAAATATTGCATAAGCTACCAAAATATTAAAATGAAAACTTCAGTTGAGTAATTGAACAATTCTAGAACTAGACCGACTTGAAATTAATCTTTCTCCCAATTCGCGCTTCAGTCTATTTGTCACAGACAAATTTTCTTCAGACTAAAGTATTTTTATTTAAATTTCTTTGACACAGACATAAATCAGCGGAAACTTAATCAATTTACCAAAAGATAGGAATGTCTTTATATCAATCGCGCTCTCATATCCTCAAGAAAGTAACAATAAAAATGACTGTTTCCTTTTAATTTTCGTTGGTTTATTATTTCGGTAAAAGTAAAAGCATATTATTAGTACGAATTGTATTCTAATTTCCAAAAAGATACAAGATATGAAAAGTGAATTGTTGTTGCTTTTATTCAATTTAGGAAAAAAGTAAACATACAAGTATGTATCAGATCAGTGTACTTTCACATTTTTAATTTAACAAAAATGTCAACATTCAGATTTGAGAGAAATTAATGCAAGGGTGGGGCTTAGACTTTCAAAATTTAGTCATATCAAGACACAGAAGATTACATTTTACATTTATCGCATGCAATATTTAGTTTACACTTTGTGGTTTTGCAAAGAATCGGTAATTAGTTTCGGAGCGGTAAAGAATGCATATTTTCTAAATTTCATTATTTCATTTTAGTAAAACAAATAAAAATAAAATGTATAATTTATAATTATAATATAATATAATTTATAATTAGTAAAGTAGTTGTTTGATGACATTGTATTTTATGAAGGCTAGGCTTTATTGCATTAAAAAATTGTCAGCAAGTCAATAATATACTGCCTGTATTTCTCTTAAAGTCTTTGAAAATAGCCCAGTTTTTCAACGTGAAACTTCATATCTACTAAATTATTATGACTGTCTAAAAACACCATATAAAATAAGTTCTAGAACTAAATTGCTGACATAGTAAAATAAAGGTAGGCCGAGACCACTAGTAAATGGGGTTCGAAACTGAAACTTTGGGTCTATTGTAGCAAAGCTTACGGTAGTAGGACAAGCTATGACGTCACTATTTTAGCTATGACGGCACAAACGTGGTCAAAGTAAAGCAGAGAAAAAAAGTTTTTTGGTTAAACAAGTTTCAAAACGAATAAAAATAATACTGTTATTATAGAAGATCTTCAATTTATCTATTTAAAAATTAACAAAAAAGTTGCTGAAACATATTTACAATTTTTTTTATAATATTCCGATATAAAGTGTTTAATTTATTATCACTTGTCCTTTTTTTTCTCGTACTCCAAGTGCTTTATTTCTGGATCTTTACGTCTGGACATCAGTAGTTTTGAGAAATAACTGGGTTGATTTTCAAACAGTGTAGTCAATTTTAGTATTTTTTAGGCATAATAAAAGCACTACAATTAAGTCCAACTGTTCTATTTTTTGTAAGTACTTATAACAAAATTTAAAATAAAATCGTTTTCAAAATTTTTGAATTTTCAGACCTTGTGAATTTTTCACTATGTATACTTCTTATCTTATTTTTTTATTTTGTAAATTTTTATTTTTCTTAAAAACCCCGGTTTGTACTAAAACAATAAAACATATACTAAATGTTTTTCTTAAAACAAGACCGATCCTATTTTATTTGCACAAACCTGTATCAAAAAATTTTATTTCAATAATAAACATTTTTTTTTAATTTGAATAATTTTACTTACAATTAAAAACCTAATAATAATGTTAAAAAAAATATTTATAATAATTAAAAAAAAACTGAACGAAGGTGGGAGTCGGGTGCGTGAATCAATTACAAGAAAAAGTAAGGGCTAAAAAGAAAATGTAAGTGAAAAATAATTAAATCAAACAGATATTTATTTGTAAATAATATATCAATAAATCATTGTAAGGTAATCTTATAAGTTTATTTTGAAATGTAAAATAAATTATTTAATTTTTTCTTATTTTGAGACGTCACTGAAGCCAAAATTATTAGGAATAAAAATATTGTCTCGCAAACTATATTATGCAAAATTTAATTTTCTACAATTTTTTTTATAATATTTTTTGTATCTTTTACCGTTTGTGCAAATTTTCTAAATAAAGCCAGCATTGCATACACTTATACTTTATTTATTTCTTTTTTAATACCTTTCAGAAACTTTTTTTTAAATTTATTTAAATATAAATTGGTATTAAGAATTTAATATTCTATAGTTTTGTATAACAGAATTTTTTATTTGTTTTGAAACTATTTGCACTGAAAAATTTTATATTCTACGATTTACTGATTTGACTACATTTGTGACGTCACAATAGTGACGTACATTCTAGTTAAATTAAGCAAATACAATAAAAATAAATAGTTCATTTGTTTTTAGCAATTGCAAATAAAAATTCTGTATCACTTGTGAACTAAAGCTTATTTCAGTAACTCGTGTTATTACAGATGAACTCGGGCTACGTTCTCGTCTCACCATCTGCAATCTCCACACTCAGCGTGCCGTAATGTCGCTTCTATCACATTAAGAGCCGATTTCATAATTAATTTAAAAGCTCCTTTAATTTAAATGACGTTTAGACTGTAACTGTCCTTATGACAATATGCATCGAAAAATCATTGACAGTTACAGTCTAAACGTTATTTATAAATTAAAAAACGTATAATATTATAATCTAGTATTGTCCATTTTTATTTTCTGAGTTTAATTCAATTTCGTTATTTTTATCTAGTGCCATGTTTTCAGTTTTCTGTGCAGTTCACGCATCTTTAGCCTAATGAGATGATTGAGATGTTACTTACTTGATTATGTACATAATGTACTATACAGAAAAAAAGTTTCAATGTCAAATTGTAGTAAATTCTAATTTGCAAATCTCATTCTTTGGATGGTGTTTTTTTATTTTAAAGTTAATTTGTAGCAGTTTTTATAAGTTTGTTTTTTATTTTAAAGCACAAATTTGTAACAATAGACTTAAATTTAAAGCAAATGATATTTTGATACTATATTTAGAAGGTTACATCATATAATACATTCAAAGATAATACAATTCGTGGCAAAAAAAAAGGACATCAAACTTTGACACTGACATAAAAAAAAGTGTGAAATTCAAACATTAATTCTTATTTTATTTAGCCACAATTACAATATCAGTCATAATAACAGTAACTAACCTCAAGATTGACAAGAGCGGGTAATTTACCCGATTATATTTGTTATTTTATCTGATGTCCGTTTTTTTGTCGCGAATTGTACCATTTAATTACCTACTAAAAATACGTAATATCAATAATGTTTTTAATTTTTAAAGGACGCATTTTTATTTATTTAAAATGTAGATGGAATCTTTTTTGAAAAATATAAGTAAATTTTTTTTATAGAATTGTAAAAAATATCTGGAAAAAAGTTTTAAACTGCTTAATATGTAATTAATTTTTTGATTTTCTGTTTATAATTAAGGAGGTTTGACCTTTTTAAAATATAATTATCTTACCTGCGCTTCATAATTTTATTTTTAGCATAATTTTTAATGAAAAAATATATAAGTTTTCAGATAAAGTTACATTCAAGTTCGACCGCGAATCTACCCTGATTTAATCAAATTTCCAATGTAAATCCAATCACCAAACATTTTCTTTTTCTTTTCGTATCAACTCCCTTTGGTAAAAATAACTCTCACTAAAGTTAATTAAATCTCATAAAAAAATAGTTATCCGATGTACACAAGCTCTTAGGGCATCAAATTTTTATGAACTGATGAATTTATTTTTGTTCTAAACTTCGTTAAAGAATTGACGGCGCGATACCTCATTAATAATTTCGTTTTCTCCATCACCCTCAAGTTTTTTATCGAAAACTAAAAATTTATGTTTGGGTTTAGTCTTTCACTAAAAGATGCATTCGGCAAAGCACAAATGACATTTGTCGACCAAATTCACATAACAAATTCAATTGTGTTTTCGGTTGGCCTGGATTACTTCTTCGACTTTTCCGGAAATAAGACAAAAGACATTTTTTCCAAATTGTCTTCATTTTAATGCCTAATTATCTAATGTGTGTCAGTACGGAAGGTGACAATATTACGAGATGAACTCTATTGTAATTTGCATCTGTCATAACAATTGTTTATGCTAATGTTAAATAACAATAATTTACTCACAACCAATTTCGTCGAAAAAGCGCGTCTTTGGCGGCGGGTAGATTAAATGAATTTTGTCCGACTTCGTTGGGTGAGTATCTGCAAAAAATCTTTTCTGAGGAGGACAATAAATCTCTGATCATTGGAGTGCAAAATTCGGAATTCGAAAAATTCAACAATAGGCGATTGTGTCTATGCTTTCACTTTCTATCCGAAAATTGCGCTCACTGATCTCAAATGCCTTGCTACCTTGAATTTCATTTTCGGAACACTCTATAGCCGCGAAACACAGCACCAACAATCCCAGACAATAATTAAGTCGCATTTTCGTTCCGTGAAGTAGAGCGTGTTCTTTTTGTTTTCACTTATTGTCTTCCATGAATTATTTAAGTTAGCACCATTTATACACGCACACCGATCGAATTCGATAAATATTCGATCCTAATCCCGAAGAGTTGCGGACACAACTGAGAGTAAAAACACCGAGTCACACTTACATGGGAGAAATTTTAATCTTAATTTTTAAACCGGTGGCTATCTGAAAACATTTCGTTTTTCAATCATTTCTCTTTTGAGACGAGCGAAAGACGCTCTTAAGGCTCCAATACACAAGACAAGCGATCAACCATGAAGCACCGGATCTAGAACAATAGCCAGAAATGAAAAGTTTTTGCGAATTTTTGACCGAAATTATGTAATTATGCAACGACCAAGAAGTGATCGATTTTCGCAAAGTTCACCGGTTAAGTGGGCCAATGTTTTCGAAGGCACTTTAAAAAAAGTGTGAAAAGCAATTAATCGAAATTCTCGCAGATCAGAGACACGTGACAGTGCCATTTTCACTTAGCGTGAGTCGAATTTTTGCCGTTTTCAAAAGCTTGCTCTACATTTCAGGTTTATTATTGTTATTACCGGCAATTAATTGAGAAAATACAAAACTTCAATATGGAAAGTTACGAATCATGGCACTGTATAATTTACTGTTGTTTTCATCCCACTACCATTGAGAATAGTAGGTTATAATAAAAAGTGATGCTCATTAAGATATATCCCCGATTTTCATGCTCCAGACGGATTCACCTGTCCTGAAGGAGCAAACTTTACCGACGAATTTATTTTAATTAAGACGAATTTATTACAGCCATAACTTTGCGTCATTTATGACACTTCCGGTCCGAATTCGATCGGTGTGCTACGTACTTTGCTTTCTCTTGACATTCCTTGCACTGACTTAGACCTTTCTTTGAGAAAGTATGTCATTACTCTAACCTTAACCTACAGACTGAGTCGGTAGGCCTAACGATTATGATCGTCTTCACACTTTGCTCCTATACATCATTTTTTACTTTCTTGACCTTTTTTATTATTTAAGACCCATCTGCATTTTACATGCTATCCTAAAACATAAAAACGAATAATATTGATCAGAAACATTTGTAGGAAGATTTGTTTTTTATTACTTAAAATTTATGTTTCGAAAACTCAATTTAAAAAAGAAGTTTGCTGAAAGTTTTTGTTTGCACAGTTCGGTTGATCATATCTCTGGGAACTCGTTAGTATTTAAAATTATGGAAATGTACTAGAAAAGCCTCAAGCTTTTCTTTAATAATGTTGGAATTATCTGAATAAAAGTAGTACAATTTGGGAGTAATATATTATTCTTAAATTGTACGTTTTATAAATGGATATATTATGGACGATATTTTAAGATTAGAATATTGCTTAATAAGCATTTTTCTTTTGACAAAAAGTATTTATTTAACGATTATAAATTGCTGTAAGTAATGACAAATCACAGATAAAGCAATTAGATAAATAAATTTAAAATGAGAGAAAATGTATTACTGAAATAAAATTTCTCTGCTTTTATTATCTGCTGCTACAAAGAATGTGTCAGATATAAATCAAATGAGTATACACGTAAATAGCTATTTATATTTTTAATTAACTTTCTAAAAAATGTATTATGTACATATGTATTTTATTAATCTTGTTTTGTTTTATAATTTTTGATTTCAATTATTTTTTGGCAACTTTGTCTTCAGAAAAGTTTTATGTAATGTGTAATAATGAAAGACTTCCATAATGTTTAATGACTCAAGTAATGCGGTATAAATAAAATTAAGTTCAAGTCATATAAAGCATTTGTTTTCTTTTACTTTTTAAAATAGAAACATAAATATAATAGTAAGCTGCAGGTTTTTCGACCGGTGGTAAACCGCAAAGAGAAAGAATAAGTTTTCAATTTGGCTAATTAGGCCAGTAAAATATACAAAATATTTGCAAAGGAAAACATTTCTTGGAGAAGTTCTAATTTTTTCGTATGTTGTACAGTTACCTTTCTTAACTATAAATTTAAAGAGAACAATTACAATGAAGGTCTTGAACCTTTCTATACCTTTTTCGTATTTCTACAATTGTTAATTTTTAATTTATAATTGTTATAATTTGAATTAATTACTTAAGAAGTACGAGTATTAGTAAATTTAATGTCTTAGTTAAAATTTTAAAAAAAATTAAATTGAGTACTTTAGACAGCTCTAAATTTTTATAAAAATCGTTGCAAATTAAAAATTTTACCGATTTTTATCTTCAACTGATTTAAGGTCCAAACGTGGCGACGCTGGCAAGCTTAGAGGAATTTTATGTTATGCTGAATGTTTTTTTGCCACTTTTTCTACTACAAATTACTCCTAGGACTAAAGCTCTAAAAGCTCGAAACTCCTAGGCAAATACACCGAAATCGGTCTGTGGCTTCTTGAATGCGGGTTTGGCTTTAACAATTTTACTTAAAAATAATCAGTTGCGGCTAAACTACATTGAGAGTAGAGATTTGCTAAAATACGTCCAGCAATAAAAATTTTGTCAACAAAACCAAAGCTTATTGTTTTAGTAAAATATTTTTGCTAAAAGCACTATGTTTTTTTTTATTTAGTAAATTATTATTTTTGCTAAGAACAAAGTTTTCTTTTTTTTATTGCTGAACGTATTGTAACAAAAAAATTTTAATTTTTAAAAAGCGTTGCAAAATAATAATTTTAAGGCGGTGCTGTACCTATTATTTGGTTAAAAATCAATTAAAATATATTTTTTAAATAATGGAGAGGTTTAATCTAGTAGTATTTGTGAAATGTTAAAAAATAATAAAAAAAATTGTTTGAAATATGAAGCTGACAAATAATTTTTTTTATTGAAAACGACATTATAGTTTTACAAACCCAACTTCTAATTTATTCATTTACCAAAATTTTTTTAAAGAAATCTTGAATGTGAATTTAAGTATGTGCTTGAAAGAAACTAAATTGTTTTTTTTTAATTTTTAACATTGTAATACAAATATAGATAATTATAAGAGTTATTTAATTATTTATTTAATTTATTTGTTATAAATGTCATGATGTAAACTATTTTAATGATACATACATATTTATTAAGATACCTAGCAATTTTTTTATTAATATTTAAATTTTGATTGATAAAAATGCATTATTACAGCAGTTCTAATAAGAATTAAAAGTTTTAATAAAAATTTTTAGAATTATAATTAAGGATTGTTATAAACATGTTGCATTTAACATTGTGACAGTTCGCAGTGATTTAAAATTATGATTAATAAAAATTTAAGTAAAAATGACTGTAAAATAACAAATATATAACTCCACCAGTCATCGTGCATCAAACCACAACTGCTACAAATAGTTGCTGCAAATAAATCTAATCACCTAACACGTACAAAAAATTCTACTCGCAATTATGAACCAATTTTAATTACTTATATTGATTTATAAAAAAATGAAACTAAAACAATTAAATTATTTAATTTTGAAATTTATGTTTATTAAACTAAAATACTATATCGGGATTGTTATGACGAGTCGTAGAAAAATAGTGTTTGTCATAAACATTTAATAACTATTAACCCGTAATTTTTGTACTTTATCTCATAATAGCCATCATTAAATGCTCGTTGCATAATTATTGAGATATTTTGTTTTAAATGCTTCATTTATGTTTGTTTGATAAAATGATAACTCATTTAAAAAAAATGGCTTTATTTGATGACGACAAATATATTTTTTATATTTTGGTAAAAATAACAAAACCACTATTTTGCCGGTATTACCTGTTTATAAATGTTAAATGATAACACATTTATATACAAATATATATTTATATTTTATAACTCCACATCACGTTTAAAATACATTGCCATTTCAGTTACATAATAACTTAATACATATCACATTTTTTAAATTTATAATTATTATTTATGGATAAAATAAATAATTCACTTTGATATATCTAACAACAAAGCTTAATATACGTTATTTATTGAGTATTTTCATAAATATTAAATTACTGTTCACGACAGCCCACTTTGAAGCGTATATTAAACATCGATAAATTTTCACCAAAAATTAATAAACACAGTTCAGACCCGTTATTATAAAATAATGCCAATTTCAATTTTCGCCTGAATTGAATCCCCCCACGCTCAAATTTCCCAATTCACACTACAACATAATGCGTCCTAAAATCCCATCAATCTTCCCAAAACATGTCGGACAAATCCCCGATCTCAATATTTCACTATAACAACCTAATAACAGATCTGATCCAGTCAGCCGTCACTGGGATTTTATGATAAATCCCCGGCTGATGCGGCTCTCCGCACCCAAATCCGGCGCTTGTAATTCCAGCCAGTGTCCACCTGCCGTTCTCCAGGACGATCAGAGGCCCCCCGGAGTCGCCCAAGCAAGCGTCGTGTTGTCCGGATTCGTGTCCTGCACACAGCATCTCCTCGTGGAGCTCCACGGAGATTTGCTTGATCTGGTGCCAGGCCTGGCACTCGCGGATATCAAGGATGGGCACGGAGGCGCTGCGGAGGACATTGGTGCCCATCAGCTCGTTGGAGGGCTGGATTTTGCCCCAGCCGGCCACCACGGCGGTGCGGCCGGTGAGGTCCAGGTTGCTGCTGGGTAGGCAGATGGGGAAAATGTGGTACGAATAGCCGGCTTCGGTGATGAGTTCCAGGAGGGCGAGGTCGTAGCGGTCGGGCTGGGTGCTGCGAAATTGAAAATTAGGGTGGATGATGCGGCGGCGGACCTGAAAATGAGAATTATAGAAGATTAAATTGAAATTGATAGAAATTTGGATGTTATTTTATTTATTTTATTAGGTTATTTATACAGACACAAATACATAAAAACAGAAAAGCATAAAAATGTATGCTAAAAATAGAATAAAATAAATCTTTCTTTTGTCAATTTTTCCATCAGCAACTATTTGTTTATTTATATTTTTTCCATCAAATCAATCAACAACTATTTGCTTAAAATAACATTTTACTCAATTTTTAGTAAACATTTTTATTTTTTTTATGTGTTTAATTCGCTTTTGATAAATGTTTATTAGGTTTTTTCAACTTGTTGTATTTTTAATTCAAGAGATATAGGGCTCGCCAATTAAGTCGTAAAAGCAAAATAATTGTAAAAACTATGTAAGCGGTCATTAATATAAGTAGCCGTGGTCTTGATACAGTCGACCAGCTTTGTTTTCGATGTAACAAACATTTCGTGACTAATAGATCACAGAAGTGCAGCTGTTAAACTTGAAACCAACCCTGTTCAAGGGCACAGCTGCACTTCTGTGATCAATTAGTAACAAAATGTTGACATAGTAGTCTAGTTGGACAATGATTAGTTATTTTAAGCTTTGCTACATTGAAAACAAAGCTAGTCGACTGTATGAAGACCACGGCTACTTAATTTAATAACAGTTTACAATTTACATAGTTTTTACGACTATTTTACTTTAACGACTTTTTAATTTAAGCGAGCCCTATATCTCTTGAATCAAGAATATAGTTTTGCTTTTTACATTGTTATCCAGGCACTGATGAGAAGATAGTTCTCGAAAACGTTCTACCGCTGTTATATAAAAATTTTGTTTTATTTAACTTGGGAGTTTGACTTTGTTTTTTATTCTTTCTTTATTATAATTTATTTTATTTTAAAACTTATATTTTTTATAAAAACGCTCGCAAATCAGAACGAAATTTTTATTTTTATGGCACAAGAGGCTACTGAGTGAAAATTACAAAGTGATAACATTATAGAATGCCTACAACACTGAAATAGTCGACTATTTTCATACCGATTTTTTTAATTTTGGTTAAATTGGCAGAAATTTAGAATCATCTTGTGATTCAAAAAACTTGAACAATGCAAAATAAACTAAAACTTTATATGTATCACGGTCATAATTGTTACGAATAAAAGTGTTTCAGGAAAAAAATCACTTCAGAAGATAAAATGATTTCTCTTTTATTTGAAGGAATGACTAAATAAACAAAAAAAATATCAACAATTGCTTCGGCTTTGCTACTATGGAAAAAAATTCCAGGATAAAACTTGAGGAAAATCACACAACTGGAAAAGCTCTAACAACAGAATTGCAAGCCATCCAGTTTCGATTTTCTTCCATTTTTCAAGTTGTCAGCCAGACTTTTTGTGATAATTTGTCAACAAATTATCATTCATCACCTGTTTTGATAATGGCGTATTTTGCACATTTTGTTAAGTTAAAGAATTGATAAAATATTGCTATCGATAATAGGTAGATAATAATGATAGATACTGAAAAGCAAATTCAAGTTACCGTTCTGAGAAAATTTCTTTAATCAAATAAGATTCGCTATTTGGCTAAATAAAACAACTAACAGCGACAGATTTTTTTATAAAGTTATCTTTTTATCTATTATTATTTAGACTTTTCTTGACATTTAACAAAACTGTTGACGTTATAATATTTTCTTGGCATTCAGTGACTAGGTTTAAGAAGATATTGTCATAGCTGAACTAAAATTATTGCTGTTACATATTTTTAGGGTCAAATCAACATTTCATACAGTGGTAAAAAATCGATGAAAGCAGAGTTTCAAAAATAGAGCAATTAATAGTCTTTAAGCAAACTGCAAGAATTCTATCATCAATTTTGAGAAGTTACTAAAAATTTAATGAAACCTGAAATTGCCTATAAAATAAATCAAAATGGTCTGCAAAAAAGAGCACTCTTGCATGTCAAAATCAAAAATCTGCCATAAAGTAGACAATAGTTTGTAAAGTGTTTGTGTATTGTTGGTTGTATGTGACTCATTAATCATTAAAGTCTAGGGGGAGAGTAAATTTGAGACATGTAAACAACTTTGCTGAATATTCAACACCTTCTCATGGCAATGACACTACGCTTTCAAAATTTTTCAAAAATCTTTTCAACTAAAAAATATTGTTTAATTTTCAGGAACTTTCTGCCTTTCTCCAAAATATTTTTAGCTTACATTAACAGAAGTATACTGTGACTTGACAAATCAAATGCGCCATAAATCTTTTAAAAATTATTAGCATTTCTCGAATACGTTAAGTTACAAAGAAAGTAAAATTTTTGTAAAAAGTACTTTGTCAAAAATGTATAAAAATATTATGTTTCATAGAAAGGATAACACCTCAAAATTTTTCAAAATTAAACAAGAATCTAAACATTTACGATTAGAATTGTCAGACTTAGAATCATGTCAAATTTGAAATTGTTACTCCTGTCGCTGTGGCGTCGCCATTGGACCTTTCAAGTGCCAGTAGTATAAATAAATTATAAATTTTTACACTGTCAACTGTCATGAGTTGTAACGTAGACCTAAAACCAACAATTTTTGGAGAAAAATAACTAGAGCGCAAAGAACGTTTATGTAAAAGTTATAATAAGTAATATTTCATGCAGACTTTATCGTAATAATTGCTTTGTTAAAATATTTTTTCACATAAGACTCTTTAAATTTAATTTATGTATGCTCTATTTACAACAGTTTTATTCAAAGATTTCTCCCTTCAAGTGTTTCTTGTTTTTTTTAAGCAAACTATCTCTAAGCAAACATCTTTAGAATTTTCGGTTAACAAGCTTGTACAAGCTTTACATAAATTTAAATTAAAACAAACGAACAAAAATCTATGCGAATCATAATTTAACAAACTTGTCTATTTAATATTAAAATATCTTTCTGATTAAAATTCTCGGGTTACGTTTTGTCTTCAAATATTATATTATACAATAGAGTAAAAAATAAAAAAACGAAACAAAAGTTAATTTAAATCTTTGTAGCGTTTGCTTTGCAATACAATATTCAAATCAAACTGGGATTCAGACACTGACAACCTGTACAAAGCAGCTTAATTATTCATTTCTAATTTCTCTTAATAATAAACGCAAACAATTTCCGACAAAACAATTTGTTTGTGTATTTAGAAACTCACGGACAATACTATACCCTATGTAACTCAGCCGGCTCTAATTCCTTTACTTTGCCAGTGTCCTGTGTATCCAACTCTCCTAAATAAACCAAAGTGTCTTTAAGCCGGGCCGTAATAATACAGTGAGCAGCCGTCGCAACAAATTTACGTGAAACTAAAACACAAAATAAGTTTTTTTTTTGGTTAAGTTAAATTAAACACAAAATGTACAATATTTCGAAAAAATTCCGCTCCAAATAAATTTTTGTGTAGATCTAAATTTAGATGTCTTACATACATATAATTTTTACGAAAAAGTTAGCCGCATAAATGATTTTTAAACAATTTTTTTCTTATTATAAGTGTCCTAAACAAAAAAAGAAAAATAAGGGTCAAATATTTTTTTAAGTATTTTTTTTAAGAAATACTTTATGTGCAGAGAGTTTACTGAATAATAGTCTTTATTAAAATAATGTTAAATACCCAAAGCAATGTTTAAGAAACTTTTTTTTATATAAATTTCAATTTTTTCAGAAACCTGAAATTCGACCCCTAAATAACCGAAACCCTCAAGAATTTAATTAAGATATTTAAAGGCCTTCACAAAAATTTTGCTTCGGTCGGAATTTTTTTTAAGTTAAATTTTACTGATCTATTATAAAGACTCAGACAACAATCTCACCTAGAACACCGCCGCACTGATACGACGAAATTTTTATAAATGCTTGCCATGGAAATTGTGCAAATTTCGCTTCGTCGCCTCCAATTATTCGTTTCATTAACATTCTGTCAGCAGATAATCCGCATTCTTCACCAAAATCATCGATGCGTTTTTGCAGGACTGGTAAAACCAGACTATCCTCTCTGACCCTATTTTTAATCAAAAAATAATTTAAAAAAAATTTTTCTTAGGAAGCTTACTGAATTGGTTGAATGTCAGATTTTCGGTTTTTGGCTGTAACACAACAAGCCACAAGCCAAGGATTTGCACCACATCCTGGCTGACTTGATCCCCCTACTAACCAACAAGCCAAAGATAGGGTGCAGGAGTGCGAAATACCTTTTTGTTCACATTTTGGAGGATATCCGAACAAGGTTACAAACATTCTACCTAAAAAACATTTAAGAATTGACTGTTAAATTAAAACTTACTTGTAGTACCGGCACTGTTCTCGAAGCTGTCATCTCTAGTGTGTCGACTAATTCTCGAAAATTTCCAAAAATCAAAAAACGAGAAAACGTCAGAGCTGAGTAGCAACAACAGGAAGAAGGTGCGCATCTCTCACTCATTTTTATTTTTTGGCACTTTTAATACTGTTTTAAATGATTATCACGACATTTCGGTAAAAATTAATCGCAGCATTGCTGAGAGTCGTAACGTAACTGTGTAACAGTAAACGAGGGTAACGGCACTGGTCCGAAAGTGGCCTACATTGTACTCTATCGCTGCTGAAGAATAATCAAACCTTGAAAGAGATGGAAGTGGTGAAATGACGACTAAGCAAAAATCGATTGCAAAATTTGCTCAGGGTCAATGGCACGATAAAAACAACAAAAAAGAAGCGCTTGGGATAAAACGGGAGAAAGGATAATAACGGATTAATTCGGACGGAAACGCAAAAAACAAATAAACGGTGTGACAGTTTTTATTTGGACAAAATTTGCTAATTCTCTAAATACAAGTGATGAAAAATATTATCAACAGGCGCATGCAGGCGGTAATGCAGGAGGTAATCCACATGCAGGAGCTGCAGGCAGGGCAAGAGGTGGAAGAGCAAACTAAACAAAAATCATTAAAATTAAAAAATTAAAAATACAGTTAACTTACTTTCATCGGCAGATAATTAGGTGGCGGCAATGCACATGGTGCTGGTGCTGCTGGTGGTGGTAAGAGAGCTGGGGCAGCAGGGAGAGGTAGGATAGCTAGTGCTAGAGCTGGCGGTGCTGGTGCTGGAGGGGGAGCACAGGCTGGAGCAGGAAGACAAGCTGGAGGAGGAGGAAGACATGCTGGAGGAGGAGGAAGACAAGCTGGAGGAGGAGGAAGACAGGATGGAGGAAGAGCAAAGCTGCAGGAATAAGCCTATAAACAAAAATATTATTTTTAATCTAAATTAATTTTTAAAAACTTACTTCCTTGATAAAGATGAGGGCAAAAGCAATGATGAATTTAGACATGATGATGAAGGTGTTGATGAATTGAATGAAGCTTATGATTTTTGTGGGGTTTATATATTGGTGTATTTCTTTGTTTTGATTTGCTTTAACGTTTAACTATCATAGAAACACGGATGTATTATTGTTTTTATTTCATGTGTTAAAATCAATCGATAAAATTAATAGAATTACGTGCTTTTAATGTATATAAAATAGTTTGGGTTCGGTAGCATTTAAGTTCGTTAACTTGTCAGCGTAATGTGATCGTAAAAGTTAGGGTATAAGTTATTCGTCTTTAGTAATTACTAAATTAAATTTGGATTCATTAAAACTTAGAGTAGTTTACTTAAAGGTTTTGGTATCTTTAAACATAAAATTAAATTTTTACAAGATATATAAATACGTTGTTAAATTTTACAATATAATTTACTAAAAAATTAATTTTATAAAATTATAAAATTTCAAGCATATTTTATTAATTGTCTGAGAGAGATCTTATAAAACAATTTTATTTTAAGCAATTTAAACCAACGCTTTTTTCTGCTAATTAATCAAATAGCTGCCTTTTCGATTTAAGATGATTTAATAAATATTCTTTGACGGGAAGACTCAGGGCTGAATTAATTAAAACTTTAGACAAAATATGATAAAACTCAAAACTCACAGCTGATTATTTAAAAATAAAAAAAGCGTTAGTTATCTATCGAAGTAAAATAGTTTGATTGACGAGCGCAGCAAGTGAATTAAGTTTTAGCGAGTTAGAAAATAACTTTTCTTACACGTTGAAGATGCTTTTATTTTATACACAATAGAAAATAACAAAAAACTTGAAAAGAGGGAATATTTGCTCACAATTTATTAAAAAATAGTCGTATACGTTTTCCGTGTTTAAAAAAATAATAAAAAGTATTGATAACTAATAAAGTGATGTTTGTTAATGAGAAAAATGTTGCTGAGTAAAAATTCGCAGATTATTTTACTGGTTTGTAACGATTCAAAAAGCTGTTTTTCATTAAGAACCAAAAAAAAAAGTTAGAAGCCAAATAAATAAACACAACATCTTTAAATAGCTAAAATTGATATACCAATTGATTGTTCTTTTGACATATGCACTCTTATAAGCTAATTTCAAGTTGAGATAATATCGGCAGTATCTTCGTTTCTATAGGAAATTAGCTAAAAGTGCGGTTGTGATTGGTTTTTACCAGAAAAAACATTAAAATTTGCGATAAGACCGGTAGTATCTCAACTTGAAATTAGCCCATTACTGTCATTTTTCACCCAATTTTTTGGTAGAACTGCTTTACTTCCTACTGTAGGGATTTACAATAACTTTTGTTAATCAAATTTTTAACTTTTATATAATTTAATATAAAACATATGGCAAAAAGCTTAGAAACATCAAATTTTTATCGTAAAAATTGTACTGACTTTGCGTATGTCAAAAAAACAGGTTAAAGCTTTGCTAACTTTGAGCCAAAAAACTTTATATTTCTAAATGATAACTTTGTAGATCTAACTTAGTTGTCAAGAGACAATAAATTAGTTGATATAACGAAGAGAAATTGTCCAGATTTTGTTATTGAGACGTACTACTTTATTAATTATTATTACTAATTTTTTATGTCTACCGCTTCCATTTTGGCCCCAAATCAATAAGAGATTGTGATCGATTATATACATAGATAGATTTTGACCACAGTTCGGTCACTCTCTTAATGCAGACCGCAATTCAGGTGTATACTTCCACCAAGTTTCTAAAGTCTAAGTTGTGAATTGGACTTCGGTCGGCCCCAGGTTTAATACATGCAAATATCTGAGTTGATGTTCCTGCTGTTTCTATGCAAGAATAAGAGACAAAACTCGAAAACCTCCGTTTAAATTTTTTTCTAAAAAAACCATTGAAAAAATTATGTCAGTGCAAATGTCAGTTAAATTTACAAAAATAAAATACAAAAGTTATAAAAGTAAATAAACTAAGACAAAAATAGGGTTTGCTTATTTAAAACTAATTATTACTACCACTTTAACTGACAGAAATTACAAAAATTTCTTTAATTTTTTTTTTAAACACAAAAATGTAGTAATAATAAGTAATAATAATAATAACAATAATATAGATTACATTATAGAATTATATAGTATAGGATTGAACTATACTGACTGACTTAAACATAACTGCTAACCGTCCAGACATAATCTTAATTTTTAAGATCGACAAACAGGCGTACTTGCGGTTCCAAATTCACACAATATACTCACAACATACACTACAAAAACGTCAAAATACATGTTACTTGCTGGAGAAATCAAAAATTTATGGAACCTGCAGACAGTTAAAATATTTCCAATGATTATGTTGGCTACTAGAATTGTGCCAAAAAGTCTTAATAAAAATTTAAAATTATTAAAATTAAATTTAAACTTAATAATTGAAATTCAAAAACCAATACTTTTGAACACATGCAACATCGTCAGAAATTATTTTAACATTAATGACACTACACTAACACAACAAGAACAAAGGTGCGTAGGGGACGATTTGTAGTCACGCTTGGCCTCAAGTAAGGAAATTCGTTCCTTACATCTTTTTCATTTCATTTCATATTTTTTTAGCATCATTACTTGATAATTTTATCCGTAATGATGTCTTGCCTGACTATAAGTTAATACTGCCGGGTCAGAGGTGTGTAAAAGACGTAGGAATTATTTATCAATTAATTTTTGAATGAAAAAATTAATTGTTGAAATAATTCCTATTCTTATGCCGGGTTTATAATAATAATAATAAATAATAGCTTTGACATTTTAAGTAACACACAATTTTCAAACATGGCAACCTCTTTCTTCTATTCCCATTTCTTTTTTTCCATTCTCTTTTTTATTTTCAAGATTTCTGAACCGCTTACGTTATATTTATAATTTTAAACAACAGTAATAATAAAACTAATTACTAGCTAATTTGTGTTTTAATTAGTTTTTTTGTTGACGTACACGCATTGTTCTGTGGCAGCGCACCAATGATATACCATACTAGCGTTTGGCAAATAATTTTAACAAGCACATACAGAAGTTGCAGGAAAGGCTAGTAATGCTAATACAGCAAAAGAGAGAAAACCAACTAAACAAAAATAAATATTGGAACTGTTTTATTGACGTAAAGAATGTTTCAACAACTACACAAACACTTTTTTATGTTCCGCCTAATTACATAAATCAAATAATATTCATTTAACGTAATTGATACAATTCATCAAATTTGAAAAATATTTTAACAGGCACATGCAGGAGCTGCAGGCAAAGCCGGAGGTAATGCCAATGCAGCAAGAGGTGGTAGAGCCAACTAAACAAAAAAAAATTAGAACTGAAAATAAAAATAAAAACAAAAAACTTACTTTCATTGGTAAAACATTAAGTGGTGGCAATGCACATGGTGCTGGTGCTGGTGGCAATGCACATGGTGCTGGTGGCGGTGGCAAGAGAGCTGGGGCTGCAGGGAGTGGTAAAATAGCAAGTGCGAGTGCTGGTGGAGCAGGAGCACAAGCCGGAGCAGCTGGGAGAGCAGGAAGACAGGACGGTGGGAGAGCAGGAAGACAAGGTGGAGGAAGAGCGCACGATTGAATCTGAAATGATTAAAATTAGTCATCGATTTTTAAGCCTATATTAACAGCTCATTACTTCTTTAATGACAACAATTTGAAAGAGGATGAAAGCGAACACAAATCTTGACATTTTGAGTTCAGTGGATGAAGAACCGAAGAAAACTGCTTGATGATTGCTACTGTTCGTGATCTTTATATAGCAAATGATTTGTTGTTACTTATTACGTTAATAAATAGAAACATTAATTGATTTTGATAGTAGACGTGCTTTTATACTAAAATAAACATTTTGTTTGGGGTCAAAGACCTTAATTTTTATTTTTTATAATAACTATTGCTATTAAAAAATGAGTTTACTTACAAAATCTGAAATCTTACTAAAACTGAATTTACTTACAAAATCTAAATTTTATGAAATTTACAAAATTTAACCAAGCAGTTGCGCGTGCTATTAAAATAAACAGTTTTTATTTTCAAATACCTTAATAAACTAATCAATTCTTTATCAACTTTAGATCTAATTTTCCGTATGTAAAAAATTTAACGATGTTATAACAAAGAGCACGTGTGCTCAAACTTATTTCTAGATATGTAATGATTATTAAAAAAATTATCAATAACACAAAGACTTGAAAAATACTATAAAACTAAAACTTGCAAAAGTATCGTCAGTGCCATGCAATCTTCAGTTAATTCAAGATGTCAAAAATAACACTAATTTTTGCAATTTTCGGAATTATTGTGATCAATGAAGTAAGTAACAAGCTTTGATAGTAAAATTAATTTATTTTTTTCTTTTATTTAGACGCAATGTTGTTTTCTTCCGCCTCCAACACTTGGCTGCGGCCTTCCTGCTGCTCCAGCTCTAGGCTGTCTTCCTCCGGCTCCTCCACCGTGTGCCCTTCCTGCCCCGCCAGCTTTTGGTTGCGCTCCTCCTCCGTTAACAATTTTGCCGATGCCAATGCCTGCTGCGCCAATTTTCGCACCACCAAAGTTACCTCTATTGTTAAAGAAGCTTCTCTTACCTAAACTTTTAGGTCTGTCAGCTTTAGGTGGTTGTGGATTACCTTCTCTACCTCTGGGTTGTGGATGCTAATAAAAAATTATTTTCTAATCATTCATTTAACTTTTTCCCAAAGCCAAATAGTGCGATATTTACAAAAAAATAAAAACAATTTTTTAGTTATAAACTGTGTATTTTTTCTGTTTAAAAAACAAATTAAAAATAGAAACAAGTTGCGTTCATTTTCTACATTCTTATATAAGAAATTAGCATTTAATTTTTTGAGATTTACTGTGTTCTTTTCTTAAAAATAAATAGTCTCTAAAACTGTAGACAAACAGAACAATTGTCTAAAATCTAACAAGAAGGTTCTAAAATCTCCAAATTCATATTTTAGAAATTACACAGTATAAAGACATGTTTAAGTTGGTGAAATTAATAAGTTTTCGGACCAAAACTTTATATTGGTTCAATGATACATTGTACATTGCAGACGACAGCATTGGCAGCTGAGATTTACCAATTTTATTTTGGTTGAATTATAAATTATAGTGTAGAGCCTACTGCTTGCTTATAGAATATGGGTGTAGGTCTACATTAAATAGAGAGACTAAGAGAAAGCTTGTTTTTAAATTTTATTTAAAAAATACAGCAAAATTCTTAAGATTATTGCTTTAGGTCGTAAAAAAATAGGATATATACCAAAGGAGCAAAGTGCGATTATTCGCTCTCGGGCTATAAGCGGCACCTTAGAAATAATCATGCACTTCTCTTTTTTAATATATAAATAACTATTATATAAACAAATAAATTTCTAATATTTGTTTTTAAAACACTTAATAAATGTTAAAAAAAATTTTAAAAAAATTACAACTTTGAAAGATCGTTTTCATTTTATTATTTTAGGCGGCTTCAAAGAGCATTCGATATACAGGCTGAGTACAATGGCGGGAAAGCTTTACATTATATTATAAAGGATTATTAATAGAGCCACGAAAAGAGAGTAAAAAAATTTCTATTTAATCATTCTTCTAGATACATATGAAAAGAGGTAAAGTTAAAGAGTCAACTTTATGTTTTTTTAAAATTTTAAAAATTGTAAACTGTTTTATAATCTCTTGTACTTCCTAGATCATATTACAGTAAAATGAAAATCCAATGACCACTTAAATCGAGATTTTTCTATTAATTGATAGCTTTTAAATTTAAGACTAACTCGTACCATTGCGCCAATTTTGTAACTCTTTAAATATCGACTAAATTCGAAATTGAAAAATTAGAAAACGACAAATACAAAAAGCATTCGTAAGGGTAACAAACCAGACAAATCGAGAGGTAAAACTGGAACAATACAATTATTTTAATAATTTTAAAATAAATAATTCAAATTGCTCTTTATTTTGAAAGCTATTGATTAATACAAAAAAATCTTAATTTGTGTAGTCATTAGATTTCCATAAGGTGGGAACGATCTTCTTTGTTAGAATTATATAAAATGAAGTTAAATCAAAACTTATAAATCCTAAGATTTTTTGATGATGATGGCAAAAGAGATCAAAAATATACGACACATGGTCATTTTAACAATTTTTATAACGTTATCTAATTTTAATAATAAATTGGCCATGCCTCCTAATTTTTTTTTGTTAGTTAGTTTCTGTAACATATAGGTTCTTTTTGTGTGAGGAGAAAAATTATGCTACTCGATCTAAAAATGGGTCTTTGTAGGAAGCGAATCTAGTAATCTGAGTAAATTATCAAAAAACATCTGAATTTAAGACTTATTTTAACCCTATTTTATATAGATTACAAAAAAGCGTTGCAGAGTGCAAATTGGTTCTTAATTTATTACCTAATGTTATAAGTTGCTTATAGATTTATGTGTTAATTAACTATTTTGGTGACAACAATATAAAAAGGGTTTTAAAAACAAAACTCAAATATTGATTTTTATAAATTTTATTACGGCAACAAGTTGTTTTTTTTTGTTGTACCAACACAAACATTTTTTAATTAATCAAACAATTTTACAATTACGTTAATTACTATTATCATCATCAGCAGGCACATGTAGGGGCTGCAGGCAAAGCAGGAGGTAATCCACATGATGCAAAAGGTGGAAGAGCCAACTAAACAAAAAATATTAGAACTGTAAAATTATAAACACGAAAAACTTACTTTCATTGGCAAAAGGTTAGTTGGTGGCAACGCTGTTGGTGGCAAAAGGGCAGGAGCAGCAGGGAGTGGCAAAATAGCGAGTGCAAGTGCTGGCATTGGTGGTGGTGGAGGAGGAGCACATGCTGGCGCAGGTGGGAGAGCAGGAAGACAAGGAGGAGGAAGAGCAGGAAGACAGGATGGAGGAAGGGCAGGAAGAAAAGCAGGAGGAAGAGCGCACGATTGAATCTGAAAAATATTACATAAGTCAAAAATTTTAGGATAACATCAAGATCTTACTTGTTTAATAAGGACAATTTGAAGGAAAACGAAAGCAAATACGGATTTTGACATTTTGAGTTGAGTTAATAGAGAACCTGATGGAACTGCTTGATGATTTGAACTCTTCGTGATCTTTATATAGCAAATGATTTGTTATTACTCATTGAAATAATAACAAATATAAAAATAGAAACAGGTACTAATTGATTTTGATAAAAGACGTGCTTGCACAACTAAATAAAAAAAATTTAATAGCTTCTAATGAAGGTTAATCATTATTAATTTTTTGCGATCTTAATTTTTGATTTTTATTAATCTAAAAAAATAAGGAAAAGAATACAGAAAGCCAATTTTATTTTTATAAAGTTTTTTGATTGAAGAATTTAACGTGCTTATTAAATAAACAATATTCATTTATTGATGCTTTGATAAACTAATTGATTCTTTATCAACTTTGTTAAATTTCCGTTTACCAATAATTTAGCAATGTTACAATTAAAAGCACGTGTTATGCAGTTATCTCTAGATAGATATTGATTATTTAAAGTAATATCTATGAAACAAAGACTTGGGAAATACTATAAAACCTGAAGTCGCGAAAGTACAGTCAGTGCCACCGATTTGTCTGTTGATCTCAAGATGTCTAAAATCACTTTAATTTTTGCAATTTTTGCAATTATTGTGATAAATAAAGTATGAAATGGGTTTTTATTGGTAAAACTGTTTTTATTAATATATTGGTTTTCTTTATTTACAGACCCAATGTTGTTTTCTTCCGCCATCGGCTCTTGGCTGCGGTGTTCCTGCTGCTCCAGCTCTAGGTTGTCTTCCGCCACCTCCACCGTGTGCCCTTCCTCCTCCTCCACCACCTTGTGCTCTTCCTGCTGCTCCAGCTCTTGGTTGTGCCCCTCCGCCGTTAACAATTTTGCCGATGCCAATGCCTGCTGCACCAATTTTCGCACCGCCAAAATTACCTCTGCTGTTAAAGAAACTCTTTTTACCTAAACTTTTAGGTCTCTCAGCTTTGGGTGGTTGTGGATTACCCTCTTTACCGTTAGGTTGTGCTTGTTAAAAAAAGTATCTATCCTGTAAACATTACTTCTTCATTTTCATGAAATCATTGTGTCATTTACTAAAAAATAAAATAATAAACAATTTTCATTTAACTTGAGTATTTTTATTTAAAAATATAATATAAACATAAATAAATTTGATATTAAAATCTAAAATAAGTGAGCTATACTTTCAATTTTCTACTAACAAGCCTACTAACAGCCCGAAGCGTCAGCCAGAGTTTAATTTTAAAATGATGTATGCCTTTGCACTTACACACCCTACTTACTTTTGTCTCTTGTTAAAGGTGCACAGCATCTTAATTAAAGCTTTTAACTATTCTAGGCTAGTTAAGCGTCATAAATAATAATTATAAACTTATAGAATGTGCCACGAGTTTGTTTAGTAAGGTTAATCTAAGTGAAAGTGAGGTTGATCCAATGACAGGGACGAATAAAACAAAATTACTTTAATGGACGAGTTTCGTTCGTATAATGAACATCTTCAGGACAAAGTTAAGTTAATTAAATCGAAAATTGAAATTGAAAATAGTAAAAATAACAAAGGACATATCACGGGTGATGATGGCTTTGCCGTTTTGTTTTAAAGAGGCGTTCAGTGGAAGGTAAAGGACGCACATCTTTGAGTCATATTGTGTATGCTTAAAAAGACGGTCAGTAGCGTCAGTCTAAGTTTGGGCTTAAAGTAAAACATGTGTTTGCACGACTTTTATCTTTATACAAGGTGTCTCAAAATTACGGCATTTTAAGTATATAAAAAACGAAGCTTTTGTTATGCTAACATTTTTTGTTAAAACAGAGTGTAAAAACAAAAAATTTTCTTCTATATTTATTTTTTTCTGATGTGCACTCTTACGACAAAGATTTTTTCACTCTAACTTTATACAATGGTGGAGGCGCCGGGTAGTTTTTGGTTGAAGAAGATCGTATAATTGCCTAATGGTGTTATTATTAGCTTAGGCATACATATTTTGACGTTTCAAAAATAGAAAATTATTTAGTTATTTTGGTTTCAAATTTTATAAACAATGCTTTATTTCTCTAATTTTTTTTTTTTGATTATTATTACTAATAAATAATTGAATAAAATTCTTTTATATAAATCAAACATTCTTTTAATTTAGCTGATTTTTTTATTAATAGCAAAACAAAAATTAAATAATTTAAAAAAATATCTACTTAATCCTAGTACCATTTTTTCTCTTCCTGCTTCTTCCCTAACAAAACATGTGTATTAACAGCAACTGGGACAGCATATGGTTTATAAACATGATACGGATGATGCTTTTCCACAATAACTTTTACTGGTTTTTCCTTATAAAACGGGACAAGCTTTTCCACCGTGATTGGAAATTTCTTCTCGACTTCTTCCGGTACTAATTTAAAAATAGGTACCGTAAAAGGTTGCTTGACCGGAATATGGACTGGATACGGTTGTGGAACCGGAACTTTAAGAATATGAGGCGACGAAAATTCAACATTGTCATCAGGAGTTTGCGTTTCGGTGACTTCAACATCGACTTCTTTTGTTTTAGAGAGATCTTCGTTTTTGAAAATGTTTTCAAGACTTTGTTTAATGAGCTTTTCTAATTCGCTGGTTTGTTGTTGGTCTAAGTTTGAAAAAGTTAATTTATTTTCGGTTTGTTGTGTAGATTGATTTGATTGGGACTCATCACTTTTTTCTATTGATGAGGAGCTTATTCGAGCTTCGACAAAACTTACAAGAAGAATAAAAACAATCTGTAACAAAAAATACATAAAATATTTATTAAGATTAAAAGTCATGAAAGAGATGACTTGCATGACGTGGCGGCTAATTGAAGAGTACGAGGACGCGTAGCGTTCGATAACTTCTTACAAGCCTTTAGGTCATACAAAGTCTCTTTCATAATGTATAATGTATAAATTTTTTCTGAAACAGCAAAAATTTTGTTTAAAAAACCAAATAAACACAAATATTTAAAACATTGCAAATAAAATAAAGAAATTGTCACTTTCAATTCTGGCAGTTTATTTTACAGCTATTACCGTACTAGTCACTTATTTTACGGTCGTTGCTGTACTGTCAAAAAGGATAAACTTTTATTTATAACAAAACTGTTCTGCAATTTTGATTTTGCATGACAGTTTCGGAAAAATGGGTTTTTTACACTTTTTTTAACTTTTAACTTACTGTTACTTCAGTTGCTCGTCTCATGTTGTTTGAGCTAAATTTAAAATCGGACTAAAGATAACAACAATGCGTGAAGAATTTTATACTGTGCTAATGCGTATTAGGTGAAAGCAAATTAGGAAATTTAAACGATTTTATTAGATTTAATTAAAATCTTTATGTAAATGCAAAATTTTGATTAACCGATTATTTGCAAAAGAAATATAATAAATCTAATCTATTTCAGATGAATGTTCATATTGTCTACTGAATGTACAGAGAGTTTTTGAAGCAATCCCTACAAATCAAACAGGTGATAACCTTTGTTGAAAGGATGCTAGAAAACCAAATTTGCCTTAGCAGATGTCTATAGATCTTAAGATATACAAAGAAAAATTTCTTACTCAATAACAGTGTTATGACACATCGTGTATCTTCAAAATAATGTCTCAAAAAAGAACTTGCAGCGTGTACCTCAAAAACTAGCTACATTTGAACACGCAAATTTTGATAAATAGCGTCCTTTCGACAAGAACCTGTTGAAATTTGTAACTTTAAGAACACGCTGTATGTATAATATGTACATATTAATATAAAATCTACTATACATTTAAATAATAAAATATTTGTTAATATTTTTATGATGTACAAGATTTAAATAAAAATAATTTTGAGAAATTTGCCAAAAATATTTAAATTCTACCAAAAAAATTCGAGAAAATTTAGCAAATGTAAATTCTAACGTTAAGCTTTCTTGTGGTTAATTAGAAGTAATTAGTAATTTATTAAACATTAAAACATTTGTTTCGGTGTATTAATAGTTATTTTCGTAACAAATTTAATTTAAAATTTTAATTTAAAGACGATAAGAATTAAATTATTCAAATTGCAGATTTTTATTCTTGTATTCTATTTCCATACAGTTTATACCAATTTGTTTTTACTAGATAAAAATCAAAAATGCACATTAGCACTAGTGCTCTAATCGCTGTTAAACGACCCAAATGAGTGTTTTAATAAGTTTTAAAAAACACAAATAAAAAAAATTAATAGTAATAATTGCAACTTATCATTATACAATAATTATAAAATGATGTAGGTAATTGATAAAATTATTAGTTAGTATCTATCGTAGTAGTAAGTATTGAAGCACGTCTCTGTCTTTATCAACAAAACCAATTTTAAAGAACAAATCAATATTCCTTTATCAGACAAACAAAGAATCACAATCATATAAATTTTGTCCAGCCACAAGCATCGGCAGTTCTACTAACTACCCAAGAACAATCAAGATGTCGAAATACGTAATCTTTTTAATTGCACAAGCCATTTTTTTAAATGAAGTAAGTTACGACACAATATTTATATTATTAAACTTTTGTTTATATAATTTTTATTTAGATTCAAGGTTGCTTTCTTCCACCTCCTGCTCTGGGTTGTGGTCTTCCTACTGCTCCTGCTTTAAGCTGCCTTCCACCCCCTCCACCTTGTGCTCTACCTCCTCCACCAGCCTGCGCTCTTCCTGCTGCACCAGCTCTTGGTTGTGCCCCACCTCCATTAATTTTGCCGATGCCATTGCCTGCTGTACCAATTTTACCAGCACCAAAATTACCTCTGTTGTTGAAGAAACTTCTCCTACCTAAACTTTTGGGTCTCTCAGCTTTGGGTGGGTGTGGATTGCCACCCCTAGGTTGTGCTTGTTAAAAAAATGTTTTTGTGTTACTGCTGTTTGACTATTTTCCAAATAATAATAAAAATAAATACATTTGTAATAATAACAACGTTAATAGTTATTCATAATTTTGTCTATTTTTTAATAAAAAAAAGAAATACAAACAAGAACTAAACTTATAAATAAAAAATAATAATATTGTTATTTTCAAAATAATTAATTTTTTACTACTACTTGTACTACTACGTAATACAGAAAAATATAAATTGGGTTCACATTAAAGTATATTGTTCTTTCAATTAGTTGTTGTTGTTTAGAAACCTTGGTTGCTTAAATTTTTTACGCGATAAATTTTCCTAGTTGTTTTGTACCTACTTTAAACCTTAAAATTCTATCAAAGTTTCCGCACTTAATAAGCTAGCCAGCAATTTAAAAAAAGCCTTCAGCTGTTTCTTACTGAAAATGTGTTCTATAGCTTGAACGCGCGGTCAATAATCAGTCTTTTAAGTTTTTTTTATGTATTTTTTTACTATGTATTTTTTAACTTTTAACTATTGTTTATTCTATTTTCTAAATTTAATATTATTCATGTGACAATACCAATGTTTTTGTAAAACTTTTGTGGTAATAAATTTATTATTATTATAATTATTATTATAATTATTATTAATTTCTAAAGAGCCAAATAATCCAAAAATGGAAAATTTCTATTTTTGCTAGCACTGCCACAGCTGATTCTAAATACATATTTTCATACTTTTTATTATCACTCTGTAAAATAACGAAGCAAAATCGAAATATATTTTTTTTTAACCATTCACCTACCTAATGCCTTTTTCTATTCTGTATTTTGCTCGCCCACAAGTTGAATAATAGGTATATAAGGTACTAAACACACTATAACAATACATATGTGCGTAGCTGTAAGTACATCGTTTGATATTTCGATACAAAAACAAGTTAAACTTTATTTTAAAATTTATTTAAAATTAATTTTATAAATAAATTTTTTATTTAAACTATATTAAAAGTGCATAAAACATCAATAAATTAATATCCACACCCACAACCATAATTGTTTCTTAAAGGAGCTAAATTATATCCTCCCATTCCTTGTCCATAACTACGTAAATTATTTAACAGTGATGAGAGCTGAAATTTAATAAATTAGATACATAGATAACAATTTAAAACAATATTATTACTTTTTGGCTAAGACAGCTTGGTTTAGGTTGTTTTATTTTTCTTCGATAAACGGGTAAGATACTACTAAGACCACATTGACATGACGAAGCTGGGGGTGCAAAGAAGGAAGGAGGTACTATTCCCAATTGTTTACACACTGATGGTGGAGGAACTGGTGGAGGAGGTGGTGGAGGAAGTGGACGAGAGTAGCATATCGGTTTGTCAATTCTTACAGAAGGAATGTAATCATTATTGTACATTTTTGAAGGTGGATCGTAACTTGGGGGTGGAAGAGGAGGAAGATCGAATGAGGAAGAAAAATCGTCTGATGGAGAATTGTCAGGACGGCCGCAGCCACAACTGCAACACAAAATCTAAAACAAAATAGTTTAAATTATATAATAAAAAAAAAACTTCACTTACATCTCTGACAAAAATCGCTTGGAGTAAAACAAGACCCAATGTGTATCTTATCATCTTGATTGAATGGCTCAAAATGCAGTTCTTTACTACTTATATGTTTTTTTTTGTTTATGTTTTTGTGTTGATCTGTGATTATAAAACGGATATGTTGTATTTTCTGTCAGGTTTATGAGTCAGTTCTTCTTATGAGAATATGTACGTGCCTCAAAACAAAATATTTATTAATTAGATGTCAATGAATTTTTAAGGGTAATGAACTGTTTTAAGTTTTATTACGTGTTTATTTCCTTGTTGGCAAAATACCACTCAATTTAACTATATTGAAAAAACTAAAAATCAGTTGCGGCTAGAGAATTTTGAAAACTTTGAAATTAAAACCACAAAGACAGTTACTGCAGTGAGAAAGGTTTGGCGAATATTTACAACTTCTTTTTTTTTAAAGACAAATTTATGAGGTACTAATGCTCTACAAAGAAAATACTGTTAGAAAAATAAATTTTATGTGGTTAAAACTTATCCTAAAATAAAAATTTTGAAAAAAAAAATCCACGTCATATCGCTTTTTTAATAATAAAAATAAATTGACGTTGTTTTAGTGTAAACCGTCTTGGATATAAAAATTTATCTAAACCTCATTAATTTTTTTTATAAAAAATATAATTGTTTAGTTGACGCGTCAAAATTTTTTGTGAAAATTCGTTGTGTCCACCTCTACAAAATGTAGAGGCATCTACCAAATATGTTTAATGCTCTCATCATTTCTTTAGCCTCGGAATAAAGCCATTTTACAGTCTAGAGATAAAAATTACTATTTTTTTAATAATTTTTTAATATTAAATATATGTTATATTTCCAAATAAGCGACCGTTTAACTAAAAAACAGTTGTTAAATTAATATTTTGTTATTTAACTAATTAAGATTTTGGGACGATAACACAACAGAAATTTTGTCAAAGCTGAGTCAGTGGCCAGTGCCAATAAAAGGTTAGTGTGTAGTATTTTTTTATATCTTTAGTCTGTGTTTTGTTACATTTTTTGAACTATTTTATAATATTAGTAATCCTTTTTCTATCTCTTATTCAGCAATTAAAAAATATTTAAAGATTTTTGTTAAAAATGTGCGGATTTTCATTTCATTTTCATATGAAATACTGTTTTTTTATGAAAAAGTATGCTTTAAAATTGACTTTCTTCGCAATATTCTGATTCAAGTAAATTTTTGGGCAAAAGCTAACGATTTATATAAAATATTAAATTTTATTATTATTTTCAAATAATTTTTATATTTCGTTTGTCAAAGGCAAAGGTAGCCTGAAGTTATAGTGACATAACGTAAAATACTATTTTGTGTTTTTTATTTTGCAAATTTATCTACTTTTTTTTGTTTCAGTAAGACTTATTGCCCATTAAGAAAAGAAAAGGCAAGTAAAATAAGAATTTTTTTAATAGTCATTGAATGAAATACCTTAGATTTTTTAAAACTATTTTTACTTATCAATATTTTCAAACGTATGTGTTTACAAACTTTATATTTCAAAATTTAAAAAAATCACAAACAATTTTATAGTTTTTTTGTAAATGATACAATAACAAATTTGTGTTTTATTTATCGTTCATTTTCGAACCCTTACAAATAAAATAAAGTTTTTAAAAGAAAATCTTTTTTTTATGTTTAAGGGAGGTTTTTTTTATTATGGTTGAGCGGTTTAAAGACATGGATGAGTCAACAATTTTTTAAATTTTCTATTTCATAAAAGATTCTATTTTGCACAAAATTAAACATTAAAATGTTATTAAATAATTAAACAAAATTTTATCGTTTGATTTGAGCATTCAAACCCTTATACATATTTACTTGAATACTCAAAAATTGAGACAAAAATCAATAATTTCATACAATTAAACCATAATCTATATAATTACAGACTTAATTGGCAATAAAGAAATAACACATCTTTGATCAGAATTTATTCATTGTGGTTATGGCATAATGATGTTTAGGAAATTCTCGAGGAAACATGTTAGATCGATACTAAAAACAACTAAAATGCCAACTTAATTATTGGTATTTCAATTAAATTACTTGTGTTTTGGTTATCGTCTTTTTTCACCCCCTTAAAAAATAAATAAATTTTATAGAAGTAAATTTTTCTGAATGCCATCGCTAAAATCAGGATTAAATGTAGGCCCAAAAGAAGCAGAAAAAACTTGCTACATATGACAGAACAAGAAGCATCAAAATCGGGATTAAAGACAGGTTTCAAGAAAGCAGAAGGGTATTCACCACCCATCAGTTTTGCCAGAAAATGTCAAAAAAGTCTTTAATTAATTAAGATTTTTTATAAATTTGTTTCAACTTATTTAACTACAGATTTGAGGTAAAAACGAATTAATCTTTCATTTACAAAATTTCATTTTTGACATTCCTACTTTCTCTTCTTCTGGTAAAATTTCAAATGGCATTATTTTGTAAAGATGAATGATCGAGATGATTTCATTACAGTTTTCCAACCAAAAGACTTTTTTGTAAATATTTAAAGATTAATTTATAAGTTAAAATAATATATTACAATACTAGATTCAATATAAGATTTTAAAGCACAAGTACTTTGTTCTAAATAGTCACTCGGTGTTTCCCAAAATAAAAATATAAAAAAACTCTATTTAAAATACATTTTATTTAATAACATCTTAGTACATCCATTTTAACATAAACCTATAACAAAATAACATAAATATGCCGCTTGTAACCGCATAATTATTTTTTACAAAAATTTAATAATTTAAAGTAAATAATTTACTAAACCTGCTTTTTATTTTTAATTTAATTTACACTTAATTACAGAAGCTGCTAAATACTTTTCATTCAAATGACAAATCACAAACTCTACATCTTTTATTATTTATTCAATACAAGGTAAAGAGAAATTAAAACTTTTCCACCGGAGCAAATAATAAAATAAAAGTTTCATATCTCTTTTTTACAAAAAAAAAAGAAATAGTTGTTTATTTACACTTCTATAAATATAGGTGTCCCATAAGATACGCCGGATTTATTTTTAAAATAAAACACAGCAAATTATTATTTACTTGAGAAGTTGTTATTGATGTGTTGAAAACAGTTACAAAATATAATATCGTCAACCATGGATACTGCGACTTTTTGATCAATTTTTCGCTTTTTATCAAAGCAGTTGGTTTATTAATTTCAGCCAAAAAGAATTAGATTTCCGTTTTTTGTTAAAAGACTGTTGGTATCAGGACAAAATCGTATGTCGTTAAGTCACAGGAAAAACAATATCTGCTGTGTTTTATTTTCAATTTAAACCCAGCATAGCCGATAGAACACTGATGGAAGCTGTATTTATCGTGCTAAAAGACTGACTTATTAAAAAAATAAATTAGCACTGGTATTACAATACTATATGACTGGAAAATGGCGTTATTTCTATAATATGAGTAAGTTGAAATTCTGCATCAGCCAAAAATTTATCTAGCTGGTTAAATTTTATTTATATTTTTTATGAAAAAAGTTAACCAAAAAATCTGAAACGATAGATAAAATTGTGTAGCGCTTTGCAGAAAAAAACCGAGAATAAATTGTCCTTTTCCTGACACTCCTTTCATCGCTTTTATTAAATAAAGTCATTTCGTCGCAACGCTTCAACCACCTACATAAAATACTGTTTGGTATGAACTCATCCCGACACTTCCTCACATCAGTCAAAGTGAATTCGAGTCTAGGTAACTAAACACCGATGGCCCTCGTGATCCAATCCACCGTATGCGCCACCCTGTGATAAATCCCCGGTTGTCCCGGCTGGGCACAGCTGTACCCCGCCGACACGATCCCTATCAGGAACCACCGACCCTGCTTCTGGAGCATGAGCGGCCCCCCGGAGTCGCCCTGGCAGCTGTCCCGGCCGCCGGTTTTGTATCCAGCGCACATCATCTCGTCGTAGATGGTGACGCCGATGCCTTTGGAGCGGTGCCACCGCTCGCAGACGCGGTTGTCGATCACTGGCACTTGCACGGCCTGGAGGGTTTGCGGCCGTAAGCGGGAGCCGGGACTGAGGGCGCCCCAGCCTGCCGCAACGCCCACCTCCCCCAGGAAGCTCTCGCCGCGCGGAGGTAGACAGATGGGGGTGATGTGGGGGAGTTGGTGAGCGGTGCGGTCGAGCCGAAGGACGGCAACGTCGAAGCGGTCGGCCTGAGGGGTGAATTTGAAGAACGGGTGCACCTAGAAAGAGAATTTAATTAAACTGGAAAATGAAAAGGTCACTAAAATTAAAAATGCAATAAAAGGATTTGAAAAACATTTTGCCAATAGAAAAATATCGACTGTTCATGTTCTAGTAATGTCCTTTTGAACGGTTTAACAAGTAGGTGGATAGATTTATTAAAAGCATACAAACTCTTTCAGAGTCTCGTGGCCGGCCTATTGTAAAATAGCAGCACGTTTGAGAACTTCTGCACCAACTTTAATATTGATTTTGTCGAATCACAATGTATTAAACATTTTTTGATTCAGTTTTACAGTTTTGAAAAAAAAATACGACAGACGGTCAGAAGAAAAATATTTCTCATTCATAAAACAAAATACTTCAAATTATTCTAGTAAAGTCCGTCTCACCGTCTTATCCCCTTAAAACCTTCAACGCAAGTAAAGATTCACGTTCTTATTGCTATCTCTTTCTACATCATGGCCTAAAATGCAATAAACACAAAACGTATTGTATTAATAATGTCACACTTTTCATCATTTTTCATCAAAGTTCTAGGGTAGTATTAGAAACTCGAATTCAATACCTAAGACATTAAAATTTTGGGTATAAGATTCTTGTATTCAGTTCTGTTGCAGTAACAAATCTTCCTGCAATGTAGTTTCTAAAATTACAATATTTTTGTAATGTAAATATTTCGTTTGTGTTCTGTCAAATATCAATTTCACACGAAGCTATACGTCGTCGATTAAGGCATACTCTAATAATTTTATTACTAATAGAGATAAGGCAGTGAGACAAACTATACAATATTCCCACTATAATGTTTTGATTAGCTAAAGTCCAAAAATTTCTGTTAGATTTTAGAAGGGTCAAAAAATAATTCTTATAATGGTAGCAATCCCGCACAATTTTTATAGATTCTTGGCGAATCTATAAGTGGTTGAAGTTTCAACTACTTATTTTCTTAAAATTGTCAATAAAATAAAATAACACAGCCCGTATAGTATATAAAAATAACCTCTGAAGTAACTCTTTTACTAACTCAAATGTCAAAATCAAAAATCGAAAGCAAAAAATTAATTAATTAATGAATAGCGTCCGTAAAATGGTTATATTGTTAATTGCCTACGTTATATTTTTTACGAGATATAAAAAATACGATTCCAGAAAAAACTTAATGTACAGTGGTGGCCATATAAAAGTAAAACACATTAACAGAAAAAAAATTTTGATTTTGTAAATTTGCTTTTAAACTGCATCATTTCTACTTAAAGATAACTATAAATCTTTCAATTTTTTTTAAATAACTGTTGCACACTGACAATAGCGACCTTAATAAAAAAAATAATTTATATGCTACATTTAGTTCTTTATTTCAAAGAACAGTCCTTTAATTCTATAAACTGTTCTTTACTCTTTGAGGTGTACTTAAAAGACACTATTTGTCCTTTAATTTATTTCTTTTCACCAGAGAGAAACAAGAAAGCGTTAGAAATTTAAATACCTATTTGTGATAGGTTGATTTCAAAAATTTTAAAACATACATGTGATTTTAAATTGACTACACGTGTTTTTAAGTCACAGTCAAAAATTTTAATCCGACTTGACCAATGAGTGCTCAATGCTATACAGTTGGTGTTCTATCGGCAGGATAGTACATAGTTGCCCTCAATAGCGCACGTATTCGCTACTTTTGATAACTCTACACCAAGTGTGCGAATCACTGTTAATTTATTGGCAATAATTTTTTTCAGAAGAATTATATAAAGACTGAAGCTCTAGTTCTTGTTTAATAGAAAAAAAAACAGGAAAATACTAAAAAAGCAAAAAAAATGTAAAACTTTATTTAAAAAAATTCTAGAAGAACTAAAACATGTTCTACAATTTGATTAAAAGCGACTTGAAGAGAATAACACCAAAAACTACGGTTAACAAAAAACCAAAGCAAAGAAATATTTTAGAAAAACGAAAGAAGATTAAAGACAAATTTAAAAAACATGTTGTTGTAAAAACAAAATTTTTTAGATAAAATTGAAAAACAACAAATTATAAGAAAGAAAAACAAGGACAATTAGTGACAACACTAAAAAAGTTTTACAGTTAAAGTTTTCAAAAGAAGAAAGTTTTTTAATTCTAGAAAAACAAGAAGAACAACGAATAAAAAAAGAAGAAAAATTATGTCTAGTAGGAGAAAAAACAGAAAGAAAACTCTAGAAAAAGAAAATACAAGGATTTAAAAAAAAGCGACATAAAAAAAAGAGAACACGAAAAGCTAATATGAACAAAGAAAAATTTAAAAAACAAAAGTACATTTTAGAAAATTAGAAAAATGTAGTTTAGAAAATTCTAGGATAATTATAAATGGCAGTCTACTAAAAAAAAATTATTGAATCTTTAAGAAGAAGATGAAAATTGAAAGATTCCGAAGCAATAAATGAAGATTTTTGCAAACTTGCAAAACAGTGTTTGTATAAAATAAAAAAAACCAAGAAAAAGATCTACTAAAACAAAAAAAGCACAAGGCAAGTTGAAACCTGTAAACTGTAAAAAAACAAGGAAATAATTTTGAATTTCTCGAAACGGTCTTTCGAGCCAATTATTGAGAAAAGTTTGAGTCGAACAATAATTCTCGCTTCCAACTCCCAAAAATGTATGTTTCAAGGTTTTTAATAAAATTTAGGAGCCAGAGGCAATAGACTTTTACTCGTTTTTTTAAATAAATATTGTTAAAACGTGTATTTTTACAATAATTGTCTCACTTTTGGCTCCTACATTGTATAAAAATCAGGATAAAAAGAAAATTCCGAAACCATACTCAGAGAAGACGGAGAAACTATAAAAGCTATCGGGACATTGTAAAAAAAGTCCGCTTCCTGAAAAACATCCTTGAATATATTGAAAACGTTCTTTATTTTGATATCAAAAAGTTGGTAACCCTAGCTACAGTTTTAAAATTTTTAAAGAGTGTCCCATTCTTCTATGGCTACCTTCACACGTGAATCGCTTATTTCGACTCCAAAGAAGAGCGGTCAGAATTATAGCTTGTTTAGGATATCGTGAAGATTGCAGAAAATGGTTTCAACTCCTAAACATCTTACCTTTTCCTTGTTTATATATTTTTAAATGTCTTGATTACTTTATTAGAAATATTGATTCCTTCAACACTCTACAATCATATCATGAATATCCAACACGAAGTCATAATTATGAAATAAGTTATTTTCGTTTATGTAAGTCCAGATGTGGATTTAATTACTATTGTGTCAAATTTTATAATGTACTTCCGACCAATGTTCGTAAAAAATGTGGGTCTGTATTTTTAAATGTTATAAAAAGTTATTTATTAAAAAATGCTTTTTCCACTATAGAAGAATACTTACAACATGATTTTAGTGATATGAAAATTTAAAACAATGAGTTACTTCTTACTTTCTTCTAGTTATTCTTTTTGTTTATTTTTATTGTATATATCTGTAGGTGTGGTTAAACATTCATTATGCTGTACTTAATTATTTCTGTATTTTATTATTTTGACGTGTGTAAAGTACTTTGTACTTTAACACTAATAAACATTATTACACTAAAGTTGTTTTTTAGTGTCCTGATATACAAATAACTATTTTTTTATACAACCTTAAAATTATAACAGTTAGAAGCTGTAAAAATTTTGAGAGATTTATAATAATGATTAAAAATTAGAATTAAGAATTATTATAAAAAAGTTTATAAAGATAAATTCTACAATTTTTTACGTTTACATTTATACATTAAAGCAAATATATTTAATTGGTTGCCTACTTTGCAGGATTTTTATTCTAAAATTGTTTCATTATATTTATATTAAAGCCAGCTGAAGTAAAGATTTATAATCTTTAAACGCTTTTAGACTAAGGTAAATAAAAATAAATATTTTTAGACATTTATCTTTTTCTACCTACTATAATATAAAAATAAATAAAAATATTTAAACTTTATATTATGATGTATAGCTCTGGCGGTCTCAGTAAAATATTATTGAATTTTGGCTGTAAGCACAACAAACAAAATATTTTTTATTATAAAAGACAGAAAAGTCATACTTTTTGTGCAATTTGTAGCAGTTTAAATTAGTGCGACAAGCGAAACATAAAACTTATAAAGATGAGACACAAACAGTAGGTAACTTCGCTGCCTCAAAAAATGCAATTTTTTTTCTTAAACGTAGAAATTTGAGTGTAGCTGTAGGCTGTACATCACCTTTTCTAGTCAATTTTGACGTTAGTTATCATTGTGTATATTTAATTTAGTTATTATTACAATATAATGTTTTTAATTCAGTGATAATATTATGTTAATTAACAAACTTCCTTTAAACATAACTAACGGCCGAAGTGGTTAGACTTTCTGCATTAACTAACACACATTCAAAATAAATATTTCCTTTATGCAAGTGAAACACACCATTTCATACGTGACTTTCTACAAAATGAGAAACAACAATTAAATAATATTTTACAATAAATCTTTTGTATTTAGTATTAATTAAATTTAATGTCTACTATGATTGAATTAAATCGCCATTAATAACAGAAATTAGCATTCTATTTAATTCTATTTGTGTTTACAATAGCTGAAAATCACAGCAAAACTTCCATTTTCACTGACTTCATTAAATTTTTATCGAGGAAATAAAAAGCTGCCGAAGAAAACATCACACCTGTTATAACAGCTAAATTTTTAATATAACATCAGGATATTATCAAGGTTTTTCATTTTGGTCTAATCTTTACTGTTTTCTTTATCCTTCCGGCATCGTATAAAAAAAAACGAGTTAAAAACTTTTGTTTTTATTACATCATGTAATTTACAACATTTTATATGGGTACATTCAAGATAAAAAATAACAAAATTATTATTTTGGGTTAAATCGTTTTCATAATAAAATATTGTTAAATATGCCTTAAGGGTAAGCTCTGTAATACATAATACAGAATAGGAAAAACAATGTTAAAAGTTTCCTTTGTTTTAGCAAAAACTAGAAGTCAGATGAAAAAAAAATAATAAAACAGATTTTTTCACATTATTTTTTTAATAAATAATCGAGTAATAAAGAAAACAGAAATGTAAAATCATTTTGAAAAATTTGACTTGATAACTGTGAGAACTACACCAATTTAGATTTCGGCTATGAGGGTAAAGAAACCCCTAGATTGGAGAATTTAATTCAATATTTAAAGCAACCCTTTAGAAAAGCAATGATTAAAAAATTGAAAAATTTTAGAAAAATTTAATTTATTTATTAAATAGTTCTGGAAAAGTATCAAAATGATAGTTTAGGGTAGTGTACATTTATAACGTATGTCAGAATTTTTATTGACTAAGCAGTAAAGCAGACAATTTAAAGCCGTTCAGGATTTTCAGCTGTCACAAAATTTTAAAGTCATACGGCAATTTTTTTTAGAAAAAAGGTAAACTGGTTGGATCGACAAAAAATTATATGTGCAATACGGTAATAAAGCAGATTTAAGCCTTGGTTAGCTTTAAAGACTCGGCTACATCTAGTCTTTGGACTGCTAGTTATTATTAAACAAATTTAACAAATTAAAATTTATTTTAATATATATTATATAATTAAAATAATTTAAAATTAAACAAATAACTGTAGTCACACCAGATTACCCCTTAATCAACTGGCAAAAAGTATACAATTTTGCATTTTTAGTACCTAAATAAATTCCATTAAATTTGATGATGAACTTCAGTTAAAAATAGACTGATTTAATTTTTAATAGTTATTTAAATAATTACATAATTATTTTCACTAAATATATTTTTTATTTAAGAAATAGCAAACAAATTAATTTTAAAAAAACGTCCACAAATTTGTATTTCATCATTTCCATTTCGGTCTCAAACTTTTGGACGCAGGGTTCATACAGATTAGTTTTATTGCTTGTCGCAGATATAAAAAAAACACTGGTTACTTTCTTCCAGTTTTTCAAATACTAAATATTTATGGTGTTATAAAGAGGACGGAACATTATGAGATCGATACGAAAATAACAGACTCCGTTGATTATAAAATCTCGGCTATTGCCTCGATTTTAAAACATTTAGTTGTGTCTATTGCTTCATATCGGCCTTATGACGTTAATAACTATTGCGTAAGTGCAGATATTAATTTGATCCCGAACAATTTTGAAACTTGAAACCTAGAAATAATGAGAAACTAGATACGACTTTTAATAATGTAAAGCCACAAATATGTGAATGTGGGGTCAGTAAATGTTATTAGGGAAAGTTCTTGATAATGGACGCCACACCATGACAGTTCGTGTGTAAGATAAATTACGCGAATCATTTTTCATTAGAAATCATTCTTTTTCATTTTCCTAAATCCAATTTTCATTTAGTAAATTGTTCGTGTAATTTAAGTAAAACAAAATAAATTTTATTTCTTTTTTCCGTTTCACATAAATATTTTAGATTACTTTTTAGTAAAAAAATATGAAATCTTATAAAAAGGATTTACTACCTTGTTTCAGTTTGGTTTCCTGAAAAAATCACTAAAGGAAAAAGTCTGTCCATATTTTCTGTCATAAAAAAGCTTTTATCTGTACCTGTATTTGGGAAACCCCAAATGTGTAAGCTGGTAGCGGCTCTACTGCTGAGTTAATAACATAATCTCCAAGGGTGACATGCACCTGTCTGGGGGTTGCTCGGGCCACACAATGACCTGCTGTGACCACGTGGCGCCTGCTGACTAGAGAACCTCCGCATCTGAAAAGAAATATTTCGGGTTGCATAAAACTAACAGTTATAAATAAACAAAAATCAGTTTAAACTTAAAAATTATTTTATTAAAGTTTTTAGTAAATAACTTTGCACTTCCTGGCCAATATCCAAGTGCAAAATATAAAGACAAAACTTCTTTAATACTTCGCGTTTCAAGTAAAGAGTTTCACAAAACTTTTTCGTGTCATACACTTTTATTTTTCTATAGAAAATACATAGAAGGAAATCAATACTAAAGCTGCTGTTAAGTTGTGAAAATCGGTATCAACGTATAAAAAATCGAGTGTCAAAGTGCCATGGATATATCATTCATAACTCTGCTCTACCTGAAATTCCCAACCTCAGCTCTCATTTAGCGATAATGTGCTGAATCAATTTAAATAACATTTTGCACTCATACTCGTATTACTACGTGCCAAGGTTATAAATGCGTCAATTTTAATAATAAATGGTTTAAAAAGTACATTAACTTGCAAAACAATAAATATTTTGAAGTTAACAGTTCAGAAAATTATTACACGAAGCCATACGCAAGAACAAATTGGAGAGTTTTAAGCTGAATTTTTCATTAGTATTTTGTAGAATTTATTATAGAATTAAATCTACACAAAAGTTTTATATTACTTGCTTTCAGTTTAAATACTGTAAATATACGTATACCGGGTGAATCAAGTTTTATCCGCACCGAAAACTCCTATTAAAACACAGAAAAGAATTGTGAAATGTATATGTTTCCCTAAGCAAATCGTTTTCCCGAAAAAATTTCATTGCCTCCTTTTTTATACAATATATATATCAAGTAATTAAAAATTTGTAACAAACTCTAAAAAAATCTTTATAGAAAAAAGATAAAATTTTATTAAAATTCATTTTTACATTATGTATCCAAAAATTAAGTATGATTCAAGACTTGTTAAGTTAGAACAGCAATAAATCTCCGAAAGTCCAATAACTAATCGGTTGGTTCTAAGTTGCACATTTGTCACCAACAATATTCGTGTGGCAAGTTTATGACGAATATCATAAATTTGGAGAATCCACCACACTGAGAGAGTTTCTTCGTGAAACTGATTTACGATTCTGTTATAATTCATGAGAAAATAAGTGCTTTAATATCAAAATGCTAATTAGAAATAAATAATGCATATATCCCCAAAAATTTATTTATTTATTTTCACTACAAATTTTATTTTTTTATGTTCTAAGCTAAGGTTAACAATAAAAATGATCGCTATCATAAAACGTAAGAAATAGTACGAATACAAAGAAGGAGCAGTAGAAGAAATTATAAAACAAAACATTCTTTGAATTACGCATAAAAGAAAAGGATTAGAAAAAATACACAAAAGATACTAAATAATTTGGTCAAAAATAAAACAAAAAACGATTTTTCTACATCCCCTCATGCACTTTGAGAAAATATCTCGTAAACGTTCATAATGGTCGAAACAATGGTTTTCCCGAACTGAGGATTATTTTATTTTCCACATAAAAACCATCAAAATTTGGATGAGCCATTGGTGGGTAATGCAGTGGCAGCCGGTGATTTTTTTTAAATTTTGTATTTTGAAAATGGGGCATGGGAGCCAAATTCTGTTATAAAGCATTACTACTGAAACCAGACTAAGAACAACTGCTACAAAAAAAAATAATCTAAATTTTCGAATTTTGATTTTTAAAAATGGTGGGTCTCACCGGGTCTCACCTGGTTATTTCCGAAACGGCTTATGTTAGGCCAATGCCGATTTTTTTCAGCATTATGAAACGAATTAATGACTAGTTTATTTAAGTTTTGTTCAAAATTTTAAATTGAAGAAAAAGATATAAGGTAATGATATTTTAGAAAAAAATATTTTTCAAAAATTAAATTTCAAATGCTCATAACCTTTCCTATAATTAAAATTTTGAAAAAAACCAAAAAAACTAGTCATTAATTTGTCTCATAATGCTCAAAAAAAATCGCCACCGCTCTAATATAAGCCGTTTCGGAAATACCAGGTGAGGCCCACTATTTTTAAAAATCAAATTTCGCAAATTTCGATCAATTTTTTTTAGCAGTTGCCTTCAGTGTGGTCTCAATAATAATCCTTTATAACAGAATTTGGATCCCATACTCGATTTTCAAAATACAGAGTTTTAAAAAATCATCGCCCGCCACTGCGGTAATGGTAAAGCAACAACTTTGGATTAGATTTATGTTATCAAAATCATCCAATCAGTCCTACCATCTCATTAAGAAATAAACGAATTTCTTGACTAAATAATCTTGGTAATTGAAATTATTTTTTCTTAAATTTTGGCATTTATTCGTTACAATAATATGTTGCACCTAACTTATATATTTCAGAGAGAAATTTCCCGCATTCACAATAATGCAGCACTCTCTTCGCTTGTGCTGCAAACAACGTAATTATGTAAAAAATTTATTTTTCGGATTACGTTAGTACACTATTACTTTGCACTAAAACAATTCACAAATAAAAAAAATAATACAACATGCTATGTCTGGCATGATATGTTCTTATATATTTAAAAGATAAAGTCGGCATATAGTAACTAAAAAAGATAAAATAATGAAAAATTGAAAAAAACATTTTGATAACACGTAACGAAATAAAATACTAAAATTAAGAAGACAAAGAAACAAAAGAACAAAACAAAATAGAAACTATAAAAGAAGAAGATATAAAAAAAGCAATTAAAAAAATAAAGTTTGGTAAAGCAGCGAGCAAAAATATAATCATTCTAGAAATGATAAAATAAACGTATAAGCAAAAATGAAAAAGTTAAGTAGCATAGCATAGCTAACAAATGAAGAACGCAAGTTCTCATATTTATAATAAATAAAAAACTTATCAGCAAAAATAGAGATTACTATAATAGTAAACGCTTTGCAGTTTCAGAAAATGCTTTTGACCAAATACAAAAATTTTTAGCCTAATAAGAATCTAAATAAAATATTGCTCCATTATTTGAGCACCTTAAATCAAATGTATATTAATATTTTTATTAATATTAATAGAAAATTTGCTAAATATCTTTATTTTAAAATATTAATTGCCATCTCATGATATGTTAACTTCTCTCTGTAATAATTAAATATGTTTTTAAAAATAAGCGGAGTTTTCTTCCAAAAAATTTTTAAGAGAAAAATATTCTGTGGAGTAGTGGAGAAATAATATATGCTGCATTATTCCGCTAAATTTTTAATCTTATTAAAACCAGTTAGCCAAGTAACGCAGTAATTATTTCTCTTACAACGTTTTAAAAAAAGCAATCAAAAGAAACAATTTTCCTTTTTGGTTTATAATATTACAATTAATTATTGCTTAAAACAAATTTTGTTTATTTTTTTTAAAGTAAACTTCTGTCTTATTATACAAGATAAGTCGCAACGTAACCATATTTTCTTCTTTCTTTTACTGTTTCTTTTATTCCCCTATTTGACTATACTGTTTGTTTGTTGTTTTTTATTTTCGTTTGTTTTGCTTATTTCTTAAATTTCTTTGACTGCTTTTAGTAAGTTGGTCATAAACCAGTTCCAGCCTTGTTCTAGATCTGCATTTTCTACAAATTTTCTTCCTTCTTCTAGTTGCTGCTACTTCTGCGTATTTTCTTCCTTATCCTTTTAATTTATATATGTTTTGATTGTTACGAATTTTGCTCCAGTTTTTTTTTCCAAAGTTTTGTATAATTTCTCTTTATTTCAACTCAAATTTTGTTATTTGTAGAGCATTAAAAACTTGTAAAGAACTATGTAGCTATTCATATATATTTATCTAAACGTATTCGAAGAGATAAATTTTATATTTACACCTTGTTTGCAGCACAAGCGAAAGGAGTGCTACATTAGTGCAAATGCAGAATTTTTTTCCCAAAATTTGCTGTTATAGGTACTTTTTTCTAACAAATAAAAGCTAAAACTTTAAGAAAAATTAATAAGTTATTGTTATTTACCTATTAAAGTTATGAAGATGTTTATATTTTCTAAAAGAGGGCATTTACTACAAAAAACATTTTATCAAGTGTGTATTTATGTGTTTTTATCAAATTGTCTTCTTTATTATTAATAAATTTAAATTAATAATAAAAAATGAATGAGAGAGCATAATGAGCAAGCACAGGTTATGGTTTTTACGCTCTAGGCCTTTATGGTATGGTTATCTTAATTTATCTTATAGCCATAAAATAAACAACAAATAATAACTAAGTAAAGAATATTTTTTTACATTTTTGATATTCCTGAGAGTGAAATTTTTCCAGTTTTCCTTTAAATATATAAAATATAAGGTATGTATATTTTTCGAAATTTTATATTCCATAAATTTGCTACTTGTCACGAGCTGCAGATGCAATTTCCATCTGTGACGTCCTAACGACCAATAAATGTTTTTTAGAAAATCGTTTTGTTGCATTTTTAACCCAGAAATTGATGTCAGTGAATGTCGAATTCTGACATTGTCCACGGATTACAATCACAGTGTGGGTGTATGAATTTATATTCGTTCTCGATTTATGCACGTTTTTGATGTAAATCATGAGTGATAATAGCATTATTCCGCCTCATGCCAAATACGTTGAGGAAATAATAATAATCCTATGATAGATGTGTAAAATCTTAACAATCCTTCCAATTACCGCACATTTTCACATATGATAAAAAGAGAAACGGTTCGTTATGGAAATTGTCATATTCCATGTGAACTCGCTATTAAAAATAACATTTTTCCCCATTCAAGTTCAGAAAAAAAAAACGAATAACCCAATTTTCCTCGTGATTGAATTACAGCGCTTCCTTTCGAAACAACAAAGAAGTGATTCGAAAATGCAGGAAACGAATTTCTTTTGTAGCTTTATTTTTTTTCTTCGATGAAGACAAGTTAGTTTGTAGTAATTTTGTAATTAATCCACTTTCTAACAAAGCATTACTGAGTAATGAATGTTTATTAGCAATACATTACATAAAATAATATTGATGCATTATTCATAAATATCGCAATAATGCCTGAGCGAATCCTAGCATACCTAAAGCAAAACAAATAAAAGGCAATAAGTCAATGTTTATCCAAAAATTTGTGATAACCCAGACTTTATTTTATTACCAAATAGCTCGTTTCCGCTTTTGCAACACAAATAGTTCAACAATTGTCGTTTTCGGTTTTAAAAAAAATTGCTTTGTTGCTAAGTAGATCAATTTTCGTTTGCTCTAACACAATGGGATGTCTTCAGTCTCTGTCACAATTCACAAGAAAAACATCGCACTAGAGAGCCATTCCTAGGATCATTTTCCAATTATTTGGTTTTATAGTGGACTCTAAGTGGGGAGATAATTTCGAATTTAAATGAAACTTTATATTCTCCTGCTTGGAAATTGGCCCTAACTCGGTAATAAAACCAGATAATATAAATAAATTAAATAAACGAGAAGTTTTCAGTCGTGCTTCTCATAATTAGATTACGAGAAAATAGGAATTTAGTTTAGGAAATATAAAAACGTTGCATTAGAAAGTTGGGTGCTGGTTTTTTACATGCACATCTGTAAGTATCATTGTAAGGCTAAGACTAATCTGAAACGCAATTCCTGTTCTAGTTAGGTAAACTTGGGATTTCCTGAACTGTTAAATTACGTTTGTTATTTTATTAAAAGCTATTGTAATTAGCGAAAAAAATTCATTATTCATAAAGCCGCAGCGTAAGGGAGTTAATTAACTAAAAAATCTAACAAAAAATTCCGTTGGATTTTTGTGGAGACTCATATTTACAGGATGACCAGCATTTTTAGTGTATACAACATTTTTTTGAATATAATCTTTATTAACAGTTGAAACAAAACAAAAGTCAATAACTCAGAGGTTTAGGGTTTTAAAATGGTCCCCTTTTTCACATGCAAACTCCCAAACATTTGTCAATATTTAATCCCCATGCCGCAAATATTTTATCGATATTTTATCCATTCAAAATTTGTTTTAAAGCTTTCAAATTTTGTGAGACTTAGGGCAAACTCTTACCTCTAGAATTGACCAGATGTTGCAATTTATAGGATTAAGATCTACTACATAAGGTGATGATTCTTCATTTCAAAAAATCTGAAAATTCAGTTCCGCAACACTTCTGAATCCATGTTTTTTAAATATATAAATTCCTGTCGTAAATTTTTTTTGACGTACCTAGTAGGTAGTAAAAGAGTAAAATTAGGAGTAAAAGAGGTGTTCACTAGTGCAATCGCATTTTACAAACTATACTTTTGAATAAAAAAAATTAATTTTTGGAATATTTACAATAAATTTAAATTCACCCCCTAAAAAACCGAAAGCCACCAAATCAAGAAACCTTTTGAAGATTCTTGATCTAGAATATCTAAATAGACGTCTACACAAAAATTCAGCTTGGTTAGAATTTTTACGAAGTCTTGCATATTTTTGTTCTAATTTTTGATTCAGCTGAAAATACTGAAATTTTTTTATCGCAGAAAACTGAGATTAGAGTTTAGATAATAGCGTTTAAATTATCTAAACAACAAATTGTTGTAAGGAACGTGTTTTAACGAATTTCACATTAGTTCCGTGAAGACAATTGCTCTTGCACAAGAATAAAATTGCTTTTATTTCCGAGTAGACACTTTGATTTCTTTTTTCTTGTAGCTTTCAATGTTTTTATTATTTGCTGCAAAATGGATGACAATCTGGTCGGAAGTGAGCAGACACTCTTTCCTGTTTATCGGTAAAGCAAAAAACGAAATGCAAAACGTCAAAAACAAATAAATAGATATCTATTTCCGTTAAAATCTCGAAAGAATGAAAGCTTGTTAGAATAAAGATTTTATATTTTATCATGAAAATAATCTGACCATTGAAATATTCTGTTATTTAAATTGTAAACACGTTCGATAAATTAAGTGTAAAATATTCCGCTAAACGATTTATCGATAAAGGATTAATGACATGATTTCCTTTCGATAAGCTGACCGTGAATCACGATTCGTTGCTTTTCATCATTTTATGATTTATGAAAGACCAAAAGTGTGTATTCAGTTGAAAAAATGTAATTAACAGATCCACCTTTCAAAGCATGATTTTCCCGTTTGCGAAATTAACATATTACATAAACAAGATTTTTTAATTAAATAAAAGCGGATGCTGGAAAATTTATTGCAGAGTGACTCAAATCGAGCAAGTTTTTTACTTGGAAGTTGAAAAGTGAATTTATGTCCTCTTGTTAAACACTCGTTTACTATCACCTGATCTGACTTGCTAAACTATTTACCTAACGTATTCGGTAAAATAAATTTCCCGCATAAGCATTTCTTTGCAGCACGTGCATTAGTGCAAATTCTAAAAGTTTCATTTCAAAATAATTAGTTACATTTTTTGTAACGAATGAAAGCCAACATTTCAAGAAAAAATAACGTTTTTAATAATTTAACATAATTTAGTGGAGAATTTACCATTAACAACTAACGGGCTCAAACTTTTGACAGTTCTCAAAGATAATGAGTACAAAAAAACTTTGTCGACGCTCGGGAAAACGGTTTTCCCGAACCGGAATGTTTTTCAATTTTCTACAATGAAATACGCAAAAACAACTCACAATATTTTTGACTAATTATATATTTTAGGAGTGCGACAAACCAAGTAATTGGATTTAATAACAAAACAAAACAAAAAATAAGACAAAATGTAAAGTAAGTTCAGAGAAGTAGTAAAATCAGACATTACGAGCTCAAAATTCGTGATCATAAAATGACGCTTTTTAAAAAGAATCCATACTTCAAAACGGTGAATTGTTTATCTTCCGAAAAAAAATTTAAAACTCGACAATGACAAACAATTTATTAAAGAACTTAAAACCATCTATCAGAGAAAGAAAATGTATAATATAAAATAATATTTGGAGTTGTAATTTGGTAGTCTACAATTTTAATTTTGTACTCTATAATTTGTAATTTTAATTTATAATCATTTGACAATGCTAATGTATTCATAATTGTAATATCTTATAAATGCAATACAATACAACATCGTTGTGACCGTCTTAGAAAAAAAATTAAAAACAAAAGAAAATTTAATAAAAAAAACAAGTACAACATGCACAACAGAAAAAAATAATAAAGGTGTCTTAGATATAGAAACAAGAACGTGTAAAATAAAACTAAATAACCCATTAGGTACAGATATCGTAATGAAAAATACAAAAAAAATTAAAATAACTTCAAAAAAAAAATTACATAATCAACAAAATGACAAAGAAATAGCCAAAAGTAGATAAAGAGTTGCATTAGAAAAATTTACTTAAAAATTTATTTATTAAAATAGAAGAAAAATTTGAAAATAAATTAACAAAAAATTACAACTAAAGAAAAACAATTAGGAAGGAACAGAAAAAAAAATTATAAAAAAAACAACGACAAACCACACACCATAAAAAAGTGAAAATGAAGGAAAAGGTAAATATTAGAAAATAATCAAAGAAGTTAGAAAAAATAATTAAAAAAAAAAAGTTCACAAATTCTAATTAGTAAAAATATTTATTCGAATATGGTTGTAATAAGTATACACTGCTGAGAAAAAAAAAATTGCTCGAGTAACAAAAAACCTAAAAGCCTAAATAATTCGGTAAAAAGACTAAAATTTGGTCTGGTACAGATAGACATTTTGATGAGATAGCCAAGTTTTGTTTCTTTTAGGCAAATTATTTGTCTACACGAATTCCCGCAAATTTTTTTGCTAGCTAAATTTTTTCTTTCAGTGTCTAGTATACAGAATGATTAAAAAGGCCATACAATTACTCACTTAGTTGTTAAAATCATTGAGTTATTATTATCAAAATTTGGTTTTGGTTTGGTTTTCTGTTAACGTTTTCTGTCACCACACAGAACGACATTTTTGAACCACCCTGTAGAATTAAAATTTTATGAGAAAGTATTCTATTTTTATAAAGCTGCTTATAGCCAAATGGGCTAATCTCAGGTTAAGATACTACGGGTAGTATCGCAAATTTTCATACTTTTCATTGCTTTTTCAAAGGGTATTATCTCAATTTGAATAGCCAAATTGAAACATATGACGATGCCTGTTAAACATGTAAACTCTGTTATTAGTCGGCCTGAAGCCGAATATGGTGGCAGAGGTACATACTCAGTCTTCAAAAAAAGATTTATGGCAAGAGCGCGTGTTCCTCAATACTTTTATTACAGTAAGCCGTCCTAATGGAAGGTAATGAGGTTTATGATGGTTGTAAAATCTTATAAGAGAATAAGTATTGCTACAGTCAGTGACTCTAAATAAAAAACATGTTTGCAAATTTAGGATAAGTCCGGGTAAGTTGGAGGACTTTTAAAATGTCTTGCAGATTTTTTAAAAACTGTCGTACAAGTTTGACCATTTGCAAAATATTTATTATTAAGAAAACTAACGGTTATCAATAATTTAATTTGAAAATATTAGTCTTAAAAAAACTGAAAAAACTAAAAATTAAATTCTGGAGTTAGATAAACCTTGTCTGGATTAGATAAACCATAAACCCTTCGTTTTGTCAGTTATGTTGTCTTAAAATTTTAGATCACTGGTTTTCATATTAGTACAGTAGAATTTAGATTAGTATAAATAGTTTGCAAACTCAAATTTATGTTGGCACCACATCTTTTGCTAGTAAATTAAATTCTTAATCTTCCAACTTATCGCTCCCGTTCAAATTTTTGGATTGGTTGAAGATTTTTGGTTTAAAATGGTAGCATTGGTTAACGCCAAAGTTTTGCATTAAACTATCTACAACAAAATCTGTTCTGAATCTAAATATAACAAGTATTAAGAAGTGGTGACATTGTCAAAGAAATTAATAGGTACCGTGAAAGTCATCAGCTCATTGAGCAGTTGGTCGTCAAACAAATAAATATCTTCCAAAATAATTAATAGAACCATTTCTTCCAAATGTTGTTTAAAGTACAGTTTGTAAATGTTAGGTTCAGATTTTAAACACTTTTTTTGATATTTTATTGATAAATTTTTTAAAGGTTTTGCAACATAACCTGCCTTCATTATTTTAACTAAAATTTCAATTTTTAAAAATGAATCACACAGATAAGCAAAAACTAGATGGTAAATTTAATATAGAACTTTATTCGTTTCCAGGCACTCCAAAAAACTCACAGAAGAACTTGTAAAAAAGAATTTTAGCTTTATTTTACCACCAATCGTTTGGCACTTGCACGGAATCTATTGTCAGATATATAGTAGTTAAAACTTGTTAGTTAGACATTTAGTAGTTAAAAAATACAGGTACTTTAAACATTTATGACCTTCTAGATGTACATTAATCTGAATTTTACAGTGTAATCTACAATCATATAGCTCATATTTCATATTATATAAATTCAGTGAAAATTTTTCTACAGTTACTATGCCAGACACAATAAAATGCATAAGCATTTTTGTGAATAACGTCAAACTTAAATCAATTATAAATAATTGTGAATTCAGTGTTTAATGTCCTTTTTCTTACGAGTGCTACTAAATGACGTTTATTTCTCCCTCTCAAGGATTTTGAGCGCCACCTCAACAAATAAACTCAGTGGTCCTTTCCTCTATTTCTGTGGACCAATTCGACCGGTCTTACCCTATTTTATACAATAATTTGTTGAAGGTAATTACCTTTTTTTATAGATGTAGCTCATAATTAGTTCTTCATTACCCCCCTTAATGCCTTTTTCCTTCCTTCAGTTGTTTAATAAATGAAACTAATGAAACATTTTGATATTTTTCTTTTAATTTTTCCGGAATCAGACACGTCTTCACCGCATGGTATTATTTTCTTAGTTTTTATGAATTCAATTATTAATCAACCAAAAAAGCAATTTTTAACCATAAAAATTCAACATTTCATAATTTAATTACTACAACAAATTTTATTATTAATTTATTATTATTAATAAAAAGTAAACAATTAATTAATTACTAGGATACTGAGCAAGACAAAACGTTATAAGCGACTCGCCTGTAATTATGAGTTATTATGAACTCACCCGATCATACAGAAAACCCAATTTACTAGACTTATCACGTAGATTTTATATTATGATCGTTGTTAAATTACAATTATTATATTTTCTCGAATTTCTAATTGATAAACCACCGAAAGTTCTGTTTACTATCCGTGAAATTGTAGTAAATAAATAATGTTTTGGTTACCTGGAAGATCCTATTCGGATATAAGCTTGCCAAGGGAAAGTCCCAAAGCCTGCTTCTTCGCCTCCGACAATCCTCCGTTGAGCCTGTTGTCGATTAGTCGAAATCCCGCATCCTGCAACAAGCATAAAAAAGTCAAAGATTTGCATTATTTACAGTGAAATGTTAATGTTAATTACAAGCAAACGTGTGCGTTAATTAAATGATTATTAGTCGAAGCGAAAGTCAGCAGATGTGCTTTACTGTGATCACTTTCTCCGTCGATTTTTACATGCAGATACATATATACAGAGTGGCCAAACATGCAAGCCAGCGTTCGGTACCACTTACGATATTCGGAGTCAATCAGTCCGGATTTGGGTGATTCATGGGGCGCCGGGAGGGTACCGACCGCCAGGTTTGCGCTTTGACCGGTCTTGGAGGCGCCCCTCTGGCAGCAGCCCCGCAACAGGCCGTCACAGGGGGACTCCAGCAAGCCCCCCGACAGCCAGCATGTTAGGAAAAACTCGCACGTCACACCGGAAGCGCACCCCACCAGCGTGCCTAGCAAAAATCCCCAAAATTTAGATTTGGCATGACGACCTTGAGATTTCAAGTTCAGTTAAAAACCGAAAGTGCCCGATTGAAAAACGTGATTGTAAAGGAGCTTTCACGCAAAATCGATGCATTCTATTCCAAGCGGTAATTATCATTAATTTTAAGAAAGTAGTAATGATATTCCGGCGTGTGCCAAATAAAGATAAATGCAGAATTGAAGAAAGTGAAACCACTGGAAGCCAGTAGAGGTGTTTAAGCAGAAAAAATCATGGCGCTTTCTTCAATTATCATTTCATTATTACGTTTTTAATATTTTAATCTGTTATTATTACGTAAAAAAAATTACCTCTATCTCGAGTATCCTGTTCCTGAATGTCTTGTAAATTATTATCTCCAGCTAACCAATCAGGTTCTTCCTGATTACCGTTAGGCTCTCTAAATGCGACTAAATCTGAAGGGAAAATCACTCTTGGTCGTCTAGAACTAGCCCAAGGTGTTTGCCAGTAAGGTTCTCTAGCCGTTGGAGGAAAATTTTCCGGGTATCTTAACCTTCTCGGTAATCGGAAACCTGAAACTTCACTAGGTGGCAAACCTAGTCTTGTAGGTCTTGTAAATAAAGTCCGGCTTTCCTCAGTGTTAATATCGTAAGACTCCGGGCGATAATGTGAATCCGGTTCAAAACCTTCCGAAGAAAAACCACTAGGTTCATATTCCGGTCGGAAACGTTCTCCTGGGAAAACAACAGGTTTCCGGAAATTCTTAAAATTTTCTTCGTATGATTTCCGACTTCTGATTGAAGGTTGATAATAAAACCGTCTTATAGGAGAGCTAAATCTGTGTGGTTTTACGGGTTGGGGTTGATATCCTGGTGGTAGAATTTCCCCAATGTGTTCATCGTGGTTCCCATCAACTGTATCATCTCTTCTTGTGATTTGTTGATCAGTGATTTGCTTGTGGTTGTCTTGATAAGTTTCACCCCCATGTATCAACAAATTTAAATCATCTTTTGATAAAACTTTGAAATCTTCAACATAATCTTCTTTGGAAATCCTGGCTAGATCAGAGGAATTTCCTATTGTGTAATCAGGTTTTTGATGAATGTGCTGTTCATACAGTTTTAATAAGGGTCTTATGAAATCCTTTTCAAGCAGCTTTTCGTATTCAGTTTTTCTTTCTCTTTGGAGAAATCGGTTGATGGCGTCATGATTCGTCGATTCGTCTTTATCACCGGAATTTTGGGTCTGAGTTTCTTTTTCAGCTGACTCATTTTTGATGTTAATTAAATAATCGTGGAAGATTTTTAATTTTTCTGTGTTTTCCTCTATTGTCTGTTGGATATTTTCCGTTTGGTTGCTTGGAGTGAGGTACTGTATGAAGGCCCCTGTTGGATTTTGAACTGGCGGGTCAGCTGCGTGTATCAGAAATATGCTCAAAACTAGTGCCAAAATTCGCGAATGTATCTTGTTCATTCTGACTCTGTTCCATTTAATTTCAACCCTCTTGCTCTGTCAAACGCCCTGGCCCTTAATCTAAACTATCATCCTACGATTAAATTCTAATATCACAGTTCTTTACTTGTTTAAATCGTTTTCAACTTAATGCATTTTTTGGGTATTGCTTTTGAGAGTTTTGTTCGGTTACAAAACTAAACACAAATCACTTAAACACATCACAGGCACCGATGAACACTAGGGGCCGACTGAAGCAACAAAGACGTCCATGCTAGAGAGTTAACTTTCACACACTCACCACTTTCACTTCAAGAGACTTCGCTCCCCATACAAACAACATGCAAGTAAAAGATTCACGACTCTTCAAAGTGCATAATAAATGATGGCGCTTAACAAAAATTATAAATGATTATTGGAGTCAATCAACTTTGTTTAAAACAATTTTTATGCAAAGACAACGGTACATTGAGATTTCTCGTTACGCTGCCACAATTGTGTGACAGTCAAATTAAGCTACTTTTACATATTCTCTTTTAATGACTCTGGTTCAACGAGATTAAACTTGTTATGATTTTGTAAATAAGAAATTACACTTCTTGAAGCGATGTTTACAAAATGCGGCTTTCATCGTAATATGCAAATTTTGGTTGAGTTTTGTAAACAAAGATATTTACAAATTCAAGACTTCAACTCAATTTAGTATTATGTATGGGGAACTACTTTTCACCAAATATTCCGAGACGGGATAAAATGAAATAATATGACTCTGTGAGTAAAATGTTCTCTATTTACCTTATTTCTGAAGCCTATTTCGCTCTTTCTACAATATAAAGTGAAACTTTTTGATAATTTCATCTACCTAAATTTAGATTATTTTTCGATAAACAAGAAACTTCTTTGTACTACTTTTATTTTTGTACGTTTAAGGATTTCAATGATTTTAAATAAATAATTTTTTTAGCCTTCTTGAGAGTACAAATTACTATTAGGCGTTCCTTTTTGAGTGCCTAAAGTGCCAATTTCTGACTCATTAAAGGTGAAAAGATTTTTTACGAAAATTATATCAAAATTATTTAAATTTTTATTTTTAAACAAAAATAATACTTATGTTTACTAGTTACAATTATATATTAATATGTACATTATCAAATAAACGATCTAATTTATTCTCGATCTGCATAAAACGTTGGCCTGATTCTTAGAGAATTATGTTCTATAGATCTTGCTTGGCTAATTGTCCTGGAATTGTCATGTGTTTATCCTATTTATCAATAGGTGTCAGGAAGTACAAATGTAGTGCATTTGCCAAAGAACTAAAGTGTTTTCTTATCCCTCAGGTTGTTATCGCCCTCGCTGCACCCCTCCCGGGCACTAACCTTAATAACCTTCGAGCTAAAAACCCCATTTTAATTCCTAGATTTTTTAATGTTTTTTTTTTTAAATATTATTTCAGTATAGGTAAATAAACTAATAATATTAAATGATAAGCAAATAAGTATATTTACAAGTAAATTAAAGAAAAAAAACTACGTTATACATGGTAAATATTTTAAGTGGAATAAGTTCTATAACCCAACTCTCAGTACTCAGTTGATTTAAAAATAAAAAAAGGTTTCGACCGTTTTTAATTTGATACATTACATTTTTTAAAGTTTTTCTCTTCTTTTAAGGAAAAACTACTTTTAAGTTTTTTTAAAACAAAAGCATCTGATAGTGACAGCTTGTTAGAAAGAGCTGAAAATAGGAAATATAACCCACTATACAGTTTTGTATTTTGGTGATATAATAAGAACAAATAGTAGCAAGATAGTTTAAAAAAAACGAACAAAATTAGATGAATTTTGGATTAGTGTTCTGTACGAAACAATAAAAAACTTGTTCAACAACTTTAACACAAAAAAAACATTTCTTTTGTAATATTCTGAATTTCAAAAATTAACAAATTGTAAAATTGTGCAGTAGACCATATTCCTTGTTTTATGAACTTTTAAACAAGCACTGACAATAGAATCTTTTGCTTTTGAAAAAAAAGTTAAGGGCGGTTTTTCTCTAAAATAAGAAAAATTTAACAAAATGCAAAAATAATGTGACAAATTAAAAACAATAAGAACGTTTTTTGATCAAACTAGTAAGACTTAAATCAATATAGAGAATATATTACAGTTAAAATACTCACACTGTACATACATAATTTGTCTTGTCTTTTTTTTAATTAACAATAGGTTCAATTTAACTAATAAAAAATAAATAATAAAATAAACAGGTAATACAAATTAGAACACATCAATAAACTTATTGAACGAAATTGGTAATACATAATCACCATCTAATTGAAATTAAAAAAAAAGAAAAAACATAAAAAGTAAAAGAGTATCTAATAGCTAAGATTATTAATAAAGCTAGATAAAAAAAATTGGTTGATTTTTTTCTTGTTTTTGTATTTTTTGTTAATGGTTTCTACTATTTTGGTGTTGTACTGTCTCTCCTTCACTCTGCATTTATTTGTATTTTGCTCTTAATTTTTTGTATTCATTTTAACTGTTCCGTGTATTTTTTTCTATAACATTTTTATTCTTGAGGCTTTTTTTTGTTCAACTTTTTTTTCAAGATTTATTAGATTATGCACAAACATAGTTTAAACATACTTTAAAAAAAAAATTAAAAATTAAGAATGTTTATTATTATGGCTGAATGATGACACTTTTATTGATAGAAATAATGAAAGAATAAAAATCAAGCCAAACCGACAAGTTTAATTTAACAAAATTCATGTATATCAGCAGCAGAGGGTTTTCGAAACCTATCTCATCATCAGTGCCTGGAATAATAATGTAAAAACGAAAATTATATAAAATGCTAGAAAAAACTTTGACAATAATCAAAGATTATTAAAAAGATAAAAGAATAAAATAAATCGTTATTTTTAGCACAATATGTAGTTGTTGATTGATCTGACAGAAAAAAGCATAAATAAACAAGTGGTTATTGCTATTGGGGAAATTGACAAAAATGAAGATAAATTTTAGCTGCCTAAAAAGTGTGTTTAATCAAATAAATTTCTATATAAAAGTTACAGCATCATAAGTGCCAAAATAATAACGTAAAATGAAAAATAATAAAAAGTTAGAAAATATTAGAATAAACTTACCAAAACTTTTGTCAATAATAAATTAAAACAAAGAATAAAAATATAATTTAAAAATAAGACAATTTGTAATTTTTAGTAAAAATATATTGATCGATCCGTTGCTATTTAGAAAATAGACAAAATAAAGATAAATTATAGCCGTCTAGACATGTATGTTTTTAAAATATTTGATTTAAAAAATATTTTATAAGAAGATTATAAACAATCATTCAATTAACTAATGCAGATTAAAGTAGTGAAGATAAAATAGGGCATTTAAAAATGATTTGATCATACAAAGTTTGTTGAGAAGGTTTGTGAATGGATTTATAAATTTCTAAAAATTTTAAAAATTTAAAAAGTCATTTGTAATCTAAATTATATAGATTACTACAACTAATCGGTTCCAAAAGCAAGAGTTTGCGCTAAGACTCAATAAAATTTAATAAAAAACAAACATTAAGTGAGAGAAAATCTCAGTAGAATATTGGCGGCACATGCTAGCGATTAATTTTGTCAGTCGTTTGGAACTCAAAAAGGGGCCACATGGAAACCCACTGATTACTTTATAAAAAAAATTGTTTTTTGTAATTTTTTCATTTTCTCGTTATAACTGTCAATAAAACTTTACTTCAAAAATTTTTTATGCACCTAATTTACTGTTTACCTTTATTTAAATATTACTTCTAATTGAAACTATTATGTCACTTCTAATTATTAATTAGCTTAGTATTTAGCTACATAAATTATTTATATCTTTGCTTAGTTCTAAGTCTTTCTTCTATCGTCAGGTACAAAGTGTTGTAAGAATGGTATATTGCTCACCAGATAGAAACAGAGATTTTTGTTTTAATTTGTTTATATATGTATATTTTATGTTTAAATTTTGTCTTTGATAAAGTTATGTAATAATTGTTTAGCTATATAAACATTTATACAATTTATAATAAATATTTAATAACATATACAATGAAACCCTTCTAGTTTTAAAATTATTGCCATTAATCAATGATTATTTAAGTTAAAAAATTTACATATTTTTTGTAGATATAAATAATAAAGATAGATTTAAAAGATTATTATTTTTTAATTCGAATAAAAAACTAAACAAAAATAATATATTTTAGTTAAATTATATGGTGAAACTAGTTTTAAAGAAAGAAATTTTAAATAAATTTAAACATTTCACTTGAATTTTAATCTGTGGGTTGATAATAAATTATCTGTTGAATACTTTAAAATTTACAAAAAAAAGCCAGACTAAATATCACCGTCTACATATTAATTTTTGTGACGCACATAATTTCCATTTAAAAGCGTATGTTTATGAAATTAAACGCATCCCTTTTCCTGTCGTCACATTGTTGAAACAACATTGTTTGAGGACAAAAAATCTAAATCTTTTGCAATTTCTAATAACTGTAATTTGGAATTGCTTGCAAATTTCAGTCTTTGTTTGATAAAAAATGATGTAATCTCCGTTTGAACATCTTGTTTTATTAAATTAGAAAGTAATTGAAAATTATTCGCAAGAATCACGAATAATGTATAAAATGTGAAATAAGTCACGAAAGTGTAACAATCGGCAAAGATTCATTTCAGCATGACACTCCTCAAATATTTATTTTCGAAGCCGGTCATTTATGAAAACCTACAATTTCCGATGAAATTCAAACTTTTCAACACGTTTTAATTGTTTGTCTCTAAATGAATCGTTTTATTGATCCGATTATAAAAATGAAAGGATAATAAGCACCCGCGAAGAGTCGTGCAACGAAACCCGAGAAATTGTATGTAATTATTGTGGCTTTCGGTAGCCAATAGCACGTTTCGAAAAAAGACAAGTTCAGGCAATTTATAAACGATTTCGACAAAATAATAGGGCCAAAAACAAGCTGCATAAAATTGCTCAAGGTTATAGGAAAGGTAATTGCGTAAGAACAACATCCGTGTGCCCATATACGAACCACATTCTTTTCGGTGGTAATTAAAGAGGGAGAAAGTTTTTGATTTTTGCAGCGTCTTATCTGAAAAACAAAACCGGAGAAAATATCAGATGATAAAATCTCGTGCGATTTTCAAGGCCTAGCTCCGCTCTCAATGCTTGTTTAATTGTTCCACGACAACAATGGTCGTGTTGATTTTTTCCATCTGATTTTTCCCTATTTGGGTTAATTGTGGAGGCGCTTAGAAAAGCGCTCTGAGTGACCTTTAGCATCTGGAAACGCCGAAATTTGGTTTCTCATCAAAACAAAACAAACAAGACCCCTCAAGGCATGGCACTTTAGAAAGTGAACGCGGCTCCAACACTAAAAAATTTCCTGACTATAATGCTCGTCACATCACTATTCTGGTGAAATTCACAGGTTATGAGTGAAAACGACATGTAATATGTGGGTGATTGGCCACAGGTTCAGGGAACAATAAATTGTTTTAATAGATGCGTGAAATACTGAATCACACTTTCGTTTGTGCATCACACGTGAAAATACTAGCAATTCCAGACAATGAACACATAAAAAGCTGGGACCGAGCTTTCCAAAAAGCTTTGTCTCGCAGTTTTTTTACAAGATATTTGTTTATTATTTTTTGTGAGAGAAATGGAATGTAATATGAGTTGTACCCTTCACTTCATTCTTTGTTATTTAAAATTAATAAAATCATGTTTTCCAAATAAATATAGAGAGTGAAGCATTAAAATTGCAAATAACAATGAAATCGATAGTAAAGATCGTTCCATTCTTATCGCGATAAGACATAAACTAGGTAAAGTATGGCTTAAGCTACGACTCACAGGTTTGTATAGCCAAATTTTCGAATTGGTGCCGGTAAGCCATATCTTTATTGCTCGGGTAAGGACCGTGCGGTTGAAGTGACAGGTTCAGGCATAGTTCAGCGCTTCTCAAACAGTTCTCTAATACTAGCGCAACAGTAATTGATATGGTGTAATAATAGCTAAAAATCATTGTATTTAAAAAGCAGAACATTTTTATTGTTTCCACAGCCTCCTACGACCCTACAACCATTTATAAACACCTTGTATTTATTTGTAACCATTTGCCATCAATCAACTACATTTTTGGGTACGCTGGAAAAATAAATGCGCTTTCACTATGCAAATATTTTTCTTACTAGCCACTGTTTATGTCTTTGTTCAACACACTTGTAGGACGTAAACATTTTGCTTTGTGGTCATAAAACTCATCTACCTATCCTAAAATCTCTCAACAAAAGACACCCTCTTTAGCTTCCAAACAGTGTGATTTGGTGTCAATTATCCGTCTTTGTTAAGAAAAATTTATGACTTAAACGATTTACAACTTATCGGCACCATTTCGAAAATTCGGCTGTATAAATTTGACTTTTGACAGTAACAAAAAAAATTGTTGTTAAAACCAAACTTAATTTAATGAGTCAGAATCAGAATTTTAATAATTCAGTTATTGAAGTGATACATTTGAGATTACTGAGCGCGCGTCCCGATAAATGTATTATTTTGTTAAGATCATATAACTCAATTTACACGAGTGCCTTTTACATAAATTTATGTAGATATCTATTTACCACAAAAGATTTGTTGAGCTTGCTATATCAAAATCAAAACGATAATGCTCCTTCTGTTGAAGTAAAAAAGAAATGTCTTTTCAAAAAGAAAATAGAAAAAAAATGTTAAAAACACAAAATGGTTTACTAGAAAATTTTACTAGAAAACGAGGATTTAAAATATTTAAATTGAAATACAGTAAAACAGCAACGGAAATGCTCACCGTAAAAAAGCTCATTTGTTGTTTAGCAAAATTTTTTTTTTAAATTATGTTATATTTACATAACATCACAATTATATGCAACTTACTACAGGCGCAAATAAAAAAAATATATTGAACATGGTACGAACAATGGTAAGATATTAAATCTGTCAAAAATAATAATAATAAAGAAGAAAAAGATTCATTATTTTACGTGCAGTAATGCAGTTTATATCGGTCATATAGAACGAAGAAATAAAACCAGAAAATTCGTAAACCTATAAGAGCAATAGAAAAATACAAAAATACTTACATTTCATCTGCTTTTGCTTTTTGCTTCTTATATTCTCTTTTCGCGTTATTCCTTTTTGTACTAATAATTTAATAATGTTTTTCTACTTCTATACTCTAATTATTGATTTATTAGGTGCAAATTACCTGTACTTTAATGCTGTTCATTATGATACAAATTTTTCATGAAGATACAAATTTTGACCAATGAGAACGATGTACTACAACAAGATTTAAATATTTGTCAGAGTGCCATAGACTCTTCACATTAGAAATTGTGATAAGCTGCAGTAGTTTTCAATTACAATCAACAGAAAATAAGTTCGTATGGAAGAAAGTGATTGTGAAATAAAAAAATTTGCGTTTCCAGAGATTGTAAACAAGCCCGAAGCATCACAAAGTCTTTGTTGCCGGCAAAAATTGCTAAAACCTATGAAAAATTTTACTTTCAATTCATGAATTACAGAGACGACAATAAGGTTAGCATTTATATACCGGACACTGCTTCTGTCGCAGTTCTGCGACAATATTGGTTGATGCTGGTGATGATATTACATCACTAAAACGCCACGGTGTATGGAAGTCTACTACAGTGGCCGACAGTAATATTGAAAAATTTAATCCAAAATAAAGTAAACATAAAGCAAATATTTTGAATTCGATTGAATATAATTAGATCAATAATTCATTAATAATTGCTTCATCAAAATCAACAACTACCTCTGCCAGGACTGCCAAGAATGCTAATAAGTTAATAACCACACTATTCAGAATACGACAATTCATGATAGAGATTAATTTGTTTACTTTGTGTTAAAATTGATTTTTTTGCATTTTGGTTTTGTTCTATTTCGTGAGTTCGAGCTTAATAAATATAGTAAATAATAAATTTTTATTTTTTTATGACTGGTCGTAGAAAAAATAGTGTATGCAATACGCATTTATGGGCTGATTTCAAGTTGAGATAATATCGGTAGTATCGCAAATTTTAATACTTTTCCATGGCAACAACCAATCACAACAACAAATTTTATTAATTTTCCATGGAAACGAAGATGATACCGGTATTATCTCAACTTGAAATCACCCCTTTAATGTATATAAGTACGCATTTAAATTGCTATCATTAAATGCTCGTTGCAGAAAATACTTTTCACATCTTCAATAAAGGTTATTCTCTAAATTTTTCTGGAGTCCTAAAAGTTTTTAAATCCTTTTTTAACCTTAAATGATCAACTAAATTTCGACGATTCACTAGTTTAATGTTTATTAGTTAATTAAATGATTGTTTATAATCTTGTCACTTTACTCTCTTCATTGATATTTATACATTTTAAATTATATTAATCAAAAGTCAAACTGATGTCAATTTTTAACATACTTTTTTAGACTACTAAAACGTATCATTTTTTTGTCAATTTTCTAATAACAACAATTTGTTTATTTATATTTTTTAGTATAAATAATAATATAATAAAAATAACGTTTTATTTTATTTTTATTATACATTTTTATTCTTTGATGTGTTTAATTCGTTTTTTATAAAAAAATGGTAAATTTCTATATTCTTGTATAATTTTCTTTTTTATATTATTATTCTGGCACTGGTGATGTGACGATAGTTTCCGAAAGCGCTTTCCTACTGTAATATAAAAATTTAGTTTTGATTAAACTTATGGGTTAATCTCTGAATATTATTTATATAAAAATCATCCCACTTCGAGAAAGAAAAGACGATTCCATCAAATCTAGGTATTGGTTATTTTAAATATTAAACTTTTTCAAGTTTTTAATACATATACGCTACCTAATCAGGTAAATATCACTTGGGATATCAAATAATATGTAAGCACACTATTATTATATTAGTGCTGTTTAAATTCGTTTTTCGTTTCTGTTTTAAAAATGTTTTGAAATTCAATTGTCTAATGATAAAATCGCAACGCACGCGACAAATTAAAGCTCTAAATTTAAAAATAGTCCAGACAAATGGTTAATTTTTAAACAAATTGGGTAAATTGTTTATCTCAAAAACTATCAACATTTGTACAAAAATACGAGTAATAAGTTTGGGTATTTAGCATATTTTCAACGAGGATATTTCTGCACGAACATTTAAATACACTTTGTATTTGTTTACTTTTTTTGTGAGAGAAATGAAATGTAATATGAGTTATACCCTTCACTTCATACTCTATTATTTCAAATTAATAAAACCATGTTTTCCAAATAAATAAAGAGAGTGAACCATTAAAATTACAAAAAGTTTGCAAATGACGCTGAAATTGATAGTAGGTGCAAAATTCCCCACATTAGCTACTTTCCTCTTAATTACCTAATCGGTTTTCAAAAACGTTACAATTTAATTAATCTGCGATAATTGCTTTAATTGCCTATCACTGAATCAAACCCAAGTTGCAAATTTATCTCTGCGATCAAAATGATGCGATCACGTGTTATCCAATTCGAAAAAATCCGGACTTCCGTTAATGTTTACCTGGAAAATGAAAGTCGTTTGACATCATCAGCTAATAATGATAGTCAATAAATTAAATTAGTTTTTTGGTAACCCAATTTGGGTAAAATCCGCACTTCTACTTTGTTGTTTTGTATTAGATTTGAACTAGTTTGCAAGAACTGAAAGCTTATTTTGATATATTGATCCTGACCTGGGTCAAGAGATTTTTTCAATGATAAACATTTCTATTGCATTTATTAAATGAATATGAGAGATTTCGAAAGTAGCTTTTGGCGTCTTGTTGCTTTTATGTAAACATATTCATGGGCGGTGCAAAATTTTCCAAGTGACCTCTTCAACATGTTTTTCCAGTAAAGTTTGCGTTGTAAAAAATTGGGTCTGTTGTGAATTTATAATTTGGAGAAATAAGTAATTTCCCCGACTAATGAGTGGTATTTGAACAATAATAAAATTTGAGGTTGTATGAGATCCCATGTTTTATTCTCACAATGGTTCATTATAAATTCGATCTTCATACCTAATTACAATTTATTCAATACATAATATTCATAAACGTCGACCTACAAAAGATTAAATTGTTTACGTTTTGTTTATTGTGTATATAAGTTAAGATTTAAGGTGTGCTTATCAGTGGCGTAGCTAAAAGTTAAGGGGATCCTGAAACAAAACTGCTTTAGGGCCCCTCCTATTTTTACCTAAAAATTATAAATAAATTTAATGTTAGACCGAGAGCTAAGACTGTTGTCTAAGAATTGTTGCTACTTTTCAAGCAAAAAAAAGCTGTTATACAGAAGATTAAAATCTCAATTCTTGTGTTTACAAACATTTTTTTTTTTGTAAAAATCCGTATTTAAGAAATATATTGCAAGTGTCTACAGTCTAAATTATTAGAAATAAATATATATTCTCGTAATATTTCTTATACAAAATTTAATTGTCTACAACTTTTTTAAATATTTTTATAAAGCGCTTGTCTGTTTGCGCAGCGTTTTCAAATGAATCCACCAATTTTAAATTTACATTTTTTGTAAAATTATGTATAACCATGTTTCTTGTTAATTTAAGAAATATGTACGTACTGATAGGTTTAGAAATTTTTAATTCTTGATCAATAATTTTAAAAAATATTTGCACTTGTTGCTGGTTCAAATTGCCTATTTTTCTCTAGTTTCTCTAAGGCATCAGAGGCCCCTAATGCTGGAAGGCTTTGAGCACTGCTCCTATTTACTCTAGCATATCTACGCCACTGGTGCTTATTTATTAGTCTGTTGTATTGAGTGGCTCCATCGAAAAAAAGGAACTTTGGTAGAAAACTCGAATCACGGCCAGTTGATCAAAAACAAACAGAAGTAATTTTGAGCGAAACCAAATAATTATTTGCCACATGATATGAACGATTTAATAGCTTGTCAACTGGAAGACAGTGTTAAAAAAGAAAGTTTGCAAAAATTTCTACAAAATTTTATAAATTTTAATCGATCTTTGCTTTCGTTTTATACAAAATCTGCGTGCTGGCATATTCGTAGCACACATTAATTAAAACACACGATGGCGTTTTCATTATGCAAAGAAAGTTTCGTTTAGCAGCAGCAATATAGATCGTATTTGTGCGCGTGGTGTGTAGAGAGAAGTCATCGCACAGTTCGAGAGAAGAAAGTATGTGAAAGTATGGCCTAGAACTTGCAGCTCCCTGTCTTGCTTATCCAATCATTATAATGTTACTGTCAAGGCCAAATGTCTAGGCCCACAAGGAAATCGTTGACGAACCGATGAATATTTTTATTATCGTTTTCACTGTCACTTTGGAAAAGAAATCAATAGAACAACAGCCACAACCACTTCAAAATAACAGAAGATAATAATGTTATTCTGATGTTTCATTCCCTTCAAAATCCACAATTTTGATATCTTTTTCAATATATTCTCACGTTATTGCTTTGCCAGTTGGTCCCATAAGAGATTTATGAAGTAAAATGCTTAACACAAGCATTTCAAAAACTCTTATCTCATTTATTGATAAAACTGTTCACCCTAACCGGATCTAAACCAAATTGTAGAAGTATTTGAACATTTTGTACAAAAAGGATGATTTCATTTGTTATTTTGTACTTTTACGGGATGTTTAAATTTTTAAATACTTGCAGTGCAAATAGTTCATTAGAGAAATTGCAGCAAATAAACTTAGGAACTGCAACCTGTTTCTTAAATCAAAATTAAAACAAATAAATACGAATTTCTTTGAAATTATAAACAATTGTTAATGACAAAATTAAGAAAAGGTTAGATTTATTACCTTAAAAATTGTTGTATTGAACAGGCTGTATAAAAGTTTTACATTAATCTATCAAGCGGCTTCATAATCTAAGATCAATTCTCTAGCGAATCTTATTATAAATATTTGCTTATTTGCCGCTTTACAAAAAATGAATCGTACTATGGTTACCGCTTACTGACTACCTCTCAGTCTCAGAAGTCAGTTTAAAAGACATTATTTCTCTAAAAAGTGACGTACCATAAAAAAGTCAAAGGCTTAAAGTGTTTTATCGGGCGATAACTAATGCAAAAAATTGTGTAAAGTATCCCTAAAGTTTCGGTTTAATTAAACACATTTTTTTGTTGCAAATTAGCACTAAGAAAGTTTCTTACAAAAAACTTGTTTGATATTGATTTTGATACTCTTGATATTTTTGATTTGCTAGCTCTCATATTTATCTAATACAAGAGCTATCTGATATAAGGGACCATTTGAAAGTATGGAGTAAAATTTTAACCTGACAAACAACTCTATAAATGACAAAACCCTGCAAAACAATTGTTTTATCTTGAGTGATAATAAAATTACAGGCTTTTAAAGTTGGGGATAATAACTAATTTTTTTGAAATATTTTGAAAACCGGTTAACCGATTACATATGTATTATAAAATTTGGTACGGAAACAAATTTCCATGTCGATAATAACAAAATTCTGCTAAATTTTCTCAATTTTTGATTGAGTACTTCCGTCATTCATTCTTAGTAATAATTCATTTTTTTCCGTAATTAACTCCATTTCTTATTACAAAAATGAATATTTTAGTAGATTTTAAATAAAAAAAAAAATAAAAACGCAAAATTTCCCTAAAACCCTCCGTTTTCGAGATATTTACGTTTAAAGTAATAGAACAAGGTTTAGTCTCCAAATTTGGCGCCCTCTAGCCTTTAAATGGTGCACCTGCTATAAAAATAAGTGGTGTCAAATTTTTTTGTTACACGTTATATAATAATTAGTTTTTAAATTATAATTTTGTTATCAGTTGAAATAAAACAAATTTTTTGCAGATTTTTATTACTTCTGGTGCTTTAATTTTGGTTAAAATATTGCTCCATACTTTCAAATTATCAGATATACTTTTATATTATGTAAAATTAAGTTTCTTGTTTGTCGATTTTTTTTAGGATTTTACCACACTATACTTAACATTAAAGAAGCAGTTCAGTTAACCTTTCAATTTTTTTTAATATCTAATCAAAAATATTAATTTCTTATTCGGCTAGAAAACCAAAGAATATTTTAATTTGAGTTTATGCTTAAGTGTTTTTGAAGTTTTTTTAAGAATTTTAAGTAGTAATAGTTCTCGTGGAAAAAATAACCAAAAATGCTTTATAATTAAAATATATAATTGTAATTAAAAAAACAAAGCCATTTTGTTTGAGAAGCGCTGATAAACTTTCAGATTTAGCGCTTTTAATTTTGACAACAAATAAAGCTATCCTAGATTTAAGCCAAGGTGGAAAGATTTCGAGAATTAACCAATTACAAATAAATATTTCAAATTTCTAATGTTATTGGTTACTTTCCTAATAAATTTAAATATACTGTACTTTTGAAGAAAGCTTTCGGTACTCAAAAAACGTTCTAACTTTAAAATAAAATAAAAAATAAAAATATTATTCGAAAAATCTCAAAATTGCTAACATTTGCAACTTTAATAGATAGCACCTTTCCGAAATTATGTCATGTATTAAGACTACATACAAATCCGCAAAAGATTTTTCAAAAAGCAAAGTAAATTTACTGTAATTATGGAAATGGTTCTACGATGTAAAAAAAATTGCATTTCTCTCTAACACAATGTTTAATATAACATTGCCGTTTAAATTAACTGTCAATATTTCCCCCGTCGTTCCATTTTCCAAGTAGGATATTTTTTTTTAAATAGGAGATTAATTAATAATACATAATTTAAAAAATTATAGTTTTTAAAAGCATTTTTTAAATAAAAAAAATAGTTTTGGTATTATGAACAAAACATCTTAGACAAACGTATAAAACAACTCAATCTTTTGGTAAAAATTTAAATGTAAATTTTAATAATTTGATGAAAAATAATGAATCGTGTGGTAAATTCCATTGTACTAGAAATACAAATACAAGACTGTTATGATCAGCATAGCTAGCTATCAGATAAAGATAAGGAATACATTAATTTATTTATATTTAATAAATTTACACTAACAAATATCTGTCTAATTTAGAATAAACTCATGTCACATTATAGTTACAGTTTACAGTCGCAAGAAAATAATTTTATTGCTCGTCAAATTGACGTTTTGACACTAATTGTAAGAGGATTGCTTAATTGTAAATTAATCTTTAAACAAAGAGCTGTCAGTTACTAATTCTTTTTACCACTGAGGACTTCTTAAAATATGTTTTTTAAAGCTCTTACAGTGCAAATGAATGTCATCCTGTTATTGTTTCTATCGGTACGACCTAACGGTTCAGAATTTTACTGCGCATACGCAACGACGTTTTAGCGGTCTCTTATTGCGCTTGCTCAGTTCAGTTCCAAACCGTACTGAACTGGTTCGAAAGGTAAAGCATTGTTGGAACAAATCTACTGAGAATTAAATCTAGGAGGTTATAATTTGCACCATAATAGTTTAAAAAAACATTTAGTTTTATAAATACGCAATAAAATTTAAATATATATATATATTTGTAACATTCTATTAACATTTTGACGATCAACATTTTTCTCTCGCTACTGTATATCAAAGAAAATTTTTTTTATGTTAGATTTATGATTGACATACGATGACTTTTATGGGAAAATTTCAAATTGAAAAACTACCGGTAGTATCGCAAATTTTATTAGGTATTTTTCTATAGCAACAACTAATCACAACACCGAATCTTTTAATTTTTCATGGAGACAATACTACCGATATTATCTCAACTTGAAATTAGCACAATAGTCATGATATGATCAATACCTTTAATAAATATTTCAAAATATTGTTTTGCAATGCCCTTCTAGTAGAGAATTTTGTTGAGTGAACACTTTGTTTATAAAAAAAATAGATAATGTTGATAAAATATGTGTACCTAATCAAATTTCAAAATCATTAAACGTTATTAAATTTAAAAAATAAAACAAAATTGTCCAATAATAAAAGCGAGTTTTTTGTAAAAACTAAACAAATTTTTTTTATTTAATAATTTGTGTTAAGTATAAAATTTTAATGTCACAAACTTGATTTTTTATTTTTTTTTAATTAAGTAAATCACATTTTAATCATTTAAACATCTTTATATTATTTTTTGTTAGGCAACAAACAATACATAAAATGTTTAGAATATTTTCGACTAAAGCGAAATTCGGTCTTACCTGAATTCGGTTGAAGTGAAAACTTTTAGCCCCGCCCCTTTGTCAGAAGTCAAATTTGTGACTTGTGTCAATTTTTCTTGTCAACCTCAAATTTTGTTTTTATTTGTTAATTTATAATTCAACAAATACAGAAACCACAAACAATGCAATAACCAAAGTACCTTCACAGTAAATCACCTTCTTATCAAAAAATCCACTTGACAATACTCAAATCGAATTATAATGTGTGAAAATGGTGCCGAATATGCTGACACGGTCGACCCTCGGGTCCACGTAGAATTAGAACGTTTAAATAACGCCACTGATGAAATAAACAAATTGGAAGTGGAACTAGACGAAGCTAGGAATAATTTCCGCCAATTATTATGTGATAGTACAGCTCGAGTGGACGCTCTTAGAGCCAAACTAGGGATGTGCGTTGAGAGGGCAAAGCCCTACTATGAAGCCAGGTTTTGTGCGAACGAAGCCCTCAAGCAGACGCAAATCGCAGCTATGAAATTCGAAAGGGCGAATAGTGCACACAGTGCAGCGAGGGAGATGGTGTATTTGGCAGAACAGGGATTAGGAGGACGCACTTTGGGTATAGAAATGGAACACAAGGGGGCTGTTTTAACGGTCTTTTGTAGATCCAGCATGGCAAGAAATGTTGAATCATGCCACGCAAAGAGTCAATGATGCTGAACGTGATCGAGGTATTGCAGGGACAGAGCATAGAATTGCTTGTATGAAACATGAAACAGCTAATGCTAAAGTGCAAAGCTTGCAAAAGGATCTTAAAAGGGCTATCGCTAAAAGCAGGTAGCTTTTGGTGTTTTTACAAAAAAATTTATTTATTTTATTTTTGGGGTTTTATTATTTTGCTTTATAGTTTATCCATTAGGAGATCCCTCATGACTATGAGTAATATTTTTGCACAACACGAATTAATGCTTTTGTAAGTATTATTTCTGCTTCTTTTATTTATTTTTAGTTTTTTAATATTTAATTAAACATTTTGTAATTGTTAATTATCTTTAAGGCCTTATTACGAGATGAAGGCGCACTTTAACCATCTCCTGGAACAGCAAAAATCCAAAGTCCAACACTACGAGTCTCAAGTAGCTTCAGCAAAACTCACTTATGCTGAAGCTCTCAGAAATTTAGAGCAAATTTCTGATGAGATTCACCAAACTAGAAGGAAAGCTTCTTTGTTGCCTCCTCCAAACAAGCAAAGAAGCCAAGATTCAAACGAATCATTTTTGGATGATGCTCAAGAATTTGTAGATGAATATAAGAGTCTTCCACAAACTTTGGGGGTCTCTGCTAGTCCAGTTATGTCCCGTCTGGAAGATGTAGAAGGTTATAAGAATATTAGACTAAATGGATCTCCTGTCTCTCCTATTGAAAATCCAAGTGTTGCCCAAAGTCATTCCAGTGAATGGACTGAAATTAATTTGGATTCTTCCAGTCCTGAAGATGATGTACCTTATAGAAAATTGCAGGGAGAAGATTTAGAAAAACCAAGATTGGTCAGACAGAAAACTCTGCCTAATCCACATATTGAAAATGAGTTTAGTTCAATTAAGAGTAAAATGAAATTAGATACGAATATTTCGAATTGGATTTCAAGGTCGTCAGCGAAGAACGAGGGAAATTCATTAAATTCAAGTAAGCAAGTAACTGAAGCAGAAATGTTTGTGTTTTTAAAGAAGAGAATTAAATGCCTTTGTAGAAATTTAAAAAGCAATTATTTTTGTAAATATTTATTAAAAATGAAATGAAAAACTTCTACTTAAAAATTTATTACAAATTACTTACAATTAGAAATGTGTATTTTAATACGTAATGGAATTCTTAAAATATACTGCTCGTTAAATAAACTACTATTTATAAAAAAAAACACAACAATAACCTGATGAATAAATAATTCAATCACACAATATATCGCCCACGATTATCGCTCACTATCGACTATTTGCCCCCGAGATTGCCGCCCTGTTAAACAGCTGAACTCAACTTGATTCATTCTACTGTTCGGCTTCGACTCATTAGCCGCCGCTCTCTACCTTGCTTATACAGAAGGTCTTTGAAAGACGTTCCCAATTCCCATAGAGCAACCGATGATACTTGAGAGTAAAATGATTAATTCTAACTAAAATTAGAAATTAAAATTTTTTTATAAATATCTTTGTAACACTTTATCGATTTTTATGAGATTTAGTACAGATGTTGAAGGGTTAAAAGTTATTAATAAAAAACGAAGTTTAATTTGTTTGCCTTCTAGCTCCTAAATTCTCTTATAAAAAATATTTTTTGTGCAGGTCGGCGCCAAAGTCTAGACAACATTTTGGGTCCAACGGGTGAAAAAGTAAAAGAAATATTTTCTCACGGCATGATGATGTTGAACATAAGTTCTCTTACTGAACGAAGAAACAGCGAACCTAAGCCCGGTTTAACTGAAGAAAAAGGAAAAAGCAGTGCCAAGAAAATTCCAAGTCCTTTGGAGAAAACTTTAACATATCTCACTGCAGAAGAGGATAATTCCGATACTGAAAGTCTCTCGAGGTATCTAATTTATACCAGATATTTTTAGTAGAGTAATAATTGATTAATGATATATTTTAGTGTTGATATGTTAAATGAGGAGCAGATCAGCTCACTGATGTTGGATAAAGAAATAGGAGCCGTCTGTGAACAGGTCTTAGGTACTCCGATCTCAGAAATCGTTTCATTGCCGCAATGCTCTTCTTCTAGTCATCCAAGCAAATAAACTAAGTACAATAGAAAAAAGATATTTATATTTTTTTGTATAAGTTATGTAGACATATCAATGGATTTTATTTTTTATTTCTAGTCATTTCGTTGCATTTTTCATGCTGCACATGGACTGTAAATGCAATAATACCTGCCTCTAGCTGCTACTATGATAATATAATTAACGCTTGTATCTGTAGTAGAACTAGTCGATGAGTTTTAAAGCAATATTATAAAAGTTTAAGATTGTTATCGAATTTTAACTGAGAATAAATAATTAAACTGAGTTTCTGTTTTTTATTTGCAATAAATAGTTGCAGCACAATGCAAATCGGGGGTTCAATGATGTTGGTGAAGTGGAAGGTTTAGGAAAAAAAAATTTTGGCATACAGCGAGATGATTGCTTCAGTGTAAGGTTGAATTACATCAAATGGCTAATGAAATTTAAGCATTTGGTGAAATCAGACAATTCGTAAAACGTCTAGCTATTTAATAAAACAATATTTTTGGCAATCTTTATAAATTGTCGCTACCAGTTTACTTTTATAAAATGTCGCATTACAGCTTCTGCTTTGAAGCTATAAAATGCTTTATGTTTCGTCAATTTTTAGAAAATGTGGCCTATTATTTATAATGTCTAACATGTCTCTTTACAAAAAGGCGATTATTGTTGCAATTTTTATAAAATTCTTCTTGAAAATTACATTTTTATAAATTGTCGTCTGCGGCTCTCAGTTTTTATAAAATGTTATTTACGGCTCCTGATTTTGATAAAAATGCTTTAAAATGTCTCTTGTTGGTTCCGATTAACATAAAATATTTTTTGTGACTGTTAATTTTTATAAAATGTGGCTTACATCTTATACATCTTCTAGTTTCTATTTTTATAAATTTTTGCCTGATGGCTGCAGCTTCTAGTTGTTATGACACTTGCGCCTTTAAAAAAAAGCGATGAAATAACTTTTAATGAGAAACAATTTTTACAAAATGTGATCGACAAACTCTAATATAATGGTTTCTTTTACATAAAGGCAATTTTTGATTTATGAAATACCCTTTGTAGCTTCTATTTTAATAAATTGTTGTCTGCGGCCTTTAGTTTTTATAAAATACTATTTATGGATCTCGATTTTGATAAAAAAGCCATAAAATGTTTTTTGTTGATACCGATTTTTATAAAAGGTCTTTTGTGGCAGTTAATTTTTATAAATTGTAGCTTACAATGTTTGTTTATAAATTATTTTTCTAGTTTCCATTGTTATAAATTTTCGCCTGTGGCTTCCAGTTTTAAAATGTGATTTATGTCTAATATAGTCCCATTATAAAGACAATTTTTGATTATAATCTTTATACAATAATCCTTGCAGTTTTCATATTTATAATGCACTTTCTAGTTTTTATGAAATGTCACTTACAACTGCTGGTTTTGATAAAACAAATAATAAATTTATTTCGATTTTAATTATATGACTTTTGTGACAACAAATAAATATAAAAAGTGGCCTTGAATGTCTAATATAGGTATCATTTTGTAAAAAAGCAATTTTTTATTGTAATTTTTATATTAAATACTTCTTGCAGTTTTTGTTTTTATATATTCTATTTTTATAAATTGTTGCCTTTGGCTTCCAATTTTTATAAAATCTCATTTATGTCTTTGATTAAACAATTTATAAAATGATATTTATAAATCCTATTGATTCCGAATTTTATAAAAATGCCTTATTTTTATAGAATAAGGCCGACAATTTCTAATATATTTTTTTACAAAAAGAAAATTTTTTATTCTAATTTTTATAAAATGTTTCTTGTAGTTTTTATCACGGCCGTCTAAATAAATTGACGTTTATATACGGCCTGGTCAAGCACAGTGGTCAAGACCTCGATTTGACACAACTTTTTAGTGAAAGATGTCGCTAGTTACCCGGCGAATTCCCGCCCTTATTTGAATTCAAACGTTTTTGTTCGGATGACACCTAACGTCATAATTTTCATAATATTGTTTATGATCTGTGTTTTTGATTCTTAATTTCTATTAAAATCCTTATTTGTTTAAATACTCATATTTTGTGGTTTTGTGGTTCTACGTTTCTTGTGTTCTTTGTTAAGTTATTATTGATTTATATAGACGTGTTTGATAATTTTTGTGTTTACGTTAATTCTTGGATTGTAATTCATACGTATTAGTTTCGTTCTTAGTTAATATAAATTTAATAAATATGCCGCGTAAGCACAGCCGTTGTGTTGTACCATCATGTCAAGAGATGATACCCGAATCACTACATGAATTTCCTAGTGATTTGCAGCTACAGAAAAAATGGTGTGACAATATATTTCTAGAAACTGGTTAAAAATTTGATTATTACATTTAATTATTATTACAATTTCTAATAATTTTTATGTAGCACAAGACGATATTGTCTTAACAGAAAAAGCAGTTGTTTGTAATGCTCATTTTGATAGAAACTTTTACAGTACAACTCTTTTAGGAACAAGATGTTTAAAGCAAAATGCAGTACCTTCAATTCTTTTGGTACTAATTGTTTTCTTTAAAAAAGTATTTTAAATCATTAAATTATTTTCTAGATTTCCTCTGAAGCCCCTCTAAAACATCCCCTGCTACTTCCACAATTCCACTTAAGGCTAAATATTTTTTAAAAAAACCAAAGTTTCAAAAATTTTATTTTAGTATGCAGACCTTCCTGACACTGAAATATCCCTTCTTTCATCCTATCCATCAAAAACCTTAACTCCAACTTTAAAACAAGTAAGTCATTATGGAATATTAAACACATCAAGTTAACAACTTTTAATTAAAATTGTCACCAACAAATAATAATCTTACTCACTATTTCTCTGAATAAACTTAAAGTACTATTTCTTTTTTTAAGAAAACTGATTCATCGTGCCAAATCGAAGTGATTACTAGAGAAAAGTCTTAAACAAACCATTACCAGACTCAAAATACAAGATCTTTTAAAGAATGAAAAACTACAAGATTTACAAGAAATTGTCGACAATTCTGAATATAAAACCATTCAAGCCATTAAAAAAGATACTCTCAAAAACAAAACGACATGCAATATTTATTTTAGACCAAATTCAAAATTATCATAAAAAAATCCCAAATAGGCCGAAATGACCATTCGGCAATGTATTATGTGGAGAGTTTGTCAAGTACTGCGGGAAGGAATTTTCTTGTGGCTCTTATATATATCTGCAAGACAGGGGCTCATTGCGATATCCTTCAAATGTATTTACCGTTCTGATAACCCAACTAATTAGTTCTACATTACAAATATTGCAATACATACCCGTCAGTTGCCAACCAAGAACAGCCATCACAAGCATTTTAAAGGACGCGTTAGTTTCATCGCAGTTTTTTGTTTGTAAAGAACATAAGTACCAAATTATAGACATTATTTTAGGAAAATTGTTGAAACCTGTTTTGTCCAACTTTAGTAATATGAAAACGGATACAGTAGCCTCTTCGTTCCTGAGCTTAACTTCAAGACCAATTTCCAGAAAAGTTTTAAAATTCTATACTTCTCCTATCTGTCTACATCACTTTTGAAAACATGTATGAACCACTAGTTTATATATTATTATTTCTTCTAACTGAATTTGCATATAATTTATTTTGCCAGCCTTTCTGGCTTCGGTTTCTTGCACTTCAAATATTTTAGGCTCTATCCAGGTTCAAAATATTAAGTCTGGCAATTCAACGAAGAAACGCTGTCAATGTGCTTGGGACGGCCAATAAAGGACTTAGTTTTGAGAATTGTTTTAAATGTTATGTTAATTTGTATTAAATATTTTGTCTAAATTTTAAAAAATAAAGTTTTTCTTTGATTTACTACATTCATTTTTGTAAATTACGTTACAGCGGGTTACTTACATCTCAGATATTGTCCCGACATAATAGATAACTATTCTATTTTTGCATTTATTTATTAGGTATAATAAAATAAGATAAATTTTTAGTAATGTCCTACAACATTGTCCTACAAATAGTTTGTTGCAGATTTTTAGGTTACGTGACAGCTAAATGTCAAAAATATAAAAAAATGTTTGAATTCAAATAAGGGCGGGAATTCGCCGGGTAACTAGCGACATCTTTCACATTAAAAAGTTTTGTCAAATCGAGATCTTGACCAGGCCGTATATAAACGTCAATTTATTTAGACGGCCGTGGTTTTTATTTTATGAATTGTCTGTGGCCCTCAGTTATGACAAAATGCTAACTACGGCTGCTGGTTTTGATAAAACAAGCTAAAAAATGCCTTCTATTGGTTCCGAATTTTATAAAATGCTTAAAATGTTTTTTGTGACAACCTATTTTTATGAAATATAGCCGACAATTTCTAATATAATACTGTTTAAAAAAGGCATTTTTTGATTGTAATTTATATAAAATGGCTCTTGCAGTTTTTATTTTATATATTGCTTGTGGCTCCCAGTTTTGATAAAATGTAACTAAATATGGCTACAGATTTTCATCAAACGAGCTAGAAGGTATCTCCAGTTGATTCCGACTTCAAATCAAAGGGCTTTTGTTATTTAATAAAATGCCGTTTTACGTAGCCTATAATTTCTAGTATTGTTTTTTTATATAAAATTGTTATTTTTGATTGTAATTTTTATAAAATGTCTCACAGTTAAAAAGGCATTTTTTTATTGTATTTTTTATTTAGAAATTTTATTTAATTGTAAAATGTTTCTTGCAATTTTTAGTTTTATTTTCATATTGTCACTTGTGGCTTCCAGTTTTTATAAAATGTTACTAATGGTTTCTGGTTTTGACAGCAACGCTATAAAATGTTTCCTATTGATTCCGATTTTTTTTTAAATAAAAATAAAATTGTTTTTGTGACCACCAAGCTTTTTCTACAAAAAAGAAAATTTTACTATGATTTACAGCTTCTCGTGCAAGTGTAAAAATATGTTTTGTCCTAATTTTTATAGAATATGTGGCCTATAATACCTATGTAATATTATTTTTAAACAAGCATATTTTTGATCGTAATTTTTATAAATTGTCTCTTGTAGTTTTTATTTTTACAATCTGTCATCTGCGGCTTTTAGTCTTTTATGAAATGGTATTTTTATAATAAACAATTTTTATAAACTATGAGCTACAATATTTAATATTTTTACAAAAAGGCATTTTTTGATATATAAAATGCCTCCTGTAGCTCTAATTTTTATAAATTGTCGCCAGCAGTTCTCAATTTTTACAAAATGTAACTTACAGCTTCTGGTTTTGATAAAAAAGCCATAAAATGTCTCGTGTTGTTTTCGATTGTTATAAAATGCCTTGTGTGACAACCACTTTTTATAAAATATGGCCTACAATGTCAAATGTATAGTTTTTTCTGTTTCCATAAATATAATATATAAATAAGTATCCAGGGAAAGAAAGGAATTAAGAAATAGGATAACACAACCCTTTTTATCACTGTTGAATTAAATAATACTATGTAAAAATACGAGTATTTTTAATAAATTGATTTTTGAATTATTTTCAGTAAATAATTTAAATATAATGTAAACATTTCCTGTTAGATTTTCTTGATGTATAGAATATAAAACATAAAAATGTTTTATAAAAAATAAATAAAAATAAAATAATGCGTATGAACTTACCAGACATTTTATACAATGGCTGCTTTTTTCTAGTGATTGCGACTAATGTAGTTATTAGGGTGGGCCAAAAAAAATCAACTATTTTTTTTTAACTTCCGACACTGAAAAATTGATTCCTAGGCACTTTTAAAAAATGCTTTTTCAAGATGAGCTCTTAATTTTAATAGGAAAGACTCCCTCATCGCAGTTTTCCATTTTTTTTTCAGTTCCATATGGCAAAATCCATATCGTACAGAAAAAAATTATTTACATTTTTTGTAGGAATACTCTAAAAAAGGTACCTTACAATTTTTTTATAACTCTTACCGTTTAGAAGATATCAGAGGTCATAATTTGAAGAATTTAGCAAAAATAGCTTTTTCACTTCTAAATTTTATAACTTGTGTATAAATAAATATTTTTAAGTGTACAACATACGATTTTGTAGGAAATTAAACGCTCTACAAAAAAAGTCATTTGTGGTTAACCGATTACTTCAATCATTTAAAAAAAATAGGGATTTAGTATCAAATTTTGATTTTTAAAATGCGAATACCTTCTAAATGATTAGATTAATCAATTAACTACGAGAGACCTTTTTTATAGAGCGGTTAATTTCCTACAAGGCTGTATGTTGCGCATTTTATAATATTTATTTATCTCTGAGTTATAAAATTTAGAATTAGAAAAGAAATTCTTGTTAAATTCTTTAAACTTTGACCTCCGACATCTTCTAAATGGTACAAGATATAAAAAAATTGTAAGATAACTTTTTGTAGAGCGTTTAATTTCCTACAAAAAATGTAAATGCAAATTTTCTGTACAATTAAGCAATAACGAGATACGGATTTTACCATATGGAACTGGAAAAAAAAATGGGAAACTGCGATGAGGGAGTCTTTCCTATTAAAATTAAGAGCTCATCTTAAAAAAGCATTGTTTAAACGTGCCTAGGAATCAATTTTTCAGTGTCGGAAGTTAAAAAAAAATCGATTTTTTTGGCCCACCCTAGTAGATATACATAGGTATGTAATTTAAGTATACTATACGACAAAGTATTAAAGTATTAAATTTGTATCTATCTAAAATAGCATATAGCCACAAATGCATATTTAAACCAGTGTTTAACAGTATTTAAGGGATTTTACTTCAAGTTGTGTATTAATTAGAATAATTAGATTTGTATCTACTGCCGTATATTGTTACAACCAACAGTAATTGTTGCTAAGAAGTAAGAAGTGACCATATTTACACTTTGTATAATAATTAACAATTTCCTGCTTAAATTTATGCCGACATTTATTAATATTACTACCTGCAATTAATAAGAATAGAAAATAACAGTTTTATTGATTTATTGAAATATAAGAGAGCTACAAGTGATATTTGAAATTGCTGTTGGGTCTTTTAATAAAAATTTTTGGTCAGAGTGTAGTGTTTGTTAACATTTCGCAAATGTGGAACTTGGGAAATGTTAATAAAGTCGCGTCCGCCCCTCCCAAGCGCAATCCATGTCTGTTAATTCTGTGTTGATAGTCAGTGTGGCAGCACCTTTAGCAACCTGTTTTCGAGGTGGGTGTTTTTTAGTTGTTGCGCGTTAACCATGGCAGATAGGTTGTATGCTAAATTGTTCAGTTAAGTTTAGTTCTTAGTGTACAATCAACTAATCAACTCAACAAGTAAGTACAATAGATTTACTCATATAAATAGACACTTGTTAATATTACAGTTACAATTTATAAAATTGAACTCGATTAGAGATTCGTGCGGGTGAATGTTCTTTTATATGTCGATTGTTCAAAAATTTTCAAAAAAAAAAACAGTGAAAATATTTGTTTTCCTTTCTATCGGACTTTTCAGTCACGTTTATTGCTTTGTACCAGATAGAAAGGTTCCGAAGTGTGACCTACAAGCAAGAAAATCACAAAATTAGTTTTTTGCGTGAGTACAGAATTTTATCTTTTGGGCCACTTTCACCCGCTTTACCCTAAGTACACTGGAAAAGGTTTTTCATTTATTATAAATTTAACAATCTAATATTTGCACTACTTTCACTTAACAATATTTAGAAAATTTGTCACGTTTTGAATTTGATTTGGCAAGCTCCGGGACCAAAAACAATCCGGTACCAGTTATGCTCTGGTACGGTAAGCACGTGCATTCCGGAATTATGTTTCTAATTGGAGACAAAAGTTGTGGATTAGTTTGATAGCCTTGATCGCTCAATGACGATTGAAACATGTGCGATATAGAGAGAAGTTACTTGTCTTTGGGCAAGGAATTTTTGCAAATATTACGCAATTAAAGCTTTCACGATTTGTTTTCAAAAACAATGAGACAAGAGGTGTACGGGGCGTGTCCTAAACACGACTCCAGGAAAACGGAATTTATAAGATTAAGTAATAAATTAACGTTACCTAATTATTATCGAACCTCATCAAGAATTAATAATTAAAAACCATAACTTCATTAATATTAATACGTATGAATTTTTAGACGTCTTTTTTTAAGAAAAAAAATTACAGGATTTATCGGGTTTGGAAACAGATATACGGTTTCGATTCAAGGTGATTAAAAAAACTGATTTAACAATAAAGATACCGACTTGTGTTGCAGCTTTATTTATTTATTTACTTAACTGACTGGAAATGTACCAATAAAATTCTTTTGGAAGGGGAAGCGGTTAGATTTGATTGTCAACAAAAATGTTTAGTCATGGAGAAATTTAAACTTTTCATTTGTTATCCTGTCACCCATTTTCTTTTTTATAATCGATACCGCAAATTGGATAACTCTATCTTCAGGTTTGCAGATACCATACAATTATTAAAATGCTAGAAGTGCAAAACCTACTTTTATAGTTTTTCGATAAAAGACGAAAATTTGCTATTATATTGGCATACACTGAAACAAAAGATATATCTAGTTTGTTTATTGCTTTACCTTTAGTTTATGACGTGTTCGTTACCAGGGAGCGCACCCAAAGGTGGGGCTTTGGGGTTGAAGGAACTGATAAGAAGTATTAGGTATCTAAATTTATTATATTTGGAGAAATAGGGTTTTTAGTACTTTTATTAGTTAAATGCTGCTACCGGTTTCGCCTTATTTCCTTATGTCCTGACAACAGTCTTGAATAAAATAAAATGTTACAAAATACAACATACACTAAAATATTTTATTTCATGTAGAATTTGAAAAAGCGCCTGAAGATGTCAATAAGGCGAAACCAGTAGTAGCATTTAACTAATAAAAGTGTAAAAAAACAAGTACAGTAGTACCAAAAAAACCCTATTTTTCCAAATATAAGAAATTTTACACTAACAGGGAATCAACACCATCATAAATCTATACTATGTTTTCAGATTTCAAAATTAGTAAAATGACAGTTTCTTTCGTATTATTTAATTTGAAAATGAGTTAAACACATTTTTGGGTTGTAAAATTAGTAAAATATCGGCTACTATCTTAGACCATTCACGAAACCGCTTCGCTGTAATGGACTGCCAATCTCCTAACCTTCCTGTGTTACACGCCAACATGCAAGTGACAGAAATATATATTTTGTTTCTTTCTTTTCAACACCGCGCGCCGGTGTACGCAGTTGTCAAATTTATTTTGCTTCTAAGTTGGGGATTAAAAAAATCAAACAGCCAATTTTAAATAGAAACATTATGTAACATTTGCAAAATTTTTAAAGCTGATACAACCTATTTTATTCTGCAGACCTATATATTATTTTCTTATACTAAATTCAATTTTAAAAACGTGATATGGCAACGTTACGCAGCAAAAACTTGAAATCGTTCCGCCACAGTAAAGGACCAAGATATACTTTTGTCCTTTAGATCTTTTCGTGCGTTTCTAAACCGTATTAGCAGTCCATTACAGCGAAGCGGTTTCGTGAATGGTCTAAGTCTAAGGCTACTATACAATTACTAAAACAGTGTAACCCTTGATTATTTTAAAAATTGGGACAAAATCATCGTGTCTATCATCTAAAATTAGCAATACCTTCCCAGGCTTCAAAATTATAAAACGTTTGTGTTCGCCTTACAGTATTGAAAAAAAATGTTGCTTTTTATTTATTAATTTCAAAATTTGTAAAAAATATTTTTCTCGGCTTCTAAAAACTAGGAAACTGTGGTTTTCGGCTTCCAAAATCGAAGAAATTAAATTTGTTTTTTATTTATTAATTTAAAAATTAGTAAAAATATTATATTTGGCTTTTAAAATTAATAAAATTACGTCCTCAGATTTTAAAATTAATTGACGATTGCATCTGGCTTTAAATATTGACAAAAATGGCGTTTTTGAGTTTACTAATTTAGAAATTATTAAAAAAAATTGGAGGTTCCAACTTTTCCACAAATTTAATTTTATTGTCTCTTTCAGATACTATAATAATTAATTAGAGCTCCCACTTCAAAATTAACAAGTACAATGTTTTTTGTCCCTTCTGGATAATTTAAAAATTAGTAAAAAATATTTGTTTCGGCGTCTAAAATTAATAAAACAATGTATCTTTTGTCTTTATGAATTGATTAAAAAATTGAAGAAATACCGTGTCTAGTTATTAAAATTGTTTCCGGCTTACAAAATCAGTAAAATGTTGTCTTTGAGTTACAACTTTTGTCTTTACAAATGGGAAAATTAGTAAAAAATATTGGCTTCAACTTACAAAGTTGAATATCCTCTCTGACTGCTAATATTGGAAAAAATGTCATTTTTGGATTTATTAATTTAAATATTTGTAAAAAAGTGTTAAGATAATCAGTAAATTATAATTATAGAAAAAGTTTGGTGTTAGTGGGTGTTTTACGTTTTATTTTTCATTTAAACACACCAAGAAGTCAAGAAGATCTAACAAGAAGATTAGTAAATTAGAGTCTTTGACTTCTAAAACTAAAAAATATTGCTTTTTTATTTATTGATTTAAAAATTAGAAAAAATATTTTTTTCGGCTTCAAAAAATTAGTAAAATGTCAGCTTTAGTTTCTAGAATAAAAGAACGTCACTTGATTGATTTAAAAATTAGTAAAGTTGGTTTTCTGGACTTAAAACAAAATATTATTTGTATATTTATTAATTTAAAAATTAGTAAAAATAACTTCTGACTTCTAAAATTAAAAAAAAAGCAGCTTGGGCCTTCAAAAAAGTAAAAAAAAACGTTTTTGTATTTTTCTTACTTTAAAAATTTGTAATAAAGTATTACTTCTAACTTACAAAGTTAGTAAAATTGTATTTGCTTGTAAAATTACAATAAAAATGTCGCCTTTTACTTTATTCACTTAAAAATTGATAAAAACTATTACTTTCCCAGATTTTAAAATTAGTAAACTGTCGCCTCTGGCTTCTAATATGGGAACAGAATGAAACGGCATACGAGTAATGACGTTATGACATCTCTAGAAACGTCAGAAAAGACACTGCCTTTATATCGATTTTTTCAAAGTTTTTGCTAAATTGACCGGAATTTTGAGTCTTCTTTTGATTTAAAGAACCAACAATGCAAAATAAAGTAAAACGTATATATCATGGGCGTAATAGTCACTAATGGTCTTCGAGAACGTAAAGGCCCTCTTACGTTGGGCTGTAAACATTCCCTCTTACCATAATGTTCATCATTATGCCCTTAATACATAAACAACTATTTCTCAGTGCGCCACTGTTTGTCATTATGTTGTCTTACTGTGACTAATTTTTTGTAAAATTTAAAGACAAATTAGGTCAGTCATCAACGCACTAAATCTTTTGCTTCAGTTGTGGATGGGTAGGATTTTACTGGTTATAATAATGTCTTTGATTGCGGGCTATTATTTGCCTGATTTACAATTTAAGTCATTTGACCTTAGATGGGTGGGTGGAGTTACGTTTAATTGTATGGAAAATTTGAGTTAATCAATGGTTCGGTATTTTATCAAAAAAGTTCGTGTGGTAATTTAAACAAAGAATCGTGAGTCGACTGAAAATTCACTTAAAATTTAATTGTATTTATCGTTCTGACAATACGCATTTATTGTCTCTAATGGATTAACTACCTTTTTGTTGTTGTTGGAGTAAATTGGTTATTACTTCTTTAGGATATAATTTATTGCGAGCACTGATTTGTTTGCGTTTCACTAATCGAAAAGAAAAGCGAAACAATCACTTTCTTTCTAGCAGAAAAATCGCAGTTTTGCTATTTTTACCCAAAAACCCACTTTTAGATAAGAAATTTTTTTGTAGTCGCAATTTTTAATTTGTTGTCAATAAGATTTGTATTTTGTTTTATAACTAATTTTAAATATTGACGTTGTGGGGCTGATGAAACTGGTTCCCAAAATAAAAATTGGGAGAAGTGTATTTAAACATTTTTTTTTCGGTTATCTACACCCCAATTGTGACGAAAAGAATTCCATAACTAAACTTTTTGTCTTTGATATTTATTTAAGCTGAATACCTAGGAATTTGTTGTGAATGTGATCGCCATTTTAAATTACTCATGAAACGGTGGAATGTTTATGGTGTAGTTACATTTTTAATAAACCCTTGCGTATCTAATTTTTCTCACAGGTGGGTTTATTATGGATTATTGTAATTCAGAGTTTCATTGTGTGGAACACAGATTAACATTCCATGCTAGTCATAAAAATTGATTGCAAATTCTAATTATAACTCTTTTCACTGCAACTTAATAATTTAATTAAAACGCCTCTTTAGTTCTCCCGAAATTGTAGCAAACCTTTCAAATTATTTTGAAATGCAATTATCACGTTTCTAATCAAATGTAATTTTAATTAACAGCTGTTTTACATTCTGGTTTTAAATTAAATTTGATAACGAACTTCTATTCAAAAAATTCATCCTTAAACAGTTACATGGTCATTCAAAAATGCCGGAATTGTATGTCTAACAAGTTTTTTTTCATCGTTTTGGAATAAATAAAGACGTGAAAAGAAAACTCTAATTCCCTAATGGATTTTATTTTTAGCACCTGCAATAACATTTAGGAAATTGCGACTTTCATATTACACCAATTACAAATATCCGTTTTATATCGTTACATTCCATGCGAATTGAATGGGAAAGTTCAAAACCTGACTTTTCTTACTAAATTAGCGATTTCAAACAGCTGATATTTGACAATTGTTGACAATTAGCTGATCTGAAAGACATACTGGTCTAAAAAGTGAACAGAGTATGACGTTTAGTAATTCTTGATGACAGCTTACCAAATGTCGGCTCATGTTTCTCATATTTTTGATTTGAGACATTGTTCTTGTATTTTTTTAAATTTTTCTCTGCATTTGGGGAAAAAACCAAGCCCAATTTTTTTCAGATGCAAAGGTTTGTGATAGTTTATTAGAAAGGACTTAAAACAAGTTTATATTCCGATAATTTTGGAAAAGCAAAAAATGCAAAGAATGTTTTTATTTTCGTTTTAATTGTTTTTTCATTGTTTTCTTATAGAACAATAAACTAAAACCAACTCGGTTTTGAATTTTGAAGTTATTTGTTCTTTTTTACTATCGCGCTTACCACAGGTATTGCCAAAATGCATAGTAGGGTGTATAGTAGATCATATTTAATTTTAAACGTTTTTTAAGCACAATAGATAACATTGTGTTTGAAAAAAAAAACGTTGGGGCTTATCTGAGCAGAAAAATTTAAAAAGGACAAAGAACAATGTGCCATTTTGAAAACATATATTTTTTTGATTCAATTGATCTCATTTGATTATAGAATTTATTCCAATTAAAATACTCAATTGTATATAGTTCAGGACGTTTTCATTTAGCTTCTTCGATCTTCGCTGCTTTTCATCCAGTTCAATACAGTAACTCTTTTTAAATATGCCTCCACTTCTTCTAACCAGGTTTTTTTGGATGTACTTTTTCTTTTCTTGCCTTTTTTATGTTTTTTTTTTTTCATTTGTCTTATGTGTAGAAACCTCCGTGCTATCTTTCTGTGCCTGAGTTCTGACTTTCTAGATACACGGGTACTCATAATTTTCTGTTATTTCTCTATTTCTTCGCTTTCTCTAAGAACATTCCTCATCTTTCACATCTCCATATGCTTTGCATAGAACCTTTTTTTATCCATCTTTTTAGCAGTTCTGTTGTTTTTTTGTTCAACAACCATGTCTTACAAGCATACCTACAGGCTTTCTCTTGAAATAAATTTGCTTTTTAATATTTTGATCATAGATCTTACAATCTAACAGGCTCTCGCAAAGCTTTTTACTGTTTTTGTTTTTTCTTTATTTATGCTTGTTAGTGTTATTCCTACGTATTTAAAACTTTTCCAGATTGACACTACTGCTCACTTCTTATAGTCGATCTAGCGAAATAGTAGAGTGACTAAAGCAATAAAGTCATAACCATTGTTAACTTAACAAAGAGTGGTACGCAAGTTTGGTTGCACAGATGACGGGCTCGTTAAACCTACCTGCCTTTAGGTCTTGGAATTTCAGAAAAGCAACACAATCGGGTGACAGAATAGTTTACAACGGGCTCATCTATCATTCCTGCAGCTTAACTCGAGTACCGCTCTTTGTTAAGTTGACAATGGTTATGACTTTATTGCTTTAGTCACTCTACTATTTCATTAGATCCAGTATATGAAATATATTGTTTTTTTATTTATTGCTACATTTTTATTGTTTTTGAACTCTTTCATCTCCTTTTGATTATGTTATCAACCGCTGCATAGGCAATTTACTTATGCAATCGACATAGTAGATTATCCATTTCGTGTTTACTCCATTATCCTTCAATAGATTTTCAAGTACTATTAAACAAGGTTGTCTTCCACGTCTTAAACCTCTGTTCACTGTGAAGCTCTGTTGTTCTTTTCTGTACTATCCTTTGCTCTTATTAGATCCTTATTAAGTCACTTGAAGTAATCTTTTTAACTTCTCTGGTAATCGCAGCTTTTCTAGTTTAAACCCACCAAATGTTGGGAGTTTTATTAATTGGTCGGTGCGATAGTTTGATCAATTTGTCTTGCTATTTCTAATTTCTTATTTATTTTTTTTGATTGTGGTTCAATCTAATTACTTTTCTTCTCAGATCTGCTAGAACTTTTATTTAAATTTTTTTAACTTTCTGGAACGTTTTTGATTTTGTTCATGTTTGTTTTCTATTCTTTATGTAGGCGTTTTTCTTGTTCTTCGTTTATTTCCAAGTTGTCATTTTTCAAGTTCTTTTGGATGCAATTACATATTTTGTCATATAGCGCCATCCACGTCATATCTTTTTTATCAAAATGTTTACAAAGTTACAATCTTTATTTCTTGTTTGCTTTTTCTTTTCTGACTTAGGACATCTTTACTCACGTATTCAGTATATCTTTTCTATCAAACTGTTTACAAAGTTACAACCTTCATTTTCTGTTTGCCTTTGTCTTGTAACTCAGGACATCTTCTTTTCCTACTTGAACGTTTTAAGCTCCTAGAATAATAATTTTAACATGTTGTACTTCGGAAAGTCGCTAATTTTTCAACAGAGAGTGCTAATAAAAAGACATTTTTCTGTATTTTTCTTCAAGCGGGCGTATCACTTTTATTCAGAAGTAGCTTTGAAGTTTACACAGCTTTTGCGCATCTGTTAATTAACAAAAAAATATTTCTACTAGCAGTTTTCGCCATCGTTATTGAGTAACACAAAACCTTCCTATGTTGCTATATCTTTTTTTATAGTTTTGTTTTTTGTAGAGATAACACGGCTATTTCATACCTTTTAGAAATTTTGTTACCAATTTAAAGAGGGCTTCTAATTCATTTTATTTATACATTCCAAGTTGCTATTCTAATGATATTTTTTAGTTGTTTATGCGGATTCTCTTGTCTTTTTGTGCTTGTGTTTAGTATTTACTAAGAATTTTTTACATGCAACGAAAGAGAGATTTCAAAAAACAGTGAAAGGTAAAGCCAAAGCCAGACAAGTGATAAGGATTAACGAAGTCGCATTATCATCTAGTTCAGAGTCGTAAATTCGTGAAAATCGCCGAAAATGTTGAGAAAGTAAGAAAAACGGTGCCACCAAACTTCGTTTCCTTTCCTTTGTGCTAGAAACATTTCGTGGTTTGTGCTTTTCTTTGGATTTTTGTGGTTTGGTGACCGTTTTTCAATTCAGGCCGCATATTTCGTATTTTCAATAAGTATGAAAGTCGCAGCATGTAAACGGTCATTTACCTTGTAAATTATACAAATTTATTCGTTTCAATGCCAGTGCAGATGAAGCCCACGTCAAATCCTGACCAAAAATTGTCAACTCACTAGTGGTACCCGCATATTATTCTTCAAGGTTTTCTTAATCGCTTGGTTAATTCCGGAAACTGCATAAATTGACACAGAATTACACAGAATTACACCTGACTCAAGCAACATTGTTTTAAGCTTCCGTTAGTGTAATTCTATTGTGTCTCTCATATGATAGATAAAGTGTGTTCACACTTGAACTGATGTCTACTAAAGGAGTCAAATCAGGCGACAAAGAACCGTTGGATTGATGACCGTTCCAAGTCTAGTCTTTGGTTGATTGCAGGCAGGGCCGTGGTTAGAGGATCGTTGGCGTCGAGGACGAAATTTTTATTTTTCGTCTCTTCAAAATGCCGTAAAAGTACTGTAAAATCAGTGAAGTGGTCTATAATTTGTACTATTCAGTTGGTGTCTCTGTTTGACAATTTTTCAAATAAAATGGGCGCGATTTTCTAAAAATAGATTTTTTTGCATTCGGATAAAAGAATTTATTAATTTGGAGATGTAATTTATCTAATTTTAAAATACAAAGGCAATATTTCTAATAAGTTTTTGAATCAATCAACACAAAAGCAACATTTTTTGTAATTTGAAAAGCCGTAGGCAATCTTTTACTAATTTTTGAAACATTTTCTAATTTTGAAATCCGAAGGCGATATTTTAACAACCTTCGAGATGATGAAGACGATATATTCTCTAATTTTGCTACAGTTTATCTAGTTTTGGGAGCTAGAGGCGAAATTTTGTATCACTTTTATCAGTTTTTAAATTAATAACAACAAAGGCGGTGTTTTCTTATCTTACAACTGTAAACATCCAAGACAATTTTGGAAACGGGGCAATAATGAACATTTTATCAATTTTGAAATTTGGAAACAATTTTATTTATTTTGGAAACCGGAGGCAGTAATTATCAATTTTTAAATAAATAAAGACAACGGCAACATTTTTTGGTAAACTGGAACCCGAAGGCGAAATATCTTGTAATTTTAAAAGCAGAAAACGATATTTTGGCAACCTTGGAGTTGATGTAGACGACTTTTTTCTAATTTTGGGAAGCAGTGTCGACATTAATTATTATCCGTTTTTAAATTAATATCCATTCATTCCAATTTTAAAAACCCGAGATAATTTTAAAATTTGAGACAACTATTTTAAAACAATTTTGGAATTCGAGACGTAATTTTACAAGTTTTAGAAGCACTTTAGGGGGCAATATTTCTATCAAAAAGGCAAAATATTTTTTGTAAACTGTAAACCGTGAAAAACCTAGTTTTTAAAAATGGTGGCAACATTTTACTATTCTGAAAGCCGGAGGTTATAGTTGAACACCTTTGGAGCTACAATTTTTCTAATGTTGTGATTTGGAGGCGAAATTTCGTCTCACTCTTATTAGTTTTTAAATTAATAACAACAAAGGTGATGTTTTCTCATCTTACAACTGTAAACACCTAAGATCATTTTAGAAGCACGGGGCAATAATGAGCATTTTACTAATTTTGAAATGCGGAGTCGTAATTTTACTAATTTTGGAAATTGGAGGCAGTAATTATCAATTTTTAAATCGAAGACAACGACAACAATTTTTGGTAAACTGGAACTTGAAGGCAAAATAACTTGTTAATTTTGGAAACAGAAAACGATATTTTGTCAATTTTGGAGTAGATAAAGGCTTTTTTTTGCAATTTTGGGAGTCGGAGACGGCATTTACAACAATAAATATTTTAACACATATTTATATATTTTTATTAAGCATTTATTATCAATTTTTAAATCACAAAAGGTAAACGTAACATTATTTTTCCGTATTTTGGAAAACTGGAGGCAACATTTTACTAATTTTCGAAGCCAAAGATAGGCATCTTAGCGATTTTAAATGCCGGAGGCAATTTTTTAACTTTGGAGCTGATGAAGGCGACATTTTTTTCCGATTTTGTGTACGACACTGGTTGGAGTAATTCGTATTTTTAAACTTTAATGCCAGTGTTTTGATCGATTGGTTCGTGACAATGTGTGCGGCCTTTAAATCGAACTCTATTTCTTCGATTGATGGCCGGGCATGAACTCGGTGTCTTCTGTCATTGAAGGAAACTTGTCTGTAATTACAGTAATGGCGACCGTAATTGTTGCCTTGCAATGATAATTCGAGCATGTTTTACTTTCTTTTGTATTGCCGGTGATACAAAAGAAGTAAGAGTTGGATACGAGGATACGACACGAAAACAATCATTAGGAACATTGGGATATAATTAGATTAATGCAGTCGCTCTTGGTCACTATCAATTCTTTATTTTGAGTAATTGTTAAATACTGGTGAAACTATTAGAAAGCAAATCTTAATACTTTCGTTAAACTTTTCAACTAAGATCTGTAAAAATATCAAACATATCGTCTCGTAAATTATTATTAATTTGTTTTTATCGCGGAGGATTTATTAATTAAAGTGGTTGTAATTATTTTTTTCCATTATGACTAACCTACTTTAGCATTGTTCTACACTTTTAATTGCATACAAGTTTCTCAGGATTATGTTAAATTATGTTTCCAGTCGGATTTGGGTTAAAAAAATGTGGGCCATGAGACTCGAAAAAACTGTATTTTCGCAGATGAGTTTAAAATGTTTACATTTTGATGAAAGTGAAATTTGATTGCTTAATATTTGTGAAATAACATTTTGCATTTTAGTGTGTCAAACATCAGTAGAAAATTTTGGTACTACTTATACCATTTCCTTTCATCTTTTGTCCAAGATAAATGAGAATCAAGTGTAGGCGGATATTAAACAGATATGAAAACATTCTCTTTTCAGAAAATATTATTACTACTGATTATGACTTGCGTAATAAGAAACATACATAAGAATTAGTAACAACTAAATAATATGAAGGAAATTGTTTTTGTTGGTAATTTTCAAAATGTTGATTGATTTTAGAAAATGTAGTCATAATTGAAAATAGCAATTTCTGTTATTATTAAGATTATTAAAAGATTCTATATTAATTGGGGTTATTCTGATTTTTTTACGTATCTACTTTTGAAATTTTTTGTTAAAATTTGATTATCATCGTGGTTTTTACAGGTATATTCCATTCTAATGTAGTGATAGCAATACAGAGTTATTAGGCTTCATAAATGTTCTAGATTTACTGATCATCATTTCATTTATTGTTAGTCGTAAACTGTACTCCCGTTACTTTCAATTTTTTTAAACAGAATAACAGTGGATACACAATACTTATGTACTGTTACAAAAAAATTAAAGATAATATTTGACATGTCTGTGTTATTTACATCTTAAGTAGGTAATTTTGATCAAGGTGATGTTCCATGACTCCATTCCACACTGCAGTTGCAAAATTGTTCTAAATTGCATGTAGGTATAACGAGTGATAATGAAAAAGGTCAAAAAAACTTCGTCCGCGTTGTATTCACCACCGAAAACTACAATTGTGCAATAAATTCAAATTCATTCAAAATTGCCGAAAGGCGAGATTGCCAAGAGCTCTACGTTGTTTTTGACAAGTTCGTTGAAATGTGATTGCATCAGAGTTCAAGACAGGAGGTTACTATAAAAGAACAATTTAAGCAGTCAAAAACGTAGATAACAATTTAAATTTTGGTAATATTAAATGGTGGACAATAAATTACTGGCTTAAGATTAAGAAAAATGAAAAAAGGTTTTACTAGAGATATAAAAAAAATTAGAGCTTAAATTAAGCTATGTATTATGTATGTTAATTTAAAAAATAGTTGTACCAGGTGGTGCAATTTTGAAGTCTACATAGAGTATCTCAGAAAGTGAGAGGTTTAGGGAAAAACGAGAAGCACATTTTTGAGCTCGTTTTTTGTGAAAATAATATTTATTATTGAAGATACAGATTTAAAACAAAAAAAATTATAAGACTCTTTTTTTACGTAGAATAGTTTTGGAATCAGAAAATTATTGATATTTCGAAAATATTAAAGTTAACTGTGATTCCCACTTCAAGAAATGCCACTTATTGTGTCCAAAATACTAACTAGAAAGAATATTTGGTAACTAGAAAGAATCTATTCTACTTAAAAAACTTATATTGTTTTTATTTCATATCTGACAATCAATGGTAAACCAAAATATCAGTTTTTAAATTTTTTTGTTTAACTCGGAATCAAAAAACGATAGCATAATTTGGTCTTGAACAAAGTTATTTTCTCAAAAAAATAGTTCTATAATGTACTGCTTGTTTTTCTCTAAACTTCCTGGTTTTGAAGATACCCCTACAAAGACACCTAAATTGCACCATCTTCTTAACGAGGCGCGTTACATTTTACTGACGATGATTGCCCTGCCTTGCAAGGTTGCCAACTCAAAATGTCTTTCTCCGACGTGGCAATCGCGGGAGATTTGAATTTAAAACATATTGCTTCGACGCGTTTTTAGAATTGACAATGTTTGGGCTACTGTCTAATAAAACTGAGTAGAGTTTTTTATAGAAAAAAAAAAAAAAGAAAGAAAGACATGTAGTTTTTGTTTTCTATGAAAAAATTATTTAGCGGTAGCAAAAAAAAATATTTTAATGGGGAAGTCGACCAAGTGGGTATTCAAAAACCACACAATTTTAATTTTAGCTCGCCATAATTTTTTTCAATTTTTTTTTTTAAGAATAGTATCTTTACTATTAATTGGATTCGATATATTTGGACTTATTGTTATATTTTAGGTAATAAAATATTTATGTAGGTATGTAATAAAAAACAAAACTCTGTTTTATTTTCATGCGTGTTTGTTCAATTTTAAATGCTTTAAAAAATGTTACAAAAGAATAACAAATGTAAATTAGTTTGCACAGTATGATATCACGTTGAGCTAGATTGAATAAAATGACTCGCTGAAGTCAGTGCCGGACTGGGGTACCTGAGGCCCACCAGATTTTTTTTTAGAAGGGCACATCAATTTATAAATAAATAGACTTATTTATAAAATACTTACTAAATACGTTTTAAAGTTATTATGTAGCTAACTGTCACGAAATAATAATATAATAATCCAAATATATAAACAATTTTCTTTAAAATGGGTATAGGTAGATATCTACGGCTTGCTTCTATACTTTTTGATATTAGTACAACTAAAAAAAAAAATAGTTCACAATAAATAAAATTATTCTTGAAGCTAGGGCCCCTCAATACTGAAAGACCTATCGGTAAATTCCCGGTAAGCCCGTGTGTCAGTCCGGTACTGGTTTGTAGTCGTGAAATTTTTTATTGATCAAATAACATTAACATACTTTTGTTGACATCAGCTCCGGGCAAATTTTTTGCCCCAATTAATTATTTATATATTTTTTAAGTTGTTAATCAAGGAACTGCTTTTTAGTCTACTCTTTTTGAAAAGATTTTTTTAGGTGGCTACATAATGATAGTGAGTGATAAAGTAAAACAAATAATAAATAGTTTAGTTGTATCTTATATCTTAACATGTTGAATGTTGATAGTTAAATAGAAAAATAAAATACTAACTTTTCCTTTCGTGCTTCATCCATGAATAATGATTGACATTAACATTCATGTAAACATAAATAGAAAATAAAAGTTTGTTTATACTAAATTGACGATTAAACGATTACAGAAAGCGAAACATTAAACTATTATAAACTTTGTTTTAGATTCAATTAAAACGCCAATCAAAAGTACGCAACATTTTTCGAAACTTTCGCGAGTTAAAATCACTGATTGAAGCTTTAAGCATTTAATTGCTTCACTTTTGTAGAGATTCATTAAATAACTCTCTTATTTAACTTGCTATTTCACGTTTTGACGAGTACCTAAATTAACCATCATTTATCGACAAACAGACAACTTAATGAAGACTAATTTATTTGCGTCAAGCTTTAGCCAGTAAAAATTATCTTATTAAAATAAATGAAAAAATTGAGCGGAGTAAATTAGCAATCTTTCCTTTTTTTTGGACCCAATCCAAATTCAGGTTTTTTAAATTATGATTATACGCAACAGTACATTATAATTTTTTATCATTAAAATTAATATCTTACATAAGAGTGGCATTGAATAAAAAAAATATATGCAAAATGTGAAGACCTAACATTTCTTCTGGTTTCCAATAATTATTTATTTCTTGCTAAAAATAAAAAAAAAGTGAAAGGCTCCTGGTCTTATCCTCCAAGGATGTGGGTACAATAAAACCCATTTTATGTACTTATCCAGGTATGTGACAATAATGGCATTCTTTGTTGCATAAAATCAACGTCATGGTATTCTCCGAACCAAAATAATTTCATGGTAATTTATTCGTATTTATTTATACAAAATCAAGTAAATAAAATCACGTGGCAGTAAAAATGTCATCGGCATTGTTCATCTCATAACATTTTTAGATCATCCTTGAAAGCACCTCTAAAATGCAACAAGAGTTACGCAATGTTTTTAGAACAACCATTATTGTTAATAAACGTTTAAATTTGCAACTTAACTACTGAAAATGGGTCATTGTCATGAGCTTCGCACTCCACTTTCTTATTCGTCTGCTAATTTAATTAACACAACAGTTAGCTCAAATTTGACTTAATTAATGACGTAATTAAGGGATATACCAAAGAAACTGTACATAATTACTCTTAACACCTCGAATTCATTTAAATATTGTCGGAAATGTTCGTCCGCTTTAAACCGGATGTCAGCTTTTAGACAAACATAAACCGGTAGTACTGTGGAATATGTTTTAAAAATTACAAGGTAGTGATAAACCTGTTGACATTATACTTTCAGGAAATAATTTGTTTACAATGCATACTGCACAAACAAAAAAAATCGTCCTTTTTAAACAAAATCTACAAGTCGTAGAAATATTCCATTATTATATGAGGGAGAAAAATCTGTATCAACGATCGAAAACTCGAATTTTACAGGCGTTAATATCGGAAACGGCCGTAAAAACGAATTTCGCGGCTACTGTAGAGGCAGTAAAAAACTAGACAAAAAGTTTCTATATGTTTTAAAAATAATTACTTGTACAAGGCGGTGATATAAACCTGTTGACATTATACTTTCAGGATTCAGGAAATAATTTGTCCAAAGTGCAACTCTATTGTCATAAGTCGTAAAAATCTAGTAACTGAACATATTCTATAAAACGAAGTGTTTTTGCGCAACCACATATCAGTTAACTAAAAAAAATGATCTAAGTAACTCTGAAAAATTCAGATAGAGACTAAAATCTGTAATAACAACGATGAAAAACTCGAATTTTACCACAGTTAATAAATATTAACGACTACGGCCGCAAAAACAAATTTCGCGGCTGTTGTAGAGCCCCCAAACTATGCCTTTTACGGACAGTTACACAAATAATTCGAGAAAGTCTCTATATCTATTTATAAACATTAAGGAAATAACAGAAATCTCATGAGACAATATACGTTGTTTATTTAATTTACTCTACTAGACCTAGACACATCATTTTTTCTATCCAAGTATGTCCCGCTATCCCACACGTCATGGTTGAAGAATTTGTTACATGATTAGGTTTAGCTCATTAGTTTCTCCAGTGCCATTTATTAGGGTTAGATTTGGTAATGAAGATCGTGGTGAAGAGCAAGAACTCTGTTTTGTATGCAGTTTTGCAGACAAGTTTTTAAAGAATTCTGCGATTTTACGAATTCTATTGTCTTATGCTAACGTTTTCTTCATGTGCAGAATAATAGGATAGTTTGCAAACGGTTGTCAACCATTTTGACCGCTCCACACACCGGTAGACTACTGAGCGACAAGCAGCTAATGATCCTGTGGAAACTCCACTGGATATCACTTCAGCAAACGCTGAAAACAGGAAGATCACAAGTCTCAAATCTTGTGACTCCACAGAGAATATAAAGGCTCGAACTGAACAGGGCTGAGTAGGCTTAGCCAGCTCGGATTGTTAAAATTGTCTAGTCAAAAAATGGAAACTCAGAGCGGCTTTACAAGCTTTACAAGATTTTTTTGGTAGTTGCATTTGAAATCTTATTAGTTGATAGTCACGTGACAGAGTGGCGATTACTGTTGAGTAGGATCTAGAATTAAACAAATCTTGCATTCCTACGGATCCTTATACTTATACTTATTGTCTAATATGTTATTAATAATATGTTTTAATTTATTTTTTCAAGATTTTTCTAACTACCTTATCTAAGCAAAAATTATTACTGCCCATGGTGATGATTACCAAGAAATGATTGTGCTTACGAACCCTAGGACCGTAAACAAATTAACGTTCAATAATATATTTTAGGAGTATACGTTTTTGGCAAAAATAAATCAATAAGAATCTATAAATCAAAATTAAACTATATGTTTTTTGTTTACTTTAACATTAAATGTACTGTTAGAAATACTAGTGATATTGAAAGCAGACTACGAGAAGTTAACCTTACGGCCCTTATTGATGTTTAATATAGTATTAAAATATCGTAATTGAATCAAATAAACAGCTATTTATTTTATTTTTTATTTATCTTCTACTTCGTTAAAACAACGAATTACAATAATTTTGTTTTTACTATTAATATATGTAAATACTTTTCTTTGTTGCAAAAATAAATTGCTAATAATAAAGAGTTTGTATTGGAGTATGATGAGTATTGATGAGAATGGTTGTTCAATTTTTTTTTATCTTTAAGCATCTCTGAAGATATATTATGCAACATTTAATTCTTAACAGTTTTTTATATCATTTTTTGTATATTTTGTACCGTTTGCGTAACGTTTTAAAATAAAGCCAGCGCAGAGCTTCGCACGTTTCAATCTTTCAATTTTTTTAAAGCACACCAGTAAATTTTTTGTTATTTTTTTAAATACCAATACTAAGAACTTATTCCTCCATATGACATTACAATTTTTTCAATTTTCAATTCTAAGCGCATCGCATGCTTACGCAGCTGGTGTCGTTTGTCTCTTGGATAGTGTGATGAGTAGGAAATGGCGTTGGTTAAACCAATCTATAAAAAAGATGACAAATGATGTAGCCAATTACTGTCCTATTAGTTTAACCTGTCTATTTACAAAAATAATAGAATGTTATTTATGACGACGCGTCTAAGTTTCTTATTAATTGCGGGGTTCTACGTTGGGTATCGTCTGAACATTACGATTTATGCTTGAGAAGTCTGCTTCTACATATTTTCTATATAATCACGACCACTGAATTGCACATTCTTCTTTTGAGGCTCTTCTCTCGGACTGTGGTTTTGAGCGGAGTCCCTCAAGGCCCCGTGTTGGGACCACTTCTTTTTATTATATACACTATACACCGCAAATTTAAAAACTCTTTTGTCATCAACTTTTGGAATTTATGGGAATGATATTAAAATCTATAACACCAGCTTGAACCATGCTATATTAGCAAATAAGCGCTTGGCGATTTGTAGCTGATCTGAAAAAATAGTTACTCCTACTCGATGTTGAGAAATGTTCAGTATTAAAGTTGAGCAGTTCAAGTCTAAATATGATTTACTCACTAGGGATAGTCAATTCTATTCAATTAAATCATCCACTTGCGTTGGCGTGGGCATAACAGTCTCTGTCCGATCGCGCTCCTAGATTAAAATAACACTAAATAATAAAATAACACTAAAATAACCCAGTTGGTCATGAAAATTTAAAAGTAGGTGGATACTACCTTCTTTACCACCCAACTGGGGACTTTTATTTAATTTAAATCTATCGAATCTGTATAAAATATTTATTAAATAAATTCAATTGAAAACAGTAAGAGAAGACTCCCAATGTTTTACCATACAATAGAATTCAGCCCGAGTTCTTTCACCTCGAGTTTGCATAATTTCTGCATGAATAAAAGTGAAAAGTATTCTATAATATAAATTGTTTGAGAATTCTCAGAATTGTACCGGCAAATATTTTATGTCTACCATTTGACCTGTATTGTTCTAGAATGTCGACTCTTCTGAAATGGGCCCAAAATACACAAGGCAAACTCAACAGCAAAAATACGAACGGAACCAGTGGAGAAAGAAAATGGATCCACCCACCTGAGGCCCTGCAAAAAGGACACATAGCATACCTCGTTAAATTTCTAGGTAATACAGTCGTAGACCAACCAAAAGGCATAGAAGTAGTGAAAGAAGGAATCAGAAAATTACGATTTACTCAACAACTTCGAAAAAGTGAAACAGGTGCCAAAACGCGAAAAGTTGAACTTACAATCAGTATAGATGGAGTCGCCATTCAAGAACCTAGAACACATGTGATCCTACACCAGTTTCCTTTGCACAGGATATCCTACTGCGCTGATGATAAAGGAGAGAAAAAGTTCTTTTCGTTTATTGCCAAACAACCAAACCAAGGTATTTACAAATTTTCAAAATTTTTAAACTTTCTAATAACCAATTCTAGTGGATAACGATGCTGAAGAAAAGCATGAATGTTTCGTCTTTATTTCCGATAAGCTTGCGGAAGAAATAACGCTAACAATAGGCCAGGCCTTTGAGTTGGCTTACAAGAGATTTCTAGAAACTTCTGGTAAAGATCTAGAATCGCAAAGACGCGCAATGATCACTCAACAAAAAATCAAGAGGTTAGAGCAGGAAAACAATATTTACAAGCAAAGGCTTTTGGATATTTCCCACTTTAGTAACATAAAACCCGAGCTAGATCAGTATTTAAGAAAAAAAGAAATCAAAAATATCCTAGAAATTCCTCTTTCGAATAGCATCAGCTCAGATAGCTCCGAACCGATGAATGGAAACGCTAAACAACTTCTAGATTTTACTTCAGACAGCACTAACGGAAATGGTAATGATTCATAATCCCTCAAATAAAAATTCAAAACGCCCATTTTAGCACCACCGATTCCCCCCCGCGCGTTTGAAAACACTCCCACTGTAGGAACGAAATTGGAAGGACTTCTTTTGAATGAATTTGACCAAGATAATGATTTTGATCCTAGATCGTTTGAAAATAATCATAATGCCTTCTCTAGCACGAATGGGAGCGCGTCAAGTCCACCATTAAGTACTAATTTTCTTATTTTGATTGTAAACAAATTATTTGGTGATTTTTAGTTGCTCCACCCCCGAAGGCGGCACGAAGAACTAATATTAATAATAATGAAACTAACACCGGCAGGACTGTAGGGCAAGACTTGTTTGGGACGGGACCATTTAGTCCACAAACTAATGTTTCGTCTAATAAGTATACTTTTCGAAATGTAGTTGCTTGAAAACTAAAAGACATTTTTAGTGTAATGAATGATAAAGCTTTTGATCCATTTGAAATGGGTGACTTTAGTTCAGCCGCTTCATCACAAGATATTGAAAATGCCATTGGACTTCTAGATAAGAGAATTATGGAAATGAAGGTAGGTGCTGCTTTGTTCTTTCGAAAAACATTGTTTGACAAAAAATTTTGGTGTGTGAGATGTGCAGAAGATAAAAAGCACCTGACTTATCATTACTAACCATTTAACATCTTGGCACTCTTCATAGAGATTTGAGAATAGGATGACGTTAGCTTTTAGAATTTTACGAGCCCTGTAAAAGTTTTTTCGTTCCAAACTTACTTTTGCAATATTTTTTGGCCTCTTTTCAGCTTTCCACAAGCTTCTGGACAACCATTTGGTAGTTGTTTTTTTAGATATCCTATCCAAACACAGATTGAGTTATTTGTTTGGGTTAGTTAACTTTGTTCCGCAAGAGTCTTGTGTTTTTCCAATCTTAGGAAGCGTTGTAGATTTTCATACTGCACAATTCGTTCTTTCAGAAACTTTTTCCAAAATTTTTCTTAGATTTTCTTTTCCTTCTTGACGTTTTTTTTTGATGGTCTTTCTTTTATTTCAATTGTCTTTTTAAAGTTTTATTCAACACACCAGTTTCTTTAGAACCGTCTTTTATTTTTCTGGAACTCTTCTTCAAGTCGTTTTTCAAGCTCTTTCAGAATCGTCTTTGTACTTCATTATGTCAAGGACTAAATAATGCAGAGGTGAACGAGAACTACGCTTATTACATTATAAGAAAACAAAATGCGGCCAAAAGAAAACAATTTAGAAAAATTCATATCATTACAAAATTATGCTCAGACGAGATTCAATGTTTACAAACTTTTTTACTTTTTCTACATATTTTCTATATTTTTCCTTTGTTTCGCTTCAATTGCTTTTAGAATTTCTTTTGTCTTTATTTTTCACCACTGGTGGTTCCAAATTCTTGGAAATTCTTCTGTTTCTTCTAAGCGCTGTTTTCAGGCTCTTCTAGTCTGCTTCTATTCTTTCAGAATTTTTTCTCGTTCAGTTTCTCTTGTTTTTACAAACGCTGTTTTTTGAATCCTTCTAGAATTTTCTTTTTGATTTTATTTTTACCATTGGTCGTTTTTCAAATTCTTCAGTTTCTTCCAAGCACTGTTTTTAGGTTCCTCTAGAATCTGCGTATGTTCTTTTCAAATCTTTTTTTCTTTTTCAGAACTATTTTTTGCTCTTTGTTTTCTCCAGTCGACGTATTTCTACTTCCTCTATAAACTTCTTTTGTGCTCTTCCACCAAATGTTTTTTTTTTCAAATTTATTTTGTTTTTACAAACACTTGTGTTTTTGAACCTCTTCTAGAATTTTTTTGTTTGGCTAGAATTTTCTGTTCGTTTTCCTTATCCACTAATCAGCGTTTTTCAAAACGACGATTTATTCAAGCTTTTCTAGAATCTTTTTTTGTTCTTCAGAATCATTCTTTGATCTTCCAGAACTATTTTTTGTTTTTTAGGGGTTTTTTTTACTTTTTTTTACAATTGTCTTTTATTTCCTTTCACCAAATGTTTTTCCTCAAATTCCTGTTATTTTTACAATCGTAGTTTTTTTTAACTCTTCTAGAATCTTTTTTTGTTTGTCTAGTGTTTTCTTTTGTTCTTCTTTATCCACCAATCGTCTTTTCTTAAATTCATTTGTTCCTTCGAAACTCCGTTATTCGAGTTCTCCTAGAATCTCCTGGTCTTTCAGAAGATTCATTTGTCTTTTTTTTTCTATCCGACATTTTTTAACTTCTTTTAGAATTTTAGTTAATGCTTCTTTTTCTTTCAACCGATAACTTTCGTCTATTTAATCACGCTAAAGAAGTCTTCTCTATTCTTCTTCTACAAATATGTAGAAGTGTTTTGAAAGGGTTCCAGAAAATGTATTTAGCAAAAACATATTTTTTTTGTAAATTCAAGGTCATAGTTTTAAGAGAAGTAGCGTTTGCACAAAATTTAGGGTCCTATTTATAATTATAGGGTGTTTTAAAACTTATTGAAAAAAAAAACTTGAAATAATTGTATTTACTTTTTTGTAAAATTTTGTTTAAGATAAGTTTCAGTCATATAATTTTTTTTTGATCTTATACGATTCAGGTTTTTTCCATCACCCGTTACAATAGCCAACTACAGTTTATTGAAGTTGGCTCATCACTTGACAAAATTTTCAAGAAAGGTTGGTTTACCGTTTTTTTTGTCATTGTCAAAATCAATTTATGAAAAAACACATTTATAACAAATCTCAAATGACGACATTTTAAAATTTCTCCAGAGTTTTCTATTAAGTATTTTCTAACTTAAGCGATAGATGTCGCACTCTTTACGAGATTTTGCGAATACTATAAAAGCTAGTTTGATGACTTTGATGGAACATTATAAGTTGAGATTACTAGAACTATTGCTATTTGTTTATAATTTAGCCTTGATTGGTACAATTCAATATTTAATCATGTGTGACATAAACTTTATTCCAAACTTTAAAAGGTCCACGACGCAAGCGCAATATCATTGACACTTAGCACTGCCAACCCAACATTCTGAATCCTAAAATTACCATTTCTGATTTCTGACTGGTACAATTTGCTACAAAAAATTTGACACTGACAAGAATAATTATGTATATATTAATATGTAATATTATGTAATAAGCTAACCTTTCTTGTCAAGTAGTATCTGACCTGACCTGACAATACAATACTTTATCAATTGATTATAAAACAGTTATCAGTAATTTGATAAATTTATATGTTTTTTTCTTTTTCAGACTGGATTCAGTCGTGGAATCAGCTTCGGCAACGACGATTTTTCCTTAGAGAGTCTAGATCCCTTAAAAAATTAATCTTTACTGTGTAAATTAATTATACAAAGTATTTTGTCATATTGGCAAGTCATCTTCATCGTGATTAACCTCTAGATCAAAATCGAATATGTTATGTAGTATTTTTAGGCTGTATTTTGTTATATCAAGTATTATGAAGATGTATATCTGTTTAAAAATTGCACTATATTTTGTTATGTATGAGATTTATATAATATAATATTTTCAATATAAGTATTACTGGTAATTGGATAACAATTGTTTTTTTTAATCAGTTATTTGTCAAAATTGTGATGTCTTCAAAATTCCAGTGAAAAATGTCTAAACTATTCTGTTTCATTACATTTTACAGTCTTGTCGGATTAATTGTGGTAATATCAATGTTCTTATACGAATTATATGACTTTATCAGCGCTTCATAGTTAACACATAGTGAGTATGAGCCCCCCAAAAGTATAGGATATCCATTCGGTGATGAAATTCTAAACGCTGATATAAAAGAAGACAGAGTACCTGATGAAGCTAGAGAAATAAATGCCGAGCTTATTAAAGATATTTACACATTTTGCCCCAACAAAACCGAAGATCAAGACCGCGATTATGAAGAAATACCCTATAATGACAATCAATGTGGAAGATGTGATGTAAGGCCAACAGTTGACAAAACTGGGGCTCTTGTAGAGTGTTATAATTGTTCCGACGTTTCATTTGTGACGACAGCAACAGAAGTTTGTTTAAAAAAAGTTTTTATAAATTATTAAAAAATTTTTTTAGGAATCAGGCGACCATATTTTATTTCTCACAACTTATTTGGAAATAAGCAATTATACTGTAAATACTCAAGATAGTTATTTTAGCACTTCGTGAAAAATAAATAAAAAATAAATTTCAAAAAAATTTGTTTTCGTAGGTTGGCATCAACCAGTTATGTCAATATTTTAGTTACTTTTAAGTTTTGGTGGTGGTCAACCTGATTTTTGAAATATTCTTTATGGAACTAACTTTTAAGTTATTAATTATTTCTGTTAATGTAGATTGTTTTTATAATCCTTGTGTTAGTTTTAAACTCTCCACGGTCATTTTTGACGTGATGGTATCATTTATTTGGTGCGTAGCAAAAAACACACAGTTGGACATAATTAATTAACGGTAAGTTCTTTGTTATTTTGTATTATTATTGATTTATTATTATTAAATACAGTCTAAATTTAAGCAAAAACCTAGAATTTTTTCGTTAATACAGAATTTCTCAAGATTTTATACTCAAACAGTTGCATAACGTTGCATTTGTTTTTTAAGGTTATGTCAAATTTTTTGAGAGGTTATGTCATGTCTGTCTCGTGAGCGGTGGTGAATTTTAGTTTAAATAATAAAAACCTTAGGTAAGTTTGAATTAATTAAACAAAAACTGTTATTTAAGCGTATTGATAGTTTAGTAAATAAAGAAAATGTGGTACAAACATTTGGGATCGCATCTAAAATCACTCACAACATTTAACAAAATCCTTCGGCAAGCATCACAAGCAGTTCCCAGGAAAATAGTAACCGAGAACAACGACCTCAATGTATTTAAAGTCGGCCACAAACTCCACGGATTTGAAGTAAAAGACGTGACGGAAATCGTGGAGTTCCGGCTGACTACAATTTATTTAGTCCACGAAAAGACCCAGTCTGGGTACTTACATTTGTACAGAAACGATAGCAACAATGTTTTTGCAATACATTTCCGGACGACACCCATGAATAGCACAGGTTTGCCCCATATTCTAGAACACACGGTCTTATGTGGCTCCAAATTGTTCCCAGTGAGGGACCCCTTCTTCAAGATGATGAACCGAACACTTGCGACTTTTATGAACGCTTTCACTGCAGCGGACTACACAGTGTATCCGTTTAGTAGTCAGAATTTGAGTGATTTCCGAAATTTGCAAAGAATTTACCTCGATGCTGCTTTTCGGCCAATTTTGAAAGAGTTGGATTTTATGCAAGAGGGGTGGCGGCTTGAAAACGTCAACCCTAATGATAAAAACACGCCTTTGATTATAAAAGGGATTGTGTATAACGAGATGAAAGGGGTGTTTTCGGATAACGACAATTTCTTCACTGAGAAAATACAGAACCTGATTTTGCCTGATCACACTTATGGGGTGTGTTCAGGGGGTCATCCGATGGAAATTCCCAATTTGACATGGGACGACTTAAAAAAATTCCACCAAAGACATTATCATCCAAGTAATTGCAAGTTTTTCTCCTATGGGAATTTTCCTTTATCTCCAACTTTGGATTACTTAAACAAGGAATATTTGTCTCAGTATAATTATGAACCACCAACACATACAGTTGTTCCTCGACAGGCACGTTGGGATGCTCCACGACGCGAACATATAGATTCTCGTTTTGAAAAAATGAAAGAACCTATAGAGAGACAAAACTCTATTGCTATTTCATTACTTTTATCTGAAATTAGTGAAATTTATGATACTTTTCTGATGAATTTTGTTACGGAATTATTGATAAAAGGCCCAAATTCACCGTTTTATAAATCAATGATTGAACCGAATTTTTCGGGGGGTTTTATCCCTTCAACTGGGTACGATGCTCATTTGCGTGATAGTATCTTCACTGTGGGTCTACAAGGATTGAAGAAAGAAGATTTTGATAAAGTTGTTGGTTTGTTTGATAGTACTTTGGAGCAGGTTGTAAATAACGGATTTGATGAGAGACACGTTGAGTCCGTTTTGCATCGTCACGAACTTGCTATCAAACATGAGACTTCTAATTTTGGGCTTAGGTTAATATCAGGGTTAATACCAATCTGGAATCATAACGCCGATATTTTGGCAGCTTTGCAAGTTAATAAATTAATTGATAAGTTACGAAAAGAAATGAAGCAAGATAGTCACTATTTACAAAATATTGTGAAGCAATATTTTAAAGATAATAAGCATAGGTTGGTTTTGACAATGTCGCCTGATTTAGATTTTGAAAAGAAGCAGAAAGCGCAAGAAGAAAGTTTAATAAAAACAAAGACTGAAAAATTGACAGAATCTGAAAAAGACGCGATTTTTAATAAGTGTCTTGAATTGCAAAAAGCACAAAGCGAGCAACAAAATATCGATATTTTGCCTACTTTAATCATGGAAGATATTAATAATGAAGTTGAGAAGGTACTAAGAGAAAAAGTTACGATTAACTCAGTTCCTGTTCAAATTAACAAAGTCAATTCGAATGGAATTATATATTTTAAAGCACTCTTAAATACTGCGGAATTGTCTCCTGAACAACACATGCTCCTACCTTTATTTTGTTACGTCATAAATAAATTAGGAACTGATAAGTTGAATTATCGCGAATTTGATACTTTAATGAACAAAAAAACGTCGGGATTAAGTCTTGAGCCTTATATCGCGGAAAGTCTGTTTCAATTACATAACTATGAGCCTTCAATTTTTATTTCGAGCTACTGTTTGGAAAAAAATGCTGAAGATATGTGGGAACTATGGTCACAGATTTTCAATATTTCGAAACTTCGAGATGTTGAAAGGTTTCAAATGTTGACTCAACTCTATATGGCGAACTTAACGAATGGATTACTTGAATCCGGTCATTTTTATGCATTGCAAGCTGCTTCAGCTCTAGTCTCAGGAACTTCATACCAAAAGGAATTGCTCACAGGACTTCAACATATGCAATACATGAAGAGACTTATCAGTACCTCACACTACAAGGCTGTTTTAGATGAGATTCTCAACATTGCGAAGATTATTTTCACGAAGAATAATATGAGGTTTGTTAGGAAGTTTGATATAAAGGGTGTATCAACGATTTTGGAATACCAAAAAGAATTGTGTTCTCGTTTTTTTTTAATGTAGGGAAACACTGAATTCTTTGGTAAAAAATGGGTAAATTACTGAGGAAGGACAGATGACAGAATAAACACAAATAAACGAACGGTTATGTAACGTTTCGTCTATCTTTTTTCAGACTTTTTCAGAGTAATAATTTACTTGTAAAAACATTTTTATTTCTTATATAGCCATTTTTTCAATAACATTTCCAACAACGATTTGATGGGGAAAAAAATTTGTTCAAGGTTTCTAAAAATTAATTGTTGGCCTGAGGAAATCTGCATTCAAAGCAGACTATACGTTGGGCATTATTTCACCTGTTTGAGTTTGTTCTGTCCTTCCTCAGTAAATTACTCTATTTTTTGTTATTATAAATATAAAAAAAAACGTCAAAAAAACATTTTTCATTAATTTTAATGTTTATCAGTTTACCACTGACAATAAGTTCTTAAAGACTGAGTCAGACAGGCGCGGTCGTGCTCTAAGTTACGGATTTTTTTGGAAAATACATTATATTAAAAATTTTTAATGCATAATGGTGATTCGAGTTTCACAAAAAAACAGTTTTTGTTAGATTGTCTAATGAAAATGAATTTTTTGCGCACTGGTGACGTCATCAGTTGTCAAACGTTTTAATCGTAAAAATTCCGAAAATAAAGCGACACAAAACGTTTTGTATAAATACATGGGGGATTAGTGTTATATGTGGGATGTTTACAAGTTCAAACAACTAAATGTTCGGACAAATACTGTTTTTTTATTTTATTAGGATTAGTAGTACATCGAAAAATGCACCCAATCACACCAAACAGTTTTCTGCACACGACGCGCGTTTCGGTAACGTTGTTTTTCGACCCTTTTCAAGGCAAATAAGTTTATTCAAATCTCTTAAGAGGCTGAATATTTTACAAACCGCTTCGTCTTATATACTAGTCGATTATATACTAACTTAAAAAATAAAATAATATAATTTATGATTTTTTGTGATAGCTGACAGTTTTTTACTTATACTCTTTGTATATAATTGGTTACAAAATGGCTTAAAAATAAAATATAATTAAATGATTTATTGGGTGACAGCTGACAGTTTCACACTTGCCATCACAAATTTAAAGAATTATTGTACAAACAAAAAAAAAATAATAAATTTGAATGCAAATTTTATAGATTAAAAATATACCGGATGTAAACGAAATAAGGTTCACCCCTTTTTATAATAGTATTTTTCTAAATAGAAAAACGAAACTTAGAAAACATTATATTAGAAAATCTCTATTAATTAAGTAAAAAATTAACTTTTTATCACTTTCGGTTTTACCGGAAACAACCGTAACTTTGGATTTTTAAATAAAACGTTATATAAATTTGTATATTTTTGGAGTCTACATTAAATTCTGAGTCTAATAAACTAATTTTTATAACTTTTTGTGAAATAAAATATTTTTTTGTAATTTTTGTTTTATCTAGAAGTCTGTGATGGTAAAAAAATATTTTTAAAGAATGTAGGCAACAACCAAAAGATAAAATCAGTCCCACATGTAATCTAATTTAGAAAATACAAGAGTTTAAACTGAAATATTTAATGGAACATTAGTGACTCACTTGACACTTTACATAAAAAAATTCTGTTAATCTAAAAATACCAAAATTTTGAAAATTTATTTAGTAGTTTTTGTAAAATTCCTAACAGCTAAAATTCAAGCATGCTGTAAAACAAAAAAATGTTTTGTCTATTTTATGTTTTTGTTAAAACGCCACCCTTGTTTGAATTTTTTTTTAATATAAATTTTTTTTCAGATTTACAAAAAATACTATTTTTGTAAATATTACAAAAACTACTGAGTACATTGACCAAGAAAACGTTAATCTGAAAAGTCAAGTGAGCCACTATTGTTCTATTTGAAAAAATGAGTAAAACCATAAAAATTAATTTATTCTAATTTAAACTTGTGTATTTTCTAAATTAGGTTATTTATGGGGCTGGTTTTATTTTTTAATGGTTGCCTACATTGTTTAGAAATATTTTTTACCATCTCAGCCTTCTAGATAAAAAAACTAAAATTACAAAAAAAATATTTTTTAAAAAGTTGTAAAAAGTAGTATATTAAACTCAAAATTTAATGTAGATTAAAAAAATATAAAAGTATACATAGTGTTCTATTTAAAAATCTAAACTTATAGTCGTTTCTGGTAAAACCGGATGTGACAGGAAGTTTATTTTTTTACTAAATTAATGGTGATTTATTAACATAATAAGTTTCTGAAGTTTTGTTTTTCTATTTAAAAATCACTATTAAAAAAAGGGGTGAGCCTAATTTCGTTTACACCCGGTATACTTGTAATAAAAGTAGACTCATCAACTCCGACAACAGGCCGATCCCCAGCTCCTTTCATTTCTTATTAGTTAAGGTGCGATAATAATAAAAATTAAAATGGCAAGTGTAATGCCTAAGTTGTCACTAATACATTATAATGATTTAACAGAACTTACTTCTATACTAAGTTGCACCTTTTAGGAGCTAGAGGGCGCCAAAGTTGGAAATAAAAAGTCGTTTTTATACTTTAAACGTAAATATCGCGAATTTTTTGTTATAAAAATTGGAATTAATAACGCAAAAAATTAGATAATTACCCAAGATGTGCGATGAAAGTACTCAACCAGAAACTGAGAGCATTTGTCGGAATTTTGTTATTATCAATAAAAAGAGCACATTTTCTTGTGTTTGTGTACCAAATATCATTTGTTTGGCTGTTTGTCAGGTTTAAGTTGTGTCACGTAATTCTGAAACACTCTACATATACAATGTTAATTTCTGTTTGATTTAGCTTTCTTTCATGACGTCACTGCACTGTTAGGTGGTTGCGGGTATAATTAGGCAACTCAATAATCGCTTCTATCGTCTTTAATAATCGCCGATGGGCGATCATAATCGCTGTGATTCGCTAAGTTTACTCTAACATTTCTTTTCTATGTTTACTAAGGTCAGCTTCTTGTACGTTCGTGACTTTTCTCTGTTTTTCCAGCCACCGATGACTCACTATTTCTCAAACATTGTTTTTGCGATAACAGGGTAATGAATACTATAATAACATATTGGACTGAATCATTTATTTTTTCGACTATTCTACAATGTTTCTTAAAATTAATTTACGTGATTTAATGTTTTTTTATTTGCGCTGCTGAGGCTAAGGTCTTTTCAGCGTTATAATAAGATACATTTCTAGAACACTAACCAGCATCGTGTCTTAGTAGATTTAATAAGTGATTTAATCATAATAATTAAAAAAACAATTTGTATTTCTCAAGCTTGGTAATAAGTGAATTTCAAAGAAAGACACCAATATTTTTGAGTTTTATAATGCTTCCAAAAGAAATGACGTCACCGTCAAAGGCATTCTGTAACAATGTTAATAATTATTGTAAACTAAATATTTCAGATTTTTTTTATTTGTTGTTTTCTAAAGGTTTTTTTCTAATCTAAAAAAAGTTGAGGATAGCAGTAGTTTTTTTTTTAATTTATTCAAACACAACAATCAGTAATAAATAATAACACACTATATTATTACTGGTTGCATTATCTGCCGTTTATCTTGTTTGTTTTTTTTTTTTTTTGACGTTTGTTTGACGAGAAATTTTGGCATCTGTTTCTTTTCAATATATAAGATTAGCCAACTTAACGGAATATTTTTGAAAATTTCACATTCAACATAATTAATTGATTTAATATTATACTATTATTTACTATTTTATTTTTATTATTACATGTTATTTTACTTGTCCTTTATTTTTTGACTATTTTCTTTGCTGTTTGTCACACAACTGTTCCCTTTGGATGAACTTCGAAAGTGAACAATTTAGACAATACGCAGAACTTCTGTTTGGTATTTTGAGTTTTTTAGTAAATATTAATATAGCTATTTACATTCGTATGTGGTAGGCTTAATTTTACAGGCGACAGCTTTGTTTCAGGCCCGAGCTGAAAGCGAGGGCCTGATTAGTTGGAGCCTGTAAAATTAACTACCGCATAAGATTTGTATAATTTTTTTTGTCCGAAAGAGTCAAATTCTGTTTTTTTTTGCGCCATTTCAAAAGTTAGGTTAGGTACAAATAAATTCTAAAAACCAATAAAACGTACCCAAATGCGGCTTAAATACTCTGTCACTGCTTGCATAATTTTCTTTAAAACATGTTCAATGGTCTTTCCAGTACTTTTATTCACACTTTTTAATTCTAAATTGATAATTACTGAGAGATTCAACATTCAACAATAATGGCCACGGATCCATAGAATAATGACATTTATTAACTAGACAGGAACACACAGGTTCTGAATAGATGGCGCTGTAGCGGTTTATTTTTAACATTCTGTTCTATATAAAATTGCATATTATTTTTAAAATTATCTTAAATACACACGTTGTCATTTTTAAAATTTATTAACTGCAACTTTTTCTAAAATATACTTTTATACCTATAATTTCGTATTGTTGTTAGTAATGGGAATCCACACTTGAACTACGCTGTGCGTTGTCTAAGGTCTCACTCAACGGTTTGACGTAAGACCTGTCACGTTTCAGCGATTTTTTCAATATATTATTTTTCTATTAAATATAGCTTTATTTGTGGCAATATTTTAGGTACGTACACTTTGATACATAAACTATATTACTGCAAGGTTAGTTTTTTCCTCAAGCATCTCCTGTGGTAGTTCTAACCGTACAATGTGAGACCCGGTGTTTTTCTCATTTTTACCGCACAGTTTCCAAAAGTCCGACTTACTATTGGTGGATGCACAACTATGATAGCCTACTTTACAATACGGGAGGACAAAAAATTATTAATACTTGATGGTATTTCTAGCAGGTATTATTTTAAAAGCGCTAATAAAATAAAATTTTTCGTCTCTAAATAAAAACGCGATTTATATAAAATTACTTTAGGTATAAAAAATAATAACGAAAAAGACCGTCAAGTGCGTCAGCTCGAATCTGGTCTCAAAGTCACTTGGTCTCTAATTCTAATTTAATTCTAGGACATACTTCTTTTTGGTTTTAAAAATTTTGCTTAATCGTTGATTCATCTTTTATGAATGTGGTGTTAATGGTAGGATTTTTAGGTGTGCATTTAACATTGCGCAAGAGAATCAGTCAAAAATAATGAAATCCTTTGCGAACTTTACTAAACAAGTTTCGGAGTCGCCGCCGAAACCCTCTCAGGACCGAAGCTACATGGAGGGAAAAGTGTGGGCTTCTCTGAATGCCGTGAATTGCCAACACCATGTCTTAAACGTGAATGTGAACTACTGCAGTAAAGCTATCCTCGCTGCGCCTTATAACCACCGAGATTACGCGAGACTGAGGGTGCTGGCGAAGTTGCTCTCAGCTAGGTATCTCCATCCGGAGTTAAGAGAAAAACAAGGGGCTTACGGCGGAAGTGCAAAGATGACAAACGACGGAGTCTTCGCCTTGTATAGTTACCGCGATCCTAGAAATTTGGAAACTTTGGACGTATTTGATAATTCCTACAAGTGGTTGACAGAGAACTTGGATAAATTGACTGATCAGGATCTTTTAGAAGCAAAGTTAGGGGTGTTCCAAGCGGTCGATGCGCCGGTTCCTCCGAGTGAAAAGGGCGGTAATGAGTTCACGAGGAGGCTCACGCCGGATATTTTACAGAGGCATCGAGCCGAGATCATGGCGGTTGATAAGAATGCCCTCAAAAGTGTGACAGAAAAGTATTTAGTTGGTAGCGATCCAGCGACTTGTGGGAAAGTTATCTTAGGGCCAAAGAGTGATACATTTGTTACGAGTAATAGGGCTGGCGAAATGTGGACTGTTATGGATAATGAGTGAAATTTCATGTACTTGTTAACTGTCCAATAAATTCTGCTTTGTTTTACGAATTGGGTTTTTATCACCTGGCTTTATTACAGAATTGTTATGGCGGTACCATCATGGTATAACACCGAAAAACAGTATTTTGATGAGGTTCTTGAATTTCTCAAAGCTTATCAATGGGTATACAAATTTCCCAACACGCATATATTAGTGAATAAAGTGTTTGATCATTTTCCACTTGAGTGGATACCGTTTTTAAGAGGCTTGACTCATGAGGAACTGAATAATCTGGCATTGGGTTTTTTATCGGTAAGTATTTATTCCAGTCAATTTAAATTTAATATAATACGTATGACGTTATTAACACTTTTTTTTTTACTACTTGTTGACGTTTTAGGATAGTGCACCATCAACGTTGAAAGATTTTTTTCAAAAAATTCATAAATTTAAAAGTCAGATAGAAAAACGGAACGCTAAAGATGTTTACACATTTCCTAAAAATTCTAGTTTAAGTAGAAAAAAGGAACATGAGATTATTTCCTTGGCTCCTTTAATTCACGAGTTATATGAAAAGACTAATTGTGATTTGGTTGTTGATGTTGGTACAGGCTTAGTAGGTTTTTGATTATTTATAAAAAGATATTAAGTTGTTTTAAATTTGTCGTCAAATTTGGCGGTGATATTGTCAACGGACCTCAAAAAGTAGAAAATGTGTTTTTCTCAGAGAATAACTCTATTGCATAATATCTGTTTTTTATTTAAGAAACTTGTGGTGCAAATAATGACTCCCTAAATTTAATTCCCTATATTAAAAGCACTACGTTGTCATAGAAACAAAAACAAGGTGACATTTATTTGGAGCAGTTTTTTAAAAATCAAAACGGCTTATATAAATAATGTTGGCGGAAATTTTTCGGGAATAATCAATGCACTTTGAGTTATGAGTAAGCTTCGGTGCTAGAGAGTCTTGCTTAAATGACGAGGTAATTAACCGGTGTAATCCAGCGGGCTGCATGTTATTCATTCAACTGGTCTACTTGTCAACTGGTGTAGACCAGGTGAATTTTGAAGCCTACTGGATTACACCGGTTAATTACTTGGTCGTTTAAGCAAGACTCTTTTGCACCGAAGCTTAGTTATGAGTGATTGATAACTGATAAGTCCAATTTTTTTAATATAATATCAACTGTATTAAAATCATTATTAATACTCATAAGTATACGCTAGGCCTTGATTGTTTATCTTGCTTTACTTATTTTACCTGAAATTTTGTCAATCTCGTTAAGTATTGAAATGTTTACTTCTTTGTTTGCTTGATATAACTTATCATACACTTTTTTAAATCTATAAAAATGTAAAGCATCAATGTAAAGCTAATAGAGCATTATACCTACACCAAAGTAAAGAAAACATTTCTTGTAGTTGGGCGGGTTTATTATCCGAGATGCGTAGCATCGAGGGCAGTAATAAATGCGAGACTATAATAGTTTTCTGTACAGTGATTTTATATATGATTTCTTTTTACTAATAGCACATTTTAACTGCACTTAACGAAAGCAAAAGTGCCGTATAATAATTTTAGAAGTTTAAAAACTCCGATTTATATGCAAAAAACTTTGAGGGAATATTGTAAACCTGAAATAATTTAAATTTTAAACTACTAACACCACATTTCAGTGGTTAACGCAGAAATAATGAAACTTCAATATTTAGCTTCCAAGCAATTCGAATATTTTGTCGAATACTCAACGTTGCCAACTCCTTACGCTGTCAATTAGAATAAAACTAAAGGTCAGGATATAGATTTTGATTTGACAGACGACAGCCATTATATATTACAGCATTCTTTGAGCGTATTTGTCTTGAGATTACAAATATTAAATAAACTATTTAAGAATTAAGTATTATTAACGTTAATCTAATGTGCAACCGAAAATTGAGAAAATGAAGCTGAATTTAAATGCGTATTATCAATTAAAAGAGCTTATCTAATTTTGTTTGTGTATCAAATTTTATAATTTTAGTTAGGGGTTTCAGAGATATACTAAAAATTTATTTTTTGTACCCAATTTTAAAACCTGTATTTTGTTATCACAAAAAAACAAAAGGTTTTTTTGCAGATTTTTATAATTTGTGGTGCTGCATTTCAGGTTAAAACTTTGCTTCATACTTTTAAATCACTTGATATAAATTTATTTTCACAAATTTTCTACACGTTACGACATATTTTTTTCTTCAGGACATGAAGAACGGACCTTGTTGCAAAAATTGATCACAAAAACAATTACATATTTAAAAAACAATGTTGTTTTTTAATTTTTTGCTGATTTATTACAGCTATTGTTTTATTTTTATGTACGGTTATATAGCTTCATTTCTCAATATAATTCCATCACCCAAATGGCGTAATACATCTGATTATTTTTATGAAGGCGCAATTGTGGAGGACGTTTAAAAATGCGATCTGTCTTTCAATTTTCAAAATTCTCAAATGCGTTGGGGCCATTAGACTCCATAAGGAGGGTTTACTTTCTAGTCCTTTGAGCTTGATTTTTGTTACGGTCTGATACTTTGGGTGGGAGCTATTAAAGACACAATCGGTAGTAATTCAACTTTTTATACTTTATCTCACTTGTATATCCGTCTCGAAGGACCATCTTAGCAATTAGGGACACTTGAATTAAATGACCTTAATAGCTTAATTGCAACACTCTTCACTGGAAACAGCTGTAATGTATAATGACGTTAAAGGTGACCAGTGTGTCGTAATAAATAATAGAAATAGATTTCTGAAGCCTGTAGATTTTTGTTTTGTTTTTATAAGTTATAATTCTATTTTTTTTTTTTTCGTTCACAATTTCTACTACCAACTTTGATGCCAAATTGAAAAATAATCACCTCACCAAACATATTATTTTTACTAATACCTTTAGGGTTACCTCCCTCGACTTCTCTATGAAAAATACAAATATCGAACTATGGGAATTGAGGGAAGTTCCGAAAAAGTTCGTTTAGCTAAAACTCTACAAGAAAAATTTCCAGAATCTAAGGGCTTTATCAAATATTTTGAGCATTTTATAACAATAGAATCAGAAGAGCAAATAAAAGAAGCAGTAAAGGATTTTCAGACGAATCGTATTTGTATAACAGGACTTCACGCTTGTGCTGACTTGAGTGTCATAATGTTAGAATTATTTACAAAATTAGAAATGGCAAAATCTTTGGTAATCATGCCTTGTTGTTATCACCGAATGAACCAAGTAGACGGAAATTTTGAAAATTTTCCCGCAAGTAATTTAGTGAAGGAATTGATAGATTTACATGGAATGAGAAATATCTTGAATGTACCGTTTTTAAGACTGGCATGTCAAAATTCAGTTGATGGATTTAAAAATTTGACAGCTCAACAACATGAAGAGCATGCCAATAATGGATTATTTAGGGCCATTTTGCAAGATGTTGCTGATTCAGGTTAGTGGATTCTTTTTTTTTAGGAAAAAAATACAAAAAGAGTTAATTCGTCTAAATTTTTTATTTTATTACAATTTGTAAAAAAATACTTGACTAGTACTTATCAAATGTTTGCATAAGTAATGAGATAATTAATAGTAATTCTTAATTTATAACAATAAATTTTTTCATGGTATAAAAACGTTCGAGATAGTGTAATTTACATACAGCTACTAACAAGTCAGGCAAATAATTAAAAATATGTCGACAGTTTTATTTCAAGGCTTTTAGGTATTATTAAATCATAATTTACATGTCCTTTGATATTCATAGAATTGAAAATAGATTATTTATCACGTTTGGGCTAAGTATTCTCTAAGAAAATCACTATTTATACATTTATCGTTATTCTCCCCTGTCCACCACTTAACCACATCACTATAAATTTTTGGTTGAATCGGTTCATTCAGTTTTTGACACAACGTACAAAGTGTGAGTGAATTACTAGTATCAACAACATAATCCCTCTTCCATTCAAAAAACTTTCGGTACTCTTCCGGATGCGTATCTAGAAATTCGATATACGCGACCAACTTTTTGACCGACTTAAAATCCATCACATTTATCACAGATTTGGGGGGCGCAAGTGTATTATAATCGGCCAAGCCGTACACAATCGGCACTATATTATATTTCAAAAGATTGTATAACTTTTCTGTAACGTAATCTTCACAAATAGAATTCTCAAATGAAAGATAAAACTTGTACTGTTTTTCCACTAAGTCGTAACACTCGTCGCCCCAATGTTTGTCACAACGTAAACTCCCACACTTCCCGTAAACATCAATTTGGATGTGCTTCTTCATTTCGTTATAGAGTTCTTCGCGGAGACTCGCAGTACCGCAATTCGAGACAAACCACGCGATTTTTTTCGGCCGCTTTTGAATTTCTTCAATTGTGGGCATTCGGTAATTCGTTTTCTTCTTCTCGACGAAGCCGTAAGGACGAAGTATGTCTGAATCCAGCCGATAGGTCATGGTCCAGTTGTAAAAATTCTGGAATGTTTCTGACGAAATCGGAGTGTTATCAGGCGATTCCATGTTGGAGTAGATGTAAATCTGGTTGGGGTTGCGTTTTTCCGGAACACCGAAAGCTTTGCGGCGGTATTCTACTCCGTGGAAGATGACCGCGTCGAATTTTTCGACGGGAAGTTTGTTTCTTATGTGGGTGGTGTAACAATTTGTGTAGGTACATTTCTCGAATATTTTTGACCCTAAACCTAAGTAGAAATCTTCGGCTCGGAACATTGGGGTCCAGTAAAGGATCATTTTGGTGTTGTTTGAAGGCGCTTCTTGGATGCGGTTGAAATTGACCGGTGGGGTTATAAAAGTCCGGTATTGAGATAACAAGATCAAAGTTGCTATTAATAGTCCAAAAGTGATAAATAATTTACGAAATATTATCATGTTAAATCGTTAAACGACACAACCGAACTACTCGCTGTGGTAACAAACCGCTAACTACTGTGAAAATTGGTGATACCATGTTCGCGTAAAATCACTTATCACTTGCTTTTTAAAACGTTAATCTTTATATAGATAGCCTTGTTGAAATTGGTGCAGTGGTCTGTCATGGTATATTTTATTTCTTTGTCGTGTTAACACTTTTATATTGTAATTGTCGCTTTCATTGTATTCTTCAACGTCAAGAAAGCATGAAGAATTTTTCTTTTATCAATTAAATGTAATCTGTTTTAAGATCGGTTTTTATTAGCGACTTGAATTGAATTTTCCGAGCCAAACTGAAAAAAAAAACAGAAATACGGTGTTATTAAATTAGTTATGCATTAATGACAAAGCTTGATGTAACTCAATTTGGGATGGTTGAGCCAACGGTAATTAAGTTTTCGATCAAAATTTTGTCTATTCGGTGTCAACGGAATATTTATAATTAAACAAAAAAAAACTTACCGATCCAGTAAACCGCTAACAATTATTAAAAATAGCAATTTGAAGGTCGATATTAAATACAATGATTTTCTGTAAAACGCGAGTACCATGCAAGAGTTAACAATGAAATGAAATGTACGCTACTCTAATGATAAAAATATCATAAACTATGAGTCACACGCATTAACCTTTTGACCATTAAAAAAACTTTATTGTGTTTTTTTTTGAATAATTTGTCTTGTAGAGAAGTGGCAAGTGAGGCGATTGAAAAGAAAATCTGGAAAGTCGATGCAGTCAGACGTCGAACCGTTCGAAAATTACTTAACCAACCTGAAACGCACCCACACTCTCGTTGGTGCTGAAATAACCGATGATCAATTCGTAAGGAAAATGCGTGAAAAATGGTTGCAACATAAAGGAAAAGCTTACCTAATCGAGGCTTTGGCGGCGTTTCAAGCTGCCATGCAGGCGGTGTGTGAGAACGTCGTGCTTCTGGACAGGGTGGTGTTTTTACGGGAGAAAGGGGTTGACTGTTTTGTTGTGAACGTAACGGATCAGGGGATATCACCCAGGTGTCACGCCCTAGTAGCTGTGAAGCCGTAAAAGCGACTTACAATACGTTTCAAAAATAATTTCTTAATGTGCGAGATTGTGTTTAACGGCTGCCACGGAAGATTAGCGCCCGGATTATGCAAATTGCCAATAGCTAATTCAAACGGGGGATTAACATAAATTATTGTTCATTCGGCGTTTTTACATCTTTTAATAAAGTCGGAAAAAAGGTACGTTTTTTATTTCTTGTGTGCCATTTTACCTATTTTTTGTAATTGTTTATGTAATTGTATTTGTAATAAGTAAATATTTTGAGAAACTTTGAGGTAAGGAAATTCAAGACAAGGTGATTGTTGAAGCGAAAAATAATGCAACTTGCTGACTCAGATTTGAGCGTCTCGAATTGATTTTCCTTAAATGTAAAGGCCAATGTTTGATTAAAAAGTTTTGCATTTTTTTTGGAAGGAAAATTATCGGAAATTATGCACTAAAAATAAAAGTAAAAAATATAAATACAATTATGTACAGTACAGGTATCTTATTACAAGTGCGTCAAAGGTATTTAATAAAAAAGCGTTTTAGACTTAAATTCTTTGATAATTGATAAGCCAATATTATGCAAGTTTATTAATGATAAGACATTTTTTAATAACATGTTTTATAACAAATATGGCAAAATATTTAGTACAGTTCGTTGTGCAGTAAATAAAGTCGAAAATGAAAAACTATCAGGATAATAGAATTAACCAATCATTTCAGGGAATTCTATAGTTGGAATTATTGATCCAACAAACATTTGAAACTGGTAGTAAGAATTTTTGGTAGAGAAAGTTTTGACATGAGAGTCTGTTGCAATAGCATTACTATTTTCTCCTAGATTTTCATATTAAAGTTCGTTTTAGTAGCAACAATAATACGACTATTATTTATTCTCACTTTAATTAGCATTCTCCAAATATTCACTAATAAACGGGGTAGTGGAAAATCTTCATATTCCAGAAACAAAATTGGATGTCACCAAACTGTATATAAGTTAAGCAGTCAAACGTAAGTGATTAAAAATACATAAAACACATTTAAATAAAATGATATTTTACAAAACGTGAGTACCATGCAGGAGTAAACAATAATGAAATAAAATGTACGCTACTCTAATGATAAAAATATAAACTGAGTCACACGGTAAAATTATCAAAAAGTTGGAGTTGTAGTTCGTAAAATCGTTATTTTAAAATATTAAAGTTACAATGTCATTTCTTGGTTTACAACAATGATGGAAAAAAAACCTAACAGGCAGCAAATTATTATAATACCTACTAGTAAGCTGAGTCAAAGTAGCTTGTTGCTAAATGTATCATAATTTAATCAAAGGATGATAAAGCAATTGACTGTTCTTAATCAATTTGAGCCCGAAATACCTTTTGTCAGTTTTTCATTAAAATAATGAGATTTATTAAGTTTATTGATTAAAAACAGTGTCATAAAGTTGAAAATATTTTAGACAAATTAATATATCTTAACACAAGTTAACGAAATGACCTTGATAGTTCTAGAAGCTGACGTCATCTTTTAGAAGCGTGCTGTCGTGCGTTCTAAAAGTGATAAGTTATTGGCGGTTGGAAGCACCTGGAACAGTCCCATGCTTGACTTTTCTGTGTTGTATAAGTGAGAGATAAGTCGTTGACTGGGTAGTTCGACTTAGCAACGTAAAGGGATTATATCGAGTGAATTTCCACCGATTATTTAAGACAATAGAGGTTTATTATTTTGTTGTGTAATTATTAAGTTTTAAAGTATTTGTTTAAAAATCTTAACTTTTTAAATCGTAAGAGACTCACGTCATACTGGTACTAGGAGAAGATTTAAAGAAGTTTAGTCTGACTACAGGCAACTTAGGCAACAAGAATAGAAAAAAACAGATTTTGTTACTGTTGGAGAAGAAGACGTAATTTCTTGAGCAACAAAAGGTGGTCCTAGAAGAGCTCGCAATACCGCGTTTAAATGAACAAGGTGTCAAGGGTACCTACTAGAAGTAATGAATCATTGATGGATGAAAGCACCTGGGATAATCGCTCTTTATAAGCTAGCCATTAGTCATTGACCGAGTTGTTTGACTTAGCGAAGTAGAGAGAATCTCCGATCATTATTCAAGGCGATAGACATATTAACTTGTTTAATTATTGACACCAGTTATTTTTGAATTATAAGTGTATATTAATTTATTGTTAAATAATAAATACATATCACAATATGACCAACATAATTCGAAACAAAATATTTTATGGTTTTTTATATTTCAATTCTAATTGTTTGACAAAAAGGGACGGTTTATATAGCTGCACATGAAAAATAAAGTATTTTCGCGTTTTACAATCATGCAAAGCGGTCTGTTGTAGTCAAACAAAACTCAATATATCGAGTGTTCAAATAAAAACACAATTAATTGAGCACAACATTAATTAAAAAATACTTTGCAGTGATGAGGTGCAAAACGACGAAATTAGTCTGCATTGTTCTGCTGTTCTGTTTGAATAATTCTTGCGAAGTTTGAGTTTGTTGACCAGGGAATAGTTAAAACTTAGAATGTGAAATTTCGTCTTTTATGTGCAATTTTTCGCCACCTGTATAGCTTGCAAAAGTGTTCCCATGAAATCTAAACAGCAGGAGCTGTCAGCAGCAGGAAAATTCTGTTTCTCTGTAATTTTTTTTCTACTTACCGTATTATTTTTTATCGCTTTGGGAGAGAAAAAAGAGTCGCTCGAATGTGTGAACATAATCATTTATTGCACACGAAATACATCAACTTAGTGTACAGTTTTAGTAACAAAATAATCGGAAGCAACTGCGTCTCGCCCCCAGCCCTAAGGCGAGTCCCAGTCTAACAGTATAAGATAACGTTACATTAATAAATCTAATCACCTAATGCTTTCTTCGATTCAGTTTGAAGACGTTGTAAACTCTTCACTTTCGCCTTTCCTGTAACAAGAAATCAATGTTCCTGTAATAAATTGTATACAATTATGAATGAGACTGGCGAGAACGTGTTCGTCACGTATAACGGCTCACTAAAACCGTAAAGCGACTTTACACGGCTTGTTTCGGGCCAAAATGTCAATGGGATAAGCTTTGAGAGAACCTAATCGCATCATCTCCACAGGAACGCACTTAATCTTGGTTGATATCCTGAAATAAACAAGCCTACGTATTTTCATTTTTATTATGTTTATATTAAGACCCGGATATGACGCGAAATTTTTTAGACTGAGAGCAGATGCCGGTGACAAAAAACTATCTCATCGAGTTTAGAGATGAATTTTCCTGTAGTTCATCGATATTACGTTTCAGAAGTAGTAGTTGGCTTTAAAATATCTTAGTACGTTTTGTGTATAGCCGTATTAAAATATTAGTAAAGCAACTTATCACCCCTTTTGTCATATAATAAAAAAAATTTTTTTAGTAACAAGGAAACATTGCCAAAAATAAATGATTTATTGTTTTTTTACCAATTTTAAATATGTTCTACTACTCAAACTCCATAAAATACAGATAAAATCATGCCGAAACTCGATGCCATTATTTATGAAACATAATATTTTATAAAATTCAGCTCGAAATTCGATGACGTAGTTTTTTTATTACCGCCCGTTACATTTTTTATTAGTAGAGTGGTTCGGTGCAAAAACACAGTTGTTATCAAATTTTTAGTAGAGTTTAGCAACTTTGGGATCTTTTCAACATGCAATGAGAAAAATTCTCAAAAAATTTTACCTTCTATGATTGGCTGAACATTGGTTGCTAGGCAAATAACGCCAAAAATAAGGGTTTTTGAGGGTAGGTTTTTAGTTTTTATTGTGAGGGTTTTTATCCCTCTTCTGCAATATACATATACAGGCTGTTTATAAATAGCTGGGCATCAACTTGGCTTTGCAAATTTTGTTAACATGTTTTTGACAACTATTTGCCGCTACATTTATAATTTCCGATTTCTGAAGTCAACACATTTTCAACACGATTATATATTTTTATAATAATTATTATTAATCACAACAAAGCGACAAATTTAAAATTCCAGAGGTAACTTGATGCTCAGACATTTATAAACACTACATAAAGTAGTAATACGTTTCTAATGTGGTTTTTATGATAGGATTCCGTTGTATTAAAGTTAATACCGACAAAGACAATCTGCCACTTTGCAATAGCCGAGTCTGAACTCAGGTATTCTAATTTGATTTATAGTAATCCAAAAATGCTAACATCATATGGCCTTGTCCCTTTGTGCCAAAGCTAATTTCTTAACAGTGATTATACTATTTAACTTGTCGACCTCTGCTATTGCCATAATATACTGTTTTTTATGGAATGCTTCAGGTTTGTTCTATGCTAGAACAGTCACACCTAATCTTTTTAATTATTTATGCATGTTTCGCTGCTACCTAACAAAGAAACGAGAAGCAGTAAGTAATTTGCTTACTATTGAAGCTAAACTATTTTATTGGGGTCGTATAATGTTAGCGTTTTTGGATTGCTATGCAATAGACCTCAAAGACCTTAACTGCATCACAATGTTGCTCATAATTATAACTTCAATGCCATTAAAACCACATTAGAAACGCATTACGTTATACAAATATCGGGTAGAAAAATATATTGTTTATATCTCGGTTAAAAATCAATAAAATTTTATGAAATACTTGGTGAAGACAGTTCGTAGTGTTCATAAAAATATCCTAAATTTGAGTTCAAAGTATTTAATATGTTTCAATAGTTTATTAAAGAATGCGTTTCGAAAATTCAATTTTGTGGCACGAATTAAAGTTTGTAAAGCGAGCGCAAAGCGATTTTTTCTACTTTGCGCGTTTTACGTGATTTTTAAGTACAAGAGTTAATTTTTCAATCTTTAGGGAGTTTTGCGTTAATATAAAATAGTTGGTAATAAAGGTTATGAAAATGTCAAATGTTTTTTGAAGTTTTTCAAATTTGTTCAAAATTCTGTGTAAGTAACTCACAAATGGTTCTTTTTTACCTACCGTATCGCTTATAACACAATAAGGAAAATCTCCATAAACATTGCGACATTTCTTAAATTACCAAACTGCGATTCTCATCGATTCCTCTCATCGTTATTTCAGACCAAGCAGTGCTATTATACTCATCTAGCAAATAATTTGTAAAGTGGTGTCTGAAAGGCGTTTTAAAGTGGCTCTACCCTTAAATAAAAGTTGAAGTTATCTCACCTACCCCAAAATTACCCACTACATTTTCGAATGTTTTATAGTTTAAATGCGACACACACACAAAAACACCTTGATGAGGAATACTGGTCATCAAGTGCGACAAAATTTATTCGAATAAAGTTATTATAATCTCATAACGCTGACATAAACTCTGAAACGAAAATGTCAACGAAAGCGTGTTACTAACCCAAAAAACAAATTGCACTAGTACTTTACACGCAATTGGGTGCTGAATTGGCTTATACCACACCCAAATTGGTATCGCATTAAGATTTGTTACAGACGCAAAGTAGGAAAAAAAAACACGAAATTTTGATATCACTATATCTTTTATAATCTTAGTCTTAGGGTAAGTTTCTTTGCGTTAAAATTTAGGCTTCCTTTAGAAGGTTTAGTGGGCTAATTTCAAGCTGAGATAATATTAGTAGTATCTTCGTTTCCATGGAAAATTAATAGATTTTGGAATTGTGATTGGTTGTTGTCACGGAAAAATATTAAAATTTGCTAAAGTACCGGTAGTATCTCAACTGGAAATTAGCCCATCAGACCTTAAAATGGTAGATACTAATGTTGTTACTTTGTTGAAATAAAAAAAGTTTTATAATCAATGTTCCGCCAAGAATAGAAGGTAAAAATTTTGAAGATATCTTCGTTTTATCATTTTATTACTGAATGATCCGAAAGTGGCTAAACTCTACTAAAAATTTGATAACCCACGACTGTACTTTTGCACGGAGTCACTCAACTATATTTCACCGCAAGATTGATTTTTTTCTGGAGAGAAAACAACTTAAATTTAATCGAGCGTTTTATCGTCTCATCATTTATCAGTATTCTGTAGCTTCATGTGTCTTTATTTATAAAATATCGATATTTCTTGTCTTGAATAAAGTCACCATTTGAGGAGTCTGTTATGCAGGCACTGTATCATGTCGTCCAATTGAATTTACTTCGAAATGCATGGTTTTAGCGAATTTTTATTCAAGAGTCTACCTAGGAATCGACTTATATACACAAATTTTATATTTTTAAGAGAGAAACAATTTTTTGCAATTGGCAGAATCATTTGTTTACCGCCTCAAGTCCCTAAGGATGGGAAATGTAAGCGTTTTGTTGACTTTTAATATTGAAACAGGATTTTAAAAAAATCTTCACAAAATATGTTATACGATATTATTTTTATTTATTCCGATATTGTCATTTGAGAATTGCAAACGGAAATTAATAAAGGAGATTGACCAAATTGGAAATCTAAATAAACTTTTTTTAAATTTCAATCCCACATGTTCAATTTACGTTATTTACATGTGAAATCCAAGAAAATAAAAATGTTTATTTCAAATAACAGATGGATTTTTTTCAGAAAGTCATAAATTGTGATAAATGAAAATGATAAAGGTTCAAATTATATAAATCGGATTATTTCTTCTGTTTGTTTTTCAGATAAACTGTTAATTGCTTGTACTTAATTTAGGATACATAATTTTTACGTGTTTGGCAAATATTTTGAAAAAAATCTTTGCTTGCTATAAATACGAGGGCAGAGTGTCACATGAAAATTGATAATTAAGCTGAAAACACAAGCGGTTTGTTTCAATTACATTAGGTCCAATCAAGCGTGAATTACTATATAGACTATAGAGAAATGATTGAATACTTTGGAAATTTTCTATATTATACGTATATTATTGGTTTTGTACTTAATCATTAATCAAATTCAAAATAATATCAACTGAATTAGCAATATTGTTAATTAAATATTTCAAAATTTATTAAGAATTTAAAAAATAAATAACATTTTTAATTCTAACAAACGCTAATACCTTTGGAAGCCAAAAGTTATTTTGTAACTAAACAAGCAAATTTTTTTGCAAATAATTTGTTTGATTAAGAACTCAACAAATACCCGTATATCCAGGTTTCTCATTTCATGGAAGATTAAAACGAATTCAACAAAACTTTCGCTTTAGCATAATTACTTTGTCACACATCTGCTTTTGTAGGACTACCAATTTTCTACTTAAAGATAAAATAAAACATGGTTTGTTTAATTCTACGCTCTTTAGGAGAATGGTATTAAACCGAGAATCAAAAATATACACAAACAGCTGGCTGAAGCATACCTTTAATTTGCATTTCTTTGACGAAATGAACAGTCTTAAACATAATATTTCCTGCGATTATTTTTATTTTACCTATCTAGAAGGGAGGCTAATTGCATATATTAATTAAAACAGTTTTTAACCAAATTTGTAAATACTCTTTTAATGCTAAAATTTCCGGGTTTTCGACTACCTTAATTGACATATTCAATTTTTGGAATTCTTGCAACATGGATTTTTTTTTTGAAAAGCTCACTGGCTTCAAATGTTCGAGTATCTAGCTTTGATTTATGTGATGCGTCGAAAAAATATAAATGAAAATGCACCTGCTGTGGCTGACTAAACTTGCCTGCGATGTACTCAACAAAGCTTATTAATCGGCTTATTGCAAATTAATAAAAAGTCAGTGGAAATATTTTTGAATTTAGTAGGTATACATAGATGTATAGTCGGTTTTTATACTAAAGGCAAACTACACTGACAAACAGTTAGGGATATTATAAAATTTGAACAAAAGTTGTTTTACATTACGATTTATTTATTATTTTTGGGTTGCAGCACAATTTTTATATTTGATTGTAAAGAAAATGGCAGTATTAATCTCTTTTTCACTTATGATAAGATTTAAAATTTAGATACCTGAATCAGTTTCGCTTTTGTCGTCGTCGTATGTTCATTATTGCACAAAATTTTGAATTAATTTTGAGAATTAAACAAATTGCTTTTCCTTCACGTTCAGCGGATTTATATCCAACAGAGCATGTGGACCTTCTTGGAAGAGCATTACTGTCGTCTTCCCCAAATTTGGAAAAATGACTTAAGTTATAAATCTTACAACAAAGGGGCTTGGGACCGAAGTTAATTCGCCCGTAATAAAGTGCACAACAGGTATTTTTCTGGCTATTAAAACAGATGTTTAAGATCTGGCCTCTGCCGGTCTGCCGCAGGTATAAAGTAGGGGTGCTCTTTCACAAATTTTCACAAATGAGTGTTTCAAACTATCGTAAAACACACACTTTAGTTAATAAAATTAACTCTTAAGGCTAAGTAGTTCTTCAAACTGTCACCAAAGAATTACCTTAAATTCTACAGTTGAGATTAATTTTTAGTATAGCAAAAATGCTGTTTAAATAACTCAAAAATGCTTAAAATTTTGTCTTTGTTTTCTAGTTTAGAGATTCTATCTTTATAATAAGTCAATCGATTGGTATTTTTTTCTGGTAATTAGTTTTATGGCACCTTAATTCTGAAGGAATTTTACTTAGAGGATGCTGCCTTTTAAAGGTAATAAGTTTTTCTTTTAAATTTTTATTTCTTTCTTAATTAGACTAGCTTCAGAATATTATTAGATGAGATGGAATTTGATAATGATATTTTGATTTTAATTTACGACTGAACGGCAAGTGACCTGCTTTAAATAATGTGTGAGACACCGTCACATTATACGTGCATATTGCACATTAAAAAAATGAAATAGAATTTTGACTAAATCGTATTCAACATTTATTGGTTTTAAAAACATCTAGAACAATTGTTTTGCAATTCCACAACACTCTAAATTAAAAAATAACACGCGCTATTTCGTAAACAAATCAATTATTTAAAAAATAGTTTATGACAAGTTCAAGTTTTACTTAAAGAGGTAAGTCAATTCCCCGATTATTATATTGATCCGATTTGGTCACCTGGTTTTTTTAATTAGTTGTAGCAATTTACGTATTTTTTGAACATAATTTAATTTGTGGTTTGGATGCAGCGTTGCCAAGTTATTCGAATTTTTTTATACAGGATTTAAAATACTTGCTTGTTGATTTAATTATAGTTATTTATTACGGGCATAATCACTGGAGTTTCCTGACAGGAGAATATGGCCCGAGGGAATGTTTAATTCTCGACGTGCAACAGATGGATTTTATATTTACGAAGACCATTGTCGACAATTATATTCGTGGTTGTATAGTCGGAAGCAAAAAACTTGGACATCAAGAGCGCTAGTGTGCTCTAGTGTGTCTGGTGTAGTATGGCTGACAAGTGCTGTCCGGTTTTTTGCTCGCTACTGTACATACAACGTTTTATCTACAAAGTAAAAACCTACATTTTCAAAAAATTAGGAGACAATTATCAACAACAAAGTAAAATTTACCACATTGCTTTGATCAACTTAATTTTGCTCTCGTTTAGTATAATTTTTGTGACTTTAGTATACAGGGTGTGATCACTAGAAACAGTCAAATACGAGGAGGGTTCAAATATAAAGGGGACAGACGCTGTAGATGGCGCGTATGTATGCTTTGAAAGTCATGGCTTGAGTATGTGATAGCTGGGTCCCTTACGAACAGTGTGGCATAGTTTTCGCCAGTAGCGCATATTTCACACATGTGCTACGGCCATAAGTGAACGTCAAGTGCCGACCTCCGTTGCGCATTCGTTTTTTAGGGTGGGAAGGCGTTAAAAACACGGAAATTTTCCTGCGTTTGCAAAATCAGTTTGGTAGTGAGTGCCTGAGTAGAGCTGTCGTGTTTAAATGAGCCAAAGGATTCAAGGATGGCCGTAAAATCGTCGGAAATGAGCCGCATGATCGTCGACCGCGAACCAGCATTACACCAGACATCATTCGCCGCGTAGAACAACTCATTTTGGAGGACCATAGCATCAATGTTCGAGGCATTTTGGCTGAACTCGGCATCCGTATTCGTAGTCTAGAGTCTATCATCCATGAACACCTTAAATATCGCAAAATAACGGCGCGATGGGTTCCTAAACTGTTGAACTTCATACCGCGCGACTCACGCTCGATACAATATCAGTATTGGAATGAGAGGTACTGGAACACCCTCCCTACGGTCCAGAGTCCAGATTTATCACCCTGCATCCACATGTTTGGACCACTGAAAGAAGCCCTCGAAGGTCGAAAGTCAAAGATTCAATACCGACGATGAGGTAGAGGAGTTCGTGCACACATGGCTGTCCGAGTTGCCCAAGGAATCCCTCAATACCGGCATCAAGAAACTTCCGGATAGGTGGACCGTTCATTATTTATTTAGAACTCTTGCTATGAAATTTGCTTTGACAGATTTTTATTTTCTTTGATAATATCAACGCTTTATTTGATTGAACGTTCAAAGACATCAAGCATAAATAATTCATTTTTGAATCGTATTTTTGAAATGAGCTTAAAATTGAGGGAGAATGAAATTTTAACACAGGTGCTAGTTTAGAAGAATTTCGCCAAAAAATTTCCTAACCTCACTTTTTTAAACATACATGGAAAATTTCATAGCGAGAGTTGATCTAAATAAATAATGAACGGTTTGCAGTGAGGGAAATTACATAGAAAAGCTGTAAATTTTTGTAAATTTTTTCAATAGTAAATAAACGTGTCAGAGTGTTTGTCTCGATCATATTTGAACCAACCTCGTATAACGTTGATCTATTTGTGCAAGAAAATATGACCTAAGTTGTAAGTAACTTTATAACAATAGGACTACTTAAAGCAATAATTGCTTTGATGAATCTTTGATGAGCTTTGTTGATAATTAAAACTTTAAAACTTTTTTTTTTAATAAAATTTTTAGTGGAGGTCTAAAAGCATATTTTACTATCATTTTAAACACAAAATATTAAAAACCCTTGGTCTTGATGTGAAGCATGTTTTCAATTAACCATTTTTTCAAAATAAAATTAAAAATTCCGGACGTGTGTTGTTAATTTTCTAAAATTTATATCTAAATAATTGCTCCTCACTCATCTCAATAAGCTGCGATTTTTTTGTAAAAGCACAATAATTTTCCAATTTTGGGTAAGCTCTTTTGAAAATTAAAATTTTTTGTGTTATTTCCAGAGGGTGTAATTGCTTATTATTACCAGTATGTACAAGGGCTCATAAATCAATTTGCTAGGTCAGTCTAGCAAAGACTTTGAAGCAATTTTGTAATATACGACACTTCGTTTTCACGTCATTAGGCTGTAAAATTTTTCCCGCGTCTCGCATTATCCTTTCATTTTTATTTCTCTGTTGAGCAAGTTAATGCGTAATGAATTTCTCATAATCTTACCTCGGAGTGCATCGATACAAGTCTGAGATGCCGGTATAAGCACAGGATAAATCCTCATCTAAACCGCAGAGTGGGGTTGATACAGGATAAACCAACGACGCGTTTGGGCTCCAGCTTGATCTCTTGCCATATCTAGAATAGGAATTTTTTTCAGTAGGTTTGCAATTAATGCGATACAAATTCGGTTTTAACCCTGATATTAAATTTTTAGTGATGGCCACTTAGGTGAATGGTAGCCTGATTGAAGTGTTGCATTAACCAATTAATTTTTTTTTAATCACTCGTTTCAGCCATGCAGAAAATCATCCTTTGAATAATGAATAATGTAACATTAGACACAAAAGCTTGCACAAGGTAACGGGAACATTGTCTTAATGAGCTTTTTGAGGCTGATAATATGCAAAAGTGCAAACATGCGTTCCTTAAATTATTAATAAACTAGTGCCGGCAGGTATACACGAATTTGTTGGGTAAATACTACATCAAAGTTTCGTAATTAATAGTGGGGTAAAATAGACGTCTTCTCTCGCTTCTTTCTTGCAATTTTTTTAAGTACATTTTATAACCAAATGAGATCTTTACGGTTTTATTGGCTAATTTCAAGTTAAGATATTACTGGTAGTATCGCAAATTTTAATACTTTTCTATGGCAATAATCAATCATACCCCAAAATTCTTTTAATTTTCCATAGAAACGAAGATACTACCGCTATTATTTCAATTTGAAATTAGCACATTTCTTGTCATTTTGGTCATCTCAAGTCGCGATCGACAACTTTTTTTAGTAGGACCGAACTTTGTAAACTTAATTTTTTAATGTCGGAGCAATAATTTCCAAAATCGTGTTTTTTTAAACATACAGGATGTCTCAAAATTAAGACATTCTGAGTTTGGAGCGTAGGAGCAGGTACCACTTGTAGTAAGTAAAAACTTATAGATTTTTTTTTTAAATTACTCTCTGCAAGATATTCGTCTTTTATCTTTGTTCAATATGACAACAATGCGCAAACTGAATTTTGTATTATTTTCATAATTTATTCTTGCCAATCTCCCACGAAATAACATTCTAGATGTGCCGTTTCTACAACAACAAAATAATATTCTAGCCTCGTTGCCGTTCTTTTTGGGTTAAAAATTCCGAAATTTAAATATTATTTTACTCCAGATTGAAGCAACTTTTTCAACATTTTTTTTGGATTGTCATTACACATAATAACGCCCATAATACATAAAAATAAACGCCAACATTCATAGTTTTTATTCGAAGATAATTTGATGAAAAGACTGTATATTTAATATATGTCTATACCTATATATCTTTACAAGATAGGTCGTAGAATATTTTAACAATTTTTCTCTTAGTTCTGGTAAAATCTTCCAAAACATTCTGACCTTGGAATATCCTAAGTTTGAGGTACCCTGCTGTCTTTTATAAATTAACTAGCTCAAAATTTGAAATACTGCCCATTTATGAATCAAACCAGAGTGCATTCAATAGCATTTTCGAAAAATCTTCTTGTTGGATCTTCTTGGTGTATTTAAATGAAAATTGGAAATGAAACACCCACTAACACCAAACTAATCAATTTTTTAATTCCTACCTGAGGATGACAACATTGTTGTCGAAACGTGCGTCGTATCGAGTAAAGAAGTTTGGTGTTAGTGGATGTTTCATATCCAATTTTCATTTTCGAAAAAGTTTTTTATTTTGGGAAAGAGTTTTCAAAGTCACTAGTAACGAAATTGTGCGTTAAAAATTTGACAGTGGAGAGTTATGTGAATTATTAAAAAACTAACCATATAATGTTGATTTTCGGATAAACAAAACTTTATAAAAGTTTTTGAAAATAAGTTGGTTTAATTGACGGACGTAATGGTCTCTGAAATATTAGTTTTTTAAACAATACTTTGGCGCGGCGCTTCAACACCAGAATTAAAAATTAATTGTACAGTGTACACCTGTTATAATTTGTCTGAAATGCTTGAATTCTATACTTTTAACTTAAAAATTAGTTTGAGAGATTTAATAAGGTTTGTTATAAAGAGAAGTGTGCGCTAATGTCACCAAAGCGATCAGTCGGACTGTAGAAGCAACCTTGAAAGGGCTTCGGTTTTTATCACCGAAGGCCCAAAAAGTTAATTTCTTTATTGCGCCATAAAATTCACAGTATTTATAGACAAACTATACACGCCTGAACAAACAGAATTATCCCAGACAGATCAGTTACGTTTTATTTCTTCATACGTAATGTTATGACTACTTGAAGATAATATGAATGCTGTAAATATAAACCACAAAGATAGTTTATATTACATTAATAACACTTTAGTTCTTTCTCTAAACATATATACAAGGTTATTCACGAATGATGACGAATCCATATGCAACCAGATTTACATATTAAGTAGCTTTCTTGATAAAATTTTCATTTCAGTGAAAATATTGAATCAAAGTTACCCAAAGATTATCGATTTCTGTCAGTTTCTTCATAATTTGTCAAATTGGATAACCACTTAATAACCCGTTATTTTAGTTCTTGTATCAGGGTAACATGGTAGGGATGGAATTTATTAGCGTGTCTTATTCTAGAAACATACCTTTGGCTAGTTCCTAAATTTGGTGCCACAGCATTTTGTCTAATATCTGGATTTTCTGTAATCGCTTGAATTACGGCAATCTCATTATTTTTTTCTGTCAGTTTTGTTTCGTGGCTCTTTAAGGGAGGCCACTTTTGATGCAATTTTTGCAATCTTGCTTAGAGATGTCTTTCTGCATAAAGTCTTACTGCAGCTGAAGCATTCCCTAAATATCAGGATCATGTCAATTTTCTCGTTATCAGTGAACGTTCTGACTAAATTTCCTCAAAGACAGCCAAACTAACATAAAATTATATGAGTAACTATTTTAATTTTATCACAGTTTTTTGTGAAAATGTAAGATTGGTTGCATAAATATTTTATCATCATTTGTGAATAAGCCTGTACATACAATTTGAAATGTATTACTCTAATAAGTTATAGGTAAAACTTTTTTAAAATCTGCTGGTTGTAAACTAAAGGCCGGTTTAAAATTACCACTGTTATTTATTGGCCAGCTATATTGGGTGTGGTTTAATTTTGACATATTTTGTATATAGTTTTCTATTAAAATTTTGCATTGATACTTTTAAAATATTAAAAACGCGGGAAAATTCAAATCTAGATTTTTGACAATTGGTGTCAATTCTAAAGCTAATTTTTAGGACTTAAAAGGGTACTTCATAATTTTTTAATGTTTTTACGTCTTTACTTTTATTTTCAAATAATGTCAAATATACCATTTCTCACTTGTCTCGTAAACAATTCTCTAAAAATAGATGTAGTGTAATGTTTGTAGGATTTAAGCCATGCTATTTCATTACAACTATCAACACAAACAAAAATAAAGAAAAATGAATGAAACGAAACACCCTAAAAATAATTTAAAAAATTCATTAACATTGAATCGGTTTTTAAATATTTTTTTTCTAAAGTACTAGTGGGATTTTAAATACGAGTATATCGTTAAAAGGAGGATTTAGACACCTTTCCAATGATGTGCTTTTTGGCCCACTAGCAATTTAAAATGTTGAAGGTGGTAGCTTATTCCACCAAGGGGATAAAGTATCAGTGTTAACATTATTTTAAATATTTGTTTTTTTGTGTTTAAAATCCATTTAAAAATATAAAAAATAATATATTCTACATCTAATTTAGTTATTTTATTTCGATATTTTTTCGCTATTTGCTACATCTCAAAAACTAGAGCTGCCAGGAAAAAAAGCAACTTATTTTTGTAACTAGCACTAGTACAGAAATATTTTATATCAGTTCGTACTTTACAGGCACCACGACAAAAATGTTTTTTTGTTGGCTGTGTAATAGTAAATCAGCAAAACTAAAACATCCGTATTCACAGATTTTTATAAAACTGTATTTTGTTAAATTTTATTATCGTAGAGGTTGTATCACACATCTAAGTTTGATATCAAGGTCTTCAACTTTTTGAGAGCGGCGTGCATAACAAGCATCTCATTGCTTGACAATATTTTTACCGAATTTTCTAAAATTATTAAAAAAATTATGATTTTTTGCTTTCTGACAATTACACAAATTGTTTTTTTGTTAATTTACAATTAGATGACCTACCAATAAGGCTTGACAACTATCTAATTATTTGGTGCGGATAAACCGAAACAAGAAAAAATATTTTAAGTTTTGTTTAAAAAGTAACGCATAAAATTCGTAATTCTTTTATTTATTAAAAATAAAATAAATGCAAATCAAGGAACTTCAATTCTGACGTAATTGGATTACTCGTAGCAGCTCCTATGGCGGCGCTATGACATCATGATATATTTTTCTAACGAAACCGTATGATTTTTCTTACTTAATTAGATGCTCTTACTAATTCAGAATTTTTCTTTTGCCGAAACAATCCGATAAATAGAGTTACTGATTTTGAATCTTTAAGGCTTACGTTAAAATTCGAACTTCTCTAACAATTTAAGTACCTACGTTTGCTTTATTATTATTATGCTTATTATTTGCTTTATTATTAAATGAACTGCTAGCAAATGGGATAAACGGGAACAAATTATTGAACAATTATTTTATCTTCTTATGTTTTTAATGTTGAATTACGAATTTTATTTAAACAATAAGCGATATTTTAACTTGATTTTACTCTAATATAATACCTGGGTCCAAGGAAGAAGGCATCTGCTCTGGGCCGAATGTTGACTTTGCTTTCTTTGTCGACAGGGGTGGGTCCTCCTCGGCCATATCGCATCATTGTTTTAAAAGATGCTAGATCTAAATTCGAATTAGTTATGCAAGTTTTGCGCTGCGTTTATACTCACTTTGAACTCGTTTCTCTGACGTATACCTTTTTGATACGGCCACCGACACCAACACGGTTAAAATGTAGACCAGCACTACTATGACCTTCCGTGCATGCATCTAAAACAAGAAAGTTGCCGGAATAAATTTCTGTTTTAGGGGAAAAATTGAATTTCTCATGCGTTTGGTAATTTCGTAATTAATGCGCTCGTGTCATTTTTCCCAAGTTCATAAGATAAACAAATTACTCATTTAAATGTTTGTTAATTGTTGTTATTGTCTATGTTTGCGAAATTGCGATATTTTATTTACTCAGTTCTCTGGCCAAGAACAAAGTAAACGAATATAATTAACACAATTTAAGCCATCATAATTAAGAGAGGGTCAATTACTGCAAAGTAGCAATGAAGAGTTATATTTGCCAGTAAGACGGAATCGTGGGCTTATTTAGTCAGCTATTCCAGTCTTGGAAAAACAAAACGAGTCAATACGAAACCAACGTATTTTGCAACAAGTTCATTTTGAACTTTAACTCCAATCGGTGATCTTCCATCTATTGTTATTCTCATATGTTTACCCGAAAAGATTTCTATTTTGTAAATCTGAATAGAACGTAGTCTTTGCACTGTCCCACTTTCAAATCTTTTGATATTATTGTTGCGTTAACCGAATTATGATCTGATACAATTCAAACAGTCTGATAGTATTGTAGTTTGAGATTAAGACTTCGACGGCTTTGTGGAAAATAAATTGAAATTTTCGCTCAAAGCTTTTATGGATCTAAAATGTAATGCATGAAACATTTTCAGTCAAATAACAGTTCTTTTTTTAAAGTTCATTACGGCCGATTAAGCGGATATTGGGCTTAAAAGTACTTTTTATAACTTTTTACACTATGAAAGTTTTCAGATATTAGCCGAATAAGCGTTTTATGAGCGCTAAATTTATATTTTTGGTTTTATCACAATCAGGCAAGGGCAAAATTCTCAGTTTTTTTTTCTATTCCACTATTTATTAATATAAGTTAATAACAATGTGTTTACGTCATCAATCAAAATTTCGAATTACTTATTCTGTGATTTCTGACTTAAATTTAGAACATCTAATTATTAATACTTAAAGTACTCTCATTTGTTTTTTATGAGAGAAAAAATAATAGACAATCGTTTAAAATTTAAAATACGTATTTGTAATTGGTTAATTTTAAAAACTAACCACTGACGAATGAGTATTTTAAATTTTTAACGTTATCTGATTTGTCTCTATTGAAAACAGAACTTAGATACTTTAAATGACGCGGATGTCGACAACAATATTGTCATTCTCAGGTGAGAATTAGAGATTGTGATCGTCGTGAAAGTGATTGTTGTTTAATGAGTCTTTTTAATTTCTTGTTGTTTCTAACATGTTTAATCATTGAGGAGCGGATTACACAAAGGCTCATTTTGTTTTTATTGAAGAAATGTTTCGTGAAGGTTTTATCTTTAATGTTCTTGTCTTATGACAAAAATTACGTTGAAAATTTGCTTTTTGAGTACAGTAGAATTCTTTTTAATCGGTCATTGAATTATTTAAAGATGAGGATTTTGCTTCTGCAAAATTTTGAGAAAGGTTTTGAGAAAACAAATGACAATCATAGATTTATAGAGGAATATACTCAGAAGCATGTCCGGTCGCCCCGTTTTATTTTCCAGGAAAGGCCTGTCAACCAGTCAGTGTTTCAGTTACATGCTAAGTAAACTCGTTATTACATTGAAAGAGAGGAAGAAAGGTTTGGTATGAAGTATGCCAGATATTCCGAGGATCGGTTGAACCGAAGCCACTTAAGAGAAATTTTACTGTATGAAAATGTGGTTTGCAGAGTTCAGGGATTTTTACAAAATTTGTAAGATAAAAAACTGTTATACTGTGGCCACTTTAAATTGTGACTTCAGCCCCATTCGACACTCCTGGGCACACCACAACGAAGAGTTTTATATAATTGCGCTTTTTGGACATTTTTTGAAGTTGTATGTAGATAATTTAATTGCAGTTACTAGGGCTGGGAGAAGTATCGATACTTACAGAAGGTATCGATACCTGCTCAGGTATCGTACACCGATACCGACTGCAATCAGGTATCGAAGTATCGATACTTCCGATACCTCGATACCTCCGATACCTCGATAAATGAATATCCTATCCAGTGTGCTTTGGATGTTGGAAACACAAGCTATTTTGATGAAAACAAACAAATCCACAAGCTATTTGATGCGATATTTATTTATCGCCACCCGATACTTCCGATACCTCCGATACCTCGATACCGCGATACCTCCGATACCTCGATACCTCGATACTTCCCGATACCTCTGATACCTTGATACCTCTGATACCTCGATACTTCCGATACCTCGATATTTCCGATACCTCGATACTTCCCGACACCTCTGATACCTTGATACCTCTGATACCTCGATACTTCCGATACCTCGATATTTTCGATACCTCGATACTTTGCAGGTATCGATACCCGATACCTAGAAACAGGTATCGCCCAGCCCTAGCAATTACAAGTATGTCATAGTGATGTAGAGCTGAACATTTTATTAAATATATGTCGCGTGTCCCATCTCGTACTACAAATCTAATATTAAAATAAATCACAATAGTTATTTGTTTAATTAGGCAATAAAGCCTGTGATTTAACGCCGCTACTGGCAGATTAAAGGTAAGGCAATAAATTTATTTTATTGCCATATTGAAGAGACGTTTCTTTGCCGATCCTGTCAGTTTACTTTTTTTAGAAAAATTTGCTGTTTCACATTTAACCTTAAAATTTTGTGACAGCTCAAAAATTTTTAACGGTTTTAAAATGTCTGCTTTACTGCTTAGTCAATAAAAATATTGACATCTGGCGTAGTCAATAAATGCGATAGTTAGTAAAATGTGGTTTACTGTCAATCGGCGAGAAAATTATTATTTACTTGGGCACTTATTTTTGTTTTATAAAGTAGACATGTTGCGAATAATTATGAAATATCAGCCAAATAGGTGTCGCAGCAGTTTTGATAAATGTTATATTTTTTCATAACATTTTCGACTTTTCGCGACAGTTGGTTTTAATTTATCAAAAGCTAATGGATTTCTTTTTTATGTATTGTAAGATATTTTGATATCTTAGATTTACATATTTGCTTATACTTGCTTATAAGCTTTTACTTTTTTACTTATTTTCACAACTTTTAAGTGTGTCTTGTAGATTATTTTTATATTTGTGTAAAATGTTTTGCTTAATGAACTTATTCTTGTTTCACCTTCTACGTTTTACCAAATTTTATTAATAAAACCACAATAAAGTTCTATTTTAAACCCGGCGCCTCCACCATTTTCAAGTTTTTCTAACTTTACTTATTTTGGGGTTAGGAATATGTATCAAGAAAAATAATGAAATTTAAAAGGAAAACTGACAAGCACATTTATATTATATTGTTTAAAATTTGGCAAACTAGTCTATTTTATTTTTTTCTTAAATTTCTTAATATTACCTCAGCTTATTTATGTCTCACCTTATTATTGTCTTATTTTCATAACACAAATGATGTTAGTTTGTCAAGAAGACGTATTTTTTAATTACTTACTACTATTTTTTAATACTTTAAAAAATTAGAAACTAATTTCGATGAATCAATTTTGTGGCACGAACTTAAGTTTAGCGCGGAGCGCGACTTTTTCAAAAAATGAGTGTTAATATAGAACTTTTTTTAGTCATTATGACTTATTCTATATATTACTGTACTATTTATAATGCTTTGGGTTTTTTTTTTCATAATTTTATTTCTTAAAGACATAAGTTGTGAAAATATAATTTATGCAACAAAGTTTTATTTCGGATATCTTATATACTATTGAGTTGTTTATATTTTCATTGTTTATAATTTTTTATGTGATTGAACGGTCTCTTTAATTATTAACGCAAAATTGTCGATAAGTATTTGGAAAAATTTATCAACGAAAATTGATGGCAATTTTTTTTATAAGCATCACAAATGTTGTCAACTTTTTACTGACCCCAGATAGCCTTGCTTTGCCCCTCTTCTAAACATTTGTTTTCGATCGGTAAAATGTTCTTACCGTTCTGTATCTTAATATATTTTATGTTCGTATGTTTGTATACGAACATAATTTATTGTTATTTATTCTAAGTTGTTTTTATTGACATTTAACAGCCCATGTACGAGTTAAAATCATTTGTTTTTTGCTCTAATCACTTAGATATTTATCACTAAATCAATTTGTATTTTTATTTTATGGAAAAAATATTAGTTTTTGAATTTTATATTGTTGATTAAAACCACGTTTATTTATGACTCGTCAATTTGAGGTTGTAATAAATTTTTATTTTTTTCGGAAATATGGGAAATGTAAACCAGTCTATAAGCCTCTTTTCTCTATATTAGTTTATTGCTTTATTTTTACCTTTACCACGATATCTAGGAGACAATATAATTTACAGTCACGAGGAGAAAATCTTGGTCGTGAAACTGACGTTTTGTCCTGAACAATTAAAAGTACTGAAAAAAATTTAAAAAAGTATTATGTCATTTTGGAGACTAAGATCTTCTTTTCTTCACTGTACATGGTTATAAATGACAAAATCGAAATTCATAATGTTTTTAGTTACAGGCTGTTCATTATATTGTCCACGAATATAACATATGATTAATTATGGAAAATATTAAATTTGCGAAGTCACCTCGTTTTTCGAACTCGCAGAATCTTTAGCAGAATTTTACTTATAATATTTAATGGAAAACATATTAAGGTTAAAGAAAGATTAAGTAAATTATTTAGTTTTAATCCCTACCTGAGGATGACAACATTGTTGTCGAAACGTGCGTCGTATCAACTAATGTTAGTTACCTTTTCTGTTGGAAAAATGTCATTTCTAATTATTTTTTAATTACAGTGACCAGAAGAAAATCTTGTCTGTCAAGAATTCAAATGTCACAAATGTTTTTTATTTTTGAGTACTTCTAAGAGGACTTCAGCGATAACAAAATTTCAGGCTAATTGACGAAACAAGTAGAGATAATAATACAATTGAGTACTTTTCTTGGTGTTTAGATTATTATCGTCTCTCGGCGGTATATTTGTTTATCTGAGGGACAAACTAAATAAAAGACGAAAATAAAAGTATTTAATTTTTTCGTCACTGATTCTGCGAACTTGTGTTTTTATTGTAATATTTTGAAATTTTATTGATTTAAGAAAACATGATTTTAGTAGTATTTAAGTCAATTGCTTGTAACAATCTATCTAAGCCCTACTGTTTTCACCGAAAGATTTGGGACATTTGTTATAAGATATCCAGTCTTCCTAAAACTAAGCTCACTCCTTTCCGCTTTTATTAGTTAATTTTTAAATACAAATGAAATACAATAACATGCATAAAAATTTGTTTGTATCTATTTTTAAAGCATTTTACACAGAAGACTGACCACAATAATATTTTTTTCCAAAATAAACTTGTAAACATTTCAAAATTAGTATTGATTTATCGGAAGGCACTAAATTATTTGCCTTCATGCTATATTTACTTTATTAATTTAAAATTAAATATTGTTTTTTTGCTTTATAGTTTGTAATTAAATTCCTGCCGCTTTCATAAATGTTAAAACTGGCATAGAATGTGGTCATTACCATACGTGCATATTAAAACATTTAACAAAGTAATTTTTTAAAAAGTCAGAATCCAAACAACTGTATTTAGTTCAAGTCTCCGAAGTCATATTGTTTGTAATCGACTTATTACCTGTCATAACCTCCCCCACATGGCAATAATCTTAATGTCTTGTTATCGTCAAGAGAACCCAGTTTTAATGTGTTCCCTTAAACTAAGACGTAAAAACCATTTTTATCGTAGGGAGGTGTTGCTGTAAATAGCTCGAATCGGGCGATTAAAAATTTCGTGTTGGTAATTTATAGCACGCGTTTGCTCCAATGAAGATCGTATTACTTCTGACCAGATTGTTTACCGATTCCTTGTAGAAAATTAGCATGGAATGATGAGCACAGTCGAGCTTTTATCATGTAAATTTTAAGTGACTTGTTTAGCGAACTAGGAAATCATTTCTCCGACTAACGAATTTCGATTATTGAGCTTAATCAAGTCAAATTTCAATTAGTTGGTTGTTTTTAGAGTACGAATCATTTAATGAAATTCTTTATGTCATGATAAGGTTCTAAGACATATGATCTCGGCGAGAAATTTTAATCTCAGCTTTGATTAAATACGACACGGAGGGTTTTTTGTGTAGTGATTAAAGGCTGCGAGTCATATTTTTATGCATACGACTGTTCACGCTCTGGTTTTTGTATGTCTTTGTATAGTGAAACAAGTCTGTTTTTCTTCTGTTATTATGAGACTTTATTGAGATGTCACTCGGTTTGAATTTACGACCATTATTTTGCTCTTAATATTGTGTTTTAGCTTGATGACAACAATAAAAATGTGACTCAATTATCTACACCAGTGGAGTAAATCTACCAAATTTTTAATGTCAATAAGGAAAATCTTTCAGGCTAGCTAATTATTTTAAAATTAATTTGTTAAAAACATTAGCCGTAATCAAGAAAATGTGTCACTGTTTTTCAACTTTCCGCCCGCCCTTCTATAATAGTCGCTTTTTTCTGACATCTACATCAAGAATCGGATTTTATTAACACATTTTTTTAAATATCGTCCAGTAATCGAATTGATTTAAAAAAAAAAGATAAATTATTTATAATAAATTTATCTAAAATTCTGAATCAGTTGCTAACATAAGACAGTGGATGTTAAAATTTTTGAAAAATGGATGTAGTCCACAATTTTTGATTTTTTTATAATAATTTTTTAGGGAATTAATCGATTTCGACGAAAAGATGTAGTTTATAATTACAAATGTTTGCCAAATTTTGTAATTTAGTGATACTTTTTTTCTTGTAAATGGGACCACCGCTGTATTTTTTGGGCAAATCATCTTACGAAGATTTTCTGTTTTTTCAAATTGTACTGTATTTTTATGTACTTTAAAATGTATAAAACTCTAACTGAATGAATCTCTAAAATCGTTTTTTTTAATTAAAAATAAATACATTTTTGCTTGTTAGCAGTTTTTAAAATAAGCATTAAAAAGTAAAACCAATGTAAGTCAGCATGGGCTAAATTTCTGACGACAAATTTGTAATTAAACGTAATATTCTTAGAAAAACACCCGCCTAACAGATTAAAATATTAATTAATTCCAAAGGCCAAAACTGGTTGTTGCCCTAATCTTATTTAGAACCCTCACCTTTTGTTACTTAGAAAATTGTCCAAACATTTTATCTTTAAAATTTGTATTTATTGAAAAATGGGAAAAGTATGCAAATACACTGCTTCAATAAATTAACCACTTGAATTTTTTTGAACATTGAAACATGTATTCGACCAATTGGTACAAAATGAAGAAAAATTTAACAAAAACATTTGTTTAAAGTAAATTAATATCTAATGTGTCCAAATATAGAAAAACAAACCGAAAACAAAATTTTATTAAAGTTACGCCGTTATAAAATTTACAGAAAACATCTTAATATCGCGTATTTCTACCTCTACTTTGAATAACCGCTGCACGTCTTCGTTCCATACTCAAAATTAACAAACTTATGTCTTCTTGATTTAAGTTATTCCAAATTTCATTTAGTTGAGGACCTACCTCTTAAAGATGGACAGGAGGATGTGGAAGATTTTTTAAACGTTTCCCGAGAATGTCCCAAACATGCTCAATAGGATTCAGGTCAGGGCTTCGAGCTAGCCAATCCAAAACATTGATTTCTGCCTCATTCAAGTAATCTTTAACAATTCGGGCAGTGTGGGGTTTTGCGTTATCTTGCATTAACAAAAAATTTGGACTAATATAAGGGGCATATGGTACGACATGCTCTTCAAGAATGTCTGTTATGTAACGGTCCGCATTTATAGAGCCATTATTTACAACCACTAACTCCGTGCGAGCTTGTAAGGAAATACCACCCCAAACCATTACTGAGCCTCCACCAAACAATGTGGTATTCTGAATGTTACACTGTGCGTATCACTCATTTGGTCTACGATACACACGAACACGTCTATCGCAATTGTAAAGGCAAAATTTTGACTCATCCGTAAAAAGAACAGACTCCCAACCCTCTCTTTGCCAATTTATGTGCTCTCTAGCAAATTCTAATCGGGCTCTGCGGTGTTCTGCAGTCAATGCAGGACCACGAGCAGGAATATGGGGTGTTAAATTATCCTCCTTAAGTCTTTTTCTAACAGTTTCGGTACTGATTTGAATTCCTTCTACGTCACGGAACTCAGTTTGTAGCTTCCTGGCGGTTACAAAGCGTTCCCTTAGCGCAGATATTCTTAAAAATCTATCCTGGATAGGAGTGGTTTTCCTTTTTCTTCCTTGCCCAGGTCTTCTGAGGTGACTTCCTGTCTCTCTGTACCTTTGTATCATACGCGAAACTGACGTATGAGATACACCAAACCTTTCATCAATTCTTCTGTAGCTCCATCCTTCCTCCAACAAAACCACAGCTTGGGCGCATTCTTCTCGAGTCAAATTCCTTATAATGTTTTTATTATTGTTTCAAATGATAAAAACTATCCACAGAACGGCAAATTCAAATAACAATAAAACGAAATTACAAATTAACACATTTTAAAAATGAAAATTATTTTAAAATTTCTGCTTAAACAACTATTAAACTCAAATTTCTAACTTTAATGTCAAAACTTTTTTAGTTTTAATTTTTTTACTTTATTTTCAAGTGGTGCGTTAATTTCTTGGAGCAGTTAAGCTCCTGTCAAGCTCCTATCAATCTGTCAAGCTCCTTGACAGTTCGTGTCGTGACGAAGCACATGTTTTTATTGTTTTATTGTTAGTGTATATGCTCTAATAAGTTGAAATATGTGGAAGGTAAGATAATGCTTTAAAATATGCAAATCTTTCTAGTATTTTCTTGAGCTATATACCCGAACTTGCTTTTTCTTATTGTTATTTTGAATTGCTCGTAACAGTATATTAAGTATATTGTTTTAAATCAATATTGGCTTACCTGACTTTAAAGGTAAGCTAGCTATTTGTTTATTACTGGTGCGATAAAGATTATAGTCTTACTAAATGCAAATAATTTATGGTCGTTAAACCCTTAGATGTGATCTGAGAAAACCGCCCAGGGCATGCAGATTTGTTACCACTTTTACCTGGATTTGATCTGCTTCATAAATTACTTTCATTTAGTAACAATACAATCTTTATTGCACTAGTAATAAACAGATGACTTACCCATAAAGTCAGGTATTGATTTGGAACAGTATATCAGGAAAAGTAAGAACATTTCACTCGGAGAACGGAGAACTTCAGATTGGTAAATTTTCTTAACATTCGAAATTATTATGACAGATATTTTTTGGACGATTTGTTTTTATTAAAACAATTTTTCTTTTAAATTAATTTTGAATAAACATTATCATCGTCGTAGAACGGTAAATATTGCAATAACTAAACGAAGTCCTTACCAAGGAGTTTGCTGTCTTGGAAACCGACGTGGTAATAAACAATCAAACAGAGTTCAATTGCACTGAAAACTACATTACACTGCATCAACAGTTGTGAAAAATAAATAATAATATTCTAGTCGCAGAAAATTGTTCTTCTGGGAAATTCTATCTATAAATTACTCACGACAACGTCTTCATACATTTTTAAATATTTTATTGAATAATAATTATAAAAGAAAAGAAAATGATCAAATTATGTTTCAAAAAATTGAAAAAGAAATAAAAAAATATTCACATAATTAATAAGAGAACTGTATATTTTAAAACTGATGAAATCATAGGATCAAAAATTGTTTTAAACTGCACAAATTTTTTATTTGAATGTAATTACCCAAGTTTCATTTCAGTTCTATATGTTAGTATAATATTTTTTTTAAATATGTGCAATTTAATGTATTCGAAAAACAATAATTGTGTCAGCTTATTAGGTTGTATACCTCGGTCTCTATATCTTGAGCGCCTTGATGGTTTTATTTAAAAAAGAAAATTGTTTTTTGACAATTGTAATTTAGGTATCACTTTAAGATTAGGCACATATTCTCTAAGAAGTTATTACAAAAAAAAAGATTGTGTTTGCTACCGATTTAGGATGTGAGCTCAATTTGTTATAAATAATTTATCCGTTTATTTTAAAGTAATTCGAACAATAGATGCCGAGATATGTTAAACAAAATTAAAAAAACGTTGCAGAACGATAACTTTAGTTTAAGAATTGATAAAATCACTTTACAGTTGTATATACTTCAGTGGAAGAGGAAACTTTACGGACTAACTTATCATTAAATTAAAAAAGTGACAATTTTAAAGTTATAAATGAGAGGACATTTTTTGAGAACACCGATTAGTTACATTGACATTAATCAAATAATCACAGTTGTCAAAACCAAAAAATAAAAAATATATAATTTTTACGTTATATTTGATTAAAATTTGTGCACGGCCAAAAAGTGAAATACATCTTTCGTGTGTAATTGGTACTTTGCAACCTCTAAGCCAATAAAGCTCTTCTCTCTAGGGGGTCGGCTTCAAACGGCTTTTACGTTGCAAAATACCTAATTACATTACTCTACTGTAAATAACTATTTCTTGGTTACCTCTAAAGTTTTTAACAAATTTTATTAATTATTTAATAAACAGGGATGATAATGAAGGAAATTAATAGTCGAGATTGTTTAAAGTTTAGTGAGTGAGTGTCATTAATTGTCGAGAATATTAGTCGCTCATTGACATACGAACTGATTACAATGTTTTTTTGTTGACCATAAATCGTTTTACTTTAGGATAACAATCTCATTTTAGAATTTTAAAGTCATTCAATGTAAATCCATACATTAATGTCCAAATTAATGAACGATTTTGAAGAAATTATTTATTAATGTAATATTGTCTATCATTGGACTACATCAATGAACGATTTTTTGGGGAAATCATGCGTTAATGTTGATATTAATGAACCGTCAACAAAAAAAAATTAGCATGGCGGTAAGATTTGTGTTATTGATTTACAAAATTTGGTAGATATACTCCATTACACGTATTATTATATTTGTTTAAATATTAATTTTTTTGAACTTCCGGTCCAAGGGTTGTCAAGGGAAATTACCGACGTGCGGGCATTAAATTAAATACAACTATTCACTTAATGTCACACTTAAACGATTCCACCTGAAATAATAAAAATATGAATAAACCTGGAACGTGCTCTCCTTTATGATTATAAAATGGAAATTAGGGTTGAATACTCTTAAATGACAAAGCTTTGGTTATTGTGAAGAGATTCCGTTGCGAACAAAATTCTTTTCAACTATTTAAAATATGAGTCAGAAATTTGAACGCAATTAAAAGTCTTGTGTCACTCGTCATTAAATGGCAATAATCACAATAAATCTATTTATAATGAAAATTAATTTTGCAGGTAAATATTATTTCAGTCAACACACTTCAGCTAAAACAACTTTACAATTGACAAGCAGCCAGTTGGTTATGTTTAGTTAAATTTAAAAATTTATGTGTCTGATTAAATTTGATATTGTTATTAATCTTCCTGGTGTAGTGTTAGGGAAACTTATTTGTTATAACAATCTTGATTTATTCCCAGGGACATAATTAATGCTGAATACGTCTTCGGGTTCCAACCTACGAGTATGTAATATTTTAATCACACCCTAGACTACAGGTTAAGCAGATTTCGATAGTTATCCTCCTATGCTGAGTTTATAAATCCTAAATTTCGATAAGGGAAATCAGGGGAATAAGCTATATTTTTATAACTGTATAAACAGATACAATCGTTAAAAATTCACTTTTGATTTTGGAAGAGCAAATTTATCTTTTTTAAGAAGTGGTCATGAATTTGTTTATTTTTGTTAATTAAATCGTGAATATCGTCTTAAACAAATTTAATTTTTTATGCAATTTGAAAATTTACATAAAAGACCTATAAAAAACAAATTCACCTTGTAGGTCACGAAGTTTTGTAAAAATATCAAACATAATAAATAACAAGATTTCTCTCACAAAAATCATAAATATTCCAATAGATCTCCGGCTATTCAAAATTTAAGAAGGAATAAATTTTCTACCTGCTTATTTAAATGAGATGATGTGGTCGTTTTAGGGTTGTTAAATGGGACTGCAAAATTTTAAACAAATCGACATCTGACAGTAAATAATATGAAATTTCACTAAGAAGAAGGTTATAAAATTTTTAAAACCTTAGGCTGGCTACAGAGTATACATCTAACTTTTTATTATAAGTACAGAAGAAATATGCTGAATGAAAATAAAAAAACAACAAGTTCTTAATCAACAAAAACGAATAGTCAAAAAATAGCAAAGCGAGATAAAAATGGTCGGATGTAAAAAGAAGAATTAGAATTATAATTAATACATTAATAATTAGAATACATGATAAAACAAAAGAGATATTCTTGGAATCAGAGAAACAAAAAAGACAGGAAATGTATTTAAGAAAATACATAAAGAAGACTGGATAATTTTTCGGGAGTGAATGAAAAAGAGAGACTAAAGGAAGGAGTTGAACCAATAGTCGCTTGGAATAAATTTAAAAATGCAATACAAAAATAGTGGAGTGCTGTAAGGTTTATACCTCGGAACCCGGGTCCACTGAACGAATTTTTATAAAACTTTTTGGAATGTTTTTTAACACTAAGTACTAAAATGTTTACCCTTTTATTTTTACCGATCTGAATTTTTTAATTATTAAAATAAATAATTATTAATTTTTCGGAGTTTTAATTTATGTTTTAGTAAAAGGTGATAAAGGGGAGGGGATTATATTTAATTGGAATCTTGAGCTGGAACTAGACGAAATTCAGACTGGTTAAATTGACGTATCCATACGTAAAATGAACCGGGCGTTTTAAGTTTGCCAAATTCGTTCCTTCAAATCCACTCTAAAGCTCCCAAAATGGGACTAAAAGTGACATAAATCACAAATTTTAACTTTAAAAATTTATTTGACCTCTGTATATTAAATCGAAGAAAGGAGACTTTTAAAACAATTCTTGCACGTGTCTTAAGTCTAATAATTTGAAAGAAAAAATTTATCGAATAGTGCCGTTTAGGCTTCCCATTGCTGAAAATTAACCTCTATGGACCTCCGTAACGGGATGTTGTAGGAAAACTGTAATGGTACTGGACACCTTAAAAAATAGGGAATTTATATCCACAAAGTTTCAGATTTTTTAGACTGTAAATAAAAAAAGTTTTTGGTCACAATACGGTCACAATACGGATCTTGAGCTATGCAAGGTGAACTAAAAAGTGTCCGATTTTCAATTTTTTTTATCGATATATATGAACGTGGAATAAAAGAGAAAAATATCAGTTGCTCCGCCCCCCTATTCCTATAGCCCCTAGATGTGGCCAAAATTGACGAAAATTTCTAAAATCTATAAATAAATCTTTTTCCATTTAATTAGGGAATAAAAATATGGGGGTACAAAGTAGCAAAAATTACTATTTTTAATTTGAGAATTATTTTGAACCCCTGTATGTTAAATAAAAAAAAAACCCTGAGGATAATTTCTGAACGTGTTATAACTTTAAAAATTTAAAAGAATTTTGTGTTCGAATTGTCCGATTTTAAATTTATTTACTAAATCTCGAAGGCTGCCTTTTTTTATGGGGGTACAGTGTATAAATTAATATTAAAGTAACTATAAAACTAGCATTTATTGTATATAAAATTGAAATCTTTACTGCATTTTTTTTCTTCATATTTCTCTCATTTTTCATTTAATTATTGTTATAAATTGTTGCAACGAGATCGGCAAATTTTCGTGGGTAAACTTTTTTATTTAAGCTTTCAGTTATGCAATTCAAAAGGTTTTATAAAAAACCATTCAGTGGAATCGGGTTCCGAGATTTTTAAATTTTTATGTACTACGGCACTCCACTAAAAGAATTTATAAGCAAATGATTGTTAACAGAAAAAGTTGAACTTACAGACGACGAAATATGACGAAAATGTGAAACGAAGATGCAAAAAAGAGAAAGAATATCTCGAAAAGGCACGAAAACAAATAGATAATGTAAATGGAAATGTGGTAATAATGAGGGATTTAAACTGGATAATAGACTTAGCAGTAGAGAATAACCTAAAAATAGGATGTAACTAATATTTAATGATAGGTTAAAATACCAAAAGAAAAATCAAGAAATATAAAATATAAATTTCTTAAAAGTTGAAGGAAAAAGTTTAAAAAACGAAGAAAAATAGGAAGACCTTAAACACAGCATACAAACTGCGGCTGAAAAGAACTGCGGTAAAAAGAAAAATAATCGACAACATAGGAAAAGTACAGAAATTTATATGAAAAAAGAAATAAGGCAAATGGAAATAGTACCTAAGTACAAGAAAGGACCTAGGCTACGAAAAATGCAAAAAGATAAGAAGCGAAGTTAAAAAGAGAGACAAGACAGAAATTTTGGGAGAAATTTGGTTAAGTATAAAAGTAATCTTACATTAGTATTTGGGTAGTCACAGGTAGCGCCATTGAAGACTAGAAGTGGAAGAAGAAAAAGGTAAACACGAAAAGAAACTACAAAAGATTTATAAACTTAAGAAGGAACTAAAAAGATAAAATTAAAGCATCTGATAAGAATGTAATAAAATCCCAGAAGTGATTGAATAAATTGAAAGAAAAAAATTAACTCACAGAACTAATGAATAATAGAGAAATTTATGTATCCTTGAGGTATACTTAGAAAAAGTTTTTACAAGAAAATAAAAGCGAGGATGGGAAGAGCAGGAGGTTTATATTTGTTAAAGACAACTTCACAATTCATAAGATGATAACAGTCTAGATTAGTATTATTCTGTGGTATTATTATTATTAGACAACAGTAAATTTGACATTTGCTAGAGAATCATAGAGAAGAAAAATAAAAGGTTTGAGGATTGAACCTTTATGGACAACACTAAAGACTTCTGGCGCTAAATCAGAGAAGTGAACACAAAACATCAGATTACAGGGAAAGGACAAAAAGTATGACAACTAACTTATTCAAATTTTAAAGACTTCTTCGTTTGGGTCTCTTATCAAATGCTTGGATAGAATCAATATAATCAATGTCCAGAGCGTTTTTTTATTAATAGCGGAAATCTATCCTGCAATTTATTTCTAAAATAATTTCACCACAAATTTTGAATAAATCGTAATACTTTCTAATCATATGCATTCATTGGTAGGAACTGATACTTTTTTGAGGATAGCAGGGTAATTAGCTTCGTTAATTAGTTTAGAACATTTTTCCAAAGTTGTTAATAATTCTTTAGCTATGTTATATTTTTCTACTTTGGCAGTTTTATTGCTATTAGAGTGACAGTCTATTTATCACTACATATAACATTTTACAAAAATTTGTGCTTTTTTATGTTTTTGTTTACTAAAATTTTGTAAATAATCACCCAATATTTGTTTGTTTAGGAAAAGACAAAAATACGTTATTGTCTCTTTGGAATTAAATTGATATATTTCCTTTGTACTATATTGTTTTCAAATTATGCTGCTTTCTGCAGTCTCGAAATAAAATACAAAACAATGCCAACGGCCAAGATTAAAGAAACAACTTTATTTTATTAATTGTATTTTTTTTTTAATTTACAATTTTTAAATTTTTTAAATTGTATTAATTATTTTTTATTGCATCTTTTCACAAAAATTTGATAACAATATTGTAGCCGTGTGAGAATACTCTAAAGTAATGGAAGCCGCGGGCATCCAATCAGTTTAGGGAATTTTATTATTAATATTAAAGTAAACTGTATAAATAACAATAAACAACATTTTTCGTGAAAACCGTTAAATATTTGTTAATTTCTGCTTATTATTTTTAATGACGTCACTGCACTGTTATGTGGCCGTGGGTATAATTTCACATTTATAAATATTTGAACACCTAAAGTAACTGTATTATTTTCTTACACCTAAGTTGTCCTATATTAGTTGCGAAGTTCCATTTTTATTTGCAAATCTTGAGGGTTTGTTATTATATTTTTCTTAACTGCTATTTATGTCCTTCGTTCTTGCTTAATATTAAGCACAAATTGCATAACTTTGTTCAGGTTTTAACAAATATAATCCGCATAGATACTTTAACTTTATACTAAAATGTTAGTTAAAAGCGCGTTATAAAATAGTCCATAAACTAATGGAACGTGAATTTCCATTTCAGGTCTGGCTAATTAACCGAATTAATTTTAATAATGTTTTTAACCTTTTTATCACTCAAGATCTTCACTGAACTTACAAGATGAATAACTAGAACAAACTTTTTACTTGTGTTTTCTTAACCTGATTGATATCACAGAAAGTGAAAAATTTTATCAGTTTTAAAGTTTTTAAAGTTTCGATTAGAATAAAGAATGTATTGTTTTTAAAAGTTTAACTTTACAGAATATTACATGACTGAATTTGTAACAAATTAACTAAAACATTAAAAATTTTTTAAAATAGCTAATTAAAGGAAATGTCTCTTGTTTCTCCATAAAATAAATAATAAAATTGTATTTATACCGGTCTTCTGAAAATATTGAAACAAGCCTACAAAGACGCATATTTGCATTTAGATGATCCCAATATTGACTTGGTCACTTGAGCTTTCAACATATCTAAAATTATGAAAAAATGATGACAATCCCAAACTTACAACAAGAAATTGAATACTTTTTCTTAGTCATCGATGGGACAAGTTGAATGCGTATTTCTGAAAGATTTATTTTAGGATTGCGAGCTTTGTAATTTTTTATGATTTTACGATGAAAGCCGAACAAATCCATCAAAGGCTTAACACCCTTGTGAGATTTATTTTTGTCCCGAGAAAATTTTAAATGTTTTAAATATTGGTTAGTCTCATCCTGAAATGTGAAACTGGTTACGTGCCACGACGTTCTTTTGCAGCAACAAGTGAACTCGAATGGCATTTCAAGTATGTTCTCTTTTTCTTGGTATCGGAATTGTAAAAAAGTATCGAATTAACGAATCCGAAACCGATTGAAAGGTTCTACTAAAAAAAAAGGTATGCAAAGAGTGTATTCATCTTGAAGGCAAATAAGAAAAATAAATTAAGATGCAATTATCAGTTAGAATTTCCAAGAAATTGTTTTATTTTTAACGACAAAAGATATTTATAAATGGATAATTTGCTTCTGTGTGAAGCAAGTCTTTAATTAGTGAGCTAGAAAAAGACCCACTAATCTTTTTTTGTTTCAATCTACATCAAAAAGGTGTTCACGCATTTTTAAATGACAAGGATGCAAAACGGATTACATTTACATAAAATAAATTTACTGCAGAAAACAATGTCTGAAATTAGGACTCGGTTTAAATTCAATATACTCGTATTTTGCTAATATTAGAGAAGATTTTGCGTTGTTGGGAATTGTAGCAGAATTATCTAGACTAAAATAATAACTTATTGAAAGTTGTCATATTTTTACAACTTTTTTTAATTAAAGATAATGCGTACTTCTACTAGTTTGACATTACCGTGGAAGGAGGAATTAGAGGAGTAGGTATGCTCTATACCGCGAATGTTAGGTTTTTGGTCGAGGTGCAAACACTTTTCCTAGTCTTATTCTATTTTTAAGACCCCCGCTTGCAAATCTATAGTGGGAGAAAAAAGCTATCTCGAGTACTGTGAAACTGTCATAAAAGGTGTTTGTGCAACGACCCCGTTTTAAATGCTTATGCCTACTCCTGTTATTCTTCCCATCACGGACATTACAAAGATGGCATACACTCTCTAGTGGTGGACTTTAGAATTGCGAAACGCCGGCGTTATTGAGTGATAAAAGTTATATTGTTAACACGTTGTAGACATCTTCAAAAAAACTCTTTTTAATTATTAAACACTAATTGAAAACAAGTTGCAGACGATTCTTTTAAATAGAAGATGGTTTCATCCAATTATTAAATGGTTTATTTATACGGTTACTTTTTTATTTTTCTTTAATTTATTATAAATTTAATGATTTTTTATGTACAATTTATTTTGCATTATATCATTAAAATGACTAATTACATTTTCTGGGAAACGTTTTTTTTTTAATTAACTGTTTGATAATGAAACATTTATTTTCGCATGAATTATGACAGAATAGAAATTTTTTTCCACAAAAGAACTCTGTTAGGGTATGTTTTCTCAATTCTGAGGTATTTATTATAGATTTGGCACACAACAATTGTTGAAGATCGAAAGTAAAACCAAGTGAGAAACCGTAGATTTATTGAACCATTGGACGTAGAAATTTTTCAATTGCTGATTTTTGAAATTTGGATTTTTGTGAAAAGATCAAGATGAAGAAAGATTGAAACGAAAAAGCAAAATGAATAATTTTCAAAAGTTAAGGAATACTTTCTGTAATCTGTTGCATTAAACGGAGAAGGAAGATTTGAAGCTCTGGCTATAAGATCATACAGATATTCTTAATAATTTTTATGCAGCCAAAAAAAAAGTAATGAAGAAGATTGAAAAAGATGGCTTTTATGAAAAGTTTAATGCTGTTTTTGAAGCATAAATAAATGGAAGCATAATTGACAAAGTTCAAGAAAATGATTTTTCTATGAATAGATTTTATTATTAACTGCATAGACATCCGATGAAAATGAGGAACACTACAACTACATTAATGTCAGTTTACGATACTTTTGTTAAAGAAAACGAAAGTCAATCATTAAATCAGTATTTAGAAAAAGGAGTAAATGTAATAGAAGTCACCACAGAAGGATTGGTTGCTATTATTGAATACTATTTAAAAATGAGACTTCAAAATTGTTACAATGGAAAAATTGAAAATTGGGCTGGAAATTATTTATAAATTGTTAAGAAACTAAAATGTGAACAATTCAGTGACGAGTATTGAATTCAAGAAGATTAGGCCAGGTGCTTCATGTCTTAGAGATATGTGAATTTGATTTCTTGGTTCTTGAGCTTATGTAAAAATCACTTGATAATTCACGTACTTTTATAAAAATAAATAAATTTTGATACTTGGCAAGTACTGTTGCTAAGGATTAGATAACTCTAGCGAGTAGCTTGTTGTCTAAACTTAGTAATTTTGTCTTTATTGTGTCTCCATAAGCTTAGTAATTTTGGCTTCATTAGATCTCAATAATTCAACAAAACCAGTAATCATAGTAAATAGATTGACAACTTGTTGGGTTATTAAAACACTAAAACAGGATATTGATATTGGAATAACAATTAAACTCTGATGCCACTACATAATGATACTTTTTTCCAAACTACTTTTTTAATAGTACATTATTATACGTGTTTCATAAGACAATTATTGTGACACGAATAAGTTTTGAGCACGACGACCGAAGCGTGGAGTGCTCAAATAGAATGAGTGTCACAAGTCGTCTTATGAAACGAGTGTAATATACTATTTTTTCTACTTTGCGTTACAAAAAAAGCATTCTAAAAGTCTCTTTTGAAGAATTATCACAACTTGGGATTTTTGTCAAATTTGCTTAGCACTAATGAAGTAATGACATCTGTCAAATTTATTAAGGTTTTCAACTGATTTACTAATTAACTGATATTTTGCTTCAATATTTTCAACAGTTCGCTTATAATTTTATCAACTGTTCCATATCATCTCCATTGCGTAGGCGGTAGACGTAATTTTTACGCTTACGGTGCCAACATAACCAATGAAAAAATTACTGTTTTGCGTGCTATAATGAAAATCTAGTGTCATTATTGTTAAACGCGTTTGCCTTTAACCATGACAATATTGTTAACGCAAAGTAGAAAAAAGTATATTTTATAAGTTTTGTTTTTCTTCTAAAAACACATAATTTTATAAAAACTTTAAGATTGCGTAATTAAAAAACTAAAAGAACAAATTAATACAACTATGACAGAAAGAAAATTTGATCTAAGGTTTCTTCATCTTCATGAAGATGAAATGATAATTTATCACCACGAAGTATTAGGAATTTTTTTGAATATAAATGTAGATAAGTTGCAAATTTTACCTTCTATTATAAAATTTGAAGAAATTACGAAAAGAACAATTTTATCAACGGAGTACAGAATTATTTTGTGTGTCCAGTTTTAAGGACGTCAACGATAATTATTTATGAAACTTGCATTCAGATAATTGTAGGGTACAGGAATAAAAGCAGGAATGTCCAAAAATTCGATTCTTATAGGACTGGAATTTTTATCGTTTTTTTGATCAATATTAAATCCAACACTGACAAAAAACAGTTATATCGAATAAAAAAATCTGCCGTATTCATGAAAAACGATAGGAATCCCACCTCTCTAAGAAAACAAATTTTTGGACATTCCTCTTTTTATTCCTATACCCTTCAATTCATCTCAATGAAAAATTAGCAGTAAATCTTAAATCTTCAAGAGTTTGAATTGCATCAAGAATTGGACTCTACTGAATTCCATGATAGTTATTGAAAAGACCTATCGCTATTGATGAAGAAGCAAGCCAAAGTGCTTAATTATTCTGCAAAATGTATTATTCTGATTAACCATAGTCAAACCATAGAGTGGGTCTAGTTAAAAAGGTTTACCTATTGTAGAACTATTGGCGGCAACAATTAGAACCAGATTATTAAATTAATTGCAATCGTTTTACACTAAAGAAATAACAAGTTGATATTTATTCGAATAATGTAGGAGAGTATATTTAATCAACCTGAGAGTGACTGTATAGGTTAGGTCCATTAATCCTTGGAATATCATTGCAACTATTTATTTATCATTGTAGCTACTTATAGTTGAATTTGCAAGGTTACCTTCAAACATGTTACTTCGGAAAATATCTATCGCGAGAACATCCCAATCTTCGTTTTCGAACTTTAAATCAAGCCAGTGTAGGTGTTAAATAATCTAAAATATTTTAAATAACCCTATAGCTTATTTACATAATACTGAATTTATGGATTTTTTATTTGCTGCTATAGAATTGACTGTGACTTTTGAGCTTTGGCTCAAGGATTTAAAATAAACTTCAGCAGAGTCTGTAAAAATTAAATAAATATTTCTAGTTAATAAATAATCCTATTTACAATAGGTAATTGTAAGATTCCTGATTCCTTACACACGTAATATAAAGCTTTTGTTACGCACTTTTGTCGAGTAGAACCGGACGAAAGTTAAAAATGAATGTTTCCTCCCACACATTCATTGTGAGCATCCGAAAAAGAAAATTATATTTTTTACAAATTTCTTATTTTTATAAAAATGTTTTCTAACAATTGTCTTTGACTAAATACCGGAGGCAATAGAAACGAAAAAATTGCTTGGAATAACAAACTACATCGCTGGAAGGACTGTGTTTATGAGTGCATAAAACGTTTTCAAATCACATTTTTATATGAGGTACCATTTGATACTTTATGACTAACCGTTGGCTTAACATTCCTAATAAATGTACAAACGCAAAATTCTATGTAATATTTTAAATATTAAAATGGTGATTTATAATCTATTCTGAATTTTAATATTATTATTTAGCGCTTTATCGATGTAATTATTGTCATTAATTATACATTTTCAATTATGACAATTTTGTCTACAAAGTATCAAAAATAATTAAATTTGCTGTTATCACACCGGATGACAGAATTATTTGTTAAAAATATTAATTAACATCAGCACCATTACACAATTATTGTCTTTTTAATAATTAATCCCTGCTTTGATGATTCTTTAAGCTGAGCGATCCCCAGACTCGTGTGCAGTCGACCATTAAAATTTTGAATGTTATAAGCATACGTGGGTCTCTGGCGAATTGTTCGATCCGATTCATTGTATGTATTATATTTATAAGATGATTGCATATGGACTCAGCGGTGTGAAAATGATAGATCGACCCACGATATATTCGCCACAATGAATTTAACCGGCAGAAAAGAGCGCGTAATTACCCAAATTACCATTTTAGAAATTTACATGTGCTTTTTAACCTAATTATCTAACCCCTTATTAAGCAATTTTTGGACCAGTGTTTTTTTGTAATTAAAGACCGAGATGCTAAAGAGACAACCTACGCAGTTTTTGCGGTCACATTTGTGTGATTATAGTTTAGAAATAAAACTTAAAATCAGAATTTATTCAAGCGACAAAACCCGGCGCATCCACCATTTTTCATCACCGAAGTTGTATTAAATTTTTTATAAGCAATTCTACCAAATCATGTCTTAACTTTTGTTATAATTTTAATAAAACTATCTTCTAGTTTTATCTAAAGATCTTAATTTTGACCTCGCTTAGAAGTGGCTAGGGATACAAGAGGTAATCTAATTTTACGAATAACTTTTCAGACTTTCAGCAGTATTGGGAACGATTTTATTTAATTATTATTTTTATGAAATTTTTAAAAAGCAATTCGTATTTATGATGGCAATACTTTAGGCAGTTAGATGCGACCGGAAGTTACATCAATGTTTATTTATTTCCGGATAAGCCGGACGTGGTCCTTACGCACAAAACATTTATATGAATTATTATAACTTAATATAAATACTGAAATTTAATTCCATAAATTGTGACTTTATTATTATAAATTTTACAATTGTTTATAAATACAGTGACATTAAATAGATAAACACTGTTTTAGGAATAAAAATAATATTTTTAAGTGCCTCTTATATAAATATATTCACGATAATAGTTTGTTAACCGAAGTACTAAAACTATGTATCTGTAGGGAATAATTTTTGAAATTGTATTTCAGCTTCAATAAATATTTATTTAGCGATGTTTCAGAAACGACTATAAATTGTAAATAATTTATTAATCTAAATGTTACTTGAAAGAAAAAATATTTATTGTAAATAAGATATGAAGAATAAAGTAAAACGTGGGATAATTAAATTACTGATTGTTTATTTTTTGAAAGGCTAAATTAGATGTTCAATTTTGACAGGACTTAATTATTGAGAAAAAATTAGTTGCGCATCTTTTGTGTTTTTTTCAAAGAGAATTAAAAATGATTTTTTCTTTGTTTTAAAGTAAAAAAGAATATTAATTTATTTTCAACGATACAAAATTTATAATTGTAAAAGAAAAAAATAATAACAGACCTGGAGGCCACTAATTGAATAGTTAAAAAAATACCTCAATTTATGGCTTTTAGAAAATTAAAAAAAGTTTTCTACCCAAATGAAAATAAATAAGATTAAAAAATATTTTACTCATCTAATTTAGGGAAGCATTTTAAAAACTTGGCTTTATTAAATAATTGAATTCGAGTCGAAAAATGGTATTATTTCAAACATCAGGAAATCACATTATAAAAAATTCTTGTTTCAGGATCGGGTCGGAAGAAAAGGTGAAGCTACTTACCGGTACAGGTGGTAAATCCAGGTTCCGGTGGCTGGAGTTGGTTGTAAAAGCACAACACGAAGACGGCTTCATATAGCTGGTGGCCACGTTATATAGCACCTGTGGACGCGGCGCAGCCACTTTACGCCGCCACTCACGTTTCGGGGGCGGCTTCAAACAGGTTAGTGCGCTACTGAAGATAATACGGGTTTTCCCCTGAGAGCGCACTATTTAACAGCTGCATTTATTACAAATTAAAAAATCAAAGGAGGGATAGGGTAATAACGATTTTTGCTTTGTTTGTCATTGATAGCGTAATAGAGGAAAGTTTGTTTGGTTTATAAATCGGAGCTAATCGAATGATTAACGTAAAACATGTTAATAACCAGCGAGTGTGACGGGACCATATGTACGTGGACTTTGAAAATTTTCCGATTTTATCCGACAAGCTAATTAATGTAGTAATTTGGATCTGTTTACAAAAATATGTTTAGCTTATTTTGTGGTAAGCTACTTTCTTTTTACTTTTAATTTAATCCTTTAATACTCAAACGTCAGTTTAGCTTCTTAATTGTAGAGCTTTTAGACATTACCTTCACTTCTTCACCCTTGTTAAAGCTTTTGTCCAAATGCTTTTCATAAACATACCCTTCGAAGGCATCTAAATCTATTCGATTCTATTGGGTTTTCCTCTTTTAATCACTGTTGTGTGTTGCAAATTTACATTTAAAATGAATTTGCATCTAGAGTGACGGTCTACTAACGATTTTTTTGATAAATTTCTAAAGAGTAATTATTTACAGCTTTAACTATTTTTATGAGAAAGATTTGATTACAATTGCAAAAATGTGTCAAATCAATATTTGCCTCGAAAGAAACCTACTTATCCCACGCATTGCATAAGTGATATTTCATCCCAACTCAAGTAGGGAAATTTTAACAAATACTTTTTGCATTAAAATAGCCAAAATTAAAAATTCTAACCGTAAACATAAAAGTATGTAAATCAGAATAATCACGCGAAAAATATTATAATTTGAAACTTGAAGTTTTTCGCTCTAATTTATAAATGAAAATACTGGTGATGTAATGAAAATTTTGCCTCAACTTTTGCTAAACATTGCGAAAAAACAATGTTTTATAATGATGGATATCTTAATTTTTATTTATGAACATTACTACGAGATGTAAAATCGCGTTGGTAGTTGAAAAATTCAAGTAACTTATTTAGTCAATTATTTTTTTGTACTCTTGTAATTATTTATTTGTTGGGCGAAAATTAGATTATCTGTGATGAATTCTGAGGTTGATATAGGTACCCACAATAATAATTTTTCTAAGAAGTGGACACAAAATAATTACTTCTATACTAGCTAAGTAATTTTCCTTTATCTAACAAAGAGCAGTATGTACGTTATAATAAGGGGAAAATTTTAGTGACATTTCTGTTATTAGTATTTTCATTTAGACGTATTATTAGAAATTGTCTGTTAGTTATGTGGTATATGATTCCTAAAAAAATATTTTCTTGTATTAACATACAAAACTGAAATGTACTTCTGTTTTAACCAAACAGAACTAATTAGATGACTAATACACTGTATTAACTTTATAATTAAACAAATGTTTAAAAATTTACTGCTGCAAGGTTTCAATCATATTTCTGCTTCCTACACTTTTATAAAATAAATTTGTTTAAAATGCAAGAAATTTTGTTTTAAAATATATTAAAAGTTTATTTTGGTTTTTTATTTACATCTACATAATAAAGGAGTGCAGTCTTGCATTCCGTGAATATTTATTTGAGGGTGTATTCTTTTGATATGGGTCAAAACTTTAGAATCTTTCGATTTGTTTGTAAGATTGAATGATGACGAAGAAACTCCCACGCAGATTTAAGAGTTGTGTTTTGAGCTAATCCGAATATATAGGGCGGTTTCAGTTATATGCTATTTAACGTTGCAATCAGTCTATCCTACTTTCTCAAGTTACTCTTTTCTTTAAGTGTCTTAATAAAGAATTCCACCAAATTATAATCTTTTAATCGAATTTAATGTTTATTATTGATTGAATCTTAATTTTATTTTTATTGTCAATATTAATATATCAATTTCTATCTTTAGTCATAGGCTTACATACAGTTTCAAAATTTATACACATAAACTCGCTACGCTCAGGCATTAAACACAGTCTCGGGCTACTAATGCCAATTTTCTGCTTTTTGTGTGTATTTAATTTTATCTTAATTTTTCTTTTAATTCTGATTATGTCACCTTTTGCTGTTATTTGTATAATGTGTAATCATTTGGGTATTTATTATTTCTTAAGTTTTTTTCTACAACAGTTTTTTCTTTATTTTATAATTTTATCATTATTTTAGCTTTTTTATTTGTTCCACATATTTTTGTTACTGCTGTCATAATACATATACAGTGTGAACCATTTGTATGGAATAACTTCGATAAAAATTCAGGGATTTGTTTTTCAGGAAAACGCTTGAACACGTGTCCTTATTTTTTAACGCGCATTTTTTGGCAAAAAAAATGGATGTACAGGTGTCCCAACGTCGAGATACGACCCTCAACTTTGAAATTTTAAATGGAAACCCCATTTTTTAGCACGCCTGAATTTTACGTATAATTTTGCGTATTTTTATGTAGCGCACACTATATCGATTTTCAGTTGTTTTTGAAAAAAAGGCGTGAACTATTTGAAATGAATAAATTCGATAAAAATTCAGGGAAATGTTTTTCAGGAAAACGCTTAGAGTATAGGTATATATAGGTATCTGAATTCTACGTATAATTTGGCGTATTTTTTATGTAGCACACACTATGTCGATTTTCAGTTGTTTTTTTAAATAAAGGCGTGATTTATTTGAAATAAATAAATTTGATAAAAATTCAGGGACTTATACGTAGAATTCAGATATGCTAAAAAAATTGGGATTCTCAATTGAAATTTTAATGTTGAAGGTCGTATCTCGATGTTGGGACACCCTGTGCATCCAATTTTTTTGTCAAAAAATGCGCGTTGAAAAATAACAGAACACGTGTTCAAGCGTTTTCCTGAAAAACAAATTCCTGAATTTTTATCAAAGTTATTCCATACACATGGTTGTCACTGTATAGTTATTGTTTTGCATGTTGCTCATAATTTCTTTAGGTACGCTTTTTTAATTATGTTTTTACTTACTTTTTTTTTCTGTTTATCCTAAAACATGTTCAGTGCTGGCGTCATTTCTTCAAGTTCTAGATAGTTATGTTCTTAATTTTTTTTCAGCATATTTTTTTAACTAGTAGTTGGTCGATTATACATATATTGGTTTTGCTAGGCATTTATTGACAAATAGTATTTTTTTCTATATTTGATGTTATATAAATAAAGAAAGTTATATAGGTAAATAACAATATATTAAAATTGAAGTTTTGTTAAGGTGTCTGGCAACAATTTGCCACAAATTTAACCACAATTATACCAGTAAGATTGGTAGTTTTACCTAAAAAAGTAGTCTTTCGATCTTTGTCGTACACAACAAGGATTGAATTCCTCCTTTACATCATTCAGGCGTATATAAGTTATCTTGTAATGAGCGCAATGCAGTTTATATCGGTCAAACAAGACGAAGGATTAAAGACAGAATTTGTGAACAAGAACAACAGAAAAGTTCAAGATTACAGATATAACTAACACTTCATCTGCTTTTGCTTATCATATTTTTTCTTCCTAGATTTCTTAACTTACTTAACTTCCAAGTTATTTCTTTTTTTCTATTGATAATTTTAAAATCCTTTATTTCTGTAATAACTAATAAAAGTTATTCTTGAAATTTATTAGAAGCTTTAGAAATTTTTAAATCCGCTCACGAATCTTCTCTACAAACTTTAACTGTCTATTTGAATTTTGACGTTAATATTTTATCTTCACCAGTTTAATCTTTATTAGTTAATTGAATGTTTTGAAAAATAATTAAATCAAACATCAAATTGGTGTAAATTCTTTTTAAAAAACACACCTTTTAGGCACCTAATTTATTTTTATATTGTCAATTTTCCCAATAGTAAACATTTGTTTATTTATATTTTTTATTCTTTTATATTTTTAATTTATTATTGTCAAAAGTTTGGTAAGTTTTTTCTAACGTTTTTTAATTTTTTGTATAATTTTCCTTTTAACATTATTATTTAGGCATTAATGATGAGATTGTTCTCGAAAGCGCTCTGCCACTGTTATACATATAAGAATTTTGTTCGATTAAACTTGTGGGTTTAACTTGGATTTTTATTGTTTCATTATTTGTAAAAAAAATAAATTTATTAACACTTGTAAAGATTATTGCCATTTATTGGAGTTGAAAATTTTTTATTAAAAAATTTTTCATATGAATACTTGTAATAGTAGAATTTGTTTTTTTCTTTTCGAAAGTTCAATAACTTGAATTCTTTTTGTGTTCTTTATTGTCTATTCGAGTAGAAGTATGTATTGGTATTGTCATAAGTTCGATTATGACAAGGGACTAAAGTCTGTAGAAATGGTTACCATAAGATAAAACGTCGTATTTTACCCGCAGTCAAAATGCTATTACGTATATAAGCTCGTGAGTTTTAAATCACTCGCACTATCGTACTTATCTCACATGTTTATAATAATACATTTTTGCCACTTATAAAAAAACTATTTACTTTTATGTTATAGTCTACTTTTTAAATTTTGTTTTCTGAAAAGCTGTTTGCTATTCTTTCGCTTTTTATTTCAGTTTTACTCACAAACGATAAGTTCATTCAAAATCTCACAAGATATAAAAACGCTTCTAAATTAAATTCTCTATCTAAAAATAATAACGTCACATCTTTTCAATAACGGAAGTTAAAGATTTGAGAAAAAATCTTATAGGGTCTTCACAAAAGTTACTGTTCCAGTTGAGCAAATTTAATCAAATTTGGTTCAGATTATGTATCTTAGCAAAGTAAATACTCTAAAGTTTTATTAAAATCAATTAAAAACTTTTTGAAATATAAAAAAACACCTCAAAGTCATCAACTTTAACCAGGTGTACCTAGATTTTTTAATAAACGTCGCAAAAAAATATTTGAACCAAATGATTCTGGAACACCTGTACATACTTCATACAAACACGTCAATTAAGAAGAAATTAATACTTTTAAGAATTTAGCAGTTGATGATGCAACTGCGCTATTCCTCTTAAACCAAACTTTTTTTGATTAACTTTTAATAGTTTTGATTTTAATTCTTCTATTGATGTTAATGCATCTTCACGAGATAGTTAAAATAAACCATAAAAAAGCAAGCAAAAGTACTAGTGAAATCGTTAGTTATTAAAAGGTTGTTAATTGGCTTCAAATTGATGACGTAAATGCATTATTTCGTGGCGACTGGTATAATAAAAGTCTTGTACTACAGAGATGAGGTATTTAAAAAATTTATCGTTGGGCGTTGATTTTAAACTGTAGCCAAAGTTTCATAAATTGTTATTTGTAAAATGTTACGTTACGCGTAAGCAGATTACAAGAGCTCGAAGCCGGAATAAAATAGTAGATAAGTTGGGAAGTTATTGAAAGTGAAACATTTTTTCTCCGTTTCAAATAAATAATTTATGACAAAATAGCTTTCGAGATAAATATGATTAACCCTAATTTAGGTTTTTTATTTGACATGAACTGTCATATCTTTTTCACATTTCAGTAAATTCCAGAATGTCATCATCGTTCGGCACCGATTACGGTGATAAATTATCCTTCATAGCCGAATGGTTCGACTACGACTCTGCCTACCAAAAACGCCTTCTCCTGAATTACTATCCTTGCGATAGCACAGTCGAAATCTACGACCCTGACCGCAAAAGGATTTTCCTCAAACGTTCCTTCTACGAATCCTTGCGCCGGAAAGATGTCTTCGTGGGCAACACAGTTCGCATCTACGGCCGCCAATTAAAAATAATCGACTATGCTGACTGCCGGACCAAAACAATCATCGGCAACACCCGCCAACACACATTCGGCGTAATCAAATGCGGTGTAATTGACAAAATTGGTGAGATTTTTAACCAAATTCAGGACCGCCAATTCGAGATTGTCAACGTGCGAATGTGCCATTTGAAGCAAGCAGAATGTCTGGAGCTCTATGACCACCTACGAGGATCAGCCTTCCTTCCTTTTGTGGTTGATCACATGACTTCGGGGCCTGTAGTCGCTCTGGAACTTGTAGGGGACAACGCTATCGAGCGTTGGAAAGAAAACGTGGGCCCCACTGATCCCATCGAGGCGCGCAAAACCGCCCCCAGCACTCTTCGAGCCATCTACGGTTTGGAAAAATCCTCCAATGCATTCCACGCATCGGACAATTGCGACGCTGTCTCCAAAAAGATCCCACTTTTCTTTCCCACTGATCCGGCACACAAACCCCCTGCTACCACCCTCCAGCTCGGAAACAGCACTTGTTGCGTCATCAAGCCACACGCTATAGCTGAGGGGAAATTGGGGTGCATTATCAGCTTTATAACGGATGCAAAATTCAAAATTACAGCGATGCAAACGTTTTATTTGAGTAATGCCAACGCGGAGGAGTTTTTGGAGGTGTATAAGGGGGTTGTCAGTGATTTTCATGCGTTATTGTTGAGTTTTCTGGACGGACCGTGTATCGCACTGGAGATTTCAGCGAAGAGTGATGATGTGGAGGATGTGCATGGAGAGTTTAGGAAGTTTGTGGGACCAGATGATTCGGAAGTGGCAAGACAAATCCGACCGAATTCTTTGAGGGCGAGGTTCGGTATTAATAAGTATAATAATGCCGTGCATTGTACGGATTTGAAGCAGGATACAAACTTGGAACTGGAATATTTTTTTAAAATATTGAGTTAATTGCCGTAATAAAGAATTTTTTTAACTAGAAATATTTTTTTTGTTCTATAACCTTTCCTTATTTTGCTAATTACATATAGTAATTAAAGAAAAAAGTGTTTAGAATTTTTCACTGTTTGTGGTCAAAAGAACTGGAATTAAATACTTTTTGATGAAACTGCTAACAACGTAAATAAAACTATTCACCAAGCATTTAACTCATTTAATTTAATAATAATTACATCTCTATTTTTTTAAATTATTATTTATTCGAAAATTCAAGGGTCTTAAGATTTGCGCATCAATTGTTGCTAGATTGGTAATTAAGAAAAATACATTAACAAATCCATCCCTGTTATGTCAGATACAATAATAATGAAATTTGATTAACAAAACCTTATGAATATTACTAAAATGGTAAAGTATAAAAAAATATGTTGTCAGATAGTTTTTTTAAACAAAATTAACAACAAAACTATTGCTTAAAATGTAACAAACGGTGAACTAAATGCTGCACATGGTCCTATAATGGTTGAAGAGTCTTAACGCCGTAAAACCTTATAGTCAAAATTTTCTTTAAATTTAAAATTAAAAGTAATCAAAAATGTATCTTAAAAACTTATAAAGCTGGATTCTTTGAGAGCCCAATATCAAGTTGAGAATGCACCTGGTGCAACTTTGTTTCCGCAATAATTATTAAATAGAAAGCGTTGTGATTGGTAGTTATGATAGCAACGATGCAATTTGCACTTGTAACCTTAAAAAATAAATAAAAAAAGAAAATGCAGAAATAAAAAAGACCCCGATTCGGGAATGTAAAGTGACATATCACTTTATTAGTGAGGTAGTAAAATAAAAATCCACTCTTCAAAATAGTTCGTTTTAATTTCAAACTCAATCTTATTTACATGCTATTATTGTTATAAATATTATTAACAATTTTCACCCCTCCTTATAGTAGGGCAAGCCAATTCTGATACATTTTTTTTTGATAACAGCTGTCGATGCATAGTTCTAACTGTTATAGTACTTTTGTCACTCAGAATTTTTGAAGCAATTTGTTTTTTATTTTCTTCTGCCATGTCTACATACCCCTCCGTCACTGTATTCGAGCGCCAACCCCCATGACGCTTTACTGTTAAAAGATCAGCTCCGAATTATCAAGCAATGAAGTAGATGAGCGCCTATAATAATGTTCCGTAAATCTTGCTGGATTAGGTAACTGAAGAAAAGTAGCAATATTTTTGGGGAAAGCAGCAAATATGTGTTGGTAACAGGTAACACCCCTGGTTTCTGTATCCTAAAAAAACCATCCACTACTGGCGTCATTAGGGCGAACTGCAGCATTTTTTCGAATTAATTCTAACATGTTGACTCCATTAATTCTGCCTGACGTAATACAAAATTCTATGGATATTTTGTTTTAGCGTTTGGTATTAGAACATGGAAATATTGTCTCTGATCTTTGACATCTTCCAAAAACATGTTTGTAAGATCTTGGATCCAACAAGCTCCACCAACTCCAATAATTAAAGCAACCTTGAAATTAACATTACTTACTAAGAATAATTTATGCATAAAGAGGGTACAGTACCTTCATTAACAAAAATTTATCATCATTTGCTTCTTGTAAAAATTTACTAATATCTTGTTTAGTGAAAATTTGCGATTTTTTATTACGATATCCTTCAGATTTTCTTTTCAGAAAGGCGTTTAAATGCACGTATTTACTGATGTCAACATTCTTCTTCATTTTCATTATTGTTCTAATCATAGAATAAAAAGCCCAGAGACCCGATGATTTTTACTGTTTTAATAAATAATCAAAATATGCAAGTAGTACCTTCTCATGCGTAATATTTTTAACATTTTTACATTTTTCTCGTCGCACCATGTACTGAACCGTTGAAAACCCATCGCGTACTTTTTTTGGACTTCTTGGGCACCAAGCAGGAAGCAGCATTTGTCGCCGCTTCTTCGATATCAGAAGGTAAACTTTATGAATCATTCATGTTTACAATTTTCTTATTTTTACCTTTATTTTATTCTTTACAAAGCACAATTTTTACTGATTATCTCAAAATGACGAGCTTTGTTTGAAAAATTGTAAGCGGCTGTCATAGTGCTTTTTTATTTTCTTAATTTTTTGCAGTCCTAGATAAAGTTTTGTATATCATACGTGATGGGTTAGAGCACATTACAGTAACTCATGTGTTACAGATACTAGGGCTAATGTCCTCCTTATCTGTAATCTACACACTCGTGTAATGTAGCTTCTATTCCACTAATAATATAAATAACTATTGTAACGAACAAAATCCAAAATTTCACGTAATAATTATTTTTGAGTAATTTAACATAATTTGGAGGGCAATTTAGTTTATTTATTAATACATAGATTGGTAAGACTGATTGGAAAATTTTGGTAATAGAAGTCCAACCCAAATTTGTTGCTTTATTATTACCGACTAAAGGCTCAAGCAAATTTTGACTGTTTTTTTTATGGAAAATAAAAAACACTCCGGTTCTAGAGGCGAGCACAACTGGTAAATAGCCTCTTTAAGAAGATGGGTACAAAAAAGTATTTCAAGTTTCTCAATTTTTAATGGGTGGGACATTAATTGGTTTTCAATTAAAACAAAGAGACACACAAAACGGAAAAAAAATCAAAATTTTATTAATAACATAATAATCATTGTATTCCTTAATTAAAGTTGAGAGGATGTGTTGAAAACAAGCTGTTTAGTTGAATGTCCGCCGCATACATTTTTCTTACATAAGTTATATATTTATCGCGATTTTCTGTACTTTTTTGGCTGACACACGTAGCAGCTCCCAGATGAGGTATGCTCTTGCATATTTTGTAGAGTGTTTGAGATTAGTTCTGGTACAACAGTGACCATATGTTGCTTGATATAAGCAGGTAAGACACGAACGTTACACCGAAAAATAATATTTTCTCTAACAAGTACTTTTTCTAATTCTAGTAAAAATTTTCTGGGTTTATCTGGGTTATTCTTACTATAATCTGGATGTTTCATTTTCTAGAACTTGAATGCATTAATACTAGCTATATCGATCATATGAAAAAATATAGACATAGGCCATCTGTCTTTTTTTGTACTGTATTGTTTTGCTATTTGGTCAGTAGAAAGTCAGTAAAACTTTGGAATTTACCGGAGTTTTACGCCATTCTATGCCGTTCATTGATTCGTACACGAGACGACTAACATTGGCGCTAAATTTCTGAAGTTCTTCAAATTCAGAATTTCTTTCACTAGAATCTTCTGCTTTTTCTTCAATTTCTAAGACATAATTTTCTTCACTATTACTCCCAATTTCGTTGATAAAATCGTGGAACTCGGATTCATAGATTTCGTAAAGTATCTGCATTTCTTCTGTTGTCAAATTGCGTGGATCAAGAATAGAAACTATATTCGTCATTATTTTTGAATTTAACTTATTTCTATCTTGCAGAAAAGCAAACTAAATTCATTCTTGTACCCGATAGAACTTGTTTTATTTAAATCTGTTGCTTTTTTAAAAACTCCGCTTACTAATATGCCTAGATAATTAGTTTTGCACATTAATGACATCCACAAATAAAACGAACAGAAAGTGCCAAGTGGGGTACAGATGTACCTTATGGTCAAAATTAATTTATAGAAAATTAGTTTTAAATTGTTTTATTAATATAATATATTTTTTAATTACTTAAAAGAAAAATATGAAGCTACTGTAAAGCAGAAATCGGTAAAAAAATTATTTTACGAGTTATTCAACAAAAAACACGAATGGGGTGCACTTGTACCCCGCTTGGTAAGATGAAAGTTAAGAAGGAAAAATTAATTTTTTGTTATAATTTTTAACTTAGAATTAATTATTATTTGTATAATAATCTAGTAAAACTATAAATTATTAAAAGTTTTTTATATTTTCCAAAATTTTGATGGGGTAGGCTTGTACCCCACTTGGTACTTTACGTAATTTTTCAATCCCGATAAGATGAAGGTTAATATTTATTACTTAATCCATTCTAAAAAGTCTTTCGCGATACTCGTTGTCTACATTTATTTACACTAAATTTAGTAATTCTAAAAGGATTTTTTTAAAACCTATTCTTCTGACCCACTAAAAAGATGAAATATTGAAATAGGTTTTTTATTTCATAAACATCCATGTCTTTTGCTAGAATTCGAACCTGTTACATTATTTTCAAACTTTTAGCGACAGAATAAATAAAGCTACTTATTAAAGTAATAACTATTATAAAATTAAAAAGTTAATTGAGAGAAAAGTTCTACTCGAAAGACGCTGTTTACTTTATGCAATAAAAGTCACTACTATTTTATTTTTGAGAAATGTGAACTTGTTTACGCAGCTGATGTTTTGCTGTTGAACGATAAGATATAAGGGATCCTTAAAACTAATCGAGTTTTTACATGTACACTTTAGATAAAAATCGGAAGAAATAGAGTTATCTGTTACTGATTTATTAATTTCCAATAGATAATTTCTACATTTTTTTATTTAATTTTTCCCATAATTACATAAATTAGATTATTTAATCATTTGTAAAATTTGCTTTCGTATTTGCTAAACTTATTGAATCGTTAATTTTGTTAAGAAAAATCCTTTCATTAATTAACTTGGCCCGATAATACCACCAAGCAGATTATTATTTACATAATAATTTAATGTTATATAATATTTTGTGTATAAACATTTTAATGCGTCTTACGGGTTAGTTGTTCCCACAGATGGATTTATTTAATGCACATTTGGCAGAAAATATAATAATAATCATCAACCACCTTTGCAAATCGAGAAAGCAGATGTTTACTATAGTATCGATAACTTACAATTAGGGTAATCCCATATTTAAAGTAATAGTATCAGTTACGTAATTAACTTAAATTATTTTTACATTTATAGATGTACATTCGCTTGTTTACAAACTAAAAATGATAATAATTACAATGCAAATTTTGCTCACAGCTATAGCAAATGAAACTAATATGCATTACGGATTTTCTACTAACATGAAATAGTATGTAATATAATGATTTAAACGGATATAAGTAATTATGATCTGCAGCTATAAATAATACCTAAATCGAAAAATTTACCTAATAACACCAAACACTTTTTTGTCCTGTGAAAAAAATGTTTGGTGTTTGTGGGTGAATTTTTCGATTTATTGGACACATAGAGATCCAACAAGAAGACTATAAATATAAATTTTTATTGATAACAAATCTCAGAAAAATTGTCTTATTTGGATGCACTGCCATTGACATTTGTATATTAAATTATCAGTAAGCAATTGTTTATGAGCATTTTTATCACATCAAAGGCAGATTAAATGGTTTCAAGTTCAATTTCCAGTCATCATTAACAATGGCGACTAGTCGCACTCTTTTATTCCTGTTAGAATTTTTCACAGTTAGTTATTGTTTAAAAACTCGCAGTTTAGGAGGAGAATGGATTGTAAAAGAAGCCACAGGAAGTATCTGATTATTTCATAACACTGACTCAATTAAATTAAAGGACGCAAATTTTAGAATACGACAATTTAAAAGGCACAGTACCGGGAGGAATTTATTCAGATTTGATGAATAATAATATTATTGGTGATGTATTTTATGGATACAATGATACTGAAACTAGATGGGTGGCTCAAAGCGACTGGACTTACAAAAGCCAATTCTTAGGTTAGTTCTAAAATCAAAATCCGGTCATAAAATATTTCTATTTAAATTTTCAGTGGATGAGATTCTTCTAAATCACACTAACATAAATCTAGTCTTTGAAGGCTTAGACACATTTGCAACGATTTTTGTAAATGATATTTTAATTGGAAGTAGCGAAAACATGTTTGTGCGTTACATCTTCGATGTTAAAAAAAATCTTAAGGTACTTTAGTATGTACAGTGGTTCACTTTTTATAAATTATTTAGCTAGGAAACAACTCAATTGAAGTACAGTTCTTATCGCCAATTAAAGTATCTGAAAATTTATCAGCGAAACAAGGATACACAGTGCCTCCAAACTGTCCCGCAGGACAATACCATGGCGAATGTCATGTAAATCAAATTAGAAAAATGCAAGCATCTTTTGCATGGGACTGGGGCCCTGCTTTACCATCAATGGGAATTTGGTAGATCCCGATACTAAGGCGGCAAAATATTATTAGTTTTTTTAAAGGAAAGACGTGTATTTGGAAGCTTTTAACTCGTCAGTAATCCGATATTTATTAGTTGATTATAAAGAAGCACCCAATGATTCTTGGATGATTTCTGTTTCGACTTATCTTAGTGCAAAATCTGGCGAAACACTCCAAGGAAAACTGTTATACTTTCTTGAAACTGATGTAACTGTTATCCAACAAATTGTGAACGTTAATCAGACAAATTCTGGCGAGGACAACGAGATTCAAGTTGATTTTTCTTTTACAATTCCACAAGTAAGCAAAATTTGCGAGATTCTTTAGTTAACAGGCAAATCAATAGAGGATTTTTACGTGGCAAAAATGGCATCAGACGGTAAAAATGACTGTACCTTTATCTATTTTTAAATAACGACTGTGCCTAAAGATAGTCTGTATCAAGACCTGTAGTTATATTCTGCTATAGAATATAACTTTCTCATCTTAATGCGTTTCTAAGGCCAAAACTATTAGAGGCAAAATATCGCCTCACAGATCGTTTTATACAAAATTATCTTTGGCTGTTTGCCTTTTAAGAATGTTTTATTATTTTTGTTTGTTTTATTTCTCATGTTCGTTTTCATAGCTTGAGTTTTTCGACCTAGTTTAGTTTTTAGAAAGTGGATGGTTTGTTCTTTTATTTTTTAAAAAAACTTTCCACTGCCTGTCCCATCTTCTTTTTCTTCGATTGTGAATATTGTGATGTTCTAGTAACCTATTTATTTGCACAATTTATCTTTTTTGTCCCTTTGTATCCTCTTTTGTTTATCTTGCTCTTTTTTTTAAATAATTTGATTTTTTTCTTTCAGTATAATGGTTTTCTTTTTTCAGTTCCTTCAGTTCTTGCTGATATCGTTTCTATTCTTGTTTTATTTTTTTTATGCCTAATTCTTTCGCCATATCTAATAAGGCATTCATTTTATCATCTCTTTTTTTTCTATGGTGATCTTTTCACTCTTTTTAAATATGTCATCTTTGTCTGACATTTTTTCTTTTTTGTTTCTTCGGGCATATAACTGTCCTTATTAATTTTTCCATTTTTTTTATCTTACTGTTTTTACTTTTTGTTAATTCACCGCCTCGTGGTTTCGTGATAAGCTCGATAAATGGTTACTGCGATAGTAGTAAACACAGCAGAACATAACTACAGACTTTAAATTAATATAATCGGTTTCCTGCTGCTATTTTTGTCACAGAATTACTCAGTTTATACTCTGTTTATTGGGAAATATTTAGATAACTGTCCGAAAATGGTGGCCCAATGGTTACGGCGAACAGAAACTTTACAATTTCACAGCCAAGTGGCAAAGTGGTTCCGAGCTTGACTCCAGAACTGTCAAAATAGGGTTTAGGACAGTGGAATTGGTCCAGGAAAAAATTGGTAGGCCACAATTCGCCAAAACTTTTGTACAACTTAATCAATTCTAGGTTCTGGTCTAAGCTTTTACTTTAAAGTCAACAACATCCCAATTTTCGCAAAAGGTTCAAACGAAATTCCTCTTGATATTCTCCCCGAAAGGGGTCAAGACCCCAGAACAATTGACCGAATTTTGGGAAGTGCGTATTCTGCCCATATGAATATGCTACGGGTTTGGGGCGGAGGTGTCTACGAATCGGATTATTTTTATCGCAAAACAGACGAATTGGGGATTTTGATTTGGCAGGATTTCATGTTTGCCTGTGCTATGTACCCCACATACCCGGATTATTTAAAGTAAATTCAAATAGAAGCTTTTTTGCAAAAATTTTGTGTAGTAATGTTAAAGCAGAAGTTCGGCATCAAGTCAGAAGGTTGGCAAACCATCCAAGTATTGCTCTTTGGGCTGGTAATAACGAAAACGAGTTAGCCTTAATGACAAACTGGTACGGGACTCACAACAATCTCACTTTGTATAAAAGCGACTACATTAAACTGTATATTGATACGATTCAAGCAGAGCTTTTAAATTTAACCAATGTGATTTTTGTTTCTTCGAGTCCAAGTAATGGTAAAGAGTCTATCCAAGAAGACTACTTGGCGACTAATCCTGGAAATCCTCTTTTTGGCGATGGTATAGATTTTTCTTCACAGTATTCACAATTTTTTTTTAAATAATACAATTTCAGTTCATTTCTACAACTATCTTCTAAACAGTTTAGACGCAAATACCTATCCCATACCAAGGTTTGCCTCTGAATACGGTTATCAGTCACTTCCAGACGTCGAAACTTGGTTAACAGTAACTGATAATATCACAGATATATACCCAGATAGTTCTTTCATGGACCACCGCCAACACCACCCTTTTGGATTAATCGAGAACAATCTCCTAATGACGTATCAATTGAATTTTAACAATTCTGTGGAAGACTTTTACAAGATTTACATCTATTACAGCCAGATTATCCAAGCAATGTCTATAAAATTCGAAACTGAGTATTATCGCAGTTTCATGGGACGTGTTGATAGTCAAGGTCGTGGTTATACCATGGGTGCCCTTTTCTGGCAGTTGAATGATGTGTGGGTTGCACCCACGTGGTCCGGAATAGGTAGGTAACAAAAAAAAAATTAATAAGGAAAACGGGATTTTGAATATAGCTTTATTGTTATGTTTTAACAACCAAATTAAAAGTACCAGCTTGGTTAAGAGTGATTAAACTAGTTTTTCTCAAATATTTGGTTTTATATACCGTCTGGTACGTCCCTACATGTAGAAAATTTAACAGCACATAGAATGCAAACTTGCAAAGTACTAAGATAACTGTTTTATGTGATCCAACAAAAAATCGCACGGATTTAAATCTGGTGAGCTGTTACCACCATCGTAATCCCATTTTTTATTTAATTAGGTTTTCACAAATTCTCTGTGTTGCCTGAATTAACAAATTCCATCAAATCGGTAATATTAGAATTGAACAGTATTTTAGAAAAATTCCAACGTTAAAAGTCGCCTTCTAACTTTGCTAACTTTCATACAAGTTCACCCCTCGACCGGATGCATTTTTCTACCTGCCAGCTGTCAAACAAAAGAAAGCGAAAAATCTCGACTCCCGTGCTCACCTGCACAGGTATCCACGTGTAGAACCACACACCGAAAAGCTCTTTTTAATCCGAGTCTTTTCGTATAGATTTCATCCCGTAATTCCTACGGCAACCCTATCAAAAACCGCAAATAATTAACCAATTAACTCATCGCACGCATTTCTCGATAATTAGAACCGCGACATGCTCAATCTCGCTCTCATTTCGTCAGGTAGGCTTCTCGCGACCTACCTCGCATCACGTAGACCTCTCGCATGTTGCGGACTAATTATTAAACCGTTAATTGTGTTAATTAAGCTTCTTTCTATCATATCTCATGACCGGGTTGTCGTAAAATTATGATTCAAACGCTGTTCAACTCCTTTTTCAATTCCGCTCCTCCCACGCTTTATCTCATTCTCGCGATTCAATTATCTCGCGATCTTAATTCGCGCAGACAAACAATTTGATCCCTTGATCTTTGCCGAACCTTTTCGAAGGTGGCAAAATTCTCGCTCTAACCACCGTTTCGGCTCTTCGGCAGTCGCTCAGTCAGTCGCAGTTCCTTCTTTATCTATGGTCAGTCGTGACTTCGTGAGTCGACAGTCGATTGCAAGTTGATGAAGCTTGTCTTCATCCGTGCTTCTTTCACTCTCTCACCTCGCTCTCTTTCTCTCTCTGCTCGTTCGCGCGAGCCACCTTGCGGAGTAACAGTGTGAGTGGCGTTACTCACTCGCATCACAGCGCCATCTCTCATTCAACCCATTCAACCCTTTCTTTGTAACTCGCTCGCCTGACAGTGCCGTTTTAAATTTAAACTTGTGTTTTATTTTCTTCGTTTTAACAATTTAATTATTCCCCTTTTAATTAAATTTAATTTCCCAATCCCCAATCAAAACAAAATTGTACCGATAGCCGGACCGGTGACAGAGCATGGTGGCCGCAAAATTGGTCCGTTTGGCCAATCCACTGTTCTTCAGACAGATTTATTTAACCATGCAGTTATTGTGTTTCTATTTTCTTTCTGTCTGTCATAAAACTTTATAACCCTCTCAAAGACCACAGAGACATAAATTATTAGTAATGTTAAAAAACCCAAAAAGTTTAAAAAGATTTAAAATGCCACTAGATTATGATTACCACTGGGGATACTTATTGATTACTACGAAATTTTCCAAGATTACCGTAAAAAATCAGATTATCTACAGATTACCGTTAGTATCATTTTGATTACTACCGATCTCCAATACCTACCAATGATTTCCACTGAATATTAATAAATATCAAAAATTTCTTTGAATAAACCATGGATTCCTAGAACTACCAAAGAGTAACCATAAATAAGCTATGACAAAAGGCCCAATTGAAAAATGTACCACTAAATTACCATTGGGATTATACTCGTACTTTGATTACCATAAAACTACCAGCAGAATGCCAAAATCTTTCAATTTTGAATTTTTTCTAATTAGTTTATGAGTATTCTATGGTATTCCTACGAATTTATACCACTTTGGAATGAATCTTTGGTATTCAGTGGAAATATTTGGTAGTTTTTGGAACTCGATGGAAAACAAAATGTTACAATAGTAATCTCTACGTAATCAGAGTTTTGTAAAGTACTACTAATTTAATGGTATCCTTCCGGTAATCAAAAGATAATCTAGTGCTCTTCTTTCCTTTTAGACTTTTTGGCATTGCCAATTTATTGGTATTATGTATTTGGTAGTCCTAAAAATTCAAAGCATATGGGATGGTATTCTTTGGTGTTCATTACTTCATTCGTATTCGGGGGAAATCTTTGGTAGTTCCTGGAAATCATGTCAGTCTGAGTAGGTAATCTTATCTACTGGTAGTCTGATGTCCCAAATCTTTGCTATTAACTTACCTCTCGACTTCAAATCTAGAATTTACCGTTAAAACGTCTTGCATTTTTTTATGTACTGACACTATCTCCAAAATGAAAAATTCTAAATTATGAAAATACTCAGATCTTCAATAATATGCAGACTTTCAGACAAATTGAATTTAAATATTTAAAAAAACAACAAAGTTTGATATAATAACAGCCGAAGTCCGCTATATTCGTTTTAACAGCCGCTGTCCGTTATATATTTTTTAATGTCCGCCATCCCTTAACGGCAACTTTTTATATGTGTTGTAACGTTTGTGCGTATTCGGGTTCTTTAGATTCAAAGAGCTGGATTAATAACGAATCATTTATTTCTACTATGTACTGTAATAAAACAATAAATAAGCAATTCGATATTCACACTACAATTGCCATCGCTTTAAATATATCGGTGACTTTACTCGCCTGTCTGGCTTTCACTAACTGACTGACTGGTTCCCAGCCAATGTCCCTTCTTATATAATAGAACACCCTAGAATATGCCGAATGTTTCGTGACCTTTCTTCACTGAATTGGAAACTGATGACTAATCCTTCTCGGTCGGTCCATGAACGGATGTATTAATGATTTCGGGAAATTACACGCCTACTTACTCGACCTTTCTTTCTCTTACTGTTATTTTGAAATGTTTAAAACAGTATTTTAACTCCTGCTAACCACAATATCTCATCGTATTACGAAAATATGTTTACTAGAACATCAAAATTAAGCCAAATTTCAAAATTCTGCTTTTCTATATACTTTCAGCAAATGAAACCCAAAATACTGGGCTAATTTATAATTTTTCGTTGTTTCATAGACCACAGTGGGAAATGGAAAATGTTACAATACTTTGCTAAAGAATTTTTCGCACCAACTATAATAACAGGCTACTTAGATGTTTCACGCCAACTTCGTATTTATGCAGTTACTGAAATTGCGACATTAGTGGGATCAAGTTTGAACGTCACAGCTTTGGTAGAAGTCTACAAGTGGTCATCTTTTTCCTTAGTAAATTCCACAAAATTCGATATAAATTTGGTTCGTTGGTATTAAACAAAAATGTAGTTTTGCTGATTGTATCCTTTAGGAATACGGAAAATCCTTGGAAGTTATCGTAGTCGACACTGACAAGTACCTCAACAGTATTGGATGCGGCTCGTTGCCAACAGCTCGCAGCAACTGCTTTTTCTACCTCTCCCTGATTTCCCGAAACTCTGTTGTAGCCCCTAATAATTTAATCCTAGCAACGTCTTTGAAACACTCAAATTTGACCAAGACCCAAGTCAGTATTTCCTCAGTGATACAAATTGACGACAAAGGCACAAAATTTGAAATCACGGTAACATCGACAGGAATCAGTCTTTTCGTTTGGTTGGACTCTCACCAGATTCGGGGTCAGTTTAGTGAAAATGGTTTTGCCCAACTTGTACCAACAAAAGCAATCACGTTTCAAAGTGAAACAATAACATCTGTTGCTATCCTAGAAAATGTAATCACTGTAACCCACTTGAACAACCATCAATATCAATAAATAGATCTTTGATAACTTGTGTTTATTTATTCTCGATCTGATTGTTTTTGCGGTTAGTAACTGGTATAAAATGGAACTTCGGGTGTTACTTTTCTTGGTTTTTCTCCATGGAGGAATTTGTGAAGTTAAACAGGATCTTGGGGGCCGCTGGACTCTCAAAGATGAGACAGAAGGTATTTTTTTAAATTTTGCTGTATTAAAACCAATTTTGGTTTTTGTAGAGTACAAAGATTTGGTAGCGACAGTTCCGGGCGGTATTTACACCGATTTAATGAACGAAAATAATAAAGTTCTGGATGATATTTATGTCGGGTTTAATGATGTTAATTACAAATGGGTGGCGAGAAATAATTGGACTTACTGGACTACGTTTCAAGTCAAAGACGATATTGGTAAACGCGATGTTATCCAATTAGTTCTTGAGGGTGTTGATACGTTTTCCACGATTTATATTAATGATTACGAAGTTGGAAGTACTGAAAATATGTTTGTGCGGTACATTTTTGATATCAAGGATAAAATCAAGGTAGAATTTTTTCGTCAAAATACTTTAGATGTCTATATTCAATTTTTTTAAAGAGAGGTGATAATAATATCACTGTAAAATTTTTATCCCCAATTTCTGTGAGTGACGATTTGGCTAAGAAACATGAAGAGGATTATCTTGTTCCTCCCGAATGTGTTCCGGATTCTTACCAAGGAGAGTGTCACGTTAATTACATTAGGAAAGTCCAGGCTTCATTTTCGTGGGATTGGGGTCCTGCGTTTCCCTCAGTTGGCATTTGGTAATCGGTACAAAATAAACGTTCAGTATTTAAATTTTATGGAAAAATTTGGGCTGAATAATAATTACCATGTAAGAATAGAATATGGGTAAAACTCGGGCAAAGGGTGATAATTTTGCGGAACTGAAAGAGGGAAGAACGATTGAACTTTGAAAGAAATCAGATTTGCGTGGTTCAAAGCGTATTTAAATTTATGATTTTATTATATAATATTATACTCTACATTATAAATTAAATACTGTTCAGTTTATTACCAGATGATGATCCTTCCGTAATACTCCAAAACTCAAAATTTTAATTATGTAACACAATTATAGGAAAAGCATCTACTTGGAAGCTTTCTTTACAACCACAATAAGATACGTAGTAGCTGAAGTAATAGATGATGGAGAAAACTGGCTGTTATCAATTGATACGTATTTTGAACCTTCGAAAAAATCCGGGGTTACCGGAACATTAGATGTTTCTTTGGATACCAAAGATGGACCCATTTATCTCTCAGAAAATGTAACTTTGGAGGACCCAAATGAATTTGGGGAAGTTTTCACAACGGCAAATTTAACAGTGCCAAAAGTATTTTTCCCAAATTGTTTTACTTTTTCTATTTTGTTTCTTCTTAGGCTTCGGTTGATTTGTGGTGGCCCAATGGTTATGGTAGACAACCTTTGTATTCTCTTAATGTAACATTTACAGATGATAAAGAATCTAGCACCAGTCAAAAGAAAATCGGGTTTAGAAAAATTGAGATAATGCAAGATGAACTTGGTAGAAGAATATTTTGTTGTTTTATTTGTATTTATTAATAAGGTTTTCTTTAAAACAGACTCTGGACTCGCCTTTTATTTTAAAGTAAACAACGTTTCGATTTTCGCAATGGGCGTTAATGTAATTCCAATTGATATTCTACCTGAAAAAAGTTACAAAAAGGAAACTGTGGATTATTTATTTTCAGCTGTTGCTGAATATACTGAAATGAATATGTTGCGAGTTTGGGGTGGCGGTGTTTACGAATCTGATTATTTCTATGATATGGCTGACAAATACGGATTGTTAATTTGGCAAGATTTTACTTTCGCTTCAGCGATGTATCCAGCAAATGACGAATTTTTAAGGCAATTAATATACTAATGCGAAGGTCCTTTCTACATAAAACATTTAACAGAAAAATTTTACAAGGCCTGAAGATTTTTAAGAGCCGAAAAAATACGGTGTCTCGTGTTTTTGACAAACACCTGTTGAAAAGCTCCACTTCTTTTATTGCTTTACCGGTCAAAGCAGTCATCTAAATGGATTTTAGATGTAATTTTATTTCGCAAATGTTTTATGGAGGACCTTTTATAAAACTTCAAATTATGAGTTTTTTCTTGCAGTAATGTAAAAAAAGAAGTAAATCACCAAGTGAAAAGAATTCAAAGCCACCCTAGTTTGGCAGTTTGGGGTGGAAATAACGAAAACGAGGGAAATTTGGCTTCAAACCATTTTAACACTGCTGATAATTTCGATGTTTATAAAGCCGATTACATAAAATTGTACATTGATACCGTTAGAGATGAAACTAGGAGAGTAACAAAGAATGCAAATTTTGTGGATTCTAGTCCAACTAATGGTATTCAAAGTGACAAGGAAGGGTACGTTGCCGAAAATCCTGGAAGTACCTTCTACGGAGATAGTACGTATTTTTTACTAATTTGAAGAAAGTTTTAAAAATATTTTGCTAATTCTAGGTCACTACTATACTTACGACAAAGCCGGTTTTGATGAAGGTATATTTCCTACACCTAGATTTGCTTCAGAATACGGCTTCCAGTCTTTACCTAGTGTCAGTTCTTGGCTTACTGTTGCTAATTTAAGTGATTTAAATATAAATACAGATTTTATGAAACATCGTCAGCATCATCCGATAGGTAATGCTCCTTTGAAAAATTTTATAGAGCTTCAGATGGAACTTCCTAGCGAAGATAATGAATATTATGACGAAGCCTTTATCTATTATACTCAGGTTAGTGTCAGGTCACCATTTTTAGATGGTTCTATTGATATAAATTATAGTTTAATGAAGTTGCAATATACAAATTAAAATAAAAATTAAAACGAAGCGACTTAACCAACTTACTTGCCAAATTACACCGTTTAGGAGCTAGAGAGCGCCAAAATTAGAAATTAAAAATCTTTTTTTAATAATTTTTTAACCACAGTGACGATTTTAACAGGATTTAATACAATGTAGTACAGATGTATTCTTGATTCAAGAGATAAAGGGGTTGCCAATCAAGTCGTAAAAGTAAAATAGTAGTAAAAACTGTGTAAACAGTTATTAAATTAAGTAGCCGTGGCTTCGATACAGTCGACCAGCTCTATTTTCGATGTAACAAAGCGTAAAATAACTACATAATCGTTGTCCAACTGGACAATTATGTCAACATTTTGTTACTAATTGGTCACAGAAGTGCAGCTGTGTTAAGCTTAAACCTGAAGCCAACCCTGTTCAAGGGCTGAAATGTTGACATAGTTGTTCAGTTGGACAATGATTAGTTATTTTACGCTTTGTTACATCGAAAACAAAGCTGGTCGACTGTATCAAGGCCACGGCTACTTAATTTAATGACTGTTTACATAGTTTTTACAACTATTTTACTTTCACGACTTTTTAATTGGCGAGCCCTATATCTCTTGAATCAAGAATACTACATATATAAAACAGATAATAAGACTATAGTATATATTCTAATCTTGCACTTTGCTTAACATTTTTTATACATAACTCTTTAATGTGTTACCCGATTGGCGTAAATATTTTTTTTTGTAAAGCCACATTAATAATTATTTAATTCTAGGTAATTATTGTTTCTTGTAAAATTTTCGTATCTGCTCTAGTCTTAGAAGAAATAATTAATTTACATTACCATGACAAAATCAAGACCAACAGTTTTAATCTGTCACATCAATAATTCAGTAATATTATATAATTATTATTAAATAAAACAGTTCAGAATTTTATTGCACATGCGCAGTAGTGCTTGAGTGGTCCAAAATTTCTACTTCAGATGCTCAGTTTAGTTCCAATTCCAAATCATTCTGAACTGGTTCTAAAGCGTTGTTGGAACAAACCTTATGTAAACATTTTTTAGGAATTTTTTTTTATCTGTAAAAAAATTCGACTAATCAGAGACAATAATAATAAGTCCTTCCTAATTTTTAAATCGGCAAAAACATAATAACTTAATAATAAAATTTAGAAAAAAAATCTTTTATTTTTTCATCTGTTATGTTTTGATAAAATTAAAACAAACATTCTTTGATTAGATTGTCCAAGCAATGTCTGTAAAAACCGAATCAGAGCATTACCGCCGGTTTATGGGTAGATTCGATGATCAAGGTCAGGGTAACACCATGGGGGCACTTTTCTGGCAACTTAATGATGTATGGGTAGCTCCAAGTTGGGCTTCCATTGATTACACAGGAAGATGGAAAATGCTACATAATTTCATTCCCACATTTTTTTCACAAGAATTAGTCACCGGACATTACAATAAAGACAAAAAATTAGAAATTTATCACATGTTAAATAAGCCAAACGTAGATAGAGAAAAATGGATTAATTTAACTGTTTATTCATGGGATTCTTTCGAGCCTTTGAATAGGACTCAATTCACTGGACAATTTGTAAGTTTTACAAAATTTTTATAATAATGTCCTTAATCAGAATATTTTAGGAACCCTTAACTGCAACTCTAGTTGCAACAATTGACGTTGATCAGTATTTATCTGACTCAGGTTGCGGATCTGCAGAAGAAGCAAAAACTAATTGTTTTGTTCATATTATTGGGGGTGCTAACGCCACAGCTTTGACTCCCTCTAATTATTTCTTCCCTTCAAAACTAAAGGAAGCTAAACTGAAAACATCAAATGTTGAGGTATTTGCCCTTGTGACAATATTTATTTTATCGAAAACAGTCTTATCTAAATCCCATTAATTGATAAACTTGTTTTCCAGATTCTAGCTGTTGATCAAATTGATGGGAAAGGTTTGTTATTTTTAGTGGCAATCAAAGCAGACGCTCCTAGTCTTTTTGTATGGCTTGATGCCCACGATATTAAAGGACATTTCCTTGAAAACGGTTTTATTCAACATACTCTTGTTACAGCAGTTATTTTTAAAGCTGATTCACCAACAACAAGTGATGATTTGAAAAAAGTCCTTACAGTGACTCATCTACGAGATCCTAAATACTTTCCTTAGAAATAAATAACACATAAATTAATTTTATTTAATTAAATAAATCAATAATTATAAATGTCTTTTGAACAATCACAGTGACTATTTTGTAAATCCACTGTATTTAAGCATTAAACATAAATCGGTTAAATACTAACAATTTAGTGTGAATATATTGGCAATAAGCAAAACCACAGCACAATAAGTAATTTCTTTATGGAATTGAAGTTACATTAAGTTTATCAAAGTAATTTAACAGACCTTGAAGCCGTTTCTTCACCCGTTTTTGATCATCAACTGTACATCCTAACAAAGCCGATTCGAATTTCTTATCAGCAATTCCATGAACTACATTCGATGAGCAAGCATTCATAAACGTAACACACCTAGCTTTTGCACTCTCCGGATCTGATTTAACACACATTACAAGACTGTCTATCAAATGATTAACTTGATGCAAGGCCTCTTCTTGCATTTTATCACGTTGAGTTAAAATTTTCACTTCTACAGTGAGACAGCGACTCATGATGCGTTCCGCGTAGCGATAAACATCATCCCTGTCATCTAAAAAAAACCTTACAAATTTATTTTTACAACTTGGGGTACTTACTATCGCCTAATTCCACTATTAATTCTGTGTTCCTAACGGAGTCCAGGGATGACAGCAGGTGGTCCCGGTCTTCCTCCAGTTGTGCTGCCTCTCTTCGGAGTTTCTCAACATGACTTTCTAGGATATCTAATAACTCTAAAATCCGTTCTTTGGGCGATTTTGGATCGACAGCATTGTTTTCGTCGATTTTAGGCAAGCTGGAATGTGCCAGCTCCATTAGGAAACCTGGAAACTGCCGTGTTAGTCAAACACAAAAATTTTGACATAACCTATAAACATCACGACAATAATGGTTTATTACCTGACGAGGTACCGGGAGATGGATCTATGTCCATTCTTGATAAAGTTTCGTTGCTGGTTGACGCCAGTTTATTTTTATAAATTTAAAACAGTTTGTTGATAGTTGATAAACAGCAATGAAAACTCATTGGTCATTTGATTTCAGAATCTAGAAAAAACTAGAAAGTTCTATTTCTTCTTATTCCCATCAGTTCGAATAACTGAAAACTAAAGAAAAACTTGAAATTTAGACTATCTGAACACACCTGAAGGCTATAAAGCTACTAGATTTTGTCTTTGATTCTGTTATTTATTTTTTATTGTTTTTTATTTGTATATGTAATACGAGAAGGTTCTTATTAGCTCGAATTATTATTATCATGAAAGAGGTATCACAAGTCTGTCACAACATTGGCAAATAACAATAGGCGATGCGCCCTCTGCTAACAAAGGCCGAACTAGCGAAATTTTTTTAATTAAGCTAATAAACTAGTAAACATGTGCGTTATTGAGGGATAAAACCGAAATTGTAGACAAAAACTAATAATTTATTTTGTTTTACCTTAATAACGCACGTGTTAATTACGAAAAAGAAGCATCTAAAATATCTAAAATCTAAATTATGGTTAGTATACAGCGAGTGCAAGAAAAACTGAAACCAATTAATAACTTGCACAATTTGAGGCGTTCAGTATTTTTAAAACATTCTTCTTCTTTTCTCCACAGCCAAAACTTTGAAATTTTTTAAATGGCACTATAAGTCATTTTGTAACATATCGGGTGTAAACAAAATTAGGCACACCTCCTTTTTTTAAGTTTTTTTTTTAATAGAAAAACGAAACTCTGGAAACTTATTGATAGGAAATCCCCCATTAACTGAGTAAAAAATAAATTTCCATCACTTCTGGTTTTGCCGGAAACGATTATAACTTTGAATTTTTAAATAGAACACTATGTATATTTTTATATTTTTGGAATCTACATTAAATTCTGAATCTAACAGACTACTTTTTATAACGTTTTGTGAAATAAAAAACTTTGTTTTGTAATTTTTGTTTTTTTATCTAGAAGGCTGTGATAGTAGGCATTGTAGGCAACCATTAAAAAATAAAACTAGTCCCATAAATAATCTAATTTAGAACATATACAAATTTAAATTAAAATAAATTAGTTTTTCCGGTTTAATTCATTTTTTTCAAATGGAACAATAGTTGCTCACTTGACTTTTTAAATTAACGTTTTTTTTTGACAATCCAAAGATACCAAAATTTTGAAAATTTACTCAGTAGTTATTTTCGAAATCTGAAATAGGTAATTTCTAAAAATCTGAAAAAAAATTTCGAGAAAGCCAGCATTTTAACAAGAAAATAAATTAGACACCTATTAAACTTAATTTCACTTTTTTTTTGTTTTACAGCCTGCTTGATTTTTAGTTAACTTTTGGGGATTTTTCAAAATATTTGTGTGAATATTACAAACACTATTGAACAGATTTTCAACATTTTGGTATACTTAGATTAGCAAGAAAAATGTTAATCTAAAATGTCGAGTTAGCCACTATTGTCCTATCTGGAAAAATTGATTTAGACGAGAAAAACTAATTTATTTCAGTTTAAACTCTTGTATTTTCTAAAATTTACAAAAAAAGTTTTTTATTTCGCAAAAAGTTATAAAAAGTAGTTTATTAAGCTCAGAATTTAACGTAGATTCCAAAAGTATAAAAATATGCATTTAAAAATCCAAAGTTAGGGCCAAAGTTTTCTAAATTTCGTTTTTCTATTTACAAAGATATCATTAAAAAAGAAGTGAGCCTAATTTCGTAAACACCCTGTATACCCATGTCTGTCTCTTTTCAACACAATCTTTATTATATAGGAGCATATACGACAATGTGTTGAAAAAAGAATGTTTTAAAAATACTGAACGCCTTAAATTGTGCATTTATTTACATAAAAATCGACGTGTTTTAGGATTTATAAACACGCCTGCGTTATTGAAGTATGAAATTTAAATTTTAAACAAAGCCTGTCAACCTGACTTATTTTTCTCTCAATTATGCATGTGTTCACTGTTATCCTTTTTGTTCATTATCAATATTTTTTTATACATTTGTAATTATTTTGTTTCTATATATTTATCCAATGCAAACAGAATTTTAAATTTCCAGCGTTTACTAGTTTAATTGCCGTAAAAAACAGATTTTAGAAAGTAAAATAATGTTTTTATTAGCTCGAATTATTCTTATCACGAAAAGGTACTTAAATTTATAAAAAGATCATATTGTTAATAAGTAACAATAATAACGCCTTCTGGTAATAGAGTTTGGAACTAGTGAACATGTGCGTTATTGAGTAATAAAATTCAAAGTGTGGATAAAAACTGTGAAATTGACTCGTTTTTCCCTCAATAGTGCACAAGTTCATTTGTTAGAAATTTTACCGTTAGAGTGCATATCGCATTTGTTGATCGTCAATAAAAAACACTGGAAATAAATTGTTAAACTTTAATATTTATTGAAAATAGAATATACATATTTACAAGAAAATTGCACTGATAAATGGCACAAAACGTGCTTGTTCCAAATAAAAAAAATTGAGCAAATAATAACAACACAACAGGTACTTTATAACTTAAAACTAATAAAGATCCTTAAAATACGCACTTAACAAAATATTATACCAAAATGGTGCTCTTCACGTGCTCAACACATTCCCTTCCCACAACAATAACCTTTTATGGATATACACAATTTTTTTATAGGCACCAAATATCACACTAAAATCAATACTGCGTCAGCAGATCTTGCGTTTCCTGAACTAAAACGGCAAATGCTGGCCTTTCGTGGGGATCTGCGCGCCAACATGGATAAATAATACGGATATAGACAGCTTGTGGGCACATTGGAGGACACGGAAATCTATAAAAGGTAATGTTACAACGAAATTAAAAGTGGGATTGTACGCAATTACCTGGCCCCACTTTCCAAGGCATTTAAGAGAACTTGTTGCTCTTGACCGTTAACGTCGTCTCCGAGATTTGTCAATTTTGGCTCTTCGCCCCAATTGAACATTTCACACATTGTAACGCCGTAGGACCAAACGTCGGAACGGACGGAAAATTTGCCATCACGGAGACTCTCAGGTGCATACCTTATAACAAGGGGGGTCAAATTATTACAAAAAAAAGAAGTTACCCTAAAAAACCTTTTAAGCTAAGAAAGTCTAAATAGAGTAATGTCTTTAAGAGTATGAAAAGTGCCGTAATTAAATTATAAAAGAATGAATCAATGTAACCTTAAGAGAATTAGGTTTTGTTTAAATATAGAGTGATTGAAAAACTTTGAAGCTGAGAAAGCTTAGAAAAAAGGGGGTGTACTGCTCATATTATTTAAATCACTCTAAATTGTCAAAACTGTCAGAATTATTTTTTTACAGTCGTTCTCAGCTCGAAAATGTGTGAAATTTACGCAACTAGTTATGTAAAAAATCGATTTTGTTTCAACAAGTATAATGTCTGCCAAAACGATTAATCAAAGCAAACTAGTTTTGCAAATTATGCAAGTTAAACGATTATAGGTTGTTCATAACTTAAAACGTATTTTTGGTATAATAAATAATATTTGAAATTATGTAAAAATGAACTCCTACCATTTAATGGGCAATTCTCGGCTTGTCTTCAAAATGTAGTAGTCATTGGTGCCCATAACTTGCGCCAATCCAAAATCGGAAATCTTGACATGATTTTCATCAGCTACCAAAATATTTCTTGCGGCTAAATCTCGATGAACAATATTTTTCTTTCCCAAATAATTCATCCCCTAAAAATCTCATCTCAGTATTTTCTTTTTTACATAAAGAAACAAACCTCAGCAATATCAAGTGCATACTTCAGCAACTGTTTAATCTGCAACGACTCTCGATTAATTTTCAAATAACTCTGCAAAGATCCATGTTGAACAAACTCCATAACTAGTGAAATATCAGGTTCTCGAGAAACCCCCAAAATTCCAACAATATTTTTATGTTGTAACGTCTTCATAATATTAATCTCGCGTTCAAAATCTTGTAAACAAGAAGACAAAGTCGATGCTTTGAGCTTCTTTATTGCAACAATTCTGGGTTCAATATCCGGATTTCCGGGATACTCCAACGTTCCTCTATAGACTTCTCCGTAAAATCCTTGTCCGATTCTTCCTTGCAAAACAACACTACAGTCTTGGTCTAATTCAAAGATACTTTGTAACGAATTGATACTATCAAGTGACGTCGTAACAGTCGAAAAATTGAAATTTGATAGTATATTTGAAAAATCACCCGAATATGTATCTTCATTATTGAGTATTTCCTGCGAATTCAATAACCAATTTTGTGATTGACTGTGATAACTCGGAGGGGCAGAAGAATCACTTTCAACTTCACTTGCTGCCACTAAATCTTCAGAATATGGCATAAAAGTGGCTTGAGTTGTGTTTGAATTCAGACTATAAGTGGATGAAGCAGCGACTGTTTGAAGTGTAGAGTTTGATTTTGTGAAAACTTTAGCATATGAATGTGTTCGTCGTGAGTTGTATACTTGGTATAAGATTTGATTGATATCTCGCATCACTGCTTGGGGTTGTTTTCTTCGATGGGGGTCTGCGTTCCAACACTCTTTCATTAATTCGTAAATGTCTTTGTCACAGGATGGGGGACAAGGCAAACGCTTACCACTTGCATACCACTAAAAATAAAAAAATTAAAAAAAACTGTGGATTTTGGGAAATAAAAGGTACCCTCATAGCTTCTACATGGTCGTTGCTTGTCATTTCTTCACCAAACGTGAAGATTTCCCATAAGGTTGTGGCAAAAGCCCAGACATCAGCGGCTGTAGAGCGTTTGGCGTAATCTAAATTTGTGTAACACTCTACGGGTATCCAATGAACCCTAAAATAAATAAGTAATAAGTAACTATAAAAATTTGATTTTTCCTTAAGGTAAAACATTGGTAAAACTAAGGAGTGTTGAGGGAATAAATTAAAACCAATATTTAAGAAAATAAGTTTGTTTATTAAGCAAGATATTAATACAAGAAGAAATCAGTCTTGAGAAATTATACACCTATTTAAATAAATAACTATCACATTATTTCAATAGTGACTGCAATAAAGTAATAATACTAATAAAAGAATAACAATTTTTAAGAAATTAAACTACAAATTTTTTGAGAATGCTTAGTCAACTTCTTCAATTGTTGGTCCTCCCTGCCTTTGTCCTCCAAACCCGCCTGCCTGCTGTCCACAACTTCCTCCTCCTCCAGGCATACCGCCATTTTGGCCTCCTTGTTGGTACAACTTAGCCATAATGGGAGCACAAACTGATGAAAGTTGTTTCTGCTTATCCTCGTACTCTTCTTTTTCGGCAAGAGTATTGGCATCCAGCCATTGCAAGCAGCTGTCGCATTCTCTTGTGATAGTTTGTTTATCGGATTCGCTGAATTTGCTGCCTTGTTCGGAGATGGTTTGTTTCAATTGGAAGATGTAACCCTCTAGTTGATTCCTGGCGGCAATTCTCTGTCGCTGTTTTTCATCCTCTTCTTTATATTGTTCAGCTTCTGCCACCATTCTATCGATGTCTTTCTGTGACAGTCTGCCTTTGTCGTTCTTGATGGTAATGTTGCGAGAATTGCCAGAGCTGGTGTCTTTAGCGGAAACGTTGAGGATGCCGTTGGCGTCGAGGTCAAAGGTGACTTCGATCTTTGGTACTCCACGAGGTGCTGGTGGAATTCCTGTAAGATCGAAGGTGCCCAACAAGTTGTTGTCTTTAGTCATAGCCCTCTCGCCTTCAAAGACTTGGATGGTGACTGCAGGTTGGTTATCAGCGTAGGTGGTGAAGGTTTGAGTTTGCTTGCATGGGATTCTTGCATTTCTTTCGATGATTTTGGTCATTACTCCTCCGGCGGTTTCAATACCCAGAGACAATGGAGTCACGTCGACTAGAAGTACATCTTGAATCTTTGAATCCGTTTCACCACTCAAGACAGCGGCCTGAACGGCAGCACCATAAGCAACAGCTTCATCAGGGTTGATTGAGAGGTTCAAGGATTTTCCGTTGAAATAATTCTGGAGTAGTTGTTGGATTTTCGGGATTCTAGTAGAACCGCCGACGAGGACAATGTCGTGAATCATTCCTTTATCCATTTTGGCATCGGTGAGGGCTTTTTCGACCGGTTGTAATGTGCCTCTGAACAGATCGGCATTCAGTTCTTCAAATCTAGCTCTGCTGACCTTGGTGTAGAAATCGATTCCGTCGAAGAGGGCGTCGATTTCTATGGAAGCTTCAGTGCTGGATGATAGTGTTCGTTTCGCTCTTTCAGCGGCGGTTCTGAGTCGTCGAAGGGCTCTCGGATTGCTTCTCAGATCTTTTTTATATTTTCGTTTGAATTCATCTGCGAGGTGATTAACAAGTCTGTTGTCGAAGTCTTCACCGCCGAGGTGAGTGTCACCCGCGGTGGCTCGGACTTCAAACAACGACCCTTCATCGATGGTTAAGATGGAAACGTCGAATGTTCCGCCGCCCAAGTCGAAAATCAGCACGTTTCTTTCGCCCTTCAAGTTCTTGTCCAAGCCGTAAGCAAGAGCTGCTGCTGTCGGTTCATTAATTATCCTCATGACATTCAAACCAGCGATGACACCCGCGTCTTTCGTGGCTTGCCTCTGGGAATCGTTGAAATAAGCTGGAACTGTGATGACCGCATCTCGAACTGATGTTCCCAAATACGCTTCTGCAGTTTCCTTCATTTTCGTCAAAACCATTGAACTGATTTCTTCTGGTGCAAACTTCTTAATTTCGCCTTTATGTTCGACTTGGATCTTTGGTTTGCCACAATCACTGATGACTTTAAATGGCCAGTGTTTGATATCTTGTTGGATTTTCGGGTCGTCGAATTTTCTCCCAATTAATCTCTTCGCGTCGAAAACGGTGTTACTGGGATTCATAGCAACTTGGTTCTTTGCAGCGTCTCCGAGAAGACGCTCGGTGTCCGTGAAGGCAACATAACTAGGGGTAGTTCTGTTACCTTGATCGTTGGCGATGATCTCGACTTTTCCATGTTGCCAGACTCCGACGCAGGAATAAGTTGTTCCCAAGTCGATACCAACTGCTGGAGATTTCACCATATTTTCTGTTTTAATTTTACTTTCGCTTTGTATAAAATTCACTTGGAAAAACGCTGCTTAAAGCTTTGTTAGCTTTAGTCGTGTTGCTCGTTCGTTCGTTTTCAAATCACTGAATTGGCGCCGTGACCGCGCTGCTTATATAGGAGTGGGCAAATCTATAGCGAACTCTCCCGAAGGTTCTCGAAAGTTCCACAGTTATAAATGGAAAGTTTGGAATATTTTATTGTAAAACAATAATTTTTAAACATTTTTCCTATCGTCAACAATCAAATTGTTTGCTTTTTTAATTAAACTAATAAAACCACGCTTTTTCCAATAATTTTAATTTATTTTAACATTGTTACACAATAAATAAAACTGGGTAGTTCATCTAAATGTTTTTAACTAATTTTTAACTATTTATTTTATTGTATAAGATATCTGAATAACATTTATATTTATTTAAAGATGCAGCATTTGATATTATTTTAATATGGCAATTTTGAAAGCGAAAATTTTAGTAACAGATTTCAATAATAAATATTACTGCTAAAAATAGTCATATTTTTTGTATACTCTTATAAAAAAAGTTTCCGATTATAGATATTTAAGGAGTTTGTTGTATTTTGTTATTGTTTTGCAAACATACTCCTAATTGCTGCAAATTTGGAAATTTTAACATGACTGTAATAGAATATCCTGCGATTATTTCCATAAAATAATGGAAGTTTCTGTAGACTTTAAAATATTATTACTTTATTGTAAATTTGTTAATTTATTACATTCAAAATTATTGAAAAGTTTTGAACTTTCGAGAACATTATTCGCGAACATTTGGGTAAGCCGCTTTTATTGATTTATTCTAGCGAACACAAGAATTTTCGAGAATATTCGGCCATAATCGGGACAATGACCGTTTACCGCATCCTTCAAATATTCAAAATAAATAAATAAATAATAATAATGTTGCCAAAAAACAATCTAATCCCACTGAGATTTTTAAATTTGACCTATTTACCATTGTTTGTTTAAAAAAAACTGTAATCATAAATTGTAAATTATTTGTAACAACTAATTACAACTAATTGATGTTTTTTTTATTTTTTCAAAATTCTACGATATTCATTGTACAGAAATCACATGAGTGTTCCAAAATCTTCCATTTCTAGAGATATTTCCACTTTAATACAAAAACTTTAATATGAATAAAACTATAAAACAAAAAAAAAATACAACTTTTTAAAATTTTTGGATACCTATATAAAAACTGTAATAAAATAATATTTTATTGATTGCATTAATTAATAACTAATTAAAAAGTTATACTTATAAATATTCAATATTTTTAAATAACAAATATAATTTAATTTTAAATATTTTTGTGACATTATTAGTTACTGTATAAATAATATTTTGGTTATAATAAAAAATAAGAGTACATATTTTTGTAAATGCGAAACTGCAGAAAGGAGTTTAGTGCAAGATAACATCGAATTTTCTCGAACGTAAAACTCCTGTGTTTTCATCACAAAAATATACAAAGAAAATACTGTAATATCACTATGTATTTTTTATACTAGCATTTTGATGTAAGTTTGATCCAAATTTTAATATTACTTTATACAAATTTATTAAATATGTTCTCACTTTCTCACTCATCTCTATTTCCAGAATGTTCTAAGTAAAGTGCAATAACGGACTAGAATTTTCCCAGATCTTTGATACCATATGAATCAAATTAATATAATATATGCAAGAGTAAAATTAAAATCATTTTTTTTTAATGTGTAAATTCTCATAATTAGAGAAGATTCTTCGGAAAAAAACAATTCGACAAGTGGGAAAATTTAAGAATTCTCTGTTTCTATATGATTACAATAAGATGTAAAACATTTAGCATAAAAATGTTATACGAAAATAAATAAATTGCAAAATGTTTAAAATCTTTATTAGTTAAAAAAAAAATAATTGTTGCTGTATTAACTAATAATTACATTATTTCCATATTTTCGAACAATTTTAAAAGTAAAAACTCTTTTTCGTAATTGGTTTTAATAAATATTATATTATTACATTAACACTAAATACTTTATAAATATAATACAGGATACATATTTTTCTAAATGCGAAGAGAAGCAGAAACCAAGGAGAATTTTCGAGAATAAAATTTAGGGCACTTATGTTATTAGAACTTTCCCGACATTGTCGTATACTCCAAAGATAACAATAAACTATAATTATATTAGTTTTTAACTAATAAGATGCAATAAAAGATATAACAAAATGTCATTTTTTTATTGCGTAAATAAATGTATACCCATTCATCCCATGATATTTCCAGAATGTTCTACGTGAAGCACAATTTTTCTATAACTGATACCTGATAAACCTTTTTTCTATATTTTTCCTGTTCACTTAATATCATTTTAATTAAACTTATAATAAAAATAACATGGAAATTAATTCGTTAAATTTATTTATATCACAATAAAATAAGCATTTAGTTAAAAATTTTGGTTATTTTGATCGCTGCTATTTAAAAATCAAATAAAAAATGCTGATTTTATCGTAAATATAAAGTTCGCATTTGTAGATTTACAACAAAAAAATTGAAAAAAAGTTACGTTAAAACAAGTTGGGGAAAAAAAACCGTTTTAAATTGAAAAACACTACATTTGCATAATAAAATTGTGCTAAAAACGTAGTAATCAATTTTTAGATTACAAATTTTATTAATTTGGTAGTAAAAATTGTAAAGTAGAGTATAATTTGCAATAAATAAATTGTTTTCAACAAAACATTCTAGAGTGTTCGTGTTATTGACATCGAAATTTCGAGAACATTCGGGTATGTTCGAGACGAATGTTCAGTTCTTATATAAGCAGCGCGGCCGCGGCGCCAGTTCAGTGATTTGAAATCAAACGAACGAGCAACAAGCAAGAGCGAAGTAAACGAAATTCAACTTTATTCAAAGCGATTTTGAATACAGTGCATTCCTGTAAATTTTGTGAAGTGAAAGTAAAAGAAAATCTCAGAAAATGGTGAAATCTCCAGCAATTGGTATCGACTTGGGAACAACTTATTCCTGCGTCGGAGTTTGGCAACATGGAAAAGTCGAGATCATCGCCAACGATCAAGGTAACAGAACTACTCCTAGTTATGTTGCCTTCACGGACACCGAGCGTCTTCTCGGAGATGCTGCAAAGAACCAAGTTGCTATGAATCCCAGTAACACCGTCTTCGACGCGAAGAGATTAATTGGGAGAAAATTCGACGACCCGAAAATCCAACAAGATATCAAACACTGGCCATTTAAAGTCATCAGTGATTGTGGCAAACCGAAGATCCAAGTCGAACATAAAGGCGAAATTAAGAAGTTTGCACCAGAAGAAATCAGTTCAATGGTTTTGACGAAAATGAAGGAAACTGCAGAAGCGTATTTGGGAACATCAGTTCGAGATGCGGTCATCACAGTTCCAGCTTATTTCAACGATTCCCAGAGGCAAGCCACGAAAGATGCGGGTGCCATCGCTGGCTTGAATGTCATGAGGATAATTAATGAACCGACAGCAGCAGCTCTGGCTTACGGCTTGGACAAGAACTTGAAGGGCGAAAGAAACGTTCTGATTTTCGACTTGGGCGGCGGAACTTTCGACGTTTCCATCTTGACCATCGATGAAGGGTCGTTGTTTGAAGTGAGAGCCACCGCGGGTGACACCCACCTCGGCGGTGAAGACTTCGACAACAGACTCGTTAACCACCTCGCAGATGAATTCAAACGAAAATATAAAAAAGATCTGAGAAGCAATCCGAGAGCCCTTCGACGACTCAGAACCGCCGCTGAAAGAGCGAAACGAACATTGTCATCCAGCACTGAAGCTTCCATCGAAATCGACGCCCTCTTCGACGGAATCGATTTCTACACTAAAGTCAGCAGAGCAAGATTTGAAGAACTGAATGCCGATTTGTTCAGAGGCACATTACAGCCGGTCGAAAAAGCCCTGACCGACGCCAAAATGGATAAAGGAATGATTCACGACATCGTTCTCGTCGGCGGCTCCACTCGAATCCCGAAAATCCAACACCTACTCCAGAATTATTTCAACGGAAAATCCCTAAATCTCTCAATCAACCCTGATGAAGCTGTTGCCTATGGTGCCGCCGTCCAAGCCGCTGTCTTGAGCGGAGAAACCGATTCGAAAATTCAAGACGTACTTCTAGTCGACGTAACACCTTTGTCGCTGGGTATTGAAACCGCAGGAGGAGTAATGACCAAAATAATCGAAAGAAACGCAAGAATCCCATGCAAACAAACCCAGACCTTTACCACCTACGCTGACAACCAACCCGCAGTTACCATTCAGGTCTTTGAAGGCGAGAGAGCTATGACTAAAGACAACAACTTATTGGGAACCTTCGATCTTACTGGAATTCCACCAGCACCTCGTGGAGTACCAAAGATCGAAGTCACCTTTGACCTCGACGCCAACGGCATCCTCAACGTTTCCGCTAAAGACACCAGCTCTGGCAATTCTCGCAACATTACCATCAAGAACGACAAAGGCAGACTGTCACAGAAAGACATCGATAGAATGGTGGCAGAAGCTGAACAATATAAAGAAGAGGATGAAAAACAGCGACAGAGAATTGCCGCCAGGAATCAACTAGAGGGTTACATCTTCCAATTGAAACAAACCATCTCCGAACAAGGCAGCAAATTCAGTGACTCCGATAAACAAACTATCACAAGAGAATGCGACAGCTGCTTGCAATGGTTGGATGCCAATACTCTTGCCGAAAAAGAAGAGTACGAGGATAAACAGAAACAACTTTCATCAGTTTGTGCTCCCATTATGGCCAAGTTGTACCAACAAGGAGGCCAGAATAGTGGCATGCCTGGAGCAGGAGGAAGTTGTGGACAGCAGGCTGGCGGGTTTGGAGGACAAAGACAGGGAGGACCAACAATTGAAGAAGTTGACTAAGCATATGGTCAAAACATAATTTAATTTCTTAAAAATGTTAAATGTTATTAATTTTTAGTATTATTACTTTTATGCAGTCACTGTTGAAATAATGTGATTTATGTAAATATGTGTATAAGTAAAATAATTTGTTAAGACTGATTTCTTCAAGTAATATGTATTTATTATCTTAATAAACTTCTTATTTTTTTAAATAGTGGTTTTACTTACCCATCCCCACTTTTACCTAATTAATTATTAATTTATTATGAGCAAAAGAAATTAATTTGCCAACAAAAAAGAAGAAAGACAAGCTTGTGAAAATAAATTCGACATATTTAGAAAAATAAATTATGAACAATAATTGCGTGAATAGGGTAACATAATTGAATAATGTGGTACCACAAAAAAACAAAAAAATGGTAAAACAAAATTCCTTCAATAATAGTAGATTTCTTGTTCTTACTTATTTGTAAAACATTATTATTTTTAAATGAAATTGTTTAAAATACCATTTCTCCCTCTAAGCTTAAAGAAAAAAGTTAAATACTTACTCTTTTGATGCATAAGAAATATGAATCCCTGGATCAGTCAGTTTCACTGTAAATGAGTTTTCATCATGCGAATTGACCATTAACTTTCTACAACGAATGTTTCCATGAACAATTCCATTTTCTTTCTACATTTTAAAAAGCTAACTTTAGAAAAAAAAACTTTAACTGCTTATGATAACATACCAAATGCCAGAGAGCTGACGCAAGATTACTTGCTGCTTCAATTAAATCAACCTTCTTCAAAATTCCTTTGTGTTCCCTTAAATATTGGTCTAAAGGACCTAAACGAAAATGCTCCAAAATCAATGAAACATTACTTGATAATGTTATCCCATATAAACGGACAATTGCATTGGATTGCAAATACGCATATTGACCAGCAAGTTCAATAAACTCCTATAAGGAATTTTGTTAAACATTTTTTTAAATTTACTCCAAAAACTTACCTTCAAATATTTATCAAAAGACTCCTGTTTAAGTACTTTCATAGTCACCTCAATCTTTTTACCTTTTGTCACTTTCCACATACTTCTGTATGTCATTGTAATACCTCTTGAACCATCTTTTCTTTGACCTGAATAAAACAAAAGTGTTTGGATTAAACAGATTTAATTCCAACGTGATTTTAAAGTACAATATTTAAAATACAAAAACAGGAATAACATAACCATAAGAAGAACAAATACAACAATGAATATTAACGCATAAAAAACATTATCTTCTGTTTTCAACCATCCAAAAATTGGTTTACTAAACTCATCTTCCATCAAATTCGTGTAAAAATTAGGGGCTTTTTTAACCTCCATTCTGATGTAATTAGTGACCCAAGAGAGTTTCAAGTCCTTTTGCTCAACCACACATTTCCAGTCTCCAGTATGCGTCACATTTAATCCTTTGAACTCCTCTGAATTAACTGCTGCCAACATAGTTGTACCAAAATCCTTATAAACATCCCCATTCAAATACAATTTCAAACTCAAATCTGAATAAATATAACCCAAAACCACTGCTTTACACACCAAAATCATCGACCTTGTCGCTCGAGTTTTAATCGTGTAATCCTTACTAATAACAGCCAAAGAAACAACCCTCAAAACCTCCTTCTTTTTATTTATTCTATACAACATACAAACATACACTCCAGAATCCTCAATATCGACATCTCTAACAACTAAATTATCCCCTTGGATAACAATACGACTCTCATCCGGTTGAATAAAAATCCCATTCAAAGTCCACTCGTAATACGAATCCGGCGACTCGCCCCTTATCACTTTTAACATATCTTTATCATTTTCTAAAATCACAGATTGTCCCTCTTTAACTACAAAACTAAATTGATGCGACTGCAAATTCTCTCGCATTTTCTCAAGAGTTGTGGGACTCACATCGCCACAAACAAAATCATTACAAATTCCTGTAGATTTATATGAACCGGGACACAACATCCCTAAAATATTCGGCTTGGGATTGGTGCAATTACGAGTCCGGTAACCCTCTCCACCTCCACATTTCACAGTACAATGCCACGGAGACCAAGGCGACCATCCTCCATCTCTCGGAGGACCATCTATATCCAAAGCTTCGCAATTAGCACTCCAGATAGCCCAACCACGTTCCATACCCAACGCAAACCAGTAAAAAAGTAGAGGTTTCAGACTGTGATATGAGAAAACAAGATCGTTTCCCTTACTAACATTCAAATAGTTTTCACTGACACTTATATTGAATGTAGTCCAGTTTTTTGCAGTGATCAATGTATATTTTGAGGTTTCTGATTTTAGAATTTCGCCAATAAAGCTGAGATATATCTCGTTTTTAGCTGTATCTATTTGAAGTAAATGCGCATTTAAAGTGTTTGGTAGGGTCATAAAATTGATTGATACCAGTCCTTCACCTCGGATTAATAAACTGAAATTACTATGAACCGGTTTTTCAACTGGTGACCAAATTCCAAAAGGCAAGGTTTTGGTAAAACTATTTATTGTAACATTTTCAGTCTGGCATTGTTCACTTTTCAAGAAGAAACCAATCGGGTTTCCATGAACAGCTCCGAAAGACATAAACATCGGATCAAAGACTTCATCAGTTAAATACTCAAAGAAGCTGTTAGGAACTCCTTTAAAACCCAAAGAGATTTCACCTTTCCTCATAACCAACCAAAAATCTGTCCATTTCCCTGATGCAATTAAATGAAGAAAAGTCTTTTCTTTCATTAGTTTTTTCCTATGAAAAAGCAAAACCTTCTCGTTACTTTTAGCACCTATGATTAGCTCAATTTTGTCATCTAGAGTTTTCGGAAAGAAATTAAATTGTACTGCATCGGGTAAATCCGGATTCCATTGTTTTAATCCAAACTCAAATCCTGTGATCTTCCATTGGGGCAAAATGTAGACTTTCCTTCCTTGTAGTGACTTACCAACAATTATAATATTCTCTTCAGGTCTATCACAATCCCTCACATTACACAAATCTTTCTGGACTTTAGGATCATCAGTGTAACACCAACTCCCTCCAATATCCCTCGACGGGTTTCGACAAAAATTTTGAACTTCATCAAGAGACAAATCTGCGTATAAGCTCTCATTTGCGTATTGTGGCTCAACTAAATGTACTGTAATATTCTCAAACCAGTAGTCACAGATTCGATTTGACCGAGTTTTAGCTAAATGTCCTATATAATCGTTTCCAGTTCCTGCCATTCTGCACTCCTCTGATTTGCATTTTCTTAATTGGCAATAGCTTTTTTCAATTGATTTATCAGGGTTAAAAATGTAGCAAAATGTGCCTTTTTTATCCTTGCTCGGATCTCGGCAGTAATTCCACTCAAATAAAGTCTGGTTTTTGTCATAGTAATTTGAAATTTCGGTTGGTAATACTTTACTTGACCAAGGCAAGCAAGGAAAACCAGAGCTTGTAACATCTTGACTTCCTTTGTAATTTTCTTCTTCTTTGTTTAGAGCACATTCAGGTAGGAGGGCTTGAGGCGGTTTTGATACTTCTGGAGGAAGACAGAAGAAAGTCCAATGAGCTATTGTATCAGAACTTGGAGAGAACCAACGAACAAATCTGAACATTTCATGTTTTATTTCAAAAATCATATGAGTGCCTATACTTTTAGTCCAATAGAATTGCATAGTATCTGCGAAAAATGCAACAGAGTATTCACGCCACTCCCAGTAATCTAAAATATCAGGCAAGGACAGTTCCTTGATTATAACACTTGAATCTGGTCGGAAATTTACTACAATTCGAGACATCTGATTGGATCTTTGTAACATGAACTTAACATTTGGAAAATCAATTGTAGGACTTGGTACAAAAACAATGTAAGTTGAGTGAAAAGCTCGGAGGTAAAATTGTAATTCTTGCCCGACTTCATTGGTCCTTAAAGGCCAAAATTGTTGAAATTGAGGACCTGTCGTTGTTTGAACGTCACAATCAAAGTCATCTAGGCAAAAAGGAAACGACCAGATAACATTAGTACCTTGTGCTGAGTAAAAATTGAAGCGACTTTTGTGGTACCCTAAGAGATTGTTTTTGGTTTTGTATTCAGCTAGAAAAATCGGTTTTATTTGGTCTTGGTATGAAAGAGTCACAAACGGTGCAGTCCAAGACAACGTAAACATAGTATAGCTAGAGGATTTTAATATATCGGGAGTTGACTCGTATTCAGGTGAGTCTTTGTTTCCGAAAGTTAAAGCACTAGCTTTATTTGAGAGAAGAATCTCAAATCCAATACCCAAATCTTCCAATTCTTTCCCAGTTACTGGTAAAGCCAAAACTGAGACTACTAGTCTAGCAGTGGCGTTTGTATAAGAATCTGAATCCCATAGCTTCACACCGAAATTAAATTCAGTTAGAGAATCATTAAAATCAGTAAAATGTGTATAATTTGGTGTGTTTCGGGTAAAAACCTCACAATCCGGCACTTCACAAAAAGGAATATCGCAATACTCCCTTTCAATTTCATCAGTATCGTCATTTTCGACAAAACACCAAGGTCCTCCAATATCACCGTTAGGATTTCGGCAAAATTTCTTCGCTTTTGAGACTTCACCTTCAGGGAAGCGGATCTTCGGGAATTTATCAAATGACGTGTATCCTGCTCCTTCTTTTACTTTCCCACGATCTTTATTCCATTTCAGACATTTCCTGTCTGATAAGGCTCTCTTTACATTTCCGGAATATTCCATTCCAGGTCCTGTGATTCTACAATCCTGCATTGAACATAGAGGTATTCCACATGTTTCGTATTTTAAATCTAGATTCATGGTGTAACACCACGGCCCGTTTGGGTCTCGAGTTGGGTTTCTGCAATAGTTTTTGGCTTTTTTTCGGGATAATTCCGGGAATTGTGCGTCAACTATACCTTCGGGGATGTGATGAGGCATATTTGAGGACCAGGATTGGCATCTGACCCATGATTCTGATTTGGCAATATCGCCGAGGTATTCAAGACCTAAATGACTTAATTTGCAGGTGGAGAGGTCGGTAAGGTTACCGACTTCGTCATCGCCAATTGTGATTAATACAAAAATACCAAGAAGAAATAATTTTGGAAACATATTTGACGTTTAGAATAAAACCTGTTGCGTCATAGCATTATTTGAAATTTTTAGAAGCTACTCGTACTAGCAGTTAGTAGGATTTTTTTTTTTTCAATCTTACCTTTAAAAACTTGAAGATCCTTGCAGTTAATGCATAAGGGTGCTGTTGGTAAAATTGTTCGTAAAGCTGAACTATCTGTTACTGAATCTCCAGGTAAATTATCGCTTTGACAAAGAAGTAAAGGAGAAACATCTACAAACAATAATTAACAAACAAAATTTGAAATGATGTGAATTACCGTATTCAGAAGGTGGTAAACATTCTTGTAAATATATTTCACCATTAGGATCATTATAAGCAGCCATTAATTGCTGAATGCTTTTGTATCTTGTTATGTCATTGTTGAAAATAAATTCGTCACTGTTTGGTATTCTTTCAAATTTAAATGTTTTTGGTTTGGGAGGATTTAAACTAAAAATAATCGATATTTTAAGAAATACGCCAAATATATTCAAGATCAGAAGTTCATAATTACTAAGACGTTGTACGTAGATTCGGATCTTAACAAGTTACGGAAATTATATAGGGTGGTTCACAAGTATGGAGTAGGGGTGGGCGATATTGAAAATTGAATATCGATAATCGATATTATAAAATTATCGATAAATATCGATATATCGATATTTATCGCAATATCGATATTTATCGAAATATCGATATAAATCGATAATTATCGATATTTATCGAAATATCGATATAAATCGATAATTATCGATATTTATCGAAATATCGATATACCGATAAATATCGATATTATTGTTTTAGCACAAGTTATTACTAAATACCAATAAGTAACTACTATTTATGTATGTATATTATACAAAACCAGGACAACTAACATTACTTATTGGTATTTTATAGAGAGATTGTAAAATAAATAACTTGTGCTAAAACGGTAATATATTGATATTCCGATAAATATCCATATTTCGCTATATCGATATTTATCGATATATTAATAATTATCGATATTTCGATAATTATCGATAAATATCGATATTTCGCAATATCGATAATATCGATATTTTTTGAATGTTATATCGATCAACGATATATCGATATTTTTATCGATATATCGATAAAAATTCCCAGCCCTAGTATGGAGCAAACACTACAAATGACGAAAATCTGCTAAATTTTTTTTGTCTTATATCGAGTGATAACAAAATTACAGACCCTTAAACATGGAAATAAAAATTATTTTTTTTTTTTTTGAATATCTTAAAAACCACTGAACCAATTATTATGAAATTTAGTACATAAATAAAGTTAAATATCCTCGTTTTCTGATAATAACAAAATTCTATTAAATTCTCTTAACAAAATTCAGGTTAAGCACTTCTGTCGCACATTTTTGGTAATAATTATCCAATTTTTTGTTGGTACTAACTCCAATTTTTGTTAACAAAAATGAATATTCCAATTGAATCTGAATAAATAAAAACGCAAAATTTCGCTGAAACGTACCATTTTCAAGATATTTATGTTTAAAGTATAAAAACGAAATTTAATCTCCAACTTTGGCGCCCTCTAACTTCTAAACGGTGCAACTTGGTATAGAGGTAAACTGTGTTAAATGGCTTTATTTTAACTTGAAAAACCCGTAGTTGTTTTATGTCCAAATTTTGTTGTTATGTTTTATAATAACCAACTTTTAAGTTATTTTATCAGTTGAGAAAAAACAAAATTTTGTTCGGAGATTTTCATCACTTGGTTTTTTTTTAATATTTTATATATATACATAACTTATTTAATAAACAGTCTGTACTAAAATCATGACTTTACCGAAAGAAATTTCAATTGTTACCCGTTCGTGACAAGATTTTGTATCCATCCTATATTATGCTTTGTTGTTTAATAGGCTAATTTCAAGTTGAGATACTACCGGTAGTATCGGAAATTTTAATACTTTTTCGTGACAAAAACCAATTACAACCCCGAATTCTTTTAATTTTTTAATTGGAAGCGGTATTATTTTAACTTGAAATTAGATCATAAGTGGACAAAAATTTTGATTGCCTTAATTACTTAAAATACATTATTAAAAGAAATAAAAGACAGTTTATACTGTTTTAGCAATAATGCAATTACTTACTTGTCTTTTATACAAACATCAATATAGTAGTCGTTATATTTAACATCACTTTCCCTTATTATAAAACACCCTGGACGGTTACTTCGCTTTTCTTCTAATTTAGCATAAGAAAACTCCCCTCTGTAATAAAAAAAATACTAAAAAACTTTAACAAAAATCAATAGCATACCCAACAGGCCCATGACACTTCATAGCATACAGTCTTTGTAATGAAGGCGTTACAACATCTTTACAAATATTAAAAGTCCATTTACAAGTCAGTCTATAGTAGCCATCAAGAAGACTAATAAATGAAAACATTAACTGGTTTGAGTTAAATTTTAAATAGAAGGGAATTCCATTTTTTCTACTGATTTCAACAGTGCCGTCATCGTCTCGTATTGAGATAAAACCGAGCTCTTCAATTGTACAAATGCGTTGCCACTGTAATAAAATCATAAAGATGATTACTGTTTCCGTGAGAAATAGAAACTATGAATTATTCTTTGTGAAAACGTTCTACTGAGGCTATTAATACAATTACGATTTTCGATATCACTAATCTCGTAATTGGTAAAACCAACCAAGAAATTATAAAACTTAAAATTAAATAAAATTATAAATAAAAATTATTTATAATTAAATAAAATTATAAATACAAAGTAAAGTTGTCCTTATCCTGTAAGGTTATACAGCCACCATAAACCTCATTATCCGCAATTAGGACGGTCTATTGAAAAATAGATAAATCTTGCAATAAACCACTCTTGAAGAGCTGTTGCATGATGTTCCATCAGTTCGGCTCTGTCAAGTGTAAATTTGATGGTAGGTAAAAATCTGCTTGAGTTATTTACGACTGAGGTTTCTGTCAATAGGATATAGTTACCTCCTGAACAATAGACTCTAATTTCATGACCGTCACATAACTTTACAGAATAAGGACTACTATAAATAGCAACACAATAATTTTGTTTCCCCCAAATTATAAAAGGAACCAGTTGTTTCTTTTCGGTTTTGCTAAGTAAGAGATTAGAGATGTCGAAAATTGTAATAGTACTAATAGCCTCAGTAGGACGTATTCCAAAGAAGAATTTAAGACTTAAATAATGATTTATTTCTATTTCTCATGAAAAAGATATTCATTTTCTAAGTTCTTTCAGTGTATTATACATTTTAGAAAGTTTTTTAAAACCAGTGCTTGGAGTATTATTATTGAGTGTTTATTTATTTATAGTAAATGCCCTGCAATAAACAAACTCTCAGTAATGATATTCTATCTCTCTGGGTTTTAAGAAGACCATAAACTTTTATGGTAGACCAAAGAAAAGTATAAATAATACAAAAAATAATTGTCAGATAATTAATCTCTTACGTCTTTTTTTGATTCTGATGAATATTTAATTCCAGGTTCAGTTGGGTGGTGAGGAGTGACCTTAATAGTTATGGCACATACAACACCCTCCTCATCAGTGACTGCTTTATAAACTTCAGAGAGGTATTCCGGTGCTATGATATCAAGCTGTTTCAAATACTCTGCTTTAACATACTTGGCATCATGCACAGACTTCTGAAGCTTCCCCAAAGTATCATGTATAGGCTTCTTAATAAAAATCGAGTGTCTTTTTAACACCTCCTTCGGAATATACTTCTTGTACTCATTCTCGACACTTTGTCTAGAGATATCCTTCTCTAGCATAACTCTATACATATCAGTGATCCCCAAACCGATCAACTCCCTTCTATACTTCTCATAAATAATATCAGGTATTTTATTTTCAAGCACATCATTACGAGCTTGATGAAAATAATAATCATACGCCTTTTCGTCGATTTTCCTCAACTTGTTCCTGTTTGGTATCTTGTAACGGATCCGTAGCTCAACATGTGTGTTTTTTTCATTGAATAAAGCAGAAGGGCGTAAAAAATACTGCTTGCCCGTTACACGAAGTGCAAACAGGTGTCTCGATACAGGTGAAATTTCTAGTTTTTTACAAATATTAATGCAGACATCCTCTGCTGTCGTTGAGGCATCGTAAGGTATTTCAAAGACTTTATTGTCCAAAACTGTGTGGACTTTTAAATTGGGCTCGGTCATTTTTGGTTAGGTTGGTCAAGTATTGTTTCCACACATTGGGAATGCATAAACACCAAACAAAACTTATACACTTGTTTATTCTTATCAGTATTTATCAGAAAACAGTGCAAATTTCCCAAAAACAGTTTCAATAACAAGATAACAACAAAGATAGGAATTTTCGTTTGGTTAGGTTGGCGGCGCCGTGAGAAACGCGGCGCCAGTTTTAAAATTTTCTTAATTCAGAAGCGCACCCAAGGGTGGGGTTTTGGACCAAATAGGCCGGTTTTAAGGGTTTTAAAATAATAGTAACTCAAGCCAAAATTGGTTGGACTATTAACTAATACAACTTTTATAGTAAAGCTCCACTTAAAAATATTTTCGGCGTGCTCCATTGTTCTAAAACTAGTAAAATGCCGCCTCCGGTTTATAAAATTGGTAAAATGCCGCTTGCAGCTTCTAAAATTATTTTTATATAGAAATTAATATACAAAAAATAACCCTTTTGATTTCTAAAATTAGTAAAATATTACTTCCGATCCTCAGACTACAAGTAAACTGTCGCCTCCGGCTTCTAGAATTGAAAAAATGTTTTTTTTTGTATGTATTAAATTAAAAATAGTAAAAAATAACTTCTTTGCTTCTAAAATTAGTAGAAGAACCTCTGCCTTTAAAATAACACTGTCGCTTTTGTTTCTATTATGTAGTTTAAAAATTAGGAGTTAACTTTATTTTCAGAACTTATAAGAAATATCATGTCAAACTTCAAAATTTAGACTATTGCTTCTCCGTACTTCAAAATTAGTACAAAATTAGTCAATTTAAAAATTAATAATGATAAGAAATAGCTCATGCTAAGATTAGCACAATAACAGACTTCAAAATTAGTGAACTTTTATCTCCGCATCAATATTGAAAAAGAAAATGTTTCATTCTCTATTTATTTAATTGAAAATTAGAGAGAAAAAATTTCTCTCGCTTCTTAATATGTAAAAACGTAAAATGTCGATTCTCGCTAATAGAATTATTAAAACAGTTTGGCTTCTTATGTCTTTATTAGTTTAAAAATTTTAAATTAAAGTTGCCTAACAACTAAAATTAGTAAAATTACTTCTTCGAACTGAAAAATTAGTCGAGAAAATAATAAACTGTCGCCTCCAATCATCTATATCAAAAAAATATCTTTCTAAATTTCTTTCCAGAGTTCAAGATTAATAAACAATTGCTTCAAGGTTCCTATATTGAAAGAAAATCCTATTCAACTAATAATTATTATTTTTAATTAGAAAAAAATCTATGGCTTATAAAATTAGTAAAATATCACCCCCGGCTAATAAAATTATAAACCACTTATGTCTAACTTATAAAATTACCTCTCCGGACTTAACATATCTTCAGTATACTGTCGCCTTTGACCCCCAATACTGAAAAATGTTCCTTTATATTTCTTAATTTAAAAAAATAATACAAAATCTTATCTTTGGCTTCTAAAATTAGTAAACGTTGCCTCCGAATTTACTATCAAAAAAATTTGTGTCGACTTAAACTCAAAATATTCAAACATGTAAATTTGTAAATTTAAAAAAAAAAATAGAAAATTTTATTTTAGGCTTCTAAAATTAGGAAATGTTGCCTCGAAATTTAATTTTAAAAAATATGTATCGGCTTAAACTTAAAGAGAACCTAGTCAAACACATATCTGACTTTCAAAATTAGTAATAAATGTAGCCTCCGGCTTCTAATAATTATAAAAACAATGTCGCTTTTATCTATATTGATTTAAAAATTGATAAGAAATTTATTACCTCGAAAAGCGTCCAAAATTCGTAAAATTACGTCTTTTTATGTATGTATTTTAAAATTAGTAAAATATAACAATATTGGAAGAAATGTTGCTTTTGAATTTATAAATTTAAATATTAGTAAAACTAAATGTTATCTACTTTCAGCTTCTAAATAAAACTACAATTTTAGTCAAAAATGGTTGGCCCCAAGGCCGGACCGATTTGTTCAGGCTCAACGAAATAATGATTACAAAGGGCTCCTCACTTCCTTCTCCTCCAATTCTGCCCGCCGTAAATTTTTATAATAAGCCTAGATTAAAAAATATACCTAGGTGTTGTATTTAAATAATACTGAGATTAATACAATTTATTAAGCAACAAATCAATAAAAAAATCGAGTTATTTGAAAATAAAAAAAGTATATGCTCTAATAACATTCATTTAGTTTGGTCATCTCCATTGTACGTGAAACCGATTTTCCCGCACCGGAGTGCTTTTTTTCAATTAAACGTAATTGCTGAAATCCTCCATGCGATCGTGACAACCTATTGGTAAACAAATTACAGCAAGGTAAGTCAAAAACGAATGTCAGAATAAATAAATGGCTGTAACGAAATAAAACGCGCGTCTTTTCCCCACTTCAGTAATGACTTAATGAGTCTATTGTGATTCTTTTACGATTTACATCGCTGTAATAGTTATTTACACGCGAATGTTGTAGACTACATTTTCTTAGTTTTCAAAACGACATTATTAAATAAATTTTGGTGTCAAACAAAATTTGACAAAAAATGATATTGTATTTACTTATTTTGGGAAGTAATTTCCCACATTTGTACTTACACTAGTTAAAAAAAGAGGATTTTTTCACTGATTACAATGTGTAAAATTTGCTCTTTTACAGTGAAAAAGTATTCTTCTTCTACTAATAATTTAGAAATTACAAAATTTGTAGAAAATCGTTGTTTATGACGCGTGGACGTGAAGCTGTTTTTTAAACAGTTACTTCACGCCATTAATATAAAAAAAAACTATTTCTGATTACGAAAAAATAGCTTTGGCAACTAATTTTTTATTGTTGATTTGTAAATAAAAACATAGTTGGCTTACATATTGTCAATCAAGTGTAAATCAAGTGCTGAAAATAAAATCAAAAAATGGCTGGTGCACCGAAATACAATAAAGTGGTAAGTTTTCCCTTAAAGTTTCTGGTGTATTCTAATCACTAGCAAGTTTGCAAACCTTGGCCATGATTGTGAGATGCTTGCTGAAGACGACGAGGTCGAGAAGAGATTCCCAGGGAAGACTTTTCTGGATACTGTTAAAAAAACCTGGATGAGGAGTATCCTTGTCCATGAAAAAATCTGTAAATCTTGTGCGATTCATTTGCGAAGTCATGGAGCCATCGAGAAGGAAAAGCAAAGACATATTCGATATCACCGCAGCAGTATTCACCCTTTTAGCATTGCTCGGTATACTAAATGATTTAAAATTGCTTTAAAATAAGTTTGTTATAGGGTCTGGTGGGAGGTTTTTATATGTACAATCTGCCTGATCCAGTGCATTTTAGTACCGTTAGATGTTGGTTTTTATCCTTTTACCGAAACTATGCCCTTTTTGCGCAGTACCCCTTTTCTTGCAATCCGAATGATGCTAGATTTAATTTGTTGCTTGGACATAGGTGTCAATGCAATCACCGGATTTTACGATGAATCAAAAAAAGAAGTGGTACTTCATCATAATAAAATTTTCGTGTAATTTAACAAAAAATCTTGAAATTACTTTAATTTTTTGAATCGCAGACATTATTTAAAAACTACATTCTTGCTGGATCTATTATCGTCAATACCAACACATTTTGATCTTTTTATTGACATGGAAAGTCGGGATTTGAGTAAGAAGAATTGGACCTTAGTAATACTACAACTGATTTCTACCATAAAATATGGCCGATTTTTCACCTTCAATAAATTTGCGACAAAACTTTGCAACGTAAATCTGAAATTTTTCGTACTTGCATTATTTTTAAAACTTGTAGATTTTTGGGATTGACTTCTATGTCCGTCATGGAGTCCTTATGGTCATGACGATGCTGATCTTTTGGCACATTCTTTCCTGCACCCAAATATTTGGATATTACGTCTTTGATGATAAGAAGAACTTGTATGAGATAATTTAGTATAAAGGGGGACTTAAAAAATGAAACCAAGCGGTTTGTACCTAATACGTACCTCGAACTCCTAGCAAAACTTATTAATTTATTGTTAAGAATTTTAAAATAACCATTTTGTCTAGGAATCACGAAGTAAAATAATATTGTGCATTTTCCGTGCGTCACGGGCGATAAAAATATCTTAGACGAAGTTGAGAAAAACAGAAAAATTGTCTTGCAAACTTTTCCAAAAAGAAATCTATACGTATCCGATATATTTTCTGAATCTTCCATATTTTCGGAAAATTTTTGGAATATTGAGGATTAAAAAACTAATCGATAGAATTGATCCTAAAATGTGTATATAGAAGTAAAAAGAGGTTCAATTTCCTAATTTCATACTTTGATTATTATTATTTTTCATTACTCTTTTGTCGTAAATCTAAAATCTTCACTTCAAATTTCCTTTTTACTTCTAAAAGGCTTGTATTACATCTTTGCAAACTATCAAATTTCTCAAAGAATCTCTTGTATTCTTCATGTGTGCATTTTTCTTCTTCTGTCTCTTCCAGTTGTCGTTTTTCTAGATACTTCTTTTCCTTCTAGTTGTCAATTTTAAGTTTTTCCGAAGCTTCTGTTTTCCACCAATCGTAATTTTTCTTGTTCTTTTTTTTCTGAAACGTTTTTCAAGTTCAGGAATATTCGTTCATTTTTTTCTAGAATCTTCCTTTTTTTCCCTATTTCTTATAAATATAGTATTTTTCTTAGAATCATATCGATTTAAATCTTTTGTGAAACTTTATTTTGTTATTTCAAGATCTTACTTTTTTAAAGTAGTTTTTCTGAATTCTCCTAGAGTCTCTTTTGTTCCTTTTTTTAATTTGTAGTTAAAATAATAAAAACGTGATTTTTTCTTCTGAATGTTTTTCTAAAATCTACCTTTATTTTCTATTTCTACTAAACTTAGTTTTTTTTCTTTCAATCTTAGTTTTTTATTCTTTTTTTTTGGTTGATTTTCAAGTTTTATTAGAATTTGTTTTTCTTTTTTTTTAGAATCTTTTTTAAAATCTTTTCTCTTATTTTTCACTCATCGTCTTTGTGGATTCCAATATTTAGAAAAATTCCTTTTGAATTTATTAATTTAAAAATTAGTAAAATATAATATCATTGGTTTACAAATAAGTAAAAGTCTCCGAATCTAATATCAAAAAGATCTAAATGATTTTTGTATTTATTAAAAATTACAAAAAAATAAGTACAGTGGAAAAGATTGCTTTTTATTCTTCTAAACGATATTTTGTTCTACAATCTACCTTTTTTTTTCTTCTAAAAACAGTTTTTTGTGTCGGTTGTAGTTTTTCTTGTTCCTTTTCTCTAAGTCGTCGATTTTCAAGTTTTTCTGGAACTTCTTTTATCGTTAGAGAATCTTTCTCTCTGTTAACAGTGTTCTTCTTTTTTTTAACTCATCGTTTTTGGAGTTTGTCTAAGATCTTTTTTGTGTTTCTGTTTTTTTTTCAACTTCCACGCTGCGCAAACAGTCAAAGCTACAAGAAAAAATTGTAGGCTCAAATAAATTAAGCTTTAAAGACGTTTAAAGAAGAGATTTTGAGTTTTTATTTATCAGAGAGATGACTTTAAGCGTCTATAGAACAAAACTATTTTATTAGAAATAGCAAAGCTTCTTATTTCTTTGCATTATCAAATGTTGTTCTCTCTTAAAATCGACTCACAATATTTTTTTTACTCGATCATACCCGAAGTGCATATAATACTCCTTTCTTTATTTTACTCCGTAAGAAAAACCATTTATTTCGAAACAATTTTACATTTTTTTAAACTGCTTGGTTCCATGCTTTGAGTCAGCCTCATAATTCCCAAATAAATAACACCCTTCTAGTGGAGCCTACAAAAACACGTCCTCCTTCAAAGCCATCTCCCGCAGCCTTTACGATGGGGCTCTCCTTATATACACAGCTTCATACGGAGTTGAGGAACCAGAAAACAACTACGAATTTCTAATGACCACAGTTTTATGGTTTCTGTCAAAGTTCGTCCAAATTTACCTTCTGGGTCAGTACTTCCCCAAACAATACAGAAATTAGAGTAATTATTTCAGCTCGAGTTATCGAATTTTTGCGAGCGAAAACATCCCCAAAAATGAAATATTCCCAAATGGTGAAACAACTAGTGGAGTTCATGCGTCACAAGCAGCTGCCCTTATACACTCAAAAAAGAATTCTAACTTATTACGAGTTTCATTTCCAGAAAAGCTATTTCCGCGAGAATGAAATCTACGCAACTATTTCAGGCCAACTGCGCCAAGAAATCGTGATGCAGACTTGTAGACAATTGGTTGAGAATGTGGAATTTTTCAGGGATTTGCCACTGAATCTACTTGTACGGATTGTGTCCTGTTTACGGTCTGAAATTTATTTGACCAATGACGTTGTTGTCAAAGCTAATTCTACTGGAAATTGCATGTACTTCATATCGACTGGAACTGTAGCTGTTTATACCATTTCGGGTAAAGAAGTATGCCATTTGGAAGATGGGGATCATTTTGGGGAAATTGCTTTGGTGAATATTGATGCAGCCCGAGTTGCTTCTGTTATTGCAGTTGAGACATGTGAATTGTACAGATTAGACAGAAAAGATTTTATCAAAGCCATACATCCATATCCTGATCTGCTGGAAAAGATTCAGAAAATTGCTGCTGATAGAATGGAGAAGACAACTATTATGGAAGAGCATTATAAACGAGATATGGCAACTAAGAGATTATATTAGTTTTTTGTTGTAAAGACTTCATTTCAATAAAAGTCATTTATTTTAGAACTTAATTACGCAACAAAAATATCATTATAACATAACTGCTTTTAAAAAGCGACTAATACCTTTTTTTTCTGTTGTTTATCACTGTCAAAATCACTGAAAACTCACTATACAATTAAGAGCAAACAAAAACTTAGTAATATAGTTACAATAACCATTAATATAATTTTTAACATAAAATAGGATAAAACCTGTCTTTAATTAACGAGCCAATTGTATAATTAAAGCGGCACACATTTCAAAAAATTCCATGGTATAATGTCCTTTGGGTTTTGCATTCAAAGTACCCTCACCAGACTGTACAGGAGTAGGTAATGAACCCATTATGGGTGCAGCTGTATTCGACTCTGCTTCTTCATTAGCCAAGCTTTTGAAATCCAAAAGGTAACTCTTATAGTCCACCTAAAAAAATCGTAGAGATGTACTATTGCATTTTTAATTTGTTTGTGACGTGACTAAAGGCATTGCCATTATTTTTATATTGCCTAGTCAGCTGATTTTATCACACCTTTTTCATACCTCTAGAAATTTTTTTGATAATTTCTTACCTGATATAACTGAAGAGACATCATTACGTATCTCTCATGTAAAGGATTCTTATGGCGTACCCTCACATGATAAGGATTGATGACTTTCCATTCGTAATCAAGTGCTTTCATGGCTCTATATACCTCCATCATAATATCATGAGGTTTACTCTGTGACCTAATACCCAAATGCCATTTTGCCCTTTTGACTGCAATTTTAAAATCAGATATATTTTTAACACCATTTTGGCCTTTATATCGTTTAAAGTGATTCAAAAAATCAAATAGGAATAGAAGTACTCGTAAATGTTAACAAAAATACTGATCATGTTTAAGAGCTATTAAGGGCGCTGTAACCGAAACATTTTCGCCTCCGAATCATCACTGAAATATTTTATTACCCAAGCACTTGCATCCCTGAGCAAATTTCGAATTTGCCCCTGAATTCTGACTCACTGCAACTAAACATACGTGTAGGCTGATTTCAAGTTGAGATAATAAGCGAAGTCTCGCAAATTTTAATACTTTTTCATGACAACAGCGAATCACAGTTCCGAATTTGTTTATTTTTCCATAGAAACGAAGATACCGGTATTATCTCAACTTGAAATCAGCTCATAAGTCTTTACCTGGTGTCTGACTCTTGTTTCAATTTTGAAATTATAAATTATTTACTCCAGCGAAGGCAAATAAATAAAAAAGGAGAGCAAATTAAATGTGATGCCGCTTTTCACTCTTTTGTACACACAAGTTATTGATATTAAAGATCAGCGCTATCAGCGGCTAAGCGATTGAACTACACGCCAATTTTTCGGCAAATTTACGTTGTGATTAAATAAAGTGCAATATTTTAATAAACTCATTTGTATTGACATGTGTCTACAGTGTCATAGAAAATCAGTGTACAAATTCTGTTTGCTTAAAATAACCTGTATATAAAGATTCAGAGCCATTTGCATTATTATTAATATTTAAACAATTATACATTTCATAAAAGTTAATGATCTCCATTTTGTAAGAGTTGTATATTAATAAGAAAATGAAATTGAAGAAATGGTCCTTTTAAACTCTTAAAACTTTTATTAAACCTTGTTATTTGATTACAGCTGTTTCGGCATGTTTTTTGCCATCATCAGATCTCAAGCTTGAACGTGTTTCCCTAACGATAACCGATAACCTATCCCTGAATCGTTAGGGAAACACGTTCAAGCTTGAGATCTGATGATGGCAAAAATCATGCCGAAACAGCTGTAATCAAATAACAAGGTTTAATAAAAATTTTAAGAGTTTAAAAGGACCATTTCTTATTTCATTTTCTTATTAATTATACATTTCTTGATTCACGACTATAGTTAACCCCCTAGAGATTTATATTTTAAATGCTGGTGCCAAAAATAATTGATCTAATGGGCTAATTTCAAGATGAGATAATACCGGCAGTATATTCGTTTCCATAGAAAAATAAACAAATTCGGGGCTGTGATTTGCTGTTGTCATGGAAAAGTATTAAAATGTGCGCTACTACCGGTATTATCTCAACTTGAAATCAGCCCATAAGACTTTATTTGGATAGAAACAAATATAAAGAAACTTTTTTAAACTGTTCTTTTTTGAATTCTAGCAGGTTATTAATTTTTTTGATACCGAAAGTTAGTTAGCCCCCTAGATCTTAAAAAAACGCGTAATTTGATATACAATACATATACAAAAGTGCAATATTTACACCCGAAAAGTGTAAAAGAAAGAATTTCACCCGGTTACAGCATCCTTAAGAAGAGTTTTGACTCTTTTTCACAAAAAAATTATAATAAATTTAATTAATTTTAAAAGGGTTCTTTTGAGTTAGAAATAATAAGGCACGTCATGATTAACTATTATTTGAATATCGTAACTAAAAAGGAATTGTGACAAGAGGATGAATGTCCGAGAGGAGCAAAAGCAAAACTCGAAGAATTTACTTGTCAAACGTATCAAATCACTCTACATAAAAAATGGCTAAATATTTTACACTTATAGACAGTCACCTGCGATGTCATTCTTTTTGAAATGAACTATAAGCTCAGAGTTGACCATCACCCACCTAAATTCAATTTTATTTAAATTTTTTTTGAATCACTTACCTCTTCCCCTATCACCTGAAGCAGCATGATTGGAAGCCATCCTGTCCCTCAAAGGCGCAATCCTTTCAGGATGCGGTTTTAAAGGACTAGACCCAAAATCGCAAGGACTTGGACTAGGACTCATACTAACAGGAGGAGGACTCCCAGCAATATAAAAATCTTTAATTTCAGCTTTAGCCGCTTCATCTGCAATTCTCCTATTATCAATAATAAGGTGATAAGCAATTGCGAGTTGATCGTGGGGGTTGCCACTCAAAAGTGCATTATGCACCTCCTTTTCTTGTACTCCAAATTTATCGCAAACTTCGCAAACTGCATCTGTATCAATAACAGAAGAATCTTGGTCAACAGGCGATGGAAACAAATAAGCAGGACAATCTTTTTGGAACCACTCGTGCTTTTTGATATCTTCAATTGAGGCTCTTTTCATAGGATCGATTTGTAACATTTGACAGAGAAGGTTCACTACTGATTTATTCAAGTACTCAGGAATGGGAAAAATGCCGGATTTGATTTTTCGGAAGAGAGTAGGGACATGTTCGTCGTCAAAAGGTAGGGTGCCACAGAGGAGGGCATAGAGGATGACCCCACAGGACCAAATATCGACTTCAGGACCCGCGTAGAGTTTACCAGAAATGACTTCAGGTGCAGCGTAATTCGGGGAGCCGCAACTCGTTCGTAAAAATTCGCCATCCATCATCATATTTGACAGGCCGAAGTCAGCAATTTTTACGTGCATGTTATGATCAAGGAGAAGATTTTCCGGTTTTAGGTCCCTGTGAACTATCATGTGACGGTGACAATAGTCAACACCGGAAATAATCTGTTGGAAGAACCTCCTAGCTTCGTGTTCTTGCAGTTTCCCGTGTTTCACAATGTAATCAAACAGCTCACCCCCAGATACATACTCCATGATCATAAAAATATCAGTAGGTGTGCTGATCACCTGATACAATTTAATAATATGCGGGTGACGAAACAGCTTTAAATTTTGGATCTCCCGTCTGATTTTCCCCACGACATCCAGGCTCTTAATTTTCTGCCGATTTAGAATTTTTACTGCTACCTTGTGTTTGGTGACTTGGTGTTCCCCAATTTTGACTTTTCCGAATGTGCCCACACCCAAAGTCTGGCCGAGGATGTAGTGGCCGATCTTCATCTGGCCCTGGGCCCCCTGACTCACATCCCCCATTTTGGCAACTTGATTATTATCCGGCACCACTAAAATCGATACAAGTGAGATATTGACGAGCACTCATTGGCTTTTGCCCAGATTTTTACGTATTTAAACGTAAATTTCTTAAATAAATAAGTGCGTATTTCAACAAAACACCATTGACAAGAATGACAGCCAAAACAAGCAACCTACAAACGTAAAAGTTACAAGGTCAAGATAAACGGGTTTAGATTTTATCTCGCTGAACCTTGCAAAACCGATTTGGGTTAATTTTAATTGCTTTTTAGACGAATCGGGTCAAATTAATTATATTTGATAACGATTATTGCGGAAAAAACGGAAGAGGATAAAGTCGATAGTTTATCTAAGATTGGCTATACTGCGGCTGTCATTGTCATCTGACAGAAGAGTGATGGTCTTGAAAATTTTTATTATTTTTAATTCTGTAAACATTAAACAATAAGTTGTAAAATTCCTAATAGGCAAATTTTGTTGTAAACACGAGTGCTTAAAATAGAGAAAATTTGTTTTTGTAAAATTTACAGTGTAAGTCGTATCAAGCAAAAACTGAAAAAATGGCAATCTGAAAAAAACCTGTGAAGGCCTTACAAGTTTAAATGTTTTGGTTCATAATTAATTATAATTAGATTAGTTATGTGATTAATAATTACGGAAATGAAGTGATTTCTTTGTGTACAAGTTAGATTCTTATCAATTATCTCACCCTTCTTTGTTGTGTTTCCAATCAGTTGTTATTACACTTATTTCCCAAAAAAATGGATCAAGAAATACGACAGGCAGCTGAAAACCTTATGCAGTCAAATAGTTACAATATTCAGTCACCAGCATTGGATATCTGTAAGTAAATAAGTCTGTAGTTTTGTTTATGTTCCCATAGTTTAATAATCTTGTGTTTATAAGACAAACAATAGATTAAAGTTTGTTGTAATTAAGACTTTGTTAAAATTATCGTATTTGTGTTTTTATATAGCTCATTCACATAGTATTAACACAATACCATCCCTTCATCCGGATTATATAATTTCTGAAGACTTGTTAGCTGGACATCGTGCTAATGGCAGGATGTCCACTGTTAGAAGATTCTTCTGTATGTTTGTTACCTTTGATTTGTTATTTACGGGACTTATGTGGCTCATTTGTGTGATGGTAATAATAATTACACTGCAATATATTTTTCTAAGTTTTTTTATTTCAGTTGAAGGGTGAAAATATTATGAAAGCTTTAAATGAACAAATTTATCATTACAACATACAAACTTCGTTGTTTGATGTGGTGCTAGCGGCACTTTGCCGTTTTGTAGTCTTATTATTGTTTTATGGATTAATTTATATGAATCACTGGTTTATAGTATCCGTAAGTTTCACAATATTAGTTAATAATTTTCTGAAATAGTATAATTTCAGATTACGACAACCCTAACTTGTATATTTCTTATAGCCAAAGTTTTCATGTATGATGTAAGAGGCTTTTCATAATATATTTTCCAAATTAAATAAAAAAATTTTAGTGGCCTCACTCAAAACAGCCAGTTTTTGAGGTTCTTCTAGTCTTAACTTCGTTTGTCTTATCGTGGGGTGAGGCATGGTTTTTAGATTTCAGAGTAATTCCTCAAGAGTCACATGCTAGGAGATTTCTTATTAGTAAGTTTCATAATACGTTTCAGAGGTGGACATATTATTATATTTACAAAGGTAAACACAGGTGTCTTAAAATTTGCGGATCAACAAAAAGTACCTATTTTTTAAAGGTTTGTAAAATTTGTTTAAGAATTACTGCAAAATTAGATACTCTCGACCTAAGTTCTAATGGCCACTCTGACTTAAATTGTAAATCTTTACATAATAGATCTCCTGCTGTGGTGCCAATTGCAGCAAGAGATCTATTATCTATTATGTAAATATTTACAATTTAAGTCAGAGTAGCCTTTTGAACTTGGGTTGAGAGTACATAATAATACATGAGGCCTAAAAAGTATTGATGCATCAAGATATATACGGCAGATGGAGAGACATACGAGAAAAACTGAGAATACAGACGACCAACTCAATATTTAAATGCAAACCGGATCCATCATATTTGAATTACTGCTGGGTTACTGAACTGTCCTTGCAAATCACAGATATTTTGCAGGGTTAACTTTAAAAATATTTACATAAAAAACTTACTAAAATAAAATTAAAAAATGTCTTTTTTATCGTTATCACTTTTAATAAAATGGACACACAAAAATTAGATACCATCAGAATAAACACAATAAACAAAAAAATTACGTTTCACCGTCACCGGCAAAAGTGAATTAAAGCTTAAACTTGATGCCAACCTTGTTCAAGCGCACAGCTGCACTGCTGTGATCAACAATTACTTGTTTTATGCTTTGTTACATCGAAAACAGTGAAATGAAGAACAAGTGCTCTTAATTTAACGACTGTTTACATAGTTTTTACGACTATTTTACTTTTACGCTTTAATTGGCCAGCCTTATATCTCCTGATGCAAGAATACCTATTAATACAACACTAAAAAAATAGAGATAAATAATTTTATAACACAATAATTATTAAAAAAAATACATCTTCTGCAACAAATGATGGGTCTCTTCATTTTGCTTCTTTTGGACCTACTTTTAACCCTGAAGTTGATGCATGTTTTTCTGTTATATATGGCGAGTCCTCTCTACTTCTTTGGGACCTATCTTAATCCATATTTCCAGCGATGTTCTTTAGCCCCCAACCCCAATAAAACAAAGAAATTTATAAAACGTTAATTTTTAAAAGGGAGCGGAAAGGGGTTCTATAAGTACTCGTAAAATACATTAATTTGTTATTACTGAAACTACAAATGAGGGTAATACAATTGTTTATCTCTGTGTTATTGAAGTTGGATGATAATAATTTAAAGAAAGAGCAGATATATTTCGTTTATAATAAATAATAACTAGAACTGCTTGTCTGTCGAGAAGTTGATATGTTTTCTTCTCAAGTTGGTGCACGACTGACTGAAATAAATAAATAAATAAATTTGCAAGATAAAAAAACTGATAAAATTGACCTACGTTACGTCATTGTATTACATGTGACCGCTTTTGTGCCTCTAATAACTAATAAATGAATGATAATATTACGTACAATACAAAAAATAATATTAATTTTTTAACTAAATACGTTTTTGGCTTTTATTTAAAAAGTACTAAAATTAAAAAGTAATTAAACTCACCTTGAATAGGCACATATTTTTCACAATAAAAATTTGTACCGATAACCCGAACATTTAATTTATTTAGATAAATTAGGCCGATCTTTATGTCTTCAACACTCGATCACGACTTTACGGCAAGAGAATAAACACTCATCAAAATTTTACGCAATGTTTATTAATTTTATTTTGTTCCCAATTCTTATAAAAATCTTTATTTCAAATCCTCAACTAAAACGTAACAGTTTTAAGTAACCACTCGGTTTATTCTTATTCGTATTTACCAATACAAATATGCGGAATATGCCCATCTCTGATACATTATGCAGTATGACTGTGATTGATACTGTTTTGTTAAAATGTAAATTTCCAGCTAATACAGATTCAGAGAGAGCCCCATTAATTCAAAATTATGTCCGTGGCTTGCCGTCAATGTACACTGAGAGTGTTGGCAACTTTTATTCACCTCTTGCCTCACCTGATGGCTCAATGTATGGGTTTAATTCAGGGCCAGTGTTGGGCAGGTACCCACCAGTTAGACTCACAAGGGAACAAGTAAGACTTATCTAATCTTTAACATGTTACTATATTTCCAAAACAGGAAGAAAACTATAAAACCTTGGCTGCTAAAGCAATGCAAGACGCTTGGGACTTGCTAAATAAAAAAGACTGGAAGATGGAGAAAGTTAATGGTGCTGATTCAGTACATACCATGACTGTGCCTAAAGTAGGAAAAATTTTTAAGCTCACTGTAATCACTTATTATTTTTTTACAAATTGTGTAATTGGTTCTTTTAAGGCGTATTTGGATGTCTCTCCAAAATTTTTACTTGATGAATTGTTTTATCGTGTAGAAAATATTCCAATCTGGAATTCAGCTTTATTAGAGTCACATAAAGTCCAAGTGATTGACGAACATACAGATATCAGTTATCAGATTGCTGCTGATGGAGCAGCTGGGGTTGTTAGTAGCAGAGATTTTGTTAATTTGCGACATTGGGAGTTTCTTGAAGGTCGGTATATCATTGCTTGTATAGGAACAGATCACCCGTCACTGCCCAAAAATGATAAATACATTAGGTAAGTGTCCGGGAATTTTTTTTGTGGCTAAAGAAATGTAATAGGGGTGAGAATCGAGCTGGTTGTTGGGTGATGCAAGAGGATCCCAATAACTGTAACAAGTGCATCTTCCAGTGGGTACTCAATACCAATTTAAATGGTTGGATACCACAATACATTAAAGATACAGCATTTGTGGGTATGATGTTTGATTACATCAAGCATTTGAGACAACACATTACAAGATTACGTGAGAGTGGCAGACTTTAATTTTAAGTGAAAAGTACATTTTAAGGCTAAAGTCAGAATCTTCACCTTGCTTCCTTTTACACTAAACAATTATCACAGTAAATAAAAACGAATTTTTCTGTTGTTTATTTGCTGAGTATTGTGATTTATAAAACCGCATTTACTTCTCCAAGAAGTTAACAGACTGTGATCATTGTAGACGTAATTCACTAATTGTGTAGAGTACGGAAAAAGCTTGATAGAGCGATTCCAATCACGTGATGATGAGTTAGGTAACTCAACAATCACCGGATTTTTTTACTTATTCAAAGTCAAGATGGAATTAAATGGGCTGACTTTATAAGCTGCAATAGACCAAATAATGCCTATTATTGAAGTTGTGGTGACTCAAGCTACACCGACAATGAATTTTGATTTATGATAGTTCTATGCCTAATTATACTTTTTAATGCGAAACATCTTTCGGTTTTGACATAATTTATTATGGCCATTATTCGGTTTATTGCAGTTTCATACAAAGTCAGCTCACTTAATTCCGCTCCGACTTTAAGTGTATTTAAATTATTTTTTAAGGAGGAAAATCGTTGAAACTGGTTTTGTGTAAATCCTTTTGTTTAAATAAAATATTAAAATTAGTTATATTTTTAAATTTTCTGGATTTGAATACTTGATCACTTATCAGTCTTATCACTTTCGCAAGGGTAACAAAGGGTAAATAATTAAATTAATAACTATACCAATGTATTTTTAGTTATTTCCATAACGAGCGTTGAAAGTGTTCGAGATAATTTGAGGACTTTAATAAATAATAATTTCTTACTGGTAGGAGAGAGCACCGAAGGAATAATAGCATTTTTTTTCGGTGCTATCTACATATATAAGTATACATTTTTTGGCGAGACTTTTATTAAAATAACGGTAAAATTTCTCTGCAATTATTTATATGTTGCCTATACAAACCTTCACGACGCGACGGGAGCAAATTTTCTGTGTGGATTTAATAATTGAAAGTTTCAATTTTTACTAAATGGTTTTATTAGCCGTTCATTACAACGATTAGCGATGTACTGCATAAATTATGTAACAGTATTAGCAATGCGTTATTAAAAAAAAACAGGTCAGGTGACCACAAAGGCACAGAGAAAATCTTAATAAAAAACAATGAATCATACATATAAATATAACTTACGTAAAAAATGGTGAATTTGTAACAGGGCTCTAGAAAATAGTATAGTGTATCTATCGATAGAATGAAGTTTTTGAAATACTCTAAGAACGTCAATTTTACCAGAAACACCGTGAAAATTTGTGTTATTAAGATGGAATTTAGGATGGTGCGATTGCTAAATTTTCCCGCCAAGGCTCCGTTATGGTACAATGTTGATGACAACCATTGATAACATTGGCAGATGTGTTGAGTAATTTGATTTTGGTTGAATCTACAACTAGATCTACTATACAACTACGTAATAATTTTAAATATAGTAATAAACAAGAATAAATCTGTAAAAAATGTTTAAACTTATAGTATGTGTAAGTAATAATATGATGTTTATTACAAAACTTATTTATAAACACAAATTCTGAATATTTGACTTTCACAGCGCTCTTTCGAATCAGAAACTTTTTTCAGTTCAATTTTATGTTTTTCTTTTATTTGAAATTTTTAGGAAGGTATTTTGACTGTGGTGTAGGTACAGCAAGGTAGATCGTAAAAGAATGACAATTATTGTGATGCCGGAGTAAGAAGTTTGCTGATTAGCGTTAGTCAAATACAAATACCCGCGGCGTCTCCTATGGTTATTCTTTTACTAGTTGTCTTGCTGTATCTAATAAAAATATTACAAGTTAAAAGACGGCAAAAGTTGGTTTGATGCTTATTTATTATGTAATATAATAATAAACTTTTTCATACATTGTAAACGAAAATAGAGTGTTTTTTAAACTGATTTTTATTTTTTGTCGATTGAGATTCACAATATTTCAAATGTTTTTTACATTTAACGGTTTATTATATTAATGACTAGAGTGAAATTCTTTTAAAATATTATGAATCTCAATCGGCATTAAGTGAAATTAACTATAATGACATACTTATTTTCAACCAAATATTTTTTAAATAAAAACTAACATTTTTGGTACGTAACAATCTTCTGCAAAAAACTTCACAAATTCTCGACAAATTAAATAACGATTCCTTCTGAGAGTAGTAGTCGTAGTAAAAAATTATTTTTTCTCTTCATTCTTCTTAAAGCCATAAAACAATAGGTTATTTAGATTAATTTTTAAAAGAGCTAAATTTGTTTTTTTGCGCCAACATTTTTAAATAGAAGATTAGAGGGCCGTAAGGAAATTATTGATTTATAAAAACCTTCCTTTCTAAAAAGGTGCTTCCTACCTCAAGCGCATATACTAAGAGTCGCGAAAGAATGAATTTTCGTCATCAAAACAATCATAAAACGGCAGTTTTTTTAACCAAGTTAATCAAAGAGATTTTTTAGCTGTCACAATTTTTTTATGTACTTTATTTTGAATACTAATGTTTAACAGCCCTATTTTGTAACTTTTAATAAGATCACTAATTAACGAGAATTGCAATAAAAACGATTTTTCTCCTGAAAGAGATTTTGTCACCGATCGAATTGTAATTTTTTTTCGCTATCCTCAAAATCCTGCCCAGACCAGAACGAGAGAAACTGGAAACCAGCGTATGTCACTTTTGTTTTCTTTGTCGATTTGTTTCTAAATACGACATAGAAAGAATTGGAAGACTTAGACCAATCAGTGTAAGTCATTAATTACAAAAAATGATATAATTAGTTTTTTTTTTAACATTGTAACAAAAAAATATCTTTTCTAAAACGAATAATACGTATAAATTAACAAAGACATTTTAAAAATGATCTCAATGTATACTCTATTTTCTATCATTGTACGGTTGTATACCGTTTTATACCCTGATTTTGCAGATTTTGCTTCTATACTAATGGCAACACTAATTAAAATTTCAATTTACAACAGTGGTGTCAGCAAAAAATAGTTACTGAAATACATTTTGTCATTGTCAATTTCTGGTAATAAATAATTTTTATTTCGAAAACTTTTCTTTTATTTTTTTTTTTAATACATTTTTTTAAAATTTTTATAATTACGTGCATGTTAAAACATAGTAACCCGTTTGTGAAAACAATAATTTTCAAGCGACAATTAATAAGATTTTAAAGAAAAACACATGAACTATTATTAATAGTATTGTGTAATATTGTGCATTATTTTTAAAAAGTTTTTAATGTTTGGAAGCTACGAGATTCTAAGCATAGAATTAATCTTATTTTTAGTATGCAATTTACACAAAACGATAAATACAAATCTGGTTGTAAATAATCTCTAAAGCATTTTTGAGTACAATTTGATAAATAAGTGAGAAAAAATCTCCATATAGCTTGTCGGAAGTCTACTGGTTTGCCTACCTTGTGACGTCAGTTGGAATCACTCAATTGAAGCAATTTTTTATGAATATATTTTTTTGTATTCTGATTTAAGGCTTACGGAGTTTTCCTGTATATTTGTAAGTTATTTCGTGACCAATAAATTTTGTAAAGAGAGACATTGTCTTTTATTTGCTTTTATTTGTCTACCACACTACATTTTTGCCATTACAAAATTAAGATAAATTAGAGAGTACCATGCTTCGGGCTATTTTGTCCAATTCATTTTTCTTGAGTAGGGAACCAAGTCTGACAGGCCTCACTTGCTATCTCGCACATTGCAGAAAGGGCCTTACTAGCACTATCATAATCTAAAACAAGAAAAAAATCAAAATTGTATTTTGTCCTTGCCTCAAGTCTCACCGTTAGTTGCTCCTCTTTTCCCGAAAATGGATCCATTGAAAGGGGGCTTTCTGTAAGTCGCCTCAGCCATGTCTATCCAACTGGTCAGAATTATAACAACGATGCAAACGCTCAAAAATTTGGCAAAAGTCAGCTGCATTGTCACTGGTTGTTGCTTCTTTGGGTTCAACTTGAGACTGCTGTTTGAGAAAAATCTGAACTGTTTATATAGTGGTAACACCACAAAGTGGCGCATGTTCAGGATTATTACATTGAAAACGAATTATCTTTCCATTTAGCCCTCTATTACGTGCCAAATTAAATAAGGGAGGATTTCCCGCGTGTGCGGAGGTGTTTATTGGGTTGTCTTGTACAATTTTGATCAAATTTATTGGATTAACGGGTAACACAACCTTATATCGAGAGATTTTTAAATATTATTGTCAGGGGTTTTATAAAATAACACAAACATAATTTGTTGGTAGAGTAGACTTGAAAGTAGTTTTTACCGCAAAAGCTTTTAGTGTGGGGATTTAATAAAACCACAAAAATTTATTAATAGTTTATTTACAACAGGCTACAAGTACTCAACATTCTATAATAAACATTGGCGCGTTTTACCACATGTAAAGATAACGAGAGCCGTATTTTGCTGGTGGCTTTTCTGTCCCTTCAGGTAGATATGGTACAGCATCAGGATAGACAGCTGGGGCTTCCGCTGGGGGCTTAGGTCTAGCAGTTTTGTGCACGTGGACTCTTGCATAGTAATCATATGGAAGTCGTTCAATTCCCATGTTGTCTTTAGCACATTTATCAAAAACGGCTTGAGTTTTGCGGCATCTGAAACCTCAAATTACAATTTTGACTCTCTAATTTGTTAAGGGTGCATACGGTACGTATTGCTGATTGGGGCTAGACTTATCAATGCAATTAACGTATTGCATAAATTCGCCAGCGCAAGTTTTTTTAACTTGACGGAAAAAATTCAAGGCGCAGTTTGTCACAGCTTTGCCCTCTTCGAGGCATTTTCGAGGATCTCCTAATTCGTTTCTGCATAGCATAAATTCCTAAAATGTAGGCTTTAGTTTTTCTCATTGATTAGGTAACACACATAACCTCACATTATTTTCATGTAAGCAGGCATTGCCTAAATGGAAAGCTGCGGCTTTTAAAACGGGGCCTGAAAGGTTTACTTCTTGAACTGTTAGTTCTTCTTCTGTTGGTAAATTTAAGTCATTTGTTATGCTCATTTTTGAAGAAGAATAATTGTTTTGGCTGACAGCAAATGTCAATAATGACAGAATAAATGCGTGGCGCCACCTTCACGATTTTCTTGTAACAACAAATTCAAATTTACAATGGGCTCCAGAAGCCGTGACGTAAAAAATGCGCGAAATTTTGAAACACTGTCATTCGATAAAAATACCTTGAAAAAGTCGACCTTATTGCACATGTAAATAAGGTTGAATTTATAAAGATCAAATTTTATGCGATGAATAAATACACTAAATAAAATAAATAAGACCTAAAAATGTCGACATTCGATAGCCTAAACATTTCATTTATTGATAAGTCACGAATTACAACAAATTTACACTTAATAAAGAATTTAATGGAAAATAAAATGTTCGATGCACAGATTTCCTTCATTTCTAAGCTTTAACAGGTCCAACATGAGCGAATGCCAGCGAACTATGCCGAACGTGAACAATTTTCTCTATTCGTGAGCGCGTTTGCGCGCTACTTTGCTACTCGGCTATCTACGGTAGTTGCTTTACAGCGGTTCGGGTCACTTTGAGAGCACGAAGCCTGTACGGTAATTTCTATTTTCGATTAATTTCTCAAATATGCGAGAATTGTTTGTAACTTGTGTCTGGATTAAAACCAGAATGTCTAGAGTATTGGAGTTGAGTGTTTTTATGCCTTATTTGTGTTTCCATATGTGATTTTTATTCGGTCAAAGTTTAGCTGTTATAATTTCAACCTTATGTATTAGTGCAATAAGGGCGACTTTTTTAAGGTATGTTTTCAGAATGACAGTGCTTCAAACGTTCGCGCTAAAATTACGACACACTTCTCCAGCCCATTTGCTGAAATCGTAATAAAATAAACAAAATAGTTCGTAAAGTAAAACATCAAGACAAGATAGACTGTAAAAAAGTTTTTATTTATGTTTAAAGGTCATAATCGAAAACTTTGCGTAGACACGAGTGTAAAGTTTATTTTAAAATGAATGATATCGCAGTAGGGCATGACCTTGACATGTGCAAACGACCACGGTAAACAGCACCAGGTAACTTAAATACTACGGTAGCCGCATTATTTTTTTTGGCCATGTCTTTCATTCTAATGCATAAACCATACTTGGTTGAGTATTACGTCACTGGTATTACCAATTGCAATTTGCGCTTATTTTAAGTGAGGGATGCGGCGACTGTTTACCCTGTTTAGCGTAAAAACGAAACGGCACAAGTGTGTGCAGTATTGTTGGTTGCGTATTTCACATTTTTATAAACTTATTAAAAATTGCTGTATCACGGACAATAGACTTTTACGGTGGCCGCATTTACGATATAAAATAGGTGGGACATAAGGCAAACTGCAATCGAATATATGCAACCAGTTATACCATATTTTATAATGTATGTGTATGCATTAGAATGATAAGGAATAGTAAAAGAATATTTGAGAAGCTTGCGTGCAAAACCGGATATATCCACTTTTACAAATTTTTCAGGAGATGAAAAAAACACCCTACATATTTGTTTAAAAAAATAGTGTTATTCAGCGAAAACAGTTTAAATTTAATAGGGTTATGCAAGTGATTAACATATATTTTTTTGTATGAAAAGTAAATAATTTGGCGTTATTAGCAAAAAACTATTGGATATATCCAGTTTTGCTCACAAATGACATACACTGAGCGAAAGAATTATTTATTTTTCTTGAAATAAACAAATTTAAAATGGTATTTGCAAAGAGAATATAAAATTAAATATGTACTGCAGCCTCTTCGTTCAGGTTATCGCATAGCTTCTTGAGTTCCATTCTGTTCTTCGTTTCTTTCCCCATTGTAATAATTTTGTAATAATAATTTAATAATTATTGTAATAATAATTAATTATTTAATAATTTAATAATTTAATAATTATTGTAATAATTTTTTATATCACAAAAGGTGTTCCCTCTTTAACTAATCTTCCCCAAAATGTTTTTTTATTAAATGTTTTAAGCTTTTTTTCTTCTTATCTGAATATATCCGCTATTGTTTGCAAAATTTAGATATGTAGATATAACCGACTTTGCTTCAAATGTCGAACTTTACTTAACGCTTTTACGAGGATTTAAACGGTTGTGGTTGCAAACGCATATATGGGCCTATAGATATTACAACTTAGATTCAGAAATCACTAAAACATGATTTTTTGTGAAAAGTGGATATATCCGGTTGTGCAAGCAAACTCCTCATTTGTAATTTGGCGTTGATTATTTAAAAGGCTGTTGCGGTCACCATCATAGTCATTCCACCGCCACCGTGGTAATACCATCGGGCATTGGAAAATGGGTTACTAGATTTGACAACGTTTACTCAAAATTTAAAGAAATGTAGCTTGAAAAATAATTTTATATTAAGGTCGTTATAGTCCCCGGTACAACGTCCTTAAAAAAAATTTTGATACATACAAACGTAAAACTTTGTGAGTGCCTTTCTTGCAACGAGTCTGACAAACTTATCTAATGGGAAACTTTCGGCGCTGCTGCGTTTACGAATGCCGCCATACCGACATCTTCGGTGTGGTGGACACTCCATACGCAGCATGATTTTTGTCAGACAAGTTGACCACTATTTTTAAATTTTAAAACTATATTAGTGGTCAACTTGTCCGACAAAAATCATGCTGCGTATAGGGTGTCCACCACCCCGAAAATGTCGATATGACTTCACTCGCTACTGGAGTCATCCCCGTATATTCAATTTTGATTTCTTGAAATTTCTTTAGTAAAATCAATTAGCCAGCAGATCGAACGCATATATAAAAATGACTTTTTTTTCAAGGTTTTCAAACTGCTAATCAGAACTAAATTTTCTAAACATATTTTCAAAGAAAATATGTGGGAAATCTGATGAAAATCAAAAGTACAAAACTCGAGATAGTTCAAAACTTGGCAATTTTTCAAATTTTGTTTAGCAGTTTTGCTATTTGTAGAGATTGTCTAAACTATAAGTATAAATTTTTCAATTTTTTAAATTTTGTTTAGCAGTTTTCTATTTGTAGATACTGTCTAAACCCGCTATTCTTAACCGGTGGTCCGGTAAGAAATTTTACTATTCCGTGGATAATTACTTATCCGCAAAAAAATTAAAAAAATAATAATAACTACATTTCAATTTATCAAATTACAAAATACAAGTATCTCAAACTAATTTTAGCAATAGATACTTAAGCCGCTAAATTTTAGTGGTCCGCACGCCAAAAAAGGTTGAGAAACACTGATCTAAACTATAAGTATAAAAAAATAAAAAAATACTCAAGAAATAAAATTTTCCGTATTTTTAGTTTGGTGTAAATGGTGTAAAGTTGTAAAAACTCGATTTATCTTTTGAAGAAATCTAGAGAAATCTACTTTCAAGCTTAAATCGGATGTTTGGCAGCTTTTGAAAGAGCATTTGATAGACTATCAATTAAACATAAAAATTATTTATTTAAAAAACTGTAGCTTTTTAAGTGGAAGTAATTGATTTTATCTAATTAGACTTTTTATAATTTCAAAAAATAGATTTATTCTACCTAAAATTATATGAGAACTTCAAATTTTACCTTAGTTTTTACCTAAATAGTATAATTTTAAATTTCTGGCTAATTATTTAGATCACTTATGTAAATAGTTTAGGAATTCTTAAGGTTTTTAAATAGCTTTAACTCTTAAGGCTGTTCGGCACTTATGATTCGGACAAAAATTAATCCAGATATTTTCTTAAAATAAAAAAGAGGTCTGATCTAGTAGTGTTCATGGAATGTTAAAAATATAATAAAGAAATTGTTTAAAATATCAAGCAGACAAATAAATTTTTGTGTTAAAAACAAGGCTTAAGCACACCCAGATCTGTTATTTATTTACCAAAAGAATTCTGTTTTTGGCGTTGTAAATTAGACACATTTTCTCATGTTTTACCTAACTTTTCATTAACAACTTATCAACTTTTAATAAAAAAAGTTTTGAAATTGGTTTTGATTTTACAGTAACTTTAAAGTCTTTTGTGTATCATCATATGCATGATGCATGAGTAGAAAAAATTAATTTAGTAATATGGTATGTTTAAAATCTCAATTTATATGTTTTCTATATAGCGCTAAAATAAAGTCGTCTCGCTCCCTCGTTTTGTTATTTCTACAAACAATTAAATGCTTTTTATACCATTTTATTCCGTTTTATTGATTAAAAATTTTTCGCAGCTGTCCACAATAAACGTTACGACTCTTTTGTTACAATTTATCAAATAAACTCTCAAAGCATATTAACAAACAATATGTCAAAAGCGGATGTGTGGCGCATTGGGAGCGTTTTCGTTTTACTCTGATGCGGTTAAAATCGCGTCATTATAAAATAAAAAAAAATTATTTACATTTGTCTATAACAAAGAATAATCACGAATTAATTTTATATCAAAGTTTTAAGCAAAACACTTAATTAAATTCACATTTACATGCACGTAAATGTTTTATTGCTTTAATTGTTTAGCTTTCGGTCATTAATTAGAACTATATGTGTAGTTTGGATTTCTGGATCCTTCATATTGCAAGCATTTAAACTTCCGCTATTATTTCCGTTTTAATAGTACTCTAATCCGCGTTGTTAATGTTACTAATTTAATTTAGTTAGCTTAACTTCGAGGCAAATAAAAGTCGAATTCAATATTTTATTATACAGTGAACTCTGCTGTTTACGGACACTAAATTTGTTGACGAATTATATTATATAACAATAAGAGAAAGTTTGATTAAATAGCTTTTTAAAAAACTAGAAAGATGAGACTAGAAAGAGACGTGAAAGTCCATGAAATCATTAGTTGACCCGCTCAAAAACCTATTTGAAAAAATTAGTTATCACCTCCAATTGTATCTAGAAAGGTCACGAAACATCTGGCACATTACAGCAAGGACGTTTGATTATATAAGGAGGGAGACGGACCGGGAGTTGATCAGTAAGTTATTTGTGAGAACCAAACAAACGAGTAGACGTTATTCTCCGCAGCGACGTGATATTATTAAAGCAACGCCGATTGTAATGTAAATAGCGTTATTTATTTATTGTTGTTTTATTAGTGTACATAGTAGAAATAAATTATTCGTTACATATCCAATTCTTTGAATCAAAGAACCCGAATACGCACATACGTTACAATATTACTTTTTAACAAAATAAACAGATTACGGGGGAAAAAGGCTTTTAGTAGCGCCAGCCTGAGGACAGTCTTAAAGAGGGGTATGTTTTTTTAAGTGTCGAGCAATGTCATAAAGCAAAAGTACGTCTTGATTAAAAAACCAATCTTTTAAACCACATTTTTGCTCATCTTTTAACTGCGAATATATAGAGTCGTTGATGGGTATTTCTTGATTTTTTGGTATTTTAAACCGTTGAATTAGATCTTGCTCTATACCCCATTGAATTGATTGACAGTTCTGTGTTTACTAATGCCAATCTGGTACAACATTCATAATGAAGAGGAGAAATGCATTAAAATGCAATGGATAGCTGAATAAACGTCATAACAACAGGATTAAACATCAGTGAGAAACAGTAAATACATCAATATAAGCGGTTGCGGTTGGTCAGATTAACTGGAGTCATTATTTGGCGGTTTCAAATTTGTAGTTCATATTGTAAAAACCAAACTTTGTCTTTATAAACGGAAGGACATTTTAAGCGACGTCATTTGAAGTGAATTTTTTTTATTTGCAAAAAAATTGAATTACCTAACGCTATTCTTATTCAAAAAAAAGGGAAACACACGAGTTTAATTTATGAAATTTTTTTTCTACCACATGTTATAAATGCCCGATACATTTATAGTTCTAAAATAAAAGAACGCTATTTACTTTAAAATTTATATTTTATGAATGATTTCAAATTGAGTTCTGAAAATTTGTACAAAGTTTTTATATACGGATCTTAAGAGAATGGAAAATTTGAAAAATGTCGCAGCTCTCAAGTTTTTCATAGGTCAGTTTGGCATGGAATGTTCTATAACAACCACCTATTAAAATTTGTAAAGTTAGGTACTTTTAAAAACTTCTGTACATCTGATTTTAACATTAAAACTAAGACTATCGTCAGGAAAAATTTCTGCAAATATTTCAATCACACACTGTATACCAAAAAATTGCTATAATACATCGCATTTCGTTTGAAAATAACATATTTGAAAAAAGTTTTACAGTGTATATCTTGTAAACTATAATTTTTGGTTTTTTAGATAATTTTGGTTATTCAGCATTCTTTTAACAAAAGCTATCACTTATTTAAATTTGTAAAGTTACTTCAGAAATTTTTTGTCTATATCTTTTCTTTGTGTATTGCATTATTTTTTCTGTTAAACGTTTATGTTAGTAGTAAGCAGACAGAACAAAGCTGCCAAGTTAGCCAAGTCCTGATTGAAGCAACTAATAGGCTCTTTGGAAATTTGTAGTGTTTGCTTTCAAACTGGCCTTTAACTAAGCATGGGGTGCGAAATTAGTAATTACGCAGTTACATGATTACTCTGTTGCTAAATTAAGTAGAGTTTGGTTAATGATATAGCGAAATGGAAATAAGGGATCTGCTTTTGTTCATATCATTTTTATTTTTATGAAAATTACATAGAATCGAAAATGTGTGCGTTTGTTAACGATGAGAGGTTGAAGAACATAAATCGCTTCACATACACATGTAATGATATTTTATTGACAATGAAATAATAACAGCGTTAACAGTTTTAGTTTTGATAATGTCAATGCTTAAAAATATGAGATATTCACAAATATCACAGGTGGTATTGGTCCCGGTGCCGAGACTGTTGATTGGGGTCGTTGGGGGTAGACTAGACAGAGCTCTCTTTGTGCGGGGGTGGGGTCTGAGTGGCACAATTTCGCGACTGCAATATGGGAGCCCACGTTACGTGGTAGGGCTTCACTGGCATCTGCGTCGCGCTATTTCGTTTGCTGGATGGCCGGGCTGTTATCGTGTACGGTACCATCGAGGCATCCAGCAGACTTTCTACAATAAAAACAAAAAACAAATTTACTACGTTTGTGGAATAAAAAATGAATATTGGATCGATGCGACGTTTGTGAATTTGTAAAAAGGGAAAGGGAATGTTTTTTCACGTCGTATTGCTTTACATTTTATCCTCTTCAACATCATTTTTAAATGAAAAGGAAATATTTTGCGAATTGCACAACGCTTTAAAAAAAATATTTTTCAAGTTTTATCTTACTTAGAAGCGGACAGAACGGTTGAGATGTTTTGTAAAAAATAAGGATTTTACCCAACGAGAAATACATACTTACGGAATAAGGAATTACAGATATTATTGGAAAAAATATTTTTCAAATTTTTGTTTATCAAAATTTAATTTTAAAAATAAGACTAAAATTTGTTTTTTTTGTTGAATACAAAATTTTATTATAACAGCTTTTTTATTATTTATTTTTTTCAGTCTCGCAACAGAAAATCAAAAATAATTGATTTCAAATCAGAGTGTTATTAATTTTTAAAATTTAATTAATATTCCAATAACTAAATAAGTTAAAAACAACATTTTGTTATTTTTTATTTATGTAAATGAACAAAATACGTTTGCAGTATAATAAGTTTTGAAATTTTGGTTTTAAACTGCTAAATATTACGCAAAATATTAAATTTTAATTCTAAATATTGTGGCGGAAGCAATAATTTGTAATCTTGTTAATTGTTTTTATAATTTTTTTTTTTTTTGGTTTTTAAGTGATTTTGAACATTTTTACAACTGTCTTTTGGCAACTGAAATGCGATTTGATATAGTAAAACAGCATATTTTATACAATATTTTACACGTATTTTTGACGATCACCAAAATTTAGTTAAAAATAGCTAATACACAAGATTTGTATTAAACATTTTGGCCGTCAATTTTATTGAAAAATAATAATTTATCAAGTAATCTAAATTTTTCTTGTTTAAATGTTGTGAATGGTGGACAATTTAATGAAAACCGAACAAGTAAATTAAGATTTATTTAAAAAAACAAGCCAATTTTTTATTTCTGTTGATATTATATTTTAGGAAAATATTGTCTTGTTTGTAAAATTTTTCTTTGTAATGGTTTAGCCGGACGTGTTCGCTTTCAGTTTTCGCGTCTTGTGCTCCGAAATAAGGGAAGAAGGATGACTTCAGGGAGTAAATGTCGGTCATCTATTAGCGGAAAAAACGCACTTTGCCGTATTTCAGCAGGCACCTTTACTAAAGTCTCTCGCACATCTCTTTTTAGCTTCATGAAGTGAGAAGCATGCGTTAAAAGTTGTCGCGTTTTTCGTGTACCCATTACGCCCATGATTAATGTAGCTCTCAGTCGGCCATATTTCTAGTTTTCACCTCGCAACCATTCTGTCCTATCGCCTCGTACATGTTTCCTAGTTTAAACGAGTTTTTCCCGAGTTCATAAGAGTGCGGCTATCAGTCAGGGACGTCGTCCCGAGAGGACTCACCGTTGGTGGGGGGAATCAGGTCGGGGTTTTTGTCGTCGGTAATGGGGTCCGTATAGGGCGGCGGCACCCGGGGATTCAATGGACTCTCTTCCCTTTTAGGACTGCGAGGACGGCGCTCTCTCACAGGACTGTCCACCTGGAAACAACAAAACTACTGAGAAACTTTCAATGATGTCCACTCGAAACGGAACGGAGACTCCCCGGAGATGGCTCCGGATTAAATAATCCGACAACGTGTTGCAATATTTGGATTTAATCAGAAAGACACTCCGGTTATAAAGACGCAAATTGTGCAATTTACGTCAACCTTTTATGTGTGTATCGTAAATCTTCTTATCGCCATTTGCAATTCACGTTTTCTGATTAAGTTAAATAATTTCCTTTATAACAAATTATTATTATAGATTTCTACCTTTTTTTGTATTTTGTTGTAAACATTATATTACATTGACTGTATTTCAATAAAATAATTTTTGCTGTGTACTTCAGTCATTGGTGCATTAATTTCTGAGAAACTTACCCTGAATTTTTTAACGACAAAAATGATGGCTCCGATGGCTCCGGCAACAATAAGTGTTGAACCAGCTGCTAGCAGGATGTAGAGCCAAGGTCCTGTGCCGCTTTTGTCTCCATCTGAGGGTCCTGTCGATCTTCTCTGCTCTTTGAGACCTGGAGCAGGCAGTGTGCGAAAAACAACCGGCGTCAATGTCTTCGACCATCCCTTTGAATTGAAGGAATACACTGTTGCCGAATACTCTTGAGCAGCTTCTAGATTAGTGATGATAAAATCTGGTGTCGATGTAGACATATTCGCAATGACTTCCTCTCCGGAGCTCAGCAACATTGTAAATTTCTGCCGCAATCCTGAAATAATATATCCCCATTGCACCTCATTTATTAATTTCAATTGGTATGTTATAATGAGTTGAGGTAGCTTAGATGAAATTTAGATTACAGCTTGAACAATTCCTCTTTTGTGTTATGGACATGGCTAATTTACTGGCTTTATTGTATGAAATTTATTTGATTTATTTTCCATTAGGTTTTAGTGTAATACGATTCAGTCAGTATCTGCCCGAAATTAAATTTACAGCATTCTTTCAATGTGTGCACTGCACATGTTATTTGACGATAAATAAATTGATTATCAAAGAAATTGCTTTTTATTCTCGACGAGGAATCTAATCATGATACCGTCACAACCCTTGTCTGGTCTGACAAGAAATTATCATGCCACAACACGGGGTACAGGGAAAATTGTTTGGAAGGCATAAAGAGCAGACGTTAATCAAACTAGTTAAATTAATAATAAATTCGTTTCGGTGAGAATACGAGCTAGACTATTAGAAACTAGTTTAATTGGATTGGGAGTTTAAGAACAATGTTAGATATCTTACAGAAGCAAATATTTAATTTGGGTGCAAAAACTGATAATGACGGAATAATTTTTAATTAAAACTGAATAAATGTAAACGAGATAAAACGAATAAACCTAATTATAAAGTCTTTGAATTTACAATTTTCGTAATAACTTGTTCATGTTCCGCAATTTGCAACAAAAACAAAGTTCTACATACAAAAATATTACATTTTGTAATTGAGAGAGGTAGTTTATGATTAATAAAATGAAAATTAATTTTCTTTTAAAGAAACAGTTTTAACCAAAAGTATATGAAACCAAGAGATTTTTTAGAGGTGCATTTTTGAAAAATGTTTATTTTTTAGCCGAAAATTGTTGATTTTCATTCTTTTGGCCAATCCTGAATGTATAAGCACTACAAACCTTATAAATTCACGGTTTGGTTTTTTCAGTTTCTTTTATTTCGTGCATTTGTTCCTACTCATTTAGTCTTACTTGTTTTTAACTTTCTGAAATCTGTCTGAATTCGGTATGCTTTTTCTTTTTCGTTCGTTGAGTACTAGTTTAGTATTCTAATATTTAGTAGTTATTGAGATACATGAGTAGTACTAGTCCTATATTCTAATAGTTAGTAAAATAAAAAGCTAGTACTCAACACACGAACGAACCCAGGAAAGTTTCTTATTTATTTGTATTTGTATATTTTTTTACAATTTTTAGGAAGTAAACATTTATACTTTATTAAATTTGTAAATTTTACTTTTATTTGTAAACTCATGTAGGTACATGGTTTTCTCTCTTCTTTTATTTTTTCTGGTCATCGTTTCTCAAATATTTTTTCTAGGTTTTTCAATTTTCTTTAGTCATTGTTTTGTCTCTTTTTATGTATAGAATCTCTCTTTTTCTCGAAACGTTAACATTACGTTGTTAGTTTATTTTCCAAATTTGATTATGAAGCGGAAGCAATGATTAATCGATGATGGGTTGCTTCGGGAATAGTTGTTTTTTTCATTCTTTCTGCTAGTGTAAATATTACTTTTTGCAATTTATATTAGTTCTTCTTTAATTTTAGCTACAAGTGCAAATCTTGTTTTTGTAGGTTATTTTGTCAAAGTATGTTTTAAGTATGATTATAAACAATGTAAAAGACGATAGATGTGACTGTATTTGAATATAATTTTTTTAGATAGAAAAGGACGATGTGGACGGTGATTGGTTTATTACTTTAGTGGTCTATAAATCAAAAGTCGGTAAAAAATTTAGCGGGAGTGAAACAATTATGTGTATTTTTGTAAAAAATAAAAGCAAATTTTTTTATAGTGTTGTTTATCTAAATTTTGACAGTGAATTAACAGCAACATGAACTAAAAAGACACATTTATAAATTGAAAAATCCCCGCTTTAAATCGCTTTTGAGACTGTACTTACAAAGCTAACAATTTGGCGCAATGACATGGAGTGATTGTCTTTTTAAAAGCTTCTAAAAAAGAGAAATTTAAAAGGTCTTACGATTTTTATAAGAGTAGAACAATGTTCTTTTCTTGATACCATTTTATTGATTCGAATTCTGTTTGTGTCACTATTTTTTTTTGAGTTTTTTGAAGTCTTCACTGCTTGCTAGAGTTGCTTTCTACCATTAACACTTTGTTAGGCTGTCTTGAAGTCAATAAAAGGCAAATACATGTTTATAGTCTCTGTTGATAGCTTCCTTCTTATTGCAATAAAAGTATTTGGACGACGAGAGATTTTCCTTTTCTAAAACCAAACTGGTATCCATCAATGCATATGCTTCATTTTTTTTTTTGGTTATTATTTACAAGTGTTGCTAGTATGAGTATCTTATATACGGTATTTAGCAGGGCTATTCTTCGGAAAGTTTTGCACTTTATATTTTTTTTCTTCTTGTTTATCAATTTTTTATTCGTAATTTTTTGTACTCTGCTTTATTGTATTATCTTTTGCTGTTTGGGATATTGTCTTCTATTATCTTTCTTAGCTAGTCTACAATCTTTAGCATGTCAGTTGTTTGTCATCTTTTTTTTACAATTTGCTCATTGATAGCTTGCTTCAAATTTGTTTTTCTTCTTTCTTAATTCACTTCTACCAAACTATTCAAAGTTCTTGGTTTTCAATATTTTTTTTCCATCTCAATTAAGAAGTCGTCAATTTGTTTTAAAGTTTTTCCATTGGGTGCTATCTATATTATTTTTATTATTTTTTAGCAAATTGCTTAATTTAAAAAAAACACAGTTTTTAAAAATTCGGATGGTAATGCAACAGCACTTTGCTTGTCAAGTCAACATTTACTTATTTAACTGATACAAAATTACTATATTAAAATGTCGAAAATATATATACGTATTTGCTATGAAAAACATTATTAAATAACAAATAAGATAACAAAACAATTTTTAGTTGAAAATTACTAACACTTTCTTTTCTGGATTAAGTTATTAAATTTTTTTGTTTTAATTAAAATGTATAAACTTTCTAGACATTTCTTTTAAAAAACTTTTAATTAATAATTTGTTCACGTTCTGTTATTTCACTTAAACTTCTTGCCTTAGAATAATAATTAATATAAAAAACTTTTTCAACACAAAACACATTTCTTACGTTAAAAAATAATAAAAAGTTAAATTACGAATTACTAGGCTTTAAGGAAATAATATAACCTTTTATGTTTTGTAAAAATGTAAAATCCTACACTTGTAATCTATTCAATAACTATAAAAAAATACTTTTCTTTTTGCAAAGCTTTTGATCTATGTTTCAAATTCACTTGCGAATTTTCACAAAAAGTTACCCACTTCGCATCCAAGTTCTTTTGTAATGCGTTGTAACTAACAGTTACAATTTCAGACTTGAAGCTTTCCCAAAACTCCCAAAAGAGTCTGAACTTCATGCTCTGGCGCTCGTCTTGAACAACGTGAACGTGGTGTTAATCACCCTCTGCAGTATCAAATTTATCAGCAGTGTCTAAAAAGTTGGCAAAAATCGGCAATTTATCATTTCACCGTATAACAACCTAATAATCCCGTTATTGTACTCGCCCCATATTGCGAGTAAAAAGAACCGGAAAATCTTATTAAATCTAAACACCCTCGAATTTCGAATAAAACAACTTGGCACAATCTCACGCGACAAAAGTGTTTCTTTAGGTTTAGTTGGTCATACAAGAGATGATTTTCCAGAAGATTGGAAAAAGCGCCAATCTCTAGAACTGCAACGTGATAACTTAACCCACTAACATAAAGGGTTTTGCACTTTGTATGCAGCTAACCGTACATGAAAATGATTTTCCACAAAATTGGAACACACTAAATCAAGATTGACCTACAAAAGCTTTCTCATATATTTTCCTGGATTTTATTCCGCCTTTTCAATAGTTTTATTTAAAAATAACGGGTCGGGGATTATTAATTTTACTAATGCACGTGTGTAAACCCGGATATCAACATAAAACTAACATGGCTCAGTAATCAAAGTCGTTAAATTTCACTATGCAAACTTTGACAAGATAAACAATTTTTGTAGCAGATGAACTCCAAAGCCTGCCTGCTCATAAATTTAGCTAGTTGTATATTCTGATTTACTTTAGTTCTAAGCCGTATTGAAGGGCTTTATCTTGTTTGAGAAATACTTTCAGAAGAAAGTTTCTGTTCAAATAAACCTGCTTTCGTTATCCTTCACTAACTTTATCTTGCGATTATAAACAACAAAAAATTTAAAGATTAAATATGGACAAGGAGAGAAATAAGAGAAACTGGAATAATGAAAACGAAAGACTAGGTATTAATACAAAATTTGTAACCACCTGTTTTGTAAGCATGTCATTAATGCTACATTAACAGCAACAGTAAGCAACAATTATTACCCATGTAGAAATGACAGCAATGACTCCATTTAAGACAACTAAGACTCTAAGCAAATTGATCTCTTCTAATTTAATATATTCTATATATTTTTTGTTTATTGTTACACTAATAAATGTACAATTAGAAATAGCCGTTATATTGAAAACAAACTTGAAAATGACAAATGTCTTGTCAGGTGGTTAAAAGATAGTATATAAAGCTGGACGTTGTATGCACTTTTCGCTTACTACCCTTAAAGTCTAATATACTATTCAATTTATATGACGTATAAATATAAAAAAATGCTGCATAATTTTGTTGGTTGTTAATATCCCCTATATGAGTTATTGCGTCAAAAATAACAACCTAAAATCTTCAAGAGACATATTAAGATATATTATTACAGCAAAGTAAATCGTAAAAGAATAATGGTAAACGGGACGAATGTGCGCAGTACTAAAATGGGAAAACACGTTTTAATTCGTTTTAGCCAAATATGCATTCCCCAGGTCTTCCTACTAGTCCTACTGTTATTCAAAATAAAACTTAAAAAATTATTATAAAAAATTTGATGGAAGCATCGTTTCTCAAAGTGGGGTAATTTTTTATAAATAATTATAAAACGTTAAAAAGAAGGTTTATTAAATGCAAAACTTTATGTTTTACAACTTAAAATTAATATATATATAATGGCATACAAGACGTTGAAAAAAAGGAAGAAACAAAATGAAAGAAGCTGGACCAGATTGTAAGAATATTAAAGAAAGACAAAGTTTTTGAAGATGAAACTACATAGTAACGAAAGAAACAAACGAAACATATTTAAAATTTGATAAAATATTAGAATTAAACAATAACAGAAAATTATAAAGTGTCACCGGTAAAATTTGTTCGAAAATTAAACTTAATTAAACATTTTTTTTTTAAGAAAGATATTTTTTTCAATAAAGGTCTGTACTCGTATCAAGGAGTTTGAAGAAATATCTACACTTTTACACTAAAGAACTAGACAATTTAGAATAACTAATATGTGCTAAAATATGTGGTTCTGGAAATTTTAAAGAGCGAGTACACTTTGTAATAAATCAGCTATAAATCTTGTTTTGTTGTCCCGAAATTTACGAGAAACTCAAATATAACCCACACATTATCGAAAATTCCAATTTAAAAATAAGAATGTTCACTTTATATAAAAAAGAATTGTTCTTTGCTCCTTTAAAAGTTATAGTTAAATTCTTTGATTTTTTTGCATTATGCTAGTATAAAAACCTACAAACTTGATTTTGTAAATTTTCTGTTTTACAAAATAGTTTTTAATTTTTTGACGACCACAATTAAAGTAATATAATTAGATCTAATAACCCTAAAATATGGTCTAGTACTACATATTTGTTATTTGTAAATTTCATAAAATTTTATTAATTATTTACGTTGAAAAAAGGAGCGCCGATAGAGGACGACTCCATTCTGTATATAATATATAAATAATAATAAAATTCTGCCAATAGAACGTGTGTTGCAACTACTAGAAATTGTCAAAAATATTACAATAATCTAATATGCTATTAATTTTTTTTTTTAGTTTGACAAATAATTTGGTCTTTGGTGCCATTCACACCGTTATGGTTTCGTGAGATATTAATATTCTGAAATTAATTAGAAGATTTAATTAGTTTTCTTTAGGTATTAGTTATTAAGTAACTGCTTAAAAAAGGGTTAATAATTTATTAAAGACCGTATTTAAACGTCGGCTTAGTTGTTTCGCTTACTTTTTTTTTTGGTGTAATTTCTGATTTATGGAAAAAAATAATTTGACAACATTTGTGTTGCAAGAAAAAAGAACGTTTTGAAAATTAGTAAAGATTTTATATACTACGCTGCTACTCTTCTTATAAAAGTAACCATACAGTACAAAACATTTGTCAAATTTTTTAAGCTAGGATCGAGTCAACAAACATTACGGCAAGGTCATCAATGGCATAAGAGCTATCTGGGTTTGCGTAAAGTGTGTTATTTTTTTAATAAGATGGATTTTTTTGGTTTAAAAATTTAAATTGATATTGGTATACAAGTTTTAAGGAGGTATGGTACCAAAGATTTTGCTTCACTCTAATTGGTATAATTTTTTATAATAATAAATGTGTTTTTTGTGGTAGTAATTATAAAATTATAAAAAGTACTGAAAAATATTGTTTGCAATATGAAACTACCAAAATAATTTTTATGTTGAAAACATGACTTAAATTTTCATCACAAGGCTGTTATACATATATTAACCAGAAAAATTTTGTTTTTGTAGACTAAATAATATTTTATGTTTTAGCATTCTGTTTTTTGTTATAAACTTTAATTTTTTATACGGTGTTTTTAAAGAAATTTTTATATTAGAAATTAAAAGTCTATGGCAAAAAACAGAAAAACACGCTTTAAGAAAAACTGTCTACAAAAACAGTTCCGTAGTAGACCTGTGAAAGTCCTCTTTTAAACAAAAAAAAAAAATAAAATAAAAAAATAGCTGCTTGATGTTGAAAACGCATTTTTTAATAATTTTTTACTACTCGTAAACACTACTAGAGCAAACATATTTATTGTATTACTAAAAAAATTCCAATTGATTTTTGACCAAATCATTAATACCATACCCTTTTAAGACTATCGTAATATTCTTTTAATTTTACCCGAAAGTTGTAAAATTGTGTCAAGTAACACTTACCTATGCGCTACAAGTTTTATCTTTGTTGTTACTATGCGAATGAGTCAAACAAAATACATAGCCGTCAAGCGTTGTCTAGTTTGCAAGCAAGGGTAGGTTGGAGTACCAGTAGTTCTCAAACTATCGGATCATTTTTAAATACGAAAGGCTGTTTAAACTAAACATTTTGTTAATAGAATTGTTACCAGGATATTGATAGTAATAATAAAATGTAAATAGACTTGTACATAATTTCAAATATTTATTATAATTTTTTTTGTAAATAAAATTTATTTCATTGCATTTCTAAGACCTGTTGAGAATCACTGATAAGTTTTGGATGAGTAAATCAGTGAGGCGTGCTAAAGTTTGCTATCCTTTTTAAATGGCTTAGGAGTAAGAGAGACAACAATACACTCGTCGGATTAGGGAGTAGACCACCGTTTATCTTACTTGCTCGTACCTACTTTCTTAAAGAGCAAGAAAGAGCAACAAAGTTTTACGACATTCGAGTAAAATTAAAAGAATACTACTATATCTATGGCGAGACGTGCTCTGGCAAGATTTTGAAGTGGGGACACACCAGAAAGGTACAGTCGAGTCTTGTAAAAAATGTTAAAAGTTTTAACTTATTGTATAGATTCTTAATTAATTTTAATCACGAAAAATGTTTCAAAAAAATAGAAAAGCGTAAAAAGCCATTGTTTTGTATTATATTGTTTAGTTTTTGACTCGAATGGAAACGAAAACGTTTTATTTCAATAGTGTATGTCACTTTCCTAGTTCTTTGTATCTTAATATTCACCGATTTGTACCTATTCATAACGTTTTGTTTATAATTTAAAAGTAGTTTTATTTTACACAAGAGTAAAAAAACATAAAATTTAAAAATATTTAAAGTCAAAACAAAAATTTTATTTTAAAAAATGTTTATCAATCAAGAGTTTAGAGTACTGTACGACCAAAAAAATTGGTGGATGCGCCGGGTCAACCTAGCTGTTTACCAAAAATTTTATGGAATAATTATATTAACTTCACTAGTTTTGTTTAAAAATGTAATGTAAATCTTAAAATAGTTCCAAATAAATTAAAATTTACCGACACATATCTATTGTAAAACATTCTAGTGTACGTAAATGACTGGGTCGGTTGACAATCCTGTATAACCTAAGTCATCAAACATCTCGTTTCAAATTGACAATTCTGTGACATGTATATATAACATTTGATTTTTTTATTGTTTAAATTAAGTGACACATATAATGATAACATAATCTATGCGCGAAAATAAATGTAAGTTAATGAATTATCATATTTTGAGATTGTCATAAAAAATTGTGTAACATAAAGTTTAATTTTTATTTTTTTTAAGCATAATCACAATGTCAGTAAGAATGATAATCATTTATTGATGTCCTAAATTTATTGTCGCAATTAATATTAAACGATAATCCTAATGAAAAATGCTACTTGTAGTTGGAGTCTTTGTTAGCTTTCTTTTTATCACGTTACCGCACTAAATGGTGGCAGCAATTTATATTTTTATTTAATTATAAAAATGTTGAATTGTTTTTAATTAACAAACAAAGCTTTTTTATAGAATGTTTTTATTGGCTATTTTTTTTATACATTTCATAGAAGATACACCTCAAACTAATGCAATTTTCTTGCAAATTTTCTCCATTTTAGTAGCACGAATATGCTCTAGGAAAATTTTTCACAATCCAACCTCGCACGTTTTCGCAACTCCACTTTGCGAATTACCCGATTAGCATCTCGCCGCTCTAAAACTCCACACTTACCTCCATCGAAGCCCTTTTTGCACGTGAGCAGCACAGAATGGTGCGTGACGTTGGCGACCCCGCACGTGTGCGGCGGGTCGGGTTTTCCAGCCGGGACGATATGGAAGCTGCACGGCACACTCTGCGAGCCGATCTCGTTCCGCCCCCAACACTGCAGCGTGCCGTAGTCGGCAGGGGCCCGCGGCACGTACGTCAGCACGCTGCAGCCGGCCTCCGTCGTGAACTCACTCAGCTCCCGGGAGATCCCCGGAGTGCTGTTAAAGCTCCAGCGGAAAAACGATGCTGGCGGTTCGGCGTCGACCTGCAACCAGACAACGATCCTGGATAAATGAACAATCAAAATGTCAACGCGTCACACTGGATGAAGCCGGATAATTACCGGAGCCCGGATCGCAGCTTAGACGCCTCATTAGAGAGAAAGAAAAATTTCCAGCGATATCTTGGGCGTACAGCGGGGAATTAATGACGCGACAGCAAGAAATTTGCCACGAGAGGGTTCCGATACGAACCAACGGGAGGCAAAGGGAAATTGATAAACAAACGCAAATTGAATTTATAATCAAAAGATTGATGAGCAAGTGGTGAAAGGATTGGCTGGGATGGGTTATTGTTGCTAAATTTTAATGTATCGATATAATTAAGGGGATTTGTAAACAATGATCAACGGCGGTCTATTCATTTAAATTAACTTGTATTGAAATATGTTGACTGCTTTGGTTTTAGTACAACAATAATAGTATAATAAACACCAAAATAAAGAAAACATAGAATTTAGTGCACTCAACAAACATTGTAGTTCGCAAGAGTAATGGGGTTTAAATTACTATATAACTTTTAATAAAAGATTTTATAATACGTGGAAACTTTATTGTAAGTGTATTTAAAGTTTGTAGAGCTTGTATTGTTAAGTCAATCTCTATGTATATTATTTTTTTTACTACTATCACGTTTATTATAGTTTAAGAAAGATGCAATCTGCCATAACAAGGTTACCATCAAGAATAAATTTAATCATATAATAAATGAAAACATTGGATTTTATATAAAGATTTAATTTTGTTAATTATACAAGTAAGAAATAAATTGTGCTCTCTAACTAAATTTTCAAGACTAAGAGACATTTTATAATATTCAAAGACTATTTTTTGAGATAAACGATGATTGACAATTATATGGTAAATATATTTTGAAAATTATATAAATGCACAAAACGATACGATAAACGATACATCAGATTAAGAATCTTCTAAAGCTTGCAGTTTTCAAAACAACAACAAGATACTTAAATTTTTTATCTAGGCGTTTATAAATACGACACACACAATATTGGAATATGAAACATTAATTACGATAGTAATTCTAGTTGTATGCTGGAAGTAATTGCATTTACATTCATGCAAATTGCAGATAGTAATAAAAAAAAACTTTGAAAAAATTTGTGAATTCCTGAAAAACTCATTTTTGAATCTATAGAATTCAAATTCTTACAGAAAACTCTTTTAGTGTCAGATCTTCCTAGCATCTGGATTTACAAAAAAAGATCTTTGAATTATCTCCTCAAACGGATTGAAATAGTACTAGGCACGTTCTTTAAATTAGAAGAAACCCTTTCAAGTCAAAAAAGATTTATAAAAAACTGACTGGAGTAAAAGCTACCCTGGACTCAATAGAACTCATGACTGAAATGTCAATGGTTTCAGGAGAAGTTTGTTAAGCAACAAGACCAAGTAGAGAAGTACTTCTTTTCATCAGCCAGCTAAAAGCACTCAGAAGAATCTTTCGCTTCTTTTCCCTTCCAGATGTTCACACAAATCCAACAGATGAAGACTGGGCAATAATGCACATTTCTGATCTATTGCCATGACATACTAAGGTTTTGTGGTTAATGTAGCTACAGAGTCGTTTAGGACTTAGTAAATCCTCCAACCAAGGGCATTCTTCTGGACAGCGTCGTCATTTAGCTCCCAAATTTGAGGTCACTGACGTCCATACGCTCCTGGATTACCATAGATAGTTTTGGTGGTGTATGACAGATCATATACCCTAGCAGTAGCAGAATATAGAAAAACTATTGAGCCAATTGATTAAAGGAAAGCGTATAGACCAGAAGGTATTGGAGCTGTGAAGAGCGCTGGGACGTCGGTTTTAATGGGATGGACGGCATCAGGAGACGTGTATATCTGGGGAACTGGGACTAGTATAGGGAGACGAGCAACAGATGCTATGCATTTTTTGTTTTTTCTAGTGGAGGATTTAGCTCCAGATTTCTGATATTTTACAATATGCCGATCCAAGAAATAGTTTCTTTGACTGACCAAAGTAGTATCTGTGTACATTTTTAGCGGGTCAAGTCGGACTGAATGTACAAATTAGAGATACTAAACTTAAGTAGACAACTAGTTTTTATGTGTAGTAACTGGCAGTTACTCTTTCAAAATTAACAAGATGTCAAATACAATATATCTTACTTGGCAAATAAGAGATATGACGTTATTAAGGTATCAAAGTATAATACCAAGGACTGAATACCAGATAAAACTATAGATGATAAAATAAAGAACTTTATTAATGCAATAGAATCTATAGCATATTTTTTTTTGTTTTTTATTGTTTTAGTTTTGTAGATTATGGTGTAATTTTATAAATAAAAGAAAGCCTATGTATTAATTTTTAAAATTTTTGCTAAGAATAGATCTTGTGTAAACTAGTTAATAGTTAAACCTGTCAGGCAGTATGAAAGCTATTAATTTGCCAACAAATTTATCTCACAAACAACAAATATACTCTAATTAATTAATTAGTAGCAGAAACTTTATATTCCAAGTTTGCATTAAAAGGATACAAAATATTAGACTTATTGATGTTGAAGACGAGGGAGCTGAAAGTCGATAAGAGCAAACAAAGCAAGGAATTTAATTTGCTTTGCACCTCATTAAACGTCTGTAATAGAAGTAGATTTCTTTATTTCTTGTAAATGCTAACAGTATTAACAGTATTTAAGGCAGGTACAAGAATTCCTTTAGATGAATAACTGATGGTAATCTTAAATTAGCTAGAATTTGAAATAGGCCAGGAGGAATCTAATTTAAATTCCTGACTGGACCTGATCGAACTCGATGTCTAAAAGGAAATTTAGAGAGAAGAGAAATTGGAATAGCCAACCACAGCGTACGCATGAGATCAATATTCATAAAAAGATAAACATAAAATTTCGTTACAATGCAAATTACATCAGATTTGGATTAAAAAAGGCAAATTACTGATAAAAACTAGATAATATTTTCAAAAAATTTTTTTTATTTATTTTCGAGTTTACTATTAAATCAGCACTATTTTGTTGATGTATATTTTGGTAGTAAATAATTAATTAAAACTCTTGTTATAAAAATGAGCTTCGTTGTTAAATTTTGGAGTTTTTGTGTAAATGCATCCAATTAAATTTTGGCGTGGAGGATAGATTTCATTACATTTTACCGAAAAACGTTGCTCATTCAAATTCGTTTGCGACCTGCTGTTCATGGAAGACTGAACGTGACAACGTCACCATTATCTGGTGTTAGATAGCCAGATTGTGTTATAATAACAATGGAAAATGTCGCAAACTACAAGCAATGCTCTAGATTAAATTGAACAAGATGTACAACTAGGGAGATGTAAGGAACACACTGTAAACTGCTTTGTTAATTTCACTCTTTTTTAACAAATATATTGTAGTTAATATTAACAAAAAAATTATATTTATTAATTTAGTTGTTAAAGTAATATAATCTTGTAAATTTTTAATATAGTTGAATAAATGTAAAATGATCTATATACAGGGTAAATTCTTAGACAAAAAGTAAAATCCTAAAGCTCACGGAAAGATTGTAAAAATTTTATTTTAAAAAATAAAAAAGGCAGACTAGTTTCGAGACAAAGCTCTTCGTCAGTGCAAAAATCACAAAAAACACTACGAAGGGTCTTTATCCTGAATTGTTTATTGTAAGTGAAGCCAAAAACAAAATTAATGCGTAGGTGTTAAACGAAGGTCATAAGAAACTCAAAAAGTAATGTAAATCTCATTTTATTTAAGAAAATTACAACTTTTCTTATCAATTTATCTCGATCTATCTTATTGTATGTAGTCAAAAACCGACAAATTATTTTAACGGTGGTAAAATCAAAAGATCGTTAGGAATAATAGAAATTCTGGTGTGCAAAGAATGGATGATACGGTATGGGTTAAACGAATGTGATAATAGCTTTAAACGGACAGAAGTGAAAGAGGACGACCCGAGAGAAAATGATTAGGAAGATGCTGAATTATTGTGGATAGAAGTAGGACGACGACAAGTTTATGAACTCGTGCTGTGCGTATAATAAATTAATTATGCGGGAAAGCTTACAGAATTTGTCACATTTTGTAATAACGACGTTGGACGCGTTTAAAAAATAACATCACTTACTTTAGCTTATATCCTTTGTGCTTGTTTTTAATTCTATTGCGAGCTTTGGAGAGCCTTCGTTTGAGACAGTTTAATACACGGTATTTAGTATTTTTTAACAAAATAAATATATAAAGCTTGTTTCGTTTTGTTTTTTTGATGTTGGTAACGTATGAAATTAATGGTAATGTGAGAAGGGCGTCGAAACAAAGCTATCGCTCGAAGTTTATGGCTGGGTAATGTTGTGTCAGTTCTGTATGGCGTTTCATTTCCTGCGATCAACCCCATGTCCTTTCTCCCTGTATTCTTCGTCGGCGTCTTGGGATGTGACGCGATTATCACCCCCACCTGTTATGCTAACAACCGCAACAGATCGATGATGGGGTCACGACCAAACTGAGACGTCTTTATACCAGGCGAAGAAGCGCTCGATTCTTGTTTAATTAAGCAGAAACATCTTTGGATTGAATTTTGTCCTTGCCGCTCTCTTATTAAACGCAAACAATTTCGCAAATGCGTTTTTACTTCTCGATCATTGCAAAATCGAGATTTATCACCAGCGTCTGCTAAGTTTCACCGTCGGCCGCTTGGCAATTCCAGACAAATTCACGACATCCTTTAGAATTTCCGTCCATGCCATTGTGGTAGTTTATATTGTGGAAAACTTTAAGAAAACTTAGAGAAATGCGAACTTCTCGAATCGATAAGTAGTGTTCTAGAGAGGCGGAATCTGCCCGTATTGGCACTATGTGCAAAAAAGAAAAAATATCAGTTGGCAATGCAATCATTGCTTGGAGGTCTCCCCAGAGTTTGGTGTAATTGGAGACCGGAATGAATTATAAATCTTCTCTAGCTAAAGAAAAACCCACGACTTCATAATTTACAAAATCCACGACAGTACCACAAAATTAAATTATGTGATCTAACACATGTGGTGCCATACATGTTTAATGTCTTCGATACGGGTGGGTTGTAAAGTGAAGTGATGCGGTTTTATGGGTACCTACACGGCAAAATTCAACAAACTTGAAATTAATCAAAAGTGGTTCTGTCAAGCTGTGCTTATATCCAATCTTTTAAAGCAAGCGCTGGATCGATCAGGAGTCGCAAGGATAATGATTCAATTTTAATACATAACAGGTACACAAAATCATTAAGCAACATGTAATAATAGCTTGTAATTTAGATCAAATTTTACTTGGCAATGTCTTTACTTGTTTGACAAAAAATCAATTTCAGAAACTTAAAATTTTATTTGTTACTAACTACTTAATGGAGAAAGATAGATCTTGCTACTGAAATATTTTTTATTTATTTTGCAAAAATGTTTTCTTATTACTAAAAAGTATACATTAGTTTTGAAAATTACATTGTAGGAAATGTTTTATGAAACAGCCACATAAAAGCATTACGGTTGCTCGATATTCTAATACAATAAAACTGGTTACAGCAAAATAAATACGTTTTTTGAAATCTCTTATATTTTTATAAATCAGTTTTGTACGAGAACTTATGTTTGCTTATTGATATTTTAATGGAAGTCTAAGCAAATAAAAGTAACGTATTACTTTTCTATGGTTAAAAATAACAAAAATTTTTAACTCTAAAGTTTGGGAGTTACCAAACTTACTTTTTAATAAGTAATGGAAGACTGGAAAATTGGCACAATTTTATTTGGAAACATTGAAATTAATGGTACAATTAGTTGAATGGCTAATTGTTATTTTCTCTTTTTTTTACTACCAATAATAAATTGTCAGAATTTACAGTAAAGTGGCTTGATTGCAAAACAAATTTAATTTGGATTTTTTTTTATTTTCAAAAAACACTCGAAAAATTAACCGGACACTAAGTTTTTTGGTAAAATTTTAGTGACGAAAATTTGAATCAAGATAAGTTTAATTGAAAATGTGCAATGATGAACATTTAAATTGAAATCAAGATAATTTTGATTAATAATGTTCAAAAATAAATATTTATTTAGAAACTAAACAAAAATTTGATTTCAAGTAACAAAACAAAGCAAAACAAAATTAAGAAAACTGCAAAAAAAATGGTGTCAGTAGCGAGTATTTCCTCCTCGCGCTTGAATTACAGCTCTCATTCGTCGAGACATACTTGCAATCAAGTCTGCGATCTCATTTTGGGCTATTAGCTCCTACTCATTTCGCAACGCCTGTTCCAGCTCAACTGTTGTATGAAACTCGCCGTAGTTCTGCCTAATCCTTTTTCCTAGGTTGTCCCAATGTGCTGAATGGGGTTTAGGTCAGGGCTTATAGGTGGCCACCTTAGCACCTGAACATTAACGTCGTGAAGGTACTAACGCGTAATCTGGGCTGTGTGAGGGCGCGCATTGTCCTGCATTAAGAGAAACCCTTCCCCTACAAAGGGCGCAAAAGAAACCACATACCCTTGTAAACACTCCCTAATGTACCAGTTAATGCTACCTCTCCGCACCGTTACAAGAGCTGTATGAGCCTCCAAAAAAATCCCTCCCCATACCATTACACTTCCACCATCAAATGCTACTCTAGACGCAAAGCAACACTGGGCATACCGTTCTCCCGGGCGTCTAAATACTCGTTGACGACGATTAGGTGAATACCTAGTGAAAGCGACTCATCCGTAAAGAGAACGGAGTCCCATTCGTCCATATTCCAATCAACATGATTTCGCGCAAATTCCAATCGCTGTCTGCGATGCTCTGCTTTCAACTTAGGGCCAGTAGCAGGTGGATGTGATGTCAAATTGTTTTCCTTCAACCTTCTGAAAACAGTATCAGGAGAAATTATGGTCCCATGAACAACCGCCAGTCTCCTGGCCAAAGCTGCAGCAGGAAGAGTCCGTTCTCGCAGCATTTGTAATCGAAGAAATCGGTCTTCCACTTCATTTGTTACTCGTTTTCTGCCTTGTCGAGGTCTTTTGGAATAGGAACCAGTTGTCCTGAACCTTTGCATCGCATTGGATATTGTGCTTTTAAGAAAGCCAAGCACATTTGCAATAAATCGTATGCTGCGTCCATCATTATGTGAAGCAACAGCCTGGGAAGCTTCTTCGGGACTTATTACAATATGAATCGCTTCTACAACAACTCTCTTCTCCAAAAAGGCAAATTAAACAAACCAGAACCAGCTATTGACACAAATTTGACAGACGGGTAAAACAAACAAAACCTTTCTGATTGGAAGCCGCGTAAAAAAATAGGTATAAAAAGTAATCTGCATGATAGGGGTTAACCCAAAAAACTTGAATATGCCTTCTTTTAGTTGTTTTTTATGTGGCCATATAAAATTATTGTAGGAAGCGTTTTCGCAAATTTACGGGACAAAAATCAACTGTCCGGTAAATTTTGCGGTTGAGTGTAATTATAGTTATAAATTAGTAATTAAATAATTATACCTAGTCTACTCTTTCAAAAAATATAGTCTTCACCTACATCAGAAAATTTTCATTCCTAAAAACGCTTAAATATTATTTAATTTGCCTCGTAATCTGTAAGAATTTTGCCTGGTAAGAAAGAAGTAATAATGTCTAGTCTACAAAACACAATTTATCAAATTTAGAAAAGCAGAAATCTATTTAGTGTCAAACACGAGTCTGCTTTATAAAAATCAATAATGAATTTAACAATGTGTTAATTTTATACTTGATAAACAAACAAATTTGGATTAGGTCTTTGAAGACCTAGTCGAAATATGTTTTAATAAATAACAACTCTTACAATGAGTTACAAATTCTATCTATATCTTTTTTCTTGATCAATCCTGATTTTAATTTTTTTAATGTTGCTTCTATTTTTTACATCTGTTTCAAGCCTATTTATAGTTTTTCTTAACTTAGCAGTGTTTTTTTTTTATTTTTTAAAAATTATTTGGGGGGTCAAAAAATCTTTTTAAATTTTTTAAAATTTGACTTAAATAGTTTGATTTTGTAACTTATTTAACCAGATTTAAGTTAGTTTCTTGCAGTTATAAATTTTTTTTTCTATTTTTGTTTGTTTTATTTAATTTCAAAAATAATAAAACACATTTTGAATATAAAAAAATAGGAGACAGTTTAGGATGTTTATTAACTAATGAAGAGTAAAAATGTCATCCCTTACAAAGTTTCGATTCTAATTGCTTTTTTGATATCTTTATCACTTGGTTTAGTTTCGGTAATTTTGTAGTATAGTTTATTGTGGTTAACTGCTTTAATAAAAATTTTTGGAGTTTGGTATAAATTTACTTCCGCAGTAAGAGATTTTTTTAAAGAAATGTGTCAAAGAAATCGAATAGATGTTCCCAACAAATCCAATCAATTAAAGTCACATTGGCCGAACACAAAATGCTACAAAACACAATCTTACTCGTATGGGTCCGTCCCGCTGTGGAATTAAGGGTAATGAAATAGCCGATCAAGCAGCATCCATAGCCACGAAAACATATAATGAATAAATCAAGATAGAAACACCATTAGACGCAGTGACAAATGTCAGGAGAGCAATCAGGGCCATGTGGAACATCCAATGGCAGTCAAAATCAACTAAACACTCAGAATACCAAAGAACACTTCATACTAAAAAACCCAAACTGACAACTCGAAAATACAAAGTTCTAATGAATAGACTACGCTTAGGCCATTCAAACTTAACTCACAAACATCTGTTAGAAAAGAATCCGGCTGTTCAACGTGCCAATGCAAGCTAAGTATCAAGCATATTCTCCTTGAGTGCCCCAAATTCGTCAAAGCCCGTACAAAATTCCATATACCAGATAGCTTATTAGAAGCATAAAGAACCCCCCAAGAGTAGAAAACATCGTAAGATTTTTGGAAGAAACTCAACTAATTAACTGTAAATAACACTTGGCATTCATTATAGTATGTGTACACCTCTGTACCAATCGATGCCAATAACCCAGTTGTTGAGGCATCTTTTATTAAATAAAAAAAAGAAATGTGAAGAACAGAAGAGGAAAATAATAAATGTTTTTCCAAAGATTTTACAATGTTTGAGGAAACCGTGCAGGGAAGAATAAGAAGAGTGGCCATCAATTGAAATTGTGGCCGATAGCTTATTTTCCTACTATAAATTTGCAAACAGTGGTTTTGACAATAGAATAAGACCATAAAAAGTGTTTGTACCTCGACCAAGAACCTAACATTGTCGGTATAGAGCATGCCAACTCCTCGTATTCTTTTCTCCACGGAGGAAACACATGCTTTAATTGCAAATTTTAATTTTTAATTTTTGATTTCGTCTCCAAAAGACTGTACTTTGCGTGTTTTTTACATAATTTTTAAAATATCATCGAGAGATGGATGGAGGACACCAATTTCATTTTCAAAAAATGTAGAGTTTTGACACTTTGCCTGAGCTGACCTTTTTATTCAAATTTTGAAAAGCTTTTTAATCGTGGCTTTTGTCGCAATTTTTGTGGCTTCAGAATAAACGTCAAAATTATTACTATAAAGAAAGACGTAGGGAGGTTCAGAATATCGACCTAAATCAGAAACAACACCCTGGTTGCTGTTAGGGGTTGTCTGGGACCGCACCCCACTAATTTTAAATATTCCATAAGGAAAACTAGGGTTAAGAACTATGGAAAAATAATTTCACGAAGTCAAAATAAACTGTCTAGACCTAAGTACAACGACTTTGGGAAAAATTGATGTTGATTTTACATTTTTGAGTAGATTTGAAAATTTTATTAAAATTTTGATTCCAACAAATTTTAGATATTTAACAGTCATTTTACTTATTACTTGTTTCAACATCAGTTGAAAGCTTTGAAAGTTGTGTTTGAAGATCAGCATTACTTTGTAATTTTTTATTCTTCTTTAACGAATTTTGACAAGTATCTTCTAATTTCTCTAGTTCCATGTCGTTTTTTATACTCTAATTGCTAAACATAATTCTTCTGTTTTTTTTTTCAAATTTACCAATTATTTTTCTACGAAAATTTTGCTCACTTGATCCTTCAGTTTTTTAGCTGTGCTCGTATAAAATTTGTTAGTCTCATATAACTCTGGCTCTGTGACAACGTTTTCCGATCGATCTAGTTTTCTACACGTACTTTAGCAGCTTTTGTCGTTATTATTACAGTTATCTTACCTCTGCACTGTTAAGTTTGATAAAAGACACTTGTATTAACCTAATTCAGCAAGAATTTATTGGTAACTTATTACAAAGCCAAGTTAATAACGCTAAATAAAAATCAAAAATTAAAGAGAATTTAATGTATTAAGAGAAAAAGCCCGATTTACTCGTATGTATTTACGTGGCAGTAAAGTAAAGAGTGAAACGCTTTTACAAAATAAAACAAAAGCGGCTAACATTTGGAGATATGTCAACATGATATTTTCGTACAAATTTGAAATGTAAGAGTTTGTTTATGAAAAATGATGGAAAGGTCAAGAGATTTATTGTGCTGTCAAGCTTTGAGTTGAGAATTTTTCTACTTAATTACATCGTAGACCTCACTATTATGTCCAGAACCTTTTATTATATATTGATTTTTATAATAATTAAGAGTTTAGAGCGAAACTAATTGCTTATTAAAATAAATTGAAAGAGAAAATTAATTATCTGTACCTAATTTTCCTCTGGTAAAGCAGTATCTATCCTGTTATTAAAATGAAATAAAAATAAATTTTTAAAAGCCCGTTTCGGCTTACAAAACCGTTTTGCATAATATTGTGTATATTCCCGCAAAACAAGAGCTGTTAATATCAAGTTCCATTCATAAAATTTAAATAAATGATAAGAGCGAGGTCATATTTCAGGTTTACGATGCACCGGAATGGCGTATAATTAAATTATTTTCGTTGAGAACATTTGTTTGAAATTTTGTAAACAGAGTACAACTATATCGGGAAGTTCGAAAGAACCGAGGAAAAATAAAAGCAAGCCACTCTCTTTGACTCATGAACCTCTATATCCATCAATGTTTTCCTTTTATATAACGATAAGAATCCTATAGCAAAGGGCTGGAGTCGGGTCAATACCTACCACAGTTGCCCCAGTGCACTATTACATCCACGTTCTTTGAATTTATCGCAAAGCTCGCGCTATGCAGGTAGATTAAGTTCTTATTTTCACAACAGTTTTTAGCACAATAGAAGGACACGTGCTTTAGCGTTCTCGATAAGCCGCTTCTGTCATTTCTCTTGTTTCCTCGCGTTCTTCCTGCAGAACTTAATCATTTCGTTTAATCCTCAAAGCGACACAGTTTTTATCTGTTATTAAGCTTCTGTTTTTATCGATCGCTTTTAATCGAGTTAGATTGTCGTTGTTTTCAATTCATAGTTTTTGCTCTTTTTGAGTATTTGCTTTAAAGAGGCTTATATTTTTACCACATTAACTATTTAAACAGTCAAACTTGATATTGATGTTGCTCTTCAGGTTAAAAACTCATGTTTGGAATGCCTTTGTAAACTTGTAAGCGCGCTAGATTTTTCACAGGGGACTATACAAATATAGCGGAAAACGGAAACATCCTCTAATGTTTTACTTTTAGTGCTTATCTTGGAAAGATATATAAAACATTTCGGGATACGGATACAAGCAACCGGTGAAATGTCGAGACATTTATTTTATTTGTTTATTTTGCAGTACGACGGGAAAATCGGGCGCAAATGGACCTTTGGAAAGTGTAAAGTTACGTCTGATAATGACATGATTTGTAACGATTTTTGCTCATAAATATCTAACGATAGTAGATTGAGGTAAAGGTCTTTTCAGTGACTCTGAGGTGCCGAGCAATAAACCGTTTATATTTAATTATTCACTACAAATGCAGATGGAAATGCCGACCGTTGAATTCTAAATTTACCTTAAAAACGCCTTAACATAGACATAATTTTTGCCTGATTTGCCATTCTTTTCAAATCTGCGGTAGAAACCCTAAACAAATATTTAGTTCCTCATTTCCAGATAATATTCTTAGTAAATTGAGGTTTAAACTTAACATTTAGAAAAAAGCAACTACAGAATTTTACTATAATTTTATTGGTTGGGACCTCGGAGTCAATGAAATCTTCTATAAGCAGGTTCTAGTCGAAACAATCCGAACTTCTCAATGTAGCTGGCAAATACCCACCTCAAGCCCTCGCTCGTCGACTGTCGTCGAGTTTGTTACAGATTTAAAATAACATTTTTTATTGTGTGAATAAATCATTTTTATTTTGTTGAATTGTCCGAAATAGAAGTGAGAATATTACAAACTGAAGTAACTGAACTGAGAATTTTGGATTAAAACAGCTGAAGCTGCCTAACATTTTAAAATTACGTCATTGTTCTAGAACTATGATGTTAGCAATTTGGATTTCTCTAACATTCTGTTACGTCAAGTATTCAAAATTGTGTTAGAATTTTGTTGATTTTATTTTGAGTTTGTGTTGTTTTTAAAAAACATTCCAAGACTTGATTTTTTTCTTTTTTAAGGTTAATTACTATTTAGCAAAGTGTTATTTTCATTTAAATACACATAAAAACGTTTCATTAAAATTCTTTCTGTAATTGGACGTATAATTTCGCTGCTAGCACTTTAAAATCTCTCTACCCTCAAAGGTCAAATATCCTTTGGAGAAGCATTTTATGAAAACTGCATCGTCTATATAGTGTCATAACGGAAAAGGCTGAAATTAGAGCGTTTTTAGTGTAAATAGAATCGTCTTTAATTAACGAAAGCGAACATTTTTAGCTAATCTCGTGCACCCTCATCCCCTATTAACCATTAATTTTGATTAAGGTTTTAGCAATGCCAATTTCATGTGGCGCTATTGGATTAGTTTAGTACAAGCTACTGATAGGTAACGTTTCGGTTTGTGGTTTCGTTTCGAAGCGAGTTTTGGCGATGAGCTTAATATATCATTCGATGGAGGTTAATTAAGTTATGGGGTCGCGGCAGAAATTACCTCGCCATTATTTTCAACATGCTAAAAATTATACTACATGATTTGCGGCCGAATTGGATAACCTAATTTGCAACAAAAAACGCGCAAATTTATTATTCACCCCTGGAAAGTCTTGGAACAACAAATCGCGATGTTTTGAGAGAGGATGTATAATACGCAAATAATAAATTTATCAACAAAGAGATTTCATCTGACGACTTCAGTTAATTACGTGAAATGCCACTGGAAGAAGTCTGTTGATGTTAATTAAATATAACAGGGTCGTGTTTTCTCTTACCTTGCATTCCACCTTGAGCGGTTCGTCTTTAGCCGCTCCCAAGACCTTTCTACCGCTTCTCTCCGCACATACCGGTGGAAACTTCACCCGCAGATGAAAAGGGGGACTCCTGGAGGTGCCCTCTGTGTTGGTTGCTTCGCAGCAGTAGCGACCGGAGCTGGCACGACTCACGCTCTGAAATTATTTCATTAAAATTACTAAATGAATCGGAAAAAGAAACATCAAAGAAATTATTTTCTCGTTTTTGGAGAAAAATACACGCAACTACACAAAAAATTTAATCTACTTATAACGATGCCGTGATCTATGTGGTACAAATTTGATGGATGCGCAAGACCAATTAGGTTTTACAAGAGAACTTTCAAATCGTAAACACACCGAGACTTGGACAGGATTTTATGTCTAACTTGTTAAAAAGATCAACAAGTTGGGAACTTGCTTTGACTTTTTGCAATACAATTATTTTTGAATGACAGCAAATCTAGAGAGTATTGTGACGACGAAAATTTTATTAAAAAAACTTTTTACAAGAAAACAGACAGAAATTGGTTTTTGTATTAGAAAATATTGGGTAATAATAGATGGGAAATTTCTTAATTGTGTTAGCTTTTAAATAAAAAGAAGAAGGTTGAAAATAAAGCTTTAAATTCTTGTAAGAGTACATAGTTAATGATATTTAGTTTTTCTTTTTTAACTGTCTACATTACGATAATGGTGTACATTATTATTATTAGGTTAAGGTAAAATTTCTTGTCGTTTTATTTAGAAAATATTTATTAAAAATTGATTTTTACGATAGCTTTCTAACACATTTTATAAACTTTACTGTAGGTATAAACAAAATTAAAAATTAAAAAATAAATAAAAAATAGAATAAAAAACGAAAACAAAGTAAAAAAAAAACAAAACGCACTAAATATTTGAAAAGAAAAGAATAAACAAAAAAAAAGAAATCTATTGTGATTTAGGTTAAACTTGTGAAATAAATAATCTCTTTATATTTCTTCTTTATTTATTTTAATAGGTTTTCTATTCGGAAATAGGTTAAATGCATATTATCTAATTTTTTTATTTTTGAGTAGGTAATAAAAGGCAAAGCTGGTCGAATATTTTAAAATAAAAAAGGAAGAAATGTAAGAATTCCATTTATATTACAAATTATTTTTTCTTTAAAAGAAGAAAACTGATGTAGTAGAATAAACCGATTATAGCTTTAAAAAGAGTATTTAATACAAAACATCTCGACTAGGGTTGCTTACCCAACAGGACTTGTGTTTGTGGAAAATTTGTAGATGAAGTTAGAGCGCTTTAGAAGAAAAATCTTTTATGTAGAGTTAAGCAGGTTTTGACATTGGGCTGTATTATAAATTCAAAAAAAAGAAAGAACAAAAATAAAAACATTTTTTTTGTAGGACCAAGAATATAGCGTATTTGGAAGTGACAAACATACAATAAGAAACTAATACCAGCAAAGAGATTAAAATGAAAGAGTTTGTAAACACAAAAAAAAATTTAATGAGTGTCACGACTATCTTGTAGTCGAACTGTTACAAATCGCGCTTTTACTAAGTTATGTAGGGTTGAAAGGGTTCTGGCAAAAACAATGGAAACTGTTGATTTAACCACAGTTAGTAATTTTTCTTTAGATCTTCTTGGTATGCTGCATTTTAATTACACTAAACACTTTAGTTAAGACGATGCGCGTTTCAATAACAATGTTGGCATTTCTTGGGAAGAATTAAAACAGCTTTAATCCTTATTTGAAGATGACAACATTGTTATCGAAATGCGTTTTTTTTTAATTGAAATACAATTGAAAACGTGGTCACAGAGCAAGTGTTAGGTAAGACTGAGAAAAAGTTGTATGCAGGCTGTCTTAACGGTCCAAAAAAGCTCTATAACTTGTTTCTTTTAAGAGATATTGATTTTTTTTTTCAGATTATAGCTCTAAAATCAATATCTCTTAAAATAAACAAGTTATAGAGCTTTTTCGAACCGTTGGGACAGCCTGTTTATAAAGCTGAAGAAGAAACAAGTGAAGTGAGCAAGATTTTTAAATCAAATGACAAAAAAAAAATCAGAAAATAAGAGATGTTAAGCATTAGACTAAAAAAAATGTTTAAGATACTAAACTGAAGAAATTAGAAGATACATGTCAAAATATATATTTAAAAAAATGAAGAATTACAGAGCCATAAGTTATAACGCAGCTTTTGAAAAACAAATTTTAAAGTTTTTAGATAGAACGTCTATTAGAATCCCAAAAATCTTTGAAATCAGAACTGTTAGAGTCAAATCAACTTATATACTTTAAAAAATAAAATACGTCAAACAAAAGTGAAGAAGGTCAGGATGAACCTGAACGAGCAATAAACAAATTTAAATCTGACTAAACCTAAAACATAGAGTTTAAATTTATAACATAAAATTTGGAAATTGTCACAAGAACTTTTTGACTTCAAGAATTTCAAATAAGCAGGAAACAAGTACAAAAAAGTAAAATACCTGTTAAACATTCAAAAAATTGTTCAAATTAGAACTTCAAGTGTATAAATTTATTCAATTAGGTACTAAAAAATTAAAATAAAACAAGCAAAAATAGAAAAAAAGAAGAATATAAACATAAACTGCAAAAAACTAGCAAATCTGACTGAAAACAATGTCAAAATTTACAGCATTGAATTAAAAACATTTTAGAAGAATTAGGGATCTAATAACCGCTTGAAAGTAAAGAAGAAACTGTTAACTAAAAAAAAACTACTACAAAGTTATTTTGCTTAAATAAATTTAAACTAAAATAGTGTATTATACACCAAGGTGGTGAAGAATGTTATTATTGACCGAGCATCAAGATTATTTCGCGAGGGGCTTTGCCCCGAGCGGAATAAGGTGCGAGGCCTATAAATGTCTTCACCACCGTGGTGTATATACTATTTTTTCCACTACTATCTAAATTTCTAATCTAAAATCAAGTAGCACAGAAATAATAATAAAATTTAAAAACAAGCATAAATCTATCATCCTTTGAAATTACACCATGGCAACATAAACAACAACAAACATTTTCGTTGACAACGAACCTAACAACGAGTCAACAACAAAAATTTCTAATGGCATTTTTATTCTAATAATTTTGTCGTAAATACATTAAATACATTCGCAAATACGATAAAGACGATCTCCTGAGTATACAAGACCATGTTGCACAAGTTTTTGTTGAACAACTATCCCTGGATTCTCAAAACATTTGAATTTGTCCATTATTAACCTAGGTTAATAATAGAAAAAATTATTAACCAGTAACAGAGAAATTCAACTTCTCAGTTGACTAGGAGACACAATAATGGTCAACTTCATAGCTAGTAGTGGAAAAAATTTTTTTATTTATTTTTTGTGACGTCGCTGTCATCTAAAGGTAAGCTTGTCTAACTTAGAAAATAGTATTTTTTTGTATATTTAGCGACTTAATAAAAAAACAAATTGTATAATAAAATTTAATATAATTATATTGTGATGAATGTAAAATGTAATGAGCAAGCCTGAGGCGTTAGATATACATATTTGTTTGAATTTCGATGTTCGATACCAAGTTAATTTACTTTATACATATAGTTTACATTTGCACGTTGAGTTTGAATTAGGATTCTGTATATTATTTACATCTCTTTTTTATTTTTCTATCAAATTTAATTTTACCAAGATGTGATTCAAAAGAACTGACAATATATCACACACTTTGATGTTATCGACGTTTTTTTCAAGAGGAAATAAATATTTACGGCCTATTTATGTTTTCCATTATCTATTTTATACCTACTAAGGGAAATACCTGATGAAAGTTTATGTCTTTATTTGTAACCAAAACGTGTTATAGACACATGTCTATAGATTTTTTTTATAATACTGAATAAATTACAGCAGGCTGTGGATGTTTTGGTTGATCAGCTGAAACCTCGGCTTAAACTATGTTGACTATACTGTCGTATCACAGTCTGCTTTAATAAACGTAATTTGACCTGTTAATTATTGTAATTGCTATTTTTCTTATTTTTTATTTAACAAGAGAAGTTTTTCATCTGAGAAATTGAAAAGGTTCTAAAGTTTTATATTTTCCTTTATGACTAGATACTTCAATTGCATATTTCCTCTTTCTCTGACTCTTTGTTCATTTCACTGCTATAACGTTAGATTTCCCGTCAGACTCTCATAATTTGTTACAGTCGCAATCAGAGTAAAATTTAGCAACAAACAGCATTGGCATTTGCAGGAAGTAATAGTCCTTGCCTCGCTCACGTTTTCTTGTAAATTCCGTCTAAATTGTCGTTCTCCGTGCCGCTTTTCTCATGCAAATGCATTACCAACTCACCTGGAGAACGAGCGTTTGGTTGCTGACGATGACTCCTGCTGTGGCGTTGCTCAGTAGACGAGTACCATCTCTCAGCCACCAGACTTTATGCACCTGAAATCAGTTTCTGAAGTCAATTAAAACGATTCGCAGATATACTTCGTCAGATATGCAAATGAGACGAGGGTGCGTCGACGACGACGACGCTAATTTATACCAGTTGCAACAAATACACCATCTCAAACAAAAATTACCAAGTCGGAACGTGAGGAATTACCCAAGCGACCGGAAAGCCGGAGTTAATTATGAAGGGAAAAATACGGAAAAGCGGTCTAAAGTAATTCAAGGACGGCTTAAATTACTGGAAAATTAGACATTTCTGGTATCTTTGTTTATAAGGAATGATGCAATGTTGTTTACTTGGTAATGGCAGTTTTGCCACTTTATTGGCGTGAAGCTCACTGACGTGGACATAGATTAATTTAATGGAGGGTGAAACTCGACTTGAAATGCGCTTAATTTTGCCTTTTAAACTGAAATCGGCTAACATGATTTAAGCTATCCAAGCTTTAATACTAATTTTTATTAAAAAAAAAAATAATAACACAAGAAAGTTTATTTTTCTAACCAGAAAATAACTAGTAAGCGTTGGAAATTTGAAATAGTCATTTTATTTGTAAGTAAACAAAGCTTTTTGGTTTTTCCTGGTAAAAAAAACAGACCAATGGCCTGATTTCAAGTTGTTAGTATTAGCGCAAATTTTATGTCTCTGATTTACTACCTAGATATGACCAAAAGATAATACCGATTTAAACAATTATACTTATTTTGGTCTAAACTATTAATGATTTTTGGACTAAAGTAATAAATTATAAATATAAATTTTTAATAGAACTGCTAATATCATAAATAAAAAAAAACTAAAAATTTTTTACTTTATGTTTATCTAAAAATAATTTTTTTCTCGTAATTTTTTAGAATTGATTTTCTGGTCAGCTTAGGTTAGGTGATTGTTTCCACTTTTAGAACGTACACTTTCAATTCAGCCGTTTATAAGTTCTCTATTGTATCTTTACAGTGTTAATCTTTCACGTTTAACCTCCTGTTAATTTTGATAATTTCTTTTTGTGAAATTGTTATTTTCTTGACAGATATTAGTTAACTTGGAAAAATCTGAGTGAATATAGATTGAAAATCCAATTTAGAATAGTTCTTACTTCTGACTTTCAAAAATGCACATTTTAAAGTTTCTAATACAATTTTAGAACCAATTGCGCCAGTTTTAATTTTTTTATGTAAATGGCCCAGAAACCGTTTATTTTATAATAGTCGATATTATGCCTTAAATTAAATAAATGCCTTCTTCTTCCAAATTGTTCTCAGTTAAAAAAAATATTAACAATAATTAAAGTTAAAATTGAACTAAATGTATATTTTAAAGTTTTCAATAAAATGTTAGAGCTGAAAGTGAGAGTTTTATAAACATTGCAAAAATATATTTTTTTAAACAATAATAAATCCTGCCTTTTGCTTTTAAATTTCATTGTTCGTTGAGGCAGGTCTAAAAAAAGGCTGAAAGCCAATTTACAATACTGTTTCTTTTTAAAGTCTAAAAGTGTATATTTCAACGTTTTCAATAATATTTGGAAGCTGCAGGTAACAGTTTTTTTTTTAAATTTTAATGTTTAAAGTTTAATGGTTTTTGCAAAACATTTATGTTATAAGTGCCGTTTTTGGCTTCCAATTTGTATTAACATTTTATGATCCTTTGAGCCAGATGAAAAAAAGACATAACTAAAGGACATAATAAAAAAGTAAAAAACTTGAGCCTTCTCTGCAAAACAATTTTGAGCGCGAGCTTGGAAAACAAGCATAAAGAAAGCAATGAAAATGATGAAAAGCTTGTCTAATTTACGATAGAGAAGCAAAAATTTAAGAATGATTACAGTGTTTTGAACAAGAGAAAAATACAAAAAAAACTAAATAATCAAATTCTTTATAGAGCTTTCGCTGCGCTTCACTCGTGGTAAATTGTCGTCGAAACAAATACGAGTAAAATTAAGAGAAAATTTGCAGCAATTTCTTACCGACGAGTCGTATTCGACTGACAATTCCACTCATTAAATTTCAACTATTCAGGTTGTAGGATTTTGAATCATTGGACCAATTAGAATTACAGCGATAATTCGAGGATCATGCTAGATTATCGCTGTAATTTGTTCCTAATTGGTTTAATGATTCAAAATCCTACAACCTGATTGGTTGAAATTTAATGAGTGGAATTATCTGTCGAATACGACTCGTCAGTAAAAAATTGCTGCCGTAAATAGTCGTCGGAACAAATACTCGTAAAATTATGAATCGAAAATTATCGGCAATTTCGTACCGACTCGTGGTATTACTAATGATAATACGGGTGCGAAGAATAAGATGGGTGGATAATAAAAAATTTACAACACAAGTATTTGTTAAAAAAATGACAAGATAAAAAAAGTTGTAAAAAAAACTTTAAAGGAATTGGGTGTCAGAAATTGGGAAAATTTAGCACAAGACAAGACAAAACAGAGAATACAATGTAACAAATTTATGAGCCTGTCAAAGTGAAAATGTATATGTAATGTAACTGTTACTATTTTTAAAGTATATTTTTTTAAATAATTCACAATAAGAATTTTCATATCACTTTTTATTTAAGTCTTGAAGAGAGAACATCATCTCATGTTAAGAGTGAATCAGCGCGTCCTAAAGTTTTTCGTGTTTCTTACAATAAACTTCAGCATTTTATAGCACTCAAAGAGAAATATTTTGTGTGAGGTATGAAGGATAAGTTTTAGAGTGTTTTATATGGAAATATATAGATTCACATTTATTTATGGAAATACTTGGCTATTTCAAGTATATTTACAAAGTAAAAGATGTGAAATATTTTACTATGAGTGTGCTATTATTTATATACTTCTCCATGTAGCAGATGAAAAATACCGAGAAAATTAATATAAATTTGGATAAGTTAGAAATATCGCAGTGTTTTTATTAAAGTAAAATTTCTAATAAATCTAGTCAATATCATAAGATCCTTTTTATGTCTAGATTAAAGTGAAGTGAAATATAATTTTGATGTAAGATTAATTATTCATATAAGCTAATAAATAGATATCTAGAAGGATTATTACAAATTCATGAGTTACTTAGAGTCTTAATCAGTTTCCAAGCTTTATAATAATATTAATAGAGAAATTTAATATTCTGTTAATTTTAACAAAAATATTATTTGTTTTACATCACACTGGTGACGTTTCAATTAATTTAAATAAAATAAATATTTTATAACAAGTCAGTTATTTTCGTTTAATTATTAATGTAACAATAATTATACTATAAACAGTTTGTTGTGTTATTTATATTTTAATTTTAAATATGCGGAAATGAAATGCATAAAGAATGTTACAAATAATTATTTTGTTTTATTTGAAATTAACTAATAATTACAACTAAATAGAACCTTTAAACGATTTGTGTGTTAAGCGACTTTCTGGAAACTTTCGGAAAATTGTCTAGTCTTAAATTCGTACAAGAGCAACAGTTGTTAACAAGAGTGGTTAATTGGTAAGACAATCGTCTGATAAAATAATCGAACAAAAGATTCGGTAGATAAACGAACGAGTTAGTTATATTGTCACTGTTTCCGTCTTGTTAATAAAACTATAAAGAAACGTAAAAAGCACCCAATAGCACCAAACAATTTCTCTAAACTTAGTCATCAGCTAAATTTCCATGTCAGTTAACTAAAGTTTTCAGTTTAATTCCCCGCCTGAAGATGACAACTTTGTTGCTGATACGTGCGTCCTGCAAAGTGAAATTGTTTGGTGCTATTGGGTGCTTTTTACGTTTCATTCTACACACTAAGAATATCTAACAAGAAGTTTTAATATAACTATAATAAATTGTTATGTTATGTAACCAAAAACAGGTGACTTTTAATAAGAGGTGAAGCTCAATATTATTCTAATTATTATTCTAACACCGTTATAATTAGCGATTAGAAACATGTGTTGTTACATTTTAATATATCGTTTTGATTCACGCATATTAAATAAATACTATTGATTATTCTGTTCAATTACTATAATCTAACAACAAACACAATAATATAATCTGGATGTTAATTTAGACAGGTAGATTACCTCTAATTCAAAATTATACTTAGAGTTATTGTCATGTCAAATTAGCACGCAACAAGTCATTTTTTTACAATTTTTTTAAAAGATATTATATTTGTGGTTTTTTTAGTTATTAAACGTTAGTTTTCTTTTTAAATAAGTCTTTACTGACTAGGTGCTAATAAAAAGTTGTAAGATTTTTTATGTGAACGGTTGGCATGTTTTTTATATTTTTTTTTATTTTTTAATGTTTAGGATTTAATAAACTTAGAACTAATATCGACGAGAAAGCAGCTTATAAACCGACTACTTTTTTAGTAGTTAAATAAATAAAAATAATTCTTTTTGGTTATTTGTCTGGGATCAAACACATATCTAACATGAAGTAAAAAATGTTCTGTTAACTTCATTATTTTTTAACAAATATTTTGCAGTTAAATGTTTGGAGTTGATTTTTATAATAACATTTTTGAGAATGTTGTAGAAATAACAATATTTTGTGTTTATCAAATGTGTTGTTCTCATAACGAAATGGGGAAAGTGGTTGCAAATGAATGAGATATTAAGCTCTATTTTAAACAGTCGTGTATCACATAATTTAAGTTTTTAAATTATGTCAAAGAGATGTCAATATTTTTAGAAGTGTTTATCGCTTCAATAAAGAATATACAATTGGTCGAATTTATTACAAGCTGTGGCTTCTATTTCCTCGCAACTGTAATAATAACGATAGAGTTGAAGTTGATGTTTATGAGCCGACAATATCTTCCCCTTTTGTGCACGGATGAAATGCGATACATTTTTGCATTATTAAATTTCTTGTTTTTACTGCAACAAGACAATAATAAGGAAATGGAGACATTTAGGAAATATCATTGGTAAGCAGTTTCTCGCTAAATAAACCCACAAAACCGAAACAAACGCTGTTGACGTTCGGTATCTCCGAATTAAAATAAATAGTTGTAGTCCCATTTGTGATATTAGCATTGGGAATAAGAGGGTTTCTTTGTAATGCAATAAGCTTCTGTAACAGTATGCAAAAGTGAAGAACGCGCGGATTTCGAACAATGGCAGTCGAAATTGGTCCCTTTGAGGCGGTTAGCCACACGCACGAGAGCCAATTTTCATTGGACTCTGTCTTATCCGAGTTTAATTCTGCAACTTTCCAATTTAATCTAAGGTGAATTTTATTGTGTTATTTATGGTGGCCGACTGGAGAAATAAATCACTTGTGAGTTATATGCGGTACGCCTACTTTTCAACTTAAATCCTTTCAATTATTGTTATTATTTGTTTACCGGGGTTTGTAAATACGGCTTCGGCTTACGTAAAACTCATTTTCTCCGTGACTTGAAAATTAATTTTGTAATTAACATATGTATGGAGACGCTCGCTAACGAAATTTTCGTTCTAGAAGCAATTATCTTTTATCGCGAGCTTGAGCAGGACAAGCACCTATTGATATTTGTTCGAGGGGGTAGGAGATGTGCCGTTGCAGTCTGCTGCATTTCTGTAATGAATCATTATTACGGCGGGTTTTGTTGCCAATGGGGGGGTGGAAACGCCGCCCCACGGTAATTTACGAAATATGTTGATGCGCCGTTGTTTTTGTTACGCTAATCTATATTTGTGGTGTTTGTGCAATGCTTGCTCCCATTGGATTGCAACCAAGAGTGATGGAGGGATATTATTTTCAAACCAAATTTATGTTTCACAAATTCCTTGATAAATTCAAAACAGATTTATTCTAATTGGATACGTCATAAGCAAACTTATCCGATTTTTTGACTTGAGCTTTTCAAATAAAATTTTACATCCTTGCTGAATAAGACGTTTTTATCATAGTCTTCTTGTTTTTTTCAGCTTATATAGATTTTCTTTAAAAGTTTTACGAGGCTTTGTGTCCTCTTCAAAAAGACGTAATTCCCTTAGGTACGGATTCAGAGCACATGTTAATAGGAACGTTTTTTTACCACCTTTTATGGTCTTGATTTAACATCATTCTTCTGACACTTTGTAAAGGTGATGAAACGGGTTGCTTTTTATGATCTCAAAATCAAACAAGACTCGTTAAATGACTAAACCAGAAAAATATACAGTGTGGAAACTACTTATGGAAAATATTCACTAAATTCAAAACGAATAACATTTGTTAAAAACGCTGAAACAGGTCAATTTTTATTTCTCATAATGCTCAAAAACAATCAGTATATTTTGATGTTTTTCTAATTGTTTTTGATGTTGTGGTAAAAACGTAAAAATCTAAAAATCTCAAGAACTCTTGAAAATATAGTTAGCTAGTGTGAGTTCATTGAGAAGGGATTTAATAGTATTATCTTCTAATTTATAAAAAAATGTAGCATGCTATTTAAAAAAAAAAAATGCGTGCGATGTCACAGCTCTGAAGGAGAAGAGAGTGAGTTCAATAATTTAAAACCAGCGCAATTTAAAATAAAAGTTTACCTGTTTTAGCGTTTTACAAAAATATCATTTATTTTGAAAATCACAAATTTATTCCATAAGTAATTTCCAGACTGTATACATAAGTTACATAAAAGCCAAATAGTCAAATTTTTAGAGAATTTATCTCTTGAACAAAATGAAACAAAACATTTTTTTATATCAAACGACTACAAATTAAAACTTTTAGTTGGATAGTTGCTTTTATCTTTGTTTCTTCCAAATAATTAGGCACATATATGTATGAGTATTACCAAAACCGAAAACATTTATTGTTTTAAAAAAAGTAAATGTTTCAAAATCTCTTTTCTAAAAAAACGTTTTATGACAGCTCAAAAATTTAACTTTTGTAAATTAGTTCCTATGTTGTCAACGATGACTGTAAAAACAGTTTACCTTAATTTTTAGCTTTAATTCTAGCAATAATTAAAATAATGTTTGTTTTTTTAAATCGAACTCGTGACGGGGAAAGTTATAGTTTATTATACAGTGTGAACCATTTGTATGGAATTCCATTTGTATGGAATAACTTTGATAAAAATTCAGGGATTTGTTTTTCACGAAAACGCTTATACACGTATTCTGTTATTTTTTAATTCGTATTTTTGACAAAAAAATTGGATATACAGGGTGTTTCAACATCGAGATGCAACCTTCTACTTTAAAATTTTAAATAGAAACCCCAATTTTTTATAGCATATCTGAATTCTACGTATAATTTTGCAAATTTTTTATATGACAACCCTTTGTTAATTTTCAGTTGTTTTTGAAAAAAAGGCGTTAACCATTTGAAATGAATAAATGCCATAAAAATTCAGGGATTTATTTTTCAGAAAAACGCTAAAACACGTATTTTGTTATTTTTGAACGCGCATTTTTTGACAAAAAAATGAATATACAGGGTACGACCCTCAACTTTAAAATTTCAAATGAAAACTTAAATTTTTTTACCATATTTAAATTTTACGTATAATTTTGCGCATTTTTATGTAGCACACACTATGTTGATTTTCAGTTGTTTTTGAAAAAAAGCGTAATCTATTTGAAATAAATAAATTCGATAAAAATGCAGGTATTCATACGTAGAATTCAGATATGCTAAAAAAAATTGAGGTTCTCAATTAAAATTTCAAAGGTGAGGGTCGTATCTTAATTTTAGGACATCCTGTATATCCATTTTTTCTTGTCAAAAAATGTGCTTTGAAAAATAACAGAACAGGATTCTAAGCGTTTTCCTGAAAAACAAATCCCTGAATTTTTATCGAATTTATTCATTTTAAAAGGTTCACGTCTTTATTTCAAAATTATATGTAGAATTCAAATATGCTAAAAAATGAGGTTTTTATTTGAAATTTTAATGTTGAGGGTCGTATCTTGATGTTGGGACACTCTGTACATTCAACTTTTTTGTCAAAAAATGCGCGTTGAAAAATAACATGATACGTGTTCAAACGTTTACCTGAAAAACAAATCCCTGAATTTTCATCAAAGTTATTCCATACAAATGGTTTATACTGTACATTACGGTAGATCAATTGTATTTAAAAAATATATAGAGTTTTATTGTCTGATTTGATTACTACTTGATTACTACCATTTATAAAAACTACATATTCACTATTACTAACGGAGATAACGGATGGTAAAGCTGACGACGCTCTTTGTCACTGTTTAATATCTTGCAATAATTTTTTCTAAATTTTGCTTTTTGGGGTTTGTGATTAGTTTTATTTTTATAACGAAAATGTATTTTTAAATAAAGCCTAGTTGACAACGCTTACAAAAACTATTTCGGTGTTTTTTGTGTACAAACAGGGTGTTTCAGAATTGAATACAAAATTTTTTTTTTGAATCTCCACCGTTATCAAGATAAAATTAGTTAAAGTCTTGGCAAAAATTCCATACGCCCCACTGGTCAAACCAGTAGACTGCACCATTATAATGGTCATGAATTTACAAAATTTTATAAGCGTATTGTACTTTTATAGGGAGAATATAGCGGTAAAAAAATTCGGAAAAATTTCATTTTTTGCAAAAATGTTATTTAGAATAGTTGTTCGTTTGCTGAGATCTATTACTGGTTAAAATTTTTGTATTCATTTCTAAAACACCCTGTATATACTAAAGTAGATGTAGTACATAATATAGTAGTGCCAAAGATTTGTCTTTATCATTGTTTGCCTTGTCTTATAGCTAATTTACTACGATTTTAGTAAAATCTTCTGTAAAGTCGGGTTCCGTAGAGGACAGAATTAAAGATTTCTATTCTCTTTTTCTGGAGTGATTTTAAATTTGTCTACTACGGGATTTGATTTGAAGTAAAAACATTTAAAATATTGGTAGCACAATATAAAAACGTAAAAAATTGTAAATATGTTAGCTTAAAAAAATGGGCTGACGATTTATTTAAAAGAATATGTCAAAACATATTCCTAAATTTTAAATAAGTTTTGACTACCAGTATGTTGCCACGTAGCTGTTCATAAGAGTGACCTTGGCGTCAGCTTACTTGTGTTGTGATTTACTAATGCTTTTTTCGTTAAATATTTTGAGCTTATTTTTTATAATTCTACCGTATGTTGAATTGCGAATTTGACACTATTGACAGTAAAAATCTGTCAATTTAATTTATGTAGCTACTACCGTACAAATAATTAGTTCACTGGCAACAACCCACGATTGATATGGTAATTGATGACGTTTCTGTTTGTTGCACAATTGTTGACGTGCTTTTGCACTACTTTAAATCAAGTAAATTTTAATATTAAAATTTACCATTAAACGCTTTACACATTTTTGTAAGAGCCGAGACAGGTCTGCTTTACTTGTGAATTTTTATTCTATGTACAGCGGTGTTTAACGAAATGTTAGCCAATAAATTTGGCAACGTATTTTCAAAATTTACAAAAATTGCAGCAATAAAATTAATTTTTTATTAAAAGTATTATTATCAGTGTGATTAAAAAACTCAATTTAAAAGCAAATTTATAAAATCAAAGTATTTTTCTCTCAAAGTATTCCACTTTTTAATAGCCACCAGAACACTTTTCAAAAAACCTCCTACTCAATTTGCTGACAGCATTAAAATTAATCGATATCTGTATTTTTACCAAGATGAGACAAAAACAACAATTATTTGAAAACGTTTTTATTTAGTGTGACAATTATTTGAGAGTGTCTTTAACTTGAGCAGATTAAAGGTGAGGTAAACCTTACATAATGTATTTGTTTCATACTATTAATATTGCCGTCTAATATGAACTGACATCAGGCTTTATTAATACATCTGATGTGGGATAGATACGATATTATAATATTTACTATGAGCAACGCTATCATGGAATCTGAGAATATAACATATTTCATTCAGGAAATATTCCAAAATATCGCTAACAATCCAAATATATTTGTTATTGATTTTGGTTAATAAAGATTATTATTTCACACATATTAATAATTATTACATTATTCTTAATTATTTTGACAAATTGAATAATGTACGTTTCAAAACAAAATGTGGACAATACAGACTGTTTCACGAGTAATAATGAGCCTGCAAAGCTAAAAATACAACCAGCAATACAATTCCAAAGTTAACGTAGATGATATTGATTTCAAATTTTATTTGTCAAATCTGTCACCGATAAAAAAATATATTCAAACGATGAAAAAACTGACTTGATAATGATATATGGGAAAAAATGTCTCTGTCGCGATGAGTTTGTACAGACAACGTTTTGCGGGTAAAGAAGAACTCTTGCTGACAGCATATTTGAACGTTTTGTAACTACCTTAAGGAAATAGAGATCTTTAAAAAAATCAAAAGCAAGAATAGCTACTGGTCCTGTTCACATGTAAGTCAAAGAATGATTTCACAAGCAAGTGGCATTAGTTTGTCTTCAGTTAAGTAACATTAAATGATTTTTTATTTAATGTATTTGTAAACAAAAAAAATAACTACGTTACCTTTGGAATTGTATTGCTGGTTGCATTTTCAGTTTTGCAGGCTCATTATCGCTCGTAAAACACTCTGTATATTAAAGTCAAACAATATTAGGATCAATTTTATTTTTGGTTGAACAGCTCTATGTTATTTCTCATCGGAGATTTTACTATTTAGATATGAATAACTTTTTTTTATTTTTTAACGTTTGATTTATTGATTGTAAAATAAAACATAACAAATTTGAGATCTTCACTCTATCTTTATAAATGTATTTAGTTAAACAGTAGTTTTGTCATTAACATCCTAACTTCTTATTTGCTAAATAATCTTGTCTTAACCAAATAAATTTAGCCTTAGGTGAACTTAGCAGCCATGAATTTGAAACTAATTAATAGTTTAAACGTCGCTTTGTTTAGCTTCTGGCTTGTACTAAGACTTGACTTTGAGTATTGTATTATTAGAGGCGTAGTTTCTAATTGCATGTACATATACACTGTACATGCTGTCCATGACAAGATTGCAATGTACGTTTATGTGATACTAAAATAAATGAAAACACTTCAACAGGTTTATTATGAAAGCCTCAAAAACAGTAACCCGGCGCATCCACCATTTTTGCACACCCAGCAAGAAATTTTATTTCTGTTTGTTATTGTTTTATTAATAGATTTTTTGTTTGAATTAAACATATCGTTAAATCACATTTTGTTTTATTTTATGCATTTTTTTAACAATTGCCTTTATCTTTGTGCTTAACTGTGCTTTAGCTGAGCAATTTAAAGTACCATCAACGTAAATTCACACCACCATTTAAGTAAATTCCAACAATTATTCAATTAAATTACAGATTAGCAGCAACGCTGCAACTGTTTATTTTAATTTTATGCAAATTAACTCTAGCTATCTGCTTGGGGTAGACAATGGCATCTGGATGACGTCGTCGTTGACAGTGACATACTTTGTTGTTTGCAGTCAAACCCGAATTCAGATAAATCCCCATTATTCACTAAACTTGCATTCCTATGACCAATCACTGTTTGTACACTACGAATCTGGTTAAACCGCTGTTACCTTTCGCTCGTAATTCGAGCGGTTTGGTTAATGGAGCATCAAAGAGATCGTTTATGCATTATAGACAACAAGTTTCAAAGCGAAAAATATTTAATGGAAACTTTGGGTCACTTCCGGATATTCTATACGTGAAATATTGACTTTTCATTCCTTTCCCGTTTCCACAAACATACAACCTAAATGGAAATAAATCGCAGCTACTAGTTGATATAGTAATATTTATTTTTCCGGTGGAAAGCAAATATTTTCCTGAATTTCACGCGACCGTTTCAGGACAACTGCTGGCAAAATGCAACTGAACAGTCGCTAAAAAGATTTATGGAAAATTGAGGATAATGCTGATGTTTTTGCCTAAAATTTAACCAGAAACAAAAATTTAATAGTGATATCTAAAACAGATTGTAAAATATAACACGCGAAACATGTATCACTAAAATTTCATTAACCGAGTTTTTGAATACTAAATTCGTAAAAAGCGGCGTGGTAAATTATTAGCACTTTTTAATTTCGTTTCGTTTTAGCAATGATTCTAGATTTGTGTTTTGTTTATTATTTAATTAGTTTAAATTTATTAAAAAAATATTGTTACCGCAATTTTTTAAAGACTCGGATAATCCCACAGTAAAAAATTTAATAATATATATTATTATAATTCAATAATAATACAATATTTTTTTTTAATAGTAAGCGCCCTTTCACTTGTCTCACAACGTTTAGCTAATTTTTTAATAAGTTTCCTCTTATATCATCAACTTTCTACAAAAAATAAAACTGTTTACATTTTTTTTTACTTATATTTTACACAGATGAAAATTGGATTTTAATAAAATAATTTTTTATTGTGTTTAGATTGCAAAGCACGTAAAATAGTAGTAGATATTCTTACACTAAGTTAATTTTTTTTTAAATAAGTGAAGCAAAAAGGAATACAAAGAGGTAAATTATGTATAGCATGTCAAAATATTTACGTATTTTTGTGTTTCTTAAATTTAGATTTTGTTAATTTTTTATAGAATACCGGTTGTTTACATTTTCTGTAATATTAAAAGTATATTTTTTTAATAAATCATTTCTGGGAAGCAGAATTTACAATCTCCCTATGCAAATTTACTTTGTTCGTTAAATTTTCGCCCTTAGAAAATTTATATGCTCAGCTAAACTTAAAAGTAGCAATTTTCGCGGAAATCAAAATTTATATTAAAACCACCAAAGTTATGTGGAATGTTTTTGATAACACTCACTTCGAAATTTCGTTTCTACTGAATTCCTACTTCTCTCTTGTGTAAATTGTAAACAGTATCCTGAAAGTGCAATTATGTCGTAATTAGACTTTAATTAAAAATTAACAAGGATTTATTTTGAGCTTTTACTAGGGCAGAAACAAATCATTTTTACAACTCTAAATACTAAACTAGGCTTTATCCACGATAAACCCTAAATCGTTAATTAAAGTTTTAAGATGAGCTAATTACGTTTTTTACAAGTCGTAATCCCGGATTTACGTAATTGAATTTGTTTACAAACGCAAATAAGGGAGGGGTGCATGAAATTATTGACCCTTAAAAAGACTTTTGTCGGCGTAAATCCCGCTAAAACACGTGTAATTTATTAAACAATTGTAAAAATTTAACTCGGGTGTTTGTCCCTGGCAAGTAATTAATTAATTCATCAAAAAATGAGAGCGTTTTAATGGAATTACTCAAGCATGGCTGGTTTTCAAAAGGACTATTAATTATTTAATTGAGGACAACTTTGTTTCTTATTTGATTTTTTCTACTGATTAAAGTGGAATTTTTGAGGAACATAATTTTCAGGCTGATCTGACTGTGACAACGGTAAACCACTAAAGGCATATTGGAAAATTCTCTGGATTAAAGGTGCAGATAGTATCTTCGGAGCAATCTTGTTACTGGAAGAGATTTGAACAAATCGCGTTTTTCGCCACTTCTTTTATTAAACACGTTCAAGGTTTTAAAGTGACAATTTTCTGCAGAAATAGGTCCCACACTCTCTTTACATTTCGAATCATCCATTTAAATATTGACTCACTAAAACAAATTCCAGATTTTATAGTTCCACAGATGTTTTCAGCCGATTACAATTCCAATTTTGATTTAGTTAATTTATTTTATTACAAACCAAAATATTTGATAATTAAACTATTTTGTAGTAAACTAACACCAGCATACAATATCAATTAAAATTTTGCATTTTCAACATTTTAGCAGATTTTTAAAAGCCCACATTTACACACTAAAATAGTTATATAGTTATTTATGTATTAAACAAGAAAATGTTTAAAGCCCGACTAGAAACTGAAGGTTTTTATTTTCCCGAGGTCCATTAATGGCGATTATGTCCGTGCTACATACATTGTTTTATTTTATTTTACATTTTTTTAGTTTTCTTAATCTAAAGAAGGTTTACAATTCCGGTCAATTAAACTAAAAATAAAAAAAATAAACAAGAACAGTCAGCTATTTTGCTGTGGCTAAGCATCAATAGGCATAGCTAAGCAAAAATAGTAACGAAACTCTAAACATGTGCACACTTTATTACGAGTATTTACTTGTGAAATATTTGAATACAATTTTTTAATTTTATACCTTAACTTTATGGATAGTTTAATTTTAACATTATGGTAAGTTTAAGTCAAGGGTCTGTGCATATTTGATGAAGAAAATTAGTATTTGTTAGCAACTCCGCAGCCCCAAGCGTCAGAGGCGTCTGAGGAAAGGCATCTAACTAAATAAAAGCAAATAAATACTGCAGACGATATTTATATTGTTATTAAAAAAATGTAAAATATAAAAGCATTATAGATGTTTTATATTTGCTGTAATTTGTACTACATAATTTTATATCATACACGTTAGGTACATACGACAATGATTGTTGTACGAATACACGACGAACAAAATGAGAATCTATTTATTAAATAAAAAAGTAAAAGTATGCGTGTTATAATAGGCTGATTAAAGTACTAGTGTTTTAATAGTTATAAACACATTGAAATAAGTGTTACAATATTATGTCTCTTAAAGACGCAAACTATAAGAGAATTAATTTTTTGATAAAACAAAAAAAATTAAAAACAGTTAAAGAGCTAATACTACATTTTACAAAAAGTAAGTTTATATACATTTTTATATATACATAAGTATATTGCAATTTAGATAAAAGCAGCCATTTCATGAAATGCTGTGAATAACAACAAGTGGCTAGTCATATTAGAATCAAACTGCAATATGATTGACGCTTTTTTAAATACTTGCTTTATATTCAACTGATTATTAAAAAATAATAGAAAAATTAATTAATTGAAATTATTTTTACTTGTTAAAAATATTATTTAATTTAATTTCGGTAAAAAAAGGTCGCGTTTTCTTACGTAAGATTTTTTTTTCTGGTATATAACATTATATCTAGAGAAACAGCTAGGAGCATTTTATAAAAATTACAATAAAAAAATGCTTTTTGTTTTTGTGGAAAAATATATTTTAGGCCATATTTTGTAAAAATTAGTTGTCACAAAAAGCATTTTATAAAAATCGGGTTTAACAGTAAATATTTTAGTGTGTCTTCAATTAAACACAGAACGCGTAAAAGACGCAAGAGACGTTTAAACATATTAAAAACTGTTGGGCTTATTTTATAAAACTTAGTTGTCACAAAAAACTTTTTATAAAAATAAAACCAACAAGTTTTATTTTCTATCTTTTTTTATTGAAACTGGAGGCCGTACGTGTCATTTTATAAAAATTGAAGTTTGCAGACAAAAATTTGAAAAATAAAAACTAGAGGGGGCATTTTATAAAGTTACGAGTAGCAAGTAAAGATTTTTTTTTTTGTTAAAAAACATATTAAAAGTTGCTGGGCTTATTTATAAAATTTAGCTGTCAAAATAAGCATTTTATAAAAATCGGAATCAATAAGCTTTATTTTATAGCTTTCTTTACAGAAACCAGATGCTCTTAGAAGCATTCTATAAAAACTGCAATCAAAAGTTGCTTGCTTTTGACAATAAAGTTTAAAAATTGTAGTGCTGATTCTATAAAAATTGGAATCAAGAGAAGACTTTTAAAGTTTTTTTTATTAATGACAGAAGACGTAAACGACGCAAGAGACATTTTGTAATAATTGCAATTAAAAATCTTCCTTTTGTAAGAAAAAAATATTAAAAATTGTAGGGTTTGTTTTATAAAACTCAGCTCTCACAAAAAGGATTTTATAAAAATTGGGACCAACAGGTCTTATTTTATACTTTTTTTTTATCAAAACCAGAAGAAGCCGTAAGTGGCTTTTATAAAAACTGGAGTTTGCAGGCGATAATTTATAGAAATGGAAACAGCAAGAACCATTTTATTTAGATAGCAACTACAAATCGCTTTTTCGTAAAAAAAAACTTATTAAAAATTGTAGGATTTACGTTATGAAATTTAGCTGTCACAAAGATCATTTTATTAAAATTGGAACCAACAGGCTTTATTTTATAGCTTTTTTTATCGAAACCAGAAGTCTTAAGTAGCATCTTATAAAAACTGAGATCCGCAGAAAGCAATTTATAAAAATAAAAACGACAAGAAGCATTTAAAAAAAAAAATGCAGTCCAAAATTTTTTTTTTGTAAGAAAGTTCATTCTATAAAAATTTTAATCGAAAATAAAAGCTGTAAGTAGCATTTAATAAAAATAAATGCTAACCGCAAAAAATAATTTATAAAAATGTAACCTGTAAGAGGCATTTTATAAAAATGAGAATAACAAAAGGCATTTTCTAACTTTTTAATTTAAAACCAAAAGCCATAAGTGACATTTTATCAAAACTGGCAACTGAAAAAGACAATTTATAAAAATGAAACCTGCAAGGAGCATTTTATAAAAATTGCAGCTAAAAATAGTAATTAAAAAATTATACAAATTAATTATTATTAACTTATTAATTATTAAGTTAAATTTATTAATTTAATTATTAATATTTTATATTTAATTTAATATATAAAATTAAATTATTAACTTATTGAATAAAAGCCAAAAAACTGCTTATTCAATAATAGTATATTACATAACAAGGGTTGTAAATGGCATATTGCGTACAAGTAGGAAAGTTGCGTACGAGCGACTGAAGGGAGCTAGTTATGCATTTCTACGCGTACGTAATTGCTTTACAACTCGCGTAATGTACTATATTTTATCTACGACTAGAAAAGATTTCTTGAAAATAAGTAATAAGTAATAATCATGAATGACAGCAACTGTCAACGTAAAGAAATCGCACAGGCTCAACCCAATCGCAGAGGCGTAAATAAATCGCACAGCCGTGAACCAATCGCAGAGGCAAGCTGTCCCATTACGTACGACCTTTTTGTCGTAGTCGTAGATTAAATTATTTTGAATTTGGACTCCTACATTAAATGAATTATATCTAAGTAAAGTAAAAAGTATCATTTTGGTGGTGGAAGTGAAACTTAGAACATCCGATATCTAACTTTTAAAATTACAGTAACCAGTAGAAACTGTTCAAAAAGAATAGTTTTCACTACTACTGGTTATTATTTAAAAACATAGATTTTTATTATACAAAGCCTTTAAATAACATAAATATAGCTTATGTGAACTCGCACGTTAATGAGGTATACAAATAAAATAAGGTATACAAATAATTTATTACGATTTTTATCTTTATTTAGTCTTGTGGGTTGAGGTTATTTTTAGTAACTCTGGTTTAAATAAAGATACAAATAAATAATGTAATACGAAGTTATAAATATTAATTTAGTTCTAAGCATTATTTACCTTAAACAATTAATTCTAAGAGAGAAATTAATTTATAGTTTATATGTGAGGTAAAATTATAAATAAACCAAACCCTTATGTTGTACATATATCTTCTACTTTTGGTAAATTGCATGCAAGGGATGTATGAAAATTTATGTGCATTGAGAATGTTGATGATGAGCATGTGAATATTTAATTTAATTTTCTGCGATTCTACGTAATACTGATAGTAGGTATGTGTTCTGTGTAGAGAAACATTGAATAACATGCATTCTACTACCCTAGTACTCCGCAAATCGATCTATGAGCTGGAATGAGGTTGTATATCATAGCCATTTGAATACAGCCGCAATATTAGTGAATGAAAACAGTAAATCAACTAAAACAAACCGAGTCCTAATTTCGGAAGGGTTCGCGCCCTAATTTGATTGGCCGTCCATCACCCGATTGATAAATGTACTTAATTGCTTCTCTCCGCAACCAAAGGAGAAAAATAATTGCCTCCGCAAGTTTGCTCATATCACATAAATTACTCTTTAATTTCGTTAATATATAATGTTTGAGTAGCTCCCTAATTTCTTGCCAGTTTAAACTCGTGATTAATTTCCAAGTAACGAACCTTAAACGATCGACTTTAATTATGGCTTTGCGGCTCGATCCACCCGAAATTTATGTTTACATTTTTCGGCGACGTCTGCGTCATCTGCAGAAGAGTCAGTCTGAGCCTCCAGAGGGTTATTAATTCTATCCGGGAGCTGTCTTGTCTTTCATCCTATTGACGAATGACAGACTCCAGATCCAACCACGACAATTTTTCATAGAACAATATGGTTTCCAAAGGTCGGAAAACGTTTTCCTTCATTTAATTTTTCTTCGTTGTTGACATTCAAGAGAGCTTTCGCAGCCGCCACATGCAAATCATCGAACCCGCCTCGAACGTGGATGATTTTTACGATTTGCAGCTCTACCTTCTTCTAATTTGCATGCTACATGCTTCCACGGTTAATTACAAAGACCGAGCTTGAGCGATTGCTCTTAAAAGTCGACGAGAAACTCGTGAAAAATATTTCGTCTCGCTTCACTATTAGATCTATTGAGATAAAATTAAAACTTTATTGGTTTCTACGAAGGAAACAATAACGCCAAAAAGAGAAACTTTGTAATTACCTACGATACGAGTTGGAATTAAACTTTCGACTTATTTTCCAAATAATTAAAAATAAAATCAAAAACTCTGATTTATAGCAGTTGTTCGCGTTTCTGAGTCCCTAACGACTGATTTAATTAATTTCTTTTTCTGACGAGCTTTTATTAAACAGCTAGCTTTATTACAAAAAATTGTTGAACTTCAATTATATTACGCCGTTGATAGGTTTAAGGGCGATCAAGATACACAAACCTTAAGTACCAATCCTTCAGTTTCGGGTCTAGCAAGCTTTTAAAAGCTTTCCAAAGATATCAGCAGTGCAAACTTGCGTACTTTATCTCCCCTTATTGCTCCACGTTTACTTTTATTATTTCACGACGAAAGCTTTTTTATCTTGGAGAGTCCTCTATAAGGTCAAAAATTAAGCAGTCTTCTCGTATCGTTTGTGGCGGCACCATTATCGTTCTAATTGAGTGGAGATCCACATCCGCACCTGCAAACTGTCGCAGCTTCATAAAAATGCAGTTTGTCACCGATATTTGTATAGGGCAAGAATACAAAAAGTTCTCCGAATCAGCATAAAAACCCGGAATAGTCCAAAGTAGCATATAGAATGCTGAAATCGCTACTATCCCACCAAATCTCCCTCTTGCGGTTCAATTCAGCTTATGCGTGAATTTTTCTTTCGAATTAGATTGTTATTAAAATTCCGGCCGTGACATCTTACGTCTGGAAATGTTTTTTTACGAAAATTAGGTTTGTGAAAGCATTTCAAGAATATTTTTAAGAAAACAATTGTTTTACAGGTATACATAGCATAAAATTTTTTACTTTAGATTTCTGATAGTTTTGTATTATCTCTATTAAATAGAAAAATTAATTAAAAGAAAAAGAACCGGTTTTGGACTGTTAGCAGTTTAGAATTAGCCAGAAGGCTACTATTTTTATTATCATGAAATGTCAATTAAGTCCAAATACTAATAATTTTGTGAGAAAACTTAAGAGTGAAGCAAGTAAAATAAACTGCGAGATTTAAATGCAATAATTAAACAAACGAAATACAAGAAGAGTTACTTATATGGTAAATATTTTATAAAGTAGGAACTACATAAATCCTAGCCATAGCAGAGATTGCTTTACTGAGTTTTTCGAAAGTAGCACATTTTAGGTATTTTATAGAGAGAGGTGACAGAGAAGAGAATGATCTAGAGACCTTTCACTATTATGTTTATTAGTAAATTTTGAAAGAGTGAGAATTAAGATAGAAAGAGTTAAATAGATACTACTAAAACGATTCCTTATGTCAAGGTTTTCTTCACCAAATCTTCTGGCTACTTTAGATTTTAAAAATTTTGTTTAATTACTTTATTGTAGTTACTTGTTTTAGTAGAGAGAAGCCGGGGTTTAATAACAGCAGATGCTACATTATTTTTATTATTCGGGGCAATTAAGATTAGATGAATACATAATAACTATAACATTAACATACCTTAAAAGAGTCACAAAAGGTTAAGTGGTAGGCAAAAGATTATATAAACAAACTTTGGCCTAAAAGTTGGTAAACAGCTAGTAACCAATGAGAATATTCTAACAAACTCTTGTGCAATTTTCTTTTCTTAATTATTTTTCTCTAAATGGTCTCTAGTAGTTTTGCAAATGTAACTCATCAGTAACTCATTGTAGTAGTCTGAACATTATTTTATTATTAGATGTTTTTTATTACTACGTTATTAATGTATTTCTTGAGAGTGTAAATTGAGATGTAGGAGATAACCAAAATATTAGTATCATCTTAAGAAACCTTGAAAAAATCAGTAAACGATAAATTAAAGGCGTGAAATTGTTACCATTAAAATAAATTTTGATGTAAAAATCAATAGTAATCAGTAGTACTATTTTACTAAATTTTTGTAACAAGACTTTTTCTACTAAATGTTTATGCTACTTATTTTAAATGGTTTTGTGGATTGAAAACATAATTTCTGCTACAAAATTTTCCAAAACAATTGTAGAATGCTCTTTTTCTATTTTCTTTCAAGTTTAATCTTTACATTTTTATAAATTGCACAATAATTAATAATTTTGCTTTATTAATTTTTGCCTATACTGTTGTTAACGTGTATTGCAGGTTTTTACATTTTGGTTTTTTTAAAATTTAACAAAATCATCTGGTACGTTTCTCCCACATTTAAATGTAAAAAGTTTTAAAGTTATTGTACATACCTGATTTTGTTTAATATTAGTGTAATGTGTGATTTAAAAATATGCTTGAGCTATTGTTTGTCGACACAGTTTAGAAAGGTTTTGTCCGGTCTTTCTTATAGTAAACCAATCTTAAAGAATGAGTTTTAAAAAGTCAGTTTTGGGGCACAAATAGACGTTTATAAAAGGTGATATAAAATGAACGCATAGAATACCAATTATTTATTTATAAAAGACGCTAGATTTATTAATATCCTAAACAAATTTTTGATACAATTTTTTAAGTTTTTTTTAACCTTTTTTTTATATAAAAATTATAAAATTTAGCGTCATTATATAATGTAAATTATTTCTGTGAAATGACGCTTAATTTTACAGTCCACAATTTTGTGTCTTGTCAATTATTGAGCACAATTATTGGTAGAAAGCAAATACCCCAAAACCAGTATATATCTTCCAAAATGGTTCTTTATTTAATTTTTTTTAAAGATACATGTGCTGATTTCAAGTTGAGATAATACCGGTAGTATCTTCGTTTCCATGGAACATTAATAAAGTTTGTTGTTTTGATTGGTTGTTGCCATGGAAAAGTATTAAAATTTGGGATACTACCGGTGTTATCTGAACTTGAAATCAGCCCATAAGATTTTTTTTTAAATATAAATTAGTCATAAGTTTAAACAAAAAAAGAATTTTCTTTTATTTTTTCGTCGAATTTTCTTAATTTAAAATTAGGTTCTGGCTTTTATTGGTCGATTTTAAGCCGTAAACAGCCCCGTATCCGCTATAAAATCTCGGGTTGGCTATAAAATTTAGTAACATTTATCTATTGATCTTTATGAAGAAATTAGGCTTATCGCTTCCATTGTTGCATACACAGATTTAGAAACATTGTTGTACCCTAAGATTTCCATAACAAATTGTAGATAAGAATAGAAAGCTAAATTTGTACTTTATATAGTTTATTGATGACAAGTGTGGCAAATTTGAAACCAGCTCAGAAAATCGCTCATCTATTTCCGACTTAATGAAAAGTCTCGATCACTTGTGTCCTTTGGGAGATATCGGAGCAAGCCCACAAACATCGAGATGGCACATGGAAGTGATAGACCCATAATTGCACATCGGCTCTCTTGAAGTTCAAACTGGAACGAGAGGCCACCTCTAATGAGATTAGCGAGCTTATACAATCATTAGTGATGTGATTAAGGTGAGACCGATCACATTATTTGATTGCCAGGATTACAAATATGGTCCTGATTCGATTTCGAAACAGATTTTGGACATTAATGTGGCTATTTGTTTATAAAATTGGCCGTTTCTGTCCGTGCAAATGTACAACAAATCTGGGATAGAAGCAGAATTATTGGCAATATCGGGCCAAATATATCCGGTGCTAAATTGGAGTAATGAATACAGGGTAGGGATGAGAGCAGGTAATCATCATCGCCAAACTCTAAATTGCCAATCACAACTTGAAAATTTTACTTCGATTTTTTTAAAGCGGATAAAACGATACTTTGTAATTGGCTTTAGAAAGACTTTATGTCGCTAATTATTTTTGTTCAAGAATTAATTGGCGACATTTTCGTGTTTTTTTAAATTTATTGGAAACCGATTTTGACTTCGTTTTGTTTGCTGCCATTTCCTGCTTCGCTGGTTATTCCACTTTTCATCAGGATAAAACAATACATTATTTATCTTCGCGACCCAATTTTCCTCTTTGTAAACCAAACTATTGCAATAAATCAGCGCGAACACCTGTATCACTAACACCAAGATCCGAGTATTAAAGTTGTCAAACTTTGCGAGAATCCGACTCGGTTTCAATTTGTTCCAGGTAAATGTATACGTCATTCACTGTGTCTACATACGAGAAGTTCCAACATTTACATACCTAATATATGTTTGAAAGTTATTTCATGATTACAAAAATTTCTCACAAGATAAAGCAGCTCAACTTTTTATCCATTAGAGTGCATCTCACTGACACAAACACAATAATTAATGATAAAAGCAAATGCTCTGAAGCCAAGCTACTTTGTGTTCAGAGTTTCAACCCTAGCTTTGCAACGTCTAAATCTTGCTTTTGTTGCACATTTGTATTGTATTTTAGAGCTGTCATAAACAACAACAATATTGTATTTCCCCTATTTGTCCGACTGGAGTTGGCAAACAATTGCCTGAATTAAAAATAATCGAAACTTAAAGCTGACAAATGTAGTGTTTATTCAAAACGTACATACCTACTAAACCAAAAAACAACACAAAAAAATGAGAATTATAAATGATAACAATGACAATGGTAATTCAGCTCATATGTCATTTGATGTAAATTGACCAATAAATTTTAAGTATTTGTTGATTTTGAACCGATGGAACGGAATTATGCCCACATTTTTCACAGCCAGCTTCAGCTCCAATCTGCTTTAATTTATTACTGCTACGTGTTCCGTTAACTTTAAAATACTGAAAAATTTACAACTGTTCTTTTTGATTCGCCCTTTTAAGGAAGGCTTTGTTAAATAGTTTTTTGGTAATAAATAAAACTGGACAAATATGCAGCAAAAATATTGTTCTAAGCATATGCTCTAATTAGAAACTAAATACGCTGTAGAATATTGAAATATTTTTCCGACTGAACCTAATTTTCTAACAACATTACTCATTTTTTAAATTTAACATGATAAGGAACATGAGTTTATGTAATTTTTTCAAAATATGTCTGTCAATAAAAAAAATGCATTTATACAATTGTCTAAACCTAGTAATGACGGGAACGGATTATTTTGGGACGGTAGATATTGTTTATTGTACAAAAATTTTGCAAATTTAGACCTAAAAGTTTTTGTGAAACTAGCGTTGCCATTGAAAAACTGATTTTGTCAAAAATCGAATACAGTTTTTGTACATAAACTTTAAGACTATTTTGTATACTTACGAATTATTTAGTAGGTATATGAATTACTTAAGTAACTAGAAGATCTGTTAAAAGAAGTACACCAGTTTAAAGACAAACAATAGAAGCAAATATGTATGTAAATAGATTGAAGATGATTAAAAGAGACAAATGTACAAGATAGTCATTCTTCGGCCAATAGAGGAACCGACAATACTGGAAGGTTTTCTTGAATTAAAAAGTAAAAACCAAGCCGGTAACCACCATTAAGCCGCTGCAACATTTTTCTACTACTGACTCGCTGAATCTACTTACATATTAACAGAGCTTCGGTAGCACTTCTCTCCGTCATTTCTCATATTAGCGTCAGCAGAGATCGTTGACAACAGTAGTAGACTATATTCATGCTTTTAATTCGCAATTTCGAACAGCTGATGTGTGACACACATTTGACAGTTGACAGTCAGAAAAAACATACCGCGTGAGAAAGCATAACGTGTGTCAACATATAACGTGTGTTTTTTGTGCATTTTTAGCGTATTATCTATAAAGTAATAACTAACTGTGTCTAAAATGCTTGTTTTGACGGTAAGTCATGTAATATTTTCATCACAATGATTCGCAGCAACTTCTTTTTGCTCTTGCATTTGGAACTCACTATTTTGAGATCTACTCTACTTTTCAGAAGACGTTGTTTTCTCTTCTCGTGTAATTCATTTTTATGGGATGATTGATCAATTTTTTTTTTTGGTAGGTTAAGCGAAGGCACAGCTCATTTTTTTAAATGTGATTTTTTAGGTAACCTTGAACGACATATGTAGTCTTTATCTGGAAAATGTTTTCCACACACTCTTAAAAACTTTGTAGAAGGTTTTTCCATGAATAAGGCTCTTTCCCAAGCCTTTCTTCTGTCCATAAATTCCTCATTACCGTAAAAATTAACGATCTGAACCTTACCACTGTTTGGCGGTGGAAAAAAATGAAAACTAACACTTCTTCACTTTTAAGTATGTGACATCCATAAACACAACAGTTAGTCTTATTTTTCTTTGTATTTTTTGCTGTCCCAGACATTTTACACAAAAATTAAAAACGAAGCGGCGAATTTAGACGTTTACGTCGTAAACAACAATAATAATGGTACGCTTTGATATGATTGTTCCAAACGCCACCAGAGGTCGCTTTAGTTATCCGAAATCGGGAATACCATTGTAAAAAGTGGTAAGTCCTAAAAATTACTAAATAAAAAATGGCAGAAAGTATTTGAACTAGGATGGTTTTTAGGGTAAGTAGAGCATATCGTGCAGCGTTCTTGAAGGCCGTGAGATTAATTATAAAAATAACTCCAGTAGATCTGCTCGAAAAAAAAGGGACTAGTGTAGAGAAAGTAGACACTTGACAAATGGCAATATAGATAAACAAAGAGCAAAAAGAAACGATCTAACACCATACTTTACAAATAGGGATTTTGATTTCTTTGGGAAAGTAGCCAATTAGTAGCTACAGCAGATTCCAAAAATACTTGCTAAGAATTAGAAAAAACAAAAAACAAACTTTGCCGGCACTGCAAATAGGACTTTTTGAAAAAGTTTTAAATAAAAAAGAATGAAGAAAAATCGCCCACTAAGCTATGAGCTTACAAGGCTTATAGTGCTTATATGTATGTACTAAGCATTAAAAATTTAAAATACTTATTTGTGTTTATTGATTTAAAAAATTAACTAATCAGAAGTAGATGTTTTAGATTTCTAAAACTAATTCGTTTTTCTGTGGTAAAAAAATAGACCTTCTTCGAATTTTCCCAGATAATTTAAGTAGAAAAAACTATTTAGCGGTGGAAGTTGAGCGATTATCGTGATGATAACTAAAGAATTTTTTTTTAATTTTGTGGTAGCTAAAACCCTGATTATGCTGTAATTATATATGTAGTTATGTAAACTTTTATCGGTATTTTTTTTAGGTGACGCCACGTGTCGCCGCCATTACTGTTATATGCAAATTTTAGAAATCTATTGAGTCAATATTAGTTAAGGATTTTGGAATTCTTGAAAAGTTTGTAGTTACCGTAGATTTTAGTTGGACCGAATTTTTTTGCAACAACGTATATGTTTTGGCATTTCATAGGTTGTATTAATTGCGTTACACTTTGGTAAATTTGTTTTTGATAATTTCTAATAAATAATTTTAGATCAATAACTTTTAGTCAATTTTATTGTTATATTTCTAAGTAGGCCCTTTAGGCATTATGCGAATTTATATTTATACGATTTGGTTTTTTGTAGTTAATTTAGATTTTACTTTAAACTTGTTACACTAAGGTTTGCCAGTGTATTTGAGTCTTGATATTTGGTTTTGTGTAGGAGTTTTTTGTCGATATCACCTGATATACGAAGCGAACGCCGTTCAATTTATGGAGGGGTTAGATGTATTTTTATTCCAATGACTCATGTCACTACAAATAGGGCTAAAATTAAATCACTAAATACAGAATGATTTAATTGTAGTCAGAATTTGAAAACATAAACAGTTGGTTTTAGTTTATATTGGTTTTTACTAATATTTTTTAATTTTTTTTTTGATTAGTTAAGGTGTGTAATTTTGCAAATATACCCAAATCTACATGTTTTGACATTTACTCAAGATTTGATTTGATTTTCCCAATGAATAGTGTTATGTAACAAGTAAGCAAACTAGAGTTTCAGTAGACATGACGCTGACCGAGTCCCTTAAAAGAGATGCCAGTTTTGAATTTTATACTTATTGTTATTATGACAAAATTGAGACTCTACCCAATAGAAAGAAAATAGTTGCATTTTTTTGTGTCTCGAAATGTGATGTTCTAAATTTTTGTGGCGCATAGTCTTTAAGAGTATGCTAAAATTACAACATCAAAGTGCTTCATAAATGAATCATCATGTTTTTTACAAGTGGGTAGACTGCTATTTCATCCAACCACCTCATAAACAGTTTTTATTTCTCCAAGTCCAGTGAAACCAGCGTAAACTTGGGGCAATATAGCGTCATGAAAGCCACATTTCTCGAAACAGCGTTTTGTTGGTATATTTTCATCTAGTCTCTTCTACAATATGCCGTTGTGTGCGCTCGAATGGAGTAAGGAAGTTGTTATTATGTCCCAGTGCAAACGGCGGAACTTACGGACGACACGACATATTTATGTCGTCTCGCTGGACCGGACAGTGCGCTTGTAATAGCAGAGTAAGAGCAAAAACAGAAACATCAACAGAACCGCAACTGCACGAATTGATTCAAAGGGTGTGGCTCGGAAAGACACCCTCGACGTATTATGATCCTTAAACTCACCCAAGGGTTGGCAGTGAGATGACATTCGAAGTAGACATCAGAACCCTCCTTGATGACGCTAGTATCCAGGCCGTGGCCTAGAGTTAGAGTCACCTTCGGGGGGTAGTTGACGCGTAGCATCCAGGTGCGTTGCTGCTCGCTGAAGGGGATGCGCTGGTTCGAGGCCTTGCATGTCAGGATCAGGCCATGGTCGGCGGAGGTGGGGGTGAAAGATAACGCGCTGGTGGTGGTGTTGCCGTCAGCACTTACGGTTACAGTGCCACCCTCAAGGGATACACCATCCTGAAAAAAAAAAACAATGAAAAAAAAATTAAATAAAAGAGAAATTTATTAATAGAGACAAACCCGATTTTTTTTTATATAAAAAAATGATTTTTGAGGAGGGCTCATACAAATTAAGTAAAATTTGACTAATTGCCTTTTTTAATTAGGTTACAATTTTGACGCTTAGGAAATTTTCCACGTATTAACATTGTCATTGGTTTTATCTGTATTTAACAGTTCCCGCACTTTAAACAAAGCTGCCGTATATACAAAGTGAAGTTAATTGGACATTACAGTTTCAGAAATTGGATTGTGTGGAACCGGTAAAGTTTTACAAACTCGATTTGCATCTGTGTGTTGCGGTTGATATAAAACGAATCAGATGTGGACAAAGGGCAGACAAACATATTTTTTTATTTCAACACACAGGGTGAAAATAGAATTTGACAACTGAGTAAGCTAAGCATAAAAAACTGTCAAAAAAAGGGGTCAACTTTATTATTTCAAACTTTTCGAAGTGTTTACAAATAAGGAAGTTTACAAAATAAATGCATTGTTTGAAAGAAAGAAGGACAAAGTTTTCAAATAAGGAGACCCATGCGGAATAAGATTCTTATCTCCTACTCCGGTAGCATAAAAATATTGGGATTTGGTAAATACGTTTTTAAATTAACAAAGTAAAACTAGAAAAATAAACTAATTTTATTGACAATTAACAAAAAGCAATAAGAGCTGTTGTAGTAAAATTTGAAACTAGTGGACACGTGTGTTATCCAGAGAAAATGTTGAAATTACTGACATAATATTGACAAAAACTCTGCCATCGTAATTCGGCAATAAAATAAAATAAAAAGTTTAATCCAAATTGGTGTAAAATGGCAGTAATTACTGATAGTAGTGTTTTCGTGTTTATTGTTTTTTAATTTTTTTTTAACAATCAGTCATTTCAATTTTTAAACTAAAATCATCCTTTTATAAAGTTTTTTTTCGAGTTTAGTATAAAAGACCTTAGAGTGCTTAAGCAGTTTTTATGAAATATGTCAGCAGGATTGCCATATATTAAGTAGACAGAAAATATAAATAATTTATTTCAAAATTTCGTTATTGTGTTGTATAACATTTTACAGTTAAGTTTAAGTTAATTATGAATAATAAAAAAGTGAAAAATAAATTGTTTTATCTATGACTGCTTTGATAACTGCATATTATATTAAATATTTAAATAAAGTAAAGTGACATATTACTTCACTAGTGCAGTAATGAAATAAAAATCCACTCTTTCGTTTTAATTTCAAACCCAATCTTAATTACCTACATGCTATTATTATTATAAATATTAATAACACAATTTTCACACCTACTAATAGTAACACAAGCCATTTCTGATACATTTTTTTCGATAACAGCTGTCGATGCTGTAGTTCTAAGTGTTATAGTATTTTTGCCACTCATAATTTTGGAAGCAATTTGTTTTTTATTTTCTTCTGCCGTGTCTATATAACCCTCTGTCACTGTATTCGAACGCCACCCCTCATGACGCTTTACTGTTAAAAAATCAGCTCCAGAATTAGCAAGCAAGGAAGTAGATGAGCGCCTATAACAATGTCCCGTAAATCCTGCTGGTTTAGGTAAAAACAGAAGAACAAAAAAGAGTTCTGAAAAAAGAAGATCAAAAAAAACAAAAGGAGCTTTTGGTTTACTGCAACTAATTTTTTAAAATTACTTTAAATTTCAAATAAACAAAAAAAGTGCGATGTAGGAAATAGAAACGTTCCAATGTGTTGCTGCATTTTGAAATGTGTTAATGATATTGACAGTTTTATTTTTTGTTTACTGGTTGCATTTTTGTTGCGGTTGCAAATTCATTTGCTATTGAAAAAATTGTTTTCCATGTTGATTGCGTTATTTTTAAATTGATAATTGGAAAAAACACTTTTTTCCTAAATGAAATGTTTACTTTATCTCTTGTTGAACTTTTCAGAAATTATATACAATTTTACTGGAGACTGTTAATTGGTTTAAATTGTTTAAATATTTGTTTTAAATAAGTTTTGTAGTTTTGTGGTAATTAAATATTATAGATAGTGTGATGAGTTTAGTGGACAAGGGTGCTATCAATTCTGTGGCCATCAGTGAATAGGACATGGTTAATTAGCCATAGGTTCGCTTATCATGAGAGTGTACATACACCGGAACAGTGTAAGTGACAAAAGCCCTGGAGAGGAATTAGATCGTATATGCACAGTCGGGCTATTAGCAATGGTTTTAATTAAATATCTCCTTTAGAAAATTGAACTAATTATAGCGGCTATTAAAACACAATAGCATATAATATCGACATAATAGAATGGTAGGAAGTACCAGTAAATGCTACACTCAGTTACAGATTGTTCGATATTATTGGTAATAGCCTCTAGCCTGCATTCTTCTAGAGTCCTCAATCCGCATAAGCCCAAGATCGATGAATGGCGTCTTGCCAACATCAGCATCACGTCTCAAGTTTTCCTAATTTAATTTAAGTGCAGTAATACTGTCCTAGAACTTTGTTTGACCGTCGGAAGTTCCTTAGCGGTGCGTCGCTGTTTCACTTATTTATCGACTCGCAATCTCGCTTCAAAGTTGCAGAGATCGGCTCGATGTGTCGTCTTATTACTTTTTAAATTTCTGGCAATCCTCGAGACCTGCATAATTCCACAGGATTCCGGAATTTTATTCCAGATCCCTCCGGTCTGATACGAAACATCTATCCATGGAGGCTGCTTCTCGTCCGGTCTTTTGGACTCAATAACTCCGAGGTATCACTCCGCCACCACTTACTTAAATCACTTTTGAGATGTCGTCCATAAACTCTAATTCGGGAGCGGTGACCGAGAATTTTATCGGCGTGCATGGCACTTTTTATTGCGACAGCCATTGTTGAAAGTGGAACACAAATCGGAAATTTATCGGCCGGTATGATGGAGGACCCACGACCGCCAAGCACGACCCTCCAACCCACAGGTAAATCCTCCGACGCCTTTCTACTGACAACAGATCAATTTACCGCCAGAATGCGTCTAAACCCGATTTCTAGCTCAAATAGAAAAAGGAGTTAGATTGTATTTATATCGTCGGTCTGGGAACAAGCGAAAAGCTATAGCTGTTACAATAAAGACTAAATTACCTACAGCCACATCTATTTACATTTCAACATCCATTTATTAAATGAATATTTATTTAACCAGGTACTGTAGTGTAGCCCAACAAAATGGTTGTTCCAAAGGTAAAAAAAATTGGCACCGTTAGGCCCGGTTTTACAATGTAAGGTCAACTAAAAAACCGGAGGTTATCTGTTAGTTAATTTTTTTGCGTTTTTTAATCGGTGGTTAAGGAGTAAACTAACAGTTAAGTATTGTCTAAGTTAACTAATAGATTAGGTTTGGGTTAACTTGCAGTTTGACATAATATTTTCGAACTGTTATTAAATCTAATGCACTATGATATAGCGGTTTTTGACGATAATGAATACCACGGCAGACGACCAAAAACAGTGCATGTTCGACCAAACCATTTTGAAGAATGGGATGGTCATAATTTTATAACAAGATTTAGACTATCCAAACAGACAGTGTCTAATATACTAGAAGAAATTAGAGAGTTGATAAATTACCCCACAAACGTACACTGTTAACATATGTAAATATATATTAAATAATGCTTAAGACACAATATTTCAAAAAGGACTGTCTATTAGCAGAAAATCAGCTGCTTCTTACTTTAAGGTTTTTGTCAACAGGATTATTTTTAAGTGTTGCTGGAGATTTTTGTGGGGTTTATAAATCGACAGCCAGCATAAGAGTACGTGGGGTTTGTAGAGCTTTAGCTACTTGAGGCCCCGCTGTATTAAAATGCCAGAAACAGTTGGAGAAATACGAACACGTCGACAAGAGTTTTTAATATTACAAGAATGCCATTATGCATTAGTACTATTTGATTGTAGCCACATTAAAATACAATCACCAGGAGGCAATGATGCTGAAATTTATAGACATAAAAAACAATTTTCTTCTATTAACGTTCAAACCATTTCTGATATTTCGGCAAAAATTCAAGATATAATAGTAAGTTGGCCCTGATCTATTGATGATACCCACATATTCAGAAATTCAAAGATATTTGGTTGATTTAAAGATAATGAATTTGGGTATAGCTGTTTAGTTGGAGGCAGCGGTTATCCAGTTAAACGGTACCTTTTAACTCCACTTTTAAATTTTCATAGTCCTGAGGAAAATTTCTACAATGAATGTCAAATAAGAACAAGAAACGTTGTTCAAAGAAGTGACGGAATTTGGAAACGAAGATTTCCGGCTTTGGCAATGGGACTAAGACTTAAATTAGACACAACGCAAGCTGTTGCGGTTGCAACAGCAATTTTGCAGAACATTGCTGTTGACCAGCGTGAAGTAGAACCACCTATTAATCAAGAACAAGAAATCGCTATTGACAATGTTGTAGAATTACATCAATTTTTATAATATTTAAATAATTTAACTGTTTACAATAACATAACAATAATTATAGTATGAAATTTTTTTCTGATAAAGAGTTTTTTGAAATAAAACTAGATTCTTCCATCTACACTTTGAAGTATTTTTTTTCAGGTTTTTTTTGTAATATTTTCATCTTTAAATTATGTTTCCTTAAGGAAGCATTCCTAAATTTTAATTTAGAATCAATTAAGACATTTTCTTTAGGGTAATATTTTTTGGTTTCTACCACTTTTTTATGACCTAATAAAACACTCTTCAGTAGTATTCGTTTTTTACACAGAAATTGACTTACTTGTAATTTTGGATTCTTTTTTTCTTTAAATCATTGGAACAGTAAGTGCTCCAATCGTCATTTACGTCTTCTGCTTCTGTTATAATTATGGGAATTTCAGAAAGATCCGTAAACTCAATAATTAAATTTTTTTTAGGATTATTAGCCGCTGAAATTTATGATTTGTTATTTTCTTTTTAGAGATAAATTTATTGTTATAAGTAATGCTATGAAAAATATTTAATTCCGAAACTGAAGCATCACAGTCATAACTATTTTCTAGGCCATCTACCTGTGCACCCATTAGGTCTTTTAGTTTATTTTCTACCGGATCAAGCTCCATGCAGAGACTTGATCCTCCACCAGTTTTGCGAATTTTATGTTTAATCTCACTAGTTTTTTGTTTAGTTTTTTTTAAATTGTAGTACTTTTATTTTAAAGTTTTTACGCTTCTCATCACTGTTGTACAAGTATTAGAGCTAAACATTTTGCATATTTGAGACCAAGCGTCTTCTTTCTCTTTCCAACATATACTTTCTGATTTTTTTATTTTCTATTACATTACGATGTTCTTCTACCAAACACAAGTAACAGCTCTTCGGATTTTGTAAAATTAGCACTTCGCTTAGTTGATTATCAGACGTCATGTCAAACTAAAATTTACTCAAAATATTTATTTTAAATTTTGTGAACAGATATTAATTAGAAGTAATAACATCGATTTTAGGGGATTATCTTTAAAATCTTTAAATTTTTATCAAAAATGTATCAAAACTCAAAGAGACACTTAGTCTACTGGTAGACATAAAGTCCAAAAAGTGTGAGTAAAACTCCTAAAATCAATTGAAAAACGCGGGCATATCATAACTGATGGTTAAATGTAACCATTAGTTTCGTAACTAGCGAGTTTAACCACATGTTGTAAAATCGGATTTTAAAAATTTTTGTCTGTGAAGTATATGAAAACGTCCTAAAGTTGGCAATCAAAACATTATCAAAATCTTATTAAAAGCTATCTAAATGTTAAAAAAATGTCAAAAAACTCGTTTTTTTCTCTAAAATTTACTTGTAAAAAGTTTTTCTAGGATAGAAATTGACCGAGTTTAGGTCACTTAAAATATTAAAAAATTTTGAACTAAATTGGAATTTGCTACTTTAGTAATTTTGTGTCAAAGTTGCTCTATTGTGCACTAGTACAAAAATTGAAAGTTGGTAGGAACTCAAATAGCAACAAGATTTTAAGGCCTAGATAGTGGATTAGGTTTCATTATGTTTGTATTTAATCTCCGAAATTCAGTGTGGGTTGAAATATTTATTTCGCTGTTAGCTGAGAGTGCGGGAAGTAAGACAGGTGGTGAAGGGTCTGTTTTTACTGTTCCCGAATAAAGCTAATCCGTTGTAGTTTAGTGTGGTTGCGGGTCCGTTCTATTTATTCGTTCAGTCGTTTAAAAAGCGGCAAGTTCCGGTAGACCGGTGACAAATTCTACCAAAAACGATTGTTATCAACGTCTAACTTAGTCCAAAGTAATTTCAAAGTTTCCTCTTTCTAATTCATTTTGCGTCTTGCACCTGCACTAATTAAAACAAATATGTCTGGGTCTCTTTCGTTTCATTCTATTCCATCAGTCGGTGTCAGTTTGATGAGGGTGAGCTTTGGGCCAGCTCGAACGCATCACTTCTAACGAAAGTCCACCACCTGTGACCACGTCAACAGTCCTTTTTTCTCGTCTTAAATTATTCCAGCCTATAAGAGAGTTTCCTCATTTCGTACCGCAGCATTAACCCAGACTCTCCCTCGACACGCGTCTCTTAATGCCGACGCTTTATAGTTCAACTGTCGCCCAGAGACACCATTTTTCCTCGGACACGGAATCTTAAGTGGCTTGTCTTAACGAAACTCTTCCAACTAGGCCCGGATTCTCTTAATTTAAGACGATAATAAACTACTAAGACCAAAGATTTGGCCCGGTTTTTTCCAGAGATTCGATTCCGGTTTTAAATCCTGAAAACTCCTTTTCTATTGAACATTAATCAGGATACTATTCTCAAGTGGAATGAGCCAAATTGCGTGACTTTTATTTGAAATTTGGATGAAATTTTCAGGCACGAATCTTGAGAACGTGATTGATGGTTCTCCTTCAACTTCTTTGTTTGACACTTTTACGCAATTATAAGACGTGAGATAAGAATTTTTTGACATATTTATTCCGCGCTTGCACGAACCAGAAAGATCGCCAAATAATGCAAATTAAACCGCAAAAACTTAACTGAGATCTAACACCGGGATATAGTGCTATTCTGAAATCCTCGGCCATTAAAAATGAAATGTCTGAAACTATCTTGAACACTTATTTTAAAACATTGCCAGTATAAAGTTCCAATAAAATTCAATGTATGATTCAATACAGCTTTTCAAGATATAAGAATTTACCAAGTAAAATCCCTCTATCTCGTGCGTTTTATCTGACTTTTAAAATTTGCATTGAAAACTGAATGATAATCAGCAATGCAAGTAAACCAGGTTTTATTATAATACCTAATGCAGTTCTGCTTTCAAGCAATATTCTGACTTTGACTTTTATTTAGACTTTAACCTGATTGTAACAGTTTATTATTAGCTCAGTTTAAAAGATTCTATGTGATTCAGTTTTGTAATCACCTCCTTGTAACTTTATCTATTACAACGTTTTCTTAAATGTAGGTACTTGTAAAACCGATCCGTACCTTTGTATTTAAATTTTTTGTTTTGTTTTTAAGTTAGTTTTTTTAATGGATAATTTTGTCAAGAAAAAACCGGAAACTCTGTAGAAAACCTGTTGTACCAACAGACATCAAAACGTCTTTAATTTTTTCTAATTAATAATTTTATTAACAAGAAACAATTCTTGATATAGGTGCTCTAGGATATTGGCAACATTATTTATATTAAAACATCATTATATTTTTTAAACAGCTTATATTTAGCTTGCTCTATAGTTCGACGGTCGTCATATCTGTCTGCTTGAAATCTTGCAAATTAAATTTGAGTCAGTTCAAGTTATCCGAATAAGTTGGTTTTATAATTTAAAAACAAATGTATTTACAGATTCCTGAAGTGACATTACACAACATTAAATTTTTTTTAAAAAAAGCTCAGAATCTAATAAATCTTTTTAAAAGATTTTCTTTAGGTGAACTCATGGTAAAGCCCAAAGAACTACTGCACTTGCCAACGAAAATAAAGAACATCTAAAGCCGATTAGAAAAATAATTATTTGATAACTATTTTTAGTCATAAAATGAAATAATATAATTTAGCATATTTAAATGTCCTTAAACTTTTTATTAAGAGTTGTTGCGTAAGAACAGGTTTATTGTAGGACAGATGGCATAAAACACTAAATTCATCGCGACGTTTCAACGATATATTTCAACATCTTCAAGGCGAGGAATTTTTTCACTTGTTGTTTAATGTGTGTTATTGACAACTGTTAAGAAGAAACTTCTTTTTCCTAGTTTCTTCTTACCTTTTTTTAGTTTTTTTTTAACAGTTCTGATAGGATATTTTTTTAGTTGTTTTAGTTGTTAATACTCAATCTATTTTATAGAGAAATTCTTGATATTAAGGTTAAAAAAAAAATTTTCTTTAAATTTTTTTTATATTCAATAATTTTGCTGTATATTTTGGCTATTTAATACACTTTAATTCAAATTTGTCCCCTAATTCCTAAATTTTAAAATTTTGATTTAGATTTGACGGTGGCAATTTTTAATTTAAGGACATCGAATTTGAGAGTATCTAGCTTATGTAAAAATGAATCATAACCGAATAGATATTACTAAAACAACAAAAAAAATAACATTTAAAGCACAAAATGTTAAATGTTACTCACGGAGTGAGACAAAATTTTAGAATTTACAGCATATTTTTAGAACACCCGTAAAATTTTTGAAATAATGTATATCAACACTAATACTTTTTTTAAATTTGTGCCTAAGATTAACGACAATTATTAATTTATGTTCGTCATTTGATGTCAATACCTCAGTGCGTTTAATTGGTTGCATTGTGGAGGGGTGTGCCTAGTGGGTACTACTACTAACTACTAACCATTTCAACATTCATTTCTACATTTTTTAGTGTAATTTACTAAAATAAAAATTAGAATTAGTGTGATTTACTAAAATACAAATTAGAATTTTGCGGGATGATTCAATTATAGTAAAAAACAACATTAAAAACTACTTACTCAAGAAATTTGCCACTCACTCTTCGGGCGTCGTGGCAAAACTTTTTTGTTCGTAACTAATAAATCACATTTTACACTCGTATAATAAATAATTATTAAACTACAAGCAAAACTTTTTTTTACATAAAACAATTGCCTAAATAACCTAAAACACGCAAATAAACCATTCTTTAAATAGCAAAGTTTAATAAAGTTACTTGTTATTGTGTAGAGTTATGAAGAAACTCATTTATGAGAGAACTAAAGTTATAATAAATAACAAGTGTTATCAAGAGTTACTGGTCAAGAAATTAGAGTTAGAATGTTTTATATTATTGCGATTAAACAAAGTTATAAGTTATAAGGTATTGCAAGTGTGGCTAAAATTCTTCAGGCAGCACAAACGGCATTTTAAACGCTCCGTCCCTTGCCGTTTTCCGCTGGTTGAGCAAAAACTAGTTCTATAAATCTAAAGTTAAATCTAAACAAATATATATTAAGTTACAAGGGTAGGTAGTTTACATGTTGATTTCGTTTTGTAAGTAAAATTTTTCGTACGAATTTTGTGTTTGAGTAGGTCATAAAACCGTGAAAGGAAGTGGAAAATGACATCGTTTCGAAATTAACGCTTTGCTAACCCGACTTTTGTAGAAAACAAGATTATCCTCCCCTATCTGCTATTTTTTCCCTTTTAATCTAGCCGCAGTAAAGTAAAAGCATATTGCATCTGGGGTTGACAGAAAAGCGTATGTCGTTTCACCGAAATAAAGAAAAGAAAACATTTAATACGACACCGGAAAAATCCGTAAAAGTTTATGACGCCACGTCATTTTTCTTCCTGTTACAGTTGGCGTTCGAAGTGTTTGTCTACCGAAATCGCGTTATGTTTCCAAAGTCGGCCGTTCCCTCCGGAATCACCGGAAATTTTCGACATATTCCATTAACATTCGCCACAAAATCATTCCTGACCCACATTCGAACAACGTCACTTTCGAGAACTTCAATTTTAATGCTTCACTTAATTGGCCCAAAAGCCGGCAAATTTATAATTCCATCCCGCACGGCCTTCATTGCGACACAATAAAACACGGCCATCCAATGAAACAAATGGTCCTGTCGTGACATCAAATGTGAGGTGAAGTGTCCTGTTTTAATTGGGCCCTCTCCTAAATACTTTGCGTTCTTCATTTAATCGCGTTTCGCCGCACAGACCAAAAACAATAACGTTATAATTTTACTCGCAAATTGGTTTAAATGTCCAATTCTGACCCTGCCAAGCGCACGTAACACTCAACAAAGGCGCCATTCATCTCCCCAAAGGTCATCTTTACCCCCTTTTCTAATAAAAATTAAATCAATTTATAACTCAGTGTGGTTTACATTTTACTGCTTTAATTAATTGTTAGCTATTGTAAAGAAAACCGGAGACCACTCTTTCCTGACGGCATAATTACGCTTACATCAAGGAATTTCTGGGGAAAAAGAGAAAAAGTTTTAATTTTCATTTAATTTTAATATAAAGTGAAACTAACTTTGAAACTTTTGTGTACAACATGCAGGTATAAAAGAGGTAGGTAATTTCATTATCGGGTTAAGGTGCCATAGAAATGTGCTTTTTTCTGTTTCGTTGCACTTTTGAGCTTTGTTAATTATCGTTTTCTTTAGCCTTTTCTGGATTTCTTTTTCGACTTTTTTAGCTGACTCGCATACTGAAACGCATTGTATTGATTCAGTTCTGGTAATTGCCCTCATTTAATCATGTAAATGCTTAAAACACTTTTTAACTAAAATTGCCTTAAATTTTTGCAATAATTTAATTAGATAAATTAACATAGTGGTCATTAAAAAACGCATTAACGTTATCAGCTAATTACTACATTTACAATCAAGCATTGATACGGAATGACTTTTGTTGGCTGTCTATTACACAGAGGATTTCACTAGGCATATTTAAAAAAATATATAGTTTTTATTCAGTGTTGTTGTAAGTAACCAACTGGGACTTTATAACCCTTCTGTTGTCACCCGGAAAATTTTGGGATTTTAAAATTTTAAACAATTACTAGGGCGTTGGTATAAGTGGTACAATTTTGTCAACTTGACATTTTAAACTTCACTTCCCACTTAAAGATAAATTTTATATAAAGTTACGTCTTTGTCACGTTAAGCCTTTTTTTGAAAAAAATGTCGAAGAAGGTTATTAAAAAAAAGATCGAAATTTTGAACTGTTCCAAAATTTTTAGAAGTACATAAGAAAAATTTATCAAAAACTATTATTGCAAGCACTGTAGCAATAAAAGCTTATCTACGTGACTGCTGGATTACTGGATAATGGTGTCAAATAGATTTTTATCAACAGCGCAACGGTTAGAATTTTATCCAAAGTGGTCCTTCTTATATTTTACAATGTTTAGATGTGTAGACAACATTTTAACTCATTTGGACAACAAATGTCTCAACGTTGACGTACAAGATTCCATGCAGACTTATCATTTAATTTTGAAGTTATAAAAAGAAAATTTGGTGTTATATTTAATAAAGCTCTATTTCATAAAAGTGGATTATTCTACATTAGTTTTCTACATTCTATTCATACATACATACATTAATCTATTCTACATTAATTTTAATCAACAGGTCCAGAGTTAGAAGTGTGAAAATTTTGAATTAATTATTACTAATTGCAATTTAATTATCTTGCAGATGTGAAATCAATATAATATTCGAGAGATGAGACTTAGTTTTTCAGAATATTGTCATTTGCTTTAGACCAGGCAAATGGAGGATCCCTGTGTTCTTATCAATTACTAGTCATCCCACTCATATCTACAAAAAAACGTATTTGGATGCAATCTGATAACTTATTTCTCGATTATAACCTTTAAACACAAACTAATTTGTTTAGTAGTTGGAACAAATGTAGAAGAACACAAACATGTATTAATAAAATTTTCAAAATAAATCAATAACAAAATCATAACTTTAGTGAGGTAAACAAGATGGATTCTGGAATCATGTGAGATGGTGATAAAGGAGACACAACCCGAAAATAAACGTGCATTCATACTCTTTTAAAGAAACTAACATTACCGATTTTACACATTAATTATTAAGTATTAAGTAATCTTTAACATACATGATTAAAAATTATTAGAAAATTACAAAACAAACAATTTCAAAATGTGACAGCTAATTTTGCGTGTTAAAGTAGAAGAAGAATTTCAGGAGTTTATTAATTAGTTTATAATGACAATATTGGAGCACAATGTTACAGTGGCAGTAATTTTGAAAATCATTTTAAACAGCAGTAGGGCTTATATTGCAGGATGCCATAATATTAAATTTTGCGACTGAAAATTACAATTACAAAACACGATCCACAAAAAATAAAAAAGACCTTAAATACTTGTATTAGAGAAACAAGTTTGAAGAAATACTCTTACCTTTGTTTTTAATGTTTTTATAGTTTCTTAGCTTGTAAAATGCAAATGTGTCAACTGTCAAATCATAACATAACCTCAATTGAAAAACCGAATTTACACCGTTCTCTGAATAAATTGAGGAAATTTAAAGTATGAGAGGTGACACATAAAGCGAAACATGACGGAATTTGAAGTCCACTCACTACAAGACTGAATGCCTAATACTTTATTTTTTATAAACGGTAATTATCTAAATTAAAGTAGGCTTTATTCATTTTAGTTATAATAACAAATCACTCCAACAAAATTTTTTTTAAACGTTACTATTCTCAATTTTTTCAATTTCATTGTATTTTCTTTGATTTTTATTCCGACATTATAAACCAGCCTGAGGCATATGTTGAAGTCTTTATCGAGGTTTACTATACTTAAATAATTTTTTTTCATTTTTGCTAATGTCGGACAACACTTTGACATTCACTTTGCGTACTTTGAAAAGTGCACAGTCTTAATATCTTAGCCTGACCAACTTTTTAAGTTATATTCTTTTTTGTTTTCGACTAGCATCTTTAGAATTTGTTTTTTAGATTTCTTATAGAGCTTTTTCTAATAAGTTTAATAATAAAATGATAAAATCGGCGTTTACATTGCGTGCAAGTAATCAGCTAATTCAGCGATTGGTAATAAAAGAAAAAAATACTTTTCAAAATAATTAAGTAATAAAACTCTTTTTCTAAGTACAGTTAAGAAATGTTAGGTCTTTGGTTTTAAACACTATTTATGGTTAATTTTTTAAAGAATTGTTAAGGTTTTCTAATCAATGACCTATCTTAATTGATTTAAAATTGTTTTTTCTAACCATTCTGTATTTTTTGATAAATACAAATAAATAAATAATTGTTGTAACTAACTGATAACATGTCTAGCTGACGACGTCAATGCATTTGCTTGTGGTCTCCAGTGTAACTGGAATAATGTTAGTTGTAGTTTAATAACTTTTTTATGGTTTATTACTATTATTATAAAATTTGAATAACATTCATCTAGCTTCAAAATTACATAAATTTCAAATTGCATATTTTAAATCCAATCAATCATGTAATGTTCTAGAATGAAATAAAATTATCGAGGCACTATTCAGATTATAACTATAATATAAATTTTCCGTCAAAGGTTTATTTTATAAAAATGATTTACGGTATTCATGTTCATCGAATAATAAATTATTAACTCTACTATAATGACATTATTTCTGTCCCAAAAATCCTGGATTTGAAAACAAAACATTTACCTGATAAAATCATCATAAGATGCTAACTTTAGCTATAAATTTCGACTGTTGTCCTTTGTTCCAGCACGTTTTTGAGGATCTTTTAAAGATTTTCCTCGTGTCATGTGACATGTAATATTTTTGCTAAAGCTTCGTTGCAAGTACAATATATTACAAAGAAAGATCGCTAAATGTGTCATAATTCTCTGTACGGGTATCAATATGACTGCAGTTGGCCTTAGATTTGATTTATTTGAAGAAATAATGTCGCTCTGGTTAGTAATGTGAATAACGAGCTTGTCTACATACGATGAGAGTCTTAATTGCAAAAGTACCGTCTGCTTCAAAGACCAACAAGCATCCTCTGAATATTACAAACTAAAGAGGATTTTTTACGATCAATAATGCTCAAATGCTTTCAGCCAGAAACGAATGACAAAATGTACAAATATTTAATTTAAATATACATTGCGAATGGATAAATAATAGATTGTCCGGTTTTCAATTCGGGCTCATTAATAAAGCGTAAATAATTTAAGCTTGAACCTAAAAATATGCCTCAAATTTATTGCCATATTTATAAACAATAATACTTGTCAGCTTTGTTTTATCGCAATTAATTTTTTGTTTATTACTATTTTTAATAACTAGACTAATATAGAATTTAAAAAAATTGAAAGCTGTGCTAAATAGGTTAATAACTATATGTAGTGCAGAAGCAATCGAACATGCTTTTAACACACATTTAGAGTTTTACTAAACTATTAAAGACTCCATTTACTATGTCAGCTTTGAATAAAATAGCACTTTTACGTTTGATAAAAATTTAATGAAGAAAGCAATTTGAAATGGTTGTTACTAACTGGATAACGGTCGGAGAAGTACAAAAGTAGTATGTAATACACTAAAGTAAAAGATACATTTTTTATTGATTTTACTGTTAAAAGAATCTCTACGTTGTGTTTGACAAAATGGTTGAAAAGTTAGTTGAAATGTACATTAAGACTACAATGCAGAATGAAACATTTATTTGCTTGTTTCTTGCAGTGAATCTTTCCGAAGATGTAAAAAAATAAGTAAATCAGTAATACAATTCCAAAATTCCGAAAAATTTTTTTTTAACTCTATCGTTTTCGAATTACAACAAATTTTATTTTAACCAATCACATAATAAATATTAATCCTTGTATTAGTAAAGACAATATTCATGTTACTAGGCAATGAAATTAATATTTATTATTTAGTATTTGTTATTTGGTTGACTGTAATAACTATAAGTGACAAGTGTCAATTTTGTCAAGAAGATTAGTTAGGCTTAATTTCATTGCCTAGTAATATGAATATTATCTTTACAATTAGTATTTATTATGTGATTGGTTAAAATAAAATTTGCTGTAATTTGAAAACGATAGAGTTTAGAAAAATGTTTTTTCGGAATTTGGTGTTAAGTTGAAGAGAGGAACTTGTAGTTTACGGCTGATCTGCTAGTTTTGGGACATTCTGTATATGCAGATAGACCAAGTGTATGAAACGAGCCAATTTTTGGCTAAACTATAAAGAATTTAAGAATTTAAAAAAAATGTAGACATTAAATGGCAAGGAAAATGCTATCTGAGACAATGTTTAAAAAAAAATTATTTGTTTAAATTGTTAAGATAACTATAGCAAGATTTTTGTTGTTTTATAAAATTAATTCTTGTTTTTTTAAACAAGCTTTTTAAAAAAATGTTGCTGTGTAAATTGTTTAAAAATTAACTTTATAAATTAAATTTACTGATTAAATAAATTATATCACAGTAAACACTCCGTTTTGTTTTCAGAACATAGTTGAATGTCGCAAAACAACTAAATTGGCAGTTAGTTATAAATGTTGTTAACAAATCCAAACGCTTTGGTTGAGACATTTGTCTTTTTGATGTTACATTTCTAAGACTTTGGAAACTGGGTTGACACTGTTTTAGTATAAAATTCCCTTAAGTATTTATAAAAAAATAATTGCTAAAATTTAGGTTTAATTTGAGACCATAGTTAAAAATTTAACTATTTTTTTTTGTTTCTAAACTTCTTTAGAGACTAAAAATATGTTAACCCAGTAAGAAAATTGTTAGCTTTTATATGCAAACAAGTATATTTAACAAGTATATTGGTTTTAGTAAACTTTAATGCTATCAGTTTTAAATAATCATTTTTCCCATAAGCGAGAGCATAACCAATCGCCGGCCTTAGGCGCTTATGTTTCTTTGAAAGCTAATTTAGACATGTTTAATATGTCTGTTTTGACAATAAAAAGAAAAAAAACCAAAATTTGAAAACAAAACATCTACTTGCATAAAAAAACAACAATTAATTTTATAATTGAGTGGAATCCAAAAGTCGTTTTTTGTTGTAACTATTAATCGCGACGAATTTAACAAGTTTTGTTTACCAATAATATTGCTGAAGTCGAAATATTAAATATCATGCTATTGATGTGAAAATAGTTAAAGAAAGAGTAAGTGTACTAGGGTTATAATTTCGGTTGGCATTCAAGTAATAAAAGGATTATTAACTTATTACATAAAGTAAACATATTTTCTGGTATTAGTAATACACCATCTATTATAAAATAGTATAATGCATTCCGTTATTGTTAACCTTAATAATAATAATTCCGTTAACTACCTTTTTCTTACTTCAGTTTCCTTGGTTATAATAACTATTGACTATTAGCAAAAAAAATATTTCACACTTTTGATCAACTAAATAATGATACCTTTTAAGACTTTTAGTAAAAAAAAAAACTTTGTGATCAAAAATGGTGCATTTTGTCTTTTAAGAAGTTGATAAAACGATTGAATATGCCACTTTATTGATGCTTGTTTTTGTTTCCACTCTGATATTTTCCTACCCAAATATTCGATTTGACAGTTTGAAAAATTATATTTTTTCTATCTTTTAGTCTTAGTGGCCTCATATTTCCAGAAAGGTTCAGTAAATACACTTCAAGTTTGATGTAAAGGCAGAAATAGAAATTTATAGTTTGACACCGACAACATATTTTTCAACATTTTCTGGAATTTACCAATATTGTTCTAATGTTAGATTTAATTAAATCGAGTTAAAAAAAAGTTTAATTAAAATATGCAGTAAATTGTGTTTCTATTAAAGGCTAGCTTGTGTTAAACTGGCTATTGAAAGCAAACTAATTTTAAAAATTAGTGTAATTACGAAATTACAGAAGAGTCTCAGTTCGGTATTTTATTTAGTTGAAAAAGCCGTCTTTTACGTTATTTGCAAATAAAACAAGTTAGAGCAACTCTATTTCTACTTCTTTGAAACCCAATTGACTTCCTTCAAGAAAATCTTCTTAATTCCCATCAATTTGTCTCGGCGCACTTTATGTGGCCACTATTGAAACAGATTTATTTCATCTTGTTACAAGTTTAATAATTTACCATTAAAAACGCTAATTAGCCGCAATACAAACAATTTGTCTTAGTGTTCAATTTCAGGAATAAAAGTATTTTTAGAACCCGAGGCTTCAGAGACGCGGCAAAGCAAACAAAAGAATAATTTCATATGCAACCTCTCTCTTCAGCTTCTCGTTTCCCTAAGCACTCTCCTACATATTAAGAAAATGTGTGTACGTTCAAAGAGAAACATGAACAAGTCAAGACTTTTTAAAAGAAAAATAACTTTGTTTCCCGTGTGAAATCTTCAAGTTCGTCCAAATAAAGCGAGCGATTACATAGAGGTAAGGGTTTGTTTGATATGAACCCAATTACAGAGAGAATGAGAGTGAAGAGGTTTTTTTTTGACTTGACAACAGAATGATTTACATTTCTTGTATGCTTAAAGAATAAGACGGGGGTGTTCCATCTCATTTTTCTTTTCTGTCATGCAAAACCGCAGACATTATTCAATATTCGAGCCGAAATGTATGTGTTTGTCTAGACTAGCAAACGAGCATCACTAAAATTAGCTTTCAATTCAAGATAAATAATTTTTATTTTGACAAATTTTTACTGCAAAGCATTTGGATATATTTTGAGTAAAAAATTCAAAGTTGCACAAAATAAAAAAGGAAAAAAAGGTAATTACAGGCTGTATAAACAAAACAAAGTAAGTATAAATCAAATTATAAATTCAGAAATCAAAAAAATGTAAATTTAAATTTATTAAGTTACAAACCTTGATTTTTTTGGAAGGAGAACAGATGTTTCCACTCCTTTTACTAGTGCAGAAAAGTTTAATAAAAAATAGTTAACTTAATTAGCGAAACATAACTAAAGACTACTTATATCCGCATGCCTGACCTACAGTACAACTTTTGAGTAATTAAGAAATATTGAGTTATTTTTTTAAAAATATTCCAATTTTGATTTCTAAATTAATTGAATTGATAAGAAAGTAATTCTAAATAGTTACTTTTAGATCACATTTTTTTTTAAATATTACTTTGATTTAAGCAAACAATTAAGTTGAGAAAATAATTTATTTTACAGTTAGAAAAGTGCTACAAAAGTTAAAGAAAAATTAATTAGCTTATCGTTTGTTAAAAAAATTTTTTTTGTTTTTGTCAAACCAAAGAAATCACGTAACTAAATTTAAAAAAAAGTAATTCTTTCAATTTTTTTGAGAAAAGACCTTAAACGACAAAAGCTGTATAATCTGTTGATAGTTTTTTGTAATTTGTAATAGGGTCTTTAAGTTAAAACGTGCAAGAAACATACAGTATAAAATAAGGTATAAATTGCTACTAAAAATAATAATAAGATTGATAAATAATGGACTGTTTAGAAAATTCAAAAGCTAAAGAAATCTCGTCCAAAGTTAAAAAAATTTAATTAACTTAAACCTAGAATAACATTATTTTGAAACGTATTACACTGAAGATGTTAAATTTGCCAACATAACTCTATAAAATTTGCAAATTTTACGCAAATTTGAGATAAACTGTACTCTAATTTTTGATACGCATGGGTTTTAAGTAATCAGTCATCAGCAAATCAGCAAAACATTTTTTGCTGATCGACAGTAGCGCTAAATTATTACATTTATTGACTAGTCAATATGTAAGCATTTTTATTGACTAAGCAGTAAAACAGAAACTTTAGAGCCGTTCGGTATTTTTCAGCTGTCACAAAATTTTGAAGTTTCATTTGCAAAAAAAAATTTCCAAATTTCTAAAAAATAAGGTCGTAAATTGGTAGAAGCGACAAAAACATTATATGTTTAATACAGCAAAAAAGGATATTGAATGTCTTGGTTTGCATCAAAGACACGGCAGAGCATCACCTTTAAACCGCCAGTCGAAATATAAAATTACATGCTTCAATGACTAAATAAAAAATTCTATTTCAACAAAATAAAGTGAAATAATTATCGTTTTAGTTTGATAATCAGATGGAGTTATTACAGAATGTATTAATTAAGGAAAAAAAGCACTCCACTGACTTGAGTTGAAAGCAATACAATTTGTAAGAATATTGCCTACTTGTATTTATTGTGGTACCCACTAAAATGAGATAAAACGACAATAGCGGCTTACAATTATCTTTGGAGAGTGTGATAAAAGATGAAAGTGATAAAACATTTTGTTGGGATGTGTTTCTGAAGTGGTTGTGGTTGTTATTCTTTGCCCATTTCGGTCAATATCAGCGACAAAAACGGTCTAATTCCCCAACCACCCCACTTTTTGGTTCGAATCCTCGAAGAACTTTAATTAAAGTAAAACTTCTAATTGAACTGTGGGTCATTTTATAAATAATTACGGTCCCCCAGGCCGCGTTATTGGAAAATAGTTAGTCAATTAACAATGATGGATTGCACTTTGAAGTCAGAATAAAAATATATGCCTCCCATGAGTCAAAAGGGGAACGAATAAGTATATGCAGAGTGAAGGATAAGAGAGCAAAGAGAATTTTTCAGTAGAGAAGGGAGGCCCGATACCGTATAAAAATATAAACGCCTCGAGATAATCTCTCTGCGATCAATCTCGGAGAATCCGGACCATGTCAACACGCAAACAGCCGGCTAAACTTGAAATTAGCCGAACAGAATTGAATTAAATCAGCCGCAAAAACGCGAAAAAGGGTGCTCGCCTAAAACATACTAATAAAGAAGCAGCTTGGGGTTAATTTTTAGGTGGATGTTTGACGCTAATGGCTGTACAATATGGATGAATTATGATGATGAGCTGAACGGATTCGATTTAGGGAAAACATGTTTAATGCATGTTGCGGGATATTATGAAAATAAATATCCACTTGGAGGAATTTATTATGGCGGAGTTCTGCCGTAACGGGGGCAGACTGCAAGCCAGCACAAATGTATCTGCAATATAAAAACGAATATTATGATTTGAGGAAGAAATTACAATCTGTCATAAAATTACAAAGAAGCGATTTAAATTATGTCACATAAATTTTAGGATATACGTTGAATGTATGCTTAAGGAGTGGAAAAATTAATAATTGGAGTTTGTTTAATGTAACACGGTTCATTGTGCAGAACTGTATATGCAAATGGAAATTTCAGGTTAATTTGTTCTATTTGTGTACCAGTTTATTATTTAGTCGTGAAATATTTGGTAAAAAAATCTGGACAATAATGTTGGATGCACCAGGTAGTTTATAACTGCATTACGGCTGTTTTTTTTACCAGAAAGATAGCAACAATTGTTAAAAATTTGAAATAAATTATTTATTTACAAATAAATATTTTAAATTACAAGCGCTTACTCTCTTATTTCTTGTATGAAAACAAACCTTGGTTGTAACAATTGTAGATTTTTAATTCTAGAATGGTAGCGTTATAAATTTCACAAACATTGAGAACATTTAGATTTATGGCTTGGTTTCTTCTTAAAAAAAATGTCTTTGATTGGTATAATGTCCTTATCATTCATATTACATAATATGCTATAATAGAATGTATTTTTTTTTTAAATTGTTTGCTAACAAAGCGCAAATCTGGATCATTACATGAAAAACAACGGATAAAGAAGCCAAGTTTAAGTGTTTGTTAGCGGACTCCTTTTGAAGTGGACTCCCCTTGAATACAAGGTAACCTGGTTATTTACAAAAACGTTGCCTAAGTTAAAAGCTAGCATTTCAATTACCCCCATAAGTAATTTGATCAAAATTTTAATTTCATTAAGTTAAACTGTATTTATTTCACTGACAAATTAGTGTCTAACTATTTAAAAACGATACAAATTAAGTCTTACGATTAATGTAGGTAATAATTTATTAATTAAGATAGACTAACACTTTATTTTACGCTACCTAATATTTCGTTTTATTATAATGTTTTTCATATGCATTTAAGGTTTGTCGTCAGAAAACATTATACAGGGTGTAATCAAATGTTTTACAAATGTTTTAAATAAGACAAATTTATAACCGATTTTGTTTTGGTTTTTGTTCAATTTATATTTTAGAAAAAGTTATGAGATAAAAAAAACTTTAGAAAATTTAATTTTAAATATGTATTTGAGTTTACAAAATGTTCTTAATAGAGCTACTTTAAAAAAAGTTTTAAATCTGAGAAAAAGAGTCATAGAAACAAAAATTAAAAAACACTTAAAATATAAAATAAAAAAACAATATTTTTTTTATAATAATATATACAAATCAAATAAAAGTTGAGATTTTCAAAGCCGAAAAATAAATAACCTTTCTTCACATTGATTGCAGTAGTTGGCAAGTTTTATTCAAAATTTAAATAATCTGTGGTTTTTGACAAATTAGGTTTTTTAAAAACAACTCTAACAATATTTGCCGGAATACATATTACTTTTTTCAAAATTTCTTCCGGTAATTAATGCACCTCATTTTTTTAAGGTTATCTCTCTGCCTATAATATCGACACAATCTCTCGAAATTATTAATACACATTTTATTTAAATTTGAACACTAAATATTTTTGGTTACTTGTTATTATAATATTACTTTCTAAATAAAACGTTTTTGTGGTAAAATGTAAATCTGAAAAGAGCTGAAAGTAAATGAACAATTTTAAAACAAAAATCTTTTTTTAATAATTTTTTTTGTTAAAAATTAAAATTTTTAATTTGTTGTTTATAAATTAAATGTTTCGATACCTTAGTTCATTACTTGTTAAATCAGTTTGCGACAAAATAAGGCAGAAAGCTTTTTCAAATAACTTGGGAGCATCTAAGAGTACTCATTTATTACTCACAAAATTGCTATAACTAGTGCACATACGTAGTGTTCCAAAAACAAATATGTTTAAATTTTGCTTAATTATATTCAATGTAAAAAAGTGATATAAATTTGACTTTTTCTGACAAATACAAATGTAAAAGCAATTTTTTTTAAGAGTGGTTTTATAACAATAGGTAGTTTTATCAAAACGTCTATATATGAGTCTGCAATATACCTGCTGCAATATTTTTAGCAACGCAACTGATGACCTGAATTACTAAATTTTATTTGGCGAGTTTTCAGTTTGTTGAGATTACCTACATTGGTATATACATACCTAAATTGTCTTACACCTGTCAAGAAAATACTAAATAAAATTTTATATTTTATATTGTTTTTTATAGTTTTATATTTTCACAAACAATAATAATTTTATCAAATAATACAATAAAAAGTAAAGCAAATGGAAAACAAACAGAAAGGTAAGGTTTTGAGTGTCCACCGTTGTTTTTAATCCATAGCTTAACTTGTTGTTTTCAGGTATTAAATATAGTAATTATTAAATTTGAAGTTAATAGAAAATAAATCCTGTTTGTGTGGGAAAGAAAATGTGAGAGCTTTTTCACAGATTTTTCGGGTTTTGCTCCATTCGAATGTAAATGTCTTCCACTTTAGTTTTCTTCGGTAAGAGCGGATTGTCGATCAAGTTTTGTTTTTGCAATGTTATTTGTATTTAAAAAACGTTTTACAACTCACATGCGGTGTTGTTTAAACATGATAAAATTTACCATTTTGAGGTGAATTTGTTAAAATTGGATGTACGTTGAGTTTAGGGTATATTGTGAAGTACACCATTACAATAAAAGTGTCATGTTTTAATTCCAAAACCATTTTAATAAAACTTTAGGTATATCTAATAAAAACTTATTAATCAAATTTTTAAATGTCAAATTTAAATTTGAAGTTTAGTCAGAATAGCCATTTTTAAGTAATATTTTAATACTGCCAACCCAATCAATACTTGTTGATCACGTTGTAGTTATATATCTGCCACTACAGTACTTTTAATGTATGAGTAAGTGACCATAAAGGTCAGTTTTGGCGTTTAATAATTAATAAATTATTATATCTACCTAATAAGTTTATAAATTTTGAACGTAAGTAGTTAATAAAAATGTTTGAAATAAATATATCGCTGAATTCTTAAAACACTCTGCTGCGCCTTGTTTTTCAAATTAAATTTGCGCAGTAAAATGTAAGCTTTTATACGTAAGTATAAACAGTGTTTTTAAACTATGACATTTAAAATCTTATTCAGTTAAAATATACGAGGATGTACAAATACAGAGATTTTTTTATTTGCTTCCGCCCGAAACTTCAAAAAGAAGCAACGCATTATACTTTGCTAGTTTTTTTAAATTTAATTTTCAAAATTAAGGCATACAGGATTGTGAATTAATGTCAATATTGTTGACAATATCTTTGACAGTGCTTTTAGAGTCAGTTTATTTGGATCATTAGTTGTTTTTTCAAAGTTGCTTATCGTTTGTATAACGTGTTGTCTATGAGGGATACTACTTTTTTTTAATAAAAAGTAGAATGTGTTCTTTATTGGTTAGTTTTTTGATTCGTAGATATTTTAAATCACACTTTGTAAATATATTTTTTGCACTTATCAAAAACTAATCTTACATGTCATTAAGCAGTGCACTCTACGATGAGTTTAATGCCGTTGCATTTGTTTGCGTTACATTGTATGTTTTTAAACCAAAGCCCTGAAGCGGATTTGTAAACACCAAACCCGACCTAACAGCAACCAATGTCGGATAATATCACGAAAAAATTATAACCCACAAATACAAGTTATTTGTCCAACAGTCGAACTACAAAAATCAATGAATTGAAACAAACACCATGTAAAAAATTTAGTTTGGCAGTGTTGAAACTATGCTACGTCACCATCATGCAGAAATTCCGCCGGTTTCAAAATTAAGCTAAATTATTAAGGTTCCTGTATACCGCAGGTTTAGTGCCCGCTCCACCTACCATAAAATATTTCAACGAGATTGTTGCTACACTTTTGCAATGAATGAAGGTAGCGTGTCTTGAAGCTCATCCATATACATTACCCCATGTCGGTGCTGACGCTAATTCGGTCTTTCTTAATGTCATATTAGGAGAACTCTCGCGTGGTTGTTATTTAATGAAACAGATCAACACGACCTTCAAATATTTGCTTTATGAAGTCGATTTATAACCGTATTATTACACAAACCTCAACATGCTACAAAGCATCTCTCGCCCTTGAAAGGATTTGCCAAGGATAGTAATCCTTGATCATAATTGATAGTAGTTATCGAGTTCAAAGCAAGGAATTAGGAAGTTAATCTGTGTTTCTATCTCTTGTCTGCTCTTGTTTTCTATACCTTTTTGAAATTTTATGTCTAGATCAATTAACAAGCGATACATGAGGTAAATTCGGTTTACACAAAATTTAACTCTCCAGCCCTAGGCTATAGCTAGTACCAATTAAAATACACGGTCTGTTGCTTGAAATTGATTAATATTTTGGCCAGTTCAAACTTTGTTGAGTGTGTAAAAATAGATGACTTTATATCGTTAATTCCATTTGCTAATTACTACTTGAAAAATATCTATTTCTAATGTTAATGAAATGGTTACACTGCAGAGAAAAAAACGTTTTAATCTCAAATGCAATTACTGTGTCTCTTTGTTTCTGTAATTTACACAAGCGCTTGTTTCAAAAATGATGAATTCATATTTGCAGATTTTCGCAAATTTAAACCACCGAGTTTTGTTTTAATTAATTTCAAACTTAGACAACTTCAGAGATAAGGGTTTAAAACTTTTTTTTACAGATATCATATTACATATTAGCGGTAACACAGTTTCAAGCCACATAGCCCGAAACGTCGACAGAAAATAAACTTTCTATTTTTATTTTGGCTTATCAAAGTTCCTAATTTCTAAATTATATTTTTTTGTGAAGGTTTATAAGAGTTCATCAAAGAACACGTTTATAAATTAAGTGTTGGAGCACGAATGTATCCACGTTTATAAAGCGGGCAATAAAATCTTAATTTTTTTTATTTCAGCTATTTCAACTCTAACACATACAAACACTAACGTAGTGAAAGAGTAGCTGCAGTTAGCAAAGTAAATTGCAGGGCTATTTAAACACAAAAAAAGCAATTAAACCATTAGGAATTTTATAGACCGCCTATAATTTGCATAGACTAATTGTAAGATAAAATAAACAATTTATTACAAAATTAGGTTATTATTTAAATTTAAGTAGCTAGACTATTTGTTGTGGTCTTTAGAAACAAATAGAAGTAAACTGATGTATTTCTAAGAAAATATTTATTTTGAATGTTAGTTGATTTTACTTTTGTCTAATATTATCTTTAGTTAGAAAGAGTAAAACAAATATTTCAAAACTGATTTCTTTTATAGGGTCATTTAGATTTTGGTTTAACGGTTAAAAAACCTCAAATAGGTTAAAAAAATACATTTTTTGTCTGCTAAAGTATTTGTCATCTACTATTTACTTAGTTAAAAACCTTGTTAAAGACATAAAAAATAAATCATTTATCTAGAAACATTAAATTTGCATGTCTTTGATAAATTTAGCTACCTATTTGTCCTAAACTTGTACTAAATAAAACAACAGGTAATTTCAAATTCATCACTTTTTTACATTAAATTTCATCAAAAAAATTAGCATTTATTCTAAAAGTTGTTAAAAATATTTGTTTTTATATAGTATTCGAACTAGTACTAGCAATTTTTTGTTGAATTTTGTAATTATTCTTAAGCAAGTTTAATATTTATTCAATTTATTGTGTTTAATTATTTATTGTCATACATAGGTACGAGTATACGGATTTTTTTTACCAAAAATGTGTTTCACAAATTTAAAACTTCTTATGTGCAATATACAGGATGTTATTGAAATAATGTTACAGATTTTAACAATCGTTAGTTCTTGTTATAAAGATGCTAGAAAATCAAATTTGCTTCATCTAAATATTTATAAGACACAGACTGTACAATTTTTTTCAAAAATTTTTTTTTGAAAAAGCCATATACTTTAAGAAAATTTATATACATGCAGTGTGTGGTTGAAATAAATTTTTTAAAAAATTAAATTTTTTTTAAATTTTTTATGTATACAGTGTGTGACGCTATATACCGGGTGATTCAAGTTATATCCGCACTCCAAAAACACGTCTTAAAATACGGAAAAAAATTATGAAATTTATATATTATGTTAAATTGATATCTAATCAACCAAAAAAAATTTTTTTGTTCTAGCAGGTTATTTGACCTATAAAATTAAAGAAAAATGATTTCGGACTAAAATCTTACGTCCTGTTTTTTACATCAACTGTTCAAAAATTGCTAACAAAATCATAACAAAATTTATTATTGAAAAAAGTGGCAGTCTTTGATTATAATCCATTTTTATATTATTTCTCAAATATTTTAGTCTAATTTATGACTTGATAAGTTGGAGTAGTAATAAATACCTTAAGAATTGAAGTAGATTTATGACCTTGGAATTTGTCTCCAGGTGAATATGAGTAGGCCATTTTATGAAGAATATCATACAATTCAAGAAACCACTACTGATTGGGTCTTTTTGAATAAAATTTACAACACTCTCATAAATTATAAAAAAGTAAGTGATTCAATATTAAGATATTAATTAAAAACAAACGACACATTTGCTCAAAAACTTAAATGTTAATGTCAATTTATAATCAAATAAGCAAAAGTAAAAAAAGTAACCGTACAAGTAAACTATTTGAAACTTAGAGAAAATCTTCTTCTATTTGAAAATATTACCTACAATTTTTTTGAGAATTTTTACTTACTTAGAAATGACTGTTTTTGTGGTGTGGGTAAAACTTGACTCACCCGGTATTTTTTGGTGATAGTTTTAATTTAAATGTTAAAATCAGATATACAAAATGCTTTTACATTTTTTTTACAAATTTTAACAGGTGATAACCCTTGTTGAAAGGATGCTAAAAAACTAAATTTGATGGTTTGTACAAATGTAGTTTCTTTTTAAAAAATTTTTTTTAGTTTTTGTTTCTACTTCATTAATCTTTTTTCATAGATTAAAATCTTTGCTACAAATTATTATTTATTCTAAAAAGCTCTAACGTAAACATCTTGTGCTTTTTTGCTTTTAGTTTTCAGAGTTATTGCTTTCGCGTTTCCTAATTATATTTTTTACTGCCAGTTGTCACTGCTTAACAAGAAAAAACATCTAGAAAACTAATATGTTTTAGAAATCGTTTCTTAAATGTTTTCTGTTCCTATTATTTTAATCGTATTTTTTGTGTTTTTTTAGACATTGTTATAGAACGTTTACCTATTTGTTTCCTAAATTTTAAACCAATTGCTTTGTTCTTCTTGTTGTACTCTTTTTTTTTATGTACATTAATTGTACTTGAACCCAGGAACCTAAAGCTTTTTGGGTTTTCCGTCTAAATCTCTATACATTCAACGTAACATAGCTTAACTTCACAGATTTTATTCGCTTTAACAATAAATAAAAAATAATTTTAACAAAATGATTTATTTGACAAATTTTTATTATTAAATCTAAAATAATACTTAGCAAATAATTTAGTTTTAAAATTTAGTTGTGCCAGGCTTGTATAAAATCATTTTAATTTGACGCCTGTTATCAAAATTATTGTTTATTCCAATCGTTTTTGTGAGTCGTGTTACCTTATGCATGCCTTATGCTGTTGTCACATTAGTTCATAATATTAAGAAAATTATTTAAAAAAACTAGAAATTGAAGCTAGAGCTAAATTACAGAAGAAGAAAAAATTAATAAACGAATGCTATTTGAAAGATTTGTTCAATAAAATTTTTTGAGTTTGCTGTAGAAGATTTAGTTTTTTTTGACAATTCTTTTTGAAGTTTATTTTTTAATTTGTTGTAAAACAGTGAGGACAGTTGTAACTTCAGTAGTAAACTGTCACGGGAAATAATCGAAATAACATGAAAGAATTGTCCATTAAAATTGCATGCTACATAAAATTTTCTAAATTTTAATAGTGAACAAACAGTTGCATGTGGAAGTAAGATATAAAAGATTGTCGAGTATAGAACTATAAGTGCACCAAACCATTTAACTACCTACCCATTTTCCGTCACGCAAAGTCTTGAATAAAAAATAAGTCATTTGTCGTAATTAGTATTTCTTTGAATTGATAACTAAGAAAAAGATGTTTATTTCAAGAACTTTTGAAGTTTGTACAAGAGAGACATTTAAACTGTCATTTTTCGTAAATAGATTCTTTATTAAAGCATTAAATTTTCTGCTCTTATTACATTAGCGTGACATGCAACTTGATTTAAATCACGGTAAACAAGTTGTCTTTTCTTCCCATACCTTCCGAAATCAAAATATATATCTGTACACAGGTTTCTCTATTTCTCTCAAGCCATTTCAATTTGGTTGTGCGTAATTTGCGTGTATATGTGTAGTTAATTAGGCTTTCAACAGTTTCAGTGTTTTAATAAATGATTCGTTTCAGCTATTTGTAGAGGCACGTGTATAACCTGAGGAATAATGAAACTGAAGCTCTCTCTACCGGAATAATTCAAGCATTTAGAGTTTGAAAAGAAGAGAGTCGAATGCTAAAGAACTCAGCTCGACTTCTGACAATTCCGACATTATCAGGTCGGCTTTGTTCTTTTTTTCAGTGTGTAAATCGCACACTTTGATGAAACGAACACGTTTTAACGTTGACCTTAATGTTTACCATCAATAACCCAAAAATGCGAAGATAGGAGCTTCTTTAATTAAACTTTGTGACATTAATTGTAACGAAAATGGCATAATTTTACGAAAACATCTCGGGTTTTTTTTGTGGAGACGGCGAGTCTGGATATATACACTTGTGTTTCCTTTCGCTTTCGTTTTTGTGTCGATATGTAATGCTGGAAATTTTTCTTCGGATATAAAATTCCGTGACCATTTCTTATTTTGGCGACGAAAACAACTGTTACAATAACACAAAATTGATTGTTGCATTGACAAGGGAAAGATTGCCGACCCACCCGAAAATTCCTGTTATCGAACAAACCAATTATGTTTTTGTTAACTTTTCATTTAAGTTTTCCCATCAGCTTCAACACACTAAAGTAATCCTGTGATCTTACACAGTTAAAACCGTTTTAATTTCACCATTTTTTAACAAATGCTTTTTCCAAAAATTTTATTTCACAAAAATTAGAAATTTTAAATGGCTATAACTTTTTCAAAAAAACAAAAAATATAGTCTTGTATTTGCTGTACAATAAAGAAAAAAAATCGTCACTCTTCTATCTAGTGATATGTAACTGACTAATGGGCTGATTTCAAGTTGGGTTACTACCGGTATTATCGCAAATTTTAATACTTTTCCTTGGCAACAACCAATCACAACAACAAATTTTATTAGTTTTCTATGGAAACGAAGATACTACCAGTATTATCTCAACTTGAAATCAGCCCATAAGGCTTTAAATCTGAGTAACCACAAGCTTTTTGCAAAAAATAATTGAATTTGTCTTTACTTTTTTCTTTTTTTTGCATTCTTTTCTTTTTTACTTTTTTTCTTTTTTTATATTAAAAATACAAAACAAAAAAACAAAAGGACTAGCATTATTTGTAGGGCGATAAGTAGGTACAATTAAATATTTCTAAAAATTATTTCAATAAGATAGTAAATGCAAGAATGACAGTAATTTAATTGCACTTTTTATTAAGAAACATTTATAAATACTTTGTATATAGTATTCTATGTTAAATCTGCTTATCAAATACTTTACCAATAGCGATTTTTTTTAAATTTTATTTTTTTAGTACTTTAAAAAAAGTTTTTATACAAACACCTCATTCTTAAACCGCTTATGAAATATAAATTAAGAAAAACATTTTTTGTTTTCTCGTATTGTAAATAGGCTATCACAGTTGTTCATTCACTAATAGTAAGCTGAACTTTCGGAAACTGTGCGGTAAAACTGAAAAAAACAAAGGGTCTTACATTGTACGGTTAGAACTACCACAGGAGATCCTTGAGGAAAAAAACTACCTCTGCAGTAATGGTAAAAGTTTGTGTATCAGGGTGTACGTATCTTAAATATTTCCACAAACACGGCTATATTTATTAGAAAAATAGAAAATTAAAAAAATCGCTGAAACGTCACTGGTCAAGCGGTCAAAGCACACTAAGTATGTTTAAGTTATTTATTTTTACAAAAGTATTAATTATTTACACAAAAAAACAGAATTTAAAGCTTTCAGCTAAAAATTTTTATACAAATCTTATGCGTTAGTTAATTTTCCAGACTCCAACTAATCAAGACCCTAAACGCGTTCAGCTCGGGCCTGAAACAAAGTTGTCGTCTGTAAATAGTTATTTATATTATAGTGTGGTAAAGTCATATTTTACAGCGCGACAGCTTCGTTTGGGAAACGAGCTCGTAGGGCGAGTTTCTCATTAGCTAGAGCGCTGTAAAATGACTTAATACACGAAATTTGTATAACATTTTTTGTCCGACAGTTTTTTTAAAATTTTAATAAATTTAATAAACATACATAACCTCAAATCTTTTATATTTTTTTAATAATTATCAAAATACTAGAAGAAAAATGGGTAAATTATCAATACATTTAGATTCAGTCTCCAGAAAAATTACCACTTTTGTAAAATTGCAAAATCAGGATCAGGTCCTCGTCACGTCATTTTGAATTGAGAAGTAATAAGATATCATTTTGATTCTTCTGGGTGGATTTGGAAGCAATAGAATGAAACAGTTTTAAGTTTTTCTTGAATGTGTTAGATTTATAAACTGGTCATTACTATAATTTAAAACAGTCCTACAAAATAAACAGCAACTTTTTAGGTTAGGTAGGTACCTAAAAACTATAAGCACAAACCAAGTCCCAGCCATTGTAAATTGTTTTTCTTTATACAGCAGTGTTTCTTATAACTGTAACTATTACTTTTATAGTTAATAAACTGAATAAACTAAAAAATACTTCACGTGTAACTGTATTTTTTATACTAAAGTAAAGTTTTGTGTAATTAACTTTATCATCATATACTTAACCTATTTTTTAAGCATCTTCTAAAGCTTAAAATTTACTGCAGTGTTTGTCGCACTAGTGTGTAAAGTGACTCTTTGAGTTAACGTTTACAATACGTCAAAGTCAACTTTACAATTCAGGAAGACAAAAATTAAATTTACCGCATACGAATGTAAATAGCTATTCTTTGTTTTTTCAAATGCTTATAGCTTTGCGGAAAATTAAGCTATCTCGATAATTTTTTCAAAAATTGCGTAATAAAAGTTTTTACAGATACATTCAATGTTTCAAAAATAAAATTTTAATTCTAATGTTTTTCTATTTTTATATTTTGCAAAAAATTTAAAATAAAGATTAAAAAAATTAAATAGGTTAATTTCTCGGGAAGTTGCAGATATTCAATAATTAAAAGACGTTTTTTTTCTTAATTTTAAAAATTAACTTTATATACTGGGTGTCTAAAACATGCAAGACCAAGTTGTTGATAAGATATCAATTAGTATTCAAAGAACCGAGAAAAATCTTTGTTTTGACAGTTTGACATTTGAAATAATGAAGATCTTAATTACATATTTAATGCTGAAGCTTAAAGTATTATATTATCAAATAATTTTTTTAACAAAATTTACAATAAAATTATTTATAAAAATACAATTGTTGCAAAGGAACTTATAACCGTTTTATTTGAGTCTTAAACAAAGTACAAAAACTTAATTGTCAAAATTTTTTCAGTAAAGATTAAAATAGGTAATAAAAAGTATACGGTTAGGATTTTCTATCTTAAAAACTAAAAAGGGAAGATTTTTTGTAAATTTTTTTATAAAATACATTGGTGTTGCTAATAATAAATTTAATTATTAATATTAATGATAGAAGATTTCTGGTCGAACAAAATGATTTAATAACTTTCTGTTGGTAATTTTACTGTAAATAGTTTTCAAATCTACAACAAATTTGTGCAATTTTATATTTATTTATATATTTTCTAATTTATTTTATGTTGTAAGAATTTGTTTAGTATACGTAATATTTTGTTAAAACCGGATAAAATTGTCGCAGATTTTACAAATATTTACATTCAAATCACTGGTACAAAATTGTTAAATTAGCTATTAGAATTGTTTAAAACAACACAACTTTTTGTTAAATTAGCAAAAATTTTTATTAGTTTTATTACCTATTTAGATAATCTCTTTTAATTTGTTAATTTAACAAGTTACATTAGCTACATTTAAAATAAAAATGAATTTTACTATAAATAAGCTTAAACCTGCCGGGGCTTCAATTTTTAGTCAAATTAACAAAATCGTTTTTACTTTATAAATTTAGTTAATTTTTCTTTAAGTTTTTCTATTAGCTCTATAATAAAATAATCCGGTGACATTAAGGTGCTTTCAATCCAATTACGTCCACACTTCTCGTGTTATTTCAGTTTTTTTTATTACATCGTGTTTTGTTATTTATGCCTGAGAGAAAAATTTCTGACATACAAAAGGACAAGATATTGATGCCCTTACCAACAATTTTTTGTCTCTTGCTTTGAGTAAATTTGTTTTTCGGTTACCGCTGAAGTCTCAGAAAGCAAATCGATTGGCAAGTCCCCAGTAACCGGAAACCGTCAAGCCGGAATCTTGAGGTTTATAAAACACTGCACATTTTGATATTCTTCTAAATTTATTGTGAATCTTAATAATATAAATCTTTTTCCATTTTCACAAATTACGCTTGATTCCCGCAAGAATCTCTTCTCAAAGACTTTATTAGCAAGTTGAAATTAATCAATGATCGAAGGCGGAGAAGTGTAATGCGCAAAATTGGACGTCGGTTCTTTTAAAGGTAAGCTTCCTGCTTGAGTGAATATCCCCAAGTTCCTTGCTGCCAGAATTCTACATTATTGAAGAAAAAACGTTAGTACAAAGTGTGTAATTTTGTTTTTCTTACTAAAAAGGGAGCAATAATAAAAACGAGAAAAATCGGTAAACTCTCGACGAAATTTAATCAGAAAAAAGCCTCCAATTAGTAACTGCAGCCAGCACGTGATGTCGGATGGTTTGACCTAAATATATTGGACTCGGTTCCGGAAATCTCGGAAAAATCCGATCAAGTTTTTATCTGTAATAAATCAACTCTTTCTCGGATTTCACACGCACTTTTTATTTTAGTTTGATTGATACGAACTGCTTGATGTATTTATTAATACCGCGAAAGCAATTGAATTTATAGTCAAGTGATCTATAAATTTTAGTGTAACAACTCACAACACATGTTAATTTTTTGGTTAGATTTATGTACAAAGTTATGTAGTAAAAGACGTAGAAAAGCAGGCATTGTACCTACAATTTTTTATTTTAAAGTTGTAGAAAGTAAGTGTTTAAATTATAATATTTTGGAAGTGACCACTACACAACGTAAAATATTTTACGAAAAAAGTTACGGTATAAGTTTTTAGAACAAAAAAATTTGGTATTAATTTTTCTAACTCTTAAATTTTTATTTATTGGTGAAAACAACCGATTCTCACTAATCCTACCGACTGCGCCATGTCATGATGAATCTTACCATCTAAAATATACGTCTGTGCTGTACCTACTACCTTATAACTATATAATATCTAATTCTAATAGATATACGATAAAAAATTAACACAAGGCATTATCACAGTGTTAAAATATTATATTATTAAAATATAAATAAAAATTAGTGGTGGTAAACCACAGCGACAACCATAGAACAGAATTATGATAGAAATAATAACTTCTGTACAGATTTCGACAGATAATTTTAAGCAAAAGCTTTTTTATGACCAATGTAAACTCAAATTAAAAGTCCATTTACAGTACTTAGACTTAACAAAATGACGAAAACTTCATGTCTACATTGTAATTTTAAGATCAAAATATTTATATGTAATTTTTTATGTAAAACAAGAAATACCGCCTGTTCATACAAAATTCTAAAGTGCTTTTATTAATTATTAAATTTTTACTAAGAATAGATGACAAATTTTTGTAGGAAAGAAATTTTTTACTGGATGGATTTAATGACTCCTTCGGAAGGCAGCAAATGTAATTCTGCAGGCGACAGAAATTGAAAGCTTGTAGAAACTTGTCGGAACTTAAAACCAACCACAAAAATCAACAAAAGACTCAAACCGTTTCCTTCCGCTCCAATTTTTTAATTAACAGCACTCTTAGTCAATGCAGCGCTGAAGTTGTGAGATATAAACCTGAACCAGATTTGAAAGTAGGCTACAAATTCAGTAACAGAAGTAGTAGATTTCAATTCTAACAAAACGTTGAATTTGGATTTCTAACCTCGGTAAATATTAAAATAAAAATTTTAATTTAATATTAAAATATTAAATTTGGGTTTCTAACGCCGACAAAATGTTGCGTTCGGATTTATAATCTCGGAAAAATGTATTTTAGTTTTAACCTTGGCAAAAAAAACTTGGTTTCACGTTTTTGGAGCTGTAAAATGAGTCGTCAAACAAAAAGTCATTTAAAAAATATGCTTGAGTAATATGTACAAAATTTTCAGTACAAACAGAAACTCTACAATGACCAATATCCAATTTTTTTAATTTTGACACTAAAGCAACAATAAAAAGATAAGCACATTTTTTGAAGGATTATGTAACTTATTAAATTTTTAAAGCTTGTTCCGTTACAATACAAAGTATCAAATCTTTGAAAAGAATTTTCTTTAAGTGTCATTAATATCACTTTAAAGTTTTATACCGTAAGTACATTTTTAAGATATTACTTAGAAATTTTTGTAATACTAGTGAAAAGATACGGTCATAAATTTATATTACCTTTCTTATTGATCTTGCTGAGAGAAATAAATCTACACATTTATACAGTTTCCAACTTTATCAAGATAGAAAGAAGTTATAATCAGTTAAGTGTATTTCATGACAGAAGTAACTATAAATTAAACTGAGTTAAGTCTAGGCATTAATAGAGTTCGCTCATTTGATAAACACCATTAGTTTTAATTGAGAATTAAGCTGTTTTTTTTGTTCTAGCTATATCTTGTATTCTCTACAACTTTACAACTATTAAACTTTATCTATAGTGTCTTGGAAGTACTTCGAGCAAATTAATTTATATTGAAAAGAATTAAAATTGTTTTTTTTGCCAATAAACAGTAAACATCATATTTCAGTAAAAATTGAAGCGCACTAAAATGTCACAATTTTTGACTAATTAACTTGGCAGTATTTTTATTGATTAGGAAGTAAAGCAGACACTTTAGAGACTATTAGCTTCAAAAAAAATGTCAGAAAAATTTGACATTTATTATTAAACAGCAAATTAAAAAAAAAGATGAAATGAAGCTGATTTGCTTTGCCTGGCTTTAAAACCACGGCTACGTCTTGGTTTTGAACTGCCAGTCCGGCATAAAATCATATATTTTATTGCTCATTTAAACAGGTTACTATTAAACAGCATATAACTTATAACATTTTGTCGGTTCGTTGGGTGCCTCTGTATCTTCAATCAAGTAAATTAGAAAATTGTAATTTCGAAAACTTCGCTGATGTTTCAATTTAGCTTAGGTAATTTGTTGGAAGTTCGCAAGTAGAATTTTCCTTTACCGCTTTATCCATCATCGGTCCCCGATCACATGCGCACACTTCCTCATCTAATTTATTTAAAACGTAGCGTGTGAGTCCATTAGAGCCGGTTGAAATTGGGCAACATTTGTACAAATCATCATCCGTTTTTGCCCTTGTGTTTTATATTAATTACTGGTATTGTTTTTGCACGTTTCCAACTTGATCATGGCGCAATATGATATTTGCTCGAAATTTATGTAGTGTACGGGCCATTTGCGGTAATTTTCGGGCCACAACAAAAAACGGAAAAATGCTGTCGAGTTAATCGATACCTATTGCGTCTCTTTTTATAAGACTTCTTTTGTCGACGACTGTGCTGAGACAAAACAGACGGATTCTATCGAAAAATCAAATCAATTCATTATCTCGACGTTTTTGTGCTCTATTCTTCACGAGTTTTGCGCTCAACAGAACAGCCCACATCTCAAACGAAATTAATTTAATAGAAATCCCTTCATAATATATTACCAAAAAACCTCGATCGGCGATACTTTTACAGAGAAATTTCACGAAAGAGGCAGTTTGCACAATTTGAAAGGTTGCGAAATTCAATAATTGGACTTTGTTTAACACAGTTCATTAAGTTTTATTAAAGAGGCAAACACTTCAGGTAGAGTGGAAAAATTTTAAAATTGTTTTGATTTTAAATGGAAAAAAGATTTTTGACATAAATTTTACATAAATTAAATTAATTAGATGTTAAACAATTCTGAATTATTTTATCTACGTCATGGATTTGGATAACATTAAATTATCTTACCCATTTGAGTTAGATAATAACATTTATTATCTAACTGAGTGATGTAATAAACTTTTTACATAACTGAGTAACAAAATTATTAAATTTTAGATTTTTGTATCAACGAAAATAACACTACGCACCTAATAATAAAAAATAAATAATTCAACACGGTTTAATGCAAAATTTTATGTCAAATTGCCCATCGCTAAATTAAGCAAACTTTAGATTTTTTGCAATGTTGTATATCTACATTAATCAAAATCAAAAAAATCTCTATCAAATACGTAATGTAAAAATAAATATGGATGTCAATTTCAAAAAACAAATTAAGTATTCTTTGCCGTAATTTACCATGCCAAAAAATTAAACGTAAAACCATATTATAGTAGACATATGGGCTGGTTTTAAGTTAAGACACTACCGATAATAACGCAAATATTAATATTTTTCCGAAGCAACAACTAATTACAATCTGAATTTTTTAATTTTTTTTTATGAAAACGGTGACACTATCGGTATTATCTCAACTTGAAATTAGACGATTCAAATCATTAAATTTGTTTTTTAGTTTTTTAAAATATATATAAGCAGTGTAAGCCTTGTAGGCTTATAGCTTAGTAAGTGATTTTTCTCCATTTTTTCTTATTTAGAGCTTTGTTTTTCTACTGCTTTATTTGTGCTTTTGGAGTTCGTTCTCTAATTCTTTTTTTCATTCTATCTTTGGTGTGCCTCTTTATCTTAGTTCTGTTTCTAATGAATCTTAGTTCTGTTTCTAATTTTCTCTTTGATGATCTGTTTGTAATTTTATTTTTGTTACGTGTTCTATCTATCCAATTCTTTGTGCTTTAACTATTCTTATTATATTGTCACGGGCTCTGCCTCGTGAGGTGGGGTTGAGATTAAAAACAGGGTTTTAATACAAAAGGAAATTTAATAATGTTTGCAAAGTATGATACATGATACGGATATCCAGTTATGCATAATACAATAAGGCTACTTACATTGACATCTTTGACACACTTGAAGGGTCTGGGCACACCTCACACTCCACCTAACTCAACTCTCTTCGTTAAACTCTACCAACCGACTCCCCGATTAACGCCACCCGCTAGTTTGCCAACCCCCCAAATGCTGAGCCAGCTATTGCCTCAATCGACGGTGATTTTGTCGATATCAGCAATAGCCCATCCGCATCGGCAGGCCTTCGACCTAGCAGGCTAACAAACTTCCGCTTCGTGACAGTATCTAAGTTTCTTTAAAAAAGTTTTTTATTTTTAACATTTTTATTTGCTAAAACAACAAAATTTAATTTTTAATATACATTTTTAAATCTTTTACGTTTTTAATTCATTACTCATAAAACTTGTCTCAACGCAAAGTAAAAAATATTTAACTTTTACAAATTTTGTTTAAAAAAAACAGTGACAAAGCTAGAATATTAGTTTGCTGTTTGGGAGAACACCCTCAACAATAAATTTTAACAAGTTGCCGCACACTTTTAGCTCAGAAACACATTTTTTTTAATTCTATGTTTGGAAGTCAAAATTATCACATTTGGCTACAATTTTTGGAAAAAAACTGTCGACGGCTATAACCGTCATTTGCTCATCATGTTATTTTTTCTCTTCACGGAGCGAATGCTCTTTTTATTTCAGCCGTTGTTTGCTTACATATCGCCAAATATCGGACGGCTATAGCCGTCATTTGTATCAGTCTGTTAAATACATTTTTTTAAAAGTGCTAAATTTAGTTTTCGCAGCGTTGTCATATTAAACAAAGATAAATAAAGTAAAATGCTTATCTATTTAGTTTTTTTAAACCAAATATTTATTTTGTTTATCATAAGTTTGGGTCTCTAGGTATTTATTCTTTTAACAAATGTTAAACAAACCTTAAGTAAATTTTTTTTTAATTTGTTTTATACTTTTTAACATTTATTTACATATTATTGTGTCACAATTTTTAATTTTTTGTGCTTAAATGTTTAAGAAATTACTATTTTAGATAAAAATTGTTATTATTTTAAGTTAGAAGAGTTTAAAGGTTTTTTAAACAAGAAATAATGAAAATGAGTGAGTATTAAAAGACAAATACGTTGTCAAAAATAATTCTAAAAACTGTTTAGTACGCTAATACTTACTTCAAGTAGAAAATACGTTTGAAACTCTAAATATTTTAATTTTGGAACATCCTGTATTTTGGCCATACTTTAAAACATAGACTCTGCTAATTTTTGAACTCATTTTAAATGACCTTGTAGTCCTTGTAAAAATAAAGTATGTTGGATTACCTAGCTTAATCTTGAAAACGATTTACTCTTATAATGGGCAGAAATTGTTGAAACAAGAAAAAAAAATTGACATTAGTTGTTTAACAATTATCAAATTGTTATCTAAGCTAATTGGTTACACAATAACAAATATTGATTCAGGTTTTTATTTTGATATTAAATTTTCACTTAATTCAATTAAGACATAAATTTTGGAGCAAAACCTCATGTTTCTAGTCGATTCAGAACTTTAATAAAATTAATGTCACACGTAAATTTTGTTGTTGGTGTAGTTTTAATTGCACTTATGCGTCAAATTAAATACCAATAATCACAATTGTTAAATAAATAGTTACCATAAGCATTCAAAAATAGTTTTTTTTAAATTTTACTTTGTTTTTACATTTTCAATATTTTTTACAATTTTACAAAATTTACAAATAGATTATTTAGTAAAATTTGGTTAGTACAACGTGTGTGAGGTCAGCAAATGTGATGTAGCACAAATAAAATGTTGTAAAAATGGTGTATGCGCCGGGAAAATAAACAGCATTTGCGATTAGTTGCTAAAGGTTGTAAATAATTTTATTAAAACAAATAAAATATGGGTTTTATTTTAATTTTTAATAAAAAATAAATAAATATCTTTTTGTACTTAAACAAATATTTAACACAAATATTTTATGCGGCAGGATAATTTCATTTAATTTTCTAAAATTGCTAGATAGTTGCATTAATGCAAATGATATTTGTGTGTGTAAGTAGAAAATAATATTAGAATTATCTGTGTTCCGGGTATTGGGCAATCGGCTTCTGTGTCTAAAACTATCTCCTATCCTAAGTCTCTGAGATTTACGTTGGCTCAGCCCAGCTGGTAGGTGTAAGCCACTTTAGCAATAACGTCAAATTCGAATTAGATTCGGTAAAATATGTTCCGAGGACGTGCAGGAAAAATCGTGAAAATCTGCCTCATCTTTCAGCACGGACCGCATATGCGATACCGATGGCTTTCTAATGACGTCTCTTTCACTAGGAGTATTTGTATTCGACACCGATCGGAACCCAAACTTACATTGAATTTTTAAAATATGACACTTTTTCAAATGACGACTAGCTACAGAACATAAATCGCCTTCGAGCTTAAGCTGGCTTTCACGTAGGGATCGTGATAACATGCCTCGATTTTTTTTCCCGTACTACATAATTTGATTCGCATCGAGGCGTGGATGATGTATTTGACAAGCTATTCAAAGGGTTGCTTCGTGTAAATTGCCCTAGTTGTTTAGAAATTGTCGGAAATTTGATGGATATTCAATTTTACATACAAAACGGTTTTTAAATTTCATTTAGGTGAGTTTCTGAACAATGCGTTTTGTTCAATCTCAAACAGCTACTTCAAATGTCGACGCACACATAATCGAACTCCAATTAAATATTTTGTATTTGATCAGTTTTAACATCGGATGATTTAACGAGAACACATTCCTGTCAGAAACATGATTGATCATACTCAAATACCTACGTAAAAAATTTCATAGCGCGATTAAAATTCTAATAAATTCATTTCACAAGCTTTGTTTTACAATTTTAATTTAATTTTTCTAAAAAATATGTGATATATTAACACACTATTTCTAATTAAACACAAGCATCTCTTACATTATTACCTCATAAACTTCCACTGACATAAATCATTTTCAAATTCTCATCTTAATTAAGACTAAAACCACAAGAGCATGAACAAAAAACTTTTTACCTAAATATTTCAAAGTTCTGGTAGTTAGTTTAGTAAGTAAGTACTTTGAGCAAAACACGTCATGGCACTAAACATTTTCATTTTACTTGTAATTAAAGTTTAAAATTCTAAATGGCTAAAATCTACTTTTAGTTTTAGTCGTTTTTAGGTTTAATTTTTATGTACACTTTCACTGCTAGACATGCAATGATATTAAATACTTGGCACAATACAACTTCTTTGTGAATTTTAAAGCCAAAAAGAATTTAATATTAATAAAAATTACTAATTTATACATTCTCCGTAACAACAAAGTGACCGAAATGATTAATACAAAGAAACAAATTATGTGTTTTTCAAAAAAGTATGTCTATTTGTAAATAATTATAACTTTATCAAAAGTTGACTAAATAAAATAGCTTTTTAAGTTTTTCTTTTTTAATTAAACTCAGTAAAAAATACAACAAATTTTTAGACTTATCTTTAATAATATTTTTAGTGTATTTTTTTATATAAAGAAACTTATTTGGTTCTTACTTAAAGCAATTAATAAAAAATATTTTTACAAAAACATATCAACAGAAAGTATACTATCACATTAAGAATAATTTGTAGTTATATATTCTCCTATGTTATATATATTCTCCAGTAGTACAGTACAGAGATTGGCCGTGTTCATGTCGAGCTCTGAATTGAAGTGTTTATATTGTAGTAATAAGGCCCTAAGAGGGCCCAAATGTGTAAAATGTAGTCGCATATTCCATCCTGGATGTGTAGATCGCCTTAAGTTATCTTTTGTTACCGACGATGATGTAATTTGTTGTGACAAAAATATTAATTCTGTGAGTCCCTCGTCTGATACTCTACAGAATGAAGCTGCAGCAGTCAAGGATGATATCCAGGATAATTCATTCATTCGAGGCCGAGAGTTTTACAACATAATCAAAGACGTCATGGAAGAAAAAACAGCTGTTCTTATGATGAAAATTTGTGATCTTGAGCAGGAAGTTAAAGATCTAAAGGCAAGTAATATTGATCTTGTTAAACTATTGTGCAATATGAATAAGAATGATAATATATCAAACGCATTGAAGGTACCGCATGTGCCTTCTTTTTCATCGATAACCGGTCCGAGTCCTCCGAAAAAGATATCAGCTGTGCACGACAAAAAAGCAGATAATTCACGATCAGATGATTTTACTTCAAATGAATGTAATTTTTCAATGCAACGTGTTACCGCTGCCAAAATTAATCGTCCGGAATCGTTACCTACGAAACAACCTGCAAACGCCTGGAAGGTACCGCGTGCGTCTTCTTTTTCACCGATAACCGATCCGATTTCTCCGAAAATGAAATCAGCTGAGCACGACAAAAAAGCAGGGAATTCACGATCAGTTGATTTTGTCTCAAAGGAAAGTAATTTTTCAATGCAACATATTTCTGAAAGCAACAGTGGTGATTTAAATGATAACAACAGCGGTTATATTGAAGTAAAATCAAGAAAAAAAAAGCAACACATCGTACGCGGTAAAATAAAGCCAAATGAAAATTCGTCGTTAAAAGCAGCACCTCGTAAAGCGTACATTTATGTAGGAAATGCTTCCCTAAGTACTACATGTCAAGATTTGGAGGAATATTTGCAATCTCAGTTTTCAGGAAAACAGTTTAAGATTGAGAAATTGCCTAAAAGGGACACAGCGAAAAGTGTGGCGTTTAAATTAGAAACCGATAGTAACCTCATGAATTCTTTATTGAATGAAGATTCGTGGCCTGAGGGACTAATCATTAAAAAATTTTATTTTTTACGACAAAATCAAAACCCTGCCGTGGTAAATGGAACTGAATAGTGCTCTTTTGCTAGTAAATAAGTATTGTCATGTCTTAAATTTTACAGGTGTTTCTATTACCAAATTTAAAATGGAATCCAGAACTATTCTTAATTGTTAAATGTTAAAATGTAATCACTTCTTACTGTACTTTATTATTTTTACTATTGTTACCTTATGTCTTATTCTTTTGTATCCATGTATATTGCTTATTGCTTATTGGCGTAAATAAATTATTATTATGTTTTCCACTCACAACTGTTGTAAATAAACTTGCTATTTACATGTTAAACCAAAACACCCTCTATTTATAAAGTTTTTTACTTATAAAATTAAAACTATTACAATTTTAAGGCTGTAAAGGCAAAAATTTCTTGTGATTAAAACGCAAACAAAATTAAATTTAATTGACCTGATTGGCTCTTAAATATTCTCCAAACGTAAAAAAGTCTCTTTTCTTCCAATTTTGGCACTTTTCTTAGAGTGCATAAGCGATATTATGTTGTGTTTTAATGTTAAATGTAAAAATTGTAGATAACAAAATTTTTAATAATCTACTTGTAACAAATTATATCTAAGATCAAAACTGACTAAGTTCAAATAATTAATACTTTAAAATTTCGTAAATTTTGTGGTTTTTGCGTATTTTACTATTTACTTAAAATTTATATACCGTATCAGTATTTTCTCTAGTAAATGTTATAGCTAATAAAATTTGAGACAATTTTTATTTCTCTGGAAGTTTCTTCGACAGAAATTGGTTAAATTATAATCCTGCAAAATCAAATTTTTGGAGAAAATCTAAGCTAGGATTATGCATAGCTTCTTTGAAATAAATAAAATAAGGCAACTGATGTAAAATTAGAATCTATAGAATCAATTTTAGGAATTGCATTGTCTGCCAAAATAAAAAAGTATTTATGCAGAAAGGCAGGTGTACGCTGTTTGATTGTATGCAAAATTTGTCAAGGAAAGGATTACGAAAACGCGCAAATTATCGTTGCAAAAAACGTAATGTCTATCACTGAGGATCTAAACCATGCTTTTGATAGAGATAAAATTAATATTGTTATTTAATTTTTTTTATTATAATGTTAAATGTTTTTTAAATGTTTTTTGTTAAAAAAAAACAATTGAATGTTTTACTAAACTTAAATAGAGTCATTATCAAGCATGGTAAAGATTTCGTAAAATAAACATAATAGTATACATATAATTTGGTTATCCTAGGGAATAAGTAGTTAAGTCAAAGTTACTTCAAAATGATATTAATAAAAAAGCAAAGACGTTTAAATTTTACTCGTAAAATAAAGTGGAAAACCTTTTTATAATTAATATTACTGTATACTTAATTTTTTTAACAAAATTGATTGCAAAATCTAGATTTTAAATTAAAATTTGATTTAGCCACTTTGACGGGGTGATGAATACAATAGTAAGTAACTAATATTTTAGTTTTAGAACCTTACATGAGGCTGGTGAAACATGGGTTCTACTTAATTTTAAAACACTGTGTTTTTTACCAGTCCCAATCTTTAACTTTTGAAACCATACCTTATTTTTTCTAAAATTAAAAGGTAAGAGAACCACATATTTTTGATTCAAGAGCTGTAGGGCTCGCCAATTAAAAAGTTGTAAAAGTAAAATAATCGTAAAAACTGTGTAAACAGTGTTCAAAAGCATAGTTGCACATCTGTAATCAATTAGTAACGAAATGTTGACATAGTTGTCCAGTTGGACAATGATTATATACTTTACGTTTTGTTACATTAAAAACAAAGCTGGTCAATTGTCTTAAAGCCACGGTTACTTAATTTATTGACTGTTTACATAGTTTTTACGACTATTTTAATTTTGCGAATTAATTGACGAGCCCCATATCTCTTGAATCAAAAAAAAAATTAGGTAAACTGTATAAAAATTTATTAACTGTTTTTGCTTGACTGAAACAACTTTGTACAATTACTATTTGCTGAAAGAATATAGCTAGCTGTTCAAGGCTTTTGCTAATTATTTGCTAACATTCATCCGTTATAAAGAACATTTGGTCATTTTAAAATTTAATTTTTTTTATTTAAAAAAAGATGTAAGTTATTTTACAACAATTTTATACTTTACATGAATATATGTATGTATTAAAATAATTGTTGTAGAACTAGCTAAATAATTTTATAATTCAAAAAATCAAAATTTTTTAAAATTTATAATAAATGAAAAGCAATATATTTACAACAATATGTAAAGAACATTTTTATGTTTGGTAAATTTTGTTTGTTTTGTTTTTCTGATAATTACACAGGTATCTACTTGTTTTAAGGATTTGTGGTACTTGTAATTTAGCTAAAAACTAACCGAAATATGTTATCAAAATTATGGAGAAAATTGCTTTTGTAAAATTCATAGAATAATAAAAAAAATAAAAAAAATGGTTTACAATTTTGTTTTTGTTTAGAGAAAAGCTTTAGAATTGACACCGAGATTTATTATTTATTTATCAAAAACATTCTGTTTTTAGTATTGTAAATTAGACACATTTTCTTAGAACATACCATTGTAACTTTTTTTACAAACTTATAACTTTTGATTAAAAACAGCTTTAAATTTGGTTGTTTTTTAAAACTGATAATTTTTTAAAATTATTTTTCTAACATTTTCTAAACATTACAAGATCAATCCTCTTCATTGCTTTAAAAAATATTTTGATTAGTTTTTAATAAGTTACTAGAAAAATCGATTTTTTTTTTTTAAATTTGGACACTAAAATATTGGTTTCTTGGCATTTTTAAAAAATGCTTTTTTAAGATGAGCTCTTAATTTTAATAGAAAAAACTCCCTTATCGCAGTTTTCCATTTTTTTTTAGTTTCATATGGTAAACTAATTCATATCTCGTCACTACTTTTGTGGAAAATTTAACTCTCTAAAAAAAGTATCTTACAATTTTTTTATAACTCTTACCATTTAGAAGATATCAGAGGTCAAAATTTGAAGAATTTGGCAAAAATTTCTTTTTCACTTCTAAATTTTATAACTCGTAGATAAATAAATATTATAAATTGCGCAACATATGGTTTTGTAGGAAAGTAAACGCTCTTCAAAAAAAGTCGTTTGTGGTAAATCGATTACTTCAATCATTTAAAAAAAAATGCGGATTTAGTATCAAATTTTGGTTTTTAAAATGCGAATATCTTCTAAATGGTTAGAATAATCAATTAACCACAAAAGACCTTTTTTATAGAACGTTTAATTTTCTATAAGGCTGTATGTTGCGCATTTTCTAATATTTATTTATCTTTGAGATATAAAATTTAGAAGTAGAAAAGGAATTTTTGTTAAATTCTTCAAAGTTTGACCTCCGATATCTTCTAAATGGTAAGAGATATAAAAAAATTGTTGAATAACTTTTTTGTAGAACGTTTAATTTCCTACAAAAAACGTAAATACAAATTTTCTGTACAATTAAGCAATAACGAGATATAGATTTTACCATATAGAACTGAAACAAAAATACAAAAATTGCGATGAGGAAGTCTTTCCTATTAAAATTAAGAGTTCATCTTAAAAAAGTATTTTTTAAAGGTGATTAGAAATCAATTTTTCAGTGTAGGAAGTTAAAAAAAAATAATCGATTTTTTTGACCCACCCCAAATAAGTACGGCAGTTCCTTAATAAAATTGCTTTTTTTTTGTTTTAAAATTTAGTAATAATTAAAACGCCCTAATGTGTCAAATTTATAAACTAGTCAATATAATCAGTATTTTTATTGACTTGAGAGTAAAACCTGAAGTTTAAAGCCAGTCAAGGTTTTTCAGTTGCCACAATAATTTGACGCTAATGTCAAACAGCAAGCTTAAAAAAAAGATAACTGACAACTAATATCAGCGAGGCTAAGGTAAAGTATATTAAGGTAAATTATCTTTAGATTCAACGGATCTCTGTCAACAATTAATAAAGTTTAGATATAATTAATACTTTAAAGCTTGCTATGTGAAAAAAAATACATATGTATAAATAGAATAGATTTATATTGTCGTATTTTGACATTGTAACGTTATAATCGCATGACCTATACGTTTCTATTATTTTTTGTTTTTATATAGTTGTAGCTGAGCTTAATTATGTACAACAATGCTGGTGTCAAATTTTATATTACTTCATATGTTTTTTACTATTACGGCGATATTTTTGGTCGTTTTGTAAATTATTTTAGTTTTATTCGTTTTCAGGTTTAATTTTTATGTGCACTTTCACTGCTAATCACGCAACAATATTAAATAATTTAACACAATACAACCTCTTTGTGAATGTTAAAGCTAAAGAGAATTTAATATTAATTCAAATCACTAATTCTATAACAACGAGTGTCAGAAATGATTAATAAAATAAAACGAAATTCTCCAAAGCGGATTTGCTTTAATTAATTACAATTTGATTTATTTATGCCTTATGTTAACTGAGTGAGCCATCACTAATTTCGTTTTAATCAAACCAGAACCCATAAAATTTTCTTTAATGTCTTGAGTATTTGGCACAAACGACTTCCAAAAGAAAAGCAAATTGTAGAAGTTTTTTTAATAATGCACAGGCCATCATTTGAAGGACCAAAGTTCTACAAAGCGGCTTTAACCGTCATTTTATTAAAAAAATAAATGACGCGTTTTCCCTCTAATAATACCACCATTCTCTAAGCATAGATTTCAGCTCACGCTCTTTTTTGTAAGAGATTTTATAACACCCTCGAGAGTTTAATGCACTCATTTTTAAACTTGCTAAACAAGTTTCTACCCACAAATGCGTAATTAAGATTTACGTTACATTATTTTTTATATGTTTTACAAATAAATTCAAATGCAAAATTTCGGGTAATTGCCTCTAGACGAAAATTTATTGCCACGCTAAAATAAATTCTTACATTAAATAACAGCAGAAATTCAAATAAGCTGAGTTTACACTTCTTTCTACTCTAAAGCACCTTTAAATTTATTTATTTCATATTTCGCAAATGCGTTTTGTACTTTTGAGCTAGTTATTTCTTTGACAAACAAATTGTATTTTCTCTTTAGGTAAACACTAATTATAAGCGACAAGAGACTTAAATGTTAAAACTATAACATTTTGTTTATTTTATTTGAATCTATGTAATTCCCAACCCTAAATTAAGTTAATTTCTGCCTTGATAAAGAATCCAATAAAGATTCGAAACGTCGGTTATATAAAATAGTTTATCTGCCTTGTCCACTTCCCCGTAAAATTTTTTTTAACTAGATAAATAATGGACGTAAAACACCAAAGAAATATACGTACAATGTTATTGACCAGGTCTACCCCAGTTTTGTTTAAAATTTAAACCTAATACTTTGTTAATAAATTTGTACGAGTAGATCGAATAAAAAGAAAATGAGCGTAATAGGAGAAAGGCGTTAGCAAATAAAGAAAATAAGTTATCGAGTAACACAGAGCGTCATGTTAAAAGTAGATAGGATTGGAAGCTTGGGAATTGAACTTTACAGCGCATTAACGGCTATAAATATAGTTTAGAAATGCATGAACAGTGGACACACTTTTTTTAAATTTACTTTACCTATGATTGACATTCTAGTAAGACATGTGTGATCCACTAATACTAATTGAGTTGGTAATGAAGTTACTAGATTTTCTTTTTGTAAGTCGTCGGTTTATTAAGATTACCTGTATAAGTTATATCTCAAACTGTCTTAAAAATACCAAATAAAATTTTATAATTAATCAGTTCTCAAAAAAAAATTAAATAATACAACGGCAAATAAAGCAAATAGAAAACCAGAAATTAAAATTAATGGTAAGGTTCAAAACATGCACCGTTATTTTCAATCCATAACTTAACTCGTTGTTGCAGGTTATTAAATACAATAATTAGTAGGTGTAATTGGAATTAATAGAAAGTATAACCTGTTTGTAGTAAAAAATTCTTCACAGATTTTTGAGGGTTTTGCTTCATTCAAATTCAAATGTTTTCTACAAAACTTTCAGTAAGAGTAGAAGATTGATCAGGTTTTGTTTTTGCAACATTATTTGTATTTAAAAGACATTTCACATCTCTTAGGTAGTGTTGTTCAAACATAATTAAATCCGTGACTAATATTTAAAGATCAAGTAATAAATCTTATTATTGCAGTTGGTACACTGAGCGGAGGTTATAGTTTTAGTCACAATAGCGAAAATTTGAAAAATGACGAGTACTTGTAGTTAATTGATTGAAAACTTGTAAGATCTTTATAAAGTGTTTTATTAGTATCAAGACAGTCTATCTTACAGTCTACCTTTCTAAAATTGACCACTAAAAAAACATAAAACTTGGAACAATATTTTACTGACCAGTGTGTAAGTTAGCATAATTAGGTTTATTACCTAGAATGAGTGAGCTACAAGTAGCCCTATAATAACTAAATGTTTTGTTTTTAAATAACCTGATAGATAATTTGTTTATTGTATGATAGTTACGTTTTTCTATAAACTTTGATAATAAAAATATTGTTTTTCGGAATTTTAGAAAATTTTAAAAGCAATGTTTTTAACTTTACAAATGTAAGATTTTTTTCGCATTTTTTTTGTTTTTTTTTTTAATCTAAATTTTAGTTTAATTTTAGTAAAAATCTTTTTATTACTTGAACAGACTAAACAAACTGTCAGTTTTAATATCTACCTAAAAATGACAACTTCGTTGTCAAAACGCGCGTTGTATTAGATGTTAGTAGGTGTTTTACGTTTCACTACTTGTAGCTCTAAGAATGTGGCAAGTCTTTCTTTTCAGTCGTCGATTAAAACAATAAGATTGGTGTTGTGTTAATCATTGTATTTGAAATTTTATTATAATTTACGTAAGTGGATTTTATTGCGGTTTATAATCGAAAAAACATAACTGTATTACTAGATTGCCTACTCAAAAACCTCTAAAAAGATCTTAGAATTTTTGCAAGTACTAGCGCAATAAAAGGCACATTCGACTTTGCCACTCTGAGTGCACATAGTCTGCCTTTCTTTGTCTCATTCAGAACAGATGAATCCGTCGCATTATTTGAATTCAAGATTTACTAAATTAAAGACTGTTTTCATGATAACGTAAGCTCTTTCCGTTCCATCCAATAACTGGGTGCACAAAAAGCGTGTGTTGTTTGGGATACAGAGTCAAAAATCATTAAGTTTTGGTCACCGGATAGAGCTAGTGATATATGAACTCAATGAGGTAGATAAGGAAGGAAGCGGTGCACTCAGAATGGCAAAGCCAAACGCAGCTAGTGTAAAGCGTTTCGACAAGATTCTGAGTTTGCATGAGTATTTACCTACTAATAAGCTAATTTCAAGTTGAAATGCTACCAGTAGTGTCGCAAATTTTAATACTTTTCCATAGCAACAACACATCAAAATTCCGAATTTTCCATGAAAACTAAAATACTTTCCACATTATCTCCATCAAACAGACAACCAAAATACTATCGTTTGTTATTGTTTCTTATCGTGACTAACGTGTTTAGAAACATTCAAAAAATTTGTTATTTTAAAAACTGCCTGCTTCAGAAGAATCTTATAATTTAGCTTGCGTCTTATTTAGTGCATACAACCACAATGTTGAAAGTATTATTATCTTTTGGAAGTCGCTTAAGTGACTATCACGTCTTGCATTGCCTGCCCTGTCTACTAGATGTAGTGGGTAACGCCACTGCGTCCCCTGTAGTCTTATTATTTGAGTTGAGACCGTACACTGGAACTCTAAGTGTATTGTGCCTTCGGGAAGATGATAGATATTACTTTTTTAGCATTAGCTTACCAACCGTAGAAAAACTTTTTAGAAAAACTCGTAACAACAAAATACAAAAAAATGTGCACATGTAGCAGGAAAAAATGTTGCAAAAACAAAATTAAGAATAGATTTTAAAAAAGCAGAAGAAAGGTTTCGCCACCCATAAAATGCGGGTAAACATTGTTTATTATAAAAATTATTTATTTTTATTTTTTAGTAGCTGTAAGAAAATGTTTTGTAAAATAGAAAAAATAATAATAAGCAAAAACAAAAATGATGACAAAATCCACTATAAGACATTTACTGATATTGACAGTAAGATTTAATAAATGTGTGTCAATAATAATAAACCAGCCTGTATATTTATCGGTTTATTTCTGGTAATGAAAGCAAACAGCAGGTGTAATAACATGTCAGAATCTAATTTCAAAATTAAAAATACGTCCGGATTATGTTGGTATTTGGTGAATCGGAGTTGTAATATACAACCTGTTCAAGTGTAGAGCGCATCGATGTCATGCACGATTGGCAGTTTGATGTTAGATTGGCAATATATTAAACCAATCATCTCACTCCTACACCGTTATCAATATGCAAAATATGTTTGTGATACATGACCGACAATTAATGTTTGTTCTTGCAGATCGATTAACATTTCATCTCTAGCATAAAAAATCAAAATTCTAACAATTCATTCTAACCTTGTGGCAAATGTCTTGTGAAAAAGTGTGAGCATTTAGACACAAGATGATGTCTATATACGGGCAGACACTTTTTGAGATTGGATTCTTTTTAGGAATTAGATTGGAAAATCGATAGCTTTGTCCTTCGGTGTATTGCGTTGGCTTTTTCCTTTTATTAACTGCTTATAGAATAATTCTAGCAAAAAATTTAAACATTGCGGCTTTCCCAAAGGAGAGAGGATTAGGTTTGACCGGAGATGCGCATTTCGATACCTGGATTAGGACTTTTTTAATTAACGCATTTTTCAAATCTCTTTCACATTTTATGAAATAACTTTAAAGCTAAGGCAAGATTAAATTAGATTAGCGTTTAGTGTATTTACTTGTCTGCTAGGTACTAAGTCTATTTCATTACCACAACAGCTTTTTGCAACAAGTGGATTTAACAAGTTTAAAGAACACAGTTACACGACACGAGAAACAAACTTCCAAACTAAATAATTTTGAGGTCTAATTTCTAATTTTTTGTTACACAAAACTTCGTTACAAACTTTAGCTAAAGTTTCTGAAGTAGGAGCTTGAAAATTTTAGAAACTTAATTTTATATTAATTTTAATTTACTTTGATATATATTTTTTGTAATTACATCAAACAAAATCGGTTTTTTTATATTTTATTTGCTGAACCGTTACTTCATTGATTGAATTTTTCTTAAAAGGGAAGGTAAAGTTTTGAATATCAAAGGTGAGGTAAGTTAAGGTAGACTTCAGATGTTGAAATGAGGTTAAAATAAATGAATTTGAAATTCCTGAAAGTTGTAGATATCAAAAGAGGCCTCTCCAGGTGAAACTAAATTCTGTATTATTCTTGGAATAAATCAAATTTTGTATTTCCAACTTTTGCAATAAAGTTTTAGCAGTGAAAACTGTCGGAAATTTGTTTATCAAATAAATACGATATTTCACTTGACAAAACCAGTTAAATGTTGTTTACCAAAAAACAACATATTGTTAGTGCTTTACATGTTATTTATTTGGAAAGCTAACAACAGTCGTAACTGCTGTGTCACATTCACGTCATAACATACAAAGCATTGAACATGAACAAGTAATAACATCTAAAGTCGCTCAGCTGCAACAGTAATAGACAATCACTCTAAGTGAAGAAAACAATAAGAAATGTATGCTCTTTAAGTTTTACACTGTCAAAAAGCTTTAGATGTAATAAAATACATATGGATCTAGTTTCAATTTTGAGCAAATATAACGCTGAAAAAGCTACCAAGCTCGAATAAAAAATTTAAACGAGACAGCTTTGAGAATTTGATATATTTTTTATAAACAACTAGTCTTAGAAAACGAGCAAAAATAACACCGCTATAGTAAAAAAAATTATATTATTTTAAAATATGGAACAAACGGTTTGAGAGTTAGAGGGAGATTGTTTTCTTATACACTAAAAATTATTAATACAAAATTGGTTTAATTTTTTTACTATTAACTCACTCATTTTTTAAATTAAAGTAAAATAAGCCATTTAGTCAGAATTTTTATGATTTTGCAATATTTATATGATCCGTTAAATTCTTCAAAATCTTTATTTTCTCCTAACAATGCGATTGTTTTTGTATATTAAATGCGCTGTAAAGCGCATCATCCCCTAGATCTCCTTTCAGTATAAAGCTCAATGTAGACAGCGCTAAAATTTCACGGATTATTTAAGACATATTCGTGAATTTTGAAGTGATCCGATTTAAATTTGCGTCCATTCATGTTAGACTTTATTACAGTGAATAAATAATTCAGGCACGAAAGCTCCCAACTTTAATAATTCCGTCGCTGCTGTAACTGTGCCAACATAACTTTTTGTTAAATTTTTTTACAATAGAAAGAAAAAAATTTGAAATTCTCTATGTGCATAAATTACGCAATCGTTGGTCTGGAAGCAGTTTATAATCTGTAAGAGCCGTATTATCAGAATAACGTAAAACAGAACATTGCTTGTACTCATAAAATTGTAGTTGTTTTAGCCTTCTTATCTTTCCACTTGTCAAATTTACATTTCACTGGTATTTTTTTCAGAATTCGTGTAAAGTTATAGCGCTGTATATTGCTAGGCGTTTTATTAAGACACTGAAATTTTATATACACTGAGCCACGAGAAATCATCTCGAAACACATTTAATCTTATCTTGATCTTTTTTCTTTTTAATATTGAAACAGGTTCAGGTTGGTATTACGTGCATCCGTGAGCTTTGTCTCGAAATGCACAAGATTGATCAAGCCACTTTTTACCCCCAAAAGAATATGCAATTTGATTATGTTCCGTAGAGACAGTAATTTATATTCTTGTGCCATTATGTTTATTGCTTCTAAAAATAGAATTGAAATTAAGTACAGCAGAGGAAAAGATGTCATAGAAAACATTATTTCTTTCACCTGCTTGAAGATCGTTATTTTTATTTACTTCTTGAGGTTTGAAGCTTGTTACTGCGGCTATACCTACTTAAATAAAATAACTAAAACTCCAATTGAAAGGAAAAATAAATATTTATCGAAAATAAAATGATATTTTAAGATACAGAAATAGAAACCCTCTTCAAGATGTCATAAGTTATATAAAAGTGGTTTACTTTTTCTTATCTTTTTAGTGCAGTAACTGCACCTTGTTTACCCTATAGAAGTATATTTCTACACCACGTCAAAGCAATTAAATTTAACTAAAAAACGTATTTGTTTTTTTAAAACATTAAAAAAATAAATATTTTTTTTAACTTAGTATTTTGGATTTAAAATATTGATTCAAAAGCGTTAAAAGCGTTTCGTTCTTTTTAAAAAGATAATTTTCGACAAATTTGTATAAAACAGTTATTTCAAAATCTACAACAAACTGTCTAAGCATCTAGGTTATTAATGTTTATCACTCGTGACGAAAAAATATTTTAGGAAATATATTTTTTTATCTTACCTTCCACCAGGTGATGATAGCGGGTGGTCTGGAACCTCTACACCTGCATGTAATATTATAACGTTTTCCCGCACTAAATTCCGGATTGTTTCCGAGTAATGTGACCTCAAGCGGTCTCAGGTACATATCTATGGCTACTCTGACTACAAGTGGGGGCTGTAGTCTACTATTGCTGACTTCACAACTGTAGATTGCAAGCAAGTGAGATCTCGTGAGCTTGTCAATTTTCAGCACACTTTGCGATTTCCTTCGGTCGGGAAAGGCTTGGGACTCGTCTGTCACCAACTCGCCATCACGCCACCACGAAACCTGAAAAAGGTGATTTAATCGTGATTTATTTTGCTTAACATCAAAGTAGTCAAGTCTTTAAGAATTATCAGCGATTTTTTTACAGGAATTTGAATCCAAGTTATTGCAAGCCTATTTTTACATTTAAATAAAAACAACATTTAAAACATTCAAATTTATTAAAACAGTTCTTTTAAAAAGCTTTTATTTAATAACTTATCAAATTTATTCTGTTGTTTCTTTACATTCAAGTTGTTCCTTTCATTCAAGTCTACTTGTAAGCACATTTTACTGCCATTCAGAAAAATGGTTATTTGTTTAGTTATAATAACGTAAGCATGTAACTGCCTTGACTGGTAGTTTAAAACCAAGACGCAGCCGCAGCTTTAAAACCAGATGTGGAATTAAATCTTTTGATTGACCTATTGAAAATATTCAATTTTTTTCACAGAATCTACTAATTTACTGTTCTTTTTATATTGTTTTAAGTTAAGCACAAATTTTTGTAATAGATAAAATGTCTGCTTTACTGTTTAGGCAATAAAAATGACGACATTAAAAAGATTTTTAATGCTTGACACTCAAATGCACTTTTAGTATCACAAATTTTATTTGTATTTATCATATATTTTATATTTTATCATTACTAAATAAGTAATAAATTTTGCTAAGTTTTAAACTATTGTAATTAATTTGTTTTTATTACAATTTTAATTTTTTTAGTACAATTTTATATAATAGCTAGAGCAAAAGGGTTTAAAAACTTTTTTTAAGACTATTTAAATTAGAAAGACAAATTATAATTTTAGTACATTCAATACTTAATAACTTAATTTAGGTGTCTTGTTTAAACTCAAAAAAATCACCTAAACAGTTTTAAAAGAATATTTTATTTAACAATGAATATTTCAAAAATAACCAATCTCGTCTAAAACCTTTTTTTTTTAGAATTATCTGTGTCTTTGCTTCTTTTCCTAGACTATGTTTCATAATTTCTTTAATAATTGGAATTGTTTGCTATCTCCAATTGCCGTTTCTTAATTTTTCTTCTTTAACCATGCCAGTCTCACAAGCTTTTTTCAAATTTTACTCTGTTCTTCTAGAATCGCTTTTACTTTTGCATGACTTTTTTTTGTTTTTTGTTTTTTCAGCTCAATTTAGTCTTTCTTTTGTTTTTTTTTGTAGTCAGTTCAGTCTTTTTACTTCTAAATCTTTTGGTTTTTTTTATCAAAGATGGTTTCCCAAATTTTTTTGTTTATGAAAAATCATCCTTTGCTTTTCCAGCAATTTTACTTTTTCTTTTTTTATCAATCGCTTATAATTTTTTTTCTGTTTTGTAATTTTTTTGTCTGACTTCTTGTAGTCATACCCCAAAATGTAAATTATTCGGGTTTTTGTTCAAAGTTCGTTAAATCTAACTCTTGTCATCATTGTGAATTAGAATTTAATTTTAGAAAAATATTAATTTAGATAAAAAACTTAAAACTAATGAGTATATATTTAAGCCAAATATTCGTTGTATTTTACTAAGCTGAACAGTCTGATCAACGACCTATCACTTGCTTGATAAAGCCTAAATAGCGCTTGCTTTTATTTCTAAAGATACGAGTCATCGTCGAGTAATCACAGTATTTGCAGCTTCTACAAGGCTTAAAAATAGAGTCACGTGAACATCTACAATTAAGGAGCATATTTCGTAAGAACATATACATGATTTATGTACACATCTAATTCAAAATTTAAGACTTTGTTATTATTATTTTTTATTACGGTTCTACAAAACGGTAGCTAAAGAAAAATGTTTCAATTTGTAGAACATTTTTCTCTAGATAATTTTTAAAATTTAAGATTTTTGTAAGATCAAATTTCTAAGCTAATTAAAAAAAAATTTAGTTTTAAAATTTATCATTAAAAAATTATAAAAGTGCTAATTATCAAAAGCAGTATCTACAGATTTATATTTAAAACATTACTGAATTTTGGGGTTTTGGAAAACACTAATTTTTGTGAAAATTATGTTAATTTCAATTAAAAACGTGTAAAAAAGTCAGCGAAACCAATAAAAAATTAACTTGTTTAAAAAACACAAAAAAAATATTTTTTTATAGATCAGACGTAGAGCAGTTAAGAGTTACAAATACTAAAGTGTTTTTAACACAATTTTAACAAAACTAATTACAAAAATTTAATTTTAGGCAACTAATAAAACGTTCAAAATGTAAAAAATTATAGAAATTGACTCATCCAGTTATTCTCTGTTATATCAGATATAAAATGTGTGATAAAGATGTTCCAACAAAGTAACCTAGAATTGTTAAGCTACTTAACATTACTGCCTTAAACTTTGGCTCTTTTTTTTAAATTTTGGCATTTGATATAGAATCAAGTTGTTTTAAATGGTTTATTGTAAATTCAAGTGTTTTAGGTTGTTCTACGAGACATAATCTTTTTGTAATTTTGCAGATTACAACCATTCTGTAAAAAGCCTTTGTTTTTCAACTGTTTTTAAAATTTTAAAACTTTTTCTTAACATTAATAAATTGTGCATTTCATTAACATTTTGTTCCTTTTTCTGGGCGCTACTGGTTGCTAATAAACTAATTTTTAGGTTAAAGTGCTAGCGAATTGCTTAACAAACGTCTAGTAAGTAATTGGTGTTATGCAATAATCTTCATGTTATTGGTTTAAATAGTCTAGAACGTCATTCGCAACGGGCTCAAAATCAGTAGGGTCGATGTTTTAAATGTTATCAAAATAAATTATTTATCAAATACGTAAATCTCTTTTATATTTAAAAATATATAGAGTAATGCCCATGTGCCTGTTAACTGCTCTGTGTTTAAATAACATAAAGTGAGGTGTAAATAATTATTCGCTAGCGCCAAACACTGGTAATATTCTGTTACTCTGTAATTTTATTGTCAATAAAGGAATTATTTTAATGCAAATTTTTTACATAAAATTAACTGATTTATAAACTAATTTTAAGTGAAGATACTAGCGGCAGTATCGCAAATTTTAATACTTCGGCATTATCGCAAATTTTAATACTTCTCCACAGCAACAACCAATCACAACACCGAATTCTTTTAATTTTCTATGGAAACAAAGATAATACCGGTATTATTTTAACCAAAATGTAGTTCATAAAACACTAGTAAAAATGTAGTTTTTAAGTTGGTAAGTTTTTTGTATAATATGAAATTTTCCTTATAAATTCAGTGTGTAAAAATGGTGGATGCGCCGGGTTAGCTTATAATAATTTTTATTTTATTGTTTTATATAAGAGTTTTCAAGTAAAATTTTAACAAAACTAAACAATTATTAAAACTTTTAAATACAAATGTTTTGCAACTAAGTTTGCACTACATTTAATTTTAGTTGAAATTAAATTTAGTTGGACAATTTTAGTGTTGAAACTTAACTACATCAGCAAACAAAAGAAATTTGTAGTAAAAATGCAATAAATTTGGCAAAGTGCAAATCCTGGTAAAAAAATGTTTGTGTGAGTGCGAAATAAATTTGGGGTCTTACTTTGGCTAGCGGCTTGCCTCCCGTGGCGGTGCAAGTGAGTGTTAAACTGGCCCCTTCAGCGTAGGCCGTAGTGATGCCATTTTTCACTTGGTTGAAGTCATCAGTCACTTGGACACCAGTCGGCGGCACTGCAACAAATAAAAAGCGGTCAACTGAGTCGAAACTATTCGGTATTCCAGCCGCGATCGATCTGGCACACTGCCGAACCCTTTGTTTTCGGGATTACCGCAAACTTTGCCAGAACTCATACCTGCATAAAATATGAAATCTGGCACACTCCAATTATCGGACATTCTTCCGACGCGTCGCGAAACGTTGCGACTTAATTAAAGAGATGATTAAGGGTCTAATTAGGATAAACGTTAATTAGATTGAGAAAGCTCGAGAAGTTTTGGTGTCAGCAAGCACATCAAAGTTTGTTTTGGTTGTGGATGTTGTCGGTGCAGGCTGCAGCTTTTCGCCGAATGCTTTATAACGTAATCATTTCAAACAAATTACATTCAGTTTTGACGTCGACATTGTCGACGAACCGAATTACAATTTCGTTAAAGCACAAAAGCAGACTGTCATCGTTTTCTATTCTCGACATGAATTCCTTTAAATGTATGTCAAATTTCCAAAAGAATTTTTAATTTTAACACACATTTGTGGCAAACTTTTTTAAGAAAATCTTAAAATTGCAACATTAATACATATGATAATCATTTTTTAATTAAACATTAAAAAAGCAAAAAAATAAAAAAAGTTTATTACTTGTTTTGAAAATTTGGTAAGCGCTGGATAGCTATGCGTTTTCTCACAATAATCGCTAGTAAGTAGCATTAGCAGTATTATTAGCAGAAAATAATAGAAAATGACTTTGTTTTATTGCCGTTTAGTAAATTTTAGATTAAAATACTAGGTGCAAAAATAGGGAGAAAAATAATTTGCTCCCGCTACTAGGAACATTTGCTCCTATCGTCAATATTTGTGCAAGCAACACTAAATATAAAAGTGTAAATTACAGTTGATTTTTTTGGTGTTTTAGTCAAAGTAGTACAAAAAATACTTAAACGTTTATAACGAATAATTTATTTTTGATATGTACCCAAATACAACAACAATAAATTAAAAACTCGATATGCATACTACCATCGCTGTTGCTTTAATAATGTCACGTCGCTGTCAGAATTTCGCTCAATTTTCGCTCGCTTGCCTGGTTCTTTCTAACTGACTGACTGATTCCCGGTTAATCTCTCTTCTTACATAATCGAACATTTTCCTAGAATGTGCCGAATAATTTGTGATTATTGTCTATTCAATTAGAAACGATGACTTTTCTCTCAGTCGGTCCTTGAACGAGTCTGTTAATGATTTCGTGAGATTTTACGTCTTGATGCGCTTTTTGCGCGATATTTTTCTAGTATTTTCTAAACCTAGTTACTCAAACTTTTTTTCTTCTATTGTTATCTAAAATTGTTTATATAAAATATACATCAGTAGCAAAAAATGCTAACGTTCCCTCAGTGCATACTAAAAAAACCCGCTTCTGATATTATTTATCAGTCGACGTTTCTGCATTATTAAAATTGTAAGACATAGAACTTCTGCCATTGTTAAAGATTCAATACCTCGTTAAAACATTTATTATTTTCTAACGCTTCAGATAGTTTGAAAGTTCAATAAGTGTTTTCATAAATTATCAAGATGTTGCTAGCCAAAATAATGATCTTATAGCTCCTAGAGTTGTGAAAGTTTTAGTTCGCTATTAAAGCTACATTAACGTCGAAAAAAATGTTTTTTAACTTCATTGACTTACTGAAACTCTGAGAATATTACGATTCATTTCGGAAGAAGTTTTACCGTGCAAAATAAATGGGGATCTATGATAATAGTGGCATAATTTTAAAATAACTGTATACCTGAACAATTTTCTTTAAAAAACATTTTAAAAATTCACAAAGATTTTTGTGTAAAAACACTCTAGAACTAATTATATGCAAGAAAATAAATTATAATTTAATTAAAAATTTGTAGGGTAACTTGTTTGAGATAAAAGTTTTCAAAGGAAGTAAAATACATTGTAATAGGAAAAGGCGTCTCAAGAAGATAAAATTGAACATTCTACAGAAAGAATATAAATATAGACATGATGCATTCTGCTGCAGTCAGCTATAAAACTAAGGAATAAATTTCTCCTCACATATGTAGTATTTCGTAGTGATGGTAACATGATTTTGGTGTTTTCTGAAACTATGAATTTATGAGCATCAATCTGAACTAGCCTTCAGCAACATTTATGAAGTGATGGACGATAAAGTGCGTCCACCCAGAGGAAAATCTGATACGAGTAAAACAAGTTTACAACAAAACTTCGAGAGGATGAAAGGAAATTAAATATGAGAGACTACCAGACTACTCGTACTTATCTGGAGTGATGTACTTTGCAAAATGTCAAAATGGAGTTAAAAAAAAGTGAAGTTTTACTTTTAAAATTTAAAATGTTTGCCGTATTTGATTTTTAAAAATAAAATTTTTTATTTGCACGTTTTATACTTTTTATTTTTATTTGAACAAATTATTGTAAATATTTTGTAATGAATTTCAATTAATTTAGTTTGAAATCTGACTACAGCTTCCTAGCGTTGTGTTCCATTGAAATATTTTTTGCTTTTTTTATGTCTAACAATTGTTACTTTTATTGTATTTCAACTGTTGATATTGCGAATAAAAAACTTTGCTAGAAACATTTTATTTCCACTTAAAGTTTTTAAGTTTTACGAAAGTAATTTTGTGACTATTTTAATTTTTTTTAAATAAATTACAATTAAAAAAATACTTAGTGTTGGGTTCAGTTTTTTATTAAATAACATGTAGAAATAAATTAAATTCGGGGTAATTAAAGTTTTCCGGTGTTCGTGGTTTTTATTCTGTAGAATTTATTTTCAGTTATAAACATTAATTAAAGTTAAATTTAAACTTTAATTTATTTAGATATTTTTTGTTGTTGACAAGCGCCTGTTTATCTCACCTCTTATTCGGTAATTATTGTAAAATAGTCGTTTGTAAGGCTGGGAAAAGTATCGATACTTACAGAAGGTATCGATACCTGTTCAGATATCGTACACCGATACCAACTGCAGTCAGGTATCAAAGTATCGATATTTCCTATACCTCGATACCTCCGATACTTCGATACCTCCGATACCTCGATATCTCCGATACCTCCGATACCTGCGATACCTTGATAAAGGGTGGCTATTCATCCTATTCAGAGTGCTTTGGATGTTGGAAACACAAGCTATTTTGATGAAAACAAACGAATTCACAAACTATTTGATGCGATATTTATTTATCGCCACCCGATACTTCCGATACCTCCATACTTCAATAGTTCCGATACCTCGATACTTCTAAACCTCGATACCGTGATACCTCCGATATCTTGATACTTCCCGATACCGCGATACCTCCGATACCTCGATACTTCCCGATACCTCGATACCTCCGATACCTCGATACTTACGATACCTTGGCAAGTATCGATACTTTGCAGGTATCGCCCAACCCTAGTCGTTTGTTATATTAATGTAAAAATCTGTCCAATTTATTTGAATGAATTAAATTATTGCGTTTCTGCGTTATTGCAAGAAAATAGGTAATTCTATTTTAATATTAATAATTTTTAATATTCTATTCACATTTAATATTAATAATTTTTAAACAGTAGCTACACATAAGTGTAGAAGGTTTCAGAACTATTTGGCACAAATTTAATCATAACTACTCTAAACCAGCAGAAGAGGAAAACCGGTCAATTTATTATTCTGTAGCGCTTTTGTAAAAAGTACGAGCTACTTAAAATTAACGATTTTAATATTGTTATTTTTATATTGTAACGTTTATGCAAATTTGGGGTTCATGATTAAAGAGTTGGATAAATAACAATGTACATTAATACAATAAATAAACAATTAAACAATTTTATATTAACACTACAATTGCCATAGCTTTACATGATTATCTGCCTCCCACTAACTGACTGACCTTTGGTCAATATCTCCTTTATGTAAGCAAACGTTTTTCTAGAAGGTATTACGATGTTTTATGATCTTTCTTTACTCAATTGAAAGCAATGACTAATCGTTCTAGATCGGTTCATGAACAGGTCTCTTCATAATTTCGGAGAATTTCTGAAACGATATCTTTTTAGTATTTTTTGTGTTATTTTCTCTAACCTTGTTTTTTTATTGTTATTTTGAATTGTTTGTAGCAATATGAAAAATTCTTAAAATCGTTAATTTTGAGCAAATACATTCACATCTTTATGATTACATTCTAAAAATTGATAAAAATATATACAACTTTATGCCATCTACACCATGATTAACCACTACTGATTAGGTTGGCAATAAAATAATGACAATTTTTTTATTGAAAGTAGTCAAATCAGTAAATTAAACAATTGTAGCTATAAATTCTATTGATGTGTTAAATTTTTGAAAACAACTAACATACCACGTGGTTATCACGTCCATTGTTTGGTGTGTGAATATTGTCGTATCATACATATACGTATCATTTTTTTGTTTTATTTATAGCCTCTTTTAAATATTAAATATCTAAAATATAAAAAATTTTTTTTTACAATAGTGGGTTTAATAATGAAGTGGAAAATTCGTTGATATATTGTAATTCTTAAAAACAAAAATTTCGTTTAAAAAAATTACATTTTTTATTATTTTCTTATTTTTTTTATGTTTTTCAATTTTAATAATTTTTATTATACTTTAACAAATTTTTGGCGGTAGGTACTACACTATCCCTCACCAAAAGTGTTTTTTTAGATCTCTAACTTGATTCATAATTTTTTTTTAAATTTAAAAAAAGCACAGCTTATTCTAATTCAGTTACATTTCGATCCCACCTTACTAGATCTGAAAAACACCCTCCCTTTTAAAAAAAATTTTTAAGTAAGCTACTAGGTAGAAACACAAACAGAAGTTTTAAATAATAATTGAACTATTTATTTAAAAATATTTGTTTAAGTTATTTATTAAAACTTGAGTAGTAATAGTAGAGTAATGAATCTACCAAATAAGGCATATTAAATTTTTTTAAATTTGTTAAAAACAATAACCGAAACCAAGAAAAGGCGTTTTTCGGTTTCACAATGTTTTGCGCGTTTCCATAATTACTGTTTTCTTACAATCTATATATAAAAACCCGCGTTGGTTGAATTAAGGTAACTTTAAATAAACGACAAATTATTTATAACAAATTTGTCTAACATTTTTAATCGGTAACTAAAATAAAATAAAAAAAATTAAATTTTACAAAAATGTGTTCCAAATTTTAAAGTAAAATGTTTAACCTACAATTATTAAACCCGCATTTATCTTGTAAAAAGCCCTTTTTTGTATTTTTGGGGAAATTATTTTAAATTTTTTTAAATTTTAAATATAATTTTTTTATGTATATACTTTAAAATGGTATAAACATTAAATTAAATTAAACCTCAAAAAATCGGTTTTTCTTTGCTCTTTATTGTATTAAAATAACAAGGTCACTAACGACTGTATACCAAAAACATTTTTGTTAGGTTGAGGTTGTTTCGTACTTACTTTATGTGCAAAATATACTTTTATTTGATTATTATCGTAAAAACCCTGTATAAATATTTAAGTGTGGTTACTAAAAAGTTTCTGATTTTAAATAATATATAAAAACAAGTTTATTAAACAAAATCAAAAAATGTGGAGTAATTTCTAAACATTAATAAGAAAAAAGCTTTATTCACTTGACTATTATGTTCCAATTTTACAATATTTTCAAAAATTTTTTCTATTAAAAATTAAAAGTTGATAACAAATAACCGCTATGTAAGACATGAGGTATAGTGTCTAATTTACAATGCCAAAAACAGAATTTTTTAGGTAAATAAATAACAGGTTTGAGTGTGTAATACTAAAGCCTTGTTTAATTTTTTTTTATTATTTTATAAACACTACTAGATCAAACCTTTTTATTATTTAAAAAAATATCTAGAATAATTTTAGACCAAATTTTTAGACAGTTGCTCATACATCAAAACTGAGCAGTTAAATATATTTTTTTTTAAACTTTTTTTGGCATAATTGTTTATGTAACAAATTAATTGTTATACTGTGATTTTTATCTTTAAACTTCCAAACTATATAAATATTGTCTCTTTACTTACGCATCGTCTGAGACAAGAGAAAATGCATTTTTAGACAACTTAGATTTACTTTCCATTTCTATATTTATAGAAAATCAAGCAGCTTCTTTAAGGACTGCTTAAGTTTAAACTTAAAAGTTATTAATTTTATAAAAAAATAATGTTTAAAAGTTTATACTACCAAATATTTGTGAATATAAAAAAAGTTGTATCAAACCTCAAATGTAATGTTTAAAACTTATCGGCCAAAAAGTTCAGTACAAATCTTATGCGTTAAGCTATTTTTAGCTCTAACTAGTAAAACACGTGCTCTGGTGGCTTGTGCATTAAACAAAATTATTGCTGTGTAAAACTAAACCTACTTAATGTACTTAAATAGCTACTGTGGTTCATTTATCGGAAACAAATTTTATTTTTACAAAACTGCATTCTTTGCTAAAACATAATAAGAGATATTTAGTAGTGTCACAGTTAATAATTTGTTACAAAAATTTTTTCTATTTTATTTGTTATTAAAAGTATGGCAATTTAGTTATTACTCTAATTCTTGTACACGTTGGGGCAAGAAATCCGCTCACGCAAACCCTCATTATCCATCATGTCGCTGTCTAAGCATATTGGTTGCTTTGTAGCGGTTACAATGGTCTAAGCGTGTTAAACCAAACCGGTGCGCGAGTCTTAGATCTTGTTAAATAAGTTGTGAAGTTTTTCTATAACGCACGCCAACTCTTGCTTTAACAGAGTTCTATAATACCGTGATAAAATCTGTATACTAGGTCACATGATCTCAATAACAAAGTTTCTATTAACATATTTAAACGTAAATCTGGTCGATAGTGTCTAACAACGTTACCAAAATGGGGCCAACCGAGCAAGGGTCTCCAATAATTAATGCAATGATTGTATGACTACTTGTCCAAACGAGATCTTGTCATGATCAATAATAATTTACAAGTTTTAGATGTTAGGTGCTGCATAGTTCAACTGGACGCATCACACGATTCCTTGATGTCTAATTGAGACCTACAACTTTACAGGATTATAACTTGCCATTTGCACGACTACTGTCAAGCAGTATTTCATTTAAGGAGCTTACATCTTGAATAATGCACTCCAGGGAGTAGCTTCGACAAACTTTAAGCGCTTCAAAGAATATTGATTAAAAGATTTACCATCACATTCAAGATTAGTTCAGATGGATAGTTTCGAAAAAAAATCGTGAAACTTTGAAAATCTTCTTTTGGGATCTATGTGTAGGTGTGTCTCGTCGATAAAAATTCTTAAGTTTAACGCAATAGCTCACGCAAAGCTACACGACTTTTCTTTTACACGACCCACAATGAATCTTTACTGGGAAATTTCGTTTTATTCTTGCTCTACTCAAGGAACTACTCACAGACGACATCAGCTTCTGTTTTATGCCCGTTTTCACTATTGCTGGCTCGTAATTTGCGAGAGCTAAATAAAAGGAATGCTCATCACAAAGCGATTTTTTTTGACCCACTTTACTACAAATGTATAGCTTTTCAAACAGACGTGATAATTACGTCGGACGGCTATTAAATATTTATCTTCTACTTGGGTTTAATTGAATAAATCCCAAACCGGAAAACTTTAAAAGCTCACTACTAAATTGCTGCACTTTTGTCAATTAATGTTTTATTTTACGCTAGACCATACGTTTTTATTTTGATTTTTTCTATGCAAGAGGTCCTCCAACAACGCTTTTATTAAAAAAAACCACAATTTTACTGAAAAAGTGGCAAGCTCTGTATAATAAAATATAAAATATTGACGCGCCACTTACTACAAAGCTTATTAAACATTTATAAAATGTTTATAAATTAAAATTAAAGCATTATTTTGTAATAAATTTTAATAAACGTACAATATATTTCAATTATTTTTAATACGCAAGAGGTTATATAGTTATTAAAATTTTTACAATTAACTAAATGCAGCATAGACAAAATTTTTGTTATTTCTTACCCAGAATCCTTATTCACTATAGGTAAGTTTTTTAATTATAGTGTGGCTTGCTGATGAAGCAAATCGATAGAAATGTGTGACAGAAGTAAAAGAAATAATACAAAATCAAGAGTGTTTAGTATTCCTGGAAGAATTTATGTTAAGAAATCCTTAAAAAAAATTCTTGAAATTTTTAAGGGCCTTAGAAATACTTAAACCTACCAGTAGTTGGTAGTACTAAAAAAAAGACTAAACCAACAAAGATGTTTTAAAAGTAATTACAGCACTAAGATTTAAAATAATAAGTCAAAAAAAAGATTTACAGCTGCAACTGAGAAATATTAAAGTACTTGAAAAAAAAAACTTTTTGAGTGGTTTAATATGATTATAATGGATTAAGTAATAAGTATAAAAGGTAACAAAATTTAATTTTTTACAATTTACTTTTAAAATATTTTTTGCATCTTTAACCGTTTGCCCAGTGTTTTAAAATAAATCCAGCAATGTCAAAAAGTCAGCTTACCAACTCTACATTTAGGTCTACATTCTCTACATTTACAAATGTCATCTATATAATATATAATGGCGGTATATTTTGATAACTTTCCAAACCAAGACAGACAAACAACTTTTGTTTTTAAATTTTGAAGAAAAAAAGTAAGCAACGAAAAGTATAAGAAAAACAATTCAAGAATTAAAAAAATTATGACGAAAAATATAAAATAATAAAAAGCTGAAACCTTATAAAAAATAAAAACAAGAATAAGATAACAAGTCATACAAAAAACAAAGAAAAGCAGCAATACAAACAAAAAATCAACAAACGCAAATAAAAAATTTATGCAAAACAACAACTAAAAATTTATTTGCAATTAATACTTTAATCAATTAATCTGTAAAGTAAAAAATTAACTGATTATTGCTCAACACTGACAAAGGGTTATTCGGGTGTTTAGAAAACGAGCGAATTCTTTTAAAAAATACTCAGATCCCGAATTTCGTGTTCGATAATTTTTTTTTTGAGCCAACGTAGCGGCATCGGTTTCTTTGTTCTCATTGATACTAATGATAGATTTATATTTTGTGGTCAACAAAAATGTATTTCACGTTCTATTTTATCACTTTTTTGAAACATTTTAAGTCCTGTCACTACGATAAATACAAATTTTGACACATCGGAGGTGGCGCCATCTTATAGTACTTTAGCAAACTGTTAGATAAAACAACAACCACTTTTTAACGGAGAGTTAGCTAACTGAGAGTTAAATTAATTGACGTATGTTTCGAGAAACTCGACACTGTTTTAACTCTCCGTCTGTTTAAACTCTCGTCAGCTAACTGCGCGTTCAAATTTTCTTTCAAAAGCCGGACCTTAAAGGAATAAATAATAAGAAACTTGTGTTGAAGATGAAGATCTGCTTAGTCGACAATATTATTAAAAGAAAGTGAGGACAAAACCTCTAAAAAATACATGCAGTTTGTAACAGTTATAAACCACCAAATTTTGCCGATTTTTTTTCTATTGCTCTTTGACAAAATATGAGGCTTATTAATAGACTTCAACCTTTCAAGAAAGTTGGTTAAACACCCCTATTATCGACCTGTTAATACCAATCATACAAACCAAAATTGTGACATTTATAAACTGTTATAAGCATAAAAAATTTATAAAATCGGTGTGTATGAAGATAAATGTTTTATTAAAAGAAACTTGAAATTGCCATAATTTCTATTGTAAGTTTATTTTAAAAAATACCTGCTTATAGAAAAATGTGAAGTCTGATTAATATTAATGACAACTGAATAATTTGTTTCGGTGTTTTGTAGCCAGGTAACGGAAAACAATTTTAATGTGTGACTAGAGATGTATTACTAAAGATGTGTTAGTAGAGAGAGGCAAGTTAAAACATTTTGGAATAAAGTTTTTCTAGTTTATTGTAATATGAGCAACAGAAAAACATTGTAATCAACGTTTTTGTTAATGTGCGATTAATAATCTTAGCTTCTATTTTTAAAATGTTTTAATTATTAACAAACTTGTTGGTTAAATAACTATTAAACATGTCAAAACAATTTTAAAAAATCAACAAACAATTTAAAGACATTAATACTAGTTTTATAAAATGTTTCCAAACAACTATAAAAAATTATTATATCTCAAATCTAAAAGCTTCGAAATTTCGCCTGACTTTTTATAGTCAGTTGTAGTTGAAGAAAAGGATGAGGTATAACAAAAGTTTGATTTGCACATATTAGATCTGCTTAGATTAGCGTAAAGTATAACTAAAATTTTTTGATTAAGTTTTTATTATTAAATACATTATTATTTTTTATTAAAAATAAGTGTTAACTAGAATTTTAAAATTGTTTGTGGCTTAGACATAGCTATTAACATGAAAACCATACTAAAAGTCTTAAACTTGAGGTTGCTCAAAATTTGTGCTATCATTGGTATTGGTAAAACCAGCTAAGAAAGCTTAATATGGTAAAGCTACTCAGAAGACAAAAATAATTAAAGCAATGATAATATGGTAAAAAAAAAATTGTTACATAAGTATACTAAAAGAAACAAAATATTGTTTCTTCTGGCGTTGCATTTGTTGTTTTTGTTTGTTAATGCTTGAACTATTTGTCTTTAATTAAATTACTGCTTCGTTATTCTCTAAATATTTTTGTAGAATTTTTGCATTTATTTTGTTTGTACTTTATAAAACCTAATTATAACATTATAACAGATAAAATGTTATAATTAAAAACTAAAATATGCAAACGAAATAAAATGACAAAAAATAAACAAACATAGATCAAAGTATTTTCTAAAAATAAGAAATAAATATGGCGGTGTGGAAGTGCAAAATTTATTTTTAATGTTAAAACTAAAATAAACTATTTTGTCGTAGCAATCAACTGTTAGTTAAAAAAAAATGAGATGCAAAACGTGAAAAAAATAATTAAAATTTATATAATTTTTTATTAAAAAAATACATACAACAAACACCTGTTGCAGTTCTAAAAGTATAACAATCAATTTTAAAAATAAAGATTAACTATTTAAAAGTCATTTATTTGACTTTGTCCGGTAAGATCGTAAAAAAGGTAGAACCATTTAACACGTGGTGGGTAAAAGTGCGGAACATAATATCACGTAAGCGGAAAAGTACTGTTTGAAGAAATGCGCTTTCTAACATTCTGCGAAAATTGTAAGCCGCTCTTCAAACAAGTTATGTCGGTTAGGTTGTTCCTATGATCCTTAATGCACTTATATATAAGGTTCATTTACAAGTCGGTTGAGTGGGTAGGGTTTTCAGGTTCACGTTCAGACTGGGAAAAACCAATGACCCCAAACTGTTTTGTTTATGCATGGTAAAATGCATAGCGCACGTTGAAATGTTTTAGAACCACTGACCTAGCCGACGTTTACTTTGAGACACTACCTACACTAACCGGTTTAAGAACGACCTTTATTTACAAGTGCGTTAGAGGTCTTGAAACAACACACCAACAGATGACCCATACTAATGCAATACCTATTTTTACAGAACACGTGTTAAACGGTACAGCTCCTTTTACGATCTCACCGGACAAAGTTAAAAGAATACCCTATAATAGCGGTTAAGTAAGTTGTCGGTATAAGCCATCTCACAGAAATGGTTGGTAAGAAGCGAGTTCGGATGAAGGCTAAATACCCTAGAAACGGTCCACAGTTTTTTGGCACTAGAGCTGAAAAGACTCGTCCGACTTTTTAAACTGAAACATCATAATAAAAACAATTTAATTATCTTGCATTTGTTAGGTAAATTATGTTAAAATTTGTATTGAATAACAATATTAAAAAATAGTAGCGAAAAATATATATAATTTTTAGATGTATTTAAAATCATTTTATTAACTGATAGTATTTGTGCTTATTTTTGTAAATAACTAATTGAATTTTTGATAGATTGCTGTTTTAGTTTACTTTGTAATTAAATAAATTTAAAACATGTACAACCTGTAGTTAGAGGTTAATTTAATTAGTTAATTAAAAACTATAATTTAAAATGCAGAAAAGAGTGCAAAATACACATTGCATTTTAAAGAAGGAATATATTATGTACTTTATTTCATATTTACTAAAAGAGTTTTTAAAATTTTTATATGTAGTACATTTCATTTTATATTTATTTGATGCTAATTCAGATTACAAAAAAGAAATACTGAATATCAGTGCTTGAAACGTAGTTATACCTAATCCAGCTATTGCATGTTGTAGAAAAATGCAAGAATATTCCTTGTGTACACACAATTACACGAAAACTTACAATGCAGCTATTGTAATAAATACCAACAAAATATTACGTTTGTTCATATCTTAATCTATGCATCTATGCGACAGTAATGGACCCTCAACTTTTTCAAAACTCTATATTCTAAACTATACTGCTATAAAGCAACTCGCAATTCGCGTTGCAGTTATTTAACAATAAATTATTCCCGATTAAAGCAGAAGTGCTGATACAGCTCTAAAACTTCTAAAATCATTAATACTTTTTAACAAAATTTGACAAACATTTATAGCTTACTTTAAACATTCATTATCCACTCGAGAGCCAAATTGATTCTAAAAGCGAGAAACTAATTGACTACCAGTCTAGTATTAAATTATTGCTGTCAGGTCAATTACTCCGATGGCTATCAGGGAAGAAATCATTTTCATTATTGCTATTATTATCACGAACTAATATACTTCTTGATATTGATTAAACTGTAAAACCTAAATGTTTTGTGTCCATTTATCACTCCATACTACTAAAGTATTGGAAATTACATCCAGATGACCTATTTTAAACACGTACGGAAATTACTATACAGTATATGTATTATACAAACACATATATTTTATAAAGGTAAATAAACGCGATAAATAGTTGGAGGTAATTTCAGTTTTTGAATAAATAACGCTTGATTAACTAAAAAACAAAAATAGTATTTTCCGATTCTAGATGTCTGGTAATAAAGAAATTTCGCTGTGGAAAGTTCTATAGAACTTAAATAATTAATACAAGTGTTTGTGACGTACAAATTCTCAATTGAGTTCCTCCACCATTTCTATACTTAGAGTCAAAAAGGTCTATCATAAATTTTGTATTTCTTTGCTCTGGACCTTTCTTTAACATTTCACTCAACAACCTGCCACTTTACAGACACCGCGGGTAAAATACACGCAAAGTTATGCATTTAGAAAAAGAGTATAACGGATGTGCATGTTAAATATACTTAGAAGAGAATATTAAATTTGCTGTTGTCTTTCCAAAAAAGAATAAACATCAAAATAAAATATTATATTGCTTCTTTAAATATATAGTAGAGATATAAAGGTTTAGTGTCCGTAAAGCTTGTAAATAGAGCATGAAGTAATAAGTATTATTACAAGAGACAGTTAGAGGCTTTTCGTTTTACAATACTGGATACAACAACGTTCTTTGTCTGCTTTAAACCATTAGTGTCATTATTAATTTACCGAGTGTATGTATAATAAATTATAACTGGCATGCGAGGAAGAGTGACTGCAATAACATATACCTCTAATTAGTTTATTGCTATTTTCAAAAAAAGTTTTCATTTAATTTATTAGAACTTTAGAGGATTTGAAACAAACTGAAAGCAAACTGTAAATTACATTCGTTTTTATGAGCTGCCTTTTCAAATAATAACATAATAAATTTAGCCAGGAACGTATACGACCTATTAGTTGGAAAACAGCTAAAGATCTTATAAGTCGAATCGTAGTTTTATAGTCTTTGAGGTTTTAAGAAAGTAAGAAATGTCTATCCACTAAGAAGCCAACAATGTATTTTCGATCTGAAAGGAATTGGTTGAGATGGCAATCTGTGGCAATGTTAAACTGATCAATATTTTGCAATATTTATGCTTGAATTTTATGTTAATGTGCATGTGCGCCACAGTTGAATGTGCGTGTGGTAGTAGTGTGATGTACGCTAAGATTGTTCGATTTCTTATAAAACCTTGCAAACAGGAAAAGAACTACGCCTCTACTGCCATTTCATTCTGCGTCATATCTGTCTTCTTTCAGCTTAACGTAATGACAGAAACAGAGCCAAATTTCATAATCACCAACATTTAAAATAAAATTATTAAATTTTATTTTATTGCAATTAAATTTAAAATAATAGAATTTGGGTTAATAGATAAGATATTTCAGATTTGCTAACAAAATTTAATTTTGATTAAAGTAAATTAGCGATAAAATTTAATCTTGACCAATAAAATATTAGAAAAGCCACAAATTGTTTGAAAAGCAAATTAAAAATTACATAAATTAGAATCAATTACTTATTAAGAGGAATCTGTACGTTATCTACTGCACTTTACAGTAGAAAATAATGTTTTGCAAGGGTTTTAAAGGTCTATCGAAATAAGAAGTAAAATTAATTTTGGCCATAAACATGTACTACAATTTTTCTAGTTATTTATAGCAAAATAATAAAGCTATAGCTTTTTAGTAATGATTTTGTAATTTCTAAATAATTATCTCTGAAAACTGCAGTTGATAGTGAGTAAAAGAAGCTTTGTAATGTTGCAGTTCTTTTTCTTTAATTTAGTATCTTAAATATCAAAAAACTAGAGTATTATTTATTTTTGAAAAAAGATATTTATTAAAAGTCTGAGGGGCCAAAAAACTTAAAAAATACAAAATGTCATCTCTAAGCTGAATTTGTCCATATTTTAAATTTCAAGAGATTTATATTTTAGTTTAAATCACTTACGACTAAAAATAATAGTTTAGTTTTTAGCAGTAGGCACTAAAGAAGCAGCTTTAGTCCCGAAAGTGCAAAAAGATATTTTTTTACTGTATTAAAAAATTAGAAATTTTGGCATAAAAATTAATAAAATTTAAGATAAATATTATATTATAAAAGTTTTACAAAATGAATCTTTATATGGCCTTCTTTCTTTTTCTAAAGTGTTTATGAATGCCTAAACACAGTTATTATTTAAGATCAAATTCATTCAGGAAACACAAAAACACATACGAAGTTTTTGATAACAAAATTAAAACTACACTGCAAAAACATTTCTTAAAACATCTTGGTCTTAGGATTTACTCTCTTTGGCTTTGGGTGGTCTAAGTATTAGCTCTGTTGTAGATGTTTAATTGCCAGTTTTTTTAGTTTTGTTTTCTTGCATTATATCTTTTGTAGCCTCTATTCCTTTTCCGTCTCTGACTGTAGATGCCTGTGAGTATGAATACAAAAGCAAAACTTTGGCTGTATAAACAAAATGTATTTTGACACTTGTAACTAGAGAACTCTAACATATTTGGAACATTTTGGCAATGAGGGAAAGGGTTAACGCTTTGTTGTAATTCTCACAGGACCGACAACGAGCAAGCTTCTCAACACAAATTTGGTGCATGGTTAGAAGCTTTACACTATCTCACAACAACTTGGCACACTTTTGAACAAACATGTACTACAAATATTTGTATGCTTACACATTTTTTTATAAAGAAATTTGTCAGCTTTAGTTTTGTGTTTAAAACGCAATTGTGAATTGCTTAGATCACCACGGTTTATTTTGCATCAAAAGTAGTGGAATATTTTTTCAACATAATAAAATAAATTTGATCTTAAAGCGTGCGTTTTCATCTGTATTCTGGAGCCACCCGGTTTATCAAAAAGCGGCAGAAAGCGACATAACAGTGTGACCATTACGTCTTGAAAAAATAGTTGTTTTTTGGTTTAGAATATTACCTGTGTTGACACTGTCGTCACAACGCATTTTTAAGAAGACAGTTCTAATGCTGGTTAATAGCGTAGTTTAATAAAGTTGACGATAGTTGTAGTTTAAGCTATTTTTTCAATAGTCTGTAATTTGTCGAGAGATTGATTGAAAGGTGATGGAACTGATAAAGTTATTGTAAAAGTTTGTGCCCTTCTCGAATTCGTTGCCTTTGACCCTTTTTGTATTTGTACTCAAACAAAACTAAATAAAATTTATCAGAATATTTATTTGACAGAAATGGAACGTGAATATATACAGTTATTCTAAATTAACAAGGTAAACATTAAACTTCAATTAATAAAACATTACAACTAGATAAAATCTATTGTGCCATAAATGAGCATTACGGTTATTCAGGTTTTATTTGAATGCAGATATGGCACTATAAAAAATAAAGATATTAGTTGGTAACTAGTTTGGATGTGTGGATAAATCTAATTTTGACAGAACAACCACTGCATTAAAACTCTTAACTACAAAACCATGAAAACTATAGTACAATAGTTTTAGCTTTGTTGTTTAAAGTAGGGTAATCCAAGTGACATGAAAAGCCACATCAACTGCTAAAACTAATTTTGAGTTTCTCTCAAATTTTAAGAAGTTCACAAAGACAAACCTTATTTCAAAGCTTTCAACACTCATTTTCTATTTTTGTTGAAATAAAGAAAAATTCTTCTATTTTTAATTCTCGCTCACAAAACAAAAATTTACTTGTTTGTTAAAGCTGTATTTTCTAAGTAATGTTAGCATATTTAAATAAAAAAAACTTAATATTTCGCTGGAAAACTTGTTCGTGTCCATTTTTTTTATTTTTGCCTGGTCAAGTTTCTGCCATTGTTGCTCAGATGAATAATAATTAAATTAAAAATGCTCGAAAAAGCTTTTTGTTGTACAGTTAATTCAATTTTTTTTATTTGTCATGTGTTGCAACAAGATTAAAGATTAATATTTTATTCCAAAGCAAAAATTCTTATAAAGCATAAAACTTTTAATGACCTGTATGTGTTCAAGTGCTGAAACATTACAAAAGCTGCAGAAAAGAGTGTTCATAGTCGCATGAGTAGTTGCTAGTTAGTCATGTCACCTCAATGAAAGGCGTCTGAAATGAGCTGCTCATTTTTCAGTGTTTCAGCGCTGAAATTCCAGAGCTTTAAAAGGTAAATTTGTGACTCTCAGCAATTAAATTTTTCAAATTTTTGTTAAGTTTTAGATTAATATTCGATAATTGATCCCAAACAAATTTTATTTAGAACAGAAATTTATTTCTGGTCGATAGAAGCTAATTCAAATATTTGTTCACAAAAGTGATGACTGGAAACTAATTAAAACGCCTCAATTTCACATACAATAAATTGGGGAGAAGAAAGTTAATTGAAATTGGGTTATCGATATAACCGGAGTTTTTCGACGATTTGATTCTGTTAAGCCGCTATATCTCAGAGCACAAATGCCACATAATTAGCCAAACTCGCCGGAAAATTACCTCAGGATTGCCCTTAAACCTGTTCAGACCCTTCTTGAACAACGAGATTTATCCCCTCTAAATTCTTTTCGTATTATAGCGAATAAATTACTGATAAATTAAAAAAATATTTTTGTTTATTGATTAGTTTTTAACAATTTTGGTTACACGAACTTTAAAGCAGCGCCACTGTCGCAAAGTAATTTACTTCATAATAAAAACTTAAACTCTTGAGCTCACTTTAGAAGAAAATTGCAAAAGGTTTTAAAGTAGTTTTTTGTATAAGCTTGAGACTTGCAAAATTTAGACGCAACAAAATTTAATCCAATATGTTCAAAGCAAAATATTTTGCTTTTATTACATACACAGAGAAATAAAAACGGTGTTCGAAATATTTTAATTAAAACAATTGTGTATAAATTTTTATAAATTGAATTTAAAATTGCGTATCATATCTGAAAGTCTTTTAGAAAGGATTTTAGCTAAGGTTTCATTTTCAGGGAATATTCGCCGCGTAAATCCCACACTGCTGAAATTATCGGACATTACATCAATCTCAGCTTCGCTACCCAAGACTAATTATTACTGAAATCTGTCGACCGTTATTTCAGTATTTGTAATAATTCCTTTAGACGTTTACATTTTTGGTAATTAGAATTTGTAACGTTAATTTATTCTATTAGAATTTGTACCGAAACAAACGACTATCTAAAAATAAGTAAAAGTTTTTCAATTTGTAGTGCTAAGGTCAATTAAATAAATGTTTTTGTTTTCTTAGCTAAGTGGTAGACATTACCAAAGTGGTTAAAAATACATCGGAACGAAGTAGGTAAACTATCAAACCTTTAGCAAGAAATACAACATTGAACATAAGTACAAAAAAGCGGCCACCATTCAGTGCGTTGCGTTAACGTATTTATTTACGTATTTTATGTTATAAATTATTTATTTTTTATTTACGTTTTTTATAAATTAATTATTTGTGATATCTTGACTAACATTATTATAATTACTAAGTTGCTTAGACAAAAAAACTTCATAGATTTTAAAACATTATTTGTTGACAGCTTATTACCACAACAATAAAGCTCAGAGTTTAAAATAACAGATGCCAGTGAATTTAAATCACATTTTACTAAATGAGACACAAGCAAATTTACCTTCAGGCGGTCGAAAATGGCGCTTTTGTGTATTTATATAAGAAACGGTTAAAGTTACGTTTTTTTTTGAGTTGGAGTTAAAATATTAAAAAAAAATTAATAATAATTAAATTAATAATAATTAAATTAATAATAATAATAATTAATAATATTATACTTTAATCCCTACGAATTGAAATTGTACATAGACGGTTCGTCTAAGCTAAATTTTGAAGAGTCTTACGTGTAAAAATCACGGTTTATTCATTAATACATAAGTAATATGATAATAATAGTTATTTCTATGATAAGTGCAGAAACATATGTTTTGCATATGAGTGGAACAGATTTTACACGAGTGGTCGAAGCGCACGAGTTCAGAATTTCACACGAATGTAAAACTGTTCCCCCACGTTTCTTGTATACTATATTTTGCACAAATCCTTCACAAGGCTTAAACTTTAAATGCAATATTGTGGATGCATTTATGTAGTTTTATATGAATGAAAGTGGTAAACTGCATTGTTTTAATTATTAATATGATAACGTTCCAATTATTATTATATGTTATTTTTAGAGGTAACGGGTTACAGGAACAATAAAATAAACGATTTGCACGCACTAGTGCGAGAAAAACGTTAGACGATTGTAAAATTGACGGTCCCGATTGTTCGCTCAATGCGCAATCACTTGATTTATAGTAGAGTAGTGCAAAAAATATACAACCTGATTCAGATAAGGGAATGAGCCCGATGTTTTAGCCATGCAATCAAAGAAACAAATTTTATTTACGTTTTGATCTAACTTAAATTAGGGTTTTCAAATTGAATCCAAGTTATCATTTTTTTAACCTTGACATTAGCGCAGAAAACGGTCATTTGTGCTAAAAAAAAAAAATAAAAAACTTATTTTGATGTACCTAAACTCCAATAAAAAATATATAAAAGAATAAAGCATTAAATGTAGGGAAACAAATCTATTCTAATTGTAAATTATAATTTACAAAAATAAACAGGTATAAGACACCATTTTTAACTAATGTCAAAGTAACATAAGATAACTTAATTGTTTACTTGATTGCAAAATATTTGGATCATTATCTTATCTAAATCATGCTGTATTACATTCATTCAATTTACTAGATATGATTATCATTTTAAAAAATTTAAAATTTTATTCTACGATCTAACACGAGCCGCTTATGAGTATGAATGCAATGAATGACGTTTATTGGTTGTTAGATGATAAAATTCAGACAATGCCATCTACGCTTCCAGAATTGACACAGATTGCAACGAAGTCCTTACAGGATCTAATACCAAAAAAATCTCGAAAAGTTTATGACTTTACCTATAAACGTTTCTTGAAATGGGCCGACTAAAATAAAGCCATATATTATTCTAAGAACGTGTTGCTAGCATATTTCGACAATTTGTCAAACAATCAAAATATGAAGAGTTCAACTATGGAGCCATTATTCAATGATGAAAGCAGAATTAAATATTAACCACAATATTCAATTCCAAAACTATTTCCAAACTAGTTGCTTTTTTAAAGAGAAAAAATGTTGGATATAAACCAAAAAAACACAAATTCTATCAAAAAAACAAGTGAGTAACTTTTTACATAATGCTCCTAGTAAACAATATTTGGCAACAAAAATTTTTTTTTAGATTTTTTACCCGAAAAATTAGACTAAATTGTTATCGTAGGTTATATTGATACTAGGCGTGTCTGGGGCCTGTAGGTGTAATAAAATCACCAAATTGACAATGGCAAATGTAGAAGATCCGCTATATTAGGAAAAACTAATGATGCTAAGAATTACAAACCACGTTCAGTTTTATTTGAACATTTACAGAATGTATATGTCACTTTGAAAAAAAAAAATAGAAATAAATAGATTTATACTTAAATACCAGAACGGCGAAAAATGGTGCAAAAATGGTTATAGGAAATCATAAAATAGAATCTGCACCACAAAAAATAACTACCTTTTTAAATCTGCTTAACTCTAGTAAATATACAGGTCATTGACTTTGGACATCATCCACTTTGTTGGTGGACATTTTACATTTTGGGTATATTATAGCGAAATTTAATTCTATCTTCATTTTTGCGATAAACTTAAAAACGATAACATTGTTGAGTAGAGAATGAAGAGACTTTTCAAGCAATATATCACAAGCCTATACTTCCCATTTAAAAAATTTGGGTTGTACCTGTCATTCGAATGGGGTTGAAGATAAAGCAGTGGCGGCTGGTGACTTTTTAAAACTGTGTATTTTGAAAATGGAGCATGGAATTTAAATTCTGTTATAAAGGATTATTATTGAGACCTCACTGAGGGCAACTGTTAAAAAAAATTGATCGAAATTTACGAAATTTGATTTTTAAAAATGGTGGGCCTCACCTCAGATTTCCGAAACGGCTTATATTAAAGCGGTGGCGATTTTTTTCATCATTATAAAACAAATTAATTACTAGGTTTTTTTAGATTTTTCCAAAATTTTAATGATAGAAAAAGTTATGAGCATTTGAAATTTAATTTTCGAAAAATTTTTCTTCTCTAAAATTTCATTACTTTATATCTTTTTCAATAATTAAAATTTTGAAAAAAAAACAAAAAACCTAGTCATACATTTGTCTCATAATGCTGAAAAAATATCGCCACCGCTCTAATATAAGCCGTTTCGGACATACCAGGTGAGGCCCACCATATTTTAAAAATCAAATATTGCAAATTTCGATCAATTTTTTTTGTAGCAGTTGCTCTTAGTCCGGTTTCAGAAGTAATGCTTTATAACGGAATTTGGATCCTATGGCCCATTTTCAAAATACAGAATTTTAAAAAAATCACCAGCCGCCACTGAGATAAAGATCGTATTTTTACGTTGAAGAATGTCAATTTATAATTTAAATTTGACGTGTTTTAACATTTTTTATAAATATGTACAGTAAGTGAAATAATAAATTTATTCCATTTGGTTTTTGCACACTGTAAAGAAAATTCATAGAGAATAAAAAACAAACAGCTACTAAAACCCTAGCATTTATGAATAATATTAATAATAACCAATCAGATAACTTAGAGACGTGAATTTTAGTAATACTAAAAACGCCCAGAACTTGCATTTACCGACTTCAGATACTCATAACGTTGCCACAAAAAAAGCAAAAATTACTAGTGCCTTAAAATTAAAAAAATACTAATTTGAAAATTGTAATTTTATTTTGAATAGAAAAATCTAATAAATTAGTTCACGTTTAAATTTTTTTATACTTTCTGCTTGAAGATAAAAGAGTATATTATTTGTGGTAGAAAGTCTTTTTGTACTTCGCCCAATTATTGGCCTCGACTGCGTCTCGGATATCAATCTCAGGGCTCACTACATATTGATTTACTTCTACTCATTAATACACATAATCTGCTATTTAGTTGTTTGTCAATCTATTTCAACTATTACAAAAATTATTTTAAAGCAAATAGTAGTTATACAAATGCTGCAATGTGTCTAACACTTATTTAACAGTTTAAAAAAAATTGATTTAAATCTAAAGTACAAAATGTTTGTTCGCAATGTTATTTTATTTTATGGATTTTTACTAGGTATATTAAGTTAATAAGTGGCCAATGTGTCAAAATCTAACTGCCAATTTCTGTTACTGTGATTATACTAAATTACTCTTATAAAAACATGTTAAATGATTGTATAAAAAAAGTAATTTTAGTAACAAGAATCTGGTTTCATAAATATAAAAAAAAACTTTTGGATAATTGCAATGTTACCTTTTAAAAATAGTAGTATTTGTTTGTTGTTTGTCTTTATTTTACTTATTTGTTTAAAGAAAAATTTGTTAAATAATAAAACCGTTTTTCTTTTTACCAAAAGTTTTATTAAATTTTTACAAAACGTAACAATAAAGCTTCTAAAGACATGCCTCGACATATACATTGCAAGTTTTTTCCTTATTCTACAAAGCCCACGACAAATACGTGTAGTATTGCTTAGAGAAAATGTCAAGTATTTGCTTTTGTTTGACATTTATTTTAAAATTATCGAATAGTTCAGTAGACAGCACTTTTAATAAAAAGTGAGCTCGTTTAGCTGAATAATAAAAGAAATTATTTGAAATAAGTTTCTCTCCCGGCGCATCCACCATTTTTTGCAAGCCAGTTTAATTTCGATGTAAATTATTAACTATCAAATTTAACAACTGCGCTAACCCACATTTGTGTATTTTCACGTAAATGTACAACCGTAAATAGTAAAATAAAACACCATTTACAACACGCCGAGCAATTTTAATTAAATTTTGATGCAAGTCTCGTTCGTGTGCAGAAGAATACGCACGTTTTGATTGTCTTTGATTCTGAGCGTTCTCGGCACTACAAGTTAATCAAATCAACAAAAAACTTTTTCCAAAGCGCTAAGTTTATTTTGTACGACGATTCTTTAGATTTAGTGAAACCATCAATTTTTCCCAACGCCTTTCAACGAGAATTAATTAACATCAACATGTCATTTAAGCCGACGCTTCTTTGGCATTCCAGTCATGTTTTACTAAAGAAAAATACAAACACTGCCAGTTTATAAATAAATGTCAGATTTTAGTAATTAAAGCGGGAAATACTAAATTCTGTCAATCACTAATAAAAAAATATTGTTTTTACGCCCGACAATAATTAAATTTTAAAGAACCTTGCTGCTGACAGTTGACCTGCATTGTAAAAGATGAGCAAAAAATAACCTAATAATCTTCCAGCGACTACGGTAGCGCAAATGCCGGTTTTTATTAGCGGTAAAGTAATGAGTATTAACAAAATTGAACAAAGCACTTCATGTAAAAACGTCATACTTCTTAAATCTTGTATTTCGTCAAAATACGAGACTCAACAAGTTTGTAACAACATTACTCTTGCTTGGATGGTTGTCTATTCATTTCGTTTTGATGCGAACAGCAATATTATATGGTTACAAAGAAACTGAAACAAGCTGTACCCTAATCTGCTGCAATTGTGCAAAATATGTAAACAAAATTTGCTGTATTCTGCTTTATACAGGAGTTCATTACCAACTTGGATTTGGTCGAAAGTAAGTTTTTCTCGTTAAGGAATGCTTCTTATTATTCTCCAGAGCGGTCAATAACACTCCCTTTTTTGTACATATAAAGTTTACTATTCATAACGCAAGCTTTTTTGCCAATATCATTTGTCATAAAAGTTTAATTATTCATTTCGCTTCCTTTTACCCTTTTCATAATTTAGTTGTTTCAAGAAAGGTAATCTTATCAGAACCTTTCAGAGATAATTGAATTGTCACAATAAGCTTGATTTAGCACAAGCAGATTAATTAAAAATTATTACTCAGAGCTGTAAAGATCATTCTACTAGCTTATTCCCAATTTGTTAAAAAAACTTAGTATGAGAGCTCGTGACCAAAAATTGAAAGTTTTTTCTGAAGCTAGAGTTTTAATTTTTTTAAGCTGTAACCAAAGAGCACAAATAATACGTTTATATTTTGAGCTAAATTATTTTGAACAAATAATACATCTATCCAGACAAACTGTCGGTAACTTTAAAGGTATTACTTCGATAACTAAATTATTATAATTTTGATCGTATCTTGTAAATAAATTTGAACAAAACAGCAAATTTTCCTGTTTTTGATAAATAAAATACAACATTTTTGTTATTTCATATGTTATTTTTGTTATATCAAATGTGTTTTCTTTCTGCCAAATGGAACAATCTGTAGCTAATATCTTTTTTATTATTTTAGGATTTCATGTCGGTCAGTACATGTTTACGTTTAGATGATCTTCGTAAACAGAACGTGCGGAATATTAAGCCAAATTTAATTTTTCCGGGGTTTACTCTCATCTTTATTTGTGTAGCAACAAACTTGCACGCAATTTCGGAATTAGGTGTACAACATTGTGTTTCCGTGAGCTATAAAATTTTGAAAGCAAAAAATCAGCTTAAATTATTCATTTGACACAGATTTTATTTTGCTGAATTGGTAAATGACGCTTTTTTCGTCTCAAATTTTGTCACAAAATGCGTAAGGTTTTTTTGTGGTAATAACCGTAATTATTCAAATAACTAACAGACGATGTAATAAACCTGCGACCCCAACAAAACTTTATTACACTCTAGGGGGAAATAAGCTAAATGTAGTAAAAGATAAATACATCTCTATTACCTCGGATAATATTCAATTTTATTTTAGCAAAATTTAAATAACATAAAAGTTTTTGCGCATTTTGTAATCGAATTAAATCGATTTCATTTGCAATTGGATTAATTTAATTATGTTAGGAATTAACAAAATATATAAATTAATGCTGAAACACATTCTATATAAATAAATCTGTTTTTAATTTTAATCAGTTTTTAGGATTTTGTTTTGATATAATTATCATTGAACCAGAAACTTTATTTTAAAACAGAGTGTTTCTGATTCAAAATAAACAAAGCATTTAATAAGTTACGTGATTTTATACAAAATTCAATGAGAGCCCAGATTTTGAATTTTAACAAAATTGAGATTGCGGAGGTGGAAGTTTGTATATGAAACGTCAAAAAAATTGCAAATTTTAACCTCCCACAACTTTACAGAGCTTTGTATCAGACTTGATTTAATTAAAAACGCCGAAGTAAGTCTTATTTTAAAGTACAAAAAATCAGCACTTAATTTTAAAAATTTGGTATTGATTAAAAATTGCTTTTTAAATTAAAAAAAGTTTGTTTCTAGATTTTGAAAAAAAGTTAACAAAAATTAGATAAAATAATTGCCACTAATTTTAAAGTGGCATAAGCGGGTGTCAAAGACGCTTTAAGATATCACAGTTCAGGTCTTCCTAGAAATTAGGAGTAAAAGGCTAGTGTAAATTGCTCACACCTGCTTCGATAAGTTATGAGACCCTAAACCATATCTTAATGCTTAATTAGTGTGACACTTTGCAGGAAATAATATTTGTTTGCGTGTGATGTTAAGTAATTATCTAAAATTGAATTATGAGAGAGGTTTAATCAGAAGTAATTGAATACAGTAGTAAGTAAATTTTTTAAATAACAATTAATATCAACAACAATGTAAGAAGCTGAAACACAGGATTATACTTCGCTAATTTGAACAGTATTGATGCTATAATGTTGACTTTACAACAAAAAAAATATTTAATTTAATCTTATGAAACTGGCTAAGAGTGCTACCAACTTGTTATCAAAAAATTCAACCAAAATACCCGGAAGTTACCATTTCAAATTCTAATGCAAAAAACTGGGTAACTAAGTTTTTTAAAACGGGGTTGGTTTTAACATTAAGAAGTCAAAACAGTTGTTCAATAAAGACGATGTTGCTTCAGTATTTGCCGTTTATTCCGCAAAAAAGCTCCAAAGTTGTTTTTAAGATAGAAGGCAATCCAACTGGGATAAGTAAATCTCATTTACAACGAATTTTTAAGGATAACAAAATTTTACCAATTAAACCGCAATTTAGGCTAAGTTTAGAAAATAGTAATAGAGCCAAATGTCTGAAATTTTGTTTAGAAATGGCCTACAAAGTTTTGAAACATTCAAGTTTTTATAAACGAATTATGTTTTCCGATGATCAACATTTTCAAATAACGGAGTCGTTTCATCTCAACATTGCCGGTACTAGAGTGAAACGAATCCAAACTTAAGGATTTTCTTTCGCAGACAATTTTTAAAAAAAGTTAATTTAAGCGCTTTCATAAACCGAGTCTTATTGTTAATGTGTGGTTTAGTACTGTGGCATTATTAGCTTATATTTCTTTAATCAAAATTTAAACCCTAATTCATATTTAGAAATGTAGCAAAATTTTTTGGCTAATAAATTGAATAAATTGCCGTTAAACTCCCGAATATAAATGTTTTTTCCGCATTAGGGGTGTCTTGTTTATTATGCCAGCACTGTTCGCCAGTGGCTTAACTCAGAGTACCATGATAACTGGATAGAAAGAGATGATACCATGTTATGACCACCAAGAAGTCATAATCTTACAATATTGAACTTCTGTCTGTGGGGTCGTTTAAAACAAATCGTGTACAGTGAGCTACTAGACAATGATGTAAAGCAATTAAAAAATAGGATACAAAATGTAGTCCAGTCTTTATTAATCTTAGAAATAAAAGACAGTTTTAATAAATTTATTAATTTATTAAACAATGAATAGTTTAGTTTTTAAAAAGTTTATTTTATTTTACCCTTTGTTGAATTTATTAAATAAAACTTGAGCTTGATTTGAATATTTTTTAGCAATAAAATACAATTATCTCAAGAACCGTTTTGAGCTAAATAAAAAGTAATTTGTGTTTTGGATGTTTGAAATCAACAAAAGTGAAATTTTCTGAGATATCAAAAATATTTTTTTTTCTTTTAAAGATATTCTGTATGTATTTGTTTAGTATTACAGTAGACCCCCGTAAATCCGGACTCTGTCTAATCCGGCTCCCCTTGTAATCCGACACGTCTATCACTGTACATAATTCTACACATTATATGTACAGGGCCCAAAAAAAAGATTTTCATCTAGTCGCCTGTGAATTTTTCATGTAAAATAAAAAATGCCGCTTTAGCAAATAGGGGTAACTAGTAAACCTAGTAATGTCACTAAGGTTGTAACAAGAAAAATGAATAACCCTATATATTCGGTCTCTCTACCTACAAGCGGCAATTTTTAAAGAAAATGTTTTCCTGCTTTGGATGTTCATTAAAGGTCAAAGTCCCTTTGCCAAACTTCAAATCTGAATTGACATTTAATTGATAGGTGACAGAATAAATTAGTTCAAAGAGTAGAGCGGCACAAAAAAATTAACATGTACAATAATTTCAAAGGTAACTAAATGAAAATCTTTTTTTGGGACCCTGTATAAACATGTAGTATGGTTTGTAGTTCAGATATAATCTTATCACTTCTTATTTGTAATTTGTCAGGATACAAGGTACTTTTTTGCAAAAAATTTTGGACTACATATAGAGTGTCTATGGCAGTACTATGTAATCCGACAAATTCGATAAGCCGACACCGCCCTGCAAAACGTTTTTCGGATTACCGGAGTTACACTGTATTATAAAATATTAATTTTTATTTAGATAACCCTATTAAATTTATTCAATTGATTAGGAAGATTATCATCATAACCATTAACAAAGCCTTGGAAAATTATTATTTGATGTTAATGTTATTAATTAAGTTGGATACAATTTTGGCAAAGTTTAATTTTCAACTTTTATTTTAAAATCTTTTTAATATTTTCTCTGATAATTAGATATGTATAGGTTTAAAATTAATTTGGTCATTTAATGTTACTATTTTACTCTTTCTGTACATCATGATGATGGCCTAAATCTGGCTGAAACCGGAGTTAGTGACAAATAACAAATAATAAATTTTTGTGTAGTTAGATTTATATATTTTTTTTTGTTTATAATGTATTTTGAAAATATACAAGCACTAACTAAGAAAGTTTTGAGCAACTACTGTTTATTTGATAATTAGCCCTGTTTCTGATTGTCAGACACTGCATGTGCTGTTTAGCAATTGCATGGTTTTAAAACGCTTAAAATACAAAGAAGAAATTAGATTTGTGAAACAATCGCAAGTTTAAAAAAAAACGCGAAGCAGAAGAACAAAAAAACGCATTTTGTAAAAACTGAGTGCCTAGAATAATTTAAGAAACAACTTTACTGCCTTGTATAATTTCCGCTTTTTACGACTTTTTTCTATTTATTTATTCCTCGGACAGTCATTAAAATAGTCATAAAAAGAATATTTTAAAAGAAAGATCAAAGCAGTAACAGAAGAACAAGAAGTTTGGTTTTGATAAAAGCTAAGAGACAAATAACTATTATAAACAAACTCTAACCCAAGTGGAGAAAAATTTAGAAAGCTCACCTTTAGATAAATTTGACTTCCACTCATATCTTATCCTTTTCTAAATCAATAGACTTTAGGATTAAATAGGTAAATATAGTGACACCTCGTCAGAAATATCTAATAGGTATTAGTTTACGTCTAATGTTGTTGAAGTATCTGATTATCTAAAATTAAATTATGAGAGATTGAAAGAGGTTTAACCAGAAATAATTTGATACAGAAAATGCAATATTTTATAACAATTTGTTTTAACAAAAATGTAAATAACTGTTAAAAGCAGAAATACATTTGTTTCAAGCATAAAATTGTTTTGATACCCAATATAATTCTCCATTTATATAGTCTGATTTGAATAATTCAGATGATTACGAGGCTCATAAAACACGATCTGTCGAAAACTGCTAAATATTTTTTACAGTAGTATCCGTTTTATGCCATTCATAAATTACATGTAGTTACATTTTTATTTATAGTATTGTAACGTGCTTGTAATAAATTCTGATGGGTCTACAGACGTAGTTTTTGCGTGGAGGGAAACCCTCTGGAAATGATGTAGTATCGTTGTTAATCGTAGGTGACGTCACAACGGTTTTCCGAGCACTCCCTTGATTTATATCCGGGTCTCATTAGCCCTTTTTACCTCGTAAACTGGCTCAGTTGTTTATCTCGTCAGTTCCGATTTATTGAAATTTAAAATGCATCCTGCCGTAGCATCCTTTGTGTGCGTATACATATAAATTTCTTGTTGATTTGTTCAGAGACAGCGCGTGGTGAATTAATACACAACAGCTCCTGGTTAAATCTGGGCTTTATGCAAACGTGACCGGAGTTTATCAAGTTCCTGTCTGTATCGGCGTAATTAAAGAAATTTGTCATCAAATATACAGCACAGCTAAATTACATAAAGCTTCGACGCTGGATCCAGTTTCATCAATAAAAAGGTCATTATACTTGTTAACAATGTTTACTTCCTTGTGACCCTTCCGTTTGTTTGTTTGTTTGTCAACGTCGGCACTTTTTAAAGAAGAAACACCGGATTTTGCACAATAACACAAATTTCATTTGGTGGAATTTAATATAGACGTGTTGGAGGTGCTCACGATGCATATAAATGTGTCTTATCCCGAAATCAATGTGAATGTCCCAGATTGAATCCTACTGACGTATACGGTAAAAACTGTTTGGTTAATTTTACTCTGTAACAAATATTTTGTAGTCTGATGTAAAAATATTTTATAATAACATTCACCAGAATGTTATTATGTTAAAATGAATGCTGTTATGTTAAAAGGACCTCAAAAATTTAGAGCGTTAAATTTTGCGTCAATTGATTAGAAATTTTATAAAATTTTATTAAGTGATTTTAAGAAAAATTACTTTGAAAATTCCAACTTTTTACATTTAATTACAAAAACTTATTTTGTCTTTATAAACACCATTTCTATTAAACACTAACTTAGCTCAATACACTAGAGAATCAAAGTTGTAGAGCATAAAATTTCTGTTTATAAAGTTTGAAAAGATTAAAAAACTATTCAGTAAGCAAATATTAAAATTTTAAAATATTGTATTTTTTAGTTATTTTATATTTTTCTAATAACTCCAATAAACCTGTGATATAAATAATCTAAACTCTATTTTTTAATTATACACCGTTAACTGACTCTTTTCAACACACTTTTGTATATCTTGCTATGTAATACAGATTTTGTGATGAAAAGAGACATTTACAACGGTATATAATTAAAAAACTGAGTATAATAATGTAATAAGTATCACCCGATTTCTGAGTGGAGCTTAACCGTGGTATTAAAAAAACTTTAAATTACTTTTCTTTGTTTTCTATTTATTTTTCTTTAAGAGTATGTGTTTGATTGCAAGTAAAATATGTAATGCCTTAAATTTTAAGGTTTTTAAATCTACTTCAAAATATGTTTCTTTTACACTTTTTTACATAAACCCATTTTGTCTTTTTAAAACATTCAGTATTTACATTTTTATAAGTGGCTAACTATATTCAGTATATTAAAAAATCTTATTTATTAAATTTTGTTCTTAGAAAGTCTAGGAAAGTGCCAAAAAACAAAAATATTTAACCAGTAAGCAGACATTCGTCTTTCTCAATTTTCTAAAATTGGCATAATATACCAAAATTTATTTATGACATTGCTAAGATATTTTAAGGCCTTGATAAAACCTTGATAAAGGTTTTCAGTCTTGATAAAAAAAACTCAAAACGTTGGATTTATAGCAAAGTTTTATTGCCGCAGTTCACTTTTCTGTAATATACAGGGTGTTTTAGAAATAAATACAAAAATTTTAACCAGTAATAGATCTCACCAAAACAAACAATTTCTTTATATACCATTTTTGTAACAGATACTGAAAATTTTGATGTTTGTACCTCCCATAAAATTACGATACGCCTATGATAACTTAGTTACCATTAAAACATAGCCTAGTTACCATTACAATAATACATAGGTCAATAGCGAGTATGGTATTTTGTAAATAATTTTATTTTAATAACGGTTGAGATTTGGAAAAAATTTATCTAAAAAAAAACTCTTCTTTAAATGAGATCTACAAGTGGTTACAATTTTTGTATTCATTTTTTGAAACAGCCTACATTTTTCTAAGTTTTTACTACCTCTTTCACTTAAAAAAAAACCTTAAAAACATTTTAGAAATAAAAATACGAAAAAGCTCGTTTTGACAATGGCGTTACGCTCTAGAAGTATCTGCAATCTATATAATTTTTGCTCTCTGTATTATCATTGCATCTGCCTCCCACACCATCTTCTATTAAAATTATTTTTCTATTATTATTTTGCTATTTTTATTGCCTTTAAAAGAACAGTATTGTTTACTGAAAGGCTTTATAGCATCTTTTTTAACTTTTTAATGAAAAAATTTGATCCTCTACATCTTTTAGTTTTCTAACATATTGAGTTACATTAGTCTTTCGATAAAAATAAATATTGTGTGTTTTATGGAAAAGAAATGACTTTTTTGGTGTGTTAAATAAAACGTAAAACACCCACTAACACCAAACGCTACACTTAACACGACGCGCGTTCCGGCAACAAAGTTGCTATTTTCAGGCAGGAATTAATAATATTAGTCAGTGGATGTTTTACGTTTCAAATTGTAAAAAATTAACATGTTTTAATGTGGCTTTTTTGCAAGACCGCTTAATCTAACTTTAAAGAGTTATATGTTGTATACAATCGACGCATTATTGCTGTACCTATTACTCTACATTTTTTTTCGTAAATTAAACGCTTAATTAAAAAAATAAGAAAAACTGTAAAAAGTACACAAAAAATGTCTTTTTAACATAACAGCCAGAAATTAAAATAAACTTAGATTATTTGTTACAGGTTTACTTAAGCTGTTAAAAAGCTGCCAAAAATTTAATAGTACATAATTTTTTTTAAGAAAACCAATAAATAAATATTGGTCATTAACTATTTCGTTACCAGAAAATTTAAAAACACTAATATCTGCTTACTGGATAGGCTTTGGAACACCTTTCTAAACTTTACAAAAAGAAAATTTTGTGCTTTACAACTCTGATTTTTTAATATATTGAGTTAAATTACTCTCTTAATAGATATTGCGTGTTTTAAGAAGACAAAATAAGTTCTTATTGATAAATGTAAAACGTTGTCATTTTTTGAAGTAGTTTTTTTTGCAAGAAATCAAATTGATTTATAAACTTTTTTAATAATCGCTTAATTTAAGAAAAATTTACTAAAAACCAAAAAAAAAACCTAAACCTAGAGCTCCTTTTAAGATTACGGCTGAACCTCTATCATCTACTCGAAAATCTTAGCAAATTTACATTATTTACATCAGAGACCTTCTCAACTAATTAAGACAAATTTTAAAGCTCCACCTGTTTTTGAAAAGCACTCCCAATTTAAAATCTAATTTTAGCAGTCTACCAAAAAATAGTTAATTTTTTAGTGAAGGTCTAATCTAATCTTAATTTTTGGTTTATTGTATAGCTTTTTTAATTTAAAAAATTAGTAATTTTTTTGTTTAATATTGTTAAATAAAGTATACAAAAATTTTATATAATGCAAAATATTTTGTACCTTTATATACTCAACAAATTTTTGTAGCACCAACTTCTTATTACTTTTTGCGTCAACTCAAATTTGTAACATCAAACTTTTACATTGTCAACCTAAAAACGTATAATTCAACGCAAATTTTTTATTCCGAAAGCGCTTTGCCACTGTTAGAATTTTGATAAAACTTATGAGTTCAATATTGATCTTCATTGTTATTATTTTTATAAAACAAAAAATTGTTTGATATCTCAAATTTGTGTTGCCGCAAATTGTGTTAACGATAAAAAGGTCTAGTATTGTGGTATAAAATATTTGCTAAAATTGCATAAGTTTTTCCAAATTTTATTACTATTTATAGATAAATTACCGACACACACTGTCAAATTTGTTACTTTAATTGTTTAAAGCAACACAAGTATTTGTTAAATTAGCAAAAATTTTATCTATTATTCTATTGAATTGTTATTTTTAAATATATTTCTACTTAGATAATTACTTTAATTGGTAATTTAATTAATTAGTTAACAATCTTATTGGTTATCTTTAACAAAAGAAACATTTTTGTAGTCAAATTAAAAAAACCGTGTAAGAAGACAAAAATTCCAGAATAAAAAGTGGCAGATAAATTCACACACGTCTACTACTTTGCTAAAAATGTCGCGTCTATGTATTCTATATGGAAATGTCGCCTCTGAGAGTATTAACCAGTAATTATCTAATTTAAAAATCAATTTCACAAGCTACAGTTTTTCATTTATTTTTTAAATGGAAAGCGAGATATTTTTACATTGCACACGTAACTTGATTAATTGTGTATCTGGAGCAATATCTATCTCCATAAAATCAACTATGAGCGAATTCGACATTTTAATCATAAAGGAAACACTTTGCTTAGGCGAGGTTTTCTTTATCAATTAATCATACGTGTTGACGCTGATTTAAATATATTTTACGTTATTTTAATCACCGCATAAAATATACTAATTCATCATTCATTAATTATAATTTATCACAATTAAATCTAAATTATTATTTTCGGCAGCATAGAAATAGCGTTTTGAGGAAATTGTTCCAGTACTGAACAGTAAACACTTTAAAAATACCAACCAAAAATTTGCAAATCGCTTATTTCTATTGAAAAATTATTTAGGTAAAAGCGTTAAGCTTTAAAAAAATGTAAAAAAATACACAAAAATGTTTGGATTTTATAATAGTACAGAGAGAACTGGAAGCTTTGCATCGAGGTTTATTCGAAATTTAAATTATCGATTGTCGTAATCCAAAAAAATAAAAAGAAAATTATTGTAAAAAGTAAACAATACGTAGCACATAACAAGTCTGTCTACTTAATTTTGAAAGTAAAACATTAACGCCAGATAGGCCGTGTGATTTATCTGGACACTTCTGTTACATATAACAAGACCTCAGAACCGATTTTCTAAAACTAAATCAGAAAAAGTTGTATAAAATTTAAACAAGGCAAACAATACATATAAAAATGTTGAATATAAAAAATGTTGAATGACTTTAAAATCTTATAGATAATCAAAAATGATCGAAAAAAAAATTAAAAAAGTTAAAAAAACCGACTTACTCGAAAAATTTTTTTGGATATCATTTGGATCAATTTTTTGGCAACAGTAATATTTAACAATTGAAACAAACAGGAAAAAAGAGCATTAACATTGTCTTTAAAAAAAATGACTTTGGACATGATGCAAGACCTCTCTAAAAAGAAGCAAGATAACTATTCGTTGACAGTAAAAAAAAGTTTGGCAATAACTACCTTGCGTTATCTTAACAGTAACAGTTAAATAGCTAGTCAGATTAACCCGGAAAAAACTCTCAAAATTTTAGTTTAGAATTTACGAGTTAGAATTTGTAATCTAGTCCGGCTGCTGAGTTTAAATAAAAAAAATTGAAAGTGTCATTCAATTTTGTTTTATTTGTCTTATCTGTTTCTATCTTTTTAGCTGCATGTGAGTACAATTCTCTTATATTTTCAAAACTTTTTTATTAAATTACTTTAACTTTAATTTTTTTTGTTCTTATTATTTTCATTCGTTTTTTCAACTTTTTTTACCTGACAGTTTACAAAGTATATTTTTATCGTTTTTATTTGCTGCCTTTAAGGAACAAATTTTTATATTGTATCCATTTACAAAAATTGCATTTTGTCTGATTTTGTTGTTAAAATTCTTGCTAATAAATGTTTTTCGCCGATTGACAGTAAACACCACATTTTAGTGACAATTTAAGCGCACTAAACTATCTCATATGTTGACTAGACGATATGTTACCATTTTTAATGACTAAGCAGTAAAGCAGCCAATTTAGAGCTGTTCAGAATTTTAGAGGTGTTACAATATTTTGAGATTAGATGTCAAACAGGAAAGTTTTTTTTAAAAAAGGTAAGCTGGTAGGTGTTAAGTCAAATTTAAGCTTTGCCTGGCAGTCACAATATTAAAGTGATGCTTTAATGTTTTATTAAACAAATAAATATTCTACACAATAATATCTAGAATTAGAAGATTTTAGTTACGAGTTTTAAAATATCTAATTTATAGGCACTTCTTGTATTTTATTTATAAAACCATGTTAGCTTAATGCATTGTCAGCGATTCTATTTCTTGTATGCACACATTCAAAATAAACGTATACATACTAACTGTTTTGATTTTAATTTATACAAAGCGAAATACAGCCAAATGTATTCAGTCACAATTTGCACCGCTACTAAACAAATAGAAAATACACGTACCAAGCAACGAACCTAGAATTTCTGTTTTCAGGAAAACATTTGACTTAAATGTTTTTAATTTTATCAAAACTCGTTACTTAATTAGTAAGTTATGCTAACAAAAGCCTGATTTTTAATTGATACTGACTAGAATTTTAATAAAATTCTAGTAAAATTCTGTATTTTTGGTATTCATCTAAAAGTTAATTAACACCAAAACTAGTTTAGTGAAGTTTGAATTTTCGTACAATGCATGGTCTAAGGTTGGTGGAGCCAGTTAGCAGTTAATTGTTAACTATGACCATCTACTAGTATCAGGAGATAATGATTATGCACGTTAATGGTGAATATTAAGCTATTAAGTTATCTATATCGTCGTTGTGATAGTGCTCAACATAAATGTAGTCAGTAAAAAATGTTGTGAAACTTTTCGAATAAAATATCACCCTTGAACTAAAAGCTAAATCATGAGTAATACTTTTAAAGTTTCAAAACCTTTTTTTAACGTCTCCTGTCATAAACTTATTGCAAAGTAATGAAGCAAACAAGGTAAGAAATCTCAATTTACATTTATCAAATAAAATGGTTGAAACATAACGTAAACATTTTGTATGAAATTCGTAATTAATTATTACTAACTGAAACCTTAACAAATAACAGTATTTGGTTTGAAATTGTATCTTTCAAAAATTTTGTACGCTAATCAATAACTCGCTGTCATATTTTAAAGGAATTGATGAGGTCTAAAGCAGATTCAGCTTGTTATCATATTTTAATAAATTTGTCCAAACTACTGACAAATGTTTGCAAATTATTATCAAAGACAATAAATAATGTATCGGTTCATAAACATAGACAATTATTACAATTCCTCTTTTACATAAACGTCATCGTTTATCACAAATTTTACATATTGCTAGCGTAAGATTTATGAAAGCTTTTACATGATTTATTAGTTATAAAATTGTCTTCTAACACACAGAAATAATAATTTTATTAAAAACACAAGAAATTAATATCTGTGATCAAGAAATGCGTTTTAAATTTCCATAAGAGTATAAAAAATTCATTTCAATATAAAGGAGAGTCCTTACTTTTATCCTCTTACAAAAATATGAAAGCCAATTATTCAGGTGGATTTCAGGTGTGGTTTGCAAGGACTTTCGTGAATTCCAAGAGTCACTTTCCAGTTGAGTCAACAGAATCTTGTCAAGCTGAATGAAATTCCTGTGCTTCTAAATGCTCCGAATGCATAATTTAGATTGTTTTATTTGCGAAATAACTTATTCTTTCGGGTATTAAAGGCATTGTTTTAATTCTTTCAAAATGCTAATTAGTCAGAGCTCTCTCAGTTCGATACGTTCATGAATAATGTTTTATCAGAGAGTTTTTTCTTTCAAAACTAATCCCGAGCTTTTGTGGCTTTTGAATTGTATTGGAATTTAAAATGCCATTATTCGTAAATCGTTCACTGATCGTGCCAATATTCAATTCGCCATTAAATGAAATGATTAAAAAATAATAAAAACGTTTCGAGTGAAATTTGAGCAATGCAAGTTTATCTTATTGAATTGCGCTTTATTCAGGCAAATCCTGTTACTATTAATCTTATTTGAAGCGGTTTAACTAATTAAGGTCGGTTTAGTTGGTTGAAGTAGTTTGAAACTCGCAGGAAGGACGTAGCGGTTTGTAGTTAGTAGCCGCTCAGAACAACATGTGCAAATAACTTGCATGAAATGAACTTCACCCGAAGCTCATCTGTCTATTTTTACACAAATATGTTATTTGATAGAGCAGTTGGTTTGGAAATTATTAGTTGAAACGAGTTTATCTTCAAGCGGTCCAAAATTGCCTGTTTGTCTATCTCTATAGAAATTATTAAAATGTTTTTTTTATAAAAGACTTCAAATCCAAGGAATTCAAAGTTCACAAACGGCTTAACAGACTCAAATATAAGATCATTTACAGCATTTCGCACAGCAAGATTACGATTTGTTTATTAATAATTACACAAAATACTTAATTCTTCAATTATTCCTATTAAAAAAATCGCAAAAACGAAATAATGCCAAAATGCCTTTGTACATGAATAAAATAGAATGGCAAATTATTTAAAATGGTAATCTCCCTTGTAATAATTTTTGTTTTATTTAGCTAATAACTGAAGGTAGTATGGCTAATATTATTAAAAACGAAATGCATTATACACTCCCAAAATTTATGCAAAATGCGTTTAAGTTTGTAAATAATTTAATTTTCTGAGAAACAATGTACTTACTTACTTAATTGAGGTTTAAAAATTGTAATTTTACTGGAAATGCATCAGCTAAAAATAAATAAATAAGTTTAAGTCTAAAATTTGCCTTCAATCTCAGGGTTTAGCACAAAAAGACTCACTTCTACTCTTAATGATGTAATCTACTATTTGAATAAAATAACTAGTTAATGACGTATAGAAAAAAGAATAAGTTACCAACAGGAACGTCCCTTTTTCTCCTTGGCAGGAAATCATATTAAGTCCCTTCTTAACAATCTTCGACTGTGCGCTCTTCACTCTTTGCTTCCCTTCTCGATATTAAATTTAATGCATCGTCAAAGAAAGCGTTCTCAATTTAAATACTACACGGCCTGACTTTGCTGTTATTATATTATAACAAACGACAGAAATGAATTTCATGTCTGTTTGAACCTCTGTCGTCCAAAGTCGAGCAATTCTTCCACAGAAAGGTGAACAAATAACTTCAAAGAATGTGTCAGAACATCGTTAAACAAATATGCGAAATTAGAGTTTTTCCAAAAAACGTCAACGTAAATTTCCTTGATGCAGTTTTATGAGATTATTAAACGAAAAAGGTAGTTTTACATTTTTTCAGTAGCAAAATGCGCTCGCAGAACTAGATCAAAGCTTTCCACTCAGATGTAAAGTTAGCGAAATGTTCTCGTCGGTTCCATCTAGTCGACGTTTTTTATTAAAAACTTGAGCTGCCGTTTACAATATAAAATGGAAATACTCTTAAATGGATCACATTTTAGCGAAATTTTCGACTATATTATGCGAATATATAGCGGAAATAGCGACAATCAGTTCATGAAAAAATTTAATAACGATATATCGATCCTGTTAGTTTCTGCATCTAAAGTGAAATCAACCGTTACGAAAATTCTTCCGGTACCAAATTAAATCTTTACAAGAAACTGAAAATATTTTACTACGATTACATTTTTAGAGGTTCTAATAAATAAAAAAAGTAGAGCGAGCATCCTTTTTACAAAACGTACGATACGAGAAAAAAAGAAATACTAAATGAAACAACTTCTAACTGAATATTTCAAAGTAAAAGAACAAAGAATTGATTTTTTACGTCAGAAACATAACGAACAGTATTCAATAACTACGAGTAGATGGGTTCTATAACAGAAGTCAGGCATAAGTAAAAATAAATTCCAGTTTTAAAATTATACTTTCGTGTTATGTCTTCTAGATAACCAGCAAAGCCAGTTTATTTACTAGATGAATTCGTTGGGATTTACAAAAAAATTGTTGTAAGTCAAGTCTAGACTTACTATTATTTAGGAATAGATATGCTAAAAACAATTATTAAAAAAATAATAACACTTTTTACAAAAATATTCGCAATAATTTTGTTATTTATAAGACGTTCAGTCCAAATTACACAGGGCTAAAATTTTCTGTAAAGTTGTAATGAAATAAACAAATTTTGGTTTTTGTTTCTGACAATAAATTTAAATACATCAATAAATAAACACAATTATTCCCATTCATGTGCAGGTGTGTTATCGATATTACTTTTATAAAACAATTTTGACAAAGATTAGCAGCACAAATTACACGGTTTATTATGCTGTCTGTAAAAACACAAAATTTATTTTTTTATAAAAAATTGTAATGTATAAATAATTGGTTACTGTATAATTCACACACAATATTAATCAAGTTAATCTTCTAACTTTTTTTACCAAAAATGTAGGTTTACTATTTATTTTTCTTGGTGACAAATATAATATCAATATTTAAACATAAACCATAGTACATAAAGTAAAGCTATCAACGCCGGTAAACTTCCAACTAAAAGATAAAAGCAACAAAACATAAAAAATATTGCAATAAGTAAATTATTGGAAAATTTTACTAAATTTAAATCTGTTACTAGAGCAAATCAAATCGTTAAAAAATGACAACAAAAGACACCAGAAAAATGTTTATTTGACTAAAACAAATTAAAATTAACAAAGTCCCCACTTTGTTACAGTCCAAGTTTGCTCAACCTATCGAACCTAGACCTGACCTGACCGCACATCAGTCAGTCAAAAGCTCATAAAGACCACATCTATTATTAAAACATAATAACGTAAGATATCCCTAAGCGACAACTAAAAAAATTGAATTTAAAATTTAGTAAGAAAGCGATAAAAATACCAACATTTTTCTCAAAAAAATTCTCTTACTTTTATATATTTTTTTGCATTTTTTACTTAGTAAAGCTACAAAGTTGTGAATCACTGATTGTGCACTTTTCAGTGTATTCCTAATGATTTTTTGGTTTAATAAGTCGTCTTTCAAGTGTGAATATTATAATAAAAGTGTGAATATTATAATATTATAGTATTTAAAATTTTATAATTCAAATGCATTTACACATTTTATCTAATTTATTCTATTTGTTGTATAGTCAGTTAATTTACGTAGACTTAAAAAATTATAAAACAATGTCTATCCATTAAAAAATTTTATACTTGGCCACGGCTAAAATTGTGTGGTGAATATCATTATCATTACTTTGAAATCCCTATACAAGCAGTCCCATATCTAAAAATCAATATTTTACAAACGTCTTCTACAGTTCAAAATTTAAAAAAATCTAATAAACATAAGTCCTAAAATACCTTCCTTAAAACAGTTATTGATTGTATACACTTCAAATACAAACGTCTTTACATTAAGCAAAAATACTAGAGTGTATCAAATATAAACGAGAATCCTTTTCTAAAAAGTTCCATAAGAAGCATTGAATCGTAAAGGCCAGGCGTTTGCACATTTTATAGAATTGCTTACTTCAACTTGTCTAGCGGTAAAATACGGTTGGTTTTCTACAAAACTGCTTGAAAAAGCTAAGTGCTAGAACAAACACAGTCAAACTACAATTACAAAATAATAACACCGAGATATACTACTCTAAATCTGTTATTTTTGTATATATTACTACTGTTTTCAAATTTTAGAAAGTAAAAATTTACGGTTTGACATACTGAGTAGCAAAAACTGGCATTCTCATAATAAAAAATAATTTACCGGTTTTGTTTTTTTCATTCTATTAATAACTTTCGATGTAAACAATTTGTAATATATTAATCACTATTTGCTGTTCTACAATTTTTCGAAACCTTTTTTGCTTAGTAATACTGCGCGAACGAAGAACTTTCGTTGCTTTGGAGCATTGAACTCGTTTTGCAAAACCCAAACAGTAGAGTAGGTATTGCTCATTTTCAGGCAATAATTTGCAACTGCATTAAATACACCTCTACGTATAATAATTAATAATTACGATCGAACTTTACAAGGTTAGTGCGTTTGATCGTCCAATAATATCAACTAAACTCTTGTTATAAAGAAAAATTAACTACAGAGGGTTTCAGAATGATTGACATCTCAGACGGCTGTGAAAATTCAAATTTCAATTGACAAAACAGTATCAACTAAGTGATTTTGACAGTATTGGTTTACTGAGGTGTCAATCATTCTGAAACGCTCTATATGCAGTTGTAGACTCATAGTCATAACCAGTAACCACTGTCGTATTTTGTGAAAACAATATTAAAAATGACTGAAGGACCTAAATTATTCCTTTGATTGTGAATGGCGCTTGAAAATGAATTTCTGTTGTTTCGATTTAATTTGTGTTGGTTTAGTTGGATTTTCAGTAATGTAAATCACTTGAACAACCTCATTAATTTTTCGACGAATTGATTGACATATTGGTGTGTTTACTTACCGAAAAAGCGTGCTAAACCTGGTTTTTATGTCACATCTATTAATAAAGCTCACAGGTGCAGTTTAGTTCGAAATAAAAGTAAACGAGCTGTTTTCTAAAATGTAAACTGCTTTTTATTGGCAAATAGAGAGCAGACCCTGATGTTTTTCTACATTTTCTAAACTCATTTTAAGCAAAGGAGATTAGAGCTTTTCCGATTTCGTGAACTAAATCACGACAAAAGAACTGTCCCAGCTAAAAGTAATGTTTGGTGTTTTTCATTAAGTGGCCATAAAATTGTCTCGGTTTTTATAGAGTGTTTGTAAATTTACTTGAACCATTTCGAGTTGAATGGAAACATGATATAGGATAATCGTTTGTAACGGGGTTTTGATTCTGAACTCTATCTGGCCGCTTATAGATCCATAAAACATGCTGTAAACACAACAGAACAGATTTATTATTTACGATTTGGACAGTTTAACTGAAAAACAGTGTCTTTAGTTTAAAATTGAGAAAAAGAATGGTGAAAGTTAGAGTTGCTGGAAGTGGCATATCATTTATCATCGCACAGTTGTCGATAAGTTTGCCTTCAATCCGTCTTGTTGTCCGGAAGCAGTCCTCGAGGATCAAGAACCCAAAATGTGGTTTTTGCGTTCTATTATTCACTGGCTATAAAGACATCAGTTTGAAGAATAGAAAAAGGAATATGTATGAGTTTTGTTGTAGATAACACTGCGGATGTACTAGTAACTGATCGCGCGTGAAATTTCTTGTAAATCCTTTTATCTCTTCACAGTTTATCATACAGACAGATCGGCCGAGAATGCAATATATTGCTAGGTCGAAACAAAGCTCACAGTCAATGAAACCAGATACTTAAAGTATCGGGTGATTTAAATGACAAAAAAGAGAATTTTAAATCAAGCCTTCGATTTTAATAAAAACACACTTAATTGATGAGGGCCATTAATTATTGTCATAAGCAGTATGGACGTAGAGAGATTATAAAAAGTTTAACAAAAGCAATCATCGAAGAAGTCTCGAAAGTATGTAATAGGAAACTAACAAACGTAACTCCATTTAAGCCTCTACTTATTCTCTTCGGTTTCTAGAAACCTCAACAAAAGCTTCAAACTAGAATAAAACTTTAGTTTTGTTATAAATTTATTTTCCCAACTTATTTCAAAACAACTATTCATCCATTTCAATTTGAAACTAATTGATTTCAACCAAGCAAAAACTTTGACCTGTAACGTCAAACATTTCAAATTAGCAGTGTTGGTTTTAGTTATAATAATAATATTGGTTTTTGAAAAGAATTCTTGATATTAAAAGCACAAGGAGAAATGTATTCAAGTAGTGTTTTTCAAATTTAAATCTCCCGCAATTGCCACAGTGAAGAAAAAAACTATAAGTTGATAATATTATCAGACAATGGTGATAAAATTGCATTGCATGCGTTTGTAAAACACTCAAGATGGCGCCTGACTCAGGCTTGTTTGATAATGCAAAACCACTATAAAAAAATTTTTATTACTTTATAAACAAATAACTTGACAAAACACAAACAATTAAGAGACTTGCAGTGTCAGCTAAATAATTTTATTTCTTACTAAATCATTATAGCCAAATATTACCTTAGTTACGGTACCTATTAAGTATTAAGACATTCATAACTCCCTTGGGAGTTACAGAAATGAGTTAAGAATTCTTAACTCCCTCTAATTTGTACATTGTAAAGAGTTACAAATCTTGGGTACAAAAGTTACGGAAAGAAGAAATGTTATTAAACAAAAATTTTTAAATGCCAATAATATCGTTTCGTTTATATTCTTGCTTCTGGTGTTACGTTTATTCAATCATTTTGAAAATTTCTGATATTTTTTCTGGTACATTCTTTTTGACTTTACGGGCACAATTGCAATTACATTTACAAGCATGGAAAAAATAAGTAAATATACATACCATATCTTGAAAATATGTCACTGAGAGTAATTCATTAGCATTTCTGCTGCCAGTATGATTCTTTTTTAGCCATTCTTAAAATTGGTCGTATTCTTTCTTATACACTACTTCAGATTTTTTTGATACTAATGCAGCACGAGTTTTCTCAGTTTTTTTTAATGCTTCTTCTAAAATATTGCTGTTTTTGACGTTCTCACTCATTTTTACATATTTATAAAATTTTGTTTACGCAATTGTCAAGAAATAAATCCATAGTAACCAGGCCTAGTTAACTAACAGCAAATTTGTTTTTGGATTTGTTTAGTAGAAAATAAAATTAATTATGTATCACATAAATTACTGGATGTCAATAACCTCAAGCAACTTACAATCCTTCGAGCCTAAAGGGCCCTCTGGATTGTAATCCCGTTGCTTTCTGTAATTAACACCCTCATAATTTCTTTGATACATAAATAACTATAAATTACCTGACCTGACCTAACCTAACAAGACACAAACGTTTATTTTGAAATTATTACAAATTATTTGAAAATATTTTTTTACCATTCAACAATTTTTAAATTGTTATTTTAATTTTTTAAATGAGTTTTTTATTTTTTTGATGTGGGAGACTAGACTAAAGATTGCTTCTAATGATTTCAAATATTGACTTGACTACTTAATTTTGAAAGAATTATTGTATTAAATTTTAACCAAAAATTATTTAATAAAACTCATATTACCATTTAATATAAATACCAAAACAATTTGGTCAATTTTTGGTCACATTGTATTAGCTAATTAATAAGGCATAACAGCTATTCTGTGTCAAAATTTATTTATTTTGTCAAACTTAACAGACGCCCAGAGCAGAAAGCATTATTTAAAACAAAGTTGCCCTATTTAGATAAGGTCATAAAGATTATATAAAAAGGATCATACATTTCTAGTCCGACAGGCTAATAATAAATAAATGTTCTAAGTCAATGTTCAGAGAAAGAGCAACATTTGACAAATAAAAGTTTTCTTACTTCTGACAAAAAGTCTTAAAACGAATAAACGAACTGTCATATAGAGAATTAAATTTTCAATATTTTAATTAATGTGCTGACAAAAAATTTAGAACAAAAACGGAAACTTTTAAATAAAGAAAGTGCTTCAGGTCGACTAGTTTCTTTATTTATTAAAACATCCTTCGAACTACAAGATAGAAACATGTTGGTAATGTTAGTAGGTTACCGGTGAAACGTTTATTAATTTATTAAACAAAAGTAAAACATATTGTTTAATAAATTACATTTTGTATAATTTTGAACTTACCGCGCAATTTATAGTAGAAAAATAAGGCTATTTTAGATCAATACAAACTATTTAGACAAACTCGATTGCTCCTTAATCGTTCAGAGAAAAAATTTAACACATAAGAATGCTGAGTGTAAGAATAAACAAAAAAACATGTTTGTGATAAGCAGAAAAAAAATGAAAATCAAATCAGCATAGAAAAAGCTAAAAGATAATATTGTAGATAAAGAATTAAACATGTCGGCCATCAGTTACAGTCGAAAAAGGATGGCAGGCAAGACAGATCAATAAGTAAAAACAACATTAAAAATTAGAAAAAATAGACTACTCTAGTACTTAACAAAAAGCAGTAGAAAACAAATGTAACAAGAGAAGCCGTCTATGTATGGTTTTTTGTAAAGAATGCTTGAGTAGAATTTCTTACTATTGTACGTTCAAAATTACATTCTTCACTCTTTAGTAAAGTCACATCAAGTAAATTAATTAAAACAGATCTCGCACCCGATCTTATTCTCTTTCAAAGGCCAGAAATGGAGTAAACCTTCGAGAAAATGATAATAAAATAACCAAAGCTGATATAGTAAAGTAGTTTATTCTACAGGAGTCCACTGATGCGCAAATCTCTTTCATGTTGATGAGTGAAAGGAATAAAAAGCGTTTGCAGAGTGAATTTCAGATGTACTTCGATCGTGTGAAGCTAACCTCTTAATATTCCAAGTTCGGTAAACCTCTAATAAATTCAGATTAACATCTTTTTTATCTGTGTTGTATGATAAACCTTGATGCATTTGCTTTAAAATTAATATCAATAAAAACTCGGTTCAATCTTGTTTAAAGTGGTAATCTATCCTTTTATAACACTGTTAAAAATCTTGTAAAATAGAAGGATTTTCGCCCGTCTAAAATGAGCTTAATTAAAAGTACGACAAGATTGCACTTACTTAAAATGTTTAAATGGTAATTTAATAACTTGCTTTTTCCCGCCGGTTGATTGGATATTTATACAAAATTCCATTAAAAACTCAATTTATGATAAATTAAAAATTTAAAACGTCAAATGCGGCGACATTCAACCCCTAATAAACGTTATCTGTCTAGACTTATTAATTATTTCAAACAAAACTTTTAATAAAGTACCGTAACAAAAAAATTGCAATGTTGACTGCTATTTCAATAAACAAAAATTTGTTAATATAGTCGGTCGGTTTGCTTTTTAACACACCTTTCTCTTATTATATATTGTTTTGGGACCCTTGCGTAGCTTTAATGAACAAAGCCTGGAACTCCCATGGGTTCTGTTTGGGCCCCTACGTGCTTAAATGTTCCATTTTGATATAATCTGGCTTACGGAAACAACATCTTTTGAAATATTGTTGATATTGCATGTATGGCTCCGGTATGTAATTTCCTTCACCTCGTTACTTTCACTCCTTAATATGCTGATGAGTTTTATTAATAGCAAAACGTTTTACTTTCGTTACGATTTTGATTACTCACCCCAACTTTCACAATTTTGATAAATCCTTGTGTTTGGCTTGAAATGAGTGATTGTTTCTAATACGTGAACGATTCTTATTGTAGATAAATTTCTTTGATTGAATTCTTTAATTGAAGTGGTCGAGAGCTCATTTTTTAAGAGGCGCTTTGCAAGATTGATCGTTGTTGCCTCTCCGATTTATACTAAATTTATGTGGAAAGGTACGGCGAGAATAATTTATTGATTACAGTTCAGACAGTCCCTTTCGATTCTCAGACCCTTCTAAATCTAGACTAACTATTGTCGCTAACCACTTTTAACGACTTTTCGACAGACTCTATCAAAGGATAACTGCAACATTATTGTGTTAGCTGACACTACACTCAAACTAATTGTATTTAACACTGTTACAATAATCAGTATACATGTAATTTTAGGTAGTGCTGCAACTTTGTTTTAATTAACTTGTTTCGTAGATTTACGTCAACAAATTTTAGTTTAGACGTGACATAGACTTGACGCCCTAAAAGTTTTGTCTTTGTGTCGAAGTTTTGTAATCAACAAGTCTTTTAGCTAAATTATATATAAAACAGTTGAGATTAATTCCGAATTCATTTGTTTCTCCTGGATAAATTTTAGCCAGATGCGCAACTGCACTCTTGAGATAAATTTTAAATGCAACCTAAAAATGCAGGATTTAATTAAGACAAGTTGGGCTCATTCTTCATTTTCTTTAGTATTTTTGTAAATAAAGTTTGATTAAAACAAATAACATTTAATGGTTAAATACCTGCTTTATTAAAAACTAATTACTATTTGCCGTTGTGAGCAGAACAAATAGTGAAATCAAGACTAATCATCACAAAAATTCTAGAAAAGTTTATAGAAATTAGTCTTTTAAACGCAGTACAGCTGATATAGCAAGCAAATTAATCAGTTTATAGTAAATTTAAAATTATAAAACAATTTCTATATTGTGGTTTTTTAAAATATAAGCAAAAAAACTTGACAATGAAAGAGGTAGAAGAATAGGTGGAAAAAGAGAATAATGCAATATGTTGAAGCTTGGAGAGTATTTGTTTCTAAAATTATGGAAAACTTTATTTAAATTATATAATATTTATTTACAGCAGTAAAACAAAAAGCATTTTGTTTTATAATAAACCATTTTTTTAATGCAACAAGGTTTAAAATAATTAAAACATTTATATAATTAGAATTTCAATGCAGCTATGATGTAAGAATAACAATGTAATTATAGAACCAGTTAACGTGGATTTTCCCAAATAAAATAATCTGTTTCTGTTTCTATGCTACATAATCTAAACAAAAAAACAAATATGCATTAAAGAAAAAAAAATAAAAAGTTTTATCATTTTTTTAAGGTTGTTCATAAATAATTTTGCTAAAAAAGGGTTAAAAAGTGAACTCATGGCTAAACCTGTGTTTTGTTTATATTTTATACTATAAAAAATATAAAGAAATCTGATCTAAAAATATATAATTGAAGCAAAATAATTGAATCACTGGTGTGAAAAAGAGAAAGTAAATAAAAAAAAAGATTACTAAGAATATAAAAAGCAGAAATAGAAAGAAATAGGTTAATAATGTCTAAAAAAATCAATAAAATGTTAAAATTTTTAATTTTGTTAGTAAAAGAAACATAATCTTCAACTATAAATTATTTATAAAAATTTTTTCTTTCAGAACATTTTTCTTTACTATGTAATAAGGATAACGGAGGATGGACTATGAAAAGAAAAATTGCACTTGTAAATTAGTCGACGTTTCGCTGATTTTTCTCAGCTTCCTCAGGACTTTATTACCTAAAAATAAGTTACACAACATAAAGAAAGATACAGGGGATTCCGCTTACTCAGTTATTAAGAACACAGTTGAAACATTGAACAATTTAAAATATTTAAAAAATTGTTTTAAGCTTAAAAAATGAATCTTTACAAGACAACTAATAAAATTAAATTATCTAACAAATACAAATGTCAAAATAACTATAGACATGCGCATATATGCTACATGAAACAAGTATCATTGGCTGTCTACCTTTACATGAAGTATAATTTATTACTAATGTATTTTATTCACTAAGGTGTTATTAATATTATGCAGATCATTAACATCGGACCTAAAGTTTACAGATTTATTATTTTTAATAAAAATCATTTCTCTTACATTTCGCCTTAAATAGTTTGATTCTCTATCCAAGATTTGTACATTTTGAAAATCAAAATTGTGTTTTTTACTTCTGTGGTAGACAACCAGAGCCGTTTTGCCGTCTTCTATATTTTCAAATGTAACGCAGTCCCTTTTATGTTGTTTTATTCTTGTTGATAAGTATTGTCTTGTTTGACCAACATAGCACATATCACAATCATGGTATGGCACTTTATAGATCACATTCGAAATTTGATTTCTATGGGTTTTGTCTTTAATTTTAGAAAAAATCATATTGCTCATATTATTCAAGTTGTAAAAAACTAATTTAATGTTGCTGCCATGGAAACAATTTTGTAACATGGCATCCAACTTATTAATAAAAGGGAATTTGCAATGTTGGAAGTTATCTATATTATTTTCTTTTCTCTTTGGTATGAGTAGATTATTTATTTTACGTTTTCTTTGAATTTATTAATCATTGTCTTTATCAATTTTAAGGGACAATTATTACTTCTAAGTAGATTAATGATTCTGTTATTATTTTCTATATCAAAAATGTGATCATTTAATTTATAAACTCTTTGTATTAAATTTTTCATTGTCGCAATTTTGTATGATATTTTATGTTGGGATCTAAAATTTAAGATTCGCCCTGAACTAGTGGGTTTTGGTACCAATTAGTATTTAATGTTCCATCCTCTTGGTGGTGAATCATGACATCTAAGAACGGGATCTTTCGATTTATTTCTACTTCTAAAGTAAATTGTATTTTATTATGAAAGGCGTTGAATTTATCCAAAATTGTATTATACCTAGGTACTGCTAAATTCGTATCATCTACATAAACTTTGAAGTATGGTACAATGAAATCTAATTTTTGAATGACTTGGTTCAACACGTAGTTCATTACAATATTAGCCAACGTAGGGCTTGCAGGATTACCCATAGGGGAACCATCTTTTTGTTTGTAAATCTGGCCGTTAAACGAAAAATAACTAGTGTTGAAGTACAATTCAATGAGTTCTAAAAGTCTAACTAAAGTTATGTTTGTATAATATTTAATGTACCACCATTCTTTCTTTATAATTTCAATAACTACATTTTTAGGTATGTTTGTAAATAGTGACACTATATCCAAGGATACGACAACATAATCATCAGGGAGTTTTATATCACGTACCGCATCAACAAATTCTAGCGAGTTCTTAACATTATTATGGAAAGTAGTAGTGTATGGGAATAATATTTTATGTAAAAGCTTAGATATTTTATAAGTAGGAGAGTTAACGTAACTAACTACAGGTCTAAACGCTACCTGATTGACTTTGTGTGTTTTCCTTAACCCATAGAGTTTATTGTACGTTGTGTAATTCCGGTATTCCTTCTCCGTGATGACTCTATCTTCTCTTAATTTCTTCATCATGTCATTGGTAAATTTTTGGTATTTTGTTGTTGGATCTGTCTTCATCTTTTCATATGTTTGTTCATCTTTATGTAGTTCTTCCATTCCGTTTTCTTCATAACTACTGTGGACCTTCCTTTGTCTGCTTTGTTAACTATTATGTCGTTATTGTCTTTAAAAAACTTTTTAGTCGCTGTGAAATCTTTCCTTAATTTACGAAAAATAGCTTTTTCTCTTTGAAAATTCATTATTGTGTTAACTGCCTTTATTCTCACTACGTTTCTTTTTTCCTCTTTTGGAATCATATTAATTGCATGCTCTAAATCCTTGATTACTGTTAACATGGGAAATTTCTTAGGTGGTATGCTGAATTTGGGATCTAAGCTTAAAATTTCTTCAATTTGTGCTGGTAATTTTACATTTGTAAAGTTATAAATTTTCCTGTTATCTGTGTTATTTAAAATATATGGTTTTCTTTTTTCTAATTCCATTTGTATTTTCTTGATGTTGTTCACTTTGATATTCTTAGCATGGAGGTTAAATCTTTTATCACATCCTTTAAAGAATTCATCAGCTTCAGTTTGTTCCATGGACTGAGATATTTCCATCCGAATTGAATCTATTTTCTTCTGTAGGTCTTTGATTTTCCTTATGGTGATTTTTATTTCAACATCCAAAATTTTCTTTGTAAATTTGTTAGCTATCTTATTGAGTTCAACCTTATAAAGATGATTGTCCAATTGTAATAACGTCAAACATTTAACATTTTGTTTAATATGTGAAGGTGTGATGTCGTTTTTTCTACATGTCAGTAGGAAATTCCTTCTATTTGTAAATGATGCAAGTTTTTTAAGGTTGTTGGAAAACGTTTTTGTAGCGGATTGTTTTTCTTTACATCATGATTTTTTTTAAAGAATAGCTTATTACAAAACAAGGAGCAGTAAATAATCACCTTCCATTAAATGACTTAAATAAACTTTTTAATAAATTTAGAAACAAATACTCTCTAAGCTCTAACATATTGCATAATTTTCCTTGTACATCCCCTTTTTTAAAATTTTTCTATTTTTTTCTTCTATTTACAGACAAAAGTTCTCTATCTATCGCTATTATAAACTACAATAGGTACATAAAAAAATTTAATTTTTATGTAATTCTAAAAGTAGTCTTTTGGCTTGTCTGGTACGCAATAAAAATCCAGTTCCTCTTTGACATTATTTAGGCATCTACAAATTAATTTGTAATAACTACAAAACAGTTTATAAAGCAAAAGATTGCAACAAGAATACATAAACATGTAAGGACAATAAAAAATACAACAATGCAGATATATCCAACAGTTTATCTGCTTTACATTTTATATTTTTTTTGCAATCATTTTTTCCCTTAATATATTATATTTATATTATATGTAATTAATAAATTTAAAACTTTTTACATTTGCAATAAAGGTTATTCTTTGAATTTTTTAGAAGCTTTCTCAACAAATCTTAAACTACCAAATTTGATCTAAATGTCTCACTTTATTTTTATTGATTTAATATTTAACCCTTGACTAAATAATTTTCTTTATATTCTAGTATTTAAAAAAAAAATGATTTGCTTAAATTGTGTTTAGTTAATTTTTAAATTCAAATGTCATGTCATTAAAACATATGTTTAGGTGACTAAATAAAAAATGACGATTTATTTTATTTTTAGTATACACTTTTATTTTTTATTTATTATTGACAAAAGTTTAGTGAATTTTTTTTTATTTTTTTTTTTAGAATGTTAATGTTTGTACTATTATTTAAGCACTAGTAATAAGACTCGGTTTTTGAAAGCGCTTTGCAACTTTTATAAAAAAAAATAATTTAACCTGTAGAACTGACTTGAATTTTTAAGTTCTTTATTATAAATTATTTGAAGATAGTTTATGTACTAAAATATGCTTAATTACTAAAAAAGTAAAATAACATTTTTGTTAAATACTACCATTAAATTTTCTAATTTTCCTTAAAATATTTTTAATAGAAGATTGAAAGAATAAAAAATAAAAATTCTTATTTTTCATTATAAAATGAAGGTGTTTACAACTACAACAGTTCAATTTTTTAAACATATTGTTTGATAAAATATAATATTGTTTAAAGCCCAAGATTAAAGAAACTTTTTATTTATTTTTCTAAATAAAGTAGATGTTTGTTTTAATTAAAACTGTACACATTTAGTCCACTCTCATTATTAAAATTCCAACAATAAATTTATATTAAATGAGTAATGCTGAAAACTATGTACAACTGTTATTACAGCATAATTGCGCATTAAACAGGATCTAAATTATGGAAAATTCTCTCTCTTGATGATATTTTTCCGAATTTTGTCCCCTTCTGGTAATAAAACAAACAGAAAACTGAAGCAGAGAAAACACCAGAAATGTAAATGCCGCGATCTTATTCTACCCTGACCCGTGAAACGGAACAAACTGTGTAACGAGAACGACAGATAGTGGAATTTTTACTGCCTCAACCCATACAATAGTTCCTCGAACTTTTTCATTTCGCTAGGAAATGTTTTAGATGCAATGTGAGCTTCAAGTTGTAGCGGTTTGTTAACTTGAACTGCTGCAATTCAATTACTCAGTTTCCTGCCGTTTTTTAACTTACTCCATTGCGCAGCTTTTCAACCGACCACAGTAATTAACGCAGCAAATCATTAAAAAACCTGCATTTTCAGCGGCATCAGCGATAATGAGGGGAAAAAATTAAGCGAAATTCTCCACTCTTTCACATCTGAACTAATTCGGAGAGCACGTACAAATGATCTTTTCAGTTTGCTGCAATCAACTAAATAGCTGTTTGACTGAAAAGGTTTGTTATGAATAACCACATGCAGTTTTCATATTTTTATTCAGAAAATATTCGATCTACACTTGCCATTTGAACAACTGCAAAAATACAAACAATTTTTTGTATTTAGTAAACAAGACAAGTATGTATTCCGTTTTGTTATAAAGTAGGTAGTCAAGGAGAAAAGCAATTTGTATTTATTATAAAGACGAAATATTTTTGTTTATAAATTTCAGTTCTAAAATAAAATTACCTTAACTATAAAATTGTGGCGTAAACTGTTTATTGAAATACATAAAAAATCTATACTTTTAAAGACAAGTAATACTGTCAAAAATTTTTTTAACATTAATGACACTACACTAACACAACAAGATATTAGTAGTCTAACAGACTTGTAGTCATAACGTGCTTTTATCTAATTTTAACATAACTTTATAATTATGTCTGTAATAATGTCTTGCCTGACTATAAAGTTTAAACTAATAAATCAGTAATTTGCAAAAGTTATAGTTATAATTTATCAATAAATTTTTGATTGAAAATTATTTGTTTAATACTTTTTGTTTCTTTTACAAAGTAATATGAAAACCATCTCATCTATTTTAATTAAACTTAAAGTGAAAAAATGATCTCGATTAAAATCGGTTAGGTTTTCTACTCGGCCGGGTTCGGCGAATAAATTACCATTTATCCCATCGTTCTGTATTGAAAATGCAATTTATCAAACGCGAAGAATGAGAGCTGGGCAAAAAGTAATGGCTTTTTATATAAACGACTGACTTTCTTTACATAAAAATGTAACCCGTTTTATAAAAGAAAAACTGCATTATTTCGATTCATTTCCTTGACACTCTTGGAAAATATTGCTGCGCTCTTACAGAGCCTGCCTCCTCAGTTTTCTCCTGCGACCCCAATAAATTCTTCTGCAATTATACTGCTCCTTTTCCACCTTTAATTGCAAACTCACCATGTTTTTGGCATGGATGAGATCGAATAAAAATTAAATGTCTTCTTCGTGGTTCAAGAGCTCTTTTCAGTTATTGATCAGCGAACATTTTAATAACTGGAAAGTATCTCTATTTAAAAAAACTCGTTTATATTGTTTTTTATATGGGCCAAGGCTTGTCATATTAATTCATTGGTTTGAATAAAAATGCCATTATTGGAGATTCGGAACGTTTAATTCACTTTTTCCACTACACACTAGAGAAATTATTTTGCAAATAAAAGCTAGTGAACCAAAGCCGCAGAAAATTGGGACTTCAATTAACATTTCAAAAATTTAAATACCCTCTAAAATTTAAACCGTTGTAAACTTTTATTGTTTGAAAATTTAATTACGTTGTCAATATGTTGAAAATATAAATTTGCTATAAAAATGTATTAACTGTTTAATTAAAATATTTTAATATTTCTAAAACGTATTTTCCAATTTAATTTTGTCATCGATATAAACTTTTTTTATTTAATTTTTGAAATATTTTTTTTTTCATAACATACACAAATCGTATATCTGCTGTCATGTTCTAATTGCTTCTTAAAAAATTGTCTTATAATAAATTTTTCAATTCAATAGACACATTTCTAAACAATACGTTAACAACTAAACAACAAAACTAGGTTTATTACATTTTGTACACATAAATAACGTTTAAATTTGTAATAATACAATACATTGTTTCATTACGAAGATAAAGCTTATCATTGATAGATAAATATTTGTTCTAAAGTAAATTGATTAGTCTAATAAAATATTGGTATATTATAAATTAAATTTTACGTAAACGTAGTTATACAAAAAAAAATAAACACAGATATTTTTTTTACGAGAATGATTCTATTTAATTGTCCACATTTACCCGGCGCCTCCACCAATTCTATATATTTTATTTTTTGAATATATTTCTTCTTAATAATCTATTTAAACACAGCAGTTTTTTTAAACTAAGTCTTGAAATTGCACTAATATTAAAATTTGCTTTTGATACAGTTTTAAAACAGATGATAAGCTAAAAAAAGAGTCTAAAATTTTATAATACGAAACCCAAATGTAGACATTCTCATGCCTAAAAACAAAAAATCTAAAATTTAACGTTGAAACAACTTACAATTTAACAAAACGGCAAATTTAAAAAAACAATGAAATACTTGAATCTGTCACAGATTCTTCGAGAAAAAATACGAATAAAGTAAAACTTTACAACAACTAAAATCCAATCTCTCTAATTTCAGGAGTAAAGCAATTTTCAAAAATAGTACAACCGATAGTTCTACTTTCAAAATTTTTCTAGATTTTGTAGATTTCAAAACAACACTATCAAACAAAAATAACAATAATAACTACAGAGATGAACACTGCTGACGTCAACCACGTACATTTTGCAATTTATAAAGTTATAAGTCTTTGTGGTCGTCCAAAAATAAATACTTGCTGTTTGTATCTTAGCATAATAAGAAATTTTTACGGTTTTTTAAATTAGTCCAAATGGTGCAAAATGTCAGCGAAAATAAAAGTAGAAAATAAAAATGAAAGTCACAAACACAAAATATAAAAATAAACTAAAGTAGAAAACCAGCAACACAACTTTAAATTTCTTTACGGTTACGCTTACCACAGTAGCTGCTCAGTTTTAAAAATTTGAAAAAAAATTTTCATAATTAATGCATAGTTGGTAAAATGCATTTCAAATTTTATTTTTTATTATGTCTTGTAATAATTGTTTTTTATTCTTCAGCTACTTATTGTATCGTTTTGTGTATTTACACAGTTTTAGAGTAGATTTATTATACCTTATTGTTTTATTTATTATTGCTCTGTTCTTAAATTGCTATGTTTCAATAGTGATAATTTAAATTTTCTATTTACTTATAGCTTTTGTTAGAAAATCCGGATTAAATCTCCACATTTCTAATTTACTTAAATATTAATTGGTCTTAAAACTACTTTAAATTTTGTTAAAATATAATTTTTATTTTTTAAACTTTGTTATCAAAATCTGCACAAAAATCCCTGTTTATGTCATAATTAAAATTTTAGGAAACCGCTTCACAGTTTTGGTTTTTGTCAACTAAAACTAATTTTTGTATTTTGATAATTTATGCATTATATTCTATATTTTTTCTTTTTTGTTTATCATTTGTATTGATCTAAATTTTAGTCTTTATCTAACGTTTGAATTGCTTTTTTCGCCTGCCTTTTTTTTTCGATGGGTTCCATAGCTGCTTTTCAAAACATCTACATGTGTCTGGTTATTATAAAATGCAACAAATTATTGTCTATTCATAACTAGGTTAAAAAAAATTCTACATTATTTTTTCTTATTAAAATATTGTTACTAAAGATACAGGTAAGGCTTTATAAAACAAGCTAAATAGTTCTAAGTAGACAGTCGAACAATACACTAATACAAGTGCCTAATATCATATTGTTTAAGACTTAGAGTTTCTAAATATCGTACAATATGATCAAAAAAGAAATTATTTACAAGAATGTCAAATGCTTTTTGTTAATGTAAATTATATAAAAATTAATACCCATACCTTTTTGAAGAATTTTTTTTTGATAATATGATTTTTAACAAGAACAAAAAAAATGTTTTGTACGGATAAGAATTTAACGGATTTTTGATGGATATATAAACTTAATTTATTGTAGATATGTATTCCTGAATTTATCCTTGTCGTATTTTTGGAAACGGTATATTTATGCAAAGAGTATCTTAAGATCGTGCCATCAAAAACGACAGAGGGTTTATTTATACATTGTTGTCATAAAATAGCCGGTCGACTACGTGATGCTTCCTCTGAATCCCAAAAAAGATATGAGGATCAACAATCAGTTCTTATATCACATTTCTTTTGAATTCTCTATCGAACGTAAAATTTGTTCTAGTTTTGAGTTTTCTCAGTTTTAAAGCACTATCCTATTGGGATAATACCGTCGAGAAAATCTACTTAAAACTTTAGCGATCTTGTTCGGTAAGTCGAAATAAATTTTTTCTTGTACGTCATAAATGCGACTATGTTGTTTCGAAGCGAATTAAATTTGTTTGGCTCGAATAGCTGATAGTCATCAATTTGGTCGTTGAGTAAAAAACCCATTGTAAAGGGTGCGTTTTTATACGTTATAAAAAAGCCGTCATATGCCTTGACTCATAAAACGCGAATCGAATAGGGCTTTTGATTTTATACACCTGGTATGGTGAAGCGCGTTGATTTACTCAAATTGATTATTCAGTGAAGCACTTCGTTTTTCTTAGTCGCGCTTATTAATGTAGCAACGCTATTGAAACACGAGCTTTCGGCTGGTTTAAGACGACACCGCAACGCTGAAAGATCGGCGAAGGCTTAATATTAAAAAATTTAATAGCGCGACACGCTAAGATGGCGTAAAATTTTAATTTGGTGATTACATAACAAGGTAGGCAATTTACTGGGCGTCTACACTTCACAGCTTGTATAACTGTGCAACTTTCTAACTTTTACTTCTTTATATAACCTAATACTCATCCAATTAAAAGTTTGCACGGTGACACGAGAGCGCTAAACTGCACCAAGGAACACATACTGCAATACTGCCAACAACTACCTAATATCAAACTAACAAGTTTTAATTTAATTACAAAAATTATACAAACACAAGGAATTTCATACTCGTAAATTGCAGGAGGAATGTGGAGTAGAAACGCTTTACGACTTACAGAAATAATATATACAGAGAAAAATTAAACTAAATATAAAATAATAACTTTCCAGTAAAGATATCAGTAAAGAGTACAATAACATGAAAAAAAGGTTAAAATAGAATATAAAAATATCTTAGTATACAAATAAAGAAACAAGAAATATAATTTACATTTAATACATTCTAGACATATTTTCCCAAATTTTCTCAATTAGTTTTTTTTGGTTTTTTAATGTTACTAGTTTACTTTTATCGTCAAAAAATTTTGACCATTGCGCTTATTAATAAACTATTGCAAAGTAAAAATTAATGTCTTTAGATAAACAGTAACAAACAATAAGTAAAATGCATAAAAATTCAGTAAATGCTTTTGCTTGATTGAAACAAGACAAACTTCTATGTCACAGATGAACTTTAGTGCGATAAGAATGAAGAGTAATTATTGATTCTATTTTAACAATATATCGTGTCAAAGTTTTATCTATCAATGATTTATGCTACCAGTCTTAAATGCTTTTGCTCACCACAGAATTACCTAAAATAATTTTATAAATATGTTTTCTACTATTGTTTTAAAGTTTTAAGTTTTGTAACCTCTACTTGGAAGTAGGATTGTGTGAACGACAGCTTATTAAAGAGCTGGCAAGCTTGGAGGTTAAAGAAAGAAAAAACTTTTTAAAACAGTACATAATTGTAAAATAAACAACATAATACCATAATTATAAAATATAGAGCAGTAGTGAAAATAAATTAATACTCAGTAAAAATGAGATGTACCAAACTGAACATCTCAACGATAATCAAAACACAGAGCAGATTTCGTGAGGAAAACCGACACCCTAAAATAGTTCGTTAAAACTCTAATTATAATAAAAATAGCAATATTTTTCTGTACTTTCCAAAATTAAAATTTAAGAAATAAAAGTTAGATTTAAACAAATTTGACTACTTTAAATTCAAATAGTCAAATTAAAATTCTCTTATTATAATGACTAAAAAAAATAAAGACGATTTTGGAGACGACAAATACCTAAGGCTCACAGAAACCAATGATCAAAAACAAGAGTACATGGTTGTTATTCTTACTCAGGTTAAAATCGTTTTAAAGCTAAAATAGTATATTAAAGAACGCGTTGTGAAAAGTCAATTTTGTGGCACAAATTCAAGTTTATAAAACGAGCACAACAATGACTTTAAAAAACGAGTTCTTTCTTCTATTTTTTCTACTTTTTGCGTTTTACGTGATTTTTAAGCAAAAAGTTAATTATTTAATCTTTAGGGACTTTTGCGTTAATACGAGATAGTTGGTAATAAATGTCATTAAACTTTGAAATGTTTTCAAATTTGTCTAAAATTCTGTGTAAGTAACTCACAAATCTTCCTTTTTGATCTACCGTATCGGTTATTGATTGAATACTCCAATTGGCATTAACACAGTAAAGAAAATTTCCAAAAATTTTGAAAATTATTCTTAAATTACCACACTAATTGTGTTTCTCAGCGACTCCTTTTATCGTTATTTCAGACCAAGCAGTGATATACACTCATCTAGCAAATAACTTGTAAATTATCAAATGCTGTGGGTGTTGTAAATCGTCAAATAAAAGCCAAAGCTTGTTAGTAGCCAAAATGAGTTAGTATTATATACTTTGCATCTCATAAAAAATCTACTGCAAAAAATCAAAAACATATGCTTTTTTCATAACTTAGATTTATTGTAGTATTTGGAATTCTAATGCAGTCACAATCCAATAAATTTTACCGTTGCATGTGTTAAACACAGATTAAGACTTTTGTTGATTGCATTTTTGGCCACTATTTACATAAATTTAAGTTTAATGCACAATTTTGAGGAAAGGCAGTAAGTGTGACCATTTTGGGTCATTTTAAGTAAAAACATTATACAACAAAGCGAATCAACAAAAAATAATAATATAGAAATTATATAAAAATAAAACCGTCATAGTTACAACAACAAGAGAAATATATAGAATAACTGGAACAACAATTGCAACAGTGACTGAGCTAGATAATATAAAATATAAATAATTACAGTGTGTTTCAAGCACAATCATAGTAAAAATAAAGAAAGATAGAGCACTATTTAAGATTAAGTTGAATAGCCTGTTGGCTAGACTTCGCCTTCCATGTAATATTATCATTATTAATTTTCTAAATAAAAACCATCTAACAGTAAAAAATGATAAATCAAAGAAAACTATGAAACATAGAAGTAGCTGAATTGATAAATAAAATAGATTTAGACTTAACTAAATTCAGTTGAAAACAAAGGTAAATAGAAATTAGAGACAAGGCATTGCCTTTACACATTATGGCAGAGAAGGTTGTCGATAAGTTAATGAATAAAAATAAGTAAAAAAATGTGGTAGTTGATTGATTTTTTCCAACCTACTTTCATCATTGGAAAAAGTAAACTAAACCCTTAAAAAAACAGGTCTGTATAGAAAATGCGTCATTTTAATCTAAAGGTACAAAGCTTTCGCCTATCACAACAGGCTCAAAATGAAATCCACAAAGCGAGCTCACTTAATAAAACGTGCAAAATCCATTTGGAAAAAATTTTTACACATCCCTGGAGCGACTCTAATAGAGTTCATCCCGTAATTAATGCGTTGACGAGATCATCAACCACAATGAAAAATGTCACGTCGCATAGGAATACTCAAGCCTGAGCAAAATATCAAATTTATTTTTTTCTCTAAACACTCCATCTTCTCGTGTTATAAATTGCGGGCGACGATGAAAAGTGACGAGTCAACATGTATATTTGCCTTCTCTCATCCCTCTATGTACACATAACCTCGCAACGTTCACACTCCAGATTTATGTAGGCGATGTATCAAGGAGTTTGAGGAGGCACCCGTTCAAACACATAATTATGCAAGGCGGGATTATTTGGCTTCAACCACATTATCAAAAATTACGCTTTCTACCGCATATAAAGACGCAAATTGCTCAACATTCACCCTGTTTTTGCTCCACGTCGAGACGTGACAAAACCATATATTTACAGAAAATTCAATTTCGGATATACTTGTAAGTTATAACGAAATAATACACGAGGATAAATAAAAATTCCGCCTACAAGCCGAGTATAAATATTCAACACTTTCTCCAGAATTTTTTCTATTTTATTAAATATAAAGAGATGTGGTGTCATTTGTTGGATTACAATTTGCATAAATATTCATTTCTCAAAAAAGCGTTTCTGCCGTTCTTGTGATAATTTTAAGGAAAGTAAGCAAAATTGGAGTTTTAAAACAAAAACTCATAATTTAAACACTTTTATTATCGTTTCCGATTTTGATTAAATTATAACCAAAAAGAAATAATTTTTACTTGAGAGTTTTTAATCTCGTAATCTCGAAAAAACTTTCAAATAAGTGATAACTCCTTAACACCGAAAATTTGTAACCAAAGTGGATTGATAGCAGCTGCAATCTCGCAGATAGGATACTTCCTCACGATTCTCTCAAGGATATTGAAATCTGATGTAGCTAAACGAATCACTGAACTGTGTTTATGTCGACATCTTTTATAATCTGATGACCGATCAACGCATCTAAGATACTGATTCTCCCAACTTTTGTGCACGTTATTATTGGCCATTTGCGTTATCATCTGCTTCCTTAAAAAATACGAGCTTTATTGATTACAACATTTTTTCTTTCACGTTCTCAATCTTGACTGAGCCACAAAGAAAAAAGTTAACATAATTGCTTTTTATTAAAGATGAAAAAAGTTAAATTGGTATCGCTTTAATAATAAATTTTTCTCATATAATCTTGTTTTAAGGATCCTCAAACTGCGTAGGTCTGGATTATCCTAGCTTTTGTATTCATAACAACTCATGTGTTACAAATGTTTAAAGTTAGGCAAACTTTGGTTCGTCAAAACTGTTTTATGCTAGTTCAAATGCAATTTTGGTATCACCACTGAAACATAACCACTGTTGTGTCACAAATTATAAAACAATAAAATTTTAAATATTTAATAATATAAGATTTAGCTGGTTCGTCTTAAAGTAGGTTAGGATTTTTTGTTATGTTGCTAGTAGTGTGGTAAAAATTGCTTTTTTTATAAAAATAGAAATAGAAACTAAATCTGCGTTAGAAGTTCAAAGGTGTTCTCATTTATATTTCATCCAACAAAAGAAAGGAGTAACATAATAATATTCAATAGATATTTTTGTACCTCATAGGTTTATAAATAAAAATCAGAAAAAAGTAATCTGATTTCTAAAAGTACTAAAAATAATGGTGGTTAAAATTAAGTTAGTTACAGTTAAAAATTATCTGTTCTTGAAAGATCAATGCGTAAGAATCTCCTCTTTTTTTCTTGTGCTTTACGTTTAAATTTTATATAAAATGATTTAAAAGTATAAAGCAAAATTTTAAGCTGACATACAGCACCACAAATATTAGAAATGAGAAAAAAATACTTATCTCAAACGATAACAAAATTTATTGTTTAATTTTTTATTATTTTTATTTTTTGTATAAATATTTCGTCTTTCTAGAGCGTCTTTCTAGAACAGGGGTCGGCAACCTATGACCCGTGGGTCACCGAGTGGCCTATTTGGTAATTTTAAGTGACCCACTTTAGATCCGAAAATAAAGTATAAGATATAGAAAAAAATTTTTCTTTTTCCTAAAAAATTTTTGTCGCAAAGTTATGAACGTACCAAATTTAAATCCAGTATAACCTGTAAAAATATATAAAATGCTAACATTTATAAAAATGCTGTTTTAATACGAAAATACCAAACGTCTCTTTAATATTCGCATTTTGGTTAATTTTGACCCGCGGCCAAAAAAGGTTGCCGACCCCTGATCTAGAATATGCCGGATGTTTCGATACCTTCCTTCACCCAATTGAAAGCAATGACTAATTTTTATCGCTTTCGGCGCTATATTTTTGTAGTATTTTCTGGAGCTATTTACTTAAACTTTATTTCTCTTATTGTTATTATGTTTTGTTCAAAACAATAAATTTTTTAGAACAATGCAACAAAAGAAATTGTCAGTTGATCTGCTCTACAACAATTTTAGTGGAAAATTTTACTAAAAAAAAGCTGTTATAAACTGTTATTACCGTAATATATCAGATAACAGTTAGACAAAGAATATCAGACGCTTTAGAGATCTAAACTGTCGTTATAACTGAAATGTTTTAAAACAAAATGCAGACTTCTAAGCTTGAAATGAAAATGTTGCACAGATAATTTAGTAACTTTTTATTTTAAGTGGTAGTGATACTAGACTCAGACACTCTGTCTCTGTCATCATGCTAAGACAGAAATATAATGGTACATATTTTGTTTTGTGTTTATTTTATTGCTGACCACGAAACAGAATAAGATGGAAATAGGAGCCTAGTTCTTTAGTTTTTTGCAAAGTTTATAAAAAATTGGTATAAACTGACGGCGGGTAATCTGTACAAACAATAAGATATTCAGGTATAGGGTGTTTTTTTTTAAATTTGACGTCAATGTTGGCTGTGCATTGTCGTTTGTGAACGCACCACATAATAATATCTAACCTCACTTTTGTAATTATTTGCAAAGTAGCAAAAGTCAATAGTCAAAGTTTGAATAATTTGAAAATCTCCATTTTCGAACGCCCAATCCATAACTTGGACGAGTTACGACATCGAATTGTTGGAAGAATTAATGAACATTAATGAAATTAATGAACATCCTAACATGCTGATGAACGTTGCTAATGGAATGTGTCGACGAATCCAAATGTGCCTAGATGAAGGTGGTGGACATTTCGATTATTTGTTATAATGTTTTTCGATTAAATTGTAATTATAAACCGTAAGTAGAGCAGTTTTAATTTTAATCACAAAAGTGAGGTTAGATGTCATTTTCTGGTTTGTTCACAAACGACAATGCACAGCCAACTTTGACGTCAAATTTAAAAAAACACATGATATTAAACAAGAAAAGATATTTAAAATCAATTCAGAATTAAGCCTTGCACGTTAAATGTAGTTAAGCCTTTTTAAAATTTTTATCTAATCTAGGATGTAAAAGATTTACAAAATCTAAAAAAATCTATAAAATTTAGAAGATATAATAAATGCAGACAATCTAATAAAGAGTTTAAAAGATTTATAGAATATATAATATTTAGAAAATCTAGCCAAATTTATAAAATTTAGAATATATACGATGTAGACAATCGTTTAAAAAAATATTCTCAAAATTCTCAAAAATATGTAAAATTTAGAAGATATAAAAATTGTAAATATTCTAATAAAAGTTTAAGAAATTTGTAGAATTTGGAATGTAGAATATTTAAAAAATCTAATAAAATTTATAAGATTTAAAAGATACAAAAATGAAGATAATGTAATAAAGAGCTTCTTAAAAATTTGTAGAATCTAGAATGTTGATTATCTACAAAATCTAGGAAAATCTAGAAAAATCTAAAAAATTTAGAAGGTACAAAAAGTGTAAACATTTTAAGAAAATTTTTTATAAAATCTAGATTGTAAGTATTTATAGAAAAATCTATACAATTTTGAAGATATAAAAAATGCAGAATCTAGAAACTTTGTAGGCTAATTAAAAATTGTCTAAAGTACAGTGCACATTGTTTCTAGAATCTAGCCTGAAAAAAATCTATTAAACCTAAAAAACCTATAAATATACAGGAACAATCTAGTAAGAAACCTAGAAGGTTTATAGAATGGACAACGTAAATTCTAAAAATTCTGAACGCTAGATATAAATTATTATAGGATTTAAAAAGGTTTAATTACACTTTCGACAAAATCAAGTCTAATAAAAAAATTTAAAACTAAAACTAAAAATCATAGAAATCGACGAGAAAAAAATCTTAATTTTGGGAACATTCATAGGGCGTAGATACGTACGATCAGAATGATTTCACCACATTAAGTTATAATTTTCTTTACTGTGGAGGAAGCTGATTGTCGATAAATATGCAAGTCAGGTCGTACTTTACTGGTGTTTAGAAATTAGCTAATTATTTTTCGGGTGGCGGCCATTAAATTGCCGTTTAGCGTAGGGCGCATCTGCAAGAACGCTGTCTCAGTAATTGGGTTATTTCTTAGGAAGGCGTGCTATCGCTTTATGTGAACGCATTTAATATACGTATGGAAGTAGTATCATCAATATTGGATAGAGATACTTTCGGCGGCTTCAGTAGATTAATTTAAAACTGTCGGTTGTGCGGGCTGAAAAGTGAGCAGCGTGAACAATGTCGGCGTCAGACAGTAATTAAAAAACGCTAAAATCGCAACTCTCTTCTAACATTTTAATTGCATGTCGGAAAGCTGATTATAGCGAAAATCCGGTCCGATTTAGGGAATTACTAATATCGTAGTCCACCGGAAAAACGACCGGAATTGATCCGGGGACGCACACGTCGGAATGCAAGATGAGGTGAAATATTCGACTCTCGTGAAAGCATAAAACACAATGTCTTGCGGGAGAAATTGACCTTAAAATAACTGAAAGCTTTCGGGGACGTAATAAAATTATATTGACCTTTCAGGGATGCGGTTTTCGGACGCCTGCTTTCAGCGTCGTCAAATTTGTTCAACCCGACTCAAGTATTTTACCAATATTGATTTTTAAAGCACGAGTATTTGATAAATCGGATCACTTGGGATACACCCACTCCTGATCAACACAAATTCTAAAACACTACACGTACTTCGCGACCAACTTCTATGTCCTACTTTTCATAAAAATGCACCATTAACATACATTTTTCAGGTTCACCAAGGTGCTCCACTCATATCTTAAACTCAAGACCCAGACATTTTGATAATAAATTTAACTCGTAATATTTGGAAAGATAAAATTCAAAAACGTGCAATACGAATATTTTTACAATAATTTTAATAAATAAATACAAATAGTATACCGGGAGATTTTTTTTAACTCTGATTATAGATAGTTCTTATGTTCATTTTTAAAGGTAACAGATCAACTGTATTAGAAGCCATTGCTATGCAACCAGGTATACTAGCTTACCGCACACTGTCAAAAAACAAAATGACAAATAACAAGTGCAGATCTGACAATGACAGATTTTAATTCATACTTGTAAAAATTTAAAAATATCTGTTTGGCCTTGATAATTTTGACTCAAATTTTTCACTCATTATTTCCAAAACAAATAGCGTTTTAATTAACAAATAGTTCACTGTTTTGTGACGGTGTAAACGCACATTTATCACTCATTAACAGTGACCTTTCAGCATTGTGTTCGCTGTTCGATTTGTTTTTCCATTTTGTAAAACATCACATCTAGCATTCATATCAAGTCGTTATTTCTCCCCCTTAATGTAAAATTCTCCGAAAGTCAAATCTTTGAAGTTGGTAAACATGGTTTTTTCTTTTCTTACGACTGTTTTATTGAATTTCTAAGTTTTCTGGTGACATAATAACGGTAAAATCGATATCAAAATTTATATAAAAATATAGCACAGCCATGAAGATCGACGCTTAAAGAACATGCTTGTTAATAAAATATTACAACTTGCTCCGCCATTATTTTCGAATTTTAGAGAACATTAAAGTTTTAGGATTTTTATTGTGTTTTTCGACTGCGTTCCCACGTTACCAATTTCCTGCTTCTAGGTGAAAATCGTAAAGAAAGCATTACATCTCATCACCTGCTGTAAATTTACATTTGTGTAAATTTCTAATATTTAGTGGCCGCAGTAAAATTTTAATACAAGACTGGTTAAGCAATTTGATGGCATACAAATTGGTCTTCGTCTTAGTTTGTTAGCTATTTGGGTTAATTAAGGATTTTGAAGGATAATTTTATCAGACATCGACTGTTTCAAGCCCCTCAGCATGACACTCCATCATTTATCTTTTGTTAGCAGCGCAAAGTAGGCTCTCCAACTGAATCCTTTTGCAGTTAATGTCATTTTTTTTTCACTCGAACGTCTGCTCAGGAGATTAGGGTCAGTATTTCGGCTTGGTATAAATCTGTTTTGGGCCGATTAGTTCGGTTCTAAGCTATCCAATTCGGAATTTGTTGTTATGGCGCATAAGTGTTCATCGTATTTCAAAACGCTTGTAAAATTCCATCCTTTTGGCCTAGTGCCCCGTTACGCAGCGACTTATTTATGACTATCCTTGCTCGCCTCGATGCCCATAAGGATACAACGCTTTTGCATTGGCAACTAGCAGTTTCGCTGTGCTTTTTTATTATTGGAAATATCTGCAACCCCAGAGGATAGATGGAAGGAAATAAATATTATTTATTTTTGGACTCGATGCTCACCTTTTGTTTTTTCTTTTATCTTCGATGCTGCGGCTATGCATTCAAATCTGCTCCAAGCAGCTATAAAATCGGCTGCACTCAACAACACGAAATTTTCAAGTGTATTATGGACTCGGAAAATGCTCATAAAACTTTAACAAGAATGCCTTAAATAAAATATAAGTTAAATTACATACGACTACAAGAATTATTATCACAAATAGAAAAACATCCGAGAAATTGCACCTCACAAAAATACAGAGTGATTTTTACATTTGCTGCCGCTCGAGATTTCAAAAGTAGGCAACACGTTATACAAAGAATAAGCAACTTTGGGAAAACTACAAATAACCCAAATGAACTGACTCTGGAAGCAATGTCAAAGGTATTGTCAACAATGTTGACATTAATTCACTAAAATCACCCTGTATACTTTCAAGTAAAATTTTATTTAAAAATAGTGTTGTAACACAACAGCAAATATAATGTATCAAAAAGTTTTGATATTTTTCAATTAACAACAATGACAAATTTAAATAAATACTTCCTAATCTAAAAAATAAAGGAAACTAAAAATATCTTAACAAACAGTTCTATATTATATATCAAGAGACTAAAATGCATCATTTAATTCTTAGAGTAAAAATTTAGAAACTTCAATCACTTGACGAATTAAATAACTTTTTTTTTATTTTAAAATTAGTTTAAAAAAACTTTTGTAGGCTCAATTATAAAGAACTATAAAAAAATAACAACAAATCAGGTATATCTAGAAAATATTTTATTTTGTAGCAACCAACCGCCAATATTTCAATATTCATTCCATAAATAACATCTGTCTTACGTTAAAGATTTATTTCGTATTGAGGAATGCTAAACGTTTAGTAAACTGTCACACGACAGCAATAATTTTCGATGAAAATCGATCATTTCTGCTAGATTAGAATTACTGGTGGACTATATGTTTCAGACATGCCTCACACTAATGATGCTGTAAAGTTATGGGTCGCTTCAAAATTACCTACATTTAACAATACTCTCTCTGCACTAATTATTCCACTTTACATAACTCCCACAAGGTTGTTCTTGATTATTTTAGCGAAGTGTGATCAAAAATAACGAAAAAAACAATTAATTAGACGTTTATTTTTTCAACAAACTCGACCTAATTCTGCCTCCTCTTAATCAACAATTTGGCGCCCTTGTGTCATGATGCTTTAACCTTAGGTCTGTTTGTATTCCTGTCATCAGTCAGGATGCTAACCAAGCAACAATACTCCAAGTGACACGTGATGAGCTGGGCATCATGCTCTACGCACAAACTAAGGTCTAAGATATTGCAGAAATAGAACAATACAAACAAGCAGAATTAATTACAGCACTAGTTAGAGCTTCATCAAATATAACAAACACAGCTTTGGCTCAAAGCTACAAAAATTCTGCCCTTCAAAGCTCGAATATTAAGTTATTAACTTCGTTAGATGCATTTGCTTTAGCTTAAAATTGTTTCAAATTTTATTACTCCCACCTGTTAGATACCAATAAAACGAGGGCTAATATTGCGTGTTTCACAGTAATTTAGCATATTACATTGAACTCGTATCCGCATCAAGCGCATAAAGAGTTTCCTAAATCTGAAAAGTAAAAGTTTTAGAAACAAAGGTTACATTAAAATGACATTAAAATTCGTTCACAGGACATTTTTTATTCACTTGAAAACTTTTAACAATGACAATACTTCGAGTATCAAAACGGAAAATCTAAATCATTTCAACCCTTTTAGAAGATTTGGTAGAATTTATACGCGTCTGGAATTGTTAGCAGTGGTTTTATTTCCGTGTCGCTTTATTTTATCGTTATTTCATGGATTTACTCGACTAAGAATAAAGCGGTTATCGTTGGTTAAAGCATTTACTAACACTAGTACAACTAAACAAATCCAGCAATTAGCTGGCAAAATAGAATCACCAAATTTGGATTTAAAATTACATTTGACTAGCGCGTTTATTGAAATGTGGACTCAAAGCTGACTTGTTAGTGGAAAAACTAAAAAGGAACAAAACGTGCGGGTAGTAAAGCCAAAACTCGCATTTTAACGAAGTAAATGTGGATTGATTAAACGTTTCAACATTTACCAATGAAAACGTTTTTACACTACTCAAAATATCCATTATTATGTTTGACCTAAAATTATATGGCTTATATTATTCATTCTACAAGAAATAATAACGATTCCTTATTCTTCGCAATCAAAATTGGGATACCTTATTATTCCTTCTAATAAAATAAATAACTTTAACACTACAGAAACTATTAATGCTTATTTTTAAAAAGTGGCAAAAATAGATAGCAAAAATAAATACCACAAACTATTATGAACTTTCTTTCTTCTGGAATTTTTTATTGCTCTTTACTCATTCTGTTCCTAGCAACAAAATAATTGTTTTAAAGCTAGTTATAGTGACTATTGCAACGGTTTATCTTTGGCAGTTCTTGCAAAAAAAAGTTCAACATCTTAGTTTTTGTAAAGAAAGAGACTGGCTTATCAGAGCTGATAAATAAAAGTATTTGCTGTTGTTGTGACTTTGACTACTTGTTATATGTCTCTACTCCTTTGCACTTTCGACAAAAATAGCATTGTGAACATTTCAAAAGTTGGTTTGTCCTATCGCAAAATTGCCCGCCGTGTTGATTGTACTGCAATAACAAGAATGTGTTTTGGGTTTAGACAGAAAAAGGTAGAGACTAGAGAAACAATAAACAGACTAAAAGATCAACTGAAACGTACCACAGTACCATAGAGCGTCAAGACAAGCGCTTTAGACAACTAACTCTTCGAGACCATTTTCCTACTACACGACAACTACCAGGTTTAGAAAAAAAGATTGGTTTGTTAGTATACGAACGTTATATTTCTGCATTTGAACATCTAGACTTTTTTCTTACTGTCCACTGTTTCTTTAACTGCGGAACATCGCCGTCAATGTTTGCAAAGAATTTCAGGTTTAGAAAGCAGAATGGCATAACGTAATATTCAGCGATAGATCGCGATTCTGTCTAGGCATGCATGATAACAGTCAGAGAGTAAAACGCCGTCGTGGAGAGCGACGTGATATTAGATTTGCTGTTGCAAGACATGTGCATAGAACTGTTAGAGTAATGGTTTAGGAGGTTATTGCCTATAAAAGCCGATTAGCTCCTGCGTTTATTCAAGACAGTGTGACAGTTGTGTATTATGTTGATGACGTTCTAGAAACCACTTTACTGTCTTATTTAGATGACTATCAATATGTTTTTTTTTTAGCAAGACTATGCACGTCCACATGTTGCTTTAGAAGCTGGCCTAAGTGTTTTGCCGTGAATACCTCGATCACAAGATTCAAATTCTATCGAGCTTGTGTGGGATATAATAAGGAAGAACCTGTCCGTTTTGCACCGTTCTCTACAGACTCCAACACAGTTAACCCATAAGTTTCAGGTTGCTTGGAAAAATACATGGACGTGTACAGGAGTCTCAGTTTATGAAAGCCGCCAAACACATTATTGCTTTTTTTTTCAAAATATTGTTACTAAAACTTCTTGCAAGTCTCATAGCTTTATTCTTGATGTAAGTCTTCCACCACTGCCAAAAAATCACGTTCAAAAAATTATTTCTTTAAGGTGTAACACTTCTAACATCACTGAGTATATTTCAATGTAGTAACTTAATTTTATTTTATTTATTTTACTCACAAAGAATTTAATGCTAGAACAAAACATTGTAGTTTTATTGTATTCTCTAATTTTAAAACTTCATGTAATCGCATTTTAATTAATTTCGCCACCATCTTGTCAAACACATCGTATTCGTACTTTGTATCAAGAAGATTAATTTATGAGAACTCTAGTTTATGTTTTGTATGTGCAGAATAAAAAGTATTACCAGCATTTCTAATTACTTAAATCTATTTTTTCTTTGATTTAGTAATCATTGTAGAATAAAAAATAAACAAAAATAGAGTTGTAATAATTGTCAGTTGGAAGTTCACCTTTACTTTACGGTACACAAGATATAATTGTAACAGAATGTAAGCAATAAACAGAAGTATGTATTGTATTACTCTATTATGTCGTTCAATTTCCACTTTAAGGCTTTGTCTGCTTTATTTTATATCGCACATGCCATATGAAAAATAAGTTCTATTCCACAATGCGAGTATATTGAAAACTTTTTGTACCCTGTTTTCCGGAAAATTCTTACGAATAGTGCTCAATATTCTTATCTCTGACATCTTTATAAAATACACAATACTTTAATGTACACCACCTACACCCATTTATAAAGCAAATTTTGATTAATTTGAAACGGTTTGTAAGCCGTGATTTTGCTTAAATTTTGACTCGTTTTGTGTACTTTTAGTCAAGTCTATGATGACGCAATTCGATTAAAACCTCTTCGTAATAAAACAAAAGGGTAGATTGCACGTCACGAAATATTACCGAGGGGTGGCCATACACCTGCAGCCGCTTTTCTTCTTGTCACGGCACGGCGCTTTTTAAGGGCATAAATAAATAAACTTGGGGTGTGAGTCATCTCTGTACTGAATTATTCACATCGAGTGTACTATTATAGCTGCAATAATTGCCGACGAGACGTCATGTCAGTTAAAAATTTCCATACAAAGTTTAATTAAAGCTTATGAGGTTCCTAATAAAAATTTACACCGAGGCAAAATTGTTCCGAACAAATTTCGTTCCTTCAATAATTTATAAGCCCAAGCTTCGGACCGGTTAATTAAAAAAAAAACTCCGATTGTTTAGACTAATATGTCACGTTGCAATTAATCAGAAAACGCGTGTTTTTGACTTTTGTTTATCTCTAATAATAAATGACGGGCGAAGGCCGTAATCTGAGAAAGATGATAATTGGATTACTTACGCACGGGTTATCGTCGCGGAAAATGTTCTCCGTTTTGTACAATTTGTATGCTGTTACGCCACTGCTTGGCAGCCGAGACGCTCCGATACGAACACACCGAAGGGGTTTTCACGTGGAAAAAGGTACTACTTAATGACTGAGATAAGAGTCTATTGGGAAAATCAAGAGCAGTCGTTTATTTGCCGGGGAGAACTCTAAAAGCAGATCTTTTGCAAACCGATACATCGCCTTATACGCGATCAGTTTCAAGGGTCAATTTTCTTTATTTGGGAAAAATTCGAAGACGGTGATCGCAAATTGTGATTTAGCTGACCAGAGTCGGACCCTCTCGAGGGCGTAAATCTTGTCACTTGGGGAAGTGGAGACGCATACCTAAAACGATTAAGAGGGAAGGAAAAAGGGAGGCATTAATATACTTTCGGAGGGTGCAAATGCGGAGTGATAGCAAGGGTGGAGTTTTTACATATACGTCAAGTGAATTCGACGAAAATGGAATTATAACGAAACCTCTTTTGGTTATGCTGATCATTGGAATACCTGATGGTGCTGGTAAACGGAGTAATGGGTTGCAAACGTGGACGATTTTCAATGAGTTTTCGTTCAGCTTTTGAATAACAAATCGACGATTTCAAGATCGAGAAATTTACATTTAATGGTTAAATAAAAATAAAATGAAAGCGCTTGCTTCGACGAGTTTTCGAAAGCAATTAATGATTTACATTAGCAAAATTGCGCTTCAGGCAAAAAGCTTCTTGTATAATAAAAAAACGAAAATTTTTGGGAGAGAAAATTGTTTTTATAAAATCTGTTAACACTTTATACAACTGACATATAAGCAATAAGAAACCCGGTTTAAACCATCCTACCTTAATACTCTAACATTAATTAAATAAAGACTAATAATAGTAATAAGAAGTTATAACTTTAAAAACTAATTTAACTATGTACTAACAAAACACATTTCTAATTCTAACATTTCTAATTATTATGTCTATTTACCATGAGTTGAAAGCCCAAAGTAACCTCATAACCCTAGGAATAGCATCCATAACGAATTTCTAAACCCAAAACGTTTACACTGTTACATAAAACAGTTCCAAAAATGGCTAAAAAGACATCGCACCGAAAGCGGACTGAGGCATAAAATTCCCCGAAATCATTAATAGACCCGTCTATAGAGCGATCTAGAAGAATCGCTTCTAATTGAGTTAAGAAAGGTCTCGAAACATCGAGGTACATTCTAAAAAGACGTTCGCTTATGTAAAGAAAGAGGCATTGACCGGAAGTCAGTCAGTTAGTGAGAGCCAGACAAGCCAGTAAAGTGAGCAACATTAGTAAAGCGACGGCGATTATAGTTCTCTAAATATTGAGTTGTTTAGACAACTACAATCACGTTGAAAATCAGACCAGTTTGAAGAACAAAAGATGCTTCCATCAAATTTCGTTTATTTATTGTTGTAGTATTAGTGTAGATAGTAGAAATAAATTATTCGTTATTAAAACAACTCTTTAAATCAGTGAATTTACACAAATGTTGCAATATCTACTGCATTATAAATTGTTATGAGTATTAGTAATAATTGCTTAATTGTGGTTACTTTGTTAGAATTATTTACAACTTAAGATGCTAAACACGTTGGACACTATCTATTTTTTTTTATATACCTAGGTAAATACAGTAAACCTGAAATTTAAGAAAATATTTTTTTTAACCTTACTTCTCACATATTGCACACACTGCAACCATTTTTATTGTTAGATGTCCTTTAAACGTCGTTCAGTATGCTGCTTCTTTCATCTTTTGCTATTTGTTTAGTTTCAAATAACTAGAGAAAGTGGAGACATGACGTCATGTGTAATAACGTGAATACACAAAACAGCAAAAACTCTAATTTAAAAGTCAACAAGTAACGACATTAAAGGTTAAGATAACGATATATAAAAGTCAAATGACAGTACAAAAATTTCAAGAATGAAATCCAGAAAAGAGAAACCAAAACAAAAATCCAGTAAAAAAATTTAGTAAAAACGTTCTAAAGAAATAAAAATAAAGATTTGCCTCAATTTTAATTTGTAATCTAACAGCTTTTTTATACAAAAAAAAACGGTTTAGACAATTTCAATTTCTTGTTTGTGTTTCTTAAAAATGTTTTTTCCACTACCAGACTTTAAAATTGGCTCATTTGTTGCAAATTACTTGTACTTTAATGATTGACCAATGATAACTACGTACTATAGCAAGATTTAAATATTTATCATATTGCCATAGACTCTTGACATTTGAAATTGTGATAGGTCGCAGTGGTTTTCAATTACAATCAACAGAAAACAAGTCAGTATAGGAAAAAAGTCTGTAAAATAATAAAATAAAATCCAAAAGCGCCACAAAGTTTTTATTGCCAGCAAAATTTGCTAGAACCTAAGAAAAATTTTATTCTCAATTCTTGAATTGAAGAAACAGCAATAAAGTTAGTATTTGTATACCGGACATTGCTTTCGTCGCAGTTCTGCGACAATATTGGTTGATGCCGGTGATAATATTACATCACTAAAATGCCACGGTGAGTGGAAGTATACTGCAGTAGCCGAAAGTTATACCTATGAAAAAATCAGTCCAAAATAAAGTGAGCATAAAGTAAAAATTTTGAATTGATTGAAGATAATTAAACCGATAATTCTTTGTTAATTGCGTCATCAACATCAACAACAGTATGTGCCAATATTGTTATAAGACTGCCAAAAATGCGGCAGTTGCAGTTTAATAACTGTACTATTCAAAATATACTTTGTGTTACAATTGACTTTATTGCAGTTCGGTTTTGTTTTATTTCGTGAGTTCCAGTTCAATAATTTTTGTAAATAAATTTCTTTTTTTTATTATGACTGGTCGTAGAAAAAATAGTGTATGCAATACTGGTGTTTTAATAGCTATGATTAAATGCTCCTTGCATAAAATACTATTCTAAAATATGACATAGGTATATATTGAAATTTGGTTGTTGGGTGTATCAAATAGCAAAATCGGAAAAGAAAATACTCGTAACTTTGTGGTCGAAAACTCAATTTCAACACACTCTAAGACCGCATCCTTATGATGGTAAGCAAATTGAATTTCAAGTTATCTTGTACTGCAGTCTTCAACAAAGGAAAGATCAATTTGATATGGACTGTTACTACAAAATTATTCAGAATATCTGCCGTATTCTATTTGAAAACAAAGGTTTCAGCTCAAGCTAGAACATTTGTAACCTCTATTATTCTAATGGAAATCTTAATTCGCAATTAAACGTTAGTAATGTAAAAGTTACATAATCAGCAATTTTTGTTCCTAGTCTTTGCACTAACCGCCGCAAGCTTTTATTAAGTAATTACTTCAATTTCCACTCAGCTGTCAATTATTACCAAGAAAGCGAGTCTCAAAGCGTAATTAACTTAACTCAATATGTTGCACTTATAATGCAAAATAAATTAGTTTCAAAGTGGCATGCATTTCACTAATTTCTTTTTCTGACAATTACAGTCACCCGCATATTTTTTTATTGCATTTTATAAAACTACATAACAAATAAATCTTTACACATTTTTTATTTTGTTTAATTCTTAATATTAACACTTAAAATTTATAATTTTTATTCAGGCTAGGTGACGTGACGTCAATGAACTTAATGCGTATGATTGGTTGCACCGTAGAGATGTGTGGTGGGGAATGTAGACGGCCCAATACTTAGTTATTATTGGTTATAAGATTTCTAAAATATCATATTATTGAAGGAAGGTCTGGTCTAGAGTTGGTTGAGCTTTTGACGTCACATTTTTTTTTAAATAGTTATTAACACAATAAGTGCGACAACATATATTTTGCATATGAGTGCGACTGCTTTTACACGAGTGCGCTTTGCGCATGAGTGAAGAATGTCGCACAAATAAAGCAAAACTGTTACCGAACGTCTCTTGTATATTATTTTTTGCATGGATCCTCCACAAAATCGAAAAACGATAATTTTAAAAAGATCGTTTAAACAATTATCTTTCACTTTATTTGAATCTTGAGTATCAATTTAAGGTACTAAATTGCAAACTATTATTATGAGGGATGACCCACCCGCCGTTATATGGCACCTTTTGCAGGCATCAAACTTTCTGTAAACTTTATTTCTGTCGCTGCAAACGTTTCAAACTTAAACATTCAGTTTGATAGCCTCTCGAGACACTTGAAGAGTATTTCCCGTCGCATATAGTGTACATTTTTTAGCACCTCTTTCATCCCCCATCATACATCTTTGATAAAATCAATAAATTTTCATCTGTCAAAAACTCACCGACAATCGTTAAATTGACGTGTGTGATTCTCGTCGGCGATTTATGGAAGTCTACACGACAATGGAACACCTCCTCGTCGTTCAGTTTGGCTGGGGAGATGCTCATGACGGCCCTTTCGTCGTCGAGCACCCTCAGAAAATAGCGGTTTTCGAGGGAGGCGTCGGCCCAGTGTTGGGGCCGGTTGCCGCGGAGGTCGTACTTGTAGATGGGGCTCTCCTGCGCGCCACGGTACCACAGCACGACGCTCACTTTGTCCGGTGGGTGGGTGGGGGTGAGGTTGCACGGTAGCGACGCCGTGCCCCCATCGGAGGCTTCCGCGAATTCGGTCGCCGGTTCCGCCTCCGAACAAGTCACTAAAAGCACGAGGACTAGCACTAGGAAACCCGCACTTGACATCTTCATGCTACATGACCGGAAGTTTGGAAACTGTTAACGCTTGAACACCGAGTCGACACCTTGGACACTTGGAGGAGGAGCTGGGGGAGCTACAGTAACATCTTGACGCCGATACGACACAGGCCTGGAAACAAAAACAATGATAAGAAATTGTTTTGCACATGAGAGCTATAACGGGAGGACAAGAACCAGCTTAAATTACAAATTATTATTGATGCACCTGCATAGTTTCAAACAACTTATTACAACACATTTTAGCGCTACAAAAAAGGCATAAACTAGCAGTTTCAAATCTGTATTACTAAGATTGAGAAACACTTTGAAAGATATTGTTACAGTTATTACAATGTAAATTCAAAAAAATGCCTAAATAATATTAAAATATTGAAAGTTTTATCCAACCAAAATATTTAAAAATTTACAATTAACTAAAATTTATGAAATTTTTGCTACTTATTTTTTACCAAAAATTCTTATTCACGACAGGTCACGTCGAGATATAGTATTTATTTATAGTTATGTAAATGGAGTCTATAAAAGAATTTTTTATTAATTATTTCACACCCATAATTTCCATTCGCTACAAGTCCCCATACAATATAATATTTACCTATTTTATTATCTAAAGGTAGTGCAGCAATAAAAAAATTTACTACCTGTTTCTCACCCAAAATTCCTGTTCGCTACAGGTTCTATTACAGCCTGGCTTTCTAATGAGCCAAATCTCGGCCGGGTATTGAATGTTTTGTAGTTCAAAAAGTATTTATATCATAATGCATTTGTCACTTAGTTCAGTGCACTTTGTTCACTAAGTAAACTCTGCTATCTCTGAAGTGCGATTCTGGAAGGTTTGTAAAATATGTATCTATTTGACTAAAAAGGTTTCTAACCACAAATTTTAAAAATTCAAAATCAAAGCGAGTCAAATCTGGCAAAGATGATAGATGTTTCAGCAATTTAAACTTTATATCCTTTAATTTGTCTAGAGATAAAATAAGAACCGATTCGTTTACTGTTTGAGACGTTTTATAAGAAACGCAAAAAACGTTGGCAAAAAATCAGTTAGAAAACTAAAAAATCAAAAAAAGATATTTAGAAGAAGTAAAGAAGATTTTTTAAAAGTTTGTCTAAAAGTACAAAAAAAAATTAGAAAAAGATGTTAAGCAGAAAAAAAGTAAGCTAAAATTAGAAAAAAATTTAAAAGACGTCCGTTTGAAATAAGAGGAAGAAGAAAAGAAAGTTCTAGACAGTCAAAAAAAATTCTTGAAAAACAAAAATGAATAAAAAAAACAGTGTCTAGAAGAAAAAAAAAGAATTTAAGTAACGACTATTGGTAGAAGAAAAAGAACAAAACAACAAGATACTAAAAAAAATAGAAACGATTACCTGGGCAAAAAGCAAAAAAATATTTTAGCACAGCAAAAAAAGTTCCTAAAAAAAACAAAAAGTTCTACAAAAATTTAAGTTAAAAGACGTCGGTTGACTAAAAAAAAGCAAAGAAATATTTGATTTAGAGAAACAACAAATTATTTTAAATAAGTTAAAAAACAAAATTTGTAAGACAAAGCACAACAAAAAAATATTTAAAAAAAACAGTTTCAATAAGAACTGATAACGACTATAATACGAGAAAAATGAGAAAAAAATTCAAGTACAACAAACAAAATTTAAAAAAGCTGAAAAAAACGACGCTTAGAAAAAAAACAGCAAAAAACCTACATGTAGAAGAAAGCAAATAACAAGAAAAATAAAAAATGTTATAAAAAAAGAAAAGATAGAAATCTACAACTAAAAGAGAAGAACAAAGTAAGTCTCTGGAAAAATTCGATAAACGACGACAAAAAAATCTCCTTGAGGAATTCGATTTTAACAATTTGCAAAATGCAATAAAGAGTAAAATGTGCAAATAATGTAAAAAAAGTTTTAAAAAAATAAAAAACGCATTAACAAAATGCCTTAAAAAAAATTTAAATCATAGATTCTAGAAGTTAAAAAAACTAGCTTAAAAGAGTATCTGCTAGCTGATCTGATATTCAATTGAACCTACGCAAGGTGTCTCAGTAAAAGAAGCCGCACCTGGAAATAATGATCTGTTGAAACTAAGATAAATCATATAAAAAATACTGCCATCAACAAAGAACGTCTGCAAAGACGTATTGTTAAGATTTCTGACTACCGCATTATCTAATAAACCTACCGCAAAAAAAAATTTTTACTAAAGTATTTTAATTTTTAGTATCTGGTTCTATTGAGATACCTCAACCTGTTGTGGCAGTACTGAAAATAATAATTTAATAGCAAAAATGATTTAGAAGCCATCACGGCCAATAAACGTACAAACAATAGCTAAAAAGATATCTAAAGCAGTCATCCAAATCTAATACAGCTCTTAAGCTTGACAGGTGTCATAATTAAAGATTATAAAAACTGCTACACTATTTATGGGACTTATATTTAAATAGGCGCCCCGAATAAGGTTGTATCCAACAAAAAAATACTTCTAGAACAAAGGATTTTAATATTTTTTAACAGTTAGAAGTAAAATTAATTTGTTTTTTTATTCCTATATGCAGCATATGATATTTTTTACATACGTAATTTACCTTTCTATTAATAATTAAAATTAGAATATATTTTGTCAAATTAAAAAATTATTTGCTGGTAGTTACAATATTACTCAGGATGCGTATTTAATTACAGTCATTACGGCAGCTTTATGTCTACAGTTACGCTGTAGATTTGCAAAAAATATATAAATTTTTATTTTGCAAGTTTACGTAACACCGGAGTACGTCACCATAGAAGCAAACCGATTAGTGTGCGTGTAGTGTTAACAAAATGACTCAAACAATAACGCTTTATTTAATTTATTATTTGTTTCTTTCAGATACGAGGCGAAAACGCGCAATTTAATTTTTTACACAAGTTTTTCTCTGCAATTTAAAGATTGTTGTACTTCAACTAGGTCACCTGTATAAAACGCAATATCAGTCAAAAGCTCTAAATTTAATTAATTTTTGACTCTCCATTCCATCAAAATTTTCTAAGATTCAAACTTAATTAACTTGCAAAGACTTTACAATGGCAGATTTATTTTAAACTAACAAAATTACCAAAAAGTTCATTACCAAACCGAATCATTTTAAAATCAAATTATAGTAAGCGGATTATACTTAGCCTGAACTTTTCAATCTCAAACAAACTGTACTGTTTTAGGAAAACTTGAATTTATTATTTTTTAAATTACGGACTGCTGTCAACGTTTATAGACTTTCGCCCAATAAAACTTATCCGAGGGTTTCATCACCGAAAAGGTGACTAAGTCAACTCATTTTAATCAAAGTCATTTATCTTTAAAATCACACTTGAGTCCCCTTGATGCTTTCCACCCCATGCTCTGTGTTATTGCCTTGTATACTTATGGGGATAGACGTATCTTGAAGTGATCGCTTTCATTGCATTGCAACCCCTCATATTAGGGAACCTCTCCAAATCCAGAGAAATGGCAGACATAAATTTTATAATTTGACAGTTAATAAGAGTATGAACAAGTGTTGCTGTCCCTTGCGGCTTGCCACGTAAATAATGTAAGGGAGGTGACGAAAACACGAAGATTTTAAAAGCAGATACACAAAATGAGGAACTAATTAATTTGGGGCTTTGGGTTACTAATTTTAATACTCTCAAAGAGCAAATACGTACAAATTGTATTGAATGATTGGTATTTGATTGAACAGGAGTTAAACAAATAGAGGGTATTTCTAGTACCCAAATACCCAATCAATGAATTAACACCAACTTTTTGATTAAAACATTTGTAAAAATTAATTTATGGCATTATCACTGTAATTATCAAATTCTGAGTAAATTAGCATTCCAGAGTAAATACGGCATTTGCAGTAATTACACACAAATACCTGCTGTTGTAATTTTACAACAATTTGTAATTACACAAATAAAAAAACCTCAGAAAATCATTCATTGTTATAAACAGCAAAACACACATAGATTTGTAATATCATGTATTTATCTTGTTTTAATTTAACAAGATGACAGAGACAGAGCTTATAATGTGAGTCTAGTATAAAACGTTTCAGTTGAAATCTCATAATTAATCTCATCTCAACATTTAAAATATAGTGTTAACAAATTGTTAGCGCAAAATTTATAAATTTATTTAATTCGAATTGAATTTAAGTAAAATTTGCTTTGTTAAAAAAATATTTTACATCTGCATTTATAACGCAATTTAATTTTGATGAAGTAGTCAATAAAACATCAGAAAAGCCACAGATGACTCAAAAACTTAAAAGCAAAATTAAATCTTTATTAGTAAAAGTCTAATGTTTAATATACAATTTATAAATAATAGAAATGTCTTATAAAAAAATATTTTTTTTACTGTATTTGCAACAAAATGACCATTTAAAACCTAAAATTTAAAATAAGAATAAAATAACGATATGACATAGATCTTTAGCACATTTATCTCCATTTGTGTCATTATTATCTTTAAGACAATATAATTATTGTTGTTATATTTTTATTATCATAATATACTTTACATTTTCAACATTTTATAATATTTAACATGATTGATTGTTTTAGCTTATTGTTATAGAGTAACTGTATTCAAGGCTTCTTTCCACATATTTAATACAGCCTTATTGTTATAGTCATTTTTTCCTTATGTTTCCATCATAATAATTTTTACAAATTAAATTTGCAATAATATAGGGCAGTTCGTAAATCTTTGTGACTATGATCTCTCATTATTTAGTCACCTAAATAATTTTTTAGTTTTTCAGTGGTCTTGCTAATGTAAAATTTCTGTTTTTAACATGTAAGTGTTAAATTCAATACGCACAATCAAATCATTCAGTTATATAATATTTTTTTTAGCAGGTGGTTGGATGAACATTGGTGTAGCTAACTACCTGTAAATAGTAAAAAACATTTGTTGTGACATATTCTCTAATCCATAAAATTTTAACATGGTTAAACCCGTTTTTACATCCTACATGTAAAGTAATGTACTTTTTCTTCTATTCTTTTTTTGATAGATTTAATTAATATATTTAGCATACAAAAATAATATAAAAAGCTAAAAAAAAGAAGCAGACCAAAAAAATGAAACGAAAAAGTCACCAAATTATTAAAAAATAAAAGACTAAACTGAACAAGTACAAGAAAACAAAAGCCAAAAAAGGGATTAAATAGAGACAGGTTAACATCTCTACACTTACAGTAGAAGAAGTTGCGGAAAAGTAAAAAGTAGTGTACCAACTTCTTGGATTTGCACTTCCCTAGCAAAGTTTTATCTAAATATAACAAGATACCTTTAAGATATGATTACTCAAAAAATCATACTTAAAAACAACAACTTTCTAAAACGAAGCTCTTTGATTGTTGTCTTTTTATATCTACAACTTGAATCTTTTAAACGTTTACTGTAAGCTCTTTTGATTAAATTCAGAAAATAGCTATTTTTTTTTAAATTCTTTAGCAAACTATCAAAATTTATAATCTTCTTTTTTATATAGACATGTCATAAAACGCATGTTTAATTTATATTTTTTGGCTGATATTTAAATTTTTTGTGGTGACTTTATTCTTCTTTAACTGGAAAAACATTACTGTTTTTACAATTTTATTCTCAAACATTACTTAAAAGCAATTTTAAATAATTAAACTAAAAACAGAAAAATATGTATTTTACTGCAGTCAAATTTCTTGATAATTAAAGTTTCTGCCTCTCTTACAGTATTATAAGCTTAAAATGGCGGATTTCAAGTGTAGCTTTTTCGGGCAGCTTGGATTTTTTTTATTATTATTTTTATGTTTATCTGTAGTTAGTGTTGCCAGGTTAATAAAATTATTTTTTTAATTATTATTAATCCAAAAACTGTTTTTTCTTGAATAAAAAATAATAGTAAAAAATTTGATTTTTTTAATTTTTAAAAAAACAAGTTTGTTGTGGCAGTGGTCAAAAATCCATTTTTAAATATCACTCAAAAAAATTCAAAAACATGACAAAATTTAATGTTTTAAAATTAAAAAAAATAATTATGTTTTCAGCATTTCATAGTTATGCATTTTCATAAAAATTACCTTCTTTTGAAAAATTTTTTTTTGTAAAAACTGACTAATTTTTGTTTAGTAAGCAAATTTAATATTCATGAGATTTCTACACATTAGAAACCTGTAACATCACAGAATGACATTGTACAAGTAAGTAGCAAATATCGTTAATTCCTTATAAATTAACAATTTCTTATAGAAAAATTTAGGGTATTTAAAAACAAAGGCACACAAATTACAAAGGAAATTAGACTCACAAAATTTGAAACTGAAACTAGCAGAAAAAGAAATAAGTTTATTAAGAAATGAATTATCAAAATGTAATAAAATGCTCAATCAGATAAGTAAAGTAATATCAAAACTGTATTTTTTTTTGTTTTGTTTAAGAACGGTGTCGTGCGATCCGAGTAGTGCCAGACTTTTCTTGTCTAAAATTTTTTTTAGAACCCTTTTTTAAAATAAAACCATTGTTTTACAAAGCTTTACTCTAGCTTATATTTTTGTTTTGTTTTAAGTCTATTAGATAATTTTTTTGAATATGATAACTATAAGGGTATTCCAACTTTTTTCTCAGACTTCCAGCAGCAGAGCAGTCTTACATTTTATTTTCTGATGACACACCTAATTTGTTCATTGTTATTGTTCCTATATCTACTTATCTGGGGTATTCCAAAAATGGTATTGTCAAAATCATTATTTCTGCCACAATATTAGTATCTTTCGTTATGCTTTTCCTTATTAAGTACTTAAATGCTTTCTAAATATTCCATTACCTATTATAATTTGAATCATTTAGTATTTTGGCTTTTCCCATTCTTTTTACCTTATCTGGTAATTGTAAAAACATTAACAAGATTAACGAAAAGCTTGACCAAAAATAAGGATTTTGATCTTTTACAAAGCTTTGTTTTTGATTCTATTTTTATTCGTACAAGATGTATTTTTATAATAGCAAAAACAGTCTTAGTAGAAGTAATCTCATATCCTCCAAAAAGGCTTTTTCAGATAATTTGACCAAAGACCAAAATTTTGCAATTCTTAATCTGCACAACCATAAAGCCTGGATTTATAACACTATCGGTAATTTTTTTTGAATAACGATTTCTTCTGAATTCTGGCTTTGATATAGAAGGTGAAGAACTAGAATTTCTCTAGCACTTACGTCTTACGGTTAGGTCCATTACAGTCATTACACCATCTTTCATTAACAGACCGTATCTATAAAGTCGAGAAGCTTCCCAAATGCGGCATAACCAACACTGGCCATATTGAGCCAAAAGTTTCCTTGCTAGGAAACAAGGATCTTTTGATAGATGAGACCTTTGAGTTTTGAGTAGTAACAAAGAACGAGCTCCATGCACTTCATCATCTTCATTGCATCTTCGACATGAGGGATCGTCAGCAATTCCTATTTTCTTATGCTTGTTTAGTTGTCAATGTCCAGTCTAAATGCTTATATTGGTCAATTTTTTTATAGGGCTTTATTATCATGACTTTGCTCTTCCTGCAATTTTCAAGATTCTTTTATCTAGCTGTGTGATTTTAAAACGTGTTTTGCTTTATTACAGTACTGTGACTAGTTAGTAGTTAGCACCGATCTTCGGTGTTCCGGTAGAAAGTGTCTATTATAAACGAAAATAATTTTTGTAAAAAAAAATTTATGCATTAATCAAGATCAAAAAAGTTTTGTTCCAAAAATGTTGCAATTCTTAATCTGGATAATCATAAAGTCTGGATGTATAACAAGATCGGTAATTTTTCTTGAATAAAGATTTCTTCTGAATTCTGGCTTCGATAGAGTGAAGAACTAGAATTTCTCTAGCACTTCACGAGCTTCATGCACTTCATCATCTTCATTGCATCTTCGACATGAGGGATCGTCAGCAATTGCTATTCTGTAAAGATGCTTGTTTAGTTGACAATGTCCAGTCTAAATGCTTATATCTGTCGATTTTTTTTGTAGGGCTTGATTGTCATGACTTTGCTCTGTCTGCAATTTTCAAGATTTTTTTATCTGGCTGTGTGATTTTGAAAAGTGTTTTGCTTTATTACAGTACTGCAAGTAGTTAGTAGTTAGCGCCAATCCTCAGCGTCCCGGTGGAAAGTGTCTATTACAACCAGAAAGAATTTTTGTAGAAAAAAAATTATGCATCTATCAAGATCAAGAGAAATATTTTGTTAGTGTTTACCTAGAAATGTTTCGTTTCAAAAATTTTGCAATTCTTAATCTGGATAATCATAAAGCCTGGATCTATAACAAGATCGGTAATTTTCTTAAAATAAAGATTTCTTATTTATTTATTTTTTATATTTTTATAATGAGTAGGTAGGTAACATGACAAGTTTGATTGACAAATACATCAATTTTAAATGTTTGCGGTACCAAATGATGACGAAAGACCGCAGCCAGAAGTAAGCTTTTGTCTTTAAAACTTTTAACAATAAGAATTTATAGACATGCTGGTCGACAAAAACTCCGTTTCAAATGAGTCTAATTTTAGTACTGTGTGTAGCAATTCCATTTTTAATCGTGCTGTTAATTCTATACATTTTTTCTCTAACTGTCGGAGGCCAATCGGGAAGTTGTTCTACCATGTGTGACACGCTTTACAACTGGAAAACACAACGAAACAGGTCAGAACCTACAGGTAAAAAGATCTGCTGTTCTAATATATAAAATAATACTGCTTAATTTTTTTTTGTGTTAAAGATTATCCTAACTACGATGAGCCTTGTCATCCAATGGGTGATTCAGGTACAAAAACCTTATTTTTTAAAATACACTAATCACCAGATAATAATACAAATTCAGCTTCGACTACAACTCGAAAAACAACAACAACAACAACAATACCAACTACAGGTTCAACTAAAAATCCCGATTACCCCTTCAAACGCTCTGCCCAGTCAGCAACAGCTGCACTACTTGAGAATATATATATCGATGATATAAAGCAAATTTTAAAATGCCCAGCAGTGGTTGTTTCAAATAAGTGGGTGTTATGTAGAGGAAATTGTGTAAAAGATAAAGACTTATATATCAGAATTGCTTCTTCCTATTGGTCCAAAGAAGGTATTTTTAGAAATGTTATAAAAATTGTTTACTTTAAAGACACAAAAATCGAAAATCTTGCTTTGCTTAAATTTTACAAAAGTAGCTGGATTACATATACAACAATAGAACCGCTTGAAAATAATAAAAATGGTTATATGATATTTTGGAAAAATAAACTAGATTTGCCTTTGCACCAAAGACACAAATTTAAAATATTAAACACTGTTGATTTTGAAATTTATCAAAATGTTAACTGCACTAAATTCTTCAAAAATAATTTTTCTTGTTTTGCTGCAAGTAGAAATAGTCTTTGTGAAAATAATTCAAACGCTCTTATTTTTAATAAATTTTATGCGTTTGTAGGGTTTCATGTAGAGACTTTATGTCCTAAAGATTACAATTATTCTGTTGTTATGTACATTGATGTGTATAAGAATAAATTGTGGATTAATAGTGTTGTAAATAAAAATTAATAAAAATTGTTTTGAAGTTTTACTTTTTTGTTTATCGAGAAAGAAAGATTAAGCCACTCAATAAAGATTAGATTGTGCATTGACCCGTAAATTACATATTTAACAAAAAAACAAAAACCAACAATTTAATTAATTTTTATACTGTGTGTCGTTTAATTAAATAGAGAGTAAATAGTTTTTCAGTTAATAACAACTTTAATCTTAATTAAACATTTGAGTTAGTGATTAATAGAGACAAATATTTGTAGTTGCATTTAACAATTACTTTCCGGTTGCTATTGTAATCAGCGTCTAAAGCACATATGTCATCAGAATAATGAGAAAACGGAGATGACTAAGATTAGGGTTGTGATACGTTCAACTCTGCGAGCAGACAGTGATTGTAATATGGTTTAGGTCTGAATTATTTACAATTTGTTTTGAAATATGATTTAAACAGGAAGAGAATGTCACTCATTTTAAAGAAAATTAGATAAGTGAATCTTCGAGAAAATGCTTGTCGACACAGTGATGAATTTATAAATTACCAGCTCGGGTTATTTTTGTGTTAAATCTGTCAAGTAGTTTCAATAAAATCATCTCGAAGATAAATGGTTTTTAAGGATTTTGTCTGTAGTCGGAAATAAATATAAAAAGTTTGTGAGATAGCAAGTGGCAATATGTAGTTGGTTGATTGACACAGCAGTGCTGGATCTTTACATAGATTACATCTGACGTTGATAAATGTTTTAAGCTTGTCCCAACTAGTTTTAAACTAAATGAATTTAAATTGTTGAGTTTGAAGTTGCACAAAAACAATAGCTAATAAAACTTGATGAAGTTGCTCGAATTATTACTTCTTGCTATCGCTTAGCGGAGCTAGTAAGTTTTTCCACTATAAACCCCGTCTAGATTCTCATTTAATAGCACAAGAACGAAATGACAGGACATGAGATCGATTGACGTAGTCTGACCCAAATTGCGGGATAAAATAGCCGTTTTAATTTGACATTTGGTAGTTTTACCAAAGCTGCAATAATAAATTTGCCTTTTCTTGTTGGTATTGTTAACAACAGATTGATTGGTTTCGTTGTACCAAGTTTGGCAGTGATTGATTTTTTGTGCGGGGAAACCCCCGAAGCGGGTTAATCTTCGCAGTCTCCCCTGGGTGCGTTTGGAACTGTACCCATAGCCAAAACAAACAGTTCAGTCATGCAAACCTTCCAGATATAAATTCCGTAAAGATTAATGACATGCCTTGACGGCGTCGGCGGAAAATATGTCTCTGACTATGTGTTGGTATTGATTTTATAAATGTGCGGTTGGTAAATTCGAATTCGTCCCAAATATTAATCAAACATCGCAGGCATTTGTATAAATTAATGATTTCTGTTTCTGTTTTACGGCCCATTTGGAATCTCGTGATGAATATTAATTGCACCGAATGACACTGCCAGTTGTTGATGGTTTCAAAGGGTGAGAACACCCTTCTTATCGTGAAAAACCCCTGCAATTTGCAACGTAACACACCAACAAATAAATTTTACCCAACAGAAGATAACTTACTAATGACAGTTTGATCTCCACAGAAATTAAAAAAAGAAACTGATTTCATGTTTTATTCAGGATTTTGGATTTATCAGGGGACCGTGTTTGCTTTCAGCGATAGATCCGAATATTTGCGTCCTCATTCCGCGAAAACAAAGGGATTTTTTAGTTACTATCAATCACACATGCATAGCTAAAACGTTTTGTGTGTCACATTCTGACTGTGATCTTTTATTACACGATCAAAAACAAACCCATTAAATGTAATAAAACGCCACGTGACTTTTGCAATCACTATTTCCATACATGCACAAATTCACTAATGAATCCTCTATTCTGTTTCTCAGCTACGTGAGGTTATTTCTGTTTGTGTTAGGAATTAATGGAATGCTTTCTGCTTTCGTATTGTTTCAAAAACTTGCTGTTCACACACTTTGACAGATAACGCCAAACTCGATGAACTTTAGTTTACTATTGGTATTGGCTCCAAATCAATCGAATACGGTGAAGCTTTCTCCTTTGTCATCGGCTTTCAAACCGGGGATTTGGAAAAACTGACATCCATAAGCTCAAGTCACGCTTAATAAAAAGATTTATTAAAAAAATAATTTCGTAAACAAATTTCTTCAGAAAAAAATACTTTTTTGGAAGTTTATTTTTTCTCTATATTGTGACTTGTATTTTCTTCAACACCATTAAACTTTCAGAAGCATAATCGTTTTCAAATATATCTTAAACGCAATTTGATGATAGTGACATTAATCGACTAAACGAACGGAAAATTTCTCCTTCGAAACGACACTTCGTGCCTTTAACATCCACCTTTTCCTTTTCCTAACTAAATTATGAGAGTAGTTATAATTTAAATCGTAAATTAAACTCTGATTTTAACATAGGTAAATACTAAGAACATTTAATAAGAGAAAGTCTGAAGTGACTAATGTAGAAATGGTGGAGGCGCCGGGAAAATTAATTTTTGTACAAATAATTTATTCAAATAAAATTTTGAGATAATAGTTTAATTTTTTACAACATTTTTTTAAATTAATTTAAATTAAATATTAAACATTTAGTTAAAATAAAAATAAGGCGTTCATTACTAAATCTCTGCTGTCTGGTGGCCCCTGTACCTTTATCCACGCCCACTAATAAATTATCTAATTATAAAGAAAATTATAACATGTTTTTTAACATTATTTTTATAGAAAATTGAAAAAATTGCATAATGAATTATTATTACTTACAGTTACAACAATTTTAATTAGATACACCCTTTAAGTAAAATTTAGTATGATCAAAATCAATAAAAATATTTTTCTATTACAGAAATTTAGCATTATTAAATTAAACTACTTTGTTCAGCTATTTTTCTGTGTTTAGGCAGCAAAAAAAATTAGAATGTGGATTCTTTCTTAAATCGCCATTTGCCAATTTTTCTATATCGGGTGTGTCAAAAAGTGCAAATATCTTTAAAAACACTAATAGTAGAACTTTTACTAAAGACGCCAAACTTGCGATTTGTGCCTTATCTGTTGTACTTTTTGTCACTAAAACTGCTACAGATTTAGCACAAAAAGTATGACTTTTCTGGCTTTTAAAAAAATTTAATAAAAAAATATTTTGTAAGTCACTTTAGGCATTTTTTTTTATAAACATAAATTTGTGTCACAAAGTTAGCTTTATATATTTTGTTTTTTAACATAATTTTAATGAATATTTCTTTTAGTTTGCCGTAGAACAAATATTATAAATACCTATTATTTGAACTCTAATAAACTTGTACTGAAAAATGCTTATTTTTAGAGTGCATTAAGAGCCATTGCAACACAAATGTTATAATAGATTATATATCAAATACCGATATCCTAACTATTTATTACATCGTAAATTTCTCTTTACTACATAGAAAGTAATAAAATAATATAAAAACTTATTTCTTAAGTCATTTTGAATTTTTTTCTTTTTTTTAAATTACAGAATTGACTTTATATTACTTGTTTTTTAATATAATATTAAAAAATATTTTTTACAGACAAACTTCAAGTTAAGATACTATCCGTAGTATCACAAATTTTAATACTTTTCGTAGTAGCAACTAATCACAACAGCCAATTATATTTATTATCTATAGAAACAAATATACTACTGATATTACCTCAACCTGAAATTGGCCTATTTGTCTATTATATAAAAATTAATTATACCGTGATATCAACAATTATCTCGATCAAAGATGGTTATAAAATAGAAAACGAACGTCTTATTTACTTCATATAGTTTGTCGTAATGCTGTCAAATTTTGACAACTCATAAAAGCATTTCGTTTATACTTCAATTCCTTTTGCTACCTCACAAGTTTCAAAATATACTGCAATTATGTAAATCTTGTGTTTTGTAGAAAAAGCCATAATTAAAAAACTTTGAAAACAAGAAGACTTTACCAGAACTGTTTGTCAAATTTTGACAATCAATAAATGTACGAAACAAGAACACACAATTTTTTAAATGCATGACCACCCTCGATCAAGATAATTGTTGATGTCACGGTAGTAGCAATTATAGTAGTAATTTTACCTACTAACAAAAAAATTATTGAGGCTTAAATTAGATGGTTCGGACTGAAACAGACAATTTACGAAATGAAAAAACAAAACGAAAGACAGGATAGATAATGATAATATTATAACTATTTTTGACTGTTAATAATGTTAAAATTATTATAATTATTAAGAAATTACTAGATTCTAATACAATAAACTAATTAAAATAAGAAAACAAAAATAAAAATGATTTTTTTTAATAATGCCAACGATAAGAGTTGAATTTTTTATACGTTATCTTTAACAGAATTCAATGTAACCAATTTATTTTATAAAATTAAATATACACAATTTATTTTATTTAACGATAATTTTATATTTTCTTCAGTGCACTGACGTAAAAAATGTGGTATGTAAATATTTTATTATGATTTTTACCTTATTATTTAACAAAGTAAGTTAAAGTTATTTCTGAAAGCTTTAAAAATAATATTATAAAAATAAATTTTAAAAAAATAAATAGTTTAATAATTATTTACGACTTTTAGAAATACTTGTTTTAATTTTTTTAGTAAAAATTAAAAAAAATTGTGTCTATGATGTGTGTATCTCCATTTTAAAACCCAACTGCTTTATTTATTATTATTTAATGATAGAATCTATATGAAAATGGGCTGCTGGAAAGCCTGCGCAAAGATCTATTTACAAATAAATGAAATACATCAAATTACTATAAAGCATCCTTCCAGTAAAACGCAAATCTTCTGAAAGTACAGCAGTTGATTACGGTGGAGAATGAATGGCATTTGTAACGTATTGTGACTCGCGACCCAAAAACTTTTATTTCCAGAAAAAAAAATTTGTTTAACAATTTATTTTTTGTGTTTGGCCTTGAGGGCATTCTGCGTTCTTACAAGTAGCTGTTGGTTGCTGGTTGACTTCATTATTTAAAAAAAACTTAAATTTCAGGAACCAAATGATGTAGGTAATTTTAATTTGGAGATTAAGAACACAGCATAACTCCAGTACGAAAGACAACAGGTATTTGATAACCCAAGTAAAAAGAAAAGCAAAAAAATTCAGAGATCAAAATCTAGAAAAAAACTAGTAAAAAAAGTCAATACTACATCTTTAATTAAAATTAAATAATTTGCTTCAATGATAAACTATAACTACTTATGCGGCATCTTCTACACAGAGAAATTCTAAATTGGTTAGAAGCGTGTTTACTAAATCTTTTAAATCTTGTTTTGGACCCTCAAAAAAGTAATATAATAATAAAAGACAAATAGCACAGTTTGATGTAAAAAACTAAAATTTGGTAAATATTTTCAAATCACATTTACAAATAATTTATCTGTTTATTAATATTGTCACGATTTGCTAGTAAAATAGTAAACAAGTCGAAAATCCTTATTTTCATAGAAAACCGCATCAAAATAAATTAATTCATTCGTAACCTATTCAAAATGTGGATGACACTTGGAACAACACGATAAGGAAAACAATTCCAACTTCAAGCCCTAAATGGTTATTCCAGTTTCCACTTTCGGTTCAATCCATTCAGTTCTCGCAATCAACAGATATTTAAATTTGCCGCTTTATAACCTTGATGTTGCTAAACTTTCCTTTATTACGATTTATGTAAAATCTTTAAAACGGATCAGAAAGTTGGAAATAGTTAACATTTAATTTAGCGATTATAGTAAGAGCAAACATCTAAACTTGTTGTAAGTTGAAGTGTTGATAATATATACTGTAAATTAAGCAGTACATCTTGTAAAACCAACACAAGAGCTTTTGCTAAATCAATAAACTCGGCAAACTGCACGCAACTTGAGATTTTGGGCTAGATTCCAACAATCAATACAGCTCAACGGAATTAGTTATGATTTTTCCTAAGAACACTTGATAAAACACACATATTCTCATTACACGGAGTTTTCTGCAACGAAAAACAGACATAAAGGTTTTTTATCAAAGCGAAACTCAAAGATAAAATCTACACCTCTGCTCCATGTTGCTTGTTCATTAATGTCACATAAATTTTATTAGAGGAATAGTTATTTTTTTATTTTATGGCATGTTCGTGCTGCGAATTTTCATATATCGAGCATCCGCGAACTAGCTCTCGCATTTCTTAATTCTAAAGAACCGTTTTTACACATTTTTGGTGTATTATCAGGCAACACGAAACTGCGTTTCAATTCTCTGCAGATTTGATTAAGTACAACTCGTACACCTGTTCCTTTATGATCAAAATTACATCAGGTACTACAAATAACATTCTGTGATTATCAAGAATTCCAGAGGGTGTCGGATAATTCCGAATTTCGGGGATTAAATTCCACATAACACACGGGAACAACAGAATAGTAAATTGACTCGAACACAACGACAAATTTGCGTGCTACGACTAATCAACAAACTAAGACTATTGTCACCATTTAACGTCTGTTTACAATACACCGGACCCACATTTCTTCGGCAAAATACTCTTACTTCCATTCGACCGATAAATTATTTCATTCCGCTCCAGATGCTAAGGGCACTGATTATATTATGTTGACTCGAGGTAAAAAACGACGTCAGCACCTTAACAAAACTATTTGTTATTTAAACGGAGAAGCGGGACGTTTAATTGAAAAAGTCTAGAGTCAATTTAAAAAGTTTGGTACAACTTTTGATCAGATTTTAGCTCGGTTTCTTTGCTCCTGGCGTATGCCGTGACGTCACTAATTTTTTTATATAGATGGTTTCTGAAATAGGCAAATTTACAACAGAACTTTTAAATTAGGTATTATTATAGTCGGAAAGCGAGACTGAAATTCGATACTTTTTACCCAACTGAGGCCCTTAGGAAAACTGAAAGTTGATTCATATGTAAAATAACGTAATTTCGAATTTTAAGTTCTCAAATTCTCAATTAAATTTGGAATTGCAAAAATGATTTTTTGGCTATAGACCGAGAGACGACAATAAAAAAACTACGTCATCAAATTTCGAGATGAATTTTCTTGTAGAAGCAGTTCATTAATAATACGTTTCAGAAGTAGTTGTCGGCATGGAAATATTTTTGTATGTTTTGCATATAACTGTACTTTTTTTGCAATTGAGAAAACTCTAACGCATTGATCTCTCAAGAATAAACAATTTTCGATCCTAACTAGCTCTTATTTTGTCTCTACTTTTGGGACTTAAACAAATTAATGTCTTGTTGTCTAACGCACTAAAAAACATTCTCGGTGACTCATATACATATATAGCAAGCTTAACAAAGCATTCGTTGTAAATATACACAAATAAATCTATGTAAAAGATACTCGTATAAATTGAGCTAAACGATTTTAACAAAATACACCTATCCGGATGCGCGGCCATTAACCTCTAATGTATCACTTTGATAACTGCGTAAGTAAAATATTAAAAATATTAATCCTGACTCATTGTGTTAAGTGTAATCTTAACAACAAATTTTTCTTGGTTTTGATTATAAATTGTAATATTTTTGTTACGTCAACATCAGTCTGTCAGATTTCTTTGGCTGCTGCCAAATGCCAAATTTGTACACATTTAAAACCTTTATGACCTATCAAAACCATCTGAATGCTGATGGAACGGTTTGTACTTGTTTTACGCTGCTATGAGCAACTCCGTCTGTAAAGTCAAAATTTAACATAAAAAATAATAGACATTAATAAGTCAACTTTTTTGAGTTTTACAGAAAAAATATTTCACATTTGCGAGTTGTTATTTTTGAAGTAAATTGTTTGAGTATTTGATGCCACATTATCTTTTCAATCTATTTAGCCATTTGTAGGAACAGTAGTAAAACTAATTGCTAATTAATTATTCCTTGTTTGCTCAATATTGTTATTAAAACAACTTGTTAATTAACGTGATTATTAGCAAAATAATAAGCTGACTTTGCAGAATCATAATTAATTTGGGTGCGAATTATAATGTGAACCGATTGTTTTAAAGTTGTTTTTGCCTTTTCAAAATTTAGTCACTAGTATAACTAGGCTTTTGCTGTTTTTTGTTGTAAAAAATGATAAATGAGGGCAATGACAGTGCTCGACTAATGTGAGTGGTTTATTTGAAAGAGTTTACAAAAACTAATTTACGATAATATAACAATGACGAGAGATGGTTGAAAATTTTCCTAATAAACTTTACTGTTGAGATAGTAGCGAAAGCTCAGATGGAACGTTAAATTTAATAACATGAAAGCATACGGTCAACCCCAAACAACAACCGTGATAACTTACATTCAACCACAACAGCCTCATTTAAAGGGGCAAGATGTGTATTCTACGGTTTGGACCAGTTTAAGTTCTTTCACGCGTCATTTTTCATTTCTGCTACATTGATGTATCCTATGATGTGATAAATGACAGCAATAATGCGGAAATTGTTAGAGCTTTTATCAAATTTTTGAGTTTTATTAACAAACAGGAAAAAATTACTAAAGAAATAACCTAGATTGTTGCTATAAAAAGTGCATTAAAACGTTGTCACAAATGTGCAATTTATTTCTTTATTACAGCAAATCCGGTATTTAGAACATAAATTTGCCAAGTTTATGCTTATGGCAACTCATGTTAAGTACCACTCTACAAGCACAATCAATCACCAATTAGACTTTTAGTCCTAATTGGATTAGATCTGTTCAATAAATGTTCTATCGAGTACACCAGATCTAATTTTAGAATAAAACAGTAAATTATCTTTTACTCGGACAATTCTTTTTTTTACTTAAAATATTTTATTGTGAAATCTATACAAAAATATAACGAGCGATCCAGAAGTCGTGGAATCTCAGTTGTTCTTCGAAGAAAGAATTAGATACAGTAAAATTGTGCACTGTTTCAATTTTCGGAACAATCAGAATTAAATTTCAATTTTTTAAAATTTAGTTTGTCATTTAAAGTTAAATGGTTCTTATTATTGTAAGTGCTGCTAACTCCATTTTTGCCACAAAACACATTTTTTTATGTTTTTTAGAGGTAACGGGTTACAGGAACAATTAAATAAACGATTTGGCTTTAATCCGACGTTTCGACTGTTTTTTATTACTGTCTTTTTCGAGGATTTAAGCCATAGTTATAATAAAATAAAACATATATACTTAATTATTCAAGCAACCATATCTATCACTTGAAACAGCTGACAGAAAACAAGGGTAATATGATAAAACATTATAAGCTACAAAATTTCAAAAATACAATCTAAGTACTTTTAGGAAAAATTTTTTAACTATACCCCGATCACTTTTGTAATATTAAACAACAGCGCATTAACCCAAAATTTTGGCTTTGTGAATTATGTTATATGGCAACGTCAACGTGACATTGTCATATAGCATGACCTATATTTTGAAAACCCGAATTTGCGGTAAAAAACATAATTCACAAAGCCAAAATTTTGGGTTGATGCGCTGTTGTTTAACATTACAAAAGTGATCCGGGTACAATAAGTGTTTACGTTTTGTTTAATTAAGACTCTTAAATGACTATAAATCTAAGTGCTAATTTAGTCTACAATTTATTATAGTTTTAAAAATGATTTTGTTGTTAATTTTGTTTAAAAAGTTATTTGACAACATAATTTTGAAGCTTTACTATTTATTGGGTTAATTTCAAGTTAAGATAATAGCGGTAGTATTTTCATTTTGATAGAAAATTATAAAAATTCGGAGTTGAGATTGATTGTTGCGACAAAGAAGTATTAAAATTTATGATACTACCGGTTGTATCTCAACTTAAAATTAGTCCATTAGTCACATAATTTAGATTTAGGACAAATGTTTTATTTTTTGTCTAGAAGAGCTAAATCGATTGAAAGTTAGTATCAATTTTGCTTCTAAAATCGTACCAATTTTTCATTTGGTGGAAAAGCTTTTGAAGTCTGTTCAATTGTTGGAAAATAATTTGAATAAAAAAATAATTACTTTTATCAAAAATTTATCATATTTCTTGTTGCAGTGGTGCAGCATAGAGACACAGACTAAGATAATCCCTGTTGTGCAAAAAATTTTGTTGAAAATAATAAATTATGAAATCTAATGTCGGCTAAATAAGTAATAAGAGCCTCAGTTTTGCTGGTAAACATAAACTTTTTGATAAAAAATTTTATTTGCTTTAAGATAGTTAAATTTCAATAATAACGCGTTTAATTTCTCTTTTTAAAGCAGAGACCGTTTGCTCTGTATAATCCTAAATTTCAAACTTCATAAGAGTACAAAATTACATGACGTCAAGTTGCTGAAAAAATCTTGATTTGTAAAGATTTGTAACGTTTTCCTGGTTCTAAAAATAGACAATAATTGGCTTTCTAAATATTGTCGCAGCAGTCATTTATAATAACTTTCTATGTTTTAGTTTAAAATTAATTTTGGCGTTTTTGATGACACACCCCTTTCTATATTAAATATTTTTGAATTTTAAATAAAATTTAGCAACTCGCAATTGAGTAGTTTCAAATGGATGTCAAATGTAGATTAAGCTTTAAAAATAAGTTTTCTTCAAAGTAAGATTGACGCGACTTTAGAAAATGATAAATGACAGTAATAAAGCCAAGCCTGTTCTTGCACTTTACCAATTTGGGTAAATTTTATCAATACTGCGTTTTATTGCAGCTGTCACGTCACAGAATAACTAAATTACAATTCAGCTGAAAGTTTTTATCAGCAACGAAGCTGATTTATAACAAGCCATCGTTAATTTTTCTTCAAGTTTGTTTAAAATGATGGCATAGTCACGTAAAGAGTGCCTTACAATTTGTCAAAACCCTTATTGTAAAGATCAAGCTCATATGGTGCCCAGATTTATAAAACGAGTCATCCATCATGTAATTTAACGAGTTTAAAAAGTTAAGCTTTAGCACCTCAAGACTTTTGAAAGGGTTGCTTTCAGGACGACTAATTACTCAGAGAGATTCAGAAGAACGAAAATTATAAAGGAGTCTCCTGATTTAATTTGATTATAAAGATAAGTCCGGTACAATATCTGTAGCTAACTTGGGTCGATAAACATGTTCCGATTATTTCCACACCACAGGAGCCTAAACAAAGGTTAATTGTTCCCAATAAAATTTCTCCAGTAAATCATGTGTAACGAGGTTTAATCAAAAATATAAAATTATAAATAGATGTAAAACTAGAATTGGAGGATTAAAAGAGATATGAGCGGAAACAAGAGGGCACATTTACCCGGAATCGCTAAACCCTTTTACAACATAATAAACGTTTTAGAAATTATAGCGAGTGTTTTCCGGCTTTCACTTATTTAGTAAACAAGAAACTTCTGGGTACGAGCTATCAAATAAAGCCAATTTTTCATAATTAAAAATTTTATTTTTTTCCTGATCCCCTTTATTTTGATTTAAGCAGACGTTAGGTTTTTTACTCCTCGTTTTAATGTCGCTATAAAAAGTTTTACTGTTGTGTTATCTCTTCCTATTTAAATTATCATTGATGAAAAATCACTTAAAAATCACTTTCTTACGTTAAAAAAGAATAACTTCTGTTTAATTCAGTTTTAATCCAGTTTTTACTCAACACAAGGAATTAAAAATTAGGAATCTAATTAATGAAAAGGATATATTTATGCATGAAAAGCACTGCAAATATTGAAACAACTACAAAGTGCTGCTTCTGAGAAAGCTTCAGAAAAATACATCCTCGTTAACGGAAATGCAACAAACTTTTTTGACAAGCATTTCCTGCCTCTGCAAACATCTTTTCATCTACTAATTTTAAAGCAAGTCTCGAAGCTCTATGATAATAACCATGAAAGCAAAACACCCTAAGGATTATAGGCACCAATTTGGCACTTTGCTTAAAGCAGTGAAAATCTTAGAATGTAAGTGGAGAAATGAAGATACGCTAATCTAATGCACCAGAAATGTTTTTGTGTTTTGTGCCAAACCGAATTTAGTTCAAGCGACTTTTCCGGACAATAAATTATACACTTGAGAGAAAATATTGATTCTCTAAAAACAAAAATTTGTAATCTACCACATTTTATCGCTTTTAATCTTAATAATATATTTCAAATTTAGGGCAAGTTTTAATCTTGAAACTATAATTTATCGTAAAATAGCGTGAATATTTTAATCGTAGAAAAAATAACGAGTAATAAGAAGAAAAACAAGCTTTATGTAAAGTAGTCACATATAAAATTATTTTATTTACTTTTATTAGAGACCACCGCACGCGTTTTTCAACAATCTCTTTCATTCCTTCAGTTGTTTACAAACGGATATGGCTCGAAAAGGTCGCATAAATTTCAGGTTTCTTTGTTGTGGGTGGCTTTCTTTTGTTAAGTCACTAAATTGCTCGCCACTAATGCTGAAAAGCATCATTTCATGTAAGTTTCAAGCTCGGACCGGTCAAAACCCAATTGTAATCAAATACCATTCTCTCACGTTCTATTGTGGCATTTATATGCTGCATACCCTTTTCCCTCCTATATTTTCAGCTTTCAAGCCACTAAAAATACTTTCAAATTATTCGCTTTGTTACTTGAGAATCACACCTAAAGCGATTATTGTGCTACATATAATGTGTCTCTTCAGAAAACAAGATAAAGATCTTGTTTCTCCAGAAGGAAATTTAGCAGTTTTATAGGGTTCAAACTCACTGTTCTCCTACAATCCCTTAATATAAAGCTTTTGGTTTTTCTCTTTGGATTTGTACTGAAATTTTTTGCTATATTGATCAGAAAGGGGCGAAATAAAACACTGCTGTATCAATGTATACGACAATATAACACATATATCACCTAATCGTAATTTACTCAATTAAAACGCATACTTTCGTTGTCACAATTTTCATAAAATAATAAATTACGACAGTTGAATATATCGCGTGTTAATTAAAAATTTATCAAGTTACTTTTAAGTCTGTTAAATCTTTTTAAAGCATTTTTAGAAATAACTACTAATATTATTCTTTTTGTTGTTAACAAAATATTTTTTTTAAATCTAAATTACACGAAGATAACCTTAAAGTTAAAAAAAACTGGTGACAAAAATTTAGACTCTAAAGATAATAATCACAACAAACAACGCTAACAAATGTCACACGTAACATTGGTTAAAAGGTGTCGGCTAGGTTAGTATTGCATTTTTTACTCTATTTTCTAATAACATAGTTCTGAAAGTTGTTTAATAAACATTTCAGTAAAACACACGTTATACTCGTATTATAATCAAAAGGAAAGATTAGTAAAAAAAAAGACTTTTTAAGTGCTATAGAATTGTATGCTGTAAGTAAATACATTCATCTACATTAAATCAAAATTTGCAATATCAAATTGAGATATTGTCACAAGAACTTCGTAACACCTAAAAAAAAATTTAAAAAAGATGTAAAAAAAAATAAAAGCAAAAGCAAAAAAATCAAAAATTAAAATTTATATAAAAAATTAAAAAAATTAAAAAGTTAACAAATACTAACCATAAGCTAACTAACTTAAAAAAAAAGTTAAAACTAGAGACATTCAGTCTTGAAATTTAGATGATATAGATTCTGGATTAGTTGTAAAGAATAAAAATGCAAAGTCTCTCTGGCATTCAGTTTCAGAGTCAGACCTACTACACTATTTCTGCTAAAAGCAGACCATACGCAAACTTCCCAGTATAAATTTCCTTATAGAAAAAAAATACGGCAATAACAAAATGCATTCGTTTCATTCTCTACATGTAGTAGTGTCAACAATATTTACTCCTTGTAGATATTTTTTTATTGAATCTCTATGAGCTTTCAAAAATTATCTCTGTATACCGAGAGACCAAATTTGACAGCTTTTGCACGGCTTGGTCATCTTGACTTTACTCTACTGCTGTTTTAACGATCCTTCTACATATTTGGCTGTGTGTCTACAAAAACTGTTTTTCTTTAGTACGGCACTGAGAAAAGTAGAAGTTACCACGATTATTGACAAAGTTTGTTCAATCTTCAAAAAGAGAAAGTAACACTATTGGTAGTTTAAAAAAAGTCGTAAAAAAAGAAGAAAGACTACAAAGTGTAAAGAGTGAACTTGAACTAAAATTGAAGAAATCATATTTTGTTGAAGAAAAACTAAAAGCTGATTTAGATAAACTAAATAATAAAATTATATCAAGAAAAAAACAGAGATACTAGATGTCTTAGGGAACGATCAATATTTGCTTACTGATATCCCTGGAGTCAAGAGAACACATCATAGTTGTAAATCTGCGTTTTTTTCGAACCACATAAATTAATAGAATACCTACCTTTAAATATCTTTTAGACAATGATTTAAGTTTTAAAAATAAAACAGTGAGGGACACTGTATAGGGTAGCGCTTTTGAATATTAGAAACGTCGCGGTTAGCAAATGTCAAGAAATGTGGAGAAAAATATCGGAACTTTCAGTAGTGAAACACGTAATCAATAAATTCGTATTAGTTCTACGTTAAGACAATTGTTCTTTATTAAAGGTAACAATACATTATTGCATTCCATCTTTTTCATTAAAAACGTGCCTCAAACATCTAAAGCTTACCAACAGCAAAGTTGTTTAACAAATCGTTATAAAACGAAAATTTCAAAAGTAATTCTTGAGAAATAAATTCAGTATTTAACAGTATTAACAACAAGCAATTTTATTAAGACTATCACCTACTTTTGAATTTTAGGTATGTCTTTTCTCAAATTAACATTTCATCATAAAACTGTTTGTTTAAAAAAATAATAAAAAATAAATTTTATAATTCTCGTTACCCCGGTTCAAAATTTTCTATTTCAACAAAAATTATAACTATAAACTTTAAAAATTATGTCAGAAAAAAAATGTTAATTTTTTATAATAAAAAATAAAATTTACAAAATTGATTAATATTTCCTTTTAATAAGTAAAGAAATGTAACAAAATGTATCACATACAAACCAAGAAACAACGATTCTGTAACACTTTAGAAGCTGCTTTTAATGAACACTTGTTATCTGAGATTTATAAAAGAAAAAAACATTCTTTACGATACAAAATCAATATTTTTATAAAGGCCAAAGGAGCTACAAAGATTGCAAAAAGTTAAAAACCTGGAAAAGCCCCAAAGCTTCTAAATTGCCATTAAAGTTTCCAGGAGTATATAACCGCAAACTTTTACAATTATTCCGATTTCTTCCACCTCTGCCTTGTCACATCACCAAGATGTGAATAAAATTCTTTTTGATAACTGCAAAATTAATTAATTTAATACATCAACTGCGTAAAAACTTGTATTCATTATCGTTGTTTAAAAGCTCGCCGAAATTTGCATGAATATGCGAAGCTGATGTTTACAAACTTGCATGAATAATGCAAATTGTGAAGGAGGAGACCGTACCAGTTTGCGAATTTTTTTGAGAACCTGATTGCAGTTTCACGTCATGAAATATCGGGATTGCAAGTTTTTGTACGTAAAATGCCTCCAGAAAGAGAGAATTCTGCAATACTGCCAAGCGCCCTGAAGACAAGTATTATCGGATTGCCAGTTTATATTTCCTGGTCGGAGAGGGTGTAAAATGCGCTTTTTGATATTTATTGTAACAGACGTCATCGGTTTAATTTCTTTGCGGATAAGTCTCTTAACCGATTTCCCAGCAACAAAGAAGAGAAAATAATGAAGAAATATCGCTAATAAATATACTGGAATGACCTCTTTCGTCCTCAGTCTATAAAATGTAAGTGTGGCGTTTATCATCAGTGCCACAACAAAGTAATTTCGAATTGGCAACAACCAAATTTTGTATGTATCTTGCAGTTAAATGTTTGTAGTAAATTTTAACAATTTTTTTATAATAACATTCACAAGAATTTTGTGGAAGTAACAAAATTTTGTATTAATTTATGTGTCAAAACAATAATATCATTTTGTTAATATTACTAACAAAATAATAGTTAAATATGATTAAGCAACAACAAAATAATCTAAATAAAGACATATTGCAAAACATGAACGTTGACTCTAACCTTATTACGTTCAACTTTATTATACGAGTAAACGCGAAATAAAAAAAACTCTAATACATTTACTTTGAAATAGGGTTATTGCGAGATGTTAATTAATAATTAATCAACGTTAATTAATAAAAATTAATGTCAAATGTGTCAAATTTTAGAGGTAATTTAAAATTAAGGTTACTTGACTATAGGTGAACCTAAATAATAAGATTTAACTCTTCTTAAACACAACTTCGAAATAAGGTTCACCTCGTTTAACGATAATAGCGTTAGAAAAATGGCACCGCTATTCTTCTTATAAGAAATGCAATATAATAAATTTTTATGTATTTTTTCAAATGAGTTCAATTTAAAAAAATACATAGAACACTATTCATAACATTTTCTAAGTTCAGCAAATATTTTGTATAAACTGTATAATTTCTTATCAGAGAAACACGAGTGAGTCCTCATTGAGGTTCAAAAAATCATGATAAGAAGTCGAAATAGCTTTTGCCTTAAAAGGCCTTTGTTCTAAACAATGTTACAGTAACTCTTTAATAACTAGAAAATCATAATAGAAGAATGTAAAAACTAAATATCATTTTGTTGCAATTTTGACTAATTCTAATTATTATAATAAATTTATAAATGTTCTTTCTAATTTGTTCTTTTCTTAGCGTCATTAATAACAAATGGCAAGTTTTAATAAGCTACAAGTTATCAACGTTAGTAAGATACTAAATTCATTGCCTTCTGCATATTTTATTTTAAAACCTGTCTACTTTTCTATTCTCTTTATTTGCAAAATTTCTTTTTTCATTTCTTATATTTTAAAAAACTAAAATGTAAATGTTGCTTTTAATTTTAAGCATAATCTTATGATTTATCTGGTACACAACAAAGACCAAATTCCTGCTTTACATCATTCAGACATCTACAGGTGATCTTGTAATGTCTGCAATGCAAGTTATATCGGTCAGACAAAACTAGAAATTTAAATCAAAGTTCGTGAACATCTAAGGACTATAGAAAAGTACAAAAATACAGATATAAACAACACTTCATGCGTTTTCGCTTTTTATATTCTTTCTTTCGGTCATTCTTTTTTTACTATTGAAAACTGTAAAATTTTTGAAATAAAGGTAGGTTATTCTTTAAATTTTTTAGAAGCTTTAGAAATTCTTAAATCTGCTCACAAACTTTTTCTATAAACATTAAATGATCAGGTAAATTTTGATTGTAATATTTTATTTTCAGTAGTTTAGTCTTCATTAGTTAATTGAATGGCTGTTTATAATCTTGTCTCTTTACTCTTTATAAGTAATTATATTTTTTTTTCAAATCAAATGTCAAATAGTTATCAATTCTTTCAGAAAACACACATTTTTGGCAGCTAAAATTTATTTTTCTTCTGTCAATTATCTAAATAGAGCCATTTGTTCATTTATTTTTTTTTCAAATCAATCAATATTTTTTTTATTAAAAATATCGGTTTATCCTATTTTTAGTATACATCTTTATTCTTTTGTATTTTTAGTTTTTTACTGACAAAAGTATGGTAAGTCTCCTCTAATATTTTAAAGTTCCTATAATTTTTCTTTTTACATTATTATTCAGGCGCTGACAATAATAAACAGTTCTCAAAAGTGCTCTGCCACTGTTATGTAAGAATTTTGTTTGATTAAACTTGTGGATTTTATTTACATTCTTTTATTACTTGTAGTAAAATCACCCCACTTTAAGAAAGAAAGAATATTTTTATTAAATTCAAAAGAAAAAGTTATTGTCATTTTTACAAACACAAATAAACAAAAATATAATTTTATTTTTTTAGTAACAAAATATAGAGAATACAGCTGTTGAGATACATCACAAGTGCCTACACTTAAAAAAAGCGATCTTGTTTCATTGTGACCCAAGGTAGTAGCTATTTACATTCGTATGCGGTAGGCTTAATTTTACAGGCGACAGCTTTGTTTTAGGCCCGAGCTGAAAGTGAGGGCCTGATTAGTTGGAGCCTGTAAAATTCACTAACGCATAAGATTTATATAATTTTTTTGTCCGAAAGAGTCAAATTCTGTTTTTTTTGCGCCATGTCAAAAGTTAGGTTAGGTACAAATAAATTCTAAAAACCAATAAAACGTACCCAAATGCGGCTTAAATACTCTGTCATTGCTTGCATAATTTTCTTTAAAACATGTTCAAAAGTCTTTCCAGTACTTTTATTCAGACTTTTTAATTCTAAATTGATAATTACTGAGAGCTTCAACATTCAACAATAATGGCCAAAGATCCATAGAATAGAATAATAACATACTAACTAGACAGGAACACACAGGTTCTGAATAGATGGCGCTGTAGCTGTTTATTTTTAACATTCTGTTCTATATAAAATTGCATATTATTTTTAAAATTATCTTAAATACACACGTTGTCTTTTTTAAAATTTAGTAATAGCAACTTTTCCCAAAATATACTTTTATACCTATAATTTCGTATTGTTGTTAGTAATGGGGATCCACACTTGAACTACACTGTGCGTTGTCTAAGGTCTCACACAACGTTTGACGTAAGACCTGTGACGTTTCAGCGATTTTTTCAATATATTATTTTTCTATTAAATACAGCTTTATTCGTGGTAATATTTTAGGTACGTACACTTTGATACATAAACTTTATTACTGCAAGGTTAGTTTTTACCTCAAGCATCTCCTGTGGTAGTTCTAACCGTACAATGTGAGACCCGGTGTTTTTCTCATTTTTACCGCACAGTGTTCCAAAAGTCCGACTTACACTATTGGTGGATGCACAACTATGATAGCCTACTTTATAATACGGGAGGACAAAAAGAACATTATAAGACTGTATGAAAAACATCATTATTTGAACATATTCTGTAAAAAATAAATTTAAAATAGTTTAAAACATATTAAAATTATTTATAATAGAAATATGAAATAAAACAAAAAATATATTATAAATATTAATAATAAGTATTATTAGTAATTCTTTTAGCCAATTTCGAAAGATCTAGCTTGATTAAAAAACTTAGTTGAGCTACTTTGAGATTGGTGGTAGCAAAATCGCAAAATTTAGATACCTTTATTTAATTGGACTTCTGTGTGACAATAGGTCACGTCTCAATGTGATCCACTAAACAGTGTCTCTTTGTGGCCCTCACGCAATTTGGAATAAACTGATCTAAAGTTTATTTTTATTTTATTTAATAATTTTAAAATAATTTTAATTCTATTCCTATTTCAAATAGGAATGAATTCATCATACTCGTAACTTAGTTTGTGATAATACAAAATGTTGTATTAATTACTAAATTTACTAAATAAAATTTAATTGACTGCTAAAAAATTAACGCAGTAGACACCAGAGTTATTACATGTCAAAATGTGTATTTTCAATTTTTTTAACATAAGCTTTATTAGTGTCATTATTGACAAAATTTTTGAGTAGACCTGCTTTATTTTTACTGTCTACTTTGACTCTTGCTCATTGATTTGTCAATTTTTTTGTAAATTTATGGTAAAATTCAAAAGAAATAGCATAGAACATAACAATGACACTGATAATGCCTATGTCAAAAAAACAGATAATATTTCAAAGAAGATTACATATTAAAAATAACAAATAGCAGATAAAATTTAGGACTGTGCTATGAGCTGACACTGCTGACAGCAAATCCCGTCAAAAAAACAGAGAAGAAAACCTGTCTATTTTAAAATTACATAATTTCATTTATCTCATTGTGTACCATGTCTTATTGTGGCCCACCCTCCTCCACCCCAGATCTCTATATATAAATGTGCTGCTATCAAATTTTTTCGTTAATTTAATAAATTTCATAAGCTACATTTGCTAAAAAAATATTTTTGAATTTTACTAATAGTGAGCGTGAATCTGCGGGTGACTCCAAATTACAAAACCGTTCTTACTGTGTACCCCACGCCCACAACTTTCTTAATTATTAAGGGTATGCTGGGCATAAATTAGATTATGCTAATTTGGCATGTTTATCCCAAGTGTTTAAATTTTAAACTATCACGATTTCACTAAAATTTAATTTTATCACTGACTGTCTTATTTAATTAAATTACAAAAGCGACTTACCACAATAGCGTGCCAGTAATCTTTTCTTATTTATTCCTAAGAGAGGAATTTAATTTAAAATGTAATTCAATATTTGAGGTACAATCTTAAAATTAAAGCATTTTAAGTATTCTGATGGGAAAAAATTAATGTTTGAGCCTTCAAGAAAAAGAATAGGATTGATGCTGTAACAGAACACCAGAGACCAGAAACATCATTTATTGTTATTCTACTCATCTTGAAAATCCTAATTGACAGCCATTGTTCTTTCAGTAACATTTTTTATGATCGCCTTTCTTTTAAAAGGATTTTTTGTTTGGGGCTAATTATTTAATAAATATCAGTCTTTGCCACACTTTTATATTTTTTAAACGATAATTAACTAATTGCTAATTTCTATTTAATCCTCTGTCAAATATATGCGCAAGCTATTAGACTATCTGTCCATCTAACACTGTAATCTAGTGCTAATGGTATTCGGTTTCATCAGTGCAATGCGATGTTATGGCTATGTATACCAGTGCTTTCCAGAATTTGCTCACACGTTAATAATATCACTGTTATGGTACGTGTAGTGATAAATCCGATTTTTACACGTTTTGTTTTGAATCCAACAACAAAAAATACTCTATTAATCAAGACATTAATAATGGAACACTGGATAGAGGCACATTTTTACGAATATCAAAACACAAAAAAAATTATTCGTGTAAAAAATTTTTTGAAATCACTCACCAAATTTAAATTATATTTTTCCGTAAAATTTTTATTATTTTTACATTATAATTTCGCTCGATTTTTGCCTGGAGTAACATGTTTATTTTGAATTAAATTCAGGAGGAAAAATTCACTGACGTGTTAAAAAATTTAGTGTAAATACCTAACTTGATGCATAATTAAGAAAATTGAAAAAACATGGCAAGCAGTGTGAAAAAAATATGAGAATAAGTAATGAAATTCAAAACTCCAGACACATTTTAATATTAAATTCCGCGTCTTCTGTAAATTATTTTCCTGTGAAAGTTAGTAAGTGTTGATAAAAACTTTGATGAGGGATAGTTTCGAGAGTTAATTAGATTTGTGTACCTTTGTTTGTTTAGGATATCACTAGGTCGACGCACAGCATCTCGACGCCGTCGCCGTCGTGGGCGTAAACTCATCGCCGCGCCGCGATATCAAACACATGCTAACATACACAGAAACAACCACTTCGAAGTTAATAGATCGTTGTAACGTTGAGAAGACACATAAATTGACACTCGGGGCCGTTCAGTCGGCGAGTCTTTCCGGGCGATTCCGGACGTTCGACCACGCGTTGCACTTAACCAGGTGTTGCGCTCTGGGAACTCGGAGCAAAGAGAACTACCCCCATGCCGTTAAAGGACTGCAGACTGACTCCGCCCGGACAGCAGACCTGAAATCCGGAGCACGACGACTCCGGGCGAGGGATGACGAGTCGGGGCCCGGAAACAACGGCCGTGAAATCGGTCCAGAGCGTCGCGGACGCCGCGCCCGGTGTTACACCTTAGATATTCCAAATTAATTTACAAACCTTGTTTGGTTGAAACCCTATTTCCGCTCTTGCCGCATATTGGCAAACTTGGGCGCGCCTTTTTAATATGCAATCGATAGCGAGAGTAAGGACCAACAGGACAAATATTTGGACGATTTTTAAATCAAATTTTGTGAAAGGGATTCTTGCTTAAAGTTTGGAAATTTATAAAGTAAAGATTTTTATTCATATAACACAATTACCTAGAAAGCTTTTCAGATAAGTCTAGTTATAGATTTGTTATTAGATCAACATGTGGTACCCCCCATACTGTATCTATTGCACACAACATTTAAAGCAACTTGAATTACTCTCCGCATCCTAACCTTTTAGATCGGTCCAATATGTCGTTCTTTTATTGTGTGTCACGTATTGCACACTGACTTTCTCTCTTTATCAATATAAAATTGAAAAACTGCAATTTTCTTTTACAGTATTTTTTTATAAAACAATAAAATTTATAGTTTATACGTATATATAATTTATACGTTGCCGAAGTGAGCTGCGGTGACAACATAGTATAAGAGAGAGAGAGATAGTTTAATACACAGATTAAATGTGTGTGAGAAAGCAAATCATTTGCTGGTAGGCAAGAACGTTGAATTTTTCAAAATACAGGAATAATAAGACAAGAAAATAAATTTTTATTTTAATTCAGTAAACATATAAGCGCCAGGCTTTTATTGTGCATGCATAAAACACTCATATTTTACAAATTAATATTTAATTTATTTGAAATCGTATTATCTAAAATTGTGTAAAACGCCTCTTATAAACAAAATTGTTTAGAAATATACAAATTTTAGCGACTTTAACACTTAACAAGAGTTCAGAATAATCCAGTACTCTACTGAGCATGCTTAGTAGCTATTTCCGACTTATAAAATGATGCTACACATGTGCAGTCCAATTTTGAATCGTTCTAAATTGTTGTTAGAACAAACCTAATATACTATCAGTCGAATAGTCGATAAATAGAGTCTATTCTTCACTATTGATGTTATATGAATATAAGACTAATAATACAATACTATAATAAGACTATTTTACATCCCAATTGGTGGGTAGGACTAGACTGCTATGCAAACAACCTGAAACCATTTTATAATGACAATACTAGCAAAGCATAAGATGTTACATCAAGAAATCCTATTGTTTGCACAGTAACTCCGAAGTACTACATTACTGTAAAATAAAACTATTTTACAGCTCTTTTGGTAAATAGGGTAAGCTTGCTGTAGAACACGTAACCTAAAACATCCTGGAACAACTAAATTTTTAGATTATAGACTTTCCTACATAATCTTATAGTTCTTACAATGAATAAGGAGTACTATTACTGTAAAATAAGACTATGTTACAGCCCATTCAGTCAATGGAATGAGTTTGCTGTAGAAACATAACCTGAAATTATAATAAGAATTATTACTTACTGTGAAATATGACTATTTTACAGCTTATTCGCCGAATGGGGTATAAAAGCTAATTTGAAAATTTTTGAAGGTGTTCTAATTTTTAAAAAACTGTTACAGTTTAACCTATACAATAGTACAATTATATCGAGCGTGTCAAAAAATACGCATTTGATCTTAGCTAAACGTTGTTTTGAACAGATAAATATAGAAATTAAAAAATTCTTGTAATTAGTTTTTCGGTCATCAGAATATTGTAAATTCAAGTTTAAGAAAATTGGCAACACTGAATATTTTATTTTACAGTAAAATTTACAGATACAAAATTATCTGTTAATCACATTGAACAAAATTTTTCATATTTTCGATTTCTTGATCATTCTGTCCCAGTTCTAAAAGCAAAACTCTTCTTAAATATTTTTATTTTACATTAGCCAAACGCGATTGCAAGATTAATCACAACCAAGTTTCTATAAAAAAATTTTGCTTGGTAATTCCGAAGGTAATTCACTCTTGGAAAATTAAGCGACAAATTGTTGCAAATTATATCAGGAACTACAATCTGTGTTTTATTGGAGCTGGTATTTTTACCCAAATTGAAAGACCAAACTAAATATTTATAAACATTTTTCGGGTTTTTTTAGCAAAAGCCTAAAGTAATTCATTTTAAAATTCAAAGTAATTCCACGATTGCCAATGGCTCTAAAGTTTATTTTGGCGCGCAGTCATAAAATAGCAGATGGTAGCCGCCACTAAAAGTGCTTCAGATAGGGTAAAAGTGGCCTTCACAGTGCTCTATCAACTGGTAGCTTTTTGCTGTTGGGTTTATTAGTAAATATATGAGAAGGTAAGGCTCTAGATGAGTAGTGTTAAGTAGTTTCTACTGAAACTTTTCTTATATTTAACCGGCCTTTTACTAACTGTTCTCCTTCTTGCATTGTCAAAAAATGTATTTTAAAAGAGAGAGTGGGATAGAATGAAGTTGTTCATTGGTTTCATATGCGATCTAAACATACCTGATAAGAATCCCTTGGGACTCAACCGACAAGGGAAAGAGTTTAGATGGCATTAGACTATTCTCATGACTAATTCTCGCGCCAAAACATTTTCATCAATTGTTTTAGCTACCATTTCAACTAATGAACCAGTCACACATGTCACACCTTTGTAATTATTTCTTTAACTTTTGTAGAATTTAGTGACCTGACCTGACATGTTTTCCATAAATTTTAAATCTAACATGCTTCAAAATTGATGTAAATGTTACTTTTATGTTTGTAAACTTTTATTTAAAAACATATTTGAGTTTTGTTTATGGACACGGTTTAGGAAGATTGTATTCGGTCTTTCTTGCAGTAAAAAAAATCTAGTTGTTTATAAAATGATCTAACAGGATGTTACATACATCTACTTTATTGTTTATTAATGTACGTTTTTAAGTGTTTATTTTATTTTAATTGTTTTGTTATTTATGTTTTACGATGTGCATTTTGTTATGTTATTATTATTGACCATTGATTTACTTTTATTTTGTTTATTTTACATTTTTTACATGATTTACTGCAAGAAACAAGCAAATAAATGTTCCCTTTCACATTGTAGTTTTATTATATATAGTAGGAACTTTGTCACTATTTTGTCAAACACAAGGTAGAGCTCCGTTCCACTAGACGATCACGACTTTGGCCACTTTTATTTGAATTTCAGTTTAGCGCGCAATTTTGGGTTTGTGGCAGTAAGTATGGCTTAGTTTAGGTCATTACAAGCCTTTAGTTTGCGTCTTTTATTGTCTTGAAAGGCTCTAAAAACAATTTGCAGTTTGCATAATAGTGAATCTAAAAATTTTTGATATATGTATTTTGAGGTCATTTATCAAAATTTTTAAATGACAGTAACTTTCATGTTTTTAACAATGCAAAAATTTGTTTACTTACTTACAAATAATGTTGCCAAAAGCTGTTTTTCCTCGTACTAACTACCAACAATTAAATTTAACACTACTAAATAAATCATTTTTAGACATTTTTTCAGCGTAGCGAACTTGTTAATAAATTCTTTTCAAATAATTAATAAAATAATTATGTGCCAAAAAATTTTTATCATTGCATACATACATAAAACGATACAATCTTTTCTTGTAGAAGGAAGGAAACCCTAGAAGGCTACTAGCTAAAGATTTTAAATCGTTAAATATATTGCTAATTACCTACTATTTAAGTATTTAAATATTATTAATGGCTAAATTTTTAAAAGATCTTTTCTTTTATTGCAGGGTGTATCGCTACTTATGTGCGCAATGGTACGTATCAGAAAATTAAATTTATATTTCTTGGTTGTATTAATAAATTTTAAACAATCAATAAATACCTAACAAAAATATTTATTTCTATTTTGCATAGTTCAGATCTACGAAATTTGGAATATATAAAGCCGCTGTTTGGTCATGTATCAATGTATTTGTTTATTTTGTCATAAATTTTGTAAATTGAATATCAAATAATTCTCAATGTGGCAATAATAACTGTTTACAAATAATGCACTACACTTATATAAATTTGCAAATCAAAAGCTTCTAAAAGCCCGCTTTATTTTCATTGTCCTTGAAAAAATCTTGCAAATTTCAAGGCCAGAAGCTCTGGCTTTGATCCGACCCCTGATGCAAATTTCCACAAAGCATTCATCATGAAGTGGGTTTAGTTTATATTGCAATATTGTCTTTATCGCTATCATTATTAATTGGTATTCACGTTGAGGCTTAGGTCGGCAAGCCGCCCCTTTAGCGGTGTGTTCCGGGCTATAGTTCACCGTCACATATCTGGAAGATTCCCTCCTCTCATTATTAGGAGGATTACCTGAATGGCTTTTGGCGGTGGCAGGGTCGGACGTGCTCACTCTGCGGGCATATGTTTTAATTTTCTCGCAACCGACGGAGATGACTCATGGGGCAAACGCACTAAGGGCGGCAACGGCGGCGAAATTCTCACGTTTCTATGACTACGGACGGATCGCAAGCTTCTAGTATGCCACAAACACAAATCACCCGCTCATTAACTAGAAAAATTGAAAACTAGAACCGGAACTGGATGACATCGAATAAATGATTTTTATGACTTTTTCAAAACATGGGTCAGCATTTTAGCGAAGAATATTACGTTGTTTTTACTTTCTAGTTCACTGGGAATTTATTTCTGATTTTCGAAGTGTATGCAAGTCAAAGTTTTCGAATAGAAAATTTAATTAGTGCACGAGTAAGTGCTACTTTGTAATTAAATTTGTGCATTAATTTATTAATATAGTTTAATGGATCTGGATATAATCTGGATATAGTTTATCTGGATCTGGATTATACTTGTACTTGCTTGTTACTAACCTGGTGTCAAATACTATGTCAAACCTTCCTAACTTATTAAGTTTCTACTTAATTAGTCTCATAAAATAATAAAGAAATTAAATATTTAAATATACTGTATATTAAATATGTAGATAATTAAACGGCTATCAAGTGGTTGAAAGTTGTTTCATGTCTTACATTATATATAACATTTTCTTATTTCACCTGTTTTTTCTCCCTGATAATCTTACGTTACGATATACAAAAATAGGGTTATAACTATCGCTAGCCTGTATCGAGGTTGTTATAGTCACTTATGTATCAATGGCATTATGAAGATGTTTATGCCCTCCAAGGGCAAAAGTTTACAAGACCCAAGACTTTCTAAGTCGTCCGAAAGCTGAAGCAAAGCCTACGATAATTCAAGCCTGAATATAGAAATTGTAACGACACAAACTTGGTCAAAGCAATGAAACATATAAAGTAAAAATTTTCACTAATAATTGTATCAAAACGAATAAAAAAGTTGTAAAGAGAACAAATCTTAATATTTAAGGGAAGAAAAAGTTTCACACCCTTCCTCATATTCCAGTACCTATTATAAAGTCTTTTTTAATTAGAAATATCTTTTAAGTATTGTATTTATATTTTTACTTTTATTTTTCTTACTTTCTATGTATCAGAGTTTTACTTTTTCGTTTAATTTGTTTGATTTCGCAATAATTATAGATATAAACAAACAAATTACAATAATTTAATTTAACAATTTTAAAAATATTGTTGATTAAAAAAAATAAATTGCTAATAACAAACACTGTATACAGAGTGAGATCAAAATGACAGAAAAGCATTACAGTACGTTATAAAGAACAGACTAGAACAAAATTGTTAAAAAATATTTATTTTTTAGATATGATTTTTTTAAAAATTGCTACAATGCTGTAACTCCTAGATAAATAATGTTATGACAAAATTATTTTCAAGAATTGCTTACTAACTGTAAAATTTAACTTTTAAAGTGTTCTATTGTTATTAAAGATTCAACAAAGTACCCACTCGACTTGATCTTATAACCACCAGCCAGCATTAGTGTTCGAAAACTTCAGAATAATTTTTTGTTTCTTTTTTTTTGAAAACTAAGTGCAAGCTTTTTTTAATTATTTTTTCCGGAATTTAATAACAATCCCCTACAACGTGTTTTATACTCACCCTTTATTAGAGTTTAAAAAAGATTGTTCAATTCATTCTAAACTACAGATTTGGTATAAAAATATTGCCTAGTAGGCTCTATTTTTAAAAAAATTCTATAAAATTTTTTTGTAGTTTTAATTAAGACAGCGTTTTAAAGTAAAACTAATGCTGCACAATTTTTAAACTATTGATCTACAAAGTTTGTCCAAAAAAATTTCTTTGGTTTGGTCAGAACAGTTCCTCCTTTGTTCATAATTTAAATTAACTCTAAAAAAAGCTGGAACAACAAGACAATTTTGGAATCATTTCCAATTTCTTTATTCAAATTTCACACTCTAATTTTGTTCTGCAACCTTATTCAAAAACTTTAAAGATTTTTTGAAGAATGGCCAATTATTATCAATTTTTTCACAAAATTTAAAAAAAATGATCGCAAAATGGTTTTGTGCGCCCACATTTGGTGTAAAACAACTTGTGAATATGCCATCACATAAATGCACTAATACTAAATCACTTATTTTTCCTAGGTTTTAGCCAAAAAGTCAGTAAAATCATATAATATCATATCATTGGGTGGTTTGAATAAAAGCGAAGTAAATGCTAATACTACAGAAACGAAGTAAAAACTTTAAGTAAATACTACGAAGGCGTAGTAGATTCTATTGAGCGAAGTAAATTCTTCAATATTTTCCGGAAGTAACTACAACAGTAGTTTGTTTACAAACTTCTCTCAAAGTGAAGCATCCGCTAAAATTGGTAGTAAATACTTTCAACGTAGCATATACTTCTTTTGTAGCAAATACTACGAATTTTCTTTTAACAAACTACTGTTGTAGTTACTTCCGGAAAATATTGAAGAATTTACTTCGCTCAATAGAATCTACTACGCCTTCGTAGTATTTACTTAAAGTTTTTACTTCGTTTCTGTAGTATTAGCATTTACTTCATTTTTATTCAAACCACCCAATATTATAGTAACCAAGTACCCTCTCTATTTGCCAGATCTTCTCCCTTGTGATTGTTAATAGTTTTCAAAATACCAAAAAAGTGTACAAAAGACAATGTTTAATTATCCAATTATTAATTTTATTTTTGAATTGGTTACGTATTTTAAAAAATAACTTTGTATTTGTTTAATATGTTTAAATAACTTTTTTAGTCTCTTTTAGTGTTGGTTTTGTCTTCTTCTTTTAAAGTGTTGTGGCGCCTGCACTCTGCTCTCTAACGAAGAAGCTAATCCCTAAAAACTACTAAAAAAATTTTTAAAAAAACCTTCTTTTCTTGTGTAGGCTGCAACGTTACTTATTTTGCTATTCAAAATTTTTAGTATCTGTTGCAAAAATTGTATATAGAAAAGTTGTTTGTTTTGGTGAGATCTATTGCTGGTTAAAATTTTTGTATTCATTTCTGAAACACCTGCATTCTGTTATGTCGTATTATAAATTTTTGTATAAATTTAAATTAAGCGAATAATTTTGGGTTTTAGGTGGCAAATATAAAAATTTTGGAATATTTTAACAAACAGATTTTACTTCAGTTATTAAAACCTTCTAATGGATTTAAACTGTGGTAAATAACCAAAGGCAAAAAAATTTTAAATCCAATATCTCTTCCCAAATTTAAACTTTTGATAAAATAGTGTCATAAATTTAAACACATAATAATAGAAATAGTTAAAGTAGGAATAGGTACGTTCTTTTTGTTAAAGTAATTTTTAATTGTAGTTAATATTCTAGTATAGGTACTGAGAAACACATGTATCGGCTAATACGAGTATAAATTCGAAGACACTGTACAGAGTCGCGTCTTGGTGAAATGCAGCGGTAGCAATAGGCTATTCTTTACTATGATCAAGTGTGATTAACCTTATTTTATTTTGAGTCTGTCTAAATTACTTTATTTAAAAAACAACCAAATCCAAATAAATCTGCGTTACAATATTTTACACCTCTAAAGTCTATTTAAAAGCACTATAATTCTTTTCTCAACAAAAGAGTTTTGTATTTTGTGAATACAAGCTACTGCAATTAACAACCAAATAGCCTGTAATTGAATTGTTACACGTGACACAGCCGTTTGTACATAAATTGAACACCAGACACTTTTTTATTGAATCTTCTTAATTAAATTTTTAATTAAACAAAATTCTAATTGAGCTTGACACTTTTGTTCGCTGATTATCAATAACACCTTTGACGAGTCTTTATATCTGACAAAAATTTAAAAGAAGCTGAATTTCAATTCTGTAAGGTGAATCTTTCATATTATCAAAGTAACAAAGCTAATAATTTTGAAACTTATATGATTTAGTTTATAGTTTTTATCGATTAAAATCCCCCGTATAAATAAATAAAGTTCTTCCCACAAACAAAGTTACTGCATTACCAAACGAACATAATTTGTGACAATATCGTCAATTCTAGAGACAGGTCCTTTTATGTGACTTGAAACACGTGCTTGTAGAAACGTGACGTCCACTACTACTGTTTCAAGGCCTTTTAATGAATGTGTCCTAGTCCTTCAATTTCTTTAATAGCCTCAATTTAACAACTTCATTCATAAAAAGACCACATTTTCCAGCTTTGCGCATATTTTTATTATGAATGGCTTTGTCTTTCTTCCCAGACATGCCCATATTTTCAGCATATGAAGAAAAATAAAGAAGCTGATTCAGGGATTATTTGGATGTTCAAGGGTATTTTTACTCCACAAAACCGCGTAGAAAAAGAATAATAAATGCTGAATTATTGGCGGAGTTTTTGTAAAATGCGAGCACCAACACCAAATAAATGATTGATGTATTAAAGGAATGTCGTGAGGGATAAGGGCGTGTTTGAATTTGTTCAAGTTTGCTTGAGCAACGAACGAAGGGAGCAACCTATGCAATATAACTCTATTATGCATTTTATTGGGGCAAACAGCAATAACGCGGAACCGTCCCCAAATACCATTTTTCATGTCGTGTCTATGAAAAAATTCCTCGTCTTTGTCTCGCTTCCATACATGTATAAAACGTTTCTTGTTTTGTATTGGATTTATTGATTAATATCCCAAGCTCGATTTAATGCTACTGAGAAAAACATGAAAGAGCAAGAGGAACGAAGATCTGTGTAATTTCAACTTCTGAATAGGTAGGCTCAGGGGCGGACCGCTGTTTTTTGTAACCCTGAGCCCTATTCAAGTTATGTCAAATTTTTTTATTCATCTGAACATAATAAATCTGCATTTCAATATTGCAGAAAAAATTGTTTCTAGCAATAAATATAGTCACAATAACTAAAATTCTAGTTCGTTTACTTTACAGTTATTGACCGTTAAGCTTTTAATTATTTTATCATTAATTTTTTATAATTCTTTAATTCCAATAGATACAGCTTTTAGAAAGTGGGACATTTTGGCAGATACAAATTTATATATTTATACCAAACTTACCTTTATTTGCACTACTTTTTAAGCTTTAATATAAGATTAATTTACATAAAAAAAATGTTTAAATTTTAAGCAAATTCAGCGTCCCGTTTCACAATAGCCATCACTGTTCCTAATTTTAATTTTTTGGGTCGCGAAAGAGACGCTATGATTTACAGGGCACTGATGGGTTGCAGCCTATAAGGATCACATTGAAATACGCCCCTGTGTAGGCTTGGCTCGATGATGATTGTACGAAAACAAATCATTGTGTGAAAGTTTCAATTTTCAAGCTTTATAATTAAAGTCTAGAGAGATAAAATGCCCAAGAGGACAATTCGTCATCGCTTATAATAAACCAACAACGTTTGTGTTAATTCCTTCAATGCCGCCAATATTCTAAGAACGTTCGCGTTTTAATTATCTCATTTACCGCAAATGTTACAAGAAGTTGATTGCATCTGTGTTGCAACAAAAATATGGCGGTTTTTTCAAAAAACTTTGTTACAAAGTTTGCTTCTTAATTGTCTTCAAGTACTTGTAACTAACAGTAAACTTGGATTGAATCCAATTAAAATCTTTGTATTTTATCTCAGAGGACCGTCTAAATTATCAATAAAATTTTATTTCATGGACACGATGCGCTCAGACTGCATCATAAGAACATATGAGAATTGATTCCGTTCGCGGAAAACAGTCCTTTATCTCTTGCAGACAGTTTGTTCTAAGTTTGGCTCTAAGCACCTGACTGGGGGTGGGCAAACGCTGCTTTCCTACAGCAACTGAAGGATAACACTGCAGCACTTTGGACAAACTTCTGATTATTTATTGATTTATTGCAAAAAGAAATAATCAAGCCCTTAGAAGATTCTGTAAAATTTTAAAATCAATGAATTATTTATGAACATTTTTCATGGAGCTTTGCATAAATATTTATGAAATCGTCAGTTGGGCCCGAGTTTCAGTTATTTTGGCACAAACCTAACGCAACGACGTGTTTTTTGCAGAATTTGTACCACTTAAATTTAAATATTTCTTACAGATTGCTTGCACAAATTTTATCAAGAGTTTGGATCAGCACATTCATGATTATGCACATTTTAGATTATTTTTTACCATTACTTTAACTCTGTAGCTAATATAAAATCTCAGTTTTTCTATTTTGCAGCATTTTTTTAATTTTCAGCTACTGAAAATAGGTCAAACTTGTACATGAAAAAATTTAGGTACTTTACGTGCTTTTCTATTACGCATAATTAAGATAATTAGATTTAATTATTGCAACTCAGAATTTTATAGTCATGTTATTAAACTAAAATCTTAAATAAGCATACACCAACATGCATATTTTATTTTTTATCTAAAAGCTAATTTATGGAACATTTACTACATATTTAAACTTTTAGATAATTATACTGAAATATTTTTTCTATTTTATCTTGATGAATATAAGTAGATCATGATATATAAATTTGTAATTAAATTTTGATTACGTGCAAACAGATGACGTTTAAATTATATGCCCCAAGGTACACGCACCCAATGCATATTTTATGTAAATTGTAAATTCTGATTATCACGTAAACACCATAAGTATGTCAAAATAATAAACGTTGATGTTTATTGTTGCCATATTTTAGAGAGGGTGAGTCAAGTTTTGCTTTTCCGATTGTTTATGCAAACTTTAGTATATTATGTCGCAAAGGCAAAAAATGGGCTCAAAGATGCGATTGTTTGATGTCTGAGCATAGCGAGAAAGCTTTGAATTAAACTAGGAGTTGCAAATGCCTGACGTACGACTGTTTTTTGCCCACCTTTAATTACATAAAATAAACATAAACAAATTTTATGTATAAATCAGATGTGAGTTTTGGTGTAATAGACACATATAAGTGCGGACTGAAGCCCTAAAAAAGTGACAGTCACAATTTGTTATCAGCCCGCCTTTGCAAATTTTGATTTTTTTATATACAGGTGTAATCAATTGTTGCATAAAAAATTTATTTAGTAATATTGTACTTGTTGGAAAAATGCTTCACACTTAAATTTGACATTAGATTAGAATTTCAGAAACAGAAATGTAAGCGTGACAAGTCCAAAGAGAGCTCACTGGGGCTGTGTCACAGAGTCTTCAGTCTCAATCTAGTTTTGTAAAGTCGTTTCAAGTCACGAGGACTAAAACTAATGTGTCGTACTGTGGTTAAAAGATAGGTAGCTGTCAAACGTCCTAGCTAGAAGATAAGTCCTTAATTGCTAAATTGTTAACCAAAATGTTTTGCAACAACAAATTATTGTTTTAGTACTTGAGGCACAGTTTGTTAATACAAATAAAAATTGCATTACACTTTGTTGTCAAATAAACTATTAGCAGATCATTAATACAAGTACCTATACATCAATTTGATTACTCGTATTTATACTGTGCTAAGATTTTTATGTTTTACATAGATTTTTTGTTCTTTTACTTCCTCGTTTACTTGTTAAATATTTTATTCATCGTAATACAAAAAAGACAGAAGACTTAGTAAGCTACCGTGTCTGACTCAGCCTTTTAGTTGTTAAAAAACTTTGTCTTATTTTTTCTCCTCTAATCTGATTTTTTTGATGATAAAGTTTAAAATTATTATTACGTTATCATCTCTTCTTTTAGATAAAAAAAAACGCAATTTTAAACGTGTCATATAACGTATATTCACTTTCCACTACCATCTTTATACAAAATAAGTATAGTTTTCTGACAACACTGCTAAGTTTAATTGTATTATAAATATATAGTTAATTAAAAATCGGACTATTCCTATATTATTATCGTTTTAATAATTTTGTTTTTAGTTTCTAATTTATTTTCCTAGATTCCAACGTTTTCAAAAATTATATATAGTTAGTTTAGTTATCAAAAAAAAACACCAACACCACAATTTACTCTCAAAATATATCCTGCAACATGGCACAACTTTTGAAATGAGATGTCATAACAAATGACAATTCCTTAACTCAGCAATTTATTGTTTTACTAAGTCGCAACAGCGTGAACTTTTTGTAGTATTTTGATCTTTTTTTATTTCAAAAGCAAAATATTTACAACTTTCTTGAGCATGACAAAAACTTAACACAATTACCAAAAAACATGACAATGTCAAAAGTGTGCACCGGTATCATTTATCAATAACGTAACTTGCCGTCTTAGATTATTAAATACAGTAATTAGTATATTCGGAGTTAATCGAAAGTAAAACATGTTTGCAATAAGAACTTCACAGATTCTCGCAGGTTTCGCTCCATTCGAACGCAAACGTCTCCCACAAAACCTTCAGTAAAAGTAGCAAGTCGATTAGGTTTTGTTTTTGCAACATTATTTGTGTTTAAGAAATGTTTAACAACCCGCTTGTAATATTGTTTAAACATAGTCAAATCTACAACACCTCAGGGTAAATTTGTTAAAGTTGGACGTAGTCTAGGAAAGTAAGAAATGTTGTCAACATTAATTTCATTGAAGGCTCCACTTCTAAAGTACGTCATTACAATAAAAGTGTTTGTAAAAGTTACAATTCAAAAACTATTTTAACAAAACTTTAGCACCAACTGATAACAACTTATAAATCAACTTTTTATAATGTCAGATTTGAATTTGAAGTTTGTCTAGAATAGCCAATTTTGAGTGACGCTTCAATGCTGCCAACTCAATCAGTACTTGTTGATCACGTTGTATATCTACCGATAGATTGATTTTTTTTTAAATATTCTAAAAACGTTAAAATTTCCTGAAACACCGTAAAAATTTGTATTTAAAAGACGAATTTATGTTGGTATCATTGTCAATTTTCCCACCAAAACGCCGTATTGGTCTAGTGCAAATAATTTGTTCTACCTGTAAATCTTTATTCTAGAAAGTTTAAATTCTAACAAATTTGAATATTCTGATTAGTATCTAACACTTATTTTGGTTTTTGTGACAGATGTCAAAGTTGGTGTAAAACGTATATAACCGGTTAAGAAGAGTAGCTTTTAGGGTAATACAGTCTTTTACTTAATTTTGACATTGACAATTGTTTTTAATTGAGAATAAATAATAACTTTATTGACTTTATATTAGATACACTTTATGCTTTTTCTAAAATTAAACTATAACCCTTATCTCTTGTGCGTCAAATTCCTTCTAGTTTCCTTTTTTCGGATTTTTTATTCTTAATTCTTTTATTTTTTCACTATTTTTGTGAGTTTCTAGTTCAACAAATATGCCATAATCTGTAAAAAAGTTTACCATAAATTTTTGATTAAATTTTTAAATTTTAAAAGTACCGCGCCAACAGTATTGCCAACCAAATGTTGAAATGTTACTATTTACCATATTAGAATTAGAAATATCAGTCATTATCAGCTGTGAGGCTGTGACTGTGTCTTTTCCCGGGAGACAGAGAGGGACCCTCTCATTGTGTAAACTAATTCATTTGAAAACAATTATTATTTAACAATAACAACCCTACAACAATAATATCACAGGTAACACGCTTTTTAATCTGTCAGTTTTCTGTTTGGCTACATTTATTTTACCTTATCCTCTGCCTACCTACCTCCTGTCGGCAACTGCTTCCACTTTTTCGAAACTCAGCCAACACTCTAGTGTTTTCTCAAAGTCTCAAAATTTAGTTAATTTCCAGTAAGATAGACAATTTGCTATACGTAATTATTAAACTAACTTGGTTTTATTTGTGAAAGCAGATTTGAAACTGTTACTGTTTTGTGAATAGTTGAGTTTATTGAAGTTAAGTTAATTGTGTTTTTACTTTCACAAATATACATATAACAAGTTGGAAACAGTTCTGAATTTTCCTCTGGCAGCATGTTTTTGTTTCGAGTAATTAAAGCTAGAGTGGACATTAAAAATAGTCGAGTGCATTATTGGATTGTAGAATTCAGAAATCCCGGAAACATCCTTTGAGAGTTTTGGATTTATCATGAAAACAGGTATGTAATTCAGTCCGAAAGCATTGTCCAAGCACTTCTAAGTATAAAATCGGCGCATAAATTTATGAATCGGTTAAAATATGCATTGGCCCGTCGACGAAAATTGCATCGACGGAAAACCCCGATAAATCAGAGAAAGTTGTGCAATTTAGTCGGCAACATTTCTGGCGCAACCTAATGTATTTAGCCGTTTCTAGAAGGGTAGTTGGTAATTTGTAGGCAAATTCACGTATTATATCGTCGAATTAACAATGTACGCACAATTCCCGGGCGAATAGAACGGTGAGGGATGTGCGCTTTCGGCCGATGCAGAGCGTCGCACCCATAAATATGGAACGGAATTCGAATGCCATCCAGAAGTTTCGCGCCGCGAACAACACCTCATCTTAATAATTGATTTCATTAGAAAATTCGATCAACTAAACGCTTCCGAGAGTATACCAAGCCACCGACAATTTATTCCATTACTTCCTTTCTCAGGAACGTTTTTTAAATAAAAACGGACAGATGACGCCATTTTACCACTTAAAGCTACTGAAACGTAATCCACTTCGCAAATATTACGCTGCCTGTAACGAGGCCAATAACCAAAACGGAAGCAAAAATTACGAATTGAATTCTTTTTTAATAACTTCAGGTATTCAGTCACGAAGAGAGTAATCAAATTCTAACCTACTTACTCCATTAAAATTGCAAACAAAATACGCAACGCTGATCCATGTTTTTATAACGACTGTTTATTAAAAAATAACCTCTGGATTGTTATGATTTATGAGTGTTATGATAAATTGATAAGTTCATACATCTACTAGTCAAAATGTAACGTCAATCAGTTTCGTAATCGTTCCTTTTTCAGTTTACAGCACATTATCATAAAAATTATGACTTATTTTAAAAACTGTTCAGAATACTTCTTTACGTGATAGGACTTGCTTTAGTTCTAGCAATTTTCTGTTGAATTTTAAACTTGTGAACAGGTGATGTTTACGGAATTGATAGACATTTCATTCTGACAAGTAGATAAATAGATTTCCTAAAGACATGCAAATTAATGTAACGTTTTAAATTCAAATCTCACGCTATTGCCAACATTACTAACAGTTCAGAGACTTTGAGTTGGCAACCCTGTCATGACCCATGATATTTTTGCTATTTTTGACACCAACAAACGCAAAATTAATGATTTTGTCTACAATTTAAATAATTGTTTTAGTTTTATAAAAGTTTTAGTTTTTGAACTGATCGGCTTGTTAATTTTTCCTTGAATAGTGAGAGGTTTGAAAAAAAGGTTTAATTTATTACATCTTATTTTTTATTAAAATACTCGTTCTCCCAGTGGAATTAGAACTACAAAGTGGCTGTAAATGGTTGAATTTGTTGGCAACCTGAGATTAGTAAATTATTAGTAGATTACTGCTGTGTCGACTTTTAACCTTTTTGAACGGAAGTAGTAATCTTGTTTTGTTTGTTTAACAATTAGAACAATTTGAAGTTTAAATACTTTACTATAGTTTATGAATAATTATATTTTGCGAAAAGCTTTCTAAAGGAAAACAGTAGTGTAACGAACATTTAGCAGGCTTTTCTCGCAACAGTTTTTGGTAGGTTCCTAAATAAACCGCCCACTACATGTGTTCGAATTTTGTTCAAACTTGTTTGGGTACTTCAGTGCTCAAAGAAATACTAAATCAATGAAAGGGCTTATGAATTTGCAAAAGAAGCAGCTGCAACGCCATATTTTATGCTTCTACTCTCAGCATTGCTACTTCTGCTGACGAAAAGCTGAAGACCGAGCTCATTAAATTTAAGTGACTTGACCAGCGGTTTTGCTGATACTGAGAATAAGTAAAGTATATTAAAGTAAACAGAGATTGGATTAATTAATTCAATACATTTTAATAATTAATTATAAGTAATAGGTAATAAAGAGCACAGTGAGCTCCTGCGATCTGTGCACATCAGCCCCATTCTCTTTCTTCTCCTTCATCGCGTAGTCTGCTGTACCCAATACCAGTGAAAAGAAATAAAGCAAAACAAAACACTTAAATCTAAAAAAATTGTTCAAACAGTGCCGTGTTATAAAACAAAATATTTAAAGAAATTGTTCAAATTGTGCCCCTCTGTGTTCTTGACATAAGCGATTCTTCTTTTTAAATTTTCAATTGCATATGCATTGTAAATATGAACAATGAACAATATGTTTTTCAAATGACCAAAAACAAAAAAATCAAGGGGTGTCAGATCCGGTGATCTGAGTGGCCAAATGTCTATTTATTAAAAGATTTCCAAAAAGTCCTCTTAAAAATCAAAGCGTTACTCGAACGGTGTGTGCTCGAGCACTATCTTGTTGAAAATACCCTTGATTTCGTTTTTAGTCATTTAGTTGGTGAATAAAGGGAGTTAGAATCTAATTAATGTAACGTTCAGCATTGATTATAAAGTTAAAAAAAATTGGGCCAATAATTATTTGCCTAAAAATTGCTAACCAAAGACTAACTTTTAATGAATGTAAATTTCTATTTCTTGTAAAATGAAGATTTTTAGCGGATTATAAGGATAATTTTGAGAATTTATGAAACCACCAAGATGAAACCAAAACCCGTCGGAAAAAAAGTATTGTCTAAAGTTTCGTTGTCATTTAAATTTTCCCTAAACAATTGACCATAACTTAGTCACAGTCTTTGATCTGGTGGATTTAGAGTTTGAACTTGTAACAAGTGGCTTTTGTTAAACCTACAGTAAAGATGAGGAATTTTGGGACTAAGGATGTCTACATTATTAAGAAGCTAAAATTGGAGGTGTCCTTATTACATACATTAAAGAAATCTAACCTGTTTTCTGGACTTTTTTTGGACTTGTTTTTCTGGACGCTGGACTTCTTTCAAATCTTTTTTTTACATCATCAACAAGATTTTGCGTTATAGTTAAAAGACGGCCAGAAAATTATCCTTTTTTTACAGTTCCTGTTGAGAAATAACGGTCTACCAGCCGCAAACAGTGCTGTTTAAAAAGAGGCAACGGAAAATTTTGTTCTGGGTACATTTCTAGAAATATCTTTTCTAAGGAATACTCCCAAATATTTTGAGGATTTACTCGTTCTAAAATTGCTATCAAATTTGAGAGCTGCCAACAGATTTAATCATTTACAGCTACTTTGTAGTAAACATGTGCGTTATTGAGGGAGAAGGAATAAAAAGCAAATTCAAACTGACAGTGTTTTACCAACAATTTGGGATTTCTTTTTTCAAAACAGCATGTACATATCTACTACTTTCAAATTTCACTACTAGACTGCGTTTCGCTTCTTATTACTTGTAATTGTCGATACCAAAATAAAACACGAAATTTTTAAAATAAATGTCTATTCAATAAAATAAATACAAGGCTATATTCTACATCAAATTGCAGTTTAATTAAATTTGTAGCAAGATGGCTACCCCTGCAAGTGTCCATTTCGAAGCCTTTTCCTTCGTTTTCAGATTAAAAGTCCAGACGAATGTTGGTCCTCGCGTCCTCGTTTTATAAACCGGACAGTCGTACATATTCCGTAAATCTTGCTTATCCTGTGTGATTGCCTTGATGAATATAACCGGCATTACCGGGAACAATTCTTTCAGCTTAGCATCTGCAATACTCCCGATCTGCATATCCCACCTGAAACACACAAATCATGAAATTTTTGCGTTCCATCAACAATTTTATTAATGCAGTGTAATTATTGGGAGCCGCTTATTCATATGAATAATCGCATTTACATAAATTACGACCTATTAAATTAATAATTTTCACTCAACCGGATTTCACAGACAATTCATTGTAACATTTAGTTGCGGCCTATATACACTCAATTTAATTTATTTACTGTTGGAAATGTATTATTACTAACCTTGCGCCCTCCATAAATAACCCATGCACATATGCACCCTCGCGAGGTGCCGCTGCGAATTCCTCTTTCTGTTTTTTGGTTACGTCAGTCAGCAAACACATTTTATCTAACGGCCATTCGTTTTTACGGGCTGTTTGTTGCATAATAGCGGTGAGGAACGATTGGGGATTGAAAAATCCTCCCAGCCATACAGTAGGAGGCATAGAAAAGTCGGTTACCCATCCTTCTAACTCTTTAATCCTCGCACCTAAATCACCGCACCATTGACCCAATGGTAGCATACTTGGATAAGCTTTAACAGCCCAAGAGTCAGGCACTTGGTCCATAAACAAAGCTTCTTCTAAAATTTCCATATCTGAAGTAATCGTCAGTTCACCTTTCAAACCCAAATCTAGTTCTCGAAGAGATCTTTTCATTTCTCGTGTTAAAGCATTCATCCGGTCACATTCTTGGAACGCTACAATTATATAAGGGGTTCTGTCTTCGACTTTTGCCATCATTTCAGCCACTGGAAACTCTTCACCAAGCCGGTCTTGAACATCTTCAAGAGTTGCCTTGACCTAAACAAAAATTGTAACTTAATTTTCTTTTTTTAAGTGTTACCTTATCTTCTCGAGAAAATCCGTGGCCAACAGATGCACCAGCATCTCGAGGTTGCATTTCAAAAATTGTCCTAAACATAACCTCAGAAGTATATGCCAAAAATCCAATTTCTGCATTTGGATGAAGACCATAAAGGTAAGGACTTTCAGGAGGCAAACGTTCGTCAATATATCGGTGGTAACCGGCATAATCTGTGTTTGGAGGTGCGTAAAATCCAGGCGCAAATTGTAAATCTCCTTCTAGTAATTCCGGTTGGAGATATTCCATTAAATAATTTCGACATAAACGTCGATCCCAATCATCAGTAATATGACCTCCATACATTATTTCACCGAAAAGATAACGCAAATCTTCGTAAGGAATCTGAAAGCAAATCTAAGAAATTGATAATTTTTTATAATTTTTACCTTATTGTTGCTTTCTAAATAATTATACAAAACATTGACGCTGATAGTTAAATCACCAACATTGAAAGGATAATTCCTATTCCATCCTTGTGGTCCAAACTTTCGTCTTTCAGCAACGACAGCATGGAAATAACACAAACCAAACAAAATTGCTTTAAATTCTGCTTCTTTGGTACACATATCAAGTGTTTCCTGACTGAAATTGTCCAACGCTTTGTGTAAATTTGCATACATTCCTGTTGGAGGCTCATTTGTGATTTTAATACATGATTCTAAAATTCCTTGAGGAATAACAGACACTTGAGGATCAGCATTAGGTTCAGCACTCAAATACAATCTAAACTTAACATGTGCTGCCTCCGCACACTGCTCCATTTTCTTTTCCAAACTTGGCAACCACCTTTCTACTAAATGAATATTTTGAAGAATGACCCAATCCCCTCTCTCTGATGCCAAGTCCAATGCATTCTCAGCAACAATTTCCTGTCCCTGTCCCAAAGAAACACTGTGGAAATTACCTCCATCTAAAGTAAATCCAAGCTTTTTTCCTAATTTTTCTACATCTTTCAACGGATTTACACCAGGAGATAGAATAAAGAATACAGGAGTTGAAGAACTTGTCTCTTCGTAGGATTTTGCAAATTCAACACTTCTAGCAGTGACATATTTTGTTCCAAGTTTTTCCTCAATGAAACAACGAACAGCATAGGTCATACGGTCAGGTCTTAGAGCACGCATCATACATAAATGTTGCAAAGCAGTCTTGTTTTTCCACTCTCCGGGAAATTTCTCTTTTTCCGGACATTCACTGTCGACAAATTTTCGCCAACGTTTTGCTGAACCTTCCAAGTCTTTATCTAAACCTCTAAAATCATCAAACTCAGCCAAGGCTTTTATACCACCCCACGACTGATGCGTTAGGAAGTCCACTGGAGATGTTAAATTTGGTATCACTGGATATCGTAAAAGAAAATCAAGTTCAGCATGATCAATTTCATTAGAGTGAAGTAATATTTGAAAAGCCATTTGGGCCATAAAAATTAATTTATCGCATTCAAATAAACCTCGAGATGTGTACATAAACACTGAAAACGTGATGCTATCAAGTAAATTAACTACTCGATCTTTTAATTTTTCTGCAGTATCTGCTTTTGTTAGAGCATCTTTAAATACGACACTAAAGGCTTTCAGTGAAAATTGGTATATTGCATTAATACGACAAAGATCGTTTAGAAGAAAGTACAGAAGAGAAGCTCTTGCAGAACAAGGTCGGTACTGTTCTCGAGCTTCGTCAATTTTAACAGACGTTATTTTGGCTTCTTTGACTTTTTCTTCGATTTCTAGTGACATCTTTTTTGTCGTTTCTAAATTCTCGACTAATTCTACATCTCCTAGGATGTTCCCAGTAGCTGAAGACAGTCTGTACAGTAAATTATCTTCACATCTTTTCAAAATAATTTTAAAATCGTTTTGTTGTTTAGTTAAATTTGACTTTAACGTTTCTAAATCAGGACGTTCTGCTTTGACGACTTCCGCTAAAAGTTGTTCTTCTAAACCATCTCGAGTTACTGTAAAATTAATTAAAGTGGTTTGAGCTTGAATTTCAGGTTTATAATGAGGATTAGCTAATTTTGTATGAAGGATCATTCTGAAATTGGGATTATAATCCACATCCTTGTCGCCGATTTTTATCGCTTTGCCTTTTTTAATTAAAACTCGTCCTAAAACAGGATCTAAGACTGCATCAACAGTTTCTCCAATATTTTCTAGAAGGATAATGTCTCCATTTACAATACATCGTTCAATTGTGTCCAAGTAATTTCGCATACTCAATCTTATAACAGTCAAAGTATCGCTATATTTAGTTTTAATCCATTTAACTCCTTGTAATTGAGGATCAATCATTAGAGGCCATCTTGCCGAATTTGTAAGTATACAAGCATTTTCAGTTGACATTCGGTCATTTGGAAGACCCTCATTATTCCATTCAGCAATCATTGCATCATCTGTGAGCAAAGATAAAGGATCTAAGCCTTCAGTCATTGGAATTTTCGGCTCAATTTTTTTCAAAGAAGGCAACCAGTAATGCTCAACCATCTCAGTTCTGTATCTTCTGGTAAAACAACCAACATACGAAATAAAGCAAGTTATCAATAAAACATCACCAGGCAAAGTAATAATCAATTGTTTATAGAGTTTCACCAATTCTCTCCATCTTATATTCTCTGATGCAAGACCATTAACTAATCTATTAGCTAAATCAATCATTTGTGTTGTAGCATCAGCTTCAGCTTGACATTTCATTTTAGCAGCTGTAGCTTCTTCAAAATCTGCTTTCAAAATTGCAAGCTGTGATTCGAGATAATTTAATTTTTCATTAAGTTCAGCTAATTTTGCTCGAGCTTCAGACAGTTCCTGATTTGCTTTCTGTAGAGCTTTCCTTTTTGGTTCAACTACCACAAACACGTCGTAAAATTTCAAAATATTTATAACCCAAGCACACAATCCTGCAGCTGCTACGGATTTACTCAAAATTTTTTCTGGGTTAAATTCCGGATGTTTAGTATATTCCATTGTAGCTTTAACTACCTCCGGTTGCATATTTTCCTTATCATAATTTATTAAATCGTCCAAAAATTTGTCAACTTTTATCATCATTCCTTTGCAATTTTTCCAGCTACGATCTTTCGGTATTCTTCCTTTTGGTGAGAAAAGTATTAATACAGCGGCAACTACAGAAACGACAGCTTCAGGAGGTTGAGTAAACGATTTTAATTCAGTTAAATTGTTTTTATTCAAAGTATTTAAAGCTTGTTGAGCTGCTATTAAAGCTGGCTCAGCTTTAGCTAAATCATCAGCACAAATTTTCTGTTTGACACTCACATCTTCTTCAATTATTTTTACTTTTGCTTCTTCTTCACTAGCAATTGCTTGTTCTTTTGCAACTTTTTCATTTTCAGCACTTAAAACAGCAATTAATTTACCTGCTGCTTCGTTCTTTTCATTCAATTCCACTTCTTGAACAGCCAAAACTTCTTTCAAACCATCTACTTCTTCTGATGTTGACGCAAGTTTCAATAAACCAGATTCTAGACGTTCAATATTGTCCTCAAGTTTTTTAGTTTTTTCATATAAAAGTTTTGAATACAAAGCGATTTGTTCTAAGAAAGACTTTGGAGTAGTGTAATTGTAACGTTTCTCGTTTTGTAAGTACAATTCCGACATTGTATTTACCACTCCATGGACGTCTGACATGAAATTTGAGACAGATGGAACTAACTCCGCGGGTAAAACTTCAATTTCTGCTAAAAATCGTTTTGATACTGACTCCAACGCTTCTCTTGGCCATTCATGGAACCAGTCAATTGCAGTACAATTAACAATAGCAGGAAACTTTCTAGCACGTACTCTCAAAGTTGAACCAACTGGTGAAAAACACAAAACAGTTTTTAGTAATCTTCTCACACGATCAATAAAAAACTTCCAACAGTTTTCTCTGGTATCCTGGAGTCCTGTTTGCTTTACTTCACTTCTAACTGCATTGATAACATTTTCAACATCTTCATCTGCCAGCAACTCACTTATTTCACCAGATGCCAACATATCGTTAATCGCAACTAAGAAAATTTCTTGTGGGACTTGAGCATCAGTCATTAAGAATACAATTCCAACACTTTTCAAACCAGATTTTAAATAGAGCTGTCCCAAATCTGCTTTTAGATCAGCTATTGAGTAACCTTTCTTTAGCTGTACTTGAAACACTTCAAATGATGAAATAAAAGCAGCAAGTCTTGTCAATGATTGTTTTCCTGAACCTCCGACTCCAATAAGTAAAGCATTGCCTCTTGGAGCTTCCATTATTCTATTAATTCGACAAATATGATACATAGCATCTTCGAATAACACCAAGTTCATTGCCGCAACTAAATCATTGTAACCTTCCAAAGCCTCATGTAAAAGCTTACTCAGATGAGAAAATTCGTGTATTTGGAAATATTTCGGATCTCCCATACCTTCAGCAAAATGACAAAATATCAAAGGTTCTTCAAAAACATCATTATCGTTTACTTCTTCAAAGCTTTTCTTCACCGATTCAATCACCAACTTTTTATAAGTATCCAAATCTCGTTTTTCAACTAACTTATCTCCGTAAACTCTTCCACATTCATGCATCCAAAGCCGAATTAAATCAGTTTGATTTTTAATGGCATCTCCAGTCGTAAAAAGCATTCCTTGGAAAATATTAGACAAATCTCTCAAAGTAAATGTGTAATGAAACTTTACAGCAGTGGGCAGAAATGTCTGTGCGACTTTCTGGTGCAAAAATACAGCTGCATCAACTAAAGCAGTACTCAGCTTTCCAATATTTCTGTGGAACTTATTATGCTCTCCTCCAAAATGTTGAGAAATAATACTGTGATAAATGTGAATCGATGCTTCCTGACTTGGAAAACTGACAGCAAACACGCAAAAGTGTCTCTGTAAGCGAGGATTTATAGTAAAAGAGCCCGCAGTTGGATTCATGCAGGAAACAAATTGGACGTTGTGGATGTCCTTCAGGGTTAACTTCTGACGATCGTACCAATGTTGGTAGTCCATGTACTGGCGGATCAAAGTATGGGGTTGTACAGTGAAATATTTATCGACTTCAGGCATATTCATATCGTCAACGAAGTAAATCATGGTTTTATTCCCCGGTGGCCCATAAACACGCCCAGCTTTTTTCTCCAATGGTTTTTCCAAAATTCTTTGCAACATCTCAGATGTAGTATAGAAATTGAATGGGACATTTGTAACCGCATAATGTTCCGATAAATTTGTAAGTTTCTCAGCAACTATCACACTTTTACCACTTCCTGCAGGTCCAACCAACATAACTGGAATTCGTTTCGCCATTAAGTGATCCATAAAAAATCGTATTCTGGTAGTTTCAGCTGTATTTACCAAAGTTGCTTGTAAAGGAATATCAGTATCAAGTTCAAATTCCGGTACTAACTCAGTCCACGGAGCAAATCTTTTAGTTTCTTCTTCGACGTAATAACTAAATACGTTTCCTCCAGTAACCGGAAATTTAATAGTTTTAAATTCGTTGACAAACCATTTACTAAATTCGTTTCGCCAATCGACAATTTGATCTTGAAATAGAGATGAACCGAACGCCCAAACTGTAGAAAATACAAAATAAATTTCGTACCATTCTTTGGGGCAATCTGGAGGGACATTCTGAGGAACTAAGAAACAATCTAAAAGGAAACACAACATTGAAATGTGGGCCACTTCAGATATTGGTGTTATTTTCTTCATTTTGTGTCTTAATATTTCGAGACATGGAGGAACATACTTGTCGAAGAGTATCATAAGATTTGCTTTTTCATTTTGTTGGGTTCTTGTATCGATCCAAGAAGCTACATAAGGGTTCCAACCTAAATCAGCTGGATTTATATACAAAATTCCGGCTCTTGAGACTGTAGCTGGTGTTGCTGTTCGTAAAGAAGCAATTTCGAATAATAATCTCATAGCAGCTGTTAAAGCAATTCGTTCATTACTAGCCAAAGTGAGTACTTTATTATCATCCATGAGAGTATTCAAAGACTCAATCCACATGGGATCAATATCACCATCTAAGACAATCCATTTAGGTCCATCTCCGGTCAAATTCGCTTGTTCTCGCATAATAACAGAAAAAAGGCCATCTTTCCACTCTCTAGTTGCCGGATTAATAACCCCAAACAGCTCATCATTTGTCACAGCTTTGGGATTAAGATCGTTATAAACCGGCTTTCGTTTCTGATTCTGATAAGTTTTATTCAAAGTTCTCCAGACCATAGTTTTACCAGTGCCAGTATTACCAATAACAAACACTGAATGTCTGACTGCAAAAAGTTCCTCTAATTGCACGACTTTCAACACAAAACCATCCTCTGGTTGCAATTTCAAATCAACAGCTGATTTTTTAATCGTCTTTTCAAAATCCGGATCGCGTTTTCTTGGAACATCCAAAGCTGGGAACAAATCACCAATCAAGCCCATAAAAACAGCAACGTCGTCTGTAATGATTTTAGGAATGTTGAAATCACGCAAAGCACGCATTAAGACTTGGTCTTCCGGTCGCTGTCTGTCTCCACGTTTCAACGAACCAGCAACGACCAAAACGGATTTAATAGCTCGCAAGCCCCAATCGTAGTGATCTTGCTTGCTCAATAGCTCTCTACATAAAGTGTAAAGCGTGATAAATTTACGAGCTAAAAGTCGAGCTTCTTGAAAACCCTCAGCGACCAACATAATTTCACAAATTAAGGCGAAATCAGGGACTACCATAGCGCATGGTCTAAACAGTGCTTTTAAGTTTTCTGGAAGCTCAGTCCTACCGGCATAACCTGGATTCATTGTAATAAAAAGGCCCACCTATGTCAAACAATTATTTTAATTTTGAAATATTCGGATTCACTTACCGTTGGAATCAAGACAATATCTTGCCCTAAAAACATAAATTTTGGCTTCTTGTCTTTGATAGCATCTTGGATTATTTTTACTTGAACCGCTACGACAGACAATACCTCAATTGAAATTCTGTTAAACTCATCAAAACAGCCCCAACAACCCGTCTGTGATAACCCTTTGTAAATGTTCCCTATGGATTTATAATCCATTTGTTCCGAACAATTAAATACGTAAACCATTATTCCTAAAGCTTTCCCTAAATCTTTTGTAGTTTCAGTTTTTCCGGTTCCTGCAGGTCCTGCAGGAGCTCCTCCCATAATTAAATGCAAGCTTTGAGTCAAAGTAATGTAACACCGATCAGTTAAAGGTGTAATGACAAGTCGAGGAGTGTTGCCCAAATACTCATACTGATATCTAAATTGGGCATCGCAGATATTTCCGAAACAGTCTTTAATTTTATCATCCCAGCGATGTCTCAACTGACTTTGCCATTGAAACGCTTGAGAATTTTCTACTTTGATTGCAATCATTTTTGCAACTACGTCTCTCGAATGGACATCAATTGTACAAATTGTCATAATTTTCTGACGCTCGCCAGCGGTTAAATCACCCAATAATAAATTAATAAGAGCACTCAATTGATTAATTTGTTTCTTCTGGTAGTCTTTTAGAGCATTTTCGTAACCTTCTTCAAGTCTCGCAAAAGCTATATTTACTTCAGTTGTCCACCAAATTTGAGTACCTGTAAATTACAATTTACTAAATAAAAAACTAAGAAAAAAATCTACCGCAAAGAGCTGGTTGTGCCGGATAATCATAAATCCAAACTTCTCTCGGTTTCTCATCATAAGTTGTAATAGCTTCAGCAAAACAAGACTGAAGTGTTTTTCTCATGACATCAATAACGCGATTTAACCAAACTTCGACTTTACCAGTACAGTCACAAATTTGACTAAATTGGACATGTTCTTCATTTTCTTTTGAAATCATACCGTAAGCTCTCTTTGAATTCCTTCCACCTTCTTTTTCAAATTTCAGTCTAGCTAAAGAATCAAATAGTTTTGTTAAATGTCTTTGAATCAAATCAGGCTGATTGCCATTAGACAAAATATCTAACAAATCTGCTGAAGACACGAAATAGAAACGCGGAAAGGCCAATCTTTTAGTTTCCAAGTAATCATTCAGAGCTTTCTCACATAGAGTCAGTTGTCCTAAAATACCATCAAGCTTTTCGTAAAGTCCCGGTTTATTTGTAGCTCTAACTACATTCAAATCTTTCAACATTTCTGACAAAACTTCTTTAAAATCTCTGTCAATTTTCTCAAACCGTCTTGAGTCTTCGGGTAATTGACTTCTGATATCTTCCGATCCTATAAAAATACTTTCCAGATAACACCATTTCCGTTGCACTTCAAAAAACACTTGTATGACTTGATCAGCATTTGATAATTTCTTTTGCCAATCGGAAACTTCCTCGAGAAAGAAGTCGATAAATTTAGAAGTCATCATGTTTTGAAGTGCAACTTGATTTTCTTCTAGAGTTTCTATTAATTCTTCTGAAGCTACTAAAAGTCTTAAATTTGTTCGTTCATGGACTTCTGTTGCAAAGTTCATGTTAGTCCAGGTTGCGTTCAATTCTTTTAGAACTTTCTCCATTGCCATTTCCTTTACTGACTTATCGACAATATTCTTGACTTCATCTTCGTATTCATGCAAATTCAAATCAAGTAATTCGCTGAGTGTTGTCGAGTCGTCCATTACAAATTTGACCTAGGAAGATGTAAGGGATAAATTTAAAGACTGGTTTTTCTAAATTGATTTATTTAATTTTTGTATAAAAGAGTATTTTGTTGTAGTGATTGTACTCACTGTATAATGTGGTGGTAGTCTTTCTTCAGCCTTATGTAAGCAGTGTAACAAAGTAATAAGTACGAAAAGAGTTAACAAAAAGTAATAAAATAAAATTACCTTCGTAGCTTGCATGAGCTGTTTCCAGTGTCTATCTCTGATTGCGGGATTCTGCAATTCTGTCACTGCTCGTAGAGAAGTCAACATATTTTTAATTGAAGCTTCTAACTGAATATAAACATCCCAGCCTCTTAACTCTTTATCCATCGCTCGTACTTCTTTACCAAATTTCTTACATTCCATTTCCATAGCTTCAACATCAATTTTTTTCCAGGGAGTTTTCTTCCATTCATCAATACATGACCGGAAAATATTAACATAATCCCACAATTGTTTAATTTGTCTTATTTCTTTTCTTGCATTAATCATCTGTTTAAATTCAGGTAACGTCAGTTCGAATAAATTGGCTTGCTCTTGCAATTTTGCCATTTCTGTCTCAAGTTCCGTCAATTCATTATTAGTTTTATCTAACAAACTGTAGACATTTTTGCAACTCCACTGATAAAAGGGAAGTTTCTTAAACATGTCTCTGTACATTGCCTGTCTAATTTCGAACAAATTAATACGCCTTTTGATTGCATTAACTTGAAGAGCTTGAAGTGGTGCAACGTTTTGTTTAGTAGTTGCGGCAACTTTCTTGCATTGTTGCCACCTGTCTGGAATTTCCTGTAATTGGACGTGTACCTCTTCCGGAAATTCCATTCCGTATTCAAATAATAGATCCATAATTTCCTTCAGTGGTTGGAACATATTGTCGGTTTCAACCTGTCTTTCCTTGACTTTAAACAAATATCCCATCACTTTTAATAAGCCGTCGTAATCATCTTCGGCTAATGTAACTTGCATAGCTTGAATTGCCTCCACGATGAAACTATCGAGCTCGTTCAGACTATTAATAACGCGATCGTAGAGATGTTGCTTGAAAAGATTACCCCATTTGCAAATCGTGTTAAGAATAGCTTGTTTCAAAGGACGAACATCAATTCGCATCCAATCACCGTCAAGAATCTTCTCGTTACTCATTGCTTCAACTTTCTTGTACATATCATCGTAAAAATCAATTTGTTCTTTAAATTGTTGAACAGAAGGTGGAGTTTCTTTTAATTCTGCCATTCTATCATGCTCCTCAGGACTTAATAATCTACCAAAAAGCAAAAACTGTCGCAAATACTCATGCCTGTCATCGGTCCAAATATGCGTAAATTCATCAAAATCTTTGAGATAATCATACGCATCTTCTCGCATTAACATAATTCTGCTTAAAAGTTCTTCCGTCATTCTTGATAGCGTTTTATCTCCTTTACATTCTTCAAAATAGTTTTCTTTATCACTTTCTGGATTTACTCGTATCATTATTTCACCCATCTTAAAAATATCCTCAGTAAATCCGGTTATTTCTCCAACAAAATTGTAGTCTTCTCTTATATCAAGAGAAGGTTGAAATATAATATCAGGATCATGAAGTTCTAAAGAGAGTTCAAATAAGGGTAAAATCGGAGGAGAATCACCACATTCATTTAATAAATAAATTACACTGTTGTAGACTGCCGCAATAAGTTTGTCTTTAACAAGACCATCAACGTATTCTAAATATTTACTCCAGTTTTCTTTACGATACTTTTCTACAGGATTTTGATCTTCCTGAACTCCCTCAACGGGTTCGGTTTCTTCAGCAGCTTTAGCTTTCTTCTTTTTACCTTTTCCACCTTTCTTACCTTTCTTTCCTTTCTCCTTTTTCTCTTTTTTCTCAGGTTCTTTTTCTTTAGGTGATTCAGGTTCCTTTTTCTTTTTCTTACCTTTCTTTGGTGTTGGCGGTTCAATAGTTTCTTCCTCAGGAGATGATTCTTCAACTGGTTCAACAACTTCAGGAATGTTAAAAAATAGTCGATAGTTTAGTTCTAAAAGACGTTTTATTTCTTCGTAACTGTTCTCAATTTGTGCAAATCTCTTAGTAACACGTTCTGATCGATCTTCTAAATAAAGTAAGTTTTCTTTTTTACCTTCTCTTCTTTCAAATAGAGGTATTTCAACCCAAGAGTCTAAAGTGGCTTCAACAGTTTCTAAATTTTTCTGACATTGAGCAACACGCTCTGATAAATCATTAACTTTTTCATAAATTTGCATAAGAATTTCACCATCGTGAGTACTCCAAGTAACTGTAGTAATTACCGACTGCATTAATTCATCTATTTGAATCATTTCTGGTTCTATTAAATTATATTCTACTGGAAGAGTTTTCCTTTTAAGATGGTTGTACCAATCAACAATTCTATTAAATCTTTGCTGGCATTCAAACAAAAGTTCAAGTTTTGCAAACAATTCTAACGCTTCTTCTGGAATATCAGGAATTTCCAAAAACTTCATATACTTAATTTCTCTTAAAGCAGCTACTAGTTCATCATCAAAATTCAATGATATTAAGTTATCTTTTTTACGCATGAGTTCATACTTCGCCATACTTTCTTCAATTTGCTTGGGTATTTCACTACACCACTTCCCAAACACTTCACTACTTTTATCATCCAAAAGTCGCATCATGTGATCATATTTTTCAAACGAGTGAAGTGCTTCTTCTGTTTTAATAATATCATCTTCCAACAACTTCAAATCTTCTCCAGGTTTTTCAATTCTTTGTTTTAATTTTGAAATCCACATAAGAGTTCCAGCAACTGGAGGAAAATTCTTATCAATAGGAATTCCAGACTTTAGGCCTTCATCAAAAATTATCTTAACGGTATCAAGTTCTTCATTAAAAATTTCAAGAATGGTTCCGTATTTTGGCGTAATTTCGTTTCTGATAACAGTCCTCTCGAGTAAATTTCCAATGATTGCCAAAAATTTAAAAATACTTTCAAGGTTGTAACAATCATCGAACGCTTGTGAAAAAATAGCGGCAAGTCTCTTATCAAAATCGGCACATTTTGCATGAAACTCGTCGTAATCTTTTAAAATGCTGTCATCTGTGGTATCACAAGGGTCATACTGTATTGAAGTAAAAATGTTATAGGCAGTGCCAAATTCATCAAAAATTTGTTCACACTTTTGGGACAACAAACGGCCTTTGAGGCCTCCAAACTCAACTTTTTCCAACTTGCTGAATTCCAAGTTAGTTGCAAGAATTGCCGAAATCAGTTTAAGCCGATCTATAAAATCGATCAATCTTTGAAAAACTGTTCTTTTATGAAAAGTCCAAAGAGCAGGCATTTCCTCATCTTCTTTTTTAAAATATGATGCTAAATTATCTCGAACATGTTCAAATGAGTCCATAAAAAGCTCCAAAATCTTTATTGTCTTATCAATCTTCTCGTGCATTTCATCGGGCTCTCCTTGAAAAACTGAACTGGGATCCAAAATCCGGTTACTGGCATCAATCATCATATTTGCAATTTCCCTAAATAAAATCACCATTTTTTCGTTTGCACAATAGTATTTCGAGTTGGCCCAAACCAGGCCCATACAATGGACCAAAGGTTTGACGTTTTCTTCATTATCGAATAGTTCTCCATCTTCAAAATTCGAAAAATGTGGTATCATCGGCTTCAAATATAAACATACATCTCTGGCTTCAATAACACCAGCAACTATGTCTTTAAACATATTCTTAAAAGTGTAAAAGTAGGCACTTTTGGTCATTTCCAAATATTTTGCAACTTGTTTGATTCTGGGATCTCGCAATTGGTCATAGATAAATTCGAGATTTTTTAAACGAGCTTTCCAAAATTCGACTTCAACACTTGGTGAAGGGTTATTTCCTCCGGCAAACGCAATCGTGGATGACTGTTTTAAAATCTCATTGCAGACATTTGACCATTTTGTAACAGTATTTTCGAGGGAAGCTTTCAAAACGAGATCAATTTCAGTCCCGTTTGATTCGTCAAAAATTCTTATTGCGTCGAAAAGTCGGGACATGCCTTGCGGCATTGGCAAAATTGTTTGACTTTTCATTGCACCTTTAATCTGGAAAATACTACTAGAAGAAGGTATCAAAAAATGAATTTTAATACTTGTTCGACTGCATTTTTAAAATTCCTGACATGCGCGACAACATCATCAGCAACCACCTGTGGCCACCCTTTCTGATTCCCGGGATTTGCAAGTAAGGGAATTAGAACTGTGTCCAAAAGGACTCCTAATTCATCTATGGGCTTTGCAGCCATATCTCCAAATAGGACAACATCAGCAAAATTGTCAACAGTGACAACTTCTTCTTTCTTTTTGATAAAGTAAGTGTATTTAGATCGAATTTGGCTGTTGTACTGGGTGAATGGGGTTAGTAAACCAGCTGATGTTGTTGTTATAATCATGAATTTTTCTTTGGGGTTGTTTAAGAAATTCAAAATAAGTTTCTAAAAGTGCACTTTATGGAACTGAAATTAAAGGAAAGTGTTACCTTGTTTTCTTCTATTGCTATCATTTTATTCCATTTTTCCTGTTTGAGTCTGTACGACTTGGTGAAATAAGCAAGAATAAATTCGAGTCGTTGATCTTCTTCTTCTTCGCCAACTTTTTCATCTTTTTTTGATTTTGTTGATTTGGTCGATTTAATAGACTTTGTGTCTTCCTCGGCCATTAAAATTCGGCCGTTTTTAAAGAACTTTTAACACTTGTCAGACCTTAACGGTCTGTTTACTAATAATAAACAGCTCACTAAGCAACCGACGGCTATCGCGATCGATAGAAATTCGTAGGGTTCTTGATTGACACCAAGAGGTGGTCTGCAACATGTGCGAAAGACATAGAGTGGACTCACGTTGGAATAAAGATCCTCTACTCCAACAAACATTTCATTTTAATTAATTGGATTGAACTGAAATTGAGAGGAACGGTTTGATTTAGACAATATTAAAATTTTTCGGTAGCAATAAAAGTAAATCTGAGTGAAAAGATTTCAATTTTTGTCGAGTTTTGTGAGCGGCTATTAAACGTGGGTTTTAATTTATTCAGTGTTGGTACCCGAAAGCTTTTCCAAATTAAATTTGTGGAAAAGTAGAGGAAGTGGAATAAATGTGTTTAATGTATGTAATGCATTATTTAAAACTGTCTGGTTGGCGAGAGATAAGTGATGGATCCTCTCGCGAAACAAAACTTTTGATGGGTTTGTTTGTTCGACAATTATGGGCACTTTACAAGGTGGGCGTAATCTTTATTGAATGCAATTTGCAGTGTATTCGATAACGCAGTGATTTTTCCCGGAAATTTCTCTTTATTAACCACAAAAAAATATATAATTTGGTCCTCAGACGAGTCAATCTTGTCTTAATTACTTCAGGTTTTCATGCTGTGCCACAAACGAGCTTTTCAGGACTTCTAGACACACAATAAGCTCGGTCGCTTCTGAATACGCGATTTGCATCCACAATGTTTTTGCTAAAAGTACACACAAATCTAAAAGCTGTTTGACTTTAAACAATTTTTCACTCATTTTTTTCTTTCTGAAAACCTTTCGCCTGATTCATGTAATTTTTTTTCGAACATAAAAGCTCTCGGCTGTGTTATAGCACGTCATTTTAAATTCTGTTATAGTTTTTTACAATTCTGAAATACAAATGTGAAAAATTATATCAGATTTCCCGCGTTTATACGCACAACTGACGCAAAATGGGTTTTATTGCTCCAAAATATTAAATTATTTTGTTGAAAATTTCCCTACAGAATCTCAAATGTTTGACAAAACAGTAAAATAATAATTTTTTTATTGGCCATTTATTAATAACAACGTTAATGTATGATCTTTGCTGGCACATCGTTTATTTATCGTTTTGAAATTTTAAAGGGGGGAAACAATAAAATGGTAAATAGTCAACGAAAAAAATTATAATTAACTCGTATGATAAAAGACGACTAATAATTTCGTTATTTAAAGACGTTAACTCGCTAACGCTCGATCTTGCTTTAACAGTCTCGATTATTAATCGCCTTTATTAACATTTGTTTATTAAATACTTAACTTCTAAATTTCTAAGATACTTTTTCACTAAAATTTATCAACAACAAAACTTTTATAAGTCCATTTTCCTTTCATAAATTTTATATTGACTTGATTATATTTTAATAACGTTTAGAAAGTGTTTAACAAGAAAATCAAAACTTGCATCTGTAACTCAGAGTACTGAAGAGATTTACTTTTTGTCTATAAGGGAAAGTTGGATAAAATCAGCTGTATCCAGACAGAGAAATGTTATCCTTAATTACTTTACTGAGAGTTTCCAACATAACTCTGTAGTATTAGCAACAAATGACAAACCATTAGCTTATAGTAGCATTTCATAGTTCTACGCTCAACCCTCATTATCCCTTATAATTTGTGATATAACCAAATATTGCAGGAGAGCAAAAAAGTAGATTGCTATCTCAGTTCTAGTAAGAAAAATCAATCATCTTATCATAGAATTGTTTACACCAACTGCTCTAATTAAAATTATAATGTGAATAGTAGGAATTAACAAGAAGTGATAAGTTTCTTATTATTATTTTGTAAAATTCAAGTTGTTATTGTTTTCTTGTAGTAATTCCACTTAAAAGTTTTTTTTCATCAATCACAAATTGACAAAGTTAAGTGTATCACAAAAAAAAGTATTTTTGTTTTTCAGGTGTCCTATCCTCATTATCTTATTTATCTAAGCAAATTCTTTAAACATATGCTAATAAACAAATAAAATTGGTAGTTGATATAATAAAAAGGCAATTTTTGTTATGACCGATTATCTTGTAGCACAATTCCAGGACTATTAATTTATTAACGTTTAGTATATTGGCGAAATGTGGTTTTAATAAGTAATTAACTCATCGATTGCGATTGAGTGAGGTATATAAAACACGACCTGTCTCCAACATGCTGATAATATCATCGAACATCCTATCGTTAATTTAAGGCAGTGGCGACAACAGGTGTAATATCCTTGTAATTCAAAACTTGCGGCGTCTTTATAAAATGAGTAAGTACTGCATCAAAGCCTCTTTTTACAGTAAAATTATAACAGATAATTTTTCAGAGGCCTTAAAAAGTTTGCTTATTGTTATGGTTTCTTCGTTTTTTATCAGTTGTTTAGAGGCTCGTCCTGAACGATTTTTAGACCCGACAGATGTATGCATTCTAACCTGTGACAAGTGTTATAAGAAGCAAGCTCTTCTAAATTGTGCAAACAACTGTCTTGATACATCTGGAAAAGTTAGTCCTTTTTGGAGGAGACAGTGTCCTTATTTTGAAACAAATGGTTCCTCAGTGATGCAAAATTTGATCTATTGATTAAACTGAAAATGTAGTCAAAATACGTAAATCACAGTTATCATTTTTATTTCACCTCATGTATCTATTTATTTTTTATATTATATCAAGAATGATCTAATAGTTAATAAAAATATTTTTGCCGCTTTTCCTTCTTTCATTTATATTTCCGATTTACCTTCACCAAAATAATTTTTACTTCAATTTTAGAAAATGCTAAGTTCTAAGTTCTAAAGACAGTTTAAACAAGGGTAAAATCCGAAAATTTCACAAGATTATCATCGTATTTTAAATTTTAAATTCAATTTTCTTTAGAATAGGTCTCTGAACGTCCTGATCTTCGGTCTTGATTTTTTCAGTAGATTTAATTCTCTTCTTTTCACCCTTTCTTTTCGTCTTCTCTGATTCTTTTTTTTTGTGTTGAAATTTCACAATTTCTTCCCCAGGAAATTTTTTATCTAATTCAATAAGATAGTTTACCTCTAAGAGATGTTTTATTTCTTCAAAACTGTTCTCAGTTTATACAGAGGTCTTAAAAGCACAGATCAATTTTTTAAATAAACAAGTTTATTTTATCATCTTTCAAACAGAGGTATTTCAACAGGTTTTTCAACAAAAAAAGAATCTGAAGTAGTTTCAACTGTTGGCAATTTTTTTTGATACACCCCGATTAATCGTCAAATTTTTCCTAAAATTTGCATAGATATAGTATGTACCTACATACTATCGTGAGTGCTCTAAGTAACTGCAGCAATTACCAATTGCACTAATTCATTTACTTGGCTCATTTATGGTTCAATTAAATTATATTCTACTGGAATATAATTTACCTTTTTTGAGGTAATTGTAACAAACAGTATAATAATTTTGTGCATTGTCATCCTTTTTGTATTGAATTTTGATAATGAAAAATTTCTTGATTAATTTTTGACCGAATCTTTAGAGCTAATCCCAAATCCGTATCCATAAAAAGCAAAAACTTACATCTATGTTGGAGCTATTTAAAACTTTGGGTTTGGCTTAGCCTAAACCTATCTCTCGTCATTTGGCAACCTAGATAAAAGCTTTTTAAGTAACTGACACATCTGGCAGTAAAAAAGAGCTTTTCAACACGTCGTACTTTCAACAAGCACGTGATGAAAAACTGCACTTCTTTTATTGCTAGACCGATCAAAATCATTTAAAATTTTAAATGGCCTTTATATAAATTGCTATTTTTCATATACTGAAGCAGAAGTTATAAAAATAACCAGTTTTTATGAAATAAAAATTTATATTTAGCATTACAGATTTTACTCGAATTTAACTCTTATTCGAATTTAAATTATTATGTTTCATCAAATTTAATTATGTGAAATATGGTATTGTGACGCGAACGACTCAATTCTAAGAAGCGGTGAATCAGAGTATCGAGTATTGTGTTGTGGACCGCTCACTTCTAGGAACTGAATAGAACTTCGAGTATTATTTACGTTTTGAATGGGTTTATTTATTCTTGTTTACGTCGGCATTGTTTGTCGCTATTGTGATTGAATTCCAATCATCTTGCCGAATTGAAATAATTCAGGAGAAACGCGAGAAAATACTCGAAAGTTCTGGAAAGAGTCCATACCCCTATATATATGCGAGACAGCGAGTCAGTCAGTCTGGTTTTGGGAGAGCGACATAAAGGCGAACTCCGGCGATATCCAGCGAATTTAGAAAGCGATAAATTAAAGTGTTTTGTGTTCCGTTAGTGATTTAGAATATTAGCTGTGTTAATTAGTTGTAATTAATTTGATTTGTAAATAAACTTGCCGAGAAATTATCTCCAGCTCTTTAAATCAGAAACCCACATATAATAAACGTCACACTGGTGTCAGAAGTGGGATTTAAAGAAGCTTGGTGGACAAAGAAAAGTTTATGTCTCTGGAACCTTCTGGAAGAACAACAAGAAGTCAGACAAGAACCATGGAGGAACAACTTCGTGTATTCTTCGAGAAACTAGAAAAACAACGCTTGGAAGATAAAGAAGAACAGAAGAAATTTCTGGAAGATCAAGAAAAACGAAGAATGCAAGAAAAAGAAGAAGAAGAAAAACGACGACTGCAAGAAAAAGAAGAAGAAGAAAAACGTCGAATGGAAGAGCAAGAAAGAATTTTCGAAAAATTCGATACCTTACAAGATGCTCTTAAGAAAGATGTCGAAGAAGTAAAAAAGGAATTTGAGGAAAAAGTTTTCGAAGTAAAAGAAGAAGTAAAAGAAGAGATAAAAGAAGTTAGGGAAGAATTAGAAAAGAAAGTTTTAGAATTGGAAAGTAAAATGAAGAAACTTGGAACAGGACAAATTTTAGGAAGCGAAGTAACATCGCAACGAGTAAAACCCCCAACTTTCGATGGTCAGTCTTCGTGGTCAATGTATAGGAGGCAGTTTGAAGCAGCGGCGGAGATAAATTGCTGGAATGATGAAGAAAAAGCCACAGCTCTGGTGTTAGCACTGCGAGGACCAGCTCTCCAGCTGCTTCAGAATGTATCTGATCGTGATCAGAAAAACTATCACGCAGTGGTCAACGCCTTGGAATTGCGCTACGGAGACCAGCACATGGACAGAGTATACCAAATGATGCTTAAGTCCCGACATCAGAAAAGCAACGAAAGTTTGCAAGAATATGCCGCGGAAATAGAAAGATTGGTTAATTTAGGTTATCCTTCCGCACCTGCAGACCTTCGCCATGAGATGGAAGCCAGCGCATTTATTGATGGTTTAAGAGATGGCGATTTACGACGTTATCTACGTCTACATAGATATAAAACCTGTGCTGACGCGCTTATCCACGCGTTAGAATATGAGGCGGCAAATGAAGACTTTTCACGACGACCAGCTCAACGCGTGCGATTGATGTCCGCAGAGGAAACTCCAACAAATAATTGCTGCTGCGAAGAACTGAAGAGTATGTTGGAAAAGATGCAGCAGACACCAGCACGCACTGGAGGACGGCCTAAGTGTTATGGTTGTGGTAAGATAGGCCATATAAGAAGGGATTGCCGCCAACGGGGAAGGTCTGAGGATGCAAGGAGGGGTCAGGAAGATGTCACAGGCCCCTCAATTTCCCGGCATCAGGAAAAACTAATTTCAGCTAGCACTTTGGGGCGTGTGCTAGCTGATACGCCCAAAGCCCCTAGGATCATCTCCGTCTCGCAGCTAGGAAAAGGAAATGATAGTCTGTTGCTGGATGGACGAATCAACGGTCGAGACACCAAGATGACGGTTGACACGGGAGCAACACTTTCTCTAGTGAGACGGGACATGCTGGAAACATCTCAAAATATCTACATGACAAGATGTAACTTCGTTTTGAAAACCGCTACTGGTGAAACAGCACAAGTACATGGAGAAGCTAATGTCAAACTTGAGATAGGACCATTCAATATTGTACACCGAATGGTTGTAGCTGAGATAGTTGATGAAGTGATCTTGGGTTTGGACATTATGGACAAATATGGATTTGTGCTGGATATTAAGAACAGGATGTTACAAATGGGAAACGAAGAAATCTTGTTACATTCTGCGACCGCTTCATCTGACCATGTAAACATCATCGTCTCAGAATCAGTTCGTGTCCCCGGCAATTCTGAGAAAATTGTGCTGGCAGAGTTGGAAAAAGATCCTGGGGGATACCGAACGGGAGTTGTTGAACCGGACATGACGAAATTCACGAATGCGACACACAATAAACAGATCTTGGTAGCTAGAGCACTCGTTGAGGCTGGTGGAAAGATTCCTATTCGCATAGCCAATCTCAGCGAAAATCGAGTTACGTTGCAGAAAGGGGAACAGATTGGCTTCTTTCAGCCTGCATTACGAGTTGTTCGTTGTGAAGAAAAGGACAACAAGAGTTACCAGGAAGGAGAAGGTAAAAATAACCCGGAATTGGAAAATTATTTTCTGGAAGAATGGCAACACTTATCAGAAGATCAGAGGAAAGCAGCCACTGCTTTTATTCGAAAGGAACAAGACATTTTTGCAATAGGGGACAAGATTACGGGAAGAACTAATTTGGTACAGCATCGAATTAATACGGGATCAGTACAACCTATTCGTCAGCCCCCGAGAAGACTCCCCTTTGCGAAACAGGAAGAAGTGGCTCGAATGATCGAAAAAATGAAAGAAGATGGCGTCATTGAAGATTCGTCAAGTCCCTGGTCTTCACCAGTTGTACTAGTAACAAAGAAAGATGGGTCAACTCGTTTCTGCGTCGACTATAGACGGCTCAACGAAGTAACGAAGAAAGATAGTTACCCACTTCCACGCATCGACGATACACTGAGCATGTTAGCTGGTTCCCAATGGTTTTCTACTTTAGACTTGAAGAGTGGGTATTGGCAGGTTGGAATTCACCCTGAGGATAAGGAGAAAACTGCCTTCTCGACTGGAACTGGGCTCTACCAGTTTAATGTTATGCCTTTTGGACTTTGTAATGCGCCAGCTACGTTCGAGCGGCTAATGGAACTTGTCCTTCGAGGGTTGACTTGGAGAACTTGTCTTGTGTACCTTGATGATGTGATGGTTATTGGGAAAACTTTCGAAGAACATCAAAGTAACCTGCAAGAAATTTTCAGCCGATTGCGAAACGCTCGTCTTCAACTTAACCCTAAAAAGTGTTGCCTTTTCCAAAGAAAAGTCAAGTTTTTGGGACACGTTGTTTCATCGAATGGGATACAAACTGACCCTGAGAAGACTGCAGCCGTACGGGAATGGCCCCGACCTAATGATAAGCACCAACTACGAAGCTTTTTGGGTCTTTGCACCTACTATCGCCGTTTTGTCAAAGGATTCGCCGATATTGCCAAACCTCTTCATAAACTGACCGAAAAGAAGACGCCTTTTATTTGGGACAAAGAGTGTGAATCGGCCTTCAAAACATTAAAAGTTACACTCTGTACGGGACCAATACTTGCTTACCCAAGGGCAAAAGGTCAGTTTATTTTAGATACGGACGCCAGTAATAATGGAGTTGGCGCAGTATTAACTCAAGTACAGGATGGCGAAGAGAGGGTTATCGAATATTATAGTAAGGTTCTTTCTAAACCTGAAAGGAATTACTGTGTCACCCGAAGAGAACTGTTGGCTATCGTGAACGCGGTAAGCCATTTCCACAAATATTTATACGGCCAACATTTTACAATAAGGACAGATCATGCCGCTTTAAAGTGGCTGTTAAATTTGAAGAATGCTGAAGGTCAAACAGCGAGATGGATTGAGAGACTTCAGCAGTATGATTTTGAAATCAAGCATCGCTCGGGAAGGTCTCATCAAAATGCAGACGCCTTGTCCAGAAGACCGTGCAGAGCCGACTGCAAACATTGTAGCCAACGAGAACAAGCTGACCACCTGTGCAACCTTAGAAGGCTAGTTTTGCAACCTACTGACGGATGGACAGCTGAAGAAATAAGAACAGAGCAACTGCAAGACGATGAGATCGGACCGATTTTACAAAGCAAGGAGAACGGAAATGTAAGACCGCAATGGCATGACATTTCAAATAAGAGTCCTGCTCTGAAGGCGTTGTGGGCACAATGGGACTCCCTGAAAGTCGAAAATGGGCTGCTCAAAAGGGCTTGGGAAAGCGCGGATGGAAAGACGGTAACAATGCAGCTAGTCCTACCGAAGAGTCGTGTAAAGGAAGTCTTAAGGGAAATCCATGATGGAAGATCTGGAGCTCACTTCGGCGTCAACAAAACCTTGGGGAAGGTTCGCGAACGCTTTTATTGGGTCAATAGCCGAGAAGATGTCGCTAATTGGTGCCGGAAATGTACAACATGTGCTGCGAGTAAAGGCCCGAAAACTCGTAGCCGGGGAGCCATGAAGCAATACAACGTTGGGGCTCCGTTTGAGAGGATTGCGTTTGATATTGCGGGTCCATTTCCAGTCACCGAGTCGGGCAACAAATACATTATGGTTGTTGCCGACTATTTCAGTAAATGGCCTGAGGCATACGCGTTACCAAACCAAGAAGCTATTACTGTGTCTCGTGCTTTGGTGGATAATTGGATTTCTCGTTATGGGCTTCCCATGGAAATGCATTCGGACCAAGGGCGAAACTTTGAGTCAGGGGTTTTCCAAGGAATTTGTGATCTCTTGGGTATTCGGAAAACCAGGACTACACCGCTGCATCCTCAGTCCGACGGAATGGTCGAGCGCTTTAACAGCACCATGGAAGAGCACCTATCGAAAGTTGTAGAGGCCCATCAAAGAGATTGGGATCGCCATTTACCGTTGTTTTTGTTGGCTTACAGAGCGGCGATCCATGAAACTACAAATCAAACTCCAGCCAAGATTTTGTTTGGACGGGAACTCCGCTTGCCTTGTGACCTTGTGTTTGGGACACCCACTCAAGAACCCAAGGAAGTTAGAAGCTATGTAGAAGAGCTTCAAGAGACGATGTCCCATATCCACGACTTGGCTCGAGACCGAATTGAGATTGCCAGTGACAGGATGAAGACGCGGTACGATTTGAGGGCGAATTCGGTAGGGTTTCAAGAGGGAGATTTGGTCTGGCTATTTAACCCTCAACGGAAGAAAGGGCGATGTCCGAAGCTTCAGCCGAAATGGGAAGGCCCTTATACCGTACTGACCCGACTTAACGACGTGGTGTATAGAATCCAAAAGAACCCCAGGGCTAAGATGAAGGTAGTGCATTTAGACCGTTTAGCCCCCTATGCGGGTTCAAATGACGATGAATGATTGTTCGAGACGAACAATTCTTAAGAGGGGGGTAGTGTGACGCGAACGACTCAATTCTAAGAAGCGGTGAATCAGAGTATCGAGTATTGTGTTGTGGACCGCTCACTTCTAGGAACTGAATAGAACTTCGAGTATTATTTACGTTTTGAATGGGTTTATTTATTCTTGTTTACGTCGGCATTGTTTGTCGCTATTGTGATTGAATTCCAATCATCTTGCCGAATTGAAATAATTCAGGAGAAACGCGAGAAAATACTCGAAAGTTCTGGAAAGAGTCCATACCCCTATATATATGCGAGACAGCGAGTCAGTCAGTCTGGTTTTGGGAGAGCGACATAAAGGCGAACTCCGGCGATATCCAGCGAATTTAGAAAGCGATAAATTAAAGTGTTTTGTGTTCCGTTAGTGATTTAGAATATTAGCTGTGTTAATTAGTTGTAATTAATTTGATTTGTAAATAAACTTGCCGAGAAATTATCTCCAGCTCTTTAAATCAGAAACCCACATATAATAAACGTCACAGTATAATACATGAAATATTTATTAATGTAACCAAGTTTGCCTCAAATAGCTTTATTTATTTGATTTTGGACAAATTTTAGATTATTGTAATGTATTTGAATTCCATATTATCATTTGGCCTATTACTCGATATACGATAAATTATATACGATTTGGTTTTATTAGAATTAATAATATTGCCCTTTTAAAAAACTTATAACCGTTTACTAAATAGTATTACATATTAATTTTAAAAAAAGCACAATATTTAATAGATAAATAATAGAGAAATTACGGTTAGGTTTCTATTCAATTTAAAAAATTATTTTTTCCACTCAAGCATATAAAGTACATTTTTCGCTAATGTAACCCTTATTGAAAGTACTACTTTTTTAACTAGAGATGAAAATGCGTGGTTCTAAAAGAATTGGTAAAAAACTAAATAAATTTCAGTGACAGTTTCATTAAGTGCAAAAATAATTATGGATTCCGATCTTAGAAAAAATACTATTTTATTTACTCTAGATATATGAAGTTCGGTTTTTCGCTCCTGAGATTGTCTCACTCGCTGCTAACGTAGGTCGTGAACAAACCATCATCTAACCAAAAAAATTTCATGTTTTTTTGTAAAATGTACTATTTTTTCTACAATTGGTTAAAAAAAAAATCTTTTAATGATTTCACAATCAATAAAGTTTGTCGTTTTTCACAGTGAATCTGAATAACGTTTGTCGTTTTTTACAGTGAAAAAATTTTTTTTCTACTAACAATATGCGTGAAGCTGCTTGACGAACTGTGTTAGTTAAAAAAACTAAAAAAATGCAAAATTATTTGTATAAAAACGCTGTTTATATTACGAACGTAAAGCCTCAGTATAGAAATGAATTAGTATGAACATGATGTCGGCACCTTTTATGTTTTTCTGACAAACTTTTCAAAAACTTAGCAACCCTTCAAGTTAAATATGTAAGATGGAGCCACTGATTTTTCGATTTACTATAGGCAACTAACAATACACAATCTAAGTCTAAAAAGCTAAAATTGTAAATAATATAAGAAATAATAGAAAGACAAAGGTCAAACAAAAATTAACACTATCCTAAAAACTCAAAATAAGAATTTATTAAAAAGCAGAAAACATTTTAGTGTGTAACAAATAATAAACTACCTATAAATCGATATGTCTTAAGATCACTGCAAGGTGGAAATACGAGAGTGACAGATATTAGTGAAGTAAGAAAGACCCATCTTTTCTATTGCGTGTGTTGGTTCAATTTTTTTAACTAATTTTTTTAATATTTCTTTTATATTATCTCTTTTGCAGTTTCAACTTCCAGTGTTAAAAAATTCTTCAAATGATAAATTTTTAAATGCTTGTTTAAAATGGATTTATGTATTGGATTAAATGAGATCATTTTTTAAAAAAACTATTTTCACTTAGCAGTAAAATATCTGATTCATCTAATTCTCTTCTAAGAATGTATTGTGAAAAATTATTTTAGTCAACTAACATTACATATACTCTGGCTCCACCTAGTGGACTCTACTTGAAAGGATACTAACTCAGTCATATTGAATCAGAAAATTTAAAGCCAGTTGTCTATACTCGTTTCTTATCTATATTATGGTAAAGCAGTTTTTAGCATAAAAAACAGTCACTTTAAGCGATTACTCACAATACAAATTGTCACAATTACAAACATAGGGTAATAAAGGATGTAACAATATCAGTATAATTTTAAATGTGCCTTAAAGGGGCAGTAAACCAAAATTACATGAATGCATCTAAAACTTCTTGAAAAATATCTAAGATAAAAAACCAAAAACGCAAGTCGCTACGACCTTTGGTTTTTGAACAGGAAAACAACAAAGTAGAATGCGTGACGTCATACCGACATCGGGCAGAGCGAGCATTTGTGCTTTTTTTATTTTTTTCTTGTTAAGGTAGTTCCACCCAGTGACGGCCGGCGATTTTTTAAAACTCTGTATTTTGAAAATGGAGCATGGGATCCAAATTTTGTTATAAAGAATTACTTTTGAGACCAAACTGAAGGCTACTGCTAAAAAAAAATTTGCGAAATTTGATTTTTAAAAATGGTATGCCCCCCCTGGTTATTTCCGAAACGGCTTATGTTAGAACGATGACGATTTTTTTTTCAGCATTATGAGACAAATTAAGGACTAGTCTTTTCTTGGTTTTTTCCAAAATTTTATTTATAAAAAAAGTTAGAAAAAATATTCGAAAAATATTCTCTCTCTAAAATTTCATTACCTCATATCTTTTTCTTAAATTTAAAATTTTGAACAAAACTAAAATAAACTAGTTATCAATTTAGTTCATAATGCTGAAAAAAATTTGCACTAATCTAACATAAGCCGTTTCGGAAATAACCAGGGGGGCACACCATTTTTAAAAATCAAATTTCGCAAATTTTAATCAATTTTTTTTTTAGCAGTAGTCTTCAGTTTGGTCTCAATAGTAATCCTTTATAACAAAATTTGGATCCCAATGTAATTAATCAAAATGTAATGTTTTTAAATTATTTTGTCAGGTTTTCAACAAACTTAAAAAATTATTTATAAAAATTAAATACCGCTTGTTTATGTAATTTTTGAATAAAAATTGTTGTTATATCTTCAATTAATTATTCTCAGTTTTTAAAAAAAGTCCTAAGAAAAGTACGGTTCCTATCAAATTAAATCCTTATTCTAACTGCGGTCGGGATAGGGAATACATGTTAAATGTACGATTTTCAATTGTTAATATTTCGAAATTTAGTACCGCAAGGACTATTAAAAAAAACACCTGCGTATGAAGAACAGTTAGAAGTATGTGTATTTAAAAATTGAAAGATATTGTAAGAAAAGTGATTTTTCACGGAACGTCCTTAATCAAAAATGTTTAAATGTCGCGTTTGCAGGTGCAATAATTTAAAAAAATTAAAAGAAAGCAAAATCCACACAAATTCGCTTAAAAAAAATTAGACAGATCTAATTGTAAATTTGTTTTAAAAATTAGATCCAATGCACCTCATAACTATGCAACCAAATATACACCATTTATTTTATTTTTTTTGCTTTTTTTTCAGGAATTAAAATCACAAATTAGTTGCTTATATATTTTATATTCAAATGAAAATTTTGTGCTTACAAAATTAAAATATTTTCATACAATTTTATTATACAAATACTCAACGAAATGAAAAGTCTTATCCTATCCGTCTGTACACGCAATTCCCTACCCAAAAATAAAAAAAGAACACACAAAATCTTCCCAAATCACTCTGCTTTCGTTTTCGTTTTTGATTTTTTTAATTTTTTCAGTCCATCCAAATTTCCTTTTAATAAACTACTATAAGCTACTTGAAATTTATTTATATCTTTCTGGTGTATAACTGTCGAAATTTTTTTTGTTCTAGACTTGGCCCTTACTAAACAAAGGTGTTCTTGAGGCGTAGGCAATGGGGGTTTACCTTCTCTTGGTACTGGACGGTCGTGACCATCGTCTGTGGAAAAAACCCATCAAAACACTTGTAACACACAACTTAGCACTTACATCGCTTAAAAATCATCGTAACTGAACCACTTTGTCTTGCTTTTTGAAACAATTTCGTCAGTTCTGAGAGGAACTAAAAATTTGAGGTTAATTAGCATCTGGGGTACACAAAAAGGGAGAGTTTTACCGAGTCGTTTTCGAGTAATACCATCTTGTTGTTATCACTCTATTTTAGTCTTAAATTCTTTTAAACAGTTTATTTATTTTAATAAATATGTTTGACACTTCAACTCCACGTTCTCATAACCTATAAATCAATGTGGCGTTACAGAAACCTGTAATTCCGCTGACCAAACCCCCGAAATTGACCCAAATTAAATGTAAATTACACTTTTTATTAATTATTATGACACAAAACCTGAATATAAACCCACAGGACTAAATTCCTGCATAATAATTAGGTTTCTTACACCTTTTTAGGTAGCGCCCTCTCTGATCGAGTTCTCGAATTTTTTGGAAGGTTTCTAACCAAAAATAACAAAATTAGCATAAAAACATTGATAAAAGCAAACGAGAGTAAAAATAATACGCCTCAGTTGAAGGCCGACGTGTTTGACTACGTGTTTTTGTTTACTTTGCAGCATATTGATTCAAGATGTCAAGTCCTAGCAAGAGTGAGTGCGAATTAAAAGCCGGGCACCCCCCTGCAGGTGAGTCTGAGCCACCCCTTGAGCCAATAATAACATATTTAACCAGTCAAAGCTGGAGGTATGAGAATCACCCAACACAAGACCAGAAAAGACTCAGGAGGTCTCACCGAGGACACTACAGGAATCACAGTTTCTGGGAGCCCCCCTAAGCCGACCACCATCTCGGGGGCCGTGCCCAAAGGCCACGCCGATTTCCCCGCAGAGGCCGTGCAGAGCTTCCACAAAGAAAAGCCCCCAGTGAACGTTCCTATCAAGCCACAAACCCACATCCAACAACCAAGGAAATAGGGGTTTCTTATAATTCCAAAATAAGTTTGCACTGTATTTTTACATTTCTATTTGATAGAAACAAAGTTTCTGATATTTTTAACGGGGATTGGGATAGTTAATTTTGATTATAACATTTCTGTTTAATAGAGTTTTCGAAAAAAGGCTGTTTTAATTTTCGTCAGTCAAGGTGCTCCAACTGCGTTGATTCCGTTCCTTGTCCTTCTTAGTTAGGGGCTGCAAATGAGCCGCTGCTACTATATCTCTGGGTAAAAGACAAATAAGGGTTGATAACTAATTTCGAGAGGATACCTGAACTCGTCGTAAGATTTTGATGACACAACTGCTCGTAATTTTGCGTCATTTCTCAGCCAATACTTTTTATCTTCATCGATTGCCGATTTTAACTCTTTGTACAATTTATTGTTGTTATTTTGACGAGAGGCCATTGTGGGCCTCGTTTATGACTTTTTATAACTGCCGAAAAAAGAAACGTTGGTTTCCATAGAGCCGCTATTGTTTAATCAATAGTCGGGGTCAATAGTAGTTAAAGAAAAAAGTTTCCAAGGTTTTTTAAACAGACTTGTTAAGAAATTCGAGATTTACAAAGTTGCGAATTGTTGTGCAACAACGAATTACGACTATGACCTTTATAAAATGAAATGTAAACAATCTCAAATAATTTTACTTGCCCGAAAATAAAGATAAGCGTACAACAATGCACTAAATATTTCTGTTGTTATTAATCATATTTTAATGCTAATTCGAATATCAGTAAAAGTTAATTTGGTACATCTGTTTTTGTTTTTTTATATATATATATTTTTTTTTATTTCGTAATAAGGTATTTACATATTTTAGTACTTATTCATTATCAATTATCATTGTAGATTAAAAAAAAATGTTGTGAATTACTTATAATGCCTAACATTCAGTTTTAATAGAAGATTATTTTTGCTAAGAATTAATCTATCTACGCGTCTCTCGTAAAATGCTAATATTTGACACCAATTTTATTTTGCTTAAAATCGATATTTGTGCATATTTTGACATGTGTTCAAGCTTATTTTCGCTCAATGTCTCAATTTTTTAATTATTAAATTTTTTGCAGTCAATTTCATTTTTTGTATACCTTCCGTTGTTAAAAGCACTCTTTAGATGGTAAAAAAAAATTTTTTATGGAAAATATCTTTTTTGAAAAATGAATCAGCTACTGTATTAACGCAATTTATACTATTGTACTGTTGTTACTTTTATTTTATTTATTTAAACATTACAAAAAAGAACTAGAGTAAACTTTATTTATCCTCAGTTTTTTTTATATTTTACTTTGTTGTTAATCATTAACTTATCTTGATAAGATTGGATGTAACATAACAAAATTAATCTTGTATCATTTATCAGGCAACAAATTGTTTAAAATAAATAAACAAAGTCACATCTTTTATAAAATTAGATACATGAAAAACGGGAATACTCATACATATTTTTAAATTTGATGCAGGCATCTTTTCTTTCTCAGAAATTTTGAAAGACTAAAAATCCAAGTCAAACTCACACGTTTAATAAAACAATTTTTTTTATATAAGTGGCAGGCGCTTTCGAGAACTATTTCTCAAAAAAAAAACTTTTTGTATAATTTTTCTTTTTACGTTATTATTGAGGCACTGATGATGAGATAGTTCTCGAAAACGCTCTGCTACGGTTATATAAAAATTTTGTTTGCTTAAACTTGTGGGATTGACTTGGATTTTTATTTTTTCATTATTCCCATATTTTTGTATGGTTTAATTTTCAATATTAAGGTCAAAATCCTGAATTTTTGTCGGTATGACGTTATTCTCCGACACGTTCTGATTGGTTGCAATGTAGAGTATTATGTGCGTCATTGAACTGACCATCTCAGGCTCTCAAACATGTGATACACTAGGAACCAGACGTGACGGGGATTTCTACGTCATTAAACTTTAAATTTGAAGTTTCTCCCTTTATTTACATTTTTTTAATCCCTTAAAATTATGCGGGAGGGGTCTATTGATTACAGAAATATTTTTTTAAAAGCAAAATAAAAACTTACCCAACTATTGATGTAAAAATCCGGAAGTTAGAGTTCTGTGGCAGGGTAAGTATAACGCACGGGATGTTATTTTATCAAGTGTTGGGTAGAAAATTTTTGTAGTGTGTTGAAATTCTCACACTTTATTTTTAAACTCAATCAAAGTTTGTTACCACCCATGCGATCGATAACTGCTTACCATTTACTTTGTTTGGAGAAATACGAGTATGTAAAATTTTAAATTAAACATAGATCCATTTTAGGCATTCTGGTTTGTCTTAAAGGGGCTCAACACCTTGTCAAGATTACACGATTCTTAATTTTCTCTTTACCTCGTTATTATTTAAGTTTTTTAAAACGGTTTTTAGAAATGAATTTAAACAGGATAAATATTTTAAACTGGAATAAGTCCTTACTTATTATACAACGATATCAACGTTTCGATGGTAAAATCCTACTTTAAAGAAGAAAAAAATAACGATCAATAAAATATTGTCCAAAAATTTCTCTGAACTTTAATTTAATTATATTTTGGTTTACTTTACGAAGTATTTTGTTCATTTTACAGACGATTACAAAAAAACTTTTCTGATATCATTGTTTTTAAGTTAAATTTTTTATTGTAAATATTAATATGTAAAATATGATATTGCAATTTCTGATTTAAAGAGTTGGATTAATAACCAATAATTTATTTGTACTATTTACACGAATACACACAACAGGAATTTAATCAATAATAACTTGATATTCACAGAGTAATAACTACGATTGCCGAATAAATAACGCCGCTACGATGAGCTGCTGCTCTTTCCTCGTTTGTCGAGTTTCACACTAACTCGGTCATTGTCTCCGCCCGCTTATATGTATAACAATATTTCCTTCTAGCATGTCTCCGGAAATATCGCGCCCTTTCTCCAATCATGCAAAACAATGACATCATTCTTCTCGATCGGTCCGTAAGCGTGACTGTCAATGGTTTTGCGGAATTTAACGCTACAGAATTACTTTTTGGCGCGATGTCCTTCTGGTAGTTCCTCTAAACTCTCTTTCTTTCGAAACGTTCGTAATAATACGAGAAAGAAAATGACTTTAAAGTGTTATATAATGGTTCTGAAAAGACGACAATTTAATTTAACAGAAATCGTTGTGAACATTTATTATAGTAAGCACAGTAGTATGTAATTGGGCAATTATAACCAAAATTTGATGAAAAGTGAAGCCGACAATGCATATTTCAAAAAATATTGAGTGAGAAAGAATTGAAAGTATGTATTTGAAGCCAAGTTTTTTTTTTTCAAAGTCGATGTTTTCTAGTTTTCTGGACTAAATTCATTGTTTTAAAAAATCAACTTGGGCCTCTTGGCCTCTATCTACAGATCTACAGTTGAGCAACTATCTAGTACACATGTGACGATAGTCATCCTTGTCAAAACCCTGTTAAAAATGGGCGTGGAATTAAAATTAGAACTTGGGACACCGGATATTGCAAAATAAAATTAAAAAATCAGACCTTGTATGGAAACACTTTTGTATTTTACTGAGCTTCCCTGAACGATCGCTTCTTGTTCAAAGCAAAGCAAAACTGAAAGAAAATGTTTTCCTCCTTTTCTTCTCAATTTTCAAGAAATTCTCGAAGTACTTAAAGAGATTCAGGTGGTGTTGCATAAACCTTGGACTTTAAGTGGACCCAGAAAAAGAAATCTAAAAAGGTTAAATCGAGAAACCTAGGTGTCCACTAAATGGGATCTCTCCACCCTATCCATTCTCCGGGAAAACAAACATCTAAGAAATCGCGTGCACGTACATAATAATGGAGAGGCGCTCCATCTTGTTAAGAAAAATGTTAGTTTTCGTGGAGATTTATGCCTTCTTCTAGTGCTTGAATGATTAAAGGGTCAATAAAGTCTTCTAATAATTGCAAATAGCTGTCGCCAGTCAAATTGCCTTCTATAAAAAGTGGCTCGATAATGTGATCACACAGAATGCCTGCCCAAACATTCAGTTTTTGGGACGTTTGGCTGTCTTTCAAGAAAAATGTGTGGATTAGAATTACTCCAATAACGACAATTATGCCTATTTCTTCACCGTTCAACATAAACGTACTTTCATCAGAGAAACAAATGTAAAACATTCGCAAGACTATAAACGTCAATCCGGATCATCTTCGTTTAATTCTTGAACAAGTTTTATTTTGTATGGATGAAACTTGTTTTTTTGACAATTCGAGATACACTACTTTTTACCACGCCAGAATCTTGAGCAATATTTCTGATAGATTGTCTGTAATCTATTAAAAGATGACCAAGAACAGTCACTTCAACAGCGTCGTTTCGGGTAGAACGTTCACGATGATGTTTTTTGTTTGCAACAGTACCCATTTCCTCAAATTTCTCAATTAATGTAGATACGTATTGACGACTTGTTAACTTATTGTTCTACATGATCTGCGTTAAAAAATCTAGAAGCGATACTGGTAAAATTATTATTACCTTAGTAGAGTTTTACTAGTTAGATTCTTTGTTCTGTGGGTTTTTATTTTTGATTTCGTTATTGAACGACAATTATATATGGAATCAAGTAAAAGCTGTGTAAAAGATGATAATTTAACCACCTACAGCCAAAATTTCTTGTTACTTTAAAAAGGAAAAACATTAGTGCAGGTAACGTTAGTGAATCCATCCTAACCAGAAAAATTTAAGCGAGTGTTGCGGATTAACAATTTTGAAAATTTTAATAAGCCTAAAACAATTTTGCGATTCTCAAAAAATAATCGTTCAAAATACATAAAATACACGTGGTTGTATAGACAATAAAAGCAGCTTTAAAATGATGTGTCACTCGATCCCACTTGCTATTTAAATTTAGTGAAGGGGTGGCTCTGGGCGCTAGAGGGGGATGTGGTAATAACTTTGAAACCATAATAAAATTTGGTTCCTTTTTAAGTTAAAAGATATCGACCTGTTTTATCATTTTTTCGAAACTTGCAGTGCAAAATTTTAGTTGGGACATCCTGTATAGCAGGTCGTTTAATAGGAGTCTATACGAGGGGCTATACTGTTAAGAGGGGCTATACTGTAAATAAAAAAATACATTAAATAATGTTTATTTATAATTTAGTACACCGTCAGAGAAATAGGTACACCATTTACAACACATTGCTAGTACAAATATGATATAAACAATAACAATGCGACAGTGGGGTTTAGACAGTGGTGGGAGGTGCGGAAAGGCTGCGGAGGGTAAGGGTGGACATGGTTTGGCACAACACCGTATGCAAGCACGCGCCTTCACGGCAAAACCGAACTCGTGAGAGAAAGACTGAGGCTCTACTAGAGAACTAAATACTCTACACTGCCAACCTCAAGGTATTTTTTCTTGAACAGCTCGGTGCTAACACAGACCTGTGATATAGATATTATCTAGACATACACTAAAATTAGCATGGGTTAATTTTATTAATTTACCTACTACTCTAAGCTCCACATTAATAAATATCTAAAACGTTATATACTTTTTCTTTTTACTTTTAACAATATGTACATTTCTTTGAAATGTAGCTGAATGTTCTCTAGATAGCTTAGTTATGGCAGATAAAACTCAAAACAACACTTTGTGTCGCTTCTGAATAAATTTCAACTAATGTGTTGGGGCTCGCACACACTCAACTCAACTGACCACTCCTGAGACAATGCACAAATCCGCTCACACGCAGCCAACCAAATAAATTATTTCCTACATAAACTATATAGTATTAACATTTACACATTTATCTCGTTAAAAAGTAATAAATAAAATCTTTGGTAAATCGTAAACAACCTACTTAAGCTCTCGGAAAATAATGCACATTTCCCTAATACGTGTATTTGTGTGTTACGTTGAAAAGTGATTAGATTTCTGTCTAGTGCGGGTCGTCGTCGAAGCAAAAACCTATTACGAATCTTTGTATTAAAACAAATAGTTTTCCCTCTCGGTTTTTTAACTTTTATTTGGGGACCAGTTTCCAACCTCAGTTATTTTTACAGTCAGGGACACGAGAGAAGGTAAACGGAAAGAAATTTTGCTCGTATTTTAAGAAGTCTGCTTCGATTTTACGAACGATAACAAGCGCTCAATTAGATTGTGATTTCGATATGCATTCCTTGCATTCTTTAAACCAATTTTCTTTCCTATCCTCGACTGTACATACAAATAACTATATAAAATAGTTTTTTTTTGTAGAAGTGTGATTGACCCCCATCTCTTTGACATGGCGCAGTCAGTAGTGGAGTTAGAAAAATTACAAAAAGGTAGAGAGAAAAATCTTTGTTTTAATGTAAGAATTCAGTCTCTACTTGTCAGAAAATAATATTATGAATCTGGTTGATAAAAAATGGCGCAACGGCCTACACTAAATCTATTGCAAATTCCCACAATATCACAAAATAATTTAAAAACAATATGATATAAGAATGAGTCCTCGTGATAGGCAAGTACGGCCGGGGAAGAACCTACCGCAATATAAGGCTTCTGCAGAAGTGCGTAATTTAATAAAAATTTACATATAATTAACATAGTGGCCAACCTCGACCGACTTGCATATTTTACTCTTGATATTTACAGAGCATAGGCCATTCAGTGACTAGAGTTAAGACAGGTAAATCTGGCGTCTCAGCGTGAAATCACAGAAACCCCAAGTAGCCCCACTTCACAGTAATCGAACTACCCTAAACGATACGCGAAAATATTCAACTTGATAATTTAGCTGAATGAAATGGGGCTGATACTGATACATTTTATATCTTACCAATTATAAAACACAGAATTCATATCAAAAGACCAATTTCAGATCCGATCATCGTCACATATAAAATTTCAAATAAACTCTGGTATCTGCAATAAACGAAATAAACTTTGTATCATATAATAAACATTATAACAGTGTAACATGAGTACTGGCGCATTTCTCTCCTTTTTACAAAAATTAAAGCTTCCAAGCTTTTGGTTTACCCGAATCGCGATTATTTCAACTAAGGGGACAACAATGAAGGAGAATTAATGGATTTGGTAAAGTTATTCAGCGACAAAGCGTGAAGGATTGAAGTCTCTGTTGATAAATGAGAAACCCCTGAATTCTTCTTGGTTGATAGAGTGCAGCACTTCATTGCTCACCGGAGTCAAAACCGGCTCTTCCTTCGTAAACTCGGCGTCGAAGTTCAAGGCGTCCTTCTTACTCTTCTGCAAAAACCACAAACTCGTCACAAATCCCGAACTCACTTCTCAGAAAGATATTTCATGTTTACAACCTTTTATGGCTTTGATTCTTTAATAAGTTTATGACCACCCTAATACTAGTCTAGAAATGATAGTTTGCGGTTAGACCTTCATAAAAATTAGTAAAAGTTAAATACCGAATTAAGTCGTAAATACGAAATATCTTTCGGAGAACTCGTCCCAAATACTCACAATTTTGGGTTTGAAGGGTGGCTTCACTTTCCTCAGTTCCAGCGCATTCCAGTCAATGTCCTTGAAGAAAGGATGCACTCGAATTGCAGCCTCGCCCCCATGAGCAGTCACACAACCTAACCGCCTACTCGGATTCTTCGTCATAAAGCCTTTCAATATACTAACTGCATCTTTGCTCAACCACACAGGATATAAAACGTCGTCGTGCAAAATTGATTCGAATAAATCGTCTTCGTTATCAGACTCAAAGGGGGGCTGGCCGGCCATCATTTCGTACATTAACACGCCCAGGGCCCACCAATCCACACTGGCCCCGTATTCCAGTTCCTAAGCAATTTTTTAGCAATATAGTACATATACTATGTAAATGCTCAACGAGTTTAAAGCACAACGCGCAGCACGAGTGTCACACACTATTTTCAAGATTCTGAATTTCGAGGGGTTAATTGCTTTGAAAATATGTGTACAGAAGTTTTTTTATAAATTCTAATCTTAAAAAATTAAATAGTTGCTGAATATCTTTCTATTCATATAGTCACGAAGCGAAGATTCGTTAGCCTACTAGGTCGTGAACCTTTTGGTGCGGATGGGCTATTGCTGTTATCGACTAAATCACCGTCGGTTGAGGCAATATCTGGCTGAGCATTTGAAGGGTTGGTGAACTGGCTAGTTGCGTTAACCCGGGAGTCGAGTGGTAGCTTTGGTAAAAAACATTCAATTGTCAAAGGTATGACATATACCCAGACCCTTCCAGTTTGCCACGATGTCAATATAAGTAGCTTTTATCTTATTTTGTATATAAATCTGTATATTCTGTATTATGTATATCTACGCTATTGACTCATCTTTTTTATAAAGACCCGTTTTTAATCTCAACCCCACCTCATGAGGCAGGCCCTGTCATAAGATGATTTAGCGTAGCTGTACATAATACAGAATATACAGATCTAGAAAATAAGATAAAAGCTACTTACATTGACATGGCGACAAACTGGAAGGGTCTGGATATATGTCACACCTTTAACACTCGACTGGTCTCCACCAGAGCTACCACTTGACTCTCGGGTTAACGCAACTAGCCAGTTCGCCAACCCCCCAAATGCTAAGCCAGCTATTGCCTCAACCGACGATGATTTAGTCGATAACAGCAATAGCCCATCCGCACCAAAAGGTTCTCGACCTAGCAGGCTAACAAACTTCCGTTTCCTGACACCCAAAATTGATCATAAATAAAAAAAATTTGGAAGGAGATCGTTCCCATCTTATGGAAATCTAACGACCACTCAAATCGAGATTCTTTTGTATCAATCGATAGCTCTTGAAATAAGGAGCAATTGTTATCATTGCGCCAACTTTGTCGCTCTTAAAAACGGCAAAAGCAAAATGCATTGGCAAGAGTGAGAGCCAGAATGAGGCTCTTACCAGACAAATCGATAGGTAGGAATGTTTGTAAGTCTATAAATCATCAAATCTAGTTCTGGTCGTAATAATCTGGTGGTTTTAACAATAAGCTTAATGCCATGAGAGGTGCATTACGGTTTGGAACCTTTCAGATAATATTGAGAAATCCTTATTTTCTAAAGCAAAAAGTAGAAGTGCAAAACTGTTTACATTTATCTCAAAAAAATAGCACGAAAATATTTTATTCGTTTCTTATATTCTAAAGAAATTATCCCCTCGATGAATACTGATACTAATCTGTGTCAAAAAAATTTAATGTATAATATATCTTAATTTTCGTTTTTTGCACGTTTTTGCACAATAATTAGGTATTTTTACTAATAAAAAAAATTACTTGTAGGATTTCCGGTGCAATGTAATCCGGAGTACCACAAAAGGTCGTAGTTGTGATCCCATCCAAAATCCCTTCTTTACACATTCCAAAATCGGCCAATTTACAATGTCCTTCCGCATCCAACAAAATATTATCTAATTTGAGATCTCTATAAACAACTCCATGTTTGTGCAAAAATTGTAAAGCTAAAGTAACTTCAGCGGCGTAAAATCTGGCTCTTGGTTCGTCAAATTTCCGTGCTCTTTGAATTTGAAACATTAAATCTCCGCCATTTACATACTCCATAACAAAAAATAACCGATCTTTTGTTTGAAAGCACGAATGGAGTGCTGTTAGGAAAGGATGTTTGGCAGCTAAGGCCAAAATCCGTTTTTCTGTCATTGTGCAATCGACATCGTCGTCTTGAATAATCACATCTTTTTTTAATACTTTCACTGCGTATACTTCTTCGGTGCCTTTCTTTTCCGCTAACATCACTTTACCAAAACTTCCTTTTCCTAGGACTTTAATGAAATGGAAGTCTTCTAAACCTATCTTCGACCTGCGTTCGGCGTTATCACCTCCTTAAAAAAAATAGTTTATTAGAAGTCATAAAACCATATCTTGTTTATTTTCAATGCTGCGTTACCGCAAATAATGTCATTAACTACCTACTAAAGGAAAATTTGCTAATTACCGTTATTAGACATCTTCTCTTCCATCATTTTAGTTAACCTTTCGTCTGTGTTTTCCATATCGTCTTCCGGGGCTTGATTTTCTGATTGGCCTTCAAAATTCGCTCCATTCGCGCCTGAGCCTGATACGTATTTACTTCGTCTAGGTGTTTGCTTATCGGGGGAAACACCTAAAAAATACTTTGGTTTTTGGGGAGGGGAAAAAATTGTTTAATACTATTTACCAATAGCTGAAAGAATCTCAGCCATTTGCTTCGTATTAATACCACAATTATTTGCTACATTTTTTTGACAACGTTTGTGCACGTTTAAGGAACAAACTTCACATTGGAGTCCTTGACGGATTAAACCGTACAATAATGAACCACAATGATCACAAAATGTAAATCTCTTGTAATTGTGGACTACGAAACGGTGGGGTACATTTACGTTAAATCTTGTACTTTGTTGACTAGACTGAAATTCAAACGAAATTGTTTTAATGTTTGCTCCAAGTATATAATTTATTTATTATGTGGTTTTAATAGTAGTGTTTGGGTTATTTTCCATGGTTTTCGTCTCATTTTTAACATTTCTGAACCAAAAATAATGATTCTTTTATTATATCCTCATGTTCAATTGTGTGATGAGGCAAATTCAAAAGAATATTCAAAATCCTGTCAAAAAATTTTCTCAACATTTAATAACTTTGATTTATGAGACTCTGTTTAGTTTACTAAATTAAGAACAGAGTTCTTAGAACGATACAAAGATTTTCAACAAGTGACCAAAACAAATTGATTCCGAGAAATATTCATTATTCATTAAGTTAGCTAATCAAAGAAAATGAAGCAGTGCGAAAATGAATTTCTTCAAATAAATTAGATTTGAACAAAGGATATGACCGGGATAAAATTCTAAATTGATTCCCAGAAGAAACAAGCACACAACGCATTTTCAGATTTGTGAGATCAAGTCTAAAGTTCAGGCTTGTTTTCAAAAATTTTGCAAAAAGAAATCTCTTCGTAACTCATGAGTAAAAAATGTCAAAAAAGGAACTAATACTTTGTGACTATTAAATGGTGGAAAGTACTGCTAAAAATCGTGAGCAAATCAACGCAACTCAGGGTAGAAAAGGCGTGATTTTGTCGACGAAGTACAGCTTAAAGTAATTTGAAAAGAAAAAGGCTCTAAAAACATCTTAAAGTTCCTATCTCAATTTTGACTTCTAGTCTTCTATTTCAGTTGTAAAATTCAGTGTTAAATCAGTATTAACAAATGTATTAAGTAATAAATACCCAAAGTGCCAACCTCGATGTTCAAATACCGTTTCTACTGAAAAATCCTTACTGTACTCAACGAACCATCCATCTGACAATAAGTACCTCTATTTCGTGTTTTATAATTTACCAATTTTAATTAAATAGTACTACTCTTTCCTTTTTTTATTATTTAGACTGCGATCCATTTCACGAATTTAATTGTTACCGGTTTTCCACTCTAGGGAGAACCTACCTCAAATAAATTTATTCCTTTATCTTGTGACAAAAAAAGCCTTATCCAATACTTTTAAAAAATATTTATTTTTCTTAAAGAACTCACGGTACTTTTTTGCTGTAATAAAAGAGGCAAGTAACACGACATTTCCATACTTAATAAGATTATATTAAAATAGCAGACCCAGTTTGGTTCATTTCTTTTTGTTAATCTTTTGGATAAGTTATTCCATTCACTTTGTATACATATTCCCATAAAATTGACAAAAATGTTTGAAGACATAGCAGAAGAGGTTCATAAATTCCGAAAAATTGCCACAAGTCACGTGACACGTGGAAAAACACTAACATGTTTTTAGAGATTCATTCAGTTGCCAAATATCAACTAACTTATTTTGATACTCTAACAATTTATCTTTTATTTCTCTCTCGAGTCTTGTTCTGTGATTCTATATTGGACTCGCCTTAAACAATGCACTCTTGTTCCTTTTTGGCGGTTCATCATACAATTCGCACGTGTCAACTAATTTTTAGCAGGTAGCATTGATGACTCATCAAATTGATGCTTCATTCCTAGTATTGTTTTATTTCTTGTTTTGACTCGTGCTAAAGCACATCGCTCATCGTTGAGGATGATGTAAGACTGCTCTAAACGATTAAAATAATTAGTAGAATTTTAAAAAAGGCACGAAATGTTAAGTCGATTCGAGTTTTAGTTCATTTTATCTGAACTCTAGTGTAGTTAACATAAAGGTAGGTAACAAAGTTATAACGTTCTAACAAAAAAAAAAAAATAGCACCAAAATTAGGAAACAAAAGAATATTATTTAAATTTGATGAAAGCATCTCGAAGTGGGATGATTTTTATTATCATTATTTATGTGATTATTATTTAGATTATTAAATTAATTAAAAATTATACAAAATTTTTTTATTGTATAAAATGAGTTGAAACTAAGGAAAACCATCGAAAATAAAATATTATTCACTAGTCGAATATGGAATAAGGTGAATAATGTCAATTAAGTCGTATACTTTTTTATCACAAAATGAAAAGGTGACTTAAGTCATAAATTATTTAACAAAGCAATCGTACTTAGACTATAGATCTTTTCAGTGACTCTGAGGTGCCGAGTAATAAACCGTTTATATTCAACTATTAACGAAGACACCGCAAATGCAGTTAGAGATGCCGACCGTTGAATTCTAAATTCTAAAAAACGTCTTAACATAGAGATCATTTTTGCCTGATTCGTAATTGTCACATCTGCGGTAGAAACCCTAAACTCAGTCCCTCATTTCCAGGAAGCATTCTTAGTAAATTGATATTTAAGCTTAACATTTAGGGAAATGCAACTGCAGAATGCCGCTTTCTGCATTTGGTGAATATTATAATTTTATTGAAATCTCAGAGTCAGCAAAATCCAGAATATCAGTACTTCTGTCAACAAGTTTTCAATTTATGACAGTATTTTACTAAAAGCAGGTAAAAATTTTGTGTAAAGGACTGATTCGTGAATGCCGCTGCTTGTAGCCACCTACTACTTGGAGTTTAAACCCTTCAGGGGGTGGTAATCAAAACAAAAAATCATGCACAGTAGGCCAGGCTAGAATAATATTTTTGCTGACTTTTTTAAAAATATAATATCTTTAAAACACTTTTAGTTTAATTTACAGAAATAGGGTTTTGTCTTAGACCATTCACGAAACCGCTTCGCTGTAATGGACTGCCAATCTCCTAACCTTCCTGTGCGTGAGTTTCACGCCAACATGCAAGTGACAGAGATATATATTTTGTTTCTTTCTTTTCAACACCGCGCGCCGGTGTACGCAGTTGTCAAATTTATGTTGCTTCAAAGTTGGTGATTAAAAAAAACAAACAGCCAATTTTAAATAGAAACATCATGTAACATTTGCATAATTTTTAAAGCTGATACAATTTATTTTATTCTGCAGACCTATATTTTTTTTTCTTACACTAAATTTAAATTTAAAAACATGATATGGCAACGTTACAAAGCAAGAACTTGAAATCGTTCCGGCACAGTAAAGGACCAAGATATACTTTTGTCCTTTAGATGTTTTCGTGTGTTTCTGAACCGTATTAGCAGTCCATTACAGCGAAGCGGATTCGTGAATGGTCTAAGGGTTTTGTACTTTTATTACACATTATTTATTAAATGCCGCTACCGGTTTCGCCTATATAGGCATCATCAGACGCTTTTGTCAAGTTTGTCAAGCAAACCTTTCAGGTTCGTTAAAATCCCTCTTTTATTTTTTACAGATCATTTTGCATTATCATCATCAGGCAAAAGTTACCTAAGTAATCACCTCGACATCAGTGGTCCTGACAAGAATTTGCTTAAAAATAGTGGAGTTAAAGTGGTATAATATCAATAACGTGAGATCGAAATGTAACTGAATCAGAGCAAGCCGTGGAAGTGGGTATTAACATTAGACACATCATTACAGTTACGCTAGCACAGCCTGCTCTCATTCAGTTACATTTCGATCTCACCTTATTATTACTGATTATTTTATAAAATCCGGATAATTACCGAGTTTATTTCCATGTCCCATATACTTTTAAAAAAATGTTTTTTAGCGTAGTCTACTGTGCAAGTTTTTTGTTTCCTCCAAATACTCATAACCACAAGCGAAATACTATCTTGTTTCTACCCTTGTTACAAAATTCTTTGCAATTTTTTGGAATTTTTTAAATTATCTATGCACCAAAAATTTAAGTGTTTGTGATGTTGTTATGAGCTTTGTATAAAATTTGTGCATTAGTATTACATAGCTACATATCCATGTATATCTTTTAGAAGGAGTAGAAATTTTTTATTGGAGCAATCGATATTTGAGATATTTACCTCATCTTTCATTCCTGGACACTTTGTAACAACTAGAAGATGGCATCGTTTATGAACAACGCAGGTGCAAACTGTAAGAAATTTCAGTTTAAAACCTCATTACCAAAAAAAAGAAAAGTTTAAGCATAATGACTCATTTAACTAACACCAAATAATGAAAGAAAAATGATATCGAAAAAGTTTCTTAACAAAAATATAGTAAGCTGTTTACTTAACGTGATTGCATGAGAAAGAAACGGTTAAAATATTAAAGAAAAAGGAAAAAATGCAATAAACTTACAATAAAATTTAAAAAGCTAAAAAGACAGAGCCATGCCGTTGATGCTGCAAATCATAAATGAAATTAATCGATTAATATCCACCAAAAATCCACTCGGTCACATGCTATAAAAAATCGAAGCAACCACACCTAACAAAAACAAAATTTAAAAACTGCCCTCTGGCACCAACCACAACCTCTCACCAGAGGGCCTCTTGAGGACAAACAAAAAGCAAAGCTCTATGTACAAGATTTATACATGGACCATGCGACGGCTTCGTACCTTGACACTGATAGCCTTGCTTGCCCAAACCCCTGAAAACAAAACCACCATTTGTGAAGTTAATGGCCCCGGAAACAGACACTTGTTATTACAAATACGATCGTGCTTGGAAATTTCCGAAACTTACCAGATAAAATCGCGGCAATGCGAGCAGAAGGTGGGCTGTCGAAGGAAGGTTGCCATGAATTTGTGACCGTTGACTTGGTGCACCCTTCGTCGCATCGCGCCGCGTCTCCGGTTGAAGCCTTGGCGTTCCTTGAACTCGCGAGGTTTAGCTCCATGGTAATCTGCAAAACCACCCTCAGGAAAAAAATCTAAAAAGGTACCCTCACCTTTCGTTGTCAGCTTCAAGTCTATTCGAACGTGAAGACGGCCTTTAGGTTCTAAATTTACCTGGAAATAACATAGACAGTTAATAAATTGACGATACATTTCATCTGGCAAAATGCCGACGTTTCGTCACGACTTTCAAGGAGCATTCTCAAGGTGCAAATTATTTACTACATGAGTCATTTGAAAATTTCAACAATTTGTGTTTACATACTTGCAGGATTTTTTATATTATAAATTTCGCACTATTTTTAATTTTTGACCAGGAAACATTTTGCGATGATTCATACAAATATTTATCAGACCTTTCCAAAATACTTTTCAGTGTCAACTCAAGTCAGTCAAGAGGTGCTTATTTTTAAAGCTGCAGCCTTCCAAAAACTCAATGCGAAAAATTGGACTCTGATATCTGCTATTCAATTTGAATTCGACTAAAATTGATTTATTTAAAGACTACAATTTTACGCTCTAATAGCAATTTTAATAAGTGATTTTATTTATGATTTCCCACTGGTTGTTTGACTGCATACTACTACTTTTTTCTATTTCTCAGAGAATTCTTAGAGTCAATGCCTTAACTAGAAATGTCAAGTACACTATGTGATACATTAGTTTCAACAACTTAATGATGCTTTAAAAACTAGTGTTCCTTACATTGAACTGTACTTACACGTCTAAATTGAATAACAGTTTGCTTCTTGTTTGTTAATTTAATATCTAGTACACTTTGAATAAGATAAAAAATATATATTTTGGTTCTTTATAACGGATTTCGGAAAGAGAAAGATAACAAACAGCGTGCTGAAATTGAAAATAATCTTAAAAACATAAAAGAAGTGCATGTGGAGTAACCGGTGAACCAGTCAATATCATCTTCCATCATTCTTGCTTTATTTTAATACGCAAACAGCAAAAGATACAAAAAAGACTATAATAAAAAGTTGTTGAGAATTAAATTTTGTATAATAAATTCTGTGAGGCAATACATATTTTAATCTCTAATTGTTTAGGCTTTGAAGATGTTTAAAGCTTTATGTGTAATTTGAAGGGTGTCGGATGAATCATCTGATGATGGTCCCAACTGACCGAAACCGAGCCCAATGACATAAAACTCTATAAAATATAACGAAGTAATTATTTATTTATCCAGATTTTCGTTAAAAAAACAAACAGTTGAAACACCGTTCTCATATTTGACTGTGATAAAGATATTTATCTAATATTATAGGTACTAACGTTTATGATTTAAAATTTATTGTATAGTTCAACGAAGGATAAGTGAACTGACTTTTTAATCCCTCTTAATAAACAAAAGCATGAAAATTATTGCAGTTATAAATAAAGTTCCCATTTCTCGGAACCATTAGAAGATGCAAACAAACCCTGCCAAGGTCGTTGTTAAATGTGCAAGTGTGCAGTCTCATAAATTAAGTTTATAAGTGGTTTTATGATTGATTTGAGGTTTGCGGTAACTGCCATAATTTTTATGCTTGTGTTTATTGGGAGAGATTAAAAAGTCAGTTATCTTTCGTTGAACTATACTTAGTTTCTTACTTTTTTTCATAAATACTACCATTAATATGTTAATATCGCCACACTAATGGGTTAACTTCAAGTTGAGATGCTACAGGTAGTATCGCAAATTTTAATACTTTGTTGTAGCAACAACCAATCCCAACACCGAGATTTATTAATTTTCTCTATAAACGAAGGTACTACCGGTATTATCTCAACTTGAAATTTGCCCATTAAAAGAGACGTCAAATTTTAAAGGATAGGAAAAATAAAAAAAATCAAAATAAACAACTATTTACTTATAAACGCAGTTATAACATTTTAAATATAAGAATTAGGGTGGGCCAAAAAAATCTATTTTTTTTTAACTTCCGACACTGAAAAATTGGTTCCTTGGCACTTTTAAAAAATGCTTTTTCAAGATGCGCTCTTAATTTTAATAGAAAAGACTCTCTCATCGCAGTTTTTCTTTTTTTTTCAGTTCCATATGGCAAAATCTATATCTCGTTGTCGTTACTACTTGATCATACAGAAAAAAATTATTTACATTTTTTGTAGGAAATTAAACGCTCTAAAAAAGGTATCTTACAATTTTTTTATAACTCTAACCGCTTATAAGATATCGGAGGTCAAAGTTTGAAGAATTTAGCAAAAATTTCTTTTTTACTTCTAATTTTATAACTCGTGGATAAATAAATATTATAAAGTTCGCAACATACGGTTTTGTAGGAAATTAAACGCTCTACAAAAAAAGTCGTTTGTGGTTAAACTAAATGTTATAAATTTACTCTTTTATATTTTATATCACATTTCAATTAAGATGTCAGTTTAGAAAAACAAATTTTGTGCTGAGCATTTAGAACCTGTAATAGATAAAAAATTTCAAACATCACTGTTAAAATTTTAAAAATTTCTCAAAATTTTTAATGAAAAAACATCAAATAAAACCCGAGTAAGCTGGAACTGGGTATCCAGCAACGTGGCAGAATCAAAATCAAATTCCCTAACTTTTTCAGGGTCTCCAGACGTTTTCGGCAACTACTTATTGTATAAGTTATTTATATATAGACTGTTTTTAAAATTACTTAAAAAATTGGACTCGTTGTTCTCCTATTTCTTATCTCTAGTGCTTAAACGTTTACAGGTAAAAAAAAATTGCGCAGCAATTTTAAATTAAACCGGCGCTGCACAAATTTCAAATTTTCAATATTCTTTAAAAATACGTTCTAGTTTTTTATATTATTACTAGAAAAGTACCAACTTGTCTCCGACTACTCGGATTAGCCGACTATTTAACCACTTTTCTAGTCGGTAAATAGACCGCGAATAGTCGGCAAAAAACACCAACCAGTCGACATTATTTTTATTTCAAAAAACTACTCAAAAATTCGTTATAAATTGTTCTAGAACCCAAAATATTACTTTTTACATTAAAAAAATAGCAAATTATAAAAAAATAGTATAAAGTATTTGTTTCTAATATGAATGTAAACATTGATTTTATAAAAAAAACTCCTGCTTCGCGCTCATTTTATAAACTTTAATTCGGGCAACAAAACTGACCTTATAAAACGCGTTTTTCTGTACATACTGATTCGAAACTCGTTCTTTAATGTATATACTATCACTGCTGAAATAAGGTTTCCTTTCTGTTTATAACTGGGGGTAAACTTATTAACTGCAGGATTGCTAAGACCCAAAAACTCGCCAGCTCGCGAGTCTTAAATCCAAGTAGTCGGCTAGTTGGCCCAAGCCCTAGTCGATACATCCCTGGTTACTTTATTATTGTTTTTTTAATATAGAAATTAACTAGTATTTTTTGAGTAATCTTTTATAATTTTTTTATTTTAATTAAATTCAATTCACAGGAGCTCAAGCTGTCCTTCTCTTGTTTATTTTATATAGGTTTAGAGCTGTGAGTAAATACCCCTTTCTATTACTTTATTTCGTGATTACAGCTACCTACTTTTGCTTAAGCATTTTTATAAATATCTTTTTTGATTTTACAAAACTTTTTTTTTGTTCTGACTTTTATCGCCTCATTTCCTATAACTTTTTGCTTTTTCTTTCCTGTACTGACTAATTTTCCAGATAATATAATAAATTCCCTGATTTTTTGAAAAAATACTTAATTCCCTGACATTTCCAGGTTGCTGGATATCCTGTTGAATTTTGTGGAAACCTTTATTTAAACGTCCTAAACATTTATCTTAAAAAGAACTTTAATTATAATTATGGATTTTTTATTAATTATCATTTATTGTATCTCTCGTCCACCAACCATTTCGCAGCTTTTTTTAGGTACTTAAATTTTAAATTCCCTATGATTAAAATTACATAAACCATTTACAATCTTAAGTACTTACATTATTACTTCACTGTAACTAAATTTATTAAAAACATTACGATTTTACAACTTTTTGGTCACAATTTAGTTAGTTATTGCACCTCTCATAAATAGAGAGTAGAACAGAATAGAATTATTTTTTGGCATGCATAACCATGTTTGATTTTTCACATGACCATAAAATCGGACAACTATGACTATACATCCTGTTTTTGTTTTCCCAATATTCACAGATAATATTCTCGAGAAACAAACTTTATAAATGTCTCATGGGTATATAGTTTTAAAATACTCTTGAAAAAATTACCGCTCTGAAAGTTACAAACGTATAAAAATAAACTTACAGATTATAAAAGTTTTATAAGTAAAAACATCAACAAACATTGTAAATACAGTTACTGTTATAAGCGGCTACCTTTCCTAATTAATGAAACTTTATAAGCCAAATCAACGAACCATCATAATTGGGAAATCCTTAAGTAAATATTTAAAATTTAAAGTTTACTACTCAAATAAAAATAATTTTCGTTTAGTGGTTTGTTTTAAAAAATACGCATGGAATGCCATTTTGATTTGGTTGATCAGCAGCCTTGTAATTTACAACGTTACCCTGTTGAAATCAAACTATTTTATTACTTGTAACGACCCTGGATTATTTATAGTAGATCATATGAAAATCTCTTTTTCTTCGACGTGCTTTATGTTGCATTTTTCTTAATTTTCACACAGTTTTTTATAAATAAATTTGAAAATAAATGCATAGAAATACCAAATTCAAAGTAGATAAATTTTTAGATACGAGTAGCATTGATTAGATTATTTATTTGACAACATAAGTTTATGAATTTTTTGTATAGAATAGTAGCTGATACTTTATTTGATTTCCTGGTTTACATAATATTTTTATTATTTTATTGGACAACCTGATAATATTTGACTTTATTAAAAGCATACTAAATTGTTAGTGACAATAAGAGTACACCTAAAACAGAAATTCTTATTGTCGAATAGGTCTTCATTGCCACCAAGGCATTTAAAATTTAAAAGCAAAAATAATAGTAATTGTAGTAATGATGAGCGAGAGAAACCTTGAAGTAGCATGAGAAAAAAACCGAAAACCACATATTGTTGACAGCTGAAACTATAAACTCATGTGAATGGTTTCATCCTGGTTTCCTCCAAAAAGTCTTTCGTATTTAGTTTCCATTCCTACAGGATATCGTAAAACAAATCTAAGAATATAATATAAATAGATTTTTTTAATTTAGAATTTATTTAAATAACATTACATATCAGTTCAGAACAATAATCCATGTTTAGATCCCCACATTTACCTTATCATTGATAGAGAAACATAATATAATAACAACTCTGTATAAACTCTTAGTTGAGCCACCAGGCATTTTAAATCCAAATTTATAGAAATTTTCAATATAAATCTTTAATTGTTTAAAGTTTTAACCAAGAAAATGGAGTTTAAAGTGTCAAAATTTGACCCAAAAGGTTCACTTGGTCTAATCTATGGTAGAAACACGTGAATATTTCCAATGCTGAAAGAACTATTTTCTTGTAAGTTACAATTATAAATTTATAAAACCATGATGTCTATAGTAGAACGTAAAATTTTTACCATGCAAACGAGAATAAACTGAATTAGAACAGGCTCTAACACGCCAGTTAGGTGCGTTTTGATTATAACAAGTTAGACTTTTTCATTTTTTTTTGCCAAAAAAAATGACAGTACTGTAATTGGCCAACATAAGTAGATAATTGAGATACAGAGATTATACTTTTTTGAATGATAGCATAACTTTGAAGTCTATTGAAGAATTATCAATAAAACTGTTGACATTTTGACAAGAAATTGTATTTTCTTTTACTCCATTTCTGAATAATATGTTTATAATTTCTTTCTTAGGTACCTTCTAGATCAATGGAAATGAGACAATTGAACCAATTCCACTTGTCGTTATCTTAGAATAACAAGGTTCTATCTGCATTTTTTGTAGTTTCAAGAATTTAACAAAATGGAGCATATTTACTTTATTTAAAACACTGAGTTATCAATATTTCATTGTGGTTAGTATCAATAATGACACAGCTAGTTAGCCCGACAGTCTCATTTCCAGTGATCAAGAGTGTACATATGTCAAACATTTTTTCAAAATTTAAGTTACTCAGAATCCACGGAAAAAAACTACAATTTAAAAGCAGACTAAAAAAATAAGAGAGCTAGATACAAGTTGTCTCTAAAAGTCGTTTTCATAGAGCGACCTGAAATTCTAGAGTTCTAGAAATTCTACTCCGTTTACTACAAGCTAGGAGGCGCCAAAGTCAAAAATTAAAATTTGTTTTTCATTAAGAACTTCTTGACCGTGTTAGAAATTTTAATAAAATTTAGTACAGATGTAGGTACTATTGTTAGGTCTACATATTCAATCTTACTTTATTCTGTTCTTATTTTTAAGTACATACTGTAGTAGTATAGTATCAAACTTCTACTCTTATATTCATAACTTTTTATGTGTTGTTCAACTGGCTTGACTTTGTTTCAAAGCTACATTAATTCTAAATAATTCTTGTTTTTTAAAAATTTTTAAATAAACATAACTCTTCTTTCCACATTTTTTTTAAATTGTAGGCTTTAACCCCGACACAATTAAACGATATATATAGAAGAAAAGTTACACTGCAAAGCTTAGACTATGAAAAGAAGTATAACAATGCTCACAGCATGAATTAGGAAATATGCAGAGTCTAAACTTTTCTGTGTACCCTTCTTTGACTAAAACAGAGTATAGAGTAGTTAGTAAAATTTTACAAAAGAAAAAAAAATTTTTAAAAGTCATATACTTAGTTTTAAAAAAATAACTCAAGCCAATAAAATAGCGTACAAAACAAATATTATAAAACTTTAGATTAACAACAAAATAATTATTGCCACCAAAATATATTTTAATAGTAATCGATAAAGTGGTTAATTGTTATTAATAAAAAACGAATTTTAATTTCTAAATTTTAATTTCCTCTAGCTCCTAAACGGTGCAACTTGATAGAAGTAAATTGTAAATAAAAAAAATATATTTTCACTTTCGTCTTAAGAATCTTAGATTGTTCTCTATGGAAACATCTTTCTGATACACCCGGAGCAGGCAGATTTGTCACCACTTCTACATAGATTTGAGCTGCCCCTGGCATTTGGTAATAATACAATTTTTATTACACTAGTAATAAACAGAAGACTCGATTTTAAAGTCAGGTACGCCAAAATTGATTTGGAATAGTATAAAGATGCTTAAAAAAAATGTGTTCTCAAATCATTATCTCAAAAATTTAAATAAAAAATCTAAATGCATTTTTATTGCCATTCAACATCCTCATCTTATTTTCTTAAAAATGTTTATAGTTTAGACGACAATCGCTTGGGTCCATAATTTTGGCCAATCCTGTATACGTCAGTGTTTCTTATCTTCAGACAGAAACAAATTATTTTTCACTTTTTGGTAATTTTTAATGTATTTTTTATTTATTTATGCTTCGTGCTGAATTTTTCTTTTTGTGTGTATTAAATTTGTAAAAATAGTAAAAAAAACTTAGTTCGTAAATAACAATTACGACAATTAAAAGTAATTTTAGATGATATTTAAATGAAAGAACTGCTGAAAATAAATACACCAAATTTAATACAAAAATAGGTACCAAAATCTCATCTGAATAATCCTGTCGTTATTTATGTCAGTGTCTGTTTACCTGTAAGTCAGGGTTTAAAATAACTTAAAATCGAAATAATTGGATGTAGCATCACGTGAGAGAAAACCTGCGAACCTTTAGCTCATCTTTTCGACCTTTCGTTGCTCTTTCAAAGATATATCATATGTTGATTAATGGGTATTTCCCCAAGGTTCCTATTCTAATGTAAATGTGTCAAATGCGAGAAATCTATTTTTTTCGAGATAGATAAAATGAAATAAACCCGAAATCGATTTATTTTGGGTCTGGATGAGTGCACGAGGAGTCGGTGTGTTTACGTTGGATGGCCCATCCGGGATGGTGCCATCCGCTGCACCGCTCACTCACCCAAAAGTCGGCCTCGTCTTTCTCCCGATTGAGCAGATCCTCGAAGGGAATGCTGCAATTGGCGACGAAGACGTCGGGCGGGATGGCAGCGTCGTGAAAGACAGTAAGAGTGAGCGTCTTGGCGTTCTCGACGCTCTGCTCGAAGTACTCGTTCCAGACGGGATCGAGCGTCTTCTGCCTGGTGGTGGTCTGGGCGACGTGGGTGTCGTCGACGTCGACGGTCACATAGGGGTCCATCAGCTGGTCGTCGGCCGTCTTGCCGAACGTCATGTTGTGGCGCTTCGAGCAGTCCGTCGGCCGTAAGCCCTGAGCCTCGCATATTTTTATGCGGACGGTCCCCGTGAACATTGGGAACGCACAACGCCACCACCGAATTCGTCGTCTTCTGCTTCACTGACGCACGGACCACATCAACACCTGCACCTACATACGGACACAGAGCGACACAAACACCACCACTTCTTGACAGTAGCAGCAGCCATGGACGACGAGCGACGACGGCGACGCTCCCGAATTCCCGATCTCTGACACCTCTCCCACAACATCAGCGCCTCCTCGATACGGTAAATCGGGGCAATCGCAGAACACGACCAGAATACCAAGACAACGAACACAGATGACGCCACACACAACAAATTTTACCATCAATCGACCCATTCACTTTTACGCTCACAAGTCTCCTACAAGGCGCAACTGAAAAATATCTCTTTATCATATCACCGAAACTTTATTTTTACTTCTTAGCTTAGTATTTTAAAAAAATTTAAAAATTTTAAGCAAAATAGACCTACCTTTTGTATTTTTTCTTTTGCTTTCATACTTTAATTGATTATTTATCAGATTGTAGTGGTTTGAAATTAAAATGTGTGAAATTCAACTGAAAATATAAGAAATTAACTGAAATACAAAAATTTTGCTTTCCCAGCAATCGTGCATTAAACCACAACTGCTATGAACAGTTTACCTGCAAATAAATCAGCTAAATCATGCGAAAAATTCAATACGAAACATATAAAGTAAAAAGATAAAGATTATTTCAATTGGTCGTAGCGGAAATAGTGTATGTAACACGAATTTATTAGTTTTCTTAACTGTACCCGCACCGGACCAATACTAAACCGAAACCAATATTTTATTGTGAACTGGAACCGAAACTCGAACCCATGATCATTTAATGATCTAGAACCGAAATCGTAATAGAAACTTATTTTATTTGAATGCAGCCAGCAGGTGCCTGCATTTCGAAGCTAATAAAAAATAATAATGGCTGCGTTTACCATCGACTATAAATCTGTTAGAGGCTGTCAATCTATAATCAGACTAGAAGAGAAAACTGGACCGGAATCGAAACTAGAACCCGTATTATATTTTATTTTTTCTTAACACCGGATCAAAATAAAAAATCTTTCATTCATCTTGAACCGAAACCGTAACGGAACCGATATATTTTACTCGTCTAGAACCAAAACCTGAACGGAAAAATTAATTTCATCTGGGTCCGGGTCCCTACATAGAACAACTAGAGATTTTTTAAGCTAAAATGAAGCAATTTAATAAAACATATCTTTGTACCACCTGTTTAGGAGCTCGAAGGCGTCAAAATTGGTGATCAAAATTTGATTACACATATAATTTTATTTTATTTATTTATTTATGACCGCACGTTATGTTTTTATTTATGTCTATACTTACTTATTCTGTGACAATTTTTCAATTTCTATTATTTTATATTTTATCTTATACGGCTGCTACTGTATTTACTTCTGTTATTTTACTCAAAACAGGGTTTTAGCAAACTCATCATTTTAAAAAATCTTGCTAGCGTTCCGTTCTCAAATAATACTAGCCGGCTAAAACTCTGTTTTGCGATCTTACATAAATAACTATTTTATGACTTAGAAATTTTTTAATTATATAAATAATTTAAAAAATTCTTAAAATTTTATTTTCTGTTTATTTCTATTAATTTGTTTAATTAAATTAACTCTATTATATTTTATGTTTAATTTTTTCAACTTTTTTAAATTTAAATTTAAATAATTAATTCATTTAAATAATTATAATAAAAATTAATGTCGAACCCACAAGTTTAACTAAAATTTTCATATTCGAGTAGCAAAGTGCATTGAGAACATAAGGTTCCACATTCAGTGCCTAATAATAACAATGTAAAAAGGAAAGTTACTTACCAATTTTTTTGTCAAAACGAATTAAAAACGTTAAAATTAAAACATTAAATAATAAAAATGTACAGTACAAATGAAATAAATTACTAGGCACTAAAGATGGAACTTTAGATTCCAAAAGCGCTTTGCCACTGTAATATTAGAATTTTAAATAAACTTGTAAATTCGACATTAATTTTTATTATAATTATTTAAAAAATCACCTCACTTGGAGAAATGATGCCTCCATCAAATTTATTTTATTTATTTGATTTTTGTCTGTTTTATTAATTAATTGTATTATATTGTGTGTAGAAAGATTGATAATTTAGATATTTTTAATCTCATTCTATTTTAGTTTAATTATCTTTCTCTAGGTGACTTGATTCTACCTTATTCCATTCTGTTTTAATCTATTTTATTGTAGTCTGTTCCAAATTAACCACTTTTTGTTCAATTACGTCTCTACTTGTCTTTGAAGTGATTCTACTTTATTTTAATGCTACTTTTTCTAAAACTACTCGGATTCTATTAGCATAATTTTAAGTTGATATATGTACTACCAGAAGTATCGCAAATTTTAATGCTTTTCCAACAACCAATCACAACCCCGTATTCTTTTATTTTTTTATGAAAACGAAGATACTACCGGAGTTATCTCAACTTGAAATTAGCCAATATTATTTTAAATTTAAATCTCTTCCTTAAATTTATCTTTTCTAAAAAAATAATAATTAGAATACAATTTCTTTTAAATAAAATTAAATAGAATAAGAGCGAAATTGTTTAGTTGTCTCGGAAATATATGGTCCCTAACTTCTAAAGCCCCTAATAATCCAAATAATGGCCATTGTTGAATCTAATGGTAAGCTAATACTTGTATTCAGTGATAGGATAATTTAATTTATGGATGGACGTTTATACCTAACAGCTGAACCCAGCAGTTTACTACCTGAGGTATCGGCAAGGATCGTAAAATTTAGGGATAAGTAAAATTTGCATAAACGTCCATCTATAAATTAAAATATCTTATCACTCAATATTAGCTTACCATTACATTCAACAATGGCCATTATTTAGTTTATTGAGGGCCAAAAAAAAAATTAATCTTTAAAAACTAAATACAGCTAAACAATAATTTTATGCTAACGACAGTTGTTTTTTTTTTGCAGTTCTTTTTAGGATTACCTTTAATGATAACTCAGTCTCCTATTATAACCAAGCTTCGGCGAGAGCGAGCTCTTTGCACTGGCGTAATTTCGCATTTTTACTTACTTTATTTCGCGATAATAGATTTATTCCCTCATTTAAGCAATAAATTTATTTTGGGTACATATGAATTAACGATTTTATAAACAAAATTAATTATTTACGGTTAATTGAAAACCACTACTCCACAGACAAAAATTACATTATTTAACCACTTATTCGGCAAAACACTATCTCCATGAGATGGCGCATAGCTATTAGTTTGCACGACCGTTAGTAATTATTGTTGCTGTTTGGAAGTGAATAAGCGTGCTAGTTTTTTAATACTTTATTTTGCTAACAGTTGATGAAACTACATTCGGCGTCCTGTCGACGTCTTTCTAGACACACTACTCTTTCTCGACTTCACTTGAACTCTCTCTTCCAGGGTGGCTCTCCTCCTCTCAGGGTGGTGAGAGGAGTGGGGAGTCTCTTTAGGGTGTGGTAACGTTGGTACCAAACAGTTGCATTATCTATTTTTTGTATCTTTTTCTATTTTTCTAATTAAAATATAAGGATCAGAATGAGAATAAAACACCATTAATACACTAAATAATGTTTATTAATATTTTAGTACACTGTTTGGAGAAATAGTTAAGTACAATACCATCTAATAAATTTACACATTGTACTAAAAGAAACATAACAGAAATGATAACGTATGATATTTGTCATAAAAATAGATGAGGTAGGCAAAAGAAATTTGGCACGATAACGGACGCAAAGTTATTTAGTAACGTCATGAATAATACTGTAACAGAAAGAACGCAAGAATCGGGATGAAAAATCTGAATTTTATGATGGGAAATTCGCTAAACATCCATCACTATATTAGCTGGCTGTACTAATATTTATTCACTACGACATAAACATAAAACATTTTTGTCCTTTCCAACAACAAACATTTCCTTGAAATGTCTCAGATTTTTCTTCTAATAGCTCAATATAGCAGATTAATTTATTGAATTCATACAACATTAACAGGCACACTTTGCGTAATGATTGCTCTCCACGTTCATGTGGCATTCTTTACATCAGTTTGTGCCACACTTGAAAACAAAATTTACATAAACTATTATATTATCAACAATTTACTAAAAATCTCTCAATAAGCTCTTACTTTCTTTTTTCAAAACACAAAATTGTGAAAACATGAGTCTTGTGCAAATGTAAGGCTACCACAACAATAAATTGACTCGATCTAATAAAACTTTTCAATTCACCAAAATATTTACAGAGCTTAGGCCTTTCGTAATTATAAGTTTTTCTGGTTTAATTATCCAGTAAGATCACAGAAATCTTCTATCTATAAACTGAGTTAGATTGAAAGTTACTCATACTTTTCAAATAAAAACCAAGTTGTAATTCAATTCATTCGACTGAAACAGTAAAACGACTCGGATTGTAATTTGGATTGATAAACGAGAATCCTTGGAACTCTTCCTGGTTTATTGAATTTGTCACTTCGGCGCTAACTGGACTCAAAATTGGCTCTTCTTTTGTAAACTCCGTATCAAAATTCAATGCATCTTTCTTGCTTTTCTGTAACACAAATAGGCAAATTGAACATGCCTCAAAAGCAGGGCCGGTTTTAGGCTAATTTTTGGTACAAGCAAAACTTCGACTCGAGGCTTATACCGCGTGAATCTGTTATTAAAAGTATATCTTAACTTTTCTCAAAAACTAGTAATCACACCGACTTCAAGCTTTGCCATTAAAAACTTTGTTTTTTTCTCTACTCATGTGAATTTTTTCAGAATTTTTATAATATTCTTTCTAATAAATATTAATTATATTAATTTTAATTGTTTGAAAAATAAAAAATTACATTATTTTTAATGTCATTCTAAATGACACAATGTTGAAACATTGTTTCACAAAAAAAATATTTTAAAAAAATTGTAGATTAGCGCAAAAAATAATAAAGATTATTGGTTTTGTGAAACCTATTTTGAAGCAGCATTGTCAGGTTGCTCGACAATAGACTGAACATCCAGCCTTCAGCAAAATATTATTTTTTATATGTACTCTTGCCAGTCCTTCAATTTGGCCTCACAAGTAGTCGCTTGTTTTTCTTGTACCTATTCGTAAAACCGGTCCTGCCCAAAACGTCTAACTTACAATCCTAGGTTTAAAAGGCGGTTTGACTTTCTTCTGTTCCAATGCTACCCAATCAATCTCTTTGAAAAACGGATGCACCTTAATAGCCGCTTCCCCTCCTTGAGAAACCACACACCCCAGTCTTTTATTTGGATTCTTCGTCATAAACCCCTTCAGAACATTAACAGCCTCCTTACTCAACCAAACTGGATAAAGTACATCATCGTGCAAAATCGACTCGTACATGTCCTCTTCATTGTCCGCTTCAAACGGAGGTTGGCCCGCCATCATCTCATACATCAACACCCCCAAGGCCCACCAATCAACACTCGCCCCGTACTCCAACTCCTGCAAAATCTCCGGCGCGATATAATCCGGAGTTCCGCAAAACGTGGTCGTGGTGATTCCCTCAAAAATCCCTTCTTTGCACATGCCGAAATCCGCCAGTTTGCAGTGCCCTTCTGCGTCCAACAAGATGTTATCTAGTTTTAAATCTCTGTAAATCACGCCGTTTTTGTGCAAAAACTGTAAAGCTAAAGTGACCTCAGCTGCGTAAAATCTGGCTCTTGCTTCGTCGAATTTGCGCGCTCTTTGGATCTGGAACATTAGATCGCCGCCATTTATGTACTCCATAACAAAGAAAAGGCGAGTTTTTGTCTGAAAACACGAATGAAGAGCAGTCAGAAACGGATGTTTGGCTGCTAATGCCAAAATCCGTTTTTCAGTCATAGTACACTCGACGTCATCGTCTTGGATAATCACGTCTTTCTTGAGGATCTTTATCGCGAAGATTTCTTCAGTGTCTTTTCTCTCTGCTAACATTACTTTACCAAAACTTCCTTTTCCCAATACCTTAATCAAGTTAAAATCATCTAAACACAGCTTATTTGGACTTCTTGGTTCTTTAGTTGTTTCCTCAATGGGGAGTTCTTCATTGCTTTCTTTGGTGGTGTTACTCGAGGTCTTGCTTTCGGTGTTTTCAGGTTCTTGACTTGCGGTATTTGGTGGGTATTTATTTGCGTGTGTTTGTAATTGTTTTTCCGGTGAAACCCCTAAATAAAATTTAAATTTTTATTAAAAATATTTTATTGGTCTTACCGATAGACGAAAGGACTTCTGCCATTTGTTTAAGGTTAATTCCGCAATTATTTGCTACATTTTTCTGACACCTTTTATGAACATTTAGGGAGCAAGCTTCACACTGAAGTCCTTGCCGGAAAAGTCCATACAGTAAAGACCCGCAATGATCACAAAAAGTGAATCTTTTGTAATTGTGGACTACAAAACGGTGGGGAACATTCACACTAAATCCCGTATTTGGCTGACTGGTCTAAAAATACGGAAACTTAGTTTTGTTTTGGCGAAAAAAATTACGAATTTACCTCCTTTTTGAGTCCTGGACATTTTGTAAGTACTAAAGAATGGCATCTTTTGTGCACCACACAAGCACAAACTGTAACAATTTTTAATAATTTTTTCTATTAATAGATTCTTGCAGTACTGTAACGATAATTAAAACTTACAAACACTTAAATAAAGATATATAAATAGCCATGCCATGGTTGCTGCAACTCAAAAACTAAAGCAAAATCTTTTCTCCTCAAATCATTCTAACCAAAATCTGAACACAAAACACAACTCTTAAAGCTAGAAATGCACATCTAGAGACAACATTATCGTACATTCCGTACCTTGGCACTGGTAGCCTTGTTTGCCCAACCCCCTGAAAATATTTACTGGTAAATTACAAATTTTTTATAATTTTTTCTTACCAAATAAAATCTCTACAATGTGAACAAAATGTTGGTTGACGAAGAAACGTTGCCATGAATTTATGACCATTGACTTGGTGGACTCTTCGACGCATGGCACCGCGTCTTCGGTTGAAACCTTGACGTTCTTTAAACTGACGTTTGGGATCAACATCTCCTACAAAATTTTGTAAACTTATTAAAATAACAGTAAGGAAATTTTACCTCGACGTTCTAAGTCAATTTGTAGGCGAAGACGACCTGTAGGCTCCAAATTCACCTAGAAAACCCAAAAGACCTTACACAGGTGTTTTAAGCACTCCGTTGTAAAAATTTAAAATTTACTATTTTTTTGAAAAAAAAAAAGAGGCGAAACCGAGCTTTTATTCCAACAAATTTCGTAGAATTGTAGATGTACTATCAGAGACAAAATCAGTGACACCCTCATAATCTCGATCCTAATTTGAGGAGTTGGACTGTAATCGCTGCCATAAACTATACGATCATAAACTTAATAATTCTGGAATAGTTTTTCTTATCGACTCCGACAATTTACTTCAAACAAGAAATGTACAAAGAGAGAATTGTTGAAATTTATTATTTTTTTTTTGAAAGTATTTACCATAAATTTTTACTATAAATAATAGTCACAATAAAACTATTGATAAAATGTATGTAATAGATATTATTACAACACTAGTGCGGTAAAACATTGCTACTTATTACGTTGAGTAAACAAAAGTAAAGAAGCTTTATTTGATGGTATTTTTTAACTCAGCTGACTTCACCTAACTCTAGCGCAGCTTAGCTGATTGTTGCATACGTAGGTAGATTAGGATGAGCCAAAAAAATCGAATATTTTTTTTTAACTTCCGACAATAAAAAATTAGTAGCTACCTAAGCATCTCTAAAAAATGCTTTTTAAAGATGAACTCTTAATTTTAATAGGAAGAACTCCTTCATCTCAGTTTTCTATTTTTTCTTAGTTTTATTTGTCATAATTCATATCTCGTCACTACTTCATTGTAGAAAAAATTTTTATTTACATTTTTTGTAGAAAATCAAACGCTCTAAAAAAAGTATGTTACAATTTTTTTGTAGCTATTCTCGTTTAGAAGATATTAGAAGTCAATATTTGAAAAAATTAATAAAAATTTCTTTTTTACTTCTAAATTTTATAATTCGTAGATAAATAAATATTTTAAAATAAGGAATATACAGTTTTATAGAAAATTGATCGCTCAACAAAAAAGGTCTTTTGTGGTTAATCGATTACTCTGACCACTTAGAAGATATATGCAGTTTAAAAACCAAAATTTGAAACTAAATCCTCAATTTTTTTTAAATGATTGGAGTAATCGATTGACCACAAAAAACTTTTTTTTGTAAAACGTTTAATTTCCTACAAAACCGTATGTTGCGCATTTTATAATGTTTATTTATCTACGAGTTATAAAATTTAGAAGTAAAAATTTTTTTTGTTAAAGTCTTTAAACTTTAACCCCTGATATTTTTTAAACACTAACAGCTATAAAAAATTGTAACATATCTTTTAAGAGCGTTTAATTTTATACAAAAAACGTAAATAAAATTTTTCTGTACGATCAAGTAGTGATGAGGTAGGAATTTTGCCAAATAGAACTAAAGAGAAAATAAAAAACTGAGATGAAAAAATCCTTCCTATTAAAATTAAGAGTTTATTTTTAAAAAGCATTTTTAATGATGTCTAGGAACCAATTTTTCAGTGTCGGAAGTTAAAAAAAAATATTTGATTTTTTTGGTCCACCCTAAGGTAGATGTATGTATGTACATATGTATTTTTAAGTTTTTGCTGTAATTTGTTGTACTAGTTTTACAAAGCGTCAGAAGCAGGTACTGCAAGAAATGTTTAAGACACTCCTATTTTACAAAAAATTGTTTTAATTTTTTTGTTTAAAACTTGAATACAAAAGTCTGTAATAGAATGAGCTTTTTATAAAAATATTTTTACACACAATAAGCTCGAAAATATGTCTGTCGTATTTCACTAAACGCTATAGTTTCTGAGGTACTCTACATTGTTATCCAAATTGCACAATCATGTCCAAATATTATAAAAAATTATAAAAAAAATCTCTTGTGACTAAACTTTTATGTAAAAAAGCTACTTCGACTATACTAAAATTTGTGCCTTTTTATAATATTTTGATTGACAATAATTATTTTATTGTTCTGATTTTGCACTCGTTATCAATATCCTTCATGGAGTTACTTTCCATATTTTCCTAAATTCCACAACTGTGGAGTTTCTCTATTCAGTTGAAGGTCTAGGTCAACAGTCGCCCTGTTATCAAGTCAAAGTTTTCAAAATTTAATTCACTCAAAAAGTAAAGAAAAATCAGTTCCTATTTAAAATATACTTATAAAACGGGTGTGGAGAAAAAAGGGTTAATCTTCAACTCAATAAAATTAATACTTTTAAAATCAGAAACAGACTTCTCTTCACGATTCTTCTCTTGCTTAAGCCGTTTAATTTTAAACAAATAATCATTTTTTTTTTAATCTTTGGTACTCTATAGCCCAGAAACAGTACACTTTTGTACTGAGTCTGACTGAGTTAAGTTTTGATGTCAGGTACATATGTGGTAGCCTGTTGTACAGATCCTTTAGAGGCACCCTGTATAATTATGTTAATCATTTTATTGGTTTGTCCAAGCAAACGAGAAAAATGTTAAAAAAATTATTGAAAATTTGTTGAGATATGTCGGTGTTTTTTCACCCTGTTGTGCCGCCCCCGCCGCCCCCTAAATTATCAGTAAAACTTAACCTCAAAAAGGTCCCAAAAATAGCCCATCGCCGATTCCGCTCACTTGTTTCAGAGTTTTAGGGTGCAGTAAATCAATATTGGCTTTCATGTAAACACTCAGCTATTTACACGACGTCGGTTTTGCGCAATTTTGATGGTTCGCCGAATAATTGTGTATAGCGTCGCGACGCCTCTCGCTTACCCAAAAATCTTTGTCGTGGTCCTGTAATAAATCGTCGATGGGTATGCTACAATTAGCGACAAAGACATTGGGCGGTATGGCGGCGTCGTGAAAGACGGTCATCGTGAGCGTCTTGGCGTCGACGACGTCGTGCTCGAACGACTCGTTCCAGACGGGGTCGAGCGTCTTGGGCTTGGTGGTGGTCTGGGCCAAGTGGATGTCGTCCACGTCGATGGTCACGTAGGGGTCCATCTGGTCGTCGCTCTTGCCGAACATCATGTTGTGCCGCTTCGAGCAATCGGTGGGGCGCAGCCCCTCGGCCTTGCATATTTTTATTCGCAGCGTGCCCGTGAACATCGCACTAAACGCACACTTTCGAGCGCATAGGGATATGCTAAAGAAATTTATGAACAAAAACACGGGAGCACTTCCTGCCGAATCAATTGACAGACACGAACGACTCTTATCCCGATCCCGTCGACTCCCACAATTCCCCGTTTTACATTCACAATGGATCCGATGCGCCGCGACGTACCGGGAATAGCCGGAAAGTCGACGACCTTCACCCACTATGATATCTATGCGTGGAATTGGAAACTCCGATAGATATCACGATATATTAAGCATTCTTTCATCTAATTTATTAACTTCAAAATAGAACAAAAATTTAAAAAAAATTGAAGAAATACAATAATTAGTTCAGGCGCCAACAAACAATCCGTTTAAAAAAACCGAGAGATTCATTTTGGTTGATAAAAGTCCTAAATAACAACATTCTGAAGGTTGGCAAGGAACCCCCTAGCCAAATTTTTTTTACACCTAGTATAGTTTTTTTTTTAATTCAGTTAGAAAACGTTCATAACTAAATTTTAAAAAAATGCCGGATGTAAGAATAACATTCGACCACCGAACGCCCTAACAACCTTCGAAATTTCTTTTTTTAGGTAGTTTTTAATTTAAATCATCAATCAAAATGAATTCCTTGGTTTTTTCAAACAAATTATTTGCTGGCGCCTGGTCTAAATTTAAAAACTCTTGACTATGATATTTTCTTATAGGTTGACGCCAATAAAATTTTTATTTTGTTCTTTTCTAAATATTTTCTTATCTTCGATTCGATGTATGTACACTCTTGATCACTGGAAATGAGACTTTGAAGCTGGCTTGTCATTAGCGATAATATCACAATGGAATGTAGATTAATCAGTGTTTTAAATAAAGTAAATATGCCCCATTTTGTTAATTCCTTAAAATTACAAAAAAATGCAGTTAGAATCTTGTTATTTTAAGGTAACGACAAGTATGGTTAGTTCGATTATCTCAATTCTAGTGATGTATAGGATACAATACATTATTAGATAAAACTCATACAACTTTAAGTTCTTGCAAAAAAGTCAAAGTACACTTAAAAATTACTATAATTCAAGCCTGATTATTATTTTGCAATCAAAAATGTCACAATAATTTAAAAAAATTATCTTGTTCGTTGTTTACTGCTTAGTATCTACAGGTAGGTCAGTGTAGCGGATGAATCAAATTTTATCCGCACCCTCTAAACACCTTCTTCTGTTTTCACAAAAATCATAAAAAATTGCAAGTGAATAGAAAATAATATTAATAATATTATTAAAATAACAAAAGTAAATTTTGATTTATTAAATGTAATAATACTTGTTTAGATGATTTTTCAAAAAACCATAATTTTAAATCAATTTGTTTTGGTCATTTGATGAAAATGTTTGTATCGTTTAAAAAACTTTGTTTTTAATTCAATAAACCAAACACAGTCTCATAAATTAATGTTATCAATTAATGCATTTTTTTAAATGCTTGAGACAGGAATTTAAAGATCTTGTAAAATTTTAAAAACTGTTTAATATTTTGTTACATTTCTCACTAAGTTACAGAATATTTTCAAAGTATTATTGAACTGAAATATATTAATTTACCTAAATTTGTTAAATCTTCAAAAAAAACATTGCGAGAAGTTACAAATTTATAATGTCAGCATTTAACTCTCAAGAGAGTTAAGGCCATTATATATACGAGTATGTATGTATGTACCTATGATTACCTTAACTAAGATAATATTTATTTGTAATTGTATGGTAGAAAATAAAAATGTTTAGCAAAATTTTGAACTATAGCATTCCAAAGTCTTAAATAATGCAATAATTAGAAATCGATAAAAATTTAATATACCTACTCATTATGTATAACAAAAGGAAAAATTATTTTTATTACAAAATCTAGTTGACATAGGAAATAATTTTTTTCTAATTGATCGGAAGGCAAATTTAAACTAAAAATTTGAAAAACTATATACTCAAATAATCCCAATTTTTTTATTTTTTTACTGGGGAAATTGTAGCTACTTATAGTTAAAGAACATTATTTCCTCGAACAAAAATTTATTTTTACTTTGTTGTGGTTCGTTCCATAAATTAAAATATCGTGAATAATATTGAAAATAATCGTTTATAAGTCATTTTTTAATTATATACCGTTGTCTGTCTTTTATCAACACATTGTTATATATGTTGCTATGTAATATAAACTATGTGTTGAAAAGAGACAGACAACGGTATATAATTAAAAAATGACCTATCTATTAAAGTCCCACCATTGATTTTAAAGCGCTCATATCTGAGAGACAACAGCTGATTTAAATATTATATTCCTGGCAAATTTTTAAATTTTTGTTCTTTTACATGATAAAAAAAGAATGTTTAATGCAAATATTGTTTAATTGTAAAAGTATTTTTAGACCTGCAACGTCGGCACATAGAGTATGCCTTTCAGTGATTCTTATTAAAACTCACCAGATGTCGTCTTGCTTATCCGAATTCGCCAATCAGTTTAGTTATAGTAGAATAAGTACGTAAAAATAAAAATAGAAATAGTAGAAAACTCTTTATTTATCCCTATTAACCTTTCTCATTTTTCTTAGAAATCTCTATAACTGCAAGAACAAAGAATAAAATTTTCTTGACATTTCAAATAATTGGAACAAGAAATCGAATAGGTATTAGATACATATTATACCCCCTTTCACAATAGATTGCGAGGAAAACAAACTGAAAGGCCACGTTACTACTTGAAAGTTCCTCTAAAATCAAGACTATTTAAACTTTATTTGTCTTTGTTTATTAATTATTATTACAATACGGATGATAAAGTATGTATTACAGTCACATTTACAATATTAAATAAATTTATACTATTATAATATTTTCTGACAGAATAACTTGGGTCAGTAACCGCTGAGAAACTCTAATTAAACCTTTTTATTATTATACGTATAATAAGAATAATAAAGTTTTTTTCTATTTTACAACCAATGTAAAATTATAACATATTCTGTTTTATAGAAAGTGGTAAATCGTCGCATTATTTCCCATGCGGTTAAAATAATCTCTATTCTAAAATTCGTTTGCTTGATTTTTATTATTATTTTTTGTTAATGGGGTTATAAAAATATAAATTATACACTCAATAAAAAAAACAAAAATAATATATTTATATGAATTATAGATTTTTTTATCTTTAGCAGTTTTAAGACACGGTTTTATCATTTTTCTTACTCTATTTGAGTAAATACTTCATGCCTCGAGCTAAAAATCTCCTTTTGTTCTTTTTATACTGTTATACTATAACAAAACTTTCGGTGAATAGAAATTTTTGGTGTAAAATAGTTTTATATAAAATAAGTTGTACATATAAAACTTTTATGGGCTAATTTCAAGTTGAGATAATACCGGTAGTATCTTTGTACCATGGAAAATTAATCAAATAAATAAAATTAACTAGCAGGGCACACAACGGAAATAATAAATGCTTCTTACTAAAATTACTACAAATACTAATAAATGAATTCGTGAACACCTCTTTTAGTAGGTAGTTCTCGTTACGCTGCCTTTCAGCTGTAGCTGATGGGGCGGGGCGAGATAAAGTAAAGTAATTCAACGCCGATAAAAGTTTTTATTCGCCGAATAGTTGTTGTCAGCTAATCGTAGAGGTTTCGTTAATCGCCAAATGAAAGCCAAAGTGGCGACTTTATTGCCCTACAGCAATTACGCCAGCAATGCTCGTTACCTACCAATAATCTCTGTGAGATAGTGCTTAGCTACAGTCTGCACGATTGCTATATTACCTATACTGAGAGATACACCAAAAATATATAAATAATTGTATTTTACCATATTTCCTATTTTTATTGAGAATGTTTTATCAGGATATAAAACAAAATAAAAAACCTTTTGTTCTAGTTGTCTAGTTTTGGTAAACTATATTTTTTACCATCTTCAGAGACTAAAATAAGAAACATTAATGATGAAGATTGTAAAAAAAATAAAGTTTACCGAAACTAATCAGGTGGCCACAGCAAGAGTTTTTTGTTTTGTCCAAACTCCGGACACAATATCCCCAATAATAACACAAAAATGACGACAAGTAAAAAAATATTTTCTTTGTTAAAGACAGTTTTTACATGTTTGTAGTGCATTCCCTATTAGATTGCTATTCAAAATTTAGTATCGCAGACATGGCAATTTAAAATTATAAACATTCACCATTCATATTACATACATATCTAAATAGGCCAGGTGAATTAGAGTTCTGCTTTCCAGAACTGGTAGAGTTTTTTTTCTACCAATGTAAAAATGTACTTTTTACTTTTAATATACAATATACTATTTTTATTAATTGAAAACAAAACTCGAAACGTCTTGTTTATGTACCTAAATGTATAAATACATTTTTTATTTATTATTTGAACTAATTGCTTACATAATACAATGATTCAGTACTCAAAGACACAAAGAGGGTTCGACATTCAGTGATATATAATAAACATTTTTTGTTGTCTTTTGCAAATTTATCGATACTTTCCTTTGTTTGAATCGAACAGGACGCATTACAGCCGCTCTAAAGATGTGTACTTTATTTATTATTAATTGTTAAACAAAATAAATCGTAATTTTATTTAAATAAATACATTTTTGCATTTTCAAATTAAGTACAAAGTAACACTGAGATATACAATTTTAGATACGCTTTTTTTTATTTGTAATTGTTTTAATAATATATTCACGCGTTTTATTTAGAATCCCTTTCCATCCCATTTTATAAAAAATAAATAAACAATTTAAAGTCCTTAAAATTAAAATAAAATAAGTCCTAAAATTTCTTTTATTTTATCGGGTTTTGAGGGGTAGATTCCAAAGACATTGCTAGAAATCTGGATTAAAGGTAGGTCCGAAAGAAGCAGAGGAATAAATCGCCACATAGAGAAGAAGAAAAAGCACCAATTTCAGGATTAAAGATAGGTGAAAAAAGCAGAAGGAGGAAATTCGCCAATCATCAGTTGTGCCCGAAGAAAATGCTTTAATTAAAACTTTATTATAGTTTATGACTTTGTTAAAACTGTTGATCTCTGTTTTAATTTATAATTTTTTATTCAAAGTTTTGAGTGTTATTTGGAATCGATTTTTTTCGGAATTCATTTTTTATGTTGGTGGAGTGTATTTTAACAACTTTTTTGTTTCAGCTGTAGTCATTTCTTGTTTCGGATCATATTATTTTTTCTGTTTCAGGTTTTCCTACTAATTTTTCTCTTTCCGTTTCAGATTTTCGTAAATTTTCTGTTTCAAGTTTTTTTACTGGTTTTTCTGTTTTAGGTAATTTTTTTAATTTATTAAGTTTTTCTAAAAATTTTTCTAAGTTTTCCTACAAAGTTTTATCTTTCCTTGAGATTTTCGTAATTTTTGTATTTCAAGTTTTCCTACTAATTTTTCTGTATCTACTAATTTTTTTTTTTTCTGTTTCAGATTTACCTACAAATTTTTTTCTTTCTGTTTCAGATTTCTGTAATTTTTTTATTTTACGTTTTTCTGTTAATTTTTCTGTTTTAAGTTTACCTAGGAATTTTTTTTCTGGTTAAAATATTCCTAATTTTTTATTTTAATTTTATTTACAAATTTTTCTGTTTTAAATTTTTTAACTACTTTTTTTCGTTCTGTTGGACATTTTCGTAATTTTTATATTTTAAGTTTTCCTACTAATTTTTTTGTTTCAGATTTTCCTAATTTTTCTGTTTTAGGTTTTTAGGTGTTTCTCTGTTATTCGGAATTTAATTGTTTTTCTCGGTATTACTTTCAAGTATTCAAATTTTTTTTGCATGTTGGGAATATTTTGTCTAAATATTGCTTGGTTTGGTTACTAACATCTTCATTAATTTAAGTATATTAGATAAGATAGTAGTTATAGTTAAGTTAGTTCCTAAGTTTACATAATCGAAGATCTTGTCCTTGTTTCTATAATTTGTTGTAATTTGTTAATTACTTTAATTAATACTTAATTATTATTATTATTATTATTAATAATAATAATTGACAACAACTCTTTTAAAATATATATGTCAAAATTTATTCTTCATACACTCCAAAATCTTGAAAAGAAATATATCAAAAACAAGTCAAACACTGAAATACAGTAAAATTTTAAATTTTCCCGCGTTTTTATTTTAATAATTATTAATTCACATAGAACAGTCGAAAGAAATTTAGTTTTAACAACATTTTTAAATAGACTTTTAGGTGCACTTTATGCCTCCTTGAATAATAATTTGAACATCTTTCGCTAAATAAATGAAAAAAATTTTCGACATTTTTGTGCCATAAGAAGCATCATGAACGTTGTCCTGAAGCTGTGGCATAAAAGTCTGAAAACGCGGAAAACGCCTCATTTCAAATCATTGACGTCATATTTAATACCACCCGGTCACTCTTGGTATTGGTAGCCGATACCAGTTGCATCGCGAAAAATCAACTCATCGTTTGACAGCGGATTTGAAATTTGAGGTTATGTGAGGTTATGTATGTCCAAGTTTAAAAAAATGTTGAAAACTTTGAATTTCAACAACTACCAAATTATCCGGTCCCTAACATCGTCAGTAAAACCCGAAATACAGTCCAGCTTCACACTATTAGAAAACACATACATTAAGGATGACTTCACCAATGTCACCGACAAAATCGTCTCCCACTTGGGCAGAAACCTCCATACGAAAGAACACCACCCCCTCAGCCACGTCCGTCAAAGAATCGTGAACTACTTCTACAAAAGTTTTGTCAACGCCCGAGGAAATCCAGTGTTCTCAGTCTACGACCGATTACCTCCTGTTGTTACAGTGGACCAGAACTTCGACAGTCTCCTAACCCCCAAAGACCATCCCTCCCGCTTAAAAAGTGACTGTTATTATCTAAACCGGGAGTATTTACTAAGGGCCCACATGACAGCTCATCAATCCGAACTTATGAGGGCCGGCTTAAATAATTTTCTAATGATTGGGGACGTGTACAGGAGAGATGAAATTGATAGGACCCATTACCCAGTTTTTCATCAAGTGGATGCAGTCCGTTTAAAAACTCGCGACGAGCTGTTTAACAAAGAGCAAAATTTAGAAATTTTTGAAGGTGGAAACAACACTCAAAGCACAGGAAGTCAGCCAAAACAAGCCTGCCACACCTTAGAAGCTGTGAAATTGATGGAACATGAATTAAAAACTACTCTCTCTGGCTTGGCAAAGGAGTTATTCGGGGAAAAAATTGAATACAGATGGATTGACACCTATTTCCCATTCACTCAACCTTCGTGGGAACTAGAAGTCTTCCACGAAAACAACTGGCTAGAGCTTTTGGGTTGTGGGATAATGAGACAGCCTATTTTAACAAACTCTGGAATTGTTGATAGAATCGGCTGGGCTTTTGGTATAGGGCTCGAAAGGGTCGCAATGTGTCTATACAAAATCCCAGATATTCGACTCTTCTGGTCTAATGATACAGGCTTTTTGAATCAGTTTAAAGTCAAATGTGATGAAAATGTCACTTATAAGCCTGTAAGTCAGTTTCCACAGTGTATAAATGATATCAGTTTTTGGCTACCGAAAGATAAGGAATTTTCCAGTAATGATTTCTATGATTTGGCTCGAAATCTGGGTGGGGATATTATAGAACAAATTGTGCTTGTAGATGAATTCACGCATCCAAAAAATGGAAAAACGAGTCACTGTTATCGGATTATTTACAGACATATGGAAAAAACTCTAATCCAGAAGGAAGTTAATTTAATTCATGAAGCAATTGCCAAGGCTGCTACAACGACGTTGGGGGTCCAGATTAGATAATATTTCTTATTAGAAATTCAATTTAAGCAGCACATTGTTGCTCATTTGTAAGAAATGTCTTAATAAATTTTATTGTGTTTAGAAGCTTGTTATTTTTTACGTTAAGTTGTAGAAGTTATCGGTTCTAAAGCTCCGTTTACAATATTTTAAATTAACTTTATGTTAAAAAATTAGCTTAATAAAGATGAAACTCGTGCTGGTTTGATACACTAATAGACAGACTTGGCGAGCTTCAATGCTAAATTGTATCAGCCACTATTTCTCTAGAGGTCATATTGTAGATTACTAGGATCTGTAGGATGCAAAATAGACATTTGTTCTATCCCAAACCATGGGAAAAAGACCGGTTGTTGTAGTAACAGCCAAATAAACGCTTGTTACAAGGCATAATTGAATAAAACTGTAAAACAAACACATAGAGTCAATTTTATAGCATTAGAAAAATATTAAGTTAGATAACTATTACAAAAAAGGGAACACTTTGATGTTTAGATACTTATTGAAATAAGATTAATTAATTTTTTTCTAATAAAAAGTATTTTTTTATTGACACTTTACACTGAATAAAAAACCTTTTTACGCTCATGTTAACAAAACTTAATTATTTTTAGAATTAGCTGACTTGTAATTATATCATTTAAAAAAAAATTAAATAGCTTTTTGTAAAGAGAAAAAAATACCGTTTTTTTTTTATTAATTAAAATAGGCATATTTCTCTCAATTATTTTATTATCGGATATCGGTTTCAATTAATTAGTCATCATTAGCCCTATGACGTCAAAAGCTATTTTCCTACTTAAAACATTAATACTAAAAAAATTATCTAATTTATTTGATATAAAAATTATATTGCCGAGTACTCAAATCTATTGTTACATTTTAAATTTGATATTCCGGGTGTAAACGAAATTAGGCTCTCTTCTTTTTTTAATATTATTTTTTTAAGTAGAAAAACGAAACTTGTGTCGGCGAAACTCCATCAATCGAGTAAAAAATGAACTTTCTATCACTTTCGGCGTTATCCTCATTCAACGCTTTCGGTTTTACCGGAAACGACTATAACTTTAGATTTTTAAATAGAACACTATGTATATTTTTAAATTTTTAGAATCTAAATTAAATTCTGAGTCTAATTTTCTATAACTTTTTGTAAAATAATTTTTTTTGCTATATTTTTTTATGTAGAAGGCTGTGATAGGGAAAAAGTATTTCTTAATAACGTAGGCAATCATTAAAAAATAAAACCAGTAACATATAAATGGCATAAATAATCTAATTTAGAAAATACGCAAGTTTAAGTTAGAATAAATTAGTTTTTCAAGTTTTAGTAATTTTTTTCAAATAGAACAATAGTGACTCACTTGACTTTTTTAATTAACTTTTTCATTGTCAATCCAAAGATATCAAATTTCTGAAAATCTACTCAGTAGTTTTTTTAATACAGCAGAACTTCGATAAATCGAATCGTCGATAACTCGAACCAAATTTATGGCAGGAGACAGGCAAATTTCTTGTTGTTCTTCTTTGATAAGTCAAATCTTTCGATTACTCGATTTTTTTGTGGCAGGTGCCTCTTCGAGTTATCGAAGTTCAACTGTATTTACAAAAATAGTGTTTTAAAAATCTGAAAGCAAGCTTTAAACCGGAAAATAAAATAGACTGCTATTAAACATAATTTGTTGCTTTTTTTTTGTTTTACAGACTGCTTGAATTTTAGTTAATTTTTAGGTTTTTTCCAAAATATTTTTGGAAATATTATAAAAACTACTGAATAGATTTTTTAATTTTTGATATTTTTAGATAAACAAAAAAATTTTTAATTTAAAATGTGGAGTGAGTTACTATTGTTCTATTTGAAAGAATTGAGTTAGACCAGAAAAACTAATTTATTTCAGTTTAAAGTCTTGTATTTTCTAAATTAGTGCATTTATAAGATTCAATTTATTTTTAGTTGTTGCCAACATTATTTAGAAGTATTTGTTAACAGTCACAGCTTTTTAGATAAAACAACAAAAATTTTAAAAAAATACAAAAAGTTATAAAAAGTAGTGCATTACACTGAAAATTTGATGTAAATTCCAAAAATATACATGATGTTTCATTTATAAATCTAAAGTTATGGTAATTTTTGGTAAAACCGGAAGTGATAAAAAAATTTATTTTTTATTTAATTAATAGAGATTTTCTATTATAATGTTTCCTAAGTTTCATTTTTCTATTTAAAAAAATACTATTTGAAAATGAGGTGAGTCTTATTTCGTTTAGACCCGGTATAGATATATCCGATATTTTAATTCTTAAGATTAAAAATTAAAAAGTATCAAAAGCTTTTAATTAACCACTATATTCTATGTACAAATCTGTAGTATTACCAACTTTTACTTATTGAATTGGTTAAAAAAGAAAAAAGTTACGGAGTTTTTAAAAATAGAACAAAATCAAAAATGCGCTGTCTTAACTCAAAAACAAAAAATTGTAGCATAAAACATTAATTTATTTCAAAAAATCGTAGCATATTATTTGATTCTTTGTATGTTGATCGAAAGTATAAGAAACTTATGAAAAATGAACTACTCTATATCAACAAATTTTTTTTTCGGAAGTTAGGTACTGAAAATTGAATAGTTCAAATAAGCTCAAATAAGATTTTAAACAGTAAAAAAAACACCAAATCAGCTGCGTGTTATATTGACTTGATCAGAAACTAGTATGGATACGTGCCTTATTGGATGGAAGTGATAAAAATCTATTATTTATATTTTTAACATACGCACTGACAGTGCCATTTTTTACTAAATTTGTGTTGGAATTATTTTATTTCTTACTGTAAGTGTTTAATTAATTAATTAAAAGTATAACAGATTTCTTAAACCATTTATCGAAAGTTATTGAAAAGTTCAAATAAGCTAAAATAAGATTCTAAATAATAAAAAAAAATGAGCTGCGTTTGTATTGACTTGATTAGAAACTAGTGGACACGTGCCTTATATTGAAGGAAAATGATAAAAGTCTATTATTTGTTTTTTTTACATACGCAGTCACATTGTCATTTTTCACTAAATTTTTATTTAGAACTGTCTTATTATTTCTTATTGTAAATGTTCAGAATGACTTCTCGCCTGCCTAAAATAATAGTGTCCTAACTCCATTTGTAACAAATTTTACAGGAGAGACGTTTATGTGCTCCAGGTAATTGAAAAACCAACAAATGCCTTTGTTACTCTAGATACTAGGTAGTTTTTAAGGAGTTAAAACAAGAAATAAATTTGTTATAGCACTTAAAACATATAAAAGTGGAGTTAGACCGTAATGAAGTAAATATCTCAATTTCGGATAAAAATGGAGTTAGAACACTATTATTCCAGACAGGCGTTTGCTAATCAATGGTCTAAATAAGCTAAAAAAAAATTCTAAACACTAAAATAATAATGAACTGTGTTGTATTGACTTAATCAAAAACTAGTGAACACGTGCCTTATTAAGGGGAAATAATAAAAGTCTATATATATATTTTTTTAGTGTTTAAATTGACTCCTTTTAATTTATTTGTTAATTTTTCTTAACATTTAAAACATAAACATAAAAAATAGAACGGTTAGAAATGAAACAGCAAAATTTTTTTCTCAAAACTAACGATGACAGTGCGTATGGCAAAAAAATTGATAATTCAATAATTTCAATTTAGTGTTTTTGACGTTTTTTCAACAATTTGACTTTTTTTCTTTATTAACGCACATGTTTACTGATTCCAAGTCCGAACATTAGAGTCCGTAATGTTTGTTTTTAATTCGCTTTAGAAAAAAATTCTAAATGCATGAAAATTTTGCAAATTAACTTATTAATTTGGATGTAATTAATATTGCAGAATAGGGTTTTTCATATTTAGAAACAATTTATAAATAGAAGTTTTTTTTTGAAAAGGAAAAAAGGGGCGGCATTCAGATTTTTGCACCCCGGCGGTCTGAGCCGACGTTCGAAAGGGTAGAGACGCTCCCGCTAATAAACAGTTTTATAAGATTGCATGATATTTAACTTGCTTAATCATCTCAAAATAAAAAAGCAAATTTCAGTTTAAATCTGCCGCCATTGGATATGACATCGGCTCATGCGCACGACCGTCTTCAAAATTTCCTCCGCATCTCCCTCCCCCTTCATTCATTCGTCTCAGTGATCTGATGTTATGCGTTAACCCTTTGACAGTTCCGCTGTCAGGGTGTTATGTGAAATAAAATTCCCAGTGTTTGTTAAAAATTGTGAAATTTAGCTCAAAATCACCTTAGAAATTCTCTAGTCCGTTTGTATTTCCCACATCAGCGTAAGTAACTAATCTAATCCCTCATTGGTCTGTCACTCGTTTCCGTTTTGAGTGTTAGTGTTTTGTTTCAAAACGGAAATAGTTTCATTCCTTGATGATTCATGAATGAGAAAATGCGTATTTTATGAGATGCATCAATGAAATGTAGCATTATTTTGGAAAATCCGAGAACGCGCCCGTCTCCGCAATTATTGATTTTCTCGGGTCAAACAATGTAAAGTACAGTCCCAAGCAAAAAAGATTTGTGCGTCTGCCGTTCATTCATTTTTGTTCTCTCGTCAGAAAAATGCCGGCACCTGCACCAGCTGCCGAAAATGGGGCCCCCCGAACCGAGTTACAGGAGCTCCAGCTCAAGGCTGGGCAAGTCACCGATGAGGTAAGCCCGGATATTCATCCCGGTTCCTGATTAACATTCATCGTTTTTCAGTCTCTGGAGAGCACCCGCCGCATGTTGGCTCTATGTGAGGAGGTAAATATCCGTCCTTTTTGTACACCCACCCATGATCTAAACCGATTGTCTTAATCCTCTCTAGGTGATTAATTGTAATATTTAACGAACCAAAGTGGGGTGGCAGGATCTTAGTTGACTTTCGTAAACTCATCCCTTCTTTGCTCTAAGTGTTGCAATTGCCATGCAATCGCAGTGTCATTAATTAGATAAAAAGATTGTGTGGTAATTGCTTTGATGTATCTCTGTGCTGCATGTCTTGCACTGTCTTTCTCTGTCCTGTGAACCGAGTCTCTCCTGGTGCAGAGCAGGACTACCGTGGGGCGAGCTCTGCTGAAGACCGCCGGGTTATCATTTTTGGGACGGTTGCGGTGTGCTTACATGGACTCGATGTTGTGGTAGCGGTAGCCCTGCAAGTGTGCCTGTGTTTGTGCTGTGTTTCGTGTACAGATATGAGAATATATACCCACACGCACTTTTGCACACACACACTCGCAGACTACAGTTGAATATATGATGCGCGACCACCGCCACCTCCAACACCGGCTCCAAGTGGTCATCATACAGAGATTTTGAATACTTTAAACTATCAAGGAATAAACTTATTTGAGCTTCTACACTTCGTTTCTATACTTGCTGTTGGCTTTTTCATTTTTAGTTATACTGTCGTCTATTTTTTCTTATTTTTTTAACGTAACGCAGTTTCATGTTAGTCATCTTTGCTACTCTTTTATTGCTGTAAACAGTTATTCTTATAAGCAACGTAAAATCTGATTGGGACATGTTTATTATGCACTCTTTTATTAGTTTTTATAATTATTTATGTATCAGGAGAATTATAAGGATGTTAAGTACCGAGGGCAACCGGCTTATGAACCCGAGGATCTTAAGTTATTATTAACATCTAATAATTCACGTGATACTATAGCTAAAAGACTTATTACTGATTTAATTATTTAGATAGATTCTATTCTATTCTTGATAACAATCCACATTTTTATGCTGAAATGTTATCTTAGGTTTATAATATTTACGATTTTGCCTATTAAACTAGGATTCGATTCTTAGGACATTTCATTTTTGTCATTATCGTTTTACAAATTTATGTTGATATCAAAAACAAGTTAAAACTACTCGTATATAATATTAAATCTCAAAGTAATTGGTAATTTATGAATCAAAAATGCTTATACAGAGCAAAAATCACTAATTAGCATCTGTATCTCTTTATATTCTGTATTTCATTTTGCAATTAAAATATTTAAAATTAAAAAACTAAGAGGTAATGACTCCGTTGAATAAAAAATACATTGTCTATTGGTTTTGAAATTTTACTGTAGTAAGCAATTATGGATTTTCTTAGCATTTGATGAGAATATTACGCGTTATCATAAATTTCAAAGAGAAAATCCTTTGTTCTAAATATTTGAGTAGGTATTATTGATTTGTTTTCTGTTTTTAATAAACGAGTTTAATGATACAATTGATTTTATCTTTTAATAAGTCTTAATTTTTGTTTTAGAGTAGATCAATCAAGATTATTCTAGAACCACGTATTATAGGTCATTTTTAATTATAGACCGCTGTCTGTCTCTTTTCAACACATAATCTATATTATATAGCAACATATACACCAATGTGTTGAAAAGAGACAGCCAACGATATATAGTTAAAAAATGACCTGTACCTGAAATAATTTTATTTTATGCAACCAAAAAGAAAAAATATCTACGACTATAACTTACTATTCTATAAATATGTTTCTTAGAAATTTTTGTTATATTGTTTGCTTTTTGCCAGAGAGAAACTAGTAAACTTTAGAAATTTGAAAATACTCGTTTGTGATTGGTTCATTTTGGAAAACAATTAATCACAAATGGGTATTTGTGATTGGTTAACGGTAAATGTTGGATTTAATTTGAGTGATTTAGAATAATTTTTTTCTTCATTTATTTCTCTAACATCTAAGTACTTCAAATTTGGGACTGAAATTTTACTTATTTGTTATTTTTTATTAAACAAATTTTTCTACTTCAGGTTGAAGGTGAGGGTTCCAGTTTTATGGACTTTTGTAAAATTACTCAAATATATTTTTCTAAATTTTTAATACTTTTTGAAATTTATTGAAGTGACGATCATTTTATATCATTGCACCAAATTACTAATTTTACAAATAAAGTAACAATCACATCTTGAATTTTGTGAGAAAGTAAATATAATTTTCATTAGGAAGAAAGGGAACGTTTCGGACAAGTCCGACGGTAATTTCTTGATCTCTTTGGCAGTTCATAAATCAAAAAACGGTAAAGACAACTCTGCGAAGGGTATAATGATTTATTTGCTTTTTTGCAAATAACAGAAAGAAGTACATAGTTTTTCGTTCAACATCTGCTTATCTAAGTTTTCAAGTTTCAACACTACTTATCTAAGTGTTTTCTACCACTTTTACAAAATCGAGTGATCAATCTCACTTAAATCGTTTTTCTACAAAACTAAAAATTGGATGCAATGATATGAAATGATTGATTTTAAGAGCATTTGAAAGGTATAAAAAATGGCTTTGGAATGAAAAAATATATTTGCTTAATCATAAGATTTTCGTAAGACCGGAACACTCTCTTTAACAACTTCTAAGTGTTCAATTTATTTTGCTTATCAATTAGTTATTTCATTATTCAATTAGTTTGCTTATCTAAAAATCGTAACAATTTTTTTTTGCTTAATTTTTTTATTTCGAGAAACATCACATGAAAAAATAAGGCGAGGTTTTATCGGCGGGTGATCGTAAAAAAATGGAATTTTAAGTAATCGGTGAATAAAAAAATAGATACGATTTTTGTTATATTTGAAAATTCGCAAAAGGATGCGCCGTCTATTGATTATGTTGCAAAATACTAACGTGAATTCGGCAGATGGTGCGACATTATCGCTTTATTTAAAAAAACAGGAAGACAAGAAGAGTTTTTCAGAAACTCTTCAGCATTTTTTAAGTAACAAACTGTTCTTTATTTTTTTAATTATTGTTATTGTTTCAACAAGCAGTTGATTCAACTTTATTAAAGGTAAAATCATTGTTTATTACGTTTTCTTGATAACTTCAAAATTCAGCAAACTGAAATTATTATTTTTCTTGTTTTTAATGGAATTTAATGCGATTTTTGTTTTTTTATCATTACATTCTTTTTGTTAAAAAATTTTCAGCTTTTCAAACGTAATTCTCGAAGGACTTTTTCATATGTATTATAAACTATCTAAAACAAAAATAGAAAAAAATAAGTGAAGAGTACAATGAAATTTGTCTGTTTAAATTATTTGCTTGAATTGGTTACATAATGTGCAGTTTGTTTTTTTTTTTTGTATTTTTAAATGTTAGAGAAATATTCATAATTTTTTGTTAGAGACCTAAATATAAAAGTAGTATGAATTTAATATGACAATGAATGAACATTTTAGATATTTACGATAGAAGTAACGTTATGATGCTTTTTACATTACTGAGTTTTCTTTAAATTTTAAAGCAAGTGACTAGAGAATTGGGGTGCACAATAATCATTATAACTCAAGTTATTATGATTGCTAACTTGTTTTTTTCAAATCAGTCAACCATGTGTATTTTCAAGTTACATAATATTACGTCACAACAAGTACAGAGACGAAGTGAAGATCAACTTATTCCTATTTTAGTGTTTTATATTTTTTGGTTAATTTTATGACAGATTTTAATATGAGAACGCGTCGCGTCGCCTTTAAACATTTGCTTTTTATCGTTACATCCTTCAGCTTGCCGGTCTCTTTAACTCTCTGTCTAAGATCTCTTCTTTTTTCCCGACCCGAACATATAATATACTGAGTGCTTATCTGTAGCGGGCGTGTACCACTTAACATTATACTAACATACAGTGTACACTTGTTTTGTGCTGCTGTAGAGCAAGGAGGCTGGAATCCGAACCTTGGTCGCTCTTGATGACCAGGGAGGTGAGTCTCTCTCCACTCTCACTCTATTCATACTTAACCCATCATTGTACCCAATATCCGTCATTGTGACTCGCTCAACTTTTTTGTGTACCTTCATCTTATGAGAGTGCCACTAGTACGATTAAGTCAAGTCATTAGTCGTGCTGTGGCGCCTCCTATCATCATTTTTAAATGTGATGTGATACATACAGACAATACAAATTGCATTTCTGGATACACGTTTCGCATGCGGTTGTTGCTTTAGCTTGTCTTACTGCTTTTTCACTTTTGTGTGTTTTCTGCTTCCATCCACTTCTTTTTTGATATTTCTATGGGTGTTGTATATATTAGTGTGGTGTGCTGTATTTATGTCGTGTAAGTATGCTACTAGGCACTGTGATGTTGTAGAGTACCGATGCCGGCTCCAAGACATTGGAAATGCTCAACCATCAAGGCGGTAAGCAGTCGAAAAGTGTCTGAGGTGTTAATTAACAAAGTGCTTTTATTGGGGATTTCATTAAAATTGTTCGGTTTTCACCTATGGTGTACTCTTTTGGGTGGATTAATCTAGGTGTTGGTACTAGGAGGAACTAACAACTGACCGTCGGTCGAACACATACACTATGTGTTCGTCTGACTGTTTCTTACTCTTTTTTTATACGGGGAGAACATGGTGAGAACGGACGCAGGTTATCCAAGCTGATTGTCTTGATGTTTGTAGAGCCACGAGGTCGGGATGAAAACCCTGGTCATGCTGGATGAACAGGGCGGTAAGCATTATATCTAGTCTCGCTGTGTCTCTCTTCTTAAATTCCAATTCACCCACAACTTAACTGAACAAAATCTCACTCCTTAGATCCGAACCACACAACATTATTCTCAGTTGAATTTCATGCCCTCCCGACCATTCTTACCCAACGATACAAATTTGTTACACGAATCTTTAGGTTGTGCAAGACGATTGAGGAAATTTAGATTAGTACAAGCTATAATTCAAGCGAGTTTTCGAATCATTTATTAAACTGATTAATTTCAATAGGAGTTTGTGTTTAATTTATGGTCCATGAAGTTTGCAACTCGCAAGTTAAGCATACATTTTCATTGGGATTAATTCAGAAACTCGCTGAGAGTCTAGCGATGAGATAGGCTTCAAATTTTACAAGTTGTAGTTTTATTTCTTAATGCTATAACAAATACAAGCTGTTCATTTAAGAAGAAGCTATATTCGTCTATTTTCTTTGACTCACTATATTGACTATATTAATTAGCCCCACCTTCCACCAATTAACTCTATAGGCGGTCCATTAGACACTAACGGGACCACAGAGTGAATATGGGTGCTGGGTAAAAGATAACATATATTGAATCAAGACAAATAGCGTTTTGCACATTTAACAAAGACATTTTAGAGTTTTTTTTATAAATGTGTATTTAAATCGTCGTGCACGACTCTCCCATATCCTCCCGAAATTGAAACGTGTCCAAACAAATCAATGAGCTACAGTCAGATGCTGAAATGTTTTGGTCTCTGAAACCCTTGTTCTTTGTAAAAATTAGAATGCAATGATCTGAGACGAAAGCAGTTCAGAGTAAATCCCCTTCATCAGTAAAAAATACGTTGTAATGGATAATATGATACATGATTCAAAGACAACCACATACATGAAGGATTAACACTACCGAAGTAAGTTAACACTACCTCACATAACCGTTAAACGTGTATATTTCACACTGTCAGTTCTCTTATATTTCCCAGCTCAGGTCGTTCTTATAAACATCTCGAGTAGCATGAATTTTACTGACTACTAGTTTGCTTACTAAAACATCTCTAGAACTCTAGTAGTGCATGAATCCCTGAAGACGTAAGTATCGTTTTCGGGGATTCCTTGTAGATTAGTGGCATGTGCATGCGGTTTGTTCCATCTGACACAACCACATACATGAACGCATACACGTTTCGAAATTAGCGAGTTAATGTGCTAAATACACATCTCGGACTGAATCGGATGCTTATCGAAGTCGATATTGCGCAGAGCAACTGGACCGCATCGAAGATGGCATGGACCAAATCAACGCCGACATGCGAGAAGCCGAAAAGAATCTCACAGGAATGGAAAAATGTTGCGGATTGTGCGTTTTACCGTGTCAGAAGTGAGCGAGGCTTGAATGTTTGAAACGAACCAGAAATTGATTTCGTTTCTTCACAGGGGGTCATCGTTTAAAGAGGATGAAGGTACATGGAAAGGGAACGATGATGGAAAGGTCGTCAATAATCAACCGCAGAGGATGATGGACGACCGTAATGGTCTTGGACCCCAAGGAGGATACATCGGACGTATAACGAATGATGCGCGTGAAGAAGAAATGGAAGAGAATATGGGACAGGTTAATACCATGATTGGGAATTTGCGCAATATGGCGATTGATATGGGGTCGGAATTGGAGAATCAAAACAGACAGGTCGATCGTATTAATCTCAAGGTAATTATGCGGGTTTGTGCCCGTTTAATCGTTTGATATTGTGCCAGCACTGGATTTTATATTCATTTAATTTAACACTGACTTTGGAACAGAATAAGGATTCTTATAGAAGTCTCACTCGACGAAGAAATGTAAAATTGGAACTAGATGAAAGTGTACTAACTACTCGTTTAAAAGGTTCATTGTTTTCAGTCAGAATCATTCGCATTCATCCGCAGCTCTATTAATTTAAGTTGTTTAAGTATATGTGCTTGGAAACAGCTTTTATGGCCTTTTGACTTGTTAAACGCTACTTTTCTGTAGTGGGGACTGATTTTTAATGTTTCATAATAATTTTATTTGGCTTGATCACCTAATTGACCTGAAGCCTTACTTGGTTAAAATATAAATAACAGTAAACCGAGCTGAAGGCTCAAGTATAACAAATAACAGTGAAGTAAGCAGTTGAGTTGAAGGCAAAATATAGATTTAGATTTTTTTCTTCATCTATTGTTCACTTTCTTGGAATCAATTTATTTTGCCGTTTTCTTCAGGAAGAAAAGACTAGTAAACGCTAATTTACTAGTCTTGTCAGATAAATTACCAGATAAATAACTATTTTCAACTGCTAAAAAAACAAGACATTTAGTTCATTTTCTTTCCATATTAGAATCGCATCTTATTCATTCTTAAGGCAAACATCTTTAGTAACTGCTGATTTAAATCTCGAGCTCACCGACGATTTAAGACTGCCAGTACCGCCAGAGTGAGGCTTTTATGAGAATCTCTATTCTGTACTTATGGTAAGTAAGTTTGGTTTAGATACAAACTTGGAGAGGAGGTTTCTTGAATCTTAAGTCTGGCGTTTAGATGTATTCGCGCTTATAAAAAAAAAATCGTATCGTTAATCGGTTAGCATTGAGTTTACAAAAACCAAATTAAATAAATTTGTCAGTGAACAATCTAATCCCGTTCTAAAGTAATAGTTGAATGGCAGGAAGCATTGACAATGATTTTGTAGGTCGATAGCAAATTCAAACGCTTTAGTTAACACATTTGCCTTTTTAGTGGCAGATTTTGAATTTCGGGTTGACATTAAACGCCAGTTTTAATGCTTAATTGATATTGATGTCGGCTCGACTGATCCATTTGTTCTAAGTTTGATTTAAGCAGCCTTCTCTGACGTGTCGAGCTTTTTGAATCAATGGGATTTTTTTGCGTGCACATCGGGAGCATTTAAATGCACTTTTTTAATTGATTTATCAATACCGCTTTTCTCAGTTTTCTGTTTATATTTTCTTTTTCAAAAAGCTTCAGCCGAATTTGTGCATTACTGAATGACAATTTTCTTGATAATTTGCTTGTGAATTTTTAATAATCTGGGTGTTGTTTGTTTACATTGCCGTTTACTCCACGACACTACTACTACTACAATCTACTACTCGTACATAACTACTAAACCGATGGTCCAGGGCGAATCCAATGCAACAAGGATAGAGGTGGCTAATCAACGTGCCCACGATCTTCTCAAGTAGACACACAACACAAAAACACTAATATTTTTACAGACATTGATTGCAAACCTGATCCGTTCCTATTGGTGTTTTATCATATAATCAGAATTTTTTACTGAAATTTTAGCTGTTTATTTGGAATGAATTGGGCCGGGGACGGATCAGGTTGGGCTGTAGTATTTTGTGATGGGGCACACTGGTTATATGTTTGTTGGTTAGGGTGAGAGCAACGAAACGCGCATTGCAGTGGCAAACCAGCGTGCCAACAAACTCCTCAAGTCCTAAGGGGAGTGGGACACAAGTCGCCTTTTATACTCTTCTATCAATTCTCGATGTTTGGCTTAGTGTTACTAGTTTACGAGTATTACTTAACATCATTATGTAATAGTTAATATTTAAAAGAAGCCGGTTAACGCTGCATACAGTAGAGCTAACCGTTTAGTGTATCTGTCAAGTTTTTTCGAAATTAATTTAGCGCGAAATGATGCAATGACTTACGTTCCTACTTTTGCTCATTTTCGTACACTTGTAAACGCTTAACCTACACGTTTGTAAACCTGTCTGTAGTTAGAAGAAAGCACAAAATTTGCACACTTCTTGGATTAATCCCAGCTAATTTAATGCGGATGTTTTACTTACGAAGGATTTTCTCAAGGTGTGGTGCTAATTGCCGGCGCTTACTTAGCTAGTACATAACTTGTACCAAATATTCAATGTGATGTGAGTTTTTTTGGAAGATTGATATCGAGTCCACATTGTACATAAGATTGTCCCTGTAACTGTATATATTGTTGGTATAAGCATTACAAGGAGCTTGCCCTGTTGGTTAGATTCTTTTCAAAATTTATCAAAACCGATTTGTTATGTGGTGGGCAAGTTCGGCAAGAATTGTTTTTGTTGATGTTTGGAACAGTTTATATACAATTGTTAGGGGAACAGGAATCGGAAGCCTCAAGGCAGTAGCCTTTTTTCTAGTTAAAATGCAATCACTGTGATTAGTCATATCCAAATTGTTCCCAAACGGGTGTGAATATTTTTGTCCCGACATCTTCCATTATTTAAAAGATTTTATTTTAAATTATGTACAGTATTTAAGTTTTAGTGCTAGTTTTTTGATAGTGTTAAGAATGGACGAGTGATATTTACTTAATAAGAAATGATATAGATGTTACGTCATCGAAATGCTCAAAGCATCTTGGTGAAGTGACTGATGCTGCATTTTTAATTTATTGTCTTAGCAAAATAGACAAGCTTCTTAGTCATTTGGCATTCAAATCGATGATAGTAATAAATTATTTATATTATTGCATAAACATGTATTCTAATAATGTATAGAGTAGGTAATTTCAAATTATAAAATAAAATGTATTATTCAATAACTGTTTTTTACTGAAATGCGTCATTTTCATCAATGATTTTTTCAATGTAACCCCGAAATTCTGTGTATAAATCTTCACCTTCAACAGTATACGAAGGATCAAACATTTTTCCTTCAGGATTTTCCTTGAAGAGATACTCAGCAAGGAAATCAACAGGATCATCAGGTTTCAACGTAGCAAGTTCTATCAAGCCTTTGGTCAGAGTAGGAAAAACGTATTTCATCAAATAATGTCTCAGTGGTTCACTCTGAGCTACCAAAATCTTCTCTTCTTCCATTTGTAATTTTTCGAGTGTCTCCGACCAAGATTCCATCTTATTTTTTCGTTCTTCTTCGGCTTTTTCGTACTCGATTCTTACACTCATTCTTTCTTTTTCCAAAGCTAGCCTCCTTTCCTCTTCTTCAATTCTCCGCAACTCTTCTTCCTCTTCCGGTGATAAGCCAAATGTCGATGGTAAACCCATATTATTTGCCACTAAAGAAAATGCCTCTTCGTTATTATCATCTTTAACTTCCAGAAGCAATATATCAATTTCTAACTCATCAAAGTAATTCAAAACCGTATTTTCTTCTGTGTTATTTTCTCGAAATTCTCTCAGTCTTTCCAAAATTGTTTCTTCAGCGTAAGGTGTATCCTTTATTTCTTCTTCTTGCTGTTTCATTATTCGCTGGGTAATAAATTCATCAGTTGCAACCAAACCAACCACGAGATCTGGCAAAATTTTCTCTAACATATCCGGTGCTTCCATTTCTTCTTCTTCACCTCCTCCAGTTTCACCTTGACCGAAAAGTTCTTTAGCCTAAAAGAATTTTAGTAAAAGGAAATTTAAATTTTTGAGATTAATACTTGTTGAGGTAATCGAGGATAATCATCAAGGATGTAGCCTCTATTTTGACAGAAATTTTTTGCCAGGTATGTCTTTAGTAAACCTATAACGTAATCATCAGGGACTTTATCAATACCACGTTCCATAAACATTTCAATTTCTCTTATTTGCTCTAAAAGTTGCTGCGGATCTGCTTCTTCATCTTCCTCTTCTTCGAGTTCTTCTTCACCGAGGTAATCCGTTTGATCAGGTTTTGGTTTTTCCGGTTTTATCATATTTTCTTTCTGCAAAAATTATACTAATTTAAGTCTTTTTTTCACTTGAAAATACCCAAATTTTTATGTAATCTTCCAGCATTGTGGGAATTGATACATATTTGGCGTTGTAGTAGTCGCATAATTTTTTGGCTAAATGTGTTTTACCAGCTCCTGGAGGCCCATGTAAAACGATTTTTACGGGTCGTAAATGTCGTTTTTGTGTAAATTCTCGGACAATTTGAGGCATATTTTCGACAATGTTTAGTTCACTCTGCCATTCTAATTGAAGATTTTCAATGAGGAAAACTGGTTCCATGTTAAGATTAACAGTACATCGCTCAAAAATGGTTTGCTAAAAAGAGGTTTTGCATAAATTGCTACAAATCTTGAATCTTTACTGTCATGTTTTTATAAAGGAAGGCTTCTTCAGATATGACATTAGTTACTTTTCCATCGCCCAAAATTTTACTTAGGGTTTTTATAAACTTTTTAAAATTAGTCGGTGTTTGCTCAACTGCTAGGATATACTGGGGTTTAGTTGGTGCGATTTCCATTAAACCGTGAAGCGCTCTAATTAAATTGTTTAGAAATTAGAAAATTATGAAGAAATTTTTACTTGGCTAAATCTCGGACATGGATAAAGGGAACTGTATTGTTACCACTATCAAAAATTGGTAAAACTTCATTGTACCAAGCCATTTTGAAGAAAATATCTAAAATATCTTCCTCTTCACCATAAGTTAGTCCAACACATACAACGTAAGTTTTTAATTTGTCTGCATACTAAAGGGGAAAAAAATGAGTAATGAACAAAATTATAGAACTTTACTTTTTGTCCAGTTTTGATAACTTCCTTTTCACAAGCATAATGCGCCTTATAATTGGGATGTGGTCTTCTTTTTCTGTAATCTACTTCTGAAAATGGCAACTCTGGATCATCCTGAAAATCCTAGTTACAAAAATTAACTAAATTCGGCTGAAATTACTGGATCTAAAGGTTTTGTTAGGCCCCAAGTCATTATAGTCGATATCAGAATAAAAATTTTGGTTTCGTTGAAATGTTCATACGTTTTGGGTCCAATTTTCTCAATTGCGTCTAGTTGTTGCGTAATTATCGACAAGGTTCTTATAGCTTTGTCTATTTCATTTTCAGATTTAGTAATATCATAAATAATGAATCCACATTTTTGAATTTTTTCATGAAAATCTTCGTCCTGTTCACTGAGAGTGTAAAGAATATCTTCGGAAGGTTCTTTGTAATATGCTGATAATGTACCAATGATTTCATATTTATCTTTGGGCATATCTTGATTGGAAGGTGGTTTTGCGGGTTCTTCACCTTCTCCAGCAGCTTCTTCTCCGGTACCAGCTCGTAAGAATTTGGATAAGCCATAAATTTGCTCAGTAAGGTACTAAAAAAATAATTAAATTTGTTGTTGATAGTCTTTGGGGAAGGTTACAGCAGCTATATATTTTGAGTGATACGAATCGACATGATTAATGAAAACTTTATACGGTTTGTAAACCTCAGCGACTTCTTCAGCTGCATCCTCAGTCGGGTTTTCCTGCGTATTTTTGGTAAGTGAAACGTCTGACATTTTAGAAAGTATCTGACAGTGTTGTCAAGGAAATTTAAAACGACAATTTTTAAAAAAGAAAACAGTGGCAATACAAAATATTTGCAAAAGAAAATATTTCAGAGAATGTGAAGAAATGTCTTCATTTCACAAAACTAGACTTTGCTATATGGTACCAAATAAAGAACTATTTTAAGAAGGAATTTTGTTTTATTTTTAAATATTTAATAAATTTGTCTAAAGAATCCACGACGTGAACAATGATGAGCTTTGGATTGGTGGAAATCCTATTAAGTTTTAGTTAATACCGAGTGTTTAAATAAAACATCTATTTTTGAATCATTTTTGTAAATGCCAGATAGTTTTCAAACATACTTCACTCAAGACTGTTTAGAAGACTTTCACCAGAAATTTCTAGATTTTAATTTTAATTAGAAATGTTGAAAATATCCAAATTTATACCGTTTAAATGAAGCTTTTTTCTACTTTAACAGTACTTTAATTTAATTGATAAGGATTTTGTTGAAGAAACTTTATTATCACTTCTCCAGTCGATCGTCCTTTTCGTCTTTTCAAAGTTGTACATTTTTGCCGTCTCCAACCAGATATTCTTGGAGTAGATAACTGGGGATATTTATTTAACTTTCTTGGAGTATGTGAAGTCGGTCAATGGCTAATACCTTCTAGAACAAAAGAAACATTTTTAAGCTAAAATAATGATCAAAAATTTGAATTTTGTAATTTTTGAAGTTCTCACAGCTAGACTAACCCGATTTTCAATATGTGCTTAAATACATTGCTTAAAAAATAACTTTATTGATTATTTTTAAAATTTCTGCGTATGTATTTAAAATTTCTATATTTAACAAATTGCTTTAAAAAGAATTTTGTCTTTTTACATAATAAAATTGATTTTCAATTTTTACTCATTTATTAAGCTCCGTTTTAATAGTTCTGTAGACATTCATAAGAAAAAAAAACTATTTTTGTACTTTCGTTCGTTTTTGTCAAATTCTTTTTCTACTTCTAGAACTTACGCCTCATCATTTTTCTTGAAAGTATTTTCTAAATTGTCAAATTTGTCAAAGATTTTTTCCCGTTCTTTATGTCGGCGTTTCTTTTAGTTTTTATAGAAGTTTCTTGTTCTTCCAGAATCTTCTTTTATTGGTCTTTTTTTTTCGAGACGGCATGGCGATATTCCTCATTTTGTTCGAGAATTTATCAACAAACAAATTTGCTTCTCTATTATTTTTGATCACGAACTACAATAAGTCAAGACTATTCACTCTCACAGTCCACTGCTTGCTTACGATACAGGGGTGTAGGCCTATGTTAAAGAGAGAGAACAAACTAACTGCTCAGCGGTGCAACATTAAAAAGTAAAAATTTTCAATAAAAGTACATAGCTTCAAATTAACTAAAAAGTACCGTTATGTAAAGTTTTGCATTCTTAATATTTGTAATAGATAAATTAGCAAAAAAGTTACTTGATTGTAGGTATTTAAAAAATATATACATTGTAAAATTTTTGGAGTGTTGACTTTATTTTAAAACTCTGCCTAAATAATCAAATTTACAAAAAAATGTTAAAAAAAAAACAAATTGTATAGAATTAATTTTGTATAACAGAGGCCGCCGTGCGATATCTTTATTCTTCAACTGCTTAATTATTAATAGAGAAATAAAGATCAAAAAGTGTTGAACTGTGGTAGAGTTGTTTTTTAGGAAAATAAACTTTTACTTTACTTTAGACTTAAGGGAAAATCTTAAGGGATGTTATTAATATAAGGCCTAAGCGGTTCCTAATCCACAAAGCTAATAAATTTATATTTTGAACGTAGGCCTTCCCTGGGGTTTAATATTATAAAAATACCAACCCGGGGGTCGGGAATCAAGTGCTTTAGGGGTAAGGGGTGCAGTCTAATATCTTTACCATCAATTAAAAACAAGATTCAGTTTTTAAATTAAATACAAAATATATTAAAAGATATTTAGTTAATACAACAAAATAATTAATGATATAACTTTTGATAAAATCTTAAATATTAATATAAAGTTCAAGTAAAACTTTAATTCATAAACGAAACAAGACATAAACACTACATTAATCTTTAAATACGAAATTAAACCATAATATAAAAATCTAAAACACGTAAAAATTACCTTCAAATTATGGCAAACAAAAGAAAAGCTTTTTAACACGATTTCTAGCAACTTTCCTACTTTAATGATTACAATAATTTAGATCCAGTAACGTTCAATTTATGACAAAAACAAACACTTGGAAACTAGTAAGTATCAATCATTACTTTCCATAAAACTGTATTTATACTAAAGCACATTTTATCTGTTTTAAAATTCAAAGCGGTTACATAAACAATAAAAACTATAAGTTTCAAAATTAATAAAAGAATGATTAATCAACTACAACTTAGCAATTAATCTGACAATAAATAAACGAATTCAAAAACAAGTAACCCAAGTTAATTCTACTTTAAATTAATCGTTCTTTTATTTCAATCAATTTCATTGATTATTACTTTACTCTAACAAATATTAAAACTAAAAATAACCTTAAGTGAAGAGGAGGATATGCGTTCGGATATGTGACAAAATACGCAAATTCATTACTTAGACTCAGATTTAGAACGAACAAACTCAAATTTACTTTAACACAGTTCCAATATCAACTCTCAATTAATAGTTATGAAACTAATTCTTTCTTCAAAATTCAAGGGTCATGAGTGGTTAAAAATCAAATAATTTCTCTATCAAACAAAATTCTCTTTTATAATTAAAATTAATTTCCAATTTATTTTCAGTAGACAAAACCTCTTTTAACTATTAAAACTTACGTTACCAATAACTTTTTATTCCAAAATCAAATATTCAACTCAAAAACGTTCAGATGCAAATCCAGTCCCAAAGCAATTACATATTCAACAACCTTTTCGAAAAACTATGTGTAATTACCAAAAATTCCGTGAATAAGTTACTTATTTCATAAATCAGGATAAAAATCATTTTAGCTTCTAAAGCCATAGTTAAAATTTTGAATTACAAAAACATCGGTTCAAGTCAAACAATTTTTGGACTTACGGCTATCACCAGGTGACACTTGGGCTCAGATGACTTTTGGACTGGCTTCCATTGTACTCACACACTTTTGAACTTTTTTAATTATTTAAAACAATTAAGGAGAAGTGCACATATTAACCACACTTGGAGGTCTATTGTTATCCCACTTTTGGGTGGAAGCTTTTATATCATCCCAAACAAGGCCACACGTGGGATACCGCGTCATTGTGACCATGTAGACTTATTTTTGAACGTGATGAACTCAATTTTTCTTTGTTTGACTAAATTCGTCATCTGACTTTGAGGAGTCATTTCATTGAAAAAAATCATAAACTTATTTTTTGTGAACTAGCCTTGCTTTAAAACAAAGAACTGCGCGACCCTATAAAAAAATTTGACCATGTTAAACTCATAAAAGTCTGGGTCGCTTTCGCATGACGCATTCCTTTGTTCTCTGGTTGATATGGAAATTTTATATTTAAAAATAATTCACCACAATGTAATGAATTTTTAAAGATTTTAAACAGGGTAGTTTTTCTACCCCACCACAGAACAACTCATCGTCTCTAAAGCCTGTTATTAGTGATAAAAATATCGCTATAACATTTTTCTCTTACATGTTTATGTATCTTTAACCGTATAAGGCCAGCGCTGTGTAAATTTCAAATTTTCAATAGATATATTTATTTTTTACATTTATGTTCAATAGAAGTAGAAGTTTACTATTGGTTTACCAATTATTGTTAAGAGTTATGAAATCGTCAAAGACATTAGTTGTTAAATTACAGGATAAATCTACAACAATCTGTTATTTGGGTTAAATTATAGCAAACAATAGACAGATGTTCTCCGAAATTACAAAAAGTATACTCTGTTTTTAATTTATTTGCCGTTGTCTGTCTCTTTTCAACAGATTGTTGTATATGTTGCAATGATGCAATGTCATATAGAATATGTGTTGAACAGAGACAGACAACGGTATTAAGATAAAAAATGGAGTGTAGTTGAGTTGTCAATTTGATACACAATATTGGTTTAAAGTTTCTTTACACAGTCAAAAAATCCAAGTCTAAAACTTCTGTCACTCTTATTAAGAGTGAATGTAGTCTGTAGACTATGCTAATAATAATATGTAATTATTAACCTTCTTAGATTAGATAAACACAATTCACGCGATAGTACTCTACTGCTAGTAAGTTTTTTATTATTTTTTATTATGAACGCTAAATTGCTAATTTTGTACATAAAAACCGAAAATCGATTTAAAATTTAACTTTCCAGTTATGCGGTTAACTATAACTTGCTTATTTCACAATACTTAGATCATCGGGTACAGGTAAAAAAACTTGCTATTGTTATTTGCAAAAATGTAAATAATTTCTATATCTCGTAGAATTAAAGGATTTGTCATTTCTTGATATATAAATTGCTAGCTGCAGACCTAGGAAAGCTTGTAATCATTTTTTTCTTCTTAATGAAAGTCACAATAAGCGACGTGGTTATGATATTAAAACTTTTTTTATTTATCGCAAAATATTTAGATACTCGTATAAATTGAATAATTTTAATATTTTTTAAATATCTTATTTAGCAACAAGAGCAACTAAATAAACGCTGGGTCAAATGCAAAATAAAACTTGAATGAGAGACATTAGTTACCGATAGTAGTGACAGAGTTTAGTATTTTTTAGTAGAAAAACTTAATGGTCGAGTTTTTTTATTATTTGTCATATCAGCCTTAAAACTAAAAGTGTTTTTTTATATTTATGATATGAAATGCTTTTGAAAATATTGTCTTTCTATGTTTCTGTTTTAGTTTCGATGTCTTGTTCCGTGGAAATCTATGAGGTGAATTATTTTCTGACAGTGAAGTACACAAAAAAAGTTGTATCTTTATTTTTTTAAACATTCAGACAACGCAACAATTGATTTTTAGTTTCTTGTCAAAGGCACTGTTTTTTATTCTATGTTTATTTTTTCTCAGAAGAGGGCGCTGCTGTTTTTCGGGTTGTTGTATTGTATTGATATTTACGTTATGTACATGTCATAAAATAAATTTGACAGGTGTTTGACAGTTGAGTTTGTGTTCTAGAATTTGGACGTGTTTTCGCCAGTTTTTCCTGTGTTCCAGAAACATTTACTCAAAATCATTATTAAAAATATATTATTAGGCCTATTCTACTTTCGACGCAACTAGTTTTGGTTATACGTTGCTTGCTCGTCAAAATGGCTCATTACAAGGGGGCTGCCAGCGAGGCTGGGAGAGCTATGCAACTTATGAAAAAACGAGAAAAAGAAATGCAAGATCTGGAGCTTCGCAAGAAACGAATTGAAGAAGACCTCAAACTTAACAATATCGAAAACAAATTTGCAACTCATTATGATGCTGTGGAACAACAACTAAAGGTAAAATACCTTTCTATAAAGCCAGTTTAACGCCTATTTTCAGAGTTCAACAATCGGTTTGGTCACTTTGGACGAAATGAAAGCAAAACAGGAAAACATTGTCAAAGAACGCGAGAAAAAATTAGCCCAGAAACAAGCTGAAAAAGAACGTGAAAAACAAAGACAACTTGAAGCCAAACTCGCGGAAAAAAATAAGCAGAAGAAACAGGTACGTTAAAGTCGTACAGAACAGACCAAAAATAAAGTGAGGCAGTTACTGTTGTAGATTCAGGCACTTTCATTCACTTTGGACGAAGATGATGAAGAAAGTGAGGAAGTTGAAGCAAAATCCTGGAAACGAGAAGCTGAAGATGCACCTAAAGCGACAAAGAAGATCAAAAAGGATCCAAACGTCGACACCAGTTTCCTCCCAGACAGAGAAAGGGAAGAAGAAGAAAACAGATTAAGGGAAGAACTGAGACAAAAATGGGCTGAACAGCAACAAAAATTAAAAGAAGAAGAAATTGATATCACGTTCAGTTATTGGGACGGCTCAGGTCACAGAAGGACAGTCAGGGTAAAAAAGGGTAACTCGATCTATCAGTTTCTTCAAAAAGTTTTGGAATTACTTCGACGAGAATTCTCGGAATTGAAAACTGTAATGGCTGATCAGCTCATGTATGTCAAAGAGGATCTAATACTTCCACATCATTATACCTTCTATGATTTTATTGTAACAAAAGTAATTAATTACAAATTTACACTAAACGTTATTAACTAGAAATTTGTTGCAGGCCAGGGGTAAAAGTGGTCCTTTATTTCAGTTTGATGTCCATGATGATGTCAGACTTGTAAGTGATGCTTCAATTGAAAAAGAAGAATCACATGCTGGAAAGGTTTTGCTGAGAAGTTGGTATGAAAGAAACAAGCATATTTTTCCTGCCAGTAGATGGGAACCTTATGACCCAACAAAAACATATGATAAGTACACTGTATCTGATAAAAATAAGAAATTGTAATTTTTTTAATAAAGTTATTCGAGTTTTGTAGTTTCTGCTTTTGCTAATTCATCATCTGGGAATAGTAATTCATATGGTTTCTTCCAAAATTCTTCCTCGTGAGGTAATTTTTCAGTAGCATTAGTGCTCCAGTGGTGAATTGTACATTTAACCTTCACTGTTTCAGTTTTGTTCATCTACAAAATATATAATTTTTATTTTTTCCGTTGTTTAATCTACTAAATCGTTCATTTTAGACCACTAATGAATGATCTCGCAAAAAGATAAATACAAAATTAACAGAATTGTTAAATATCTAATTACAAGGCTTTGATGCAAGCGAGTCTTGGCTAAACGACCAGGTAATTAATCGGTGTAATCCAGCGCGCTGCATGTTATTCATTCAAGTGGTCTACTGGTGTAGACTCGCTTGCACCGAAGCCTATTAATTACAGAAAACTACTCACTGTAACAATTATGTAAAAATATTTTCCTTCAAGATTCATGTCAGGCCCTTTAATTTCTCTTTGGGGCATTGTTATTGCATGTTCAGGTACTACAAAACCACACTTTCTAAATGAGGTTCTAATATGCCAGGGCTGAAGAGTCCAAGGCGAATCCTTGTTCATAATAATTGATAATCTAATAGTAGCTAAAGCTTTCAACATCTACAACTCAAAAATATAGCTTCAGTATTAAATTATGTGAAAATACCTACTGTAACAGTATAGGGAGAACTGTACTGTTGTACATCTTTAATTTCTACACTTTTAAATTTTTCTTCATTTTCTGGAGTTGCATAAACAGCAAGACCGGGCAATAAGAGCTCGTTATAAGCATAATGTGGTTTTACAGACACCTTATCTCCAAGATTTCCTAAGCCTTTCACATAAGTCGTCAAAATTACATCCAAATTAGGCTTCTTTTCAATGTTAGTGTCTTTAACTAAATCATAAAGGTAATGTCTTGTCTTCAGTTTTTTTAAAGGACCCCCCTTCTTGGCTAAAAAGGGCTCAATTCGACGTTTAACAATGAAAGTAGTCTAAAAACAAACATGAGTAAGAGACAATGTGAGTAATTATTAATTAATACCCTTAATTGTTGATGTAAAATATGTTCCTGTGACAGTAAAAATTCGGTTTTTGTTAGTGGCGTTGCAAGTTTTGTTAAAGATTTCCACATTTTTTAATATTTTAAAAAGTTAAATAAACCTAACCTATAAACTGCAAATGACATTTAACATGTATTACAGGTTTCTGTAAATAGTTAATTACCAGAGAAGAGATTGGGAGACAAACTTGTTGGATGGTGGCGCTATCTGTAGCAATGGTTTAAAACGAAAAAAATTGCGGGAATTTCAAAAATAAAAAATGTTTTGAATTTATTCTTTATATGAATAATGAAATGGATAATTAGTGATGATTTTATCAGTCTATCATTTTATCGTCTTTTTAATAAAAAAATAATAGTTTTTTAAAAGTCGTTAATAATGTTTGGTATTTCTGTGAGTAATGTCCTGTATGGCGTATGATTCAAGGCGAAAATATTTAAAGACGTTTGGAATTTTTAAGAACCAATAATAAAAATTGGAGGCGTCGTTTAAAGAATGTGCCCAGCAGGAGTCCACCACATTTGGAATTCAGAGAGATGGTAAAAAATGCCTTGAATAACCTCAAGTGTGCTAAACCACGATCTCATTTGACCGCAGGCCATTAGGTAGACCCAAAGATGAATTATGAAATGTAAAAAACTAAAATAAAACGGACAAGGCACATCACAATTAAGAAACAGATGGACTTAATTAGAAATCCCAAATCCCTCGAATAATTGAAAGCCGAAAATGTAGATTTAAAACGGAGGTATATAGCCTAAGCATTCCTCAGAACTCCACATCCCGCGTCATATAAAGAATATTATTTATTGGCAGAGAATACAATAACGCAGTAATGGGAAGAGGCGGCCAGCTGGGGCTCGAAGTTGGGTCTGGTGGTGTTCACCGAGTCGGTTTTGTTTGGTCCGATGTACTAAGATACAGACCGAGACATACGGGCCTTAATGCGCTGCTCAACAATATTCAGTATAACTAGCTCTCAGTAGAGAGGCATATTTCAGTCGAACACAAAGCGAGCCGACTAAATTAAAATTTAAACTTTATACAATCGATGCGACGCATATTTATGCAGTAATTAGTGTGCCCGGTGCTCCAACACCGTCCGACACTCATTAACATGGAAATTTGTTCGAGTGGATATGCCTTACTGGCAATGCCGGGTCAGACTTCAAATATGCCGTTTATTTCGGCTCGGGGTGAATCACAGACATGCCATTCTTCAAATCGCTGGGTAACACCATCCGTTCCCAGAGTATGAAAGGCGAGGTTTGGTTCTAATTCTTAGAAGTTTTTGGTTCTCGACTATCTCGACTACCAGATGTTCAATAGATACCATTTTGTGTGTTAACGTCATTACTGGACAACAAGAAATCTATTGTTATATGCAAATGTGATTGAGCAACTACCAAGTAGACACACTTGGAAAATCGAATACAAATCAAACACAAATAAATCGATGAATCTAAAATTCTTGGAATCGCTAAGTGATTAGACAATTATTTATATTTTTTCTCGGCCACTATCAACAATTTTGTTGTAGATATTCTTTATAAAATCTAATGATGCTTCAAATTTTAATAACTTCCTCTATTAGTATTTTAAGTTTTGTTGTTTTTGTTTAGTTTAAATATTCGGTTTTTTAACTATTCCAATTTCCGTTAAGCTAATGGATAATTAATGATAGGCTGTTATTACAAAAATATCGTTAGCAAATAAGGATTTGTGAAGAATGGAATAGAATAGAAATTTATCTACATCCTTAAGCAATTCACAATCAACAAATAATAATCTTTACAAAAAAGCCAAACATACGCATTTATACGTAAATACATTGAATTAAAACTAATATGAATCAAAATTACAACTCAAAATAATTAAAAACGTAAAGGAATTCACATCTTTCTTAAATTTACATGTAGAAACAAAGAAGTCTACATTGTTGAAATACTTATTAACATTATTATCACTACATCTAAGACAGTGTGACCTGTGATCTACTTGCAGTAGTGGTGGATTATGAACAGCATATTAAAGAATATGGATAGAAAATCAATTAAGTAACTCTATAGTTCTATACCTACAGTTTGACTGTCTATTTTTTGAATAGAAATCAAGATAAATTCGTCTTAGTGTGAGAAGTTGTCAACTAAAACTAAGAAAATAGTTATAAGTACTGCTTGTAAAGTTATTTTTGCTTTAAAATAAAGATGTACACTCGTATTTAACTTTTTGTATCCTTCCTAGTCTATTAATTTTTAAGGCTGTATAGAGACCAATCTAATACAGCAATAACTATGGGCAAAATAATAATAGACGTCTTGAAAAGTCTTTAACATTTCTTTTAAGTCTAACATTTTATTTCCTTTACAGACAACAGAGGGAAAAATGAAACGAAAAACACCCACTAACACCAAACTTTTTACTTGATACGACGCACGTTTCGACAACAAAGTTGTCATATTCAGTTTTAATTTCTACCTGTTTGGTGTTAGTGGGTGTTTTTTTTTTTCGTTTTTCATTTAAACACACTAAGAGGATCTAACAAGAAGACAACAGAGTACAGGTCAATATCATAATCAAAAGTTACTTTAGATTCAAACGAGTCGTCAAGATATTTAATTTTGTCTACAACTTCTAGCTCAAGATTGTTAATATACTATACAAAAAGGGTTGCATTATTTTTGTTAGAAGAACGATTTTTACATTCTTTAATGCTTAGATTAAGATTATTTTTTAACCACTAAACACATATACAAACATTTAAAAAAATATCTATAATGTACCTATATCTCAAATTCTCAAAAACTATAAACATTTGTATAAGGCAAATTAAGTTTTTTAGCATCTTTTCAACAAGGGCTATTACCTCGTTTAATATTAAAACTAGAACAATAACCAGAAAAAATTATTGCATGTTTTGCAATCACACACTGTATACCAAAACATTGCTATAATACACCGTATTTCGCTCAAAAAAATTTTTTGCGTTACAGAGTGCTTCTCAAAAACTATAACATTTGTATAAGACAATTTTAGTTTTTTAGCATCCATTAACGAGAGCTGTCATTTGTTAAAATCTTTAACATTTTTTCAAAAACATGTTGTATAGTTTACGTAGGTTAAAGGTTAATAGAGTATCTAGAACTCCTTACATTTATAAACAATTTTAGATCGTCAGCAAACAATAAAAATCTAGTAAACTTGATATAATTTTTTTAAGTAATTTATTGTTGTAACACTCTTCGATGCCATCTCAGAAAATCACCTGGGGCAGGCAGATTTGTCACCACTTTTACGTAGATTTGATCTGCCTCGGGCGGTTTTTTTAGACGCTATCAAAGGGTGTCAAATTACTTGTGTTTGGTGTCAATACAATTTTTATTGTACAAGTAATTAACAAAAACCGTACCTTTAAAGTCATATACGCCAGAATTGGTTTAGAATTGTATATAACTTTACCAATAAAAAATAAAAATTTACCAACATTAATCATCAAATTCTGCTCGAATGAGTTTATGATACAAGTAACAAATTTAAATAAATTTGTGGCAGTTTATTTATACGGTAAAATTACATATCATTTATTAATAATAATGTGTTTAAACAAAAAAGTTAATTTTGAAGTGACATATGACTTAATACACAAAGATATGTTAAAAATTATGAAAAATGGTTTTATTAATGACTTTGTACAATATTTTACAAAGAAAAAGTTGAGGAATTTAATCTGAGTTCTTCGACAGAAATACGAGAAATTGCTATAATACATGAAACCGATTTGATAGATTATTATTATCTAATGTTGTTAGTTGTTTGTCAATAGAACTAAAGATTTTTTGCTAATAAATAAAGCATCCGACATAACTATATCACCGATAAGTAGGTATTTAAAAAGTTGGGTAAAATTGTAATTTTTATTTTGATAAATTTAGAGTAAGTCTTTATGTCTTCATGAATCAACTCTTCTATGTTATAGCAATAAATTTAGAATATGCATTTTGACTGAGAATAGAAAATTTTTGAATGGCTGAAAAAAGCATAACACACTTTAACAACTTCCTTTTTATATTTTCTTTACTAGGAGCTTTATTTGGCGCTTATCTGTTGCTTTGGGCTATTTTCTCTAATGTTTTACTTACGAATTAACTAACTGATTGACTAACCTCTGTTGGCGATTTATTTTGCTTATATAGGCATGTAACTCAGTTAATTACAGTTCAGTCGTTTCTATTTGCATCAAACTGAGATAAAAAGTCCTTATATAGGTGTTCAAAAGCAAGGATGAAGTAATTTTCCTTTCGCGTTGAGGAGTGCATCTCTGAAAGTTGTGTATGCGATAAGCTATTCCTATTATTAAAATTTATTGTAGGACAGTATCTGTGAAAATGCTAATTAAGGAAACTTGGTGTCGTTTTTCTTGTCGGTTTGAGCCGGCGCTTGTAGATTCGTCTTGAGGAAGCAATTCGTTCCGAGTTGGTGAGTTGATCTCTTCCCGGGGTGGAAGGTATACAGGTAATTATAACGATTCAATTTCGATTCGTACACCGGGGGTGGGAGTCTGAGACGTTGCAGAGCGTACCCTGCAGGGGGTTATAGCTTGTATAAATTACAAGTCGGGTGCTAATTGCCACATAAATTCAACGGAACGCTCTCCTTTCCCGCGCCTCACCTCTTTTACTAGTTTTAATTAGTTACACGGTAAGTACTCGCGAGCGAGAACTATATAACTAACTACCTTATTGCCGCGTTGGGGTGCCCCACCGCCCCCTATTTACGAGCAATTTCGCTGGGATAATTTTTCCCAAAAAGTGTTGTCAGTTATCGGAGCTATTCAGGCAGCAAAACGGACCTTTTTCGGAGGAGACAGTGACATGTGTTCGGGTCGGGTGGTAGCCCTGGGTAGCCCATCAGCACGGACCGTATAATTGCCACGGACATTGTTACGGTGGAATTTAAAATTTCCCAAATCTCATTATGTATCGCATTAAATTTCCAGCCGTAAAGTTAATTTATACGCTGGCTTCGAAACGGAGATTATTAAAGATATTAAGCGGGGCCGGCTCCCATTGGACGGTGCCCTGATAGGTTTCCTAAACATTCGGGGAGCACAAACCTGTTATTATAACTCAAAACAGAACGGACAAAAAACGAGACGAGGCTGCTGTTGAGGGATAGGGATAACATGCATCCATCGATGTGATATTGTGGGCTGAGAAGGCCCCACGGGTCATGGACGGAAACATGGCCGACCCACCCACCATGGTATCGACTCACTTTCACTATGACAAATGAAGTGTCGCAGGACACGACACAACAAAATGCGAAATGAACAAGACATTGCAAATTTAAAAAGTTCAAAACAGTAGGTTTAAACCGTTGTAGAGTAGATTTCAAAATTATTTAAAAAATTAAGTTAATTATCTACTTATTTATAGAAAAAAATATTATCTTATCTATCGAATTATCAGTACATTATATTGTCAATAAATGCATTCTCAGCGACTTCTCTATGCGCTTCGGCTCAAAGCTCTAGGACACTTTCGGCACCATATTTTGGTCTAGTTCTAAAAGCCAAATTATCTAGTCAAATTTTTAAGTTCATTCAATTTATTGATATTACAATTTAACTGATTATATTACAATTTTTTATTGTTTATTTATGTTTACTAACTTTTTTTGTATAAACAGGAATTTTTAGAAAGATGTCACATTTATTAAAAAAAAAAACAAAAAACAAAAATGCTAACAGTCGTGATTAGATAAATGATAAAAATTTTAAGAAATGTGTGACAAATCAATTTTTTCTAGGATTTAGCGAGCAATCTATTATTGTTATAAACAATTGTTTTTTATCATATGAAGTACAGGCAATAATGGTATGGCACTCTTCAATTTTAGAGTAACTACTGGATTTGACACAAACACCGCTATATTTCTTTTATCAGAAAATAAGAATTTGACTTAAGTAATAGGGCATTGTTTACAAAAAAAAGTCATATTTAAGCTGTTACAACCCGCTGATGGGTTTAAACTCGAAGTAGTAGATAGCTGCAGGCAACAGTATTCTCGAATCAGCCCTTAACCCAAAATTTTTACCTGCTTTTAGTAAAATAATGTCTGAAATAACTACTGATAGTCTAAGTACGCTTGCTTTGTTAAATAATTTATGACTTGAGTCACATTCTCGTTTTGTGATAAAAGAAGTTTGGTTTAACATTAGTTCCAAATTTTTAAGAATGGTTGGCCATGGAAAACAAATATTTTACAAACGTATGTCTTATTTCTGCTGGAAATCTATTTCTAAATTTGTTGTAACAACATCTGGTCGAAGAAATCTATTCTTTATTTTTTACATGTCTATTACAAAAATAGGATTTTACTAAAAAAAATTTCTGCTTTGCAGTAAATCACATAATTTTTCTTAGATTTAAAATTTTACAAAAATTGATATTTAATTATGTGTTTTCGTTTTTGGCGCCGATAGTACCTTAGAGACACAAGAACATACACTAAATAACCAAGGGTGGATTGCAAGCTTTGATGGTTCTGAAGTAGTACTGTTGGGGAGGTCCTAACTAACCCCACTAAAAGTTTACTAGGGCGAATTTCCCATTATTTGATTATACATTTTTTTATTATAACAAATATAGATAAAAGACATTATTAAATCCTTCTCTGTTGCATGAATTTCTGATGCATCAAAATTTTTTTTATTTGAGAAAAGTCTTCAGTCTGTAATCTTCGAAATTTATAAACGTATCTATTTGTCTAAATGGTTGAATAATAGGAACTCTTGTATAAACCAAGGTGTTGAAAAACACCAAAAGAAGATTCTAGACAAAGCAAAAAACGGCGATAAAACTGACTTTAACGTCATTTATGACTAAATGATGTTTAAGAAAAACTACGTTTAAAAAAAGAGCAAAGAAAAATTTTGGAAAAACAATTGAAAGCCCCAGAAAAACTTAGAAAATATACGTTCCTAGAAGAACATAATTATATTCGGAAAAAATTTAAAGAACAAGAAAAAATACTAATAAAAAAAGACTATAAAAAACGACGACTAAAGACCAAAAAGGACCTAAAAACTCAAAAACGCTGACTAAAAAGATATAAATGTCACGTTTAAAAAAAGATTTTACAAAAATCAAAGACAGTTCTAGAAGAACTTAAAAATTGATGACTGAAATAAAAAAAAGCAGAAAACTACAATGATAAAAAGAAGAGAAAAACTATATTTAAAAGAAAAAAACACAAAAGTAAATTCTAAAAAAATATTTTTCTAAGAAAAAGAAGAAAAGATTAAGAAAAACAACGATTGGGAAAAAGTAAAGAAGCTTCAAAAAAATCTAAAAACGCCTAAAAAAGTATCAAGAAAGCGACTGGAAAAGAAAAGAGCACAAAAAAACTTCAAAAAAAGAATACAAGAAATTTCATAGTTTAAAAAATGTTCGTTTTTTTTGGGCTGATTTCAAGTTGAGTTAATACCGGTAGTATCGCAAATTTTAATACTTTTCCATAGCAACAACCAATCATAGAATCGAATTCTTTTAATTTTGCCTAGTAACGGTATTATCTTAACTTGAAATCAGCCCCTTAATTATTATTTATTATAATATACGTTATAATCTTTCAAAAGTATCATTAAGCAACGATATTTGTTTTTTAAAATTAATGGTTTGAGATAATTTAGTTTTCCGTTAATCTCTGTAAGTAGCATGGCAAAACGAGTTGCTTAAATTAGTTCCCAGTTGAGGATTGAATTAGTTCTTAAATATGACGGTTTAGAAGTATTTATTTCTGATATAAATAAGGAATACAAAATTAGAACGTTTATTTGCAAGATACAGGGTGTTTCAAACTACAAGTAGGTGTGCCTAAATAATGTTAGATTGTTAGTTGATGTCTTAAAAACACGAGAAAAATGTAAAAAAAACATTCATCACTTATAGTTTTCAGAATTCAAGGTTTAAAACATACCACTTTTATTTTCATATCTGAAGTAAACAATATGAACTAAAAAGCACAGAAACAATAATATGTAGAAAATATTTTTTTTGTTTTGAAGACATAGTATTTCATACTACTTTCTTATCTATAAAGTAAATTATTTCGACCTAGATTTTGACTAGTCGGTGCATTTTGTTTAATTAAGACTCTTGAATGATGATTATAAGTCATTTTGCAGTAGATATTTATTCTTCAGTAACATTATTTTTAATTTGGTAGAAAGATGTATGTATTTACTTGTCTTTTCATAAAAAAATAAAAATAATAAAGTTTTTTTTTTACATACAGGGTAATTTTTTTATGTACGAAACTCCAAAAATAGTCAACACAATATACTTTGCTAGTTTTTTACCATTTAATTTTCAAAATTAAGGCATATTGATTGGAATTTATGTCAACTTTGTTGACAATAACTTTGACAGTGCTTCCAGAGTCAGTTCATTTGGATCAGTTGTAGTTTTTCCTAAGTTGCTTATCGTTTGCATAACGTGTTGTCTATTTTTGAAATCTCGGGCGGGAGTAAATAAAAAAATTACTCTTTATATTCTAGACTCTCTATTTACTACAAAAAATAAAATTTAAAAAATCCTGCTTTATTCTGTGTGCAGTTTCTTTATTTTTAATTATGATAATCTGTTGTCAAGAAATGTTTTGATTGAAATACAATTAGTTTTATTCCACTCGAAATCTCTTTTTTGTGAGCGTTTGTAGAATCGGCTAACATTGTAGACAATGGTGGTATCCTTTCGGTTCGATATTAATAATGTGGAATAATGATAACCAGCTTCTTGTGTACGTTTGACGGCACCATGCAGTTCTTCTCCCATGCACAAAGCAAGCACGTAACCACTGGAAGCCGATTTAACGCTGCTCACGATCAATTAAACTTGAATGTCATTCTTGGACAACGATCCTACTGCGTTTTGACAACAATTAGTGTCCATTCAAGTGCGTTTATTTTTTGTTGAATGTTTACATCAAAGTGTCAGTTTGGTATAATAATGAATTTAGTTATGATCAGGTGCTAAAATCTTTATTGCTTTAGTAATTAGCCTTTATCTGGTCACAACGATGCTATCGTCCGTTCCACATCCGGTTTCTCATCTTGCTTAAGTTTTAAGGTTCCTCGAACGTTTTAATAAAGAATAATTAAGAACATGGCTTGACAATTAAGACACTTTAGGCTCTTTTCGGTTAAAGGTGTCGATAAGAAGGTGTAATGACAGCTGTTTTGGGTGCGAATTTAAATTTCTAATAGAGTCGAGATGGTGACAAATGGACTACTCGTTGGAGGTTTGATTAATTCGCTTTTTATTTGATCTTCATTAAGATACGCAAGTTGGAGAAATTCACCCGTTTTTAAAACATTGCAAAAGTTTCGGAAGTTTTATGCATGTCAACATCATCACTCCTACAATTAAAGCCGTAATTTACAGCTCACAATAAACCGATTTTATAGCGTCTTTCTTCACGAGAGAAAAATCACGTTATTGTTGGTGTAGTCGAACCGAAAATTGTCCGGGAGCTTTATTTAATTAGCCCCCGGTATGAGTATCAGCGAGCAGCTAGCGCAGTCTTAACTTGCCGTTAAGCAATTAAATCTCTTTGCGGGCCGCATACGTAACGGCGTATTTATGCAAATCGCAAATACGTTCGGGAGACGAAATTAACAATTTCGAGGCGGCCAGGGGTTAAAGCGCGAGGTGCTGCTGCAAACGCGAGACAAATTATGCACGAGGCCCACCCTTATCGCAAACTTATACTGATACCGAACAAACTTAGCCCAGTTATATTCTCCAAGCAGCACAAAATAAAGTTATTTCAACAATAACAAAAAATCAAAACTGATAAAAAAAATGGAGCAAAAAAATTATCAGTATCTAAGTATAGTGACAATAATGCATGTAAGTTGGTTGCCCAGTAGAAACCTTGAAATTTGATTGTGATAAGAAATTTGTTTCCAGATTTCAAAAATTTTTATAAGATAACTGAACAGATTTCAAATATCTTTATATAATAGATAACTAAACAATTAGAACTAGATGGAAGTATGGCGCTAAATAGATAACTGAATAATTAGAACTAGATGGAAGTATGGCGCTAGTTTTGGACTAAACGCGACAAAACGCTCTTTTTCACATTACACTATTCTACGTGAACAGATAGGTACATATACAGGATCTTTTTAAAGTAATGTTGAAGATTTTAACAGTTGATAGCTCTCGTTAAAAAGATGCTAAGAAACCAAAATTGTCTTGTACAAATATTTATAGTTTTGAAAATGCGCTCTGTAGAACTTCTTTTAAAAACTTTTCAAAACAAGTTACATTTATTATAGCAATTTTTTTGTTTGACTCAATATATGCAACATTTTTTTTCTGGTAATAGTTTTAGTTTTAATATTAAAATCAGATATACAGGATGTTTTTGAATTTTTTTACAAATGCTACCAGGTGATAGCTTTTGTTGAAAAAATGCTAAAAAACTCAGTTAGTTCTATACAAATATTTATTAATTTTTAAGAGATACACTGTAAACATTTTTTTTATAACATTATTTTTAAGATACACGATGTATGACAATACTGTTTTTGAGCAAAAACTTTTACATCATATTACATCTCCAAATCTGTATCCTCAAAAACAGTGTTGATATTTATCGTGTATTTTAAGAATAATATTTAAAAAAATAATTCTACAGCGTACATCTCAAAAACTATAAACATTTGTATAAAGCAAATTTGGTTTTTTAGCATTCTTTTAACAAGATGATAAAATCCTTAACATTACTTTAAAAACATCCTGTATAAAACTAAAATAACTTAATAATTTTTAAAGTTAAGCAAGGAGGTATTATTACTGGTCTGTCTCTGTGCTTCTCTGGAAGTTATTTAAACTTTGATTTGTAGTTGTTTTGAACATACCTAATACTCTGGTTTATCGAGCAATAATGTCTGTTTTTTTTTAATTTTTTTGTGAGTGTATGTTTTTTGTGTTTATTATTGCATTGTTCAGTTAGCGTTTTATTTATTCATATGTTGGTTGTTGTTTTTTTATTTTCTTTTACTGTCATTTTATTCTTTACGTTGTTTTTATATCAAATCACTTTTTTGGTACTCAAGGGGAACATTATTCTACCTGAGTCAATTTTTAGAGCACTCTCAGTAACTCTCTAACTTATATGTTCCCTAGCCCCGAAATGTCTCAAATGGCACTAACCCACTTGTGACACCTCAAATGAAAGCTTTTTGAGCTTTTCAAAATATTTACTAAAGTTGAATCAGACCATCCATTGATGAGATGTTTCCAAGGAATTATCTTTCCGATTATAGTAATTACTTTTTACTATTTCTATTTAATTAAATGTTTAAAATGAGTCCTATTAGTTTTCATAGAATAATAACGACAATACTCAAACGCATTTCTAACGGAAAATTTGCGGAGTTGCCTACACTTGTGGTCAATTCTGGGACGTGGTTCTAATAAATTCGCTTGAAATTTGTCAACCTTTGTTTTATAGATGTCTCTATAGAAAGAAATCTAAGGGACAAAAATGCAAAAATAACTTTTTTAACCACCACTTTAGACATTAGTCTACCTGATAGCAGTTTCTCTGATATTTTGTTGGTAGTAAAGAACATTATTTGTTGGATTATTGTCATTTCTATCAGTTTTACTGGAGTTATTTGTCAAATCGTTCGCGAAAGCACACAAAAATTCCTATGCAGCTATTACCATTTTACAAAGATCGAAATTTACTGTGAGGTGTAGCACTTGTTGGTAGTTAATTAATATCTAAAATTCAATTTAAAATATTAGTTTAATCATATTAGTTATCTTAACAACTTGTCATTTTTTTGTTTTCTAGTCTAGCTGTTATATCAAATGTTTTTAGTTTCAGTTTCTTTTTTCTGACATCATTTTTTATTTAGTTGATCTTTTTTTTTTGTTTTTTTTTTTTTTGGTAGTCGGTAGTCATTATTAATGTGTTAGTAATAATATATTTTTGTTTTATATTTAAAGTTTGTTATATTATGGTTTTTTTTTAAATTTTTATTACTTTGTAAAAAGAATTTCTGATCTTTCTGAAGTCAGTCTCGAGTATTTTCCAAAACCTTTTTAGAATTTGTTATAATGATTAGTTATGACTATTAAACTCGCCTGTGATTTTTTAAAATTAAACCAACAAAAATAAGATATTGTTTGGTTAACAACCAATCACAACAAATTTTAGTGAGATAATCACGCGTGGTGTATTCAACTGAGATAACCACTAGTGAAAATGGTGAATATTTTTAACAAATGAATAACACTTTTCGCCAAAACCGACTTTGTTTGTCGGTTGCGATGGAAATCATGTGTAACTCAATTTTGAGGATCTGTATTTTTAATATTATTTGGTTTATTGAATAGTCTTCCGAAAACAACTCGACTCAAAGTTGAGGAGAATATTTTTCCGGTGGTATCACTTATGGTCATTTTACTTGGGAACACTTGTTCTTACCAAGAAGATGACCATGCGTGATACCACCACAAAAATATTCAACATAACTTTGACTACTCCTGGTGTTATAACTGATTATTCTTTTTAACTTTTTGTTATTGCGTTTTGTATTTCTTGCACGAACTGTGTTTTTTACTTGTCTTATTTCTTTATTTTAGATGGCAATCATCTTTTTCTGAATTAAATACTTTTTATATATTCTTCCACATTTCTTCTCTGCATTAGTAATCACATTTTTGAGAAAAAAAAAGATTTTGTTTTCTCCTTTTGAGAAAAAATGAGAGAGAAAAAGATTTTTTGCGCGCTTGGTTGTTTTTATTAGTTTACTATGCCTGTTTCCACGACGATAGGTTGCTGTTACTGGTTGCTACGTCTAACAAAACGGTAAGTAATTCACCTTCAAACTTTCCGACGTAGACAAACTTTCCGACGCAGAAGTCCCAGGTTGTTGTAATAGTCCACCAACATTTATGAGCAAATTCAATTTTGTTTTGGAGGAAATCTTCCACGTAACTCTCGGCCACCGTTGATGAACGCCACCCACCATGTCTTTTTAGTCCCAACACATCAACTCCGTTATTCGCCAAAAGTGTAGCCGATGTGCGTCGAAACGAGTGTCCAGTAAAACCTTCAGGAGCTTGCAACTTTAAATACTTTGCAATTTTTGACGGCCAGCCTCCAATTGTGCCTTTTCCTGTGACTTGCCTAGTGCATTTGCCATTTCGATAGTTTAGAAATAAATGATCTGACGTTGGGTTGCTTGGTCGAATTCTTATGTATTTTCGAAGTATTTCCAAATAATGAACTGCTTCATTTTCTTTATTAATAACTGTGAACGTTCGCCGATTATTCGTTTTTGTATTTGGAATATTTACTATAAACATTTCTTCATGTTCTTCTATGTCACTCATTTTAATATTGTACAATTCCTCTCGTCTACAAGCGCCCGATACTCCCAATATCATTGCTACCTGCAAATATATTGTTTCCTTAGAACTCAGATGTACCACCTCATCATCTACAACATACCTTTTGAATTAAAAATTGTTCTTCTGGTGCTTCATTCAAGAATTTTTCCATGTCTTCTTTGGTAAAAATTTTAGCCTTCTTAGGCTGATATCCAATATTGAGAAGTAAACTTAGAAATATCGATAGCATCATGAAGAAAAATTGTACTCTTCAGCATAGAATACTCCGCCCATAAACTGCCTGGTGCCTTCAAGTGTCCACTTCTCACCACAAAATACGCTAACAAGCTTTTTTCATTTACAGAAATCTTCTTTGCTTCACGCTATTCCTTAAACAACTTGTATGTCTGTTCATATCGGGCTTTAGATTTTTCTGGAATTATTGACGAACATCCTTCTTGCCAAGCGTCTTCTAAATCATCCGGTAGATCATCACTATCGCTCATATTTGCTTCGAAAACGGAACCACAAAACAGAACTATGTAGGAATGATTGTATCAAAAAGACAATTTTACTTGTTTGGAACAAAACCATAGCAACCATGGAACAGCCAAAGTTTTCAGTTTCAATCTTCCCGATTATCACAAATGTATTGATATAAATTATTATTATTATTATTCTAGAAACTCCAATCGCGCAAAAAACGTTATAAGCATGTCGAACGTTAAGGATTACCGTTCTCAGACAATAATTGAAGTCGTCGCTTCGCTCCTCCTCCAAACAATTGTCTTCGAACGGTAAGCATTCCTTACCGTTCTCCATACTTAATATACTATTTTTTTTTGTTTTCAATTGTAAAATTTTGTCAAAGCGTTGAAGCTGCCAATACGAAATGTTCAATTACTCTAAAACCAAAACATGTTCCTATAAATTCACTTTTACGATTTGCTCTACAGATCACGTCCAAAATAACAAACTTTCAGGTTCAAATGGCTCGACTTTCGCACATTAATATGAAATATTCCTTGTACTATAATCTTATTATCAACATGGTGGTTATTAATAAAGTTTAATAACAGATATTGCACAATTAGATAAGTATCTAGACCATACTAATTTGGTTCAAAGTTTCGTAGAAACAAAAAGTTCTTTTAAAGTACATATTTGCGAATGAAACATTAATAGATTTAAAAAATATTTGAAACACAATTTTTATAGCTAATTGGTTTTTATTGGTGAAGCTTTTAGATGAAATTGCGATTTCTTGTATAATGATAGATATTCTTGTGGGTCTCCCCTCGTGTTTCCCGGAAGAACTTCTTGTAATGATTTTGGTTTTGTATCGTTTGGCTCCGGTTTCAGTTTAGCGTATTGTTTGGAGTGTATGGGGTGTCTTTTTGTTGATGCGTTCCCCGTTCATTGAAGCGACGCGCCCCGGTAAAAGTAACCCGACCGAAAAATGACTAAGAATCAAAGTCGATCCATATTTATGAAGATGATATATTCATAACATGACCGATTTTAATTGGTTCGGTGTAATTAATGTCGGAGTAGACGGCGCGCCGGGGCGAGGTGACGGACAGAGGGCGTCCTCGAACGAGTTATAACTTACAAGGCAGTAGCCTTTTTATTTCCTACCTATACAATATTCCTACCTATAATTAGAGGCAGGGTCAGCAGCGAAGTCGGCTGCGTTCTTTCGTTCTCTCATTGCAGGCTGGCGCGGTTTAATGAATACAAAACTAATCGTTAAGGCAAAAAATAATAATAAAGTGGCCAGTCGATAGCGGCCAGGCATTATGCCGAGATGAAATATGCATTCGCCCCCAGCTATCCACATTGACGATGCCATTACGACCACTACCACGACCCACCGCTCTCTTAATTACGTCCGACGCGATTAAACCCAACGACCACCACCCTCCAGAAAGAAAACTTCATAGACACCACTACATGACAAGACGAAAATGCGCAAAGACGACCGTTCACCCACACCGGCCCTTCCCTGTTATTAAACGGTAAAGAAGCATTACCGACCTGTCAATAATCGGGATGTGTCTATTTAGGCGGCCGTTTAATTTTACGCGGTTGTCACTCATGCACTGATTACGAAGCACTTTTACAACAGCTCTTTTCGATGAGTTAATAAATGGACAGATGTTTAAGTAATTAGTTATGATTTTTTACTACTAATTGGATTGGATTCGAGTCTCTAACATACATTTTTTATTCTAAACTTATTATTTCCATTTAAAACACTGTAAAAATAAACGATCTATTTTATCTAATTAAAAACTAAAGATAAAATTAACTATTTACAATAGTAATCTTTTTAAATAAAACAATAAGCTTTGAGGTTTTTGTTGTACCTAATTATTAACTTTATTTTATAAAAATAGTGAGTTGGTCAGCAGAACAGCAGGCAGCGGTCTTCTTTTTACAAAAAATGTATTCAAATCGATTTAAAAGTAACCGTTCAAAAGTGTTGTGTTGATTCTTAATTCTTTCAATTTAAAATTAAATTAGATTAATTTTATTAAATCTGCATAAAGTATAAGCTATTTGCAACTTAAAAATTTAAAAGAGCAGAATGATTTGGATATCTACTTGAGACAAAAAGAGTTTTCTTGACCAACGCACTATTTTTATAAATAAAAAATTCTTTAAAGAAGAACAAAAAATGGAATAAGATCAAATTCTAAATATTTTGGCGTTAAATTAAAACTAAAGAACAAATTATAACTTATAAATCTAGTGTGACTTTTAATCAAACTAAACTTAAAACCTGAAGAGATTTTTAATGCTCTTTTGCAGATTATTTTTTGAAATTTTAATTTTCTAACTAGTCTTTCTGTTCTCAGTTCATCAATACGCTTTCTCTAAATGAGTTTGTTAAAGATGAAGATTTAAGTGTCAGATAAAATGAAATCAAGAGGGACATTTGATTTTGACCTTATTTCAAAATTTGTAACAAAAATATAGAGTGGATGGATAGTTTGTCCATCAACAACGATTTTCAATCTTACAAATTATTGTAAACGTATACCTGTTCGAATGTTAAAAAAAATTTGTTTACATCACCTATTTTTAAAAAAAGCAACAGAGATTGTATCAAAAATTATACACCTGTTGCTCTTATCTCAAATTAAAAAAAAATAAAAAATTTGAAACACGTCTATTTAGAACACGTAACAACCATACTAAAACATTTATATTTTGCACCTACTCTTAATGAAAACATTATATTTACAATATATACATTATTATTTTAAGCAAAATTTGGCAGGTCAGGTTAAGGGTAAGTTCATGGGGGTAAAATAAGTGAGTAATTGCCTACTCACATCCTAGACCAAAGTACACATTATTAAAATAAAAATCAAGCGGTTTTTTGAAATAATAATTTGCTTCAAAAATACCAACCGCAGATAAAAAAAAATTAATCAAATTTAAAAGAAAAGTTTAAAGAAAACAATAATAACTTATTAAATTAGCAAAAAAGTGTTGAACGATCTTCAAAATGAAGTATCACTCAACCGACTTTTTTTGTTTAAATTCTAGACGTGGAGAATCCTGAGCTCAAGGGGGTGGTGGGTCAACGTGATTTTGCTACGAAAACATGGTATAAGCTCTGTATAAACTTCTTCAAAAATTGTTTGTAGCTTCTTAATTAGTCTTATAAAAAAAATTGTTTCTTCTTAATTTTATCATTTGGGTACTTTTCATACATTTCATATTTGAATGAATACCTACCAATATTCTCCATTATTGCAAATACAAATTACACAATGAGTTGGATATATTTTCTGGGTTGCGACCTTCCAGGAGGTGGCGTTAAACATTTAGAGAGGTCAAAGAAAATTTAGAATAAAAAAGCTTTATTCAACTTTAAATAACAAAAATATTTTTTTAAGAAATAGTAACACTAACTTAAAAAAATTTAAAATAAAAAAAATATGAAGCATCTATTAAAAAAAATATAGAAAGCTACTATAAAAATGTATTACGTCTGCTTGTTATAGAACGAGGTTCTATATTTCAAACACACACAATACACAATTATTATTATTTTCTAATTCAAGACGTTTCTTTTTTTTTTTAATGTTTGTCTAGGTGAAAAACATAAATGGGACATAGCAAATGGAATCAAACACTTCAAAGCTCTGCTCCGGACATTCGGTGACTCGTTTGCTTCAAAAATGATCTGAATTCTGGGTAAAAAAGTCACTTTTAACATACTATCATTTTTTATTTTGATTAGTTTTTTTTTCAGGATTGTTGGCAGACGCTGATAATAAAAAAATTTTGAAAATAAAATAAGTATCGACATGTAATTTTTATATTTTTGTTGAGTCTTTTCAGGGAAGTAGTGAGACAGTCGTAGTTTCAAATTAATTAAAGAGGTTGTATACTGAAAAACAAAAATATGGTAAATTTTTTTTTAAGAACAAATCTATAAACGGCAGATACGTGTGCTTTGTCGTTTTGGAAATCTTAGAAACCAAAGTGTGAAAAACGTTGATTGTGACGTCATACCGACATATTCTGTTCCATCTGATATGTTGTGATATTGTTTATGTCCTGTCATCTCTCTTGCCATTAAACTTTGCAGTTTTTCATTATTTTTTAATCTCGATGGTGTTCGGTTTTGAACTAAGGTATACCAAAAATAATTGAAGTAAGTTAAAGAAGAATTCAAATAATCTGCAGAGCGACGAAAATCTCGAAAAATTAAACAGCACATCTTGGTGTAGGTGCGAAAATTGAGTAGGTAACAATGTCAAAAGTATTTTTTATCTTTGCAAAAATATTTCAAAATGTTTGTTTAAATTCTACTATCAAATGTTCAATGCATTCATATAAGCCAGATTTTTTTTGTTTCAATAGAGTTCGACCAAAAATCAAATTTTTTAATAAATGTTTTAAAGATCTGTGCTTGTTATACTGTTAATATTTTGACCGTGCAGACTCCTACTTGAAATATTTAGATGTTCAAAAATGTCTTTACTTCTATAGCTATCTTATTTTTGCGTAATAAAAGAGATTTTTATATAAAGATTCCATGTCTTTGCAAATTTTTCTAAAGATGAAGGTCTGTAACGCTTTTTCTTTTGAGACATTTACAATTTTAGTTATAGATTTATAACAGAATCTATTTCTGAAAGCATACATTTTGACGCGAAAGCTTCTCGGTGCAAAAAACAGTGTATGTATCCCTAAAGCATTACACATAATTTTTTGTAATGGTACAATAAGATTACCATCAACGCATTTCTCTCAGTTAATATTGCATTTCTCAGTACTTCTTATAAATGTGTCAAATAAACATTTTCTGGTCGTATTGAGTTTTGAAGATGTCCATAATAAAATATCTTCTTTAATTTTATTTTTTGTATTGTATCTTACAAATTAAATTAAAATTTCGTTTATCTAGAGTGAAGAGTACATGCATTTGTTAAATTTTCAATGGTTTGGGCTTAAATATTTTCTGCCATGTCACTAATTTGTCTTTGAATGGTATTGTTGGACAAAGATATTTTTTTGTTTATCACATAGACATCAATCAGCTGATTTACAGTGAAGGGAATCGCAAACAAAATTTGTGTCTAAAGTGTGTCATTTTGAAAAGTTATTGATACGTCAAGTGTTTAAGTAAAAAAAAACGCTCCAGAGTGCTTTGGATATAAAAACAACTTGTGAACTATGTCGTTAAAGCGATCGGCTTCTGCAACAGCCAGTGTCAGAACTGTCAAACTTTAAAAGGTCAATGACTTCAATCAAATTATTTCAGCAATATAAACAACGTGTAACCGTGAGAACAGCTGATTTCTAATTATAAGAAACATTAAACCAAACAAAAACTTAGAAATCACTGAGATTTTTTTTATTTGCTACACTGTCGGATATGCCTAATTTGGAGGTTATATTTAGTTATAACATTCGAGTTACTACCTACCTTTTTAATACCGACTTGTTTTAACAAAATTCTATAGCAATCTAGAGCGTTTTTTTACTTGAACACTCTATAGTATTGTGTAGAACTATCACCACTGTGAATAGTTAATTCAAACTTTAGTTATTAATTAAATAAATTAGATTGTTTTTTTTGTCGGATCTTGTACAACTCAAACAAAGAAATACGTCACAAACATTACAAAATATTTCATTAAAAAATTGTGCAAAATATTACAAGACGTTATTTATACTGCAAAATGTTTATCTGACCGGTATTACTTACTGACTTGTATTCTTCTGTTTTTTTTTCTATATCAAATGTTTGTTTTATTTATTTTAATATTATATTTAGTAAGTTATTTATATGTAATTGCGTTAGACAAAAGTAATCATCGTGATCGATTCGTGTGAGAACCTTTTTATCAAAGCACATGTAAACCTCTTGAAAATGCCTCTTATTCGTGGCTTTAATAGAGTGGTGGCAATAAATTTTTGATATTGGTGTGTATGTGTTGGTAGGGCGTTTCTCGCATGCATCATTATATAAAGTGCAGCTGTTATCAGAATTATTACACCTTAATAAAGTCGGTGTCGGCATAGTGCGCCCGGTGACAATTGCGCTACAGCCGGATTCCTCATTACCCCGGAAACACATGCGTCGTTTATCATCCCGCCGCCTCCAGCGACGCCAGTACGTGCCTGGGGACGCCGCCGCTCCTTCCCGACGGCGTGCATCACGCCACCTCTGCGAATATTCCTCACACGCCTCGAATTCCCGCCGCCGACAATGCATACGAGATCTAGCATGCATATGCATAAAATAATAAGAAGCTGGAAATTGGGGCGCGGGATTTGCCTCTCGAAATGGGACTTGTTTATCCGATTAGCTGCGGATTTTATCGCCAGATACCAATTCGAATAATTTACTAATAAAAGCTCGTTATAAAAGGTATAATCTCGTGATTTACATTTCCGGTTGGATTAATTTTTTCAATGGGTTGTAGTTTGATGTGAAGGTCGGAAAGTCCGCGAAGTCGGGTAAACTGTGTTCAAGAGATGAATGATAAAGTTTATTAGAATAGGAGTTTAGTTTTGGAAAGGATTTGCATATTTTAGCCTTCCCGGATATATTTAACAGAATTTGTTTAATTAATATTTTTGACATAAGAATCTCAACTTTCAACAGAATTACAGGAAGCATATTAATTAGATTTTTTCTGAATTATAATTAATAAAACAAAAAATTTAAATTTGTTAATTAACTTTAAAAAAAAAGTATGTATACCAGTATATTCATGTATTTTTTTGACACTTTGACAATTTTTTTTCGACAAGTTATTTCGGCGTTTTTGCTTTAAAATGAAATGTCTTATCAATAAAAAAATTAAAAGAGTGAAAATGAAGAGTTGAATTTCTATTAGACGTTTTGATTGTGGGTTGCCTATAATAATTATAGGAGTCGTGCTTAGAGGTTTATTCTCGGTGTGTAGGTACGTATTTAAAAAAAATATGTATCAACAAAATGTTTAATAACTGTAATGTATTAATACAAATGTTTTGAAAATTAATTAAAAATGTATAGGCAGAGTAATAAAATTATTAGATATAAGGTAGAGTGTCCATAAAAAAAAACTTCGCAGCATGCTCTGAAAAGTGAGTGAAATATGTCGTAGATAACCATTTTTGAATGTGAAGTGACTGCTTTTTAATTTATTGATAATAATAATAATATGTAATTGGTTGCATGAGCTCTTCACCCCTCTTCTCGTGTCTTTTCCCTACTCTAATAAATCTAATACCTACCAAAATTTTTCTTCTCCACATTTTCCAATCAAGATTAGTTAATCAGTTTTTTTTAACAATAAATTTTAATAACAAGGGTTTTTGATATTTGGTATTATAGTTCACAATAGAAAGTATTAATTTGTTAAAAAAAATAAAATAAAAAAAAATTGGATATTAAAAAATTAATTGTTGTGACATCTTTTTAAATATTTAAAAATCTAAGATTTAACAAATATTTACGTCGCCATGACGACGTGTTTTGTAAAGTTCAAAAATAATAGTGCTTCTGTTATCATTGTGTTAAAATTTGACAGATTATATTAAGATCTTATATACTTTTTTTATGAGAAATAGAAATACTGACTTAAAATGTACATTACTAACAAAAATCTTCTTATTGAGCGATTAGCATTATATGTAATAGTTTATGACGTTTCTTATCTTGTACTGGTAAAACAGAAAACAAACATCTGGTGGCATCAGTCTTTTTTTCAATGTTACTAATGCAAGATTAGAGATGTGGTAAATCGTAATAATGCTAATAGCTTAGTAAGAGGTTTTTAGTAAGATTTACAATTTAAGACATTATCTCTATTACTCTGTTTTCATGAAAAAGGTATATTTATACTGATAACCAATGCAGTAGCTAATTTTAAAATTTTAATATGTTTTTAAATTTAGATACGTTAAAAAATTTAGAATCACTTTTAAGTTTTTCTAAATAGCATTATTTGTTGAAAATTGAAGTGTTAGGAATTTGTTTAACACGACAAGCAGGTTTCAAATATTATTAATTTTAATACAATTTTGAGATGACAAACGGCAAGAAGACTGGTTGTTTTAAGCCATGTCGGACATACAAAAGAAGATTTTTGAGGATTAAAAACAAAATAATCAGCATGAAAACAGTATATGTATAGTAAATAATTAATATTAAAAGTTTAATTGTTGTCACATTTTTTCAATTGTTTAAAAGTTCAAAATTTAACAGAAATATCGACGTGACGAAGCGTTGTATAAAAGTGTGATTTTGTATAGCTTTTTAAAACCTTATATCTATGATGCAACAGTTAATTTTAAAAATTGTAATTTGTTTTAAATTTTTAAGGTCGTACCTACTCGAAATAGTACATAATAAATAACAAAATAAATTATCAAAAGTCAATAAAAACACTTTTTAATGGCTTTATTTACAGTATAAGTAGCTACAAATTTTAGTTACTCTTTTGATATTCGTATTGAAACAGTGATACTTGTTACTATTTTCGAGTGGTAAGAATTATTGTTCATTTACGAACGAATGAAAATATGACTAAAACTGCAAATTATTTTCTCATTATTTTTATTTAATCAAATATTACCTACTGCTTCTACTGCCTTATTTATTATAGGATTTTTGGTTTAGAAGCTGATTTGAAAAGCCATTGCTTGAGGTTATCTACTACTTGAGCTTCAACCTATAATAAATTGACAGTAAGTATTAGTTTCTTAAATAGGATTGCGTTGATAAAACAACTTACGACTTTAATCACATTTTGATTTTTTTGTTAAATAGGTATACAATAACTACATTATCATTAAAGGTTTCCTGCAATGTCGCAAAAATTCAGCTATACTTTCAGTTATGTTTAGCTAAAATAGCAAAAAATTAAATTTGTAAATACTTAAAGAAATTTTAAAATGTCTTTAATAACGCTTACTCATTTTTTTAAATTTATTTTTAATTACTAGTTTTACTTTGTAGATTTTTTTTTCAAATTAGATATTTGTCGTGAGCGTATAAAAGATATTTTAGAGCAAATTGATTTATTTTGACTCTCAATGTTGCTACAGTTGTTTCGGTTAATGCACAATCTTCAGACCTTAAAGATACTGACCCATTTTTACCTAATGCATTTCTGAAAGAGAACTGACTTAGATTGTAAATAAACATAACAACAGTATTACTTAGGGTAATCCTAAGTATTATGATTTATTGTGATGAGTTTATGGCGGACTGCTTGCTTGCGGAAATTTGACCATTCGAGCGGTTCGCCATAAACTCATCACAATAAATCACAATAGTTAGGATAACCCTAAGTAATACTATTGTTATGTTTATTTACAATCTAAGTCAGTTTTCTTACAGAAATGCACCGATCATACATACCGATAGCCTGACAATTGAAGTTAGCTATAGCTAAATCACCTATAGTTAAAGAAAAGAAAAAGAAAGTAAAAGAATGAAATTTAATCTAAAATTTTAAAAACCATTAAAAGATTTTTTCAATTTTGACAAAATTATTTGTAGAAATCACTAAATTAGGTTTTACAAAAACTAGTAGGGTGAGATCAAGATTGTAGTGAATTAGAGTTGGTTTGCATTTCTTGACTGGTCGAGTAAAACTATTAAAAATATGACAAATTAAAGCAGGATCTTCTTCAATAAATTTTCGTTTTTACAGTAGTCAGTTATTATAATTTCTTTTATTTTACAAAAAAAAAAACAGTAACCATTTGTAATTAGTTTATTTCAAAAATTACCTAATCGTATAGTATTTCTGTCCAAGTTTTATAGTTATTGAAGTTAATTAAGGTCCAACCCCAAACATTTACAATCGATGGCTGTTTTCACCGACAGACGGTTCGATGTCTGAGGCTTAAGATGCTTTTAAGGGTAATATTTCTCCAAAAGATAATACTTTTCATCATATACATTCACCTAAACATTCCAAGAGTTTGAAAGAAATTACGAACTTAGCAAGGCACGTGCTCTGTTTGTGAATTAAAAAATCTGTCGTCGCATTCACCATTATTGAACTAATCAATAAATCGTTATTCAAATGTTTAATATCGATCCAAAATCAAAAAAAGGAATCAAATAGTAAACTTACCTGTTGCAAAATTTGTCGTACACAGTAATTAATATTACCTAGAAAACAGATTAAAGTTTGTTACCTACTTTCTAAATATTGTGACGTTTATTATATGTGGGTTTCTGATTTAAAGAGCTGGAGATAATTTCTCGGCAAGTTTATTTACAAATCAAATTAATTACAACTAATTAACACAGCTAATATTCTAAATCACTAACGGAACACAAAACACTTTAATTTATCGCTTTCTAAATTCGCTGGATATCGCCGGAGTTCGCCTTTATGTCGCTCTCCCAAAACCAGACTGACTCTGACTCGCTGTCTCGCATATATATAGGGGTATGGACTCTTTCCAGAACTTTCGAGTATTTTCTCGCGTTTCTCCTGAATTATTTCAATTCGGCAAGATGATTGGAATTCAATCACAATAGCGACAAACAATGCCGACGTAAACAAGAATAAATAAACCCATTCAAAACGTAAATAATACTCGAAGTTCTATTCAGTTCCTAGAAGTGAGCGGTCCACAACACAATACTCGATACTCTGATTCACCGCTTCTTAGAATTGAGTCGTTCGCGTCACACTACCCCCCTCTTAAGAATTGTTCGTCTCGAACAATCATTCATCGTCATTTGAACCCGCATAGGGGGCTAAACGGTCTAAATGCACTACCTTCATCTTAGCCCTGGGGTTCTTTTGGATTCTATACACCACGTCGTTAAGTCGGGTCAGTACGGTATAAGGGCCTTCCCATTTCGGCTGAAGCTTCGGACATCGCCCTTTCTTCCGTTGAGGGTTAAATAGCCAGACCAAATCTCCCTCTTGAAACCCTACCGAATTCGCCCTCAAATCGTACCGCGTCTTCATCCTGTCACTGGCAATCTCAATTCGGTCTCGAGCCAAGTCGTGGATATGGGACATCGTCTCTTGAAGCTCTTCTACATAGCTTCTAACTTCCTTGGGTTCTTGAGTGGGTGTCCCAAACACAAGGTCACAAGGCAAGCGGAGTTCCCGTCCAAACAAAATCTTGGCTGGAGTTTGATTTGTAGTTTCATGGATCGCCGCTCTGTAAGCCAACAAAAACAACGGTAAATGGCGATCCCAATCTCTTTGATGGGCCTCTACAACTTTCGATAGGTGCTCTTCCATGGTGCTGTTAAAGCGCTCGACCATTCCGTCGGACTGAGGATGCAGCGGTGTAGTCCTGGTTTTCCGAATACCCAAGAGATCACAAATTCCTTGGAAAACCCCTGACTCAAAGTTTCGCCCTTGGTCCGAATGCATTTCCATGGGAAGCCCATAACGAGAAATCCAATTATCCACCAAAGCACGAGACACAGTAATAGCTTCTTGGTTTGGTAACGCGTATGCCTCAGGCCATTTACTGAAATAGTCGGCAACAACCATAATGTATTTGTTGCCCGAGTCGGTGACTGGAAATGGACCCGCAATATCAAACGCAATCCTCTCAAACGGAGCCCCAACGTTGTATTGCTTCATGGCTCCCCGGCTACGAGTTTTCGGGCCTTTACTCGCAGCACATGTTGTACATTTCCGGCACCAATTAGCGACATCTTCTCGGCTATTGACCCAATAAAAGCGTTCGCGAACCTTCCCCAAGGTTTTGTTGACGCCGAAGTGAGCTCCAGATCTTCCATCATGGATTTCCCTTAAGACTTCCTTTACACGACTCTTCGGTAGGACTAGCTGCATTGTTACCGTCTTTCCATCCGCGCTTTCCCAAGCCCTTTTGAGCAGCCCATTTTCGACTTTCAGGGAGTCCCATTGTGCCCACAACGCCTTCAGAGCAGGACTCTTATTTGAAATGTCATGCCATTGCGGTCTTACATTTCCGTTCTCCTTGCTTTGTAAAATCGGTCCGATCTCATCGTCTTGCAGTTGCTCTGTTCTTATTTCTTCAGCTGTCCATCCGTCAGTAGGTTGCAAAACTAGCCTTCTAAGGTTGCACAGGTGGTCAGCTTGTTCTCGTTGGCTACAATGTTTGCAGTCGGCTCTGCACGGTCTTCTGGACAAGGCGTCTGCATTTTGATGAGACCTTCCCGAGCGATGCTTGATTTCAAAATCATACTGCTGAAGTCTCTCAATCCATCTCGCTGTTTGACCTTCAGCATTCTTCAAATTTAACAGCCACTTTAAAGCGGCATGATCTGTCCTTATTGTAAAATGTTGGCCGTATAAATATTTGTGGAAATGGCTTACCGCGTTCACGATAGCCAACAGTTCTCTTCGGGTGACACAGTAATTCCTTTCAGGTTTAGAAAGAACCTTACTATAATATTCGATAACCCTCTCTTCGCCATCCTGTACTTGAGTTAATACTGCGCCAACTCCATTATTACTGGCGTCCGTATCTAAAATAAACTGACCTTTTGCCCTTGGGTAAGCAAGTATTGGTCCCGTACAGAGTGTAACTTTTAATGTTTTGAAGGCCGATTCACACTCTTTGTCCCAAATAAAAGGCGTCTTCTTTTCGGTCAGTTTATGAAGAGGTTTGGCAATATCGGCGAATCCTTTGACAAAACGGCGATAGTAGGTGCAAAGACCCAAAAAGCTTCGTAGTTGGTGCTTATCATTAGGTCGGGGCCATTCCCGTACGGCTGCAGTCTTCTCAGGGTCAGTTTGTATCCCATTCGATGAAACAACGTGTCCCAAAAACTTGACTTTTCTTTGGAAAAGGCAACACTTTTTAGGGTTAAGTTGAAGACGAGCGTTTCGCAATCGGCTGAAAATTTCTTGCAGGTTACTTTGATGTTCTTCGAAAGTTTTCCCAATAACCATCACATCATCAAGGTACACAAGGCAAGTTCTCCAAGTCAACCCTCGAAGGACAAGTTCCATTAGCCGCTCGAACGTAGCTGGCGCATTACAAAGTCCAAAAGGCATAACATTAAACTGGTAGAGCCCAGTTCCAGTCGAGAAGGCAGTTTTCTCCTTATCCTCAGGGTGAATTCCAACCTGCCAATACCCACTCTTCAAGTCTAAAGTAGAAAACCATTGGGAACCAGCTAACATGCTCAGTGTATCGTCGATGCGTGGAAGTGGGTAACTATCTTTCTTCGTTACTTCGTTGAGCCGTCTATAGTCAACGCAGAAACGAGTTGACCCATCTTTCTTTGTTACTAGTACAACTGGTGAAGACCAGGGACTTGACGAATCTTCAATGACGCCATCTTCTTTCATTTTTTCGATCATTCGAGCCACTTCTTCCTGTTTCGCAAAGGGGAGTCTTCTCGGGGGCTGACGAATAGGTTGTACTGATCCCGTATTAATTCGATGCTGTACCAAATTAGTTCTTCCCGTAATCTTGTCCCCTATTGCAAAAATGTCTTGTTCCTTTCGAATAAAAGCAGTGGCTGCTTTCCTCTGATCTTCTGATAAGTGTTGCCATTCTTCCAGAAAATAATTTTCCAATTCCGGGTTATTTTTACCTTCTCCTTCCTGGTAACTCTTGTTGTCCTTTTCTTCACAACGAACAACTCGTAATGCAGGCTGAAAGAAGCCAATCTGTTCCCCTTTCTGCAACGTAACTCGATTTTCGCTGAGATTGGCTATGCGAATAGGAATCTTTCCACCAGCCTCAACGAGTGCTCTAGCTACCAAGATCTGTTTATTGTGTGTCGCATTCGTGAATTTCGTCATGTCCGGTTCAACAACTCCCGTTCGGTATCCCCCAGGATCTTTTTCCAACTCTGCCAGCACAATTTTCTCAGAATTGCCGGGGACACGAACTGATTCTGAGACGATGATGTCTACATGGTCAGATGAAGCGGTCGCAGAATGTAACAAGATTTCTTCGTTTCCCATTTGTAACATCCTGTTCTTAATATCCAGCACAAATCCATATTTGTCCATAATGTCCAAACCCAAGATCACTTCATCAACTATCTCAGCTACAACCATTCGGTGTACAATATTGAATGGTCCTATCTCAAGTTTGACATTAGCTTCTCCATGTACTTGTGCTGTTTCACCAGTAGCGGTTTTCAAAACGAAGTTACATCTTGTCATGTAGATATTTTGAGATGTTTCCAGCATGTCCCGTCTCACTAGAGAAAGTGTTGCTCCCGTGTCAACCGTCATCTTGGTGTCTCGACCGTTGATTCGTCCATCCAGCAACAGACTATCATTTCCTTTTCCTAGCTGCGAGACGGAGATGATCCTAGGGGCTTTGGGCGTATCAGCTAGCACACGCCCCAAAGTGCTAGCTGAAATTAGTTTTCCTGATGCCGGGAAATTGAGGGGCCTGACATCTTCCTGACCCCTCCTTACATCCTCAGACCTTCCCCGTTGGCGGCAATCCCTTCTTATATGGCCTATCTTACCACAACCATAACACTTAGGCCGTCCTCCAGTGCGTGCTGGTGTCTGCTGCATCTTTTCCAACATACTCTTCAGTTCTTCGCAGCAGCAATTATTTGTTGGAGTTTCCTCTGCGGACATCAATCGCACGCGTTGAGCTGGTCGTCGTGAAAAGTCTTCATTTGCCGCCTCATATTCTAACGCGTGGATAAGCGCGTCAGCACAGGTTTTATATCTATGTAGACGTAGATAACGTCGTAAATCGCCATCTCTTAAACCATCAATAAATGCGCTGGCTTCCATCTCATGGCGAAGGTCTGCAGGTGCGGAAGGATAACCTAAATTAACCAATCTTTCTATTTCCGCGGCATATTCTTGCAAACTTTCGTTGCTTTTCTGATGTCGGGACTTAAGCATCATTTGGTATACTCTGTCCATGTGCTGGTCTCCGTAGCGCAATTCCAAGGCGTTGACCACTGCGTGATAGTTTTTCTGATCACGATCAGATACATTCTGAAGCAGCTGGAGAGCTGGTCCTCGCAGTGCTAACACCAGAGCTGTGGCTTTTTCTTCATCATTCCAGCAATTTATCTCCGCCGCTGCTTCAAACTGCCTCCTATACATTGACCACGAAGACTGACCATCGAAAGTTGGGGGTTTTACTCGTTGCGATGTTACTTCGCTTCCTAAAATTTGTCCTGTTCCAAGTTTCTTCATTTTACTTTCCAATTCTAAAACTTTCTTTTCTAATTCTTCCCTAACTTCTTTTATCTCTTCTTTTACTTCTTCTTTTACTTCGAAAACTTTTTCCTCAAATTCCTTTTTTACTTCTTCGACATCTTTCTTAAGAGCATCTTGTAAGGTATCGAATTTTTCGAAAATTCTTTCTTGCTCTTCCATTCGACGTTTTCCTTCTTCTTCTTTTTCTTGCAGTCGTCGTTTTTCTTCTTCTTCTTTTTCTTGCATTCTTCGTTTTTCTTGATCTTCCAGAAATTTCTTCTGTTCTTCTTTATCTTCCAAGCGTTGTTTTTCTAGTTTCTCGAAGAATACACGAAGTTGTTCCTCCATGGTTCTTGTCTGACTTCTTGTTGTTCTTCCAGAAGGTTCCAGAGACATAAACTTTTCTTTGTCCACCAAGCTTCTTTAAATCCCACTCCTGACACCAGTGTGACGTTTATTATATGTGGGTTTCTGATTTAAAGAGCTGGAGATAATTTCTCGGCAAGTTTATTTACAAATCAAATTAATTACAACTAATTAACACAGCTAATATTCTAAATCACTAACGGAACACAAAACACTTTAATTTATCGCTTTCTAAATTCGCTGGATATCGCCGGAGTTCGCCTTTATGTCGCTCTCCCAAAACCAGACTGACTCTGACTCGCTGTCTCGCATATATATAGGGGTATGGACTCTTTCCAGAACTTTCGAGTATTTTCTCGCGTTTCTCCTGAATTATTTCAATTCGGCAAGATGATTGGAATTCAATCACAATAGCGACAAACAATGCCGACGTAAACAAGAATAAATAAACCCATTCAAAACGTAAATAATACTCGAAGTTCTATTCAGTTCCTAGAAGTGAGCGGTCCACAACACAATACTCGATACTCTGATTCACCGCTTCTTAGAATTGAGTCGTTCGCGTCACAATATTCTAAGAAGGTATAGAATTACCTACCAGATATACTTAATAGGTATTTGTTTAAAATTGTTTACACATGGTTAGGGATGGAAATCATAGAATGAAGGTAAATTTTAAAATTTTTAAGCACTAATTAGGTATTAATGCTTTCGTAATTTATAGACTGTAACTAAAAACACACACAAAAATTTATTGTCTGATGTGTCTCTAATAGTACACATTACTTGATTGAGTATAGTCTAATAATATGTATTACAATATACATGAAATACTAGTTTTAAACTACAAGTTTTACACCACATAAAATAAACAATGTAATGAATAGCCATCTAAATATTTGAAGTTGCAACTGCACATAATATTCTAATGATATTTTTTGTGTCATTCTGGAACAATAATCTTGTTTATAATGACATATTAAGGTAAAATCTTTGTTTCTATGGCACTGTTATTAAGCATCAATGACATATAAATACATATAAGTGTTAAATACATGATTAAGAAGCAATAACATACAAAATCCCTAGAAAGAAATGGCTAGAACTATTAGAATGGCTAGAAGAATTATCTATTGGTTACTAAAATTAAAGAATTATAAGAATAGTTATTGTATATATATATATATATATACCACAGTTTTACTTATCGTTAATGACTCTCGGAAAATTAAAAACATTTTTTGTGGGATAATATCCATACATTTATAAAAATCATTTAAATCATAGTAGTAAAAATTTAAATTGTGTAAGCGGTATAAAAATATCAAATAAACAAAGAGTTGTCAGTAATATTGAATGAACCAAGGAGTGAAAAACACAATTTGCCCAAAGATTATTTTCGCGAGGAGAATAAAAGCAATATTTGTTTAGATAAAACCCACTATCAAATTTAACAAAAAATATACTCTTCTCAACTACCTACCTATTAAGAATATCTGATAGGAATTCTATATCTTCTCCGAATATTTGGAAAGTATGTAACAAACTTTAATCTGTTTTCTAGGTAATATTAATTACTGTATACGACAAATTTTGCAACAGGTAAGTTTATTATTTGATTTCTTTTTCTTTTTTTTTTTGATTTCGGATCGCTATTGAACATTTGAATAACGATTTATTGATTAGTTTAATAATGGTGAATGCGACGGCAGATTTTTTAATTCACAAATAGAGCACGTGCCTTGCTAAGTTCGTTATTTCTTTCAAACTATTTGAATGTTTAGGAAATATATATGATAAAAAGTATTATCTTTTTATTATCTTTTAGAGAAATATTACCCTTAAAAGCATCTTAAGCCTCAGGCATCGAACCATCTGCTGGTGAAAACACCCATCGTTTGTAAATGTTTGGGGTTGGACCCTAATTAACTTCAATATCAATAAAGTTTATAGTGGAGAAAACTTGGACAAAAATACTATAAATAAGTATTTCAAATTTTCAAGCTTAGTTGTTTTTTTCTGCTGGAAAAGAAGACTTTAAATTTTAAATTACATCTAACTAAACGTAAAAAATATATTTGCATTAATTTTTTCTTGTTCTCAAGCTAATATAATATAACTATAAAATTTATTTTAATATGCACTTTAAAATAATACAAACACTCAAAAACAATAAATTTTGTTGTTGATAATATTTTTGAATATATTACACAAAAAAAATTGACGTACATTATGTGTTAAAACTAATTTCGTTTTAAGAATAAAACAACAAAAACACGTCCTGTTTATAATAACAAATTTTTATTTTAAAACTTGTTTCGTTTGCATTTAAATATACTCATTGACGTCAAATTATATCTACACCATTATTCGCACGAAAAATTGGCCCAGCGATAAAAATCGAAAGTAATTTAAGTATTAGAGGGTCATTTTGTGATATTTATAGTGCAAGACAGAAAATAAATTTAGCGTAATTATGTAAGTATTTAATTTTTAAATAAGGCAACATCTGAATATGGTAAGCAATCGTTTCGTTTAGAAATTTATTGTTGGCACCGATTTAGTAAAATATGTTGTGTGGCAATAAAGCCAAATGAGTTTTTATCCGAAATGAAGCAAGCCGTTGGCATTAGTGGATTGTTTTTCGATCGAGCATGTTGAGGGCTTGTCCCTCCAGAGCATTGGCGGTATTCGTCTCGGTCGAATTAAGCCGTCCTATGCATGCAGATAGAGTTTTATGGCCACTGCATTACGGCATTAGCATTTCCCATTTCCTCTATAGCCTTTCCACATATACATGGTACATGTAATTTAAGATTGCATCGTTAGTTATACTCCTCCATCACGGGGTGCGCCGCCTCCATTTTCAATAGCCATCGGGGTGAAAAGTTGCTCAGCAGGGAGTTTCCCGACGGACACAACACGACTTTTAAATAGAGTTTTGGGTCAGTTATTCGACCACCCTTGAGTCGGTTTCGGGTGGCGGCGTATATGGAAAACATTCTACCGAAAGCCATAACTCACCCGACGGACGCTTTTCCGAAAATTATGACCCTGTTTTGACATATGTTCACTAAGTAAAACGCTCGATTTTAATTTACGGTTTGTTTTTGTAGGAAAGTCGATCACTGATGCTTTCTTCCGAATTTCTGGCCGTTGTGCACGGCCGGAAGTGCATCGTAAGTCGGCGGGGGTGGAATACCTTCCCCACCGCGCCCCACGTTTCCGGCCACAGCAAACTACTCAGATAAGGCTGTTTTCGTTTCACATAGTCTGCATAATGTGCTCTTTGAGCCTATGCAAACTACATGCATTCACTCACTTCTATGAATTCATTATGGCTGAAAGATGGCCGTGTTTCGCCCTGATGAATAACGGCCTTATTTTACGGCACCATTGTTTATTTTGATTTGTTTAATCTTACACACCACTACAAATTTTACAACCTATAAAATCCCTCATGCCCCAATTAAGAACACATGAAAACACCAACTGACGATTAAATGACACGGCTCTGTCATCGAGCATGTCTTCAATTTTCAATAACATTTAAATAATCAACACCCAAAAAAATTATAATAATTTTTAGTTCTGCACCCTCTCACAAAAATATTTCATAAATTTGCTAAAACCCGTTTTTTTAATAAATGGATTATGTATAGATTTGTCACTAACTTTACCTTATTCAAAATATTAAATACAGTGAAAGCTTGTTATAACGACTATATTGCGTAGGTACTACACTTTGGATATAACTAAAAAATGTAAAAAAAATATTGAAAAAATTTTTTTACAAAAAACATGTTAAATGTTAAATTTTACAAAAAACTGGTTATATTATTATATGATTTTTTGTAATCGCTTATAAATTTGTTTTTTAGCAAATTAAAATAAATATTGCCTCTAACGACCAACAGTTAATTTTCAAAAAAAAAATTACAAACTGTAAAAAATTTGGTGAAAGACGAGCTTTTAATTCGCTTAAATGATAACTGAATTGGTTTTCCGTCGATTTAAGTAAATAATATGAAATACAATTTTAAGGTAGGTTTTGTCTCCATTAAACTAACAGATGTGTCATTATGTATTTGATTTTGTCTTATAAGCTATGAAGCCGTAATTAAAAATTATATCAGCGACTGTCGTATTATATTTTGAAAGGATGTCTTGTTGCAAAATGGATAAACAGTCAAGGACTTCATAGCTATTTTGGATGATTTTTTTTGTAGAAATAATTTTTGTTTTTTGTATTAAATTACAATTTACATAATAATCGTCCTGTTTTCGTCAACAATGTATTTAGTGGAAAAAACTAAAACGAAAAAATTCTTCACAAAAAAATTTAGTAACTTAAAATGAACAAATGTATTTCAGAAATAGACATTTCAATATTTATATTCTCTTTAAAATACTAATACCTGCATATTATACTTTTTTATATAAGGGTGTTTTGTAAATAAACGGCAATATTTGAGATATAAATTGGTAAAAATCCAAGAATTGTGATTCTAAAAAGTTTGTGTTTTGAATATAGCCTCCTGAAGAACAGCGATGGTTTAAAAGTGACCAAAACAGAAAATCTTTCTAAGTGAATCGTAATTTAATAAATAAAGTTGTCGATTAAAAAAAATGCAAGAAAATTTGTATCATATGTGACATTAATCTGACAATGAAGGCTATACTGTACCGCGTTCTCTTAAAAGTTAAAAATTAACATCTTCTTTATTTTTTTTACCCAAAGTTGTTATTTTCTAAAATGCTATTTTAGAGTTCTGTTAGATAATAACTTGTCTTGCATTGCTAATTTTAGCAAATTTGGTTAATTTCTTAACGGAATTGGTAAAATAAAATTTTTAACATACCCGTTATTTTTAACAAAATGTTACAGAATAGACCCCATTAACTCATTAGGGTTCTGTTAAATATGTATTACAAGAATGGCTTACTGCCTTACATTTGAAGAATACGAAGACATGCATTTGGTCTTTTTGATTCAAGAGATATAGTGCTCGCCAATTAAAAAGTCGTAATAGTAAAATAGTCGTAATATATATTTATTAAATTAAGAAGCCGTGGCCTTGATACAGTCGACCAGCTTTGTTTTAGATGTAACAAAGCATAAAAAACTAATCATTGTCTAACTCGACAGCTATGTTAACGTTTCGTTACTAATTGATCACAGAACTGCAGTTGTTAAACTTGAATCTAACCCTGTTCAAGGGCACAGCGATCTAAGCGATTGTGTACGAAACTAAAGTCGCTGATCAAAATGATTTGTGTAACAAGATACAAAATGGAGTTAATCAAACTTCAGCCAAATTGAGAAATTTTTAATTTCGTCTGTGACTCTCTACGACGACTGGCTCGTGCTTGTTTACAAGCAAATAGTCGCCGCTTTGAACATTTATTGTAATTTGTTTTTGAAATCGTTTTCAACTTAAATAAATTTTTATTGTTTTTCTTCTGTTTTTGTGTATTGTGCAATGCCACTGTTCTTGTCTGACATAGATTACTGGCAGACCTGACTGATGTGTATAATTTTGTATTGTACAACTATGTGACCTGATTCTTTACATTTTTGCTTTTTATGTTATTGTTTGTTGTTAGTCAAATTTAAACTGCGTTTATTAAATATAATAGAAACAAAAACTTTTTAAACTAACGATTTTTGAGTTCTTACTAAGTTGTACCTTAGAGATTGCTATTTTTTTACAAAACACCCTTTAAACTTGTCTATTTGAGGAACAATTTAACTCACTTGTTTTAAACCATTCTAAATAGTGGCTCAAATGTTTCGTCATCGAGTTACTTTTGCCAATTAGAAGGTAGGGCTTAGATAAATTCTTAACAAACAAATGAATTAATTTTTAATTAAATTAATATTAGAAACATCTGAAACGTTAAATTAAGCTTTTTTAATTTGTACCTATTTAATTTTTTAATTATTTTTCGGATAAATTTGTTTTATCCTTTGCTTCATATAACGCTTTAAATTGTTGGTATTCTAAAAAACAATTTTATAAATTTTAGTTTATTACTAGAAAAAAAAAATGCTAAACTTCTATATAAGCGTATATACTTTTTTTTGATCTTTTTTATTTACATTAGAATGCAATAGGTTTAATTTTAGAGTGCCACAACTTTATATGGACCAAACCTGCATAATTCGTGCGTAAGTAGTTGAAGCAATTTATATAGATTCTACCTTAATTATAGTAAGGATAGTTTTTTTCTTAAATATCTTTAGTGCATTCTTGTTATTTTTGCGCATTTGCTAAAATGCTTTATCATTTAAAAAATAGAATGATGAGATTTTGTATATCTCTGTTCAAATTCTTTTTTTTTTTTTGTTCGATTATGCGGCTAAGAATCTCGTATTATATTCCGTGAGTGTACACAACCTATCGTCCTTGATCTTGAGAAGAAAATTGATGATTCATGATCCGAAATGTTAGTGAGTTTGTGTTTCCGACAAGGCTATCACGCATAACCACCGAATGATATAATAAAAGTCACTTTTATAGGAAATATGTGCTAATCCGTTCTCACTGTTTCGATTCATCTCATAATTTATTATTAAGCATCGAGATATATCATTGTTTTGAGGTCCGCCTCGGCCACACGTTTCATTTAATGGCTAATACGTCAAAATTAACACGCCATTGTTGTCTAATGCGGCGGTTTACAAGCAGTACTCTTCATTTTTTATCAGAGAAGACATTTTGGCCAACTAACTGTCGGGTGGTCACCGTTGCAATAAATTACAGAAATAAGTCTAACCGCAACGACAGGTAAATAAGGAAAAACATTCCGAGGTGAGCTTTTTCGACTAAAAATACTCCCCAGTTATAATTCATCGGCAGTCTTTTTACCTGACGGCCTGTCAGAATGACAGCTCTCGGCTATGCCGAACCGGCAATTATCGGTTTCCACAAAATTATACATTAATAGAATATTATTACAGACATTTATTCCTACCATTCGGAAATTAAACGTTTAAGCTCACCGAACGTCAGAAATATGGTGAGGGGCTTGATCGAACTCTCAACTTCTTATTTATTTGTCCAGAAGGCCTACTATTACCCTCGACGGCCCATTTCACACGAAAATTAAACGCTACACCAATAACTAACATTCCCCGAGCTATCTCTAATGTTAACCTGCCATGGCACACCAACAGCCTTTTACATTTTTTACGCACAACGCGTTTACCATTCAATACTAAATATTTCAGCAATTTATTTTTAAAACAATCATAAATATCGCGCACTCTGACAAACACAAAAAATATTTTAACGGCAAATTATTTTAAATAAAAGTTTTATTTTATTCAAAAGCTTTTAAAAATACAATTTAATTGAGTTAATTTTAAATTTTTACAAAAAATATTTTACAAAACAATCAAGAAAACATTTTAAACCTGTCCATAACAAAGCTATAATTTTTTCTGCGACTTGACGCCATGCGATTTTGTTATCTAGGGCAACTGAAAGGTACAGGAATAAAAGGAGGAATATCCAAAAATTTGATTTTTATTGACATGGAATTTCCATCAAATAAAAATGCAATACAGACAAAAAACATTAAAAACCATGACTGTCAACACTCCTAAGTTTACTCAAGAGTTATATAAACAAAAAAATCTGCTGTATTTATGAAAAACGATAGGAATCTCACCTCTGTAAGAAAACAAATTTTTGGATATTTCACTTTTTATTCCTGTATTCTTCAATTGAGCCAAAGCAGTTATAACGGTTATAAGCACTACTAGACGGACCGCTAGAAAACAGCGACCCTTATTTCTGCTTTTTATACCATGACAAATAATAAAACTAATCTGGTTGGACCGTGTGGCAATAGTCCAAGACGGACAAGAAAGTGATAAAATATAAATTTATGGCTATTCTTTTAAAATCAATTTGTTTGTGGTTTCTTCAATGAAAAACATATTTAATAAAAATAATTATGTAAATACTTAAATAACTGTGAAAATAAAAACAGCGCATTTTAAAGTCAAATTTAGATAGTCGAATTTAAGCAAAAATCGTAACTTTTCATTAGTTAGACACATTTCATAAAGTCTGAAAAGAAAAGTGGTTGCTTAATCTTTTATTTTCTTAACTTGAAGACTAGGTTTATATTAAACCTGAGTTAAAATTGGAAATCGTTTAAAAATCTTTTTCAGAAAAGCTCGAAAAAAAAAACGTCTTCTTAGCCTCTCCTATTCTAATACATAAAAGCAGCTAATGATTTGCAAAACCGTTTTGAGGTATAGAGTAAACAACAAACTATTAAAAAGTCATCAAAGAAATTTTTATATTTTTGTGGAAAAAGACAGAGTTTTTCACTTTCTGCAGTACTTGATTCTGACGCTCTATTGTACTTTATTGCACTAACTATTATGAATAATTAGTACAATAAATATGCAAAAAAAACTTAATAAATAACTTAAAATTTCGGGAATTTAGTTGCCGAACAAAATTAAGATCATCTAAATGACTTCATTTCTCTAGAAATAAATTTTTTTAGAGGATTCTCATTTCCCTAAAAATAAAAATTTTGGCGGTGGTTTATCTACCCTCACAGCGACAGTTTACGACATTTTAGTCGGCCAGTCACCAAATCAAACTTAATCAAAATAAATTAATTTATTTTTTCTATAATTTTATTCATAAAAATATTTTTTAAATTTGGATAAAAAATTTGAATCAAATTTTTTCGGGTAGTTTGAGTAGTCAAAAATCAATAATATGTTAAAATAAACAAAAAGAGATAGTGGCTCAAAAATTCTATTCAATTCAATAAAATTAAGACTTTATGAAGATAACACAGAAAGAAAAGCTACTAACTTATTCTGTTTTAAATGTTATGTAGAATTTAATAATGTTTTTTGTTTTTATGTTTTTGCTAATATTGTTTATCATTGTTTTTTTATATTAAAATTTGTGTAGTATATGTAGAGATTACTTTTAAGCTTTGGCCAAAACAAATTAAATAAGTAAAAATAAATTTTTGAGCATTTTGTGAATTTATATTGCAATTTGTGAATTCCGAATTTGCGTTTTTGATTGCGTTGTCGTCGACTAAATGCGACATCTTAAATTCTGTGTCGTAAAAAGCGTTAAGGTGAATATGAATGTTGGGTATAAAGACACCGTTCCATTCGGTGTGACATTTACTAAAATTTATGACCTGATCTTGGAGCCATCAAATTTCTCAATGGTAATGTTAATGGTTGAACAATTAGGCCCGATGGTAAATAGTCCCATTTACATATCGTTTTGATTCGTTTGAATAAATCAAATGGGTAATTAATCGCATTCCCAATATAAATTAGTACAACATGGCTGTAGAGATACCTTTGTGATAATAATGCGTCTAGGAATCGAGTATATCCATGTTGCGGTCGCTTCACCTGCTCTTTAACAAATTAATTTATAGAATTGATGCGAGATCAGATCGAACGGACCATCTCATGTATATTTATTGCTTTTGTGAGGCATACGTTTCGGTTTGGACATTTTATTTCCGATCCAATGATTCTCCGACAGCCTGAGAAATTGATGTTAGTTATATGCAAGCCGCGATACTGTTCCGTCGTTTCGAAATATACTATCGAAAAACCCTAAGACACAGAGAAGATCTCTCATGGACCAATCGAACCATATACACACCGTGTTTTCGGGATAATAAAAATCTATGTTTTATGCATGTAAACAAATACTCCAATAGATACGTTTTTGCTTTTCTTCTTGTTTCGGGGTCGTGCCAGCTATCACCGATCCTCCTATATTCTTGTTCTTTCTTTAACGAGACCATGGGCGTATCTAAAAACCAATCGTTGTGGGAAACCGCATCACACTACCATTCCAATTATAAAACGCCAAAATAAAATGCCCAAAAAGGGAACACGGCCAAATTAAAAGATACGCTTGTAACGCTTGTCTCAACGAGTTTATCTGATTTAACCACAATCACTTTAATCATTTTTCAATGGTATTTACTACCAGGACTTCACTGGTCTCAGTTGTCATCTTTTTTCTGATTTTACATTTTTTTGAAAACGTTTTGTCTTATTGTTGCTGTTATTGTTAGTATAAATTCTGTCAGCATTCTGTTGAAACGATAATTATATATGGATTTTATAACTTTTAGATAAAAAAAACTCCAGAAGCTATAAAAACAATTTATTTTACATAAGACTAATAATATCTAATACATTATAGGTATTATATTATTGATAGCATTTTTACTACGTGTGATATTCGACTTTGTTTTACAGCGACTACTCTGTACTTTGTATAAAAAAATTTGGAAGATATTCTGTTTATTTATACAAAGTGTTTTTGAAGTAAATTTACAAATTTTAACAGGTGATAACAGCTCTTGTTGATAAGATGCTAAATATTTAAATTAGCCTTTTGAAATGCTACTGGTTTTTGAGATATATGCTGTACATTTTTTTGTTGTGGTATGGCAACTTTCTACATTGCTTACCTCAAAATCTATAAATATTTGTATAAAGCAAATTTGGATTTTAGCATCCTTTCAACAAGGGCTATCATTTGTTAAAATTTGTAAAGTTATTTTAAAACACCCTGTATATAAAATAAAAAAATATCTCGTATATTGATAAAATGATTCGCATACAACTTTTTATAAAACTAAAATTTCTTAAGCTTACTATAAAAATTCAAAAAACATTTAGTTTTTCTTGGATTTTTTTTTCCAAACTAAAAAAGTGTTTTTAAACTACAGAAAAAATTTAATATTTATTAAAAAACAGTATCACGCAGTTAGTAAATTAAAATACAAGATTTCAATCTAATTTTTTACTCTTTGTCTCCACTGCAGTTTTTATGTGAGAGGTGCGTGATTTAAAAATATTGTTTCATGTATTTTATCAAAACCTTATTGTTTAAATTTTCTTTTATAATTAATGTTTGAAACCAAAATCATGATAAATAAATTATATTTGACGTTTAGGTCAATTTTCAAAATGTGTACACGAACAATTCAAATAAAATTTGATTTATTGTTGTAATTTACTGTACTATCGCTTGCAATTTCTTTAAATTTAAAAAAAACATAGATGGAAAATTTAAAGTCAAAAACTAAAATATTTGCGAAGCCAAACACGCCAGAGTTAATATTTAATAATTCCATTACACATTTGTATACAAACACAGACTGTTTTTGATCTATTATTTGTTGGAGCAGCAAATATTAGATAAGAGTTGAAAACATTCCGAAAATGGAAAACTTTATTCACCACTAATCCCAATTATAATTAAAGGCCACTAAATCACCAGTAAGCCACCTAAAAAATAAACACTCCAACAAGATTTAAATACCACGAAAGAATTAACTTTGTGATTAAGATTTTCATTTTTAATTGATTCGAAAAAACGACAACCACTGACAGGCTTGTTTTAATCTTTTTAAATCTGAATCACAGTTGGATGTTTTCACAAAAACATTAATTAAACTGATAATTAAAAAGATATGTTAATGCGGAATGCGCGTTAAACTATATATTTCTCATTAAATATTTTATAACTGGAAGATGGAAGCAACTTTAATTGCCGGTACTTGAGTGCTTGGAACAGTACCAGATCTGACCTTACACCATGCTTCACTCCCCACCTCCAGCTTCTACCTTTATGTTCTTTTTCTCGCTTTTAAAACACCTGGACATGTACCAATAAAATCAAGAAGTGCTTCAATAACATTGAATTTGTTCACACGAAGTAAAAACGATTAAACTAAATTAAAGAAACACTAAAATACAAACCCAAGAAGGCTATATAGGTGTTCATTAAAAAAATTAAAATAAATACATGCTAAAGTGCGGAAGTATTGCAAAACAATTTTTTTAGATTTACTTACTGTCTAAAACAGCCTTCTTGTAGTCTGGTCATAAATTTAAACAAATCGTGATTGGTGCTAATGAAGTGCTAATTTTGATCAATCAAATAACAGAAAAGCAAATTTAATTCTAAATTAGAAGTTAATTAACATTAAATATTTAATTTATTTTTTATAAACTAGCTCTTAGACTTTGTAAACAAGAAAGTTTTAAGGGGTTGTGCAACTAACAATTATCAAATAATAATTAGTCGATCGATTATTAGTTGGTCACTAAACAATAAATAATGCATGTCTAATATATTACATACTTTTTCTCATAGTTAGCTGCGTTTTTTTAACGAACAGTTTAGTAAAGTAAATTAATAAAGATTCTAAAATTATATAGCAAATAAAATTTTGTACTGGTTTCTTTAAATTTCTTGTAGTCAACTGTTGTATTGTCTAAATAACTTATTCATAATAATTTTAATATAAAAATTTAAATCGAATTTTAATAGCAAATATTTCATTTTATGATAAAAATAGTTTTAAGACATATGTTTATGTCTGAAATAAAATTTTATTTTAGTTTTGAAATCAACTATAAATCATTGCTTTGCCACCTGCTGTAACAGAAACCTAGTCTTCTATAAAAATGCTTCTCCAGGATTACAAATATAACAGGAAGCTATTGCCACATATGGGCTAATAATACTAATTTTGGGTTTGAAAACAAGCCTCCCATGCCCATCAATCACCCTGCAGCTTTCCACTTTGTCGTGTCTCTGAGAATTTATGTCGTTCTTGGAGACCGTCTCCTGAAACGCACCTAGTGCAGCGGCCGGGGGCACCCGGTGTGGGTGGGTACATGGCAATTACGGTGTTTACAATCGGCAACCAATAGCGAAGGCCAACATGGCAGGTCCGATCCCTCCTATTGCTTATTTACACTCAGAGCTACTTAACTACATGCAAGCATGCATATGCGTACGAGTCGTACCAATGTGCGTAAGCAAAAAACGTTATGACGTAACCGAAGGGGTGGTTCTATCGATGATAAGACGACGAATGATTTAGAGACTCGACAGAGATTTCTGTGTTTATACAAATGGTTATTTGTTACGACACCCACGGAGAGGACGTCCACCCACTGGCGGATTTAATTAATTTCAACGGGAGATAAAATTGGGAAAAAATTGACCGCAAGTTATCAGTGACAGGTATTTTCGAGCTACTTCTTCGGGAAGTATCCTATAATTTAGGGATTGAGGTCTCGAATGTCGCTTTTTGTGTTTCCTGCAGACCGTGACAGACACATGTTAGGAATTGTTGGGAATTATCTGCGTTATGTTAATGTGAGAGATACTCGGAGTTTAACATCCAGGTGATAGCGAGTTATCGGTGCGAAAAAACATATAATTACCAAATAATAACAAGAAATCACTTGTTGAGATGTGACTATCCCACGAACATCCTGTACACATGTTCTGATTAACATAATTTTAAATTTATAGAAGTTTTTTAAATGGAAAATGGATAGGAAAAAGAACACGAGAAATTCAAACTAGATATACAGCTGCTCATCTAAATTGCTCTTAAGTCAGAGTTATAGATGTGTTTTACCTTATATATCTTTAAAGTAATCTTAAATTCTCTAATGGTGGATATTTGAGACGATAATCCTTTATGACGGTTTAAATAAAGACGTTGATTTCCATAAAAGTATTGTCGAATATCATTAGTTATCTTCTAATAAATTTGACACAATTATGGAAAATGTGTGTTTTGATAACGAACTGACCATAAATTTTACTGTTTCACCGACGGCGATTCTATTACAAAATGGGCGAATAAATAATCGAAAATTTAGTACATCATAATGTGAATTTTAATAATAGTTAAGTAATTAAAAAAATTAGTTAATAAATGTCTGGTTTTGCTGTAAGTTACTTTATTAAATATCTACATATATTGTTAGCAAAGAATAAATTCTGTTCACTGCATATTTACACGTTAATTTAAATTTTTGTAACTTCATTCATTTAATTCATTTAAAACACTTTGGTTAAAAAATTACGTATTTTATAAGTTTTTTTTTTAAATTAAGGCTGCTACAATTCTTCCCAATAACCAAAGCGTTTTTGCGGTTTAGCATGCACCTATAACCTATTAATGTAGAATGTTAAATTATAGAAAATAGTTTGCCTTTGCAGAATTTATTGCACAATAAAAAATGCAAGCTATGATTTTAATTTGCCAACCTTTATTTAATTTTTTCTTTTGTGATACTTAAGGGTTTTCTAACCGACGCTGTGATTATAATTCTGTTCTTTTTTTAATAAGCTGCAACTAAAAGTACAAAAATACTATTTCACTAGGGTTTTACTACATTTAATAATAATGTATATTACTAAGACATACTGTCTTAACGAAAGAAACATCTCTTTCACTCTCAAAATGAATTTGAAACTATCCCGACTTTTAAACTGTTTTAAGCTCTACCAAAAGCTGTGCTTTTGGCATTATTTAATGCAATGCATCGTACGTTTTGTTAAATTCGTACGACGATAAAAAGACACCCGTGGTAATTGCTAAGAACTAAAAAATTTTTTTTACTTTGTTAAGTAATTAAAATAATAAAATACATTGTTAATTTTAATTTATTTAATGTGTATTTAATTTATAAACACATTGTACTCCTGTACACTTGTTGCTGTTATAATGATACAGTCCGTTTGTCTAAGCAAGTGTCATTTCAAAAACAATAATTATAACAAAAAACCAATACATTTTGTGTAATTTGACAAAGCATTTGCTTTTAAAAATGTAATTTACATAATATATTAAAAAATCTTGTTTAGTTACATTTTAATTAGATAAAAGTGCTAAAAAATTATATAAATTAAGAGGGACGAAATGCAAAATATATAAATCTAGCCATACGATATTTATTGTCTTTTACCAACCCAGGTTTCGGTCAAACATAGGCCATCATCAGGAGGACTAATTATCACAGAATTTGTCAAACAAAGAGAGTTAAAAATAAAAGTTAAAAAATAAAACATTTCAATTATTGGAAACCAGAGTTGTTGAGTTGGATTTATATATTTTTCATCGGGTTTCTTTTAAAATAACCCACAATGGCTACTAATAATATAAATTAAATATATAATATAAAACTAAATTGCCCTGAATTTACAAATAATCTCATGCTACTCTTAAAAGTTGTTATAAGAGGAATTCAAAATCTTAGTGTGTCATAATTGGCTGTGTAAGTTAGGTCAGGTCAGATCAGTTCAGATTTGATCTAAAGCTTTGAATTTTTGTCCACTTGTCAAATAAACCAGTGTGCATCTATTAGCAATATCAAAATTTCAATTATTTTTGAGAAAATGATTTTTAAAGTCACTAGTAACGAAACTGTGCCTTCAAATTTTATTTTACCGAAAACTATTTGAGCTATTAAAAATTTGATCACAAAATGTTTATCTAACGCGTCAAATAACTTTAAATAATTTTATTTATTAGTTTTATAGATTTATTATTAGTTGTCGAAATGTTAATTTTTTAAAAATAACATTTAAAATTGGTTCTTGGTGCGCGGATTATGTGCTAAATCTAAGACTTTTTAGACTTGCTTAAAATTAAACAATAGAAAATAAAAATAATGTATAATGCTCGCCGTACAAAATTAATTTTAATATTTTTGGGTAATAAGTGAACATTTTTGTATGACAATGTTAAAAAGTGACGTTTCATTTTATTTTGACAAGTACCTAAGCAAATATAGTTATTAATGAAATCTAATAATTTGTTTTGCAGTTCTACAGCACTAAAAGTTTTTTTTTAATATTGTTATATTGTTACAAAATAAAAAACATATTTTAATGTAGTCGAAGATATCTAAGCTACAATTTTCCGTATTATTTTATTTGCAGATTTAATAAAGTTTACCGGTTTTATAAAAAAATATTGTAGATTAATGTTCTTAACTACACTTAATAAGTTTACAGCGAAATGATTTACTGCATTTAGTAGGCATTATCTGTTAATAGATGGTGTGAAAAAGAGATAAATGTATACTTAAAGAAATAGAGCTAGTAATTAATATAAATAATTAACATAAAAAATAATTTATTCTGATGATTTTGATGATACATGATGATAACTAGCTATGAGTTATTATTATTAATTGAAAATTACATAAATTGATTTAGTTTATTTGCAATTAATTTCTTTAACGATTTTGAATGTATAATACATTTTCTTTTAAATTCTTGTTGTTAACATTAAGAAAGAACATTTAATTATTAAGTTGAGTTTAAAAGTTAATTGCATCTTTGGCTGTCAATTTGGCCAATAGTTTACGATCGTAGTTGTTGTTCTCCGCGTGTAATAATGAGAGTTTCTTTTTCCTCCATCTCGGATGAAGTAAGATCGCCATGAGGTCCAGTAATTGAAAAGTCAAAAGCCACGTATAGAAGGCGCGTGTTGGTTGTGGTCCTCGGGGTGTTCCTCGAACTCCCCAAATCCCTCCAGTCCAATAATGCCTTGAGTTTATTGCTCGTACGTTGCGCACTGTCCAGACTTACGTGTGCGCCTGTTATACATATTTTATGCCCTTTTGCATTATCATTTAAAGTACGAGGTCGGTCTCTAAATAATGCACTTGCATTTCACTGCACTCTCTAACAATCCAGCCGGTGACCACCTCGCCGTCTACCTGAGCTGACGCGCGTCTTCCTGTCTCAACCGAAACTCAATTTGGGCATTAAAAATGCAAGTACAAAGGCTCGCTTTTTAAACGAGCAGTTAGTTAAAAGCGTCTAGACGCCGCCGACGTGAATTTTTCATAAAGGGGGGATAAATAATATGCGCGAATAAATCGAAGCCTTTCTAATGACCGGGACTAGCACCAATCAGGTTTTCAGCTTTGGGATAATAGCGTGTTCCACGGACACGTAAACCATTATGGTTACAAATCAAAAACGAGCAGCCCCTGAGCTTCTTGATTGTTTCAAGGCCTTCGACATCATCAATCATAAAATTGTTTTACCTAACAAAATGTGCACCTACTATGGCTCTAATTATACTTTTGTATCCGTTACTCGGTTTCGTTTTTTGTAATGCTGGTATGTCTGCTATTATCAGGGTTCAGTAGTCATTATCGTGCCCATTACACGATAGAAAACACATCGATCAAAAACACATTCGACTTAAATAAACATCTACAACCAAAACGCTTAATTTTATAAAGGACACCACTAAAAACTCTCGGGAGGACAATTCACCTGCACTGACCCAAATGGATCACTCTTGCAAATTTTATTACTCCTATATGAAGTTTTAAAGCAGTTAGGCGACTCATTTTGGGTTTATCTTAACAATGCAAAGCTAAACAGTTATATTTTATTTAGAACGTTTCATGAATTATGGATTAGACTTGTTTTATTCGAAAATTTATACAAAATCAAATGACAGGTTTTTGGATTATTACTAATAGATTTAAGATTCTTCAAATATGCAAATCGCACTACCGTTACTTATTAAATCGGAGGAATATAATGGAAATTGATTTATTGCAAGCTAATGAAGAGAAAGGTGTTAGAAAAAATATTAAAAGGTTAGCTAAACAATAATTTATTAGAGTTTAATTTGCAATTTTCTAGTAATACTTACCTTGACCAGTAATAATGATGTAAGGATTTCTGACATAAATATGAAAGTAGAAAGCTATTATAAAGATGTTGTTTAAAAAAATAAATGTAAAACATAATTATTAAAAAATTACGAGTAGAGTTATAGTTTTAACTTTTAAATTTTATTTATTGTTAACTAGTGTTTTTCTAGGACGACATTAGTTTACCTACATACACATAAGAGTAAAACACTGTCATTACTTTGTTATGTGAACTCTACCTAATCGTAGGGTTGTGCAAATAGTAGCTCAGTAGGTAGGTTATTTGGAAAGCTAAGTCCTGGATTTTGAGATAAAAAAAACTTTTTAAAACAATTATTTATTTAGTCAAAACAATTACAGGATATAATGCACTAAAAATTAGTTATACAAAAATATATAATATAAATACAAAAATTAGTTTTAATAAAGACCGCAACCGTGGAACGGTTTGCTTAAATTCTAATTGTGATAAAAACAGCGATTTCTGTATAGTGCAGGTTTTAAAGATAAAATAAAATATGTTCATAAACAAAATTGTTATTAAAACAGTTTTAAATTCTAGACATAGTAAATAAACAAAACCTAAGCTAAAGTAACAATTTAAAATTTTATAATCAAAAAACAGTACTTAGCAACAAAAAGAACAAAAATCATAAAAATTACTGTTAAGATTGCTTAAAACTGTGCCAACAGTTCTCCAGAGAAAGATCCAGACGAACGGAAACTTTACCCATTTACAAATGTTTGAATATCAGAAATAGAGCAATAATAAAAACAATAAAATACACTAAATCTACTCTAACTTTAAAAACACTAAACAATAAGATAAACGAGACGCCGAATTAAGAATCTTCTGAGCTCACAGTTTTCAGAACAATAAACGAAAGGCAATGGTAAATTTTGGCTAGACCTCCGTAAGTAAGTAGGTGCAAAATCCCCATTAAAAAACTAAAATTAAAGATGATGATTTTATAGTTAAATGCTTATTGCAATTACGTACCTTCCAGTAGCCAAGCAAACTCTGGGACGCTAGATTTTTCTTCGAGTTACCTCTATAACATCTAATTATTTGTATTACTTTTAAAGATTTGAATTATGAATACTATTTTTTTTGTTAACTTGTTGCTAGGCGGCGTATTATAATAATAAAATAATAAGTTTCTACAACGTGATGAAGAAGTATTGATTGGGATGGCAGCATTGAAATGTCACTTAGAATTGGCTACTCTGACCAACCTTCAAATTTAAATTTGACATTTTAAAATTTAATTAGTAAGTTATTATTATTTGTATCTAATGTTTTGTTAAAATGGTATTTGAATTAGAACATAACACTTTTATTATAATAGCTTACTTTAAAAGTCTACAATAAATTTAAAGGTTGGCAACATAACTAGACTTAATGTATTTCCAATTTTAACAAATTTACCCCAAAGTGGTTTTAGGTTCTATTATGTGTAAATATTACTAAATGCTGGTTGTAAAACGTTTTTAAAATTAAGATAATGTTGCAAGAACAAAATCTGATCGACATTTCATTCTTACTGAAAATGTTGTAAAAGATATTTGCTTTGAATGAAGTAAAACCTTGCAAAAATGTGTAAAGAAGTTTTTATGCAATCAAGTATTACTTTCTTTTAACTCCGTAAACACTAATTATTTTATTTAATATTCTAAAACGATGTGTTAAGTTATTGAACAATAACGGTGCACAGTTTAAATTTTACTTTTAAATTTAGGTACTGTTTTTCAATTTGTTTTATTTTCTATTACATTATTTAATAAAACAATTATTGTTGTTGAAATGGTTTTATTATAAAATTTCATTTGGTATTTTCTTGACATATGTAAGACATAATCTATGTAAGTAATTTTAACAAACCGACAACTTGTAAAACAAATTCTAGTAACATTATTGTTTTATATTATTAACTCAATATTAGTTGATCACGGTGTATTTTAATAAGATAAAATTTAAGTATGATTTTGTATTTTTTAGCTATCTAAACTGGTAAAACTTAAACAAGTAAATGGAGTTTACGAAAATACATATAAGGTATTTAAGGATTTATTTACTGGGAAAAGCTTTGCAGTAAAAATAGGTACAATTTTTCGGTGTTTATTTAACTTTTCATAAACTTATAAATGGTGTAAATAATAATCAAAGTATAGTATAAAATATATCACGCAGTTTCTACGTGTTTTCTTCTTTTAACATTTTTTGTTAATCTCAAATTTGCTTTTAATTACATAAACATATGAAAGATACTTAATTATGAATTAAACGTTGTAACATCAAACAATTTATTTCAACCGCGTTTTGTAATTATTATACATCAAAATCCACAGTAACAGCAACCATCAAAAGCTATAAAGTTAGTTAAATTATTCAATACTTTACCTAATTAGTAATTAGGTTAAAAATTATTTAATTATGTACATTTCTTTATATAATTTTACTCAAAAATTTTTAACCAATGGCACATGTCAAAGTTCAAATTTTGGACTCATTAATTACAATAAATTACAGAGGAACAACTACTGCTATAAATTTATCGCGTAATACCACGTTTCTATGGAAATTGTATGCGTAATTTAAAATAAATTAATTTTCTTATGACAAAGTAAAATTTGAATATGTGTTTTGTGCTTGATATGAGGCTTCTGCTTAGCGTAGCTGCCTTTGTAGATTATATTTTTTAATCTGTGAAGTTAAGCAACGCAGTCAGCGTTCATTCTTTGGATCTCTGAAATATTCGATCTCGCGTAACACAATAATTTTCAAATTCTATTACTTTTAGATCTTTTGGTAAATTCATTGTTTGGGTTTAATTTCTCTGTTTACAAATGTTTGCGATTCCCTGGCCATTATGCGAATTTCGTTTTGTGCGGAATTCGAAAATAATTCATTGTTGGTGCCGGTGAAAAATGTCAATGGCGAATAAATAATTCCGTGAGGCCTTTTCCATGCCATAATTCCGGCTGTGTCCGGCATTGTTTCAAGCTGGGTCTTTCAGCACCGTATTGATACCGAAGCGAAATGGAATTACGCTTTCAAATTGAAAGCGAATGCACATGGTGTCCAAACCGAGAGCGACCGATAGGCCTTTCGCCCGATACAATGAATAGCTTAATTACTTTTTTGCAGGCGAAATGATTAATGACGGCACATGTGCTCTTGTTGCAATTATAATCCCGGCCGATGGCAACCCCTATCCCACTGTTTACTCGTCTTAATGCGTGTTTTCACTATTTAAATCGCTCATTACGACCGAAGGGTGACGCTTGCTCTACTACACGGAATTCTTAATTAAATCGAACGATTTTACGGGATATCATCATAAAAGTTTATGGTGATTTATGTGGGGGAACAATAAATTAAAGTTATTACATAATTGCTTTGAGATTTAGAGTCATTTGGTTTTTACAGTTAGAAGAGTGTAACTTCTGGACGAGGTAATAAATTACCAAATCGGGTGGGCAAGAGTTTGAGTCGTTACACACCGGACAATATGTATTTTACGAGTTATTCTGGTATTTTGAATGGAGAAAGTCAAATAGTACCAGGAAACCCTGCCGAGTTAAGTAAACTGTGCTCATAAATCATAAATGTTTGAGAAAAATGAAGAGATTTTCAAAATGTACCTGCGAATAAAAGACTGGGTCCTTCCTGGTAGTGTAAAATGTTAGCATTGTTCCACGCCCAGCAGGTGGCGACTTAATTCTAATCCTCTCAACTAAAGTTAATTGTTTCATTGCAAAACCATTACGAGGGTCCCTAGAGAGGCAAAGAAAAAAAGCCTCTCCAGGTAGCCCAAGATGCGTATTTTGACGTTTCCTTTTATTCCCTCTCAGTTACACGAAATCTCTCCGACAATAAAACTCTTCCGACCCTCCAACATGGTCGATTTTTGATTTTTTTATTTGCCATTTCCATAATATCATAGTGATAGTGGCTCGAAGGCTTGATAAAATTCTCTTATATTTATAGCAGAACTCCACCTATACCTCAGTTGGGGTAAATACCCCGAGGAGACACTAGCTCTATAGACATTCCGACTCTCGCGGGACACCCGAATCCCTCCGAACCGTGGATTTTTAAAATTTATGGCGTCAGCGGGACCCGCCTGCAATAACGTTAAGTGTTATTTGCAATTATTGCCACGTGAAACGTCCATTTCAATATGTTTTAGTAATAACGGTACATGTGTTTTATTTTAGCCTAAAATGTGTTTGATGTCCGACGGAATTTCAACCCTTTGATTGCCGATTTATGAACGGGCGCATTTTTAATTGCTCGCACGCTATAAATTTCAAACGCGAAATATAGGACAGGGATGGGTTTTTTACGATCAAAACGATTCAACATATGCCATTTCACGATACTTTTATTGCTCACCTGTTACTAAAACATATTACTTTTCAATATTGTCAATATTCATTAACACCCACCAACACATTATATTCCCACAAATGTTTCTAAAAATTGTATATAACTATTACAAAAATTTGGTATTTTTGTTAGATGATACAATAAGTATTTTTATATTTAGTATTTAATTGAAACATTTGTAAATAAGCGATTATATACAAAATGTTTTTGAAGTAATGTGAAAGATTTTAACAGGTGATAGCTGTCGTTGAAAGAATGTTAAAAAACCAAAATTATTTCAGACAAATGTTTATAATTTTCCAGATATCAACTCCAGATAACAAATAACAATATCTAGATAACAAATAGAGAATTTGTTTTTTATTTAATATTTTTTTTAAATTTTTTTATTAAATGAAAGCATAATTAAAAATATATAATAATAAAAAAATATAGAATAAAAAATAGTATTAAACAAAAAATAAAAAAAACAAACTTAGAAAACTTATGAAAAACATACAAAACAATAATTATAACAGAAGCAACGAAAGGGAAGTAAATAGAACAACAAATAGAAAAAAGCCAACGTTTATAAAATTAAAGATAAAATAATAAGAACAAAAATTTATGAAAAAAGTATCTAGGACATAATAAAAAATTAAAAAATTACCAGCTATGTATACAAAAAACAGAGAAAAAATTAAAAATCAAAATTGCTAAAGCAAAAAAATTAGGACAGTTTGGTATAGAGCTGGAAGAAAATGCTTTTAGTAATGTAAAAATTTTGTTCTGTATTTATAATTTATTTTAAGAAGATTTTAAAAATTAAAAGTTTAATGGATATAATACAAAAGCAAAAACAACAGCACAAGAAAAAACATATGATGGTAAAGACAGATTAAAAAAACAAGAAAAAAAAAGATATAGCAATAACGTAAATAGCAAAAGCAATCTAATGTAAACTTACATAATCTAATTCGAAATATTTAAGTTTGTTTTTCTATAAAATAACAAATTAAAAAAAGAATTTTAGTTTATTATTATTTTATACAAAAAAATATACGAGTCAGTGTGTTTATGTTTATATAAAAGAGTATAAATCTTTTCCAAATATCAGGTTAAAAAAATAACGACCTGTGAGATAAAAATATCGGGTGTAAATTCAACGACTAGACTAGACAAAGTAAGAAATGATAAAATAAGAAGCAAACTAAAGCAAGAAGTGGAATACAAAACACAAAAAAATAATTCGGGCATATTATAAAAATAACAAAAGATAGCAGAGTTAAAATATAATATACAAAACAAAAAAATGGAGCAAAAGACAATAGAATTAAATGCCTTTATACCTAAAGTAGAACAGATTGCAAATAAGTACCTCAAAATTATAATTTTATACATATCTATTGTAATTCAATGTTGTACAGTAATTTTACTTAGTAACAGTCCACGTTGAAAATAAAGTTTTTCAAACATTAAAATTTGTGTAAGACACGAAATATTTTAGCAATTTTGTTTGATATACAGGATGCGGATAAAATATGTTAAAAAATTTTATTTTGTATAGTCCTAGTTTTTTAAATACACCCTGTAGAATTTTTTTTTTAAAGACAACTATTACATAAAAACCTTTATTGCAGAATTATATTTTACTACTATTATTCAGTTTTTTGTAGTTATATCGAGTAATTCAAAAGTATGAAGCAAGATTTTAACCTCATATACAGCAACACAAATTATAAAATTTTCTAAAAAAAGTATTTTTAAGTTATAACAAACTTATAGTCTAAAAATTAATTATTATAAAACTAGTAAATTTTTTAGCTAAAATGAAGCGATTTAACACACTTTCTTAATAGCAAGTTAGACCGTTTAAGACCTAGAAAAGTCTAAAGAAAGCAATTAAAATTTGTTTTTGTTGTTCAAACTAATAAAATATTATAAAAGCAGTAATTTTTAGAGAAATTTTGCTAAAATATTTTTTTATTTTGTATTTAATGCCATATTAATTTAGTCAATAAAATTTGGAAAATAATAAGACAAAAATTGAATAGAGACAAAAATATTCGGTTACCTATTTGGTTTCTGAGATGTACCAAAAAATTATTGTAGAATACTGTTGTCAACAGAGAAGTTTTTTTACAAAATATTGTAAAGATGAATGACTATACAAACCACCTTAATCTAAATGTTACTAAAAATTTGCCTTTTTATTTTTTTTTAGATGATGAAATTCAGTGGCGGCCGGTGATTTAAAACTCTGTATTTTGAAAATGGAGCATGGGATCCAAATTTTGTTATGGAGAATTACTATTATAATCAAACTAAAGGCTACTGCTAAAAAAAATTAATTGACATCTGCGAAATTTGATTTTTAAAAATGGTGAGCCTCCCTTGATTATTTCCGAAACGGTTTATGCTAGAACGGTGGCGAATTCTTTTTTCAAAATTATGAGACAAATTAGTGACTAATTATTTATTTGTTTTTTCCGAAATTTTAATTATAGAAAACGTTATGAGCATTTGAAATTTAATTTTCGAAAAATATTCTTTCTCTAAAATTTCAAATGCTCATACTTTTTCTATAATTAAAATTTCGGAAAAAACTAAAAAATAATCAGTCATTAATTTGTCTCATAATGTTGAAAAAAATATTCGCCACTGTTCTAGCATAAACCGTTTCGAAAATAACCAGGGGAGGCTCACCATTTTTAAAAATCAAATTTTACAAATTTCAATAAATTTTTTTTAGCAGTAGCCTTTAGTTTGGTCTTAATAGTAATCCTCCATAACAAAATTTAGATCCCATGCTCCATTTTCAAAATACAGAGTTTTAAATATTCACCGGCCGCCACTGATGAAATTATTATTTAACGATGACTTTAGAATGAATGTATAAGTTTCAAGAAAATATATAAAGTGAAGACTTTTATAGCTTGTTTCACAAATTTTATTATAACTACACTATAATTTTATGATTCTTAAAGTTGTTTACACATATTTTTTGAAGTAGGTAGTAAAATAAAATAAAATTAGATCAATTTTTAACTATTTAATAGAAAAGTTAAGAAATGTTATAAAATATTTTAAATTAGTATAAACAGATTTTTGGGCACTGAATTTTATAGTGCATTTCGTAAGTTTTGTAAGATAATTTATTGAGTCAAAGTTTTGAATAATATTTATTTCATTTTTATAAATATATTTTGCGGCGTGTTTGTTTATAACCAAAAATGTAATTTTAAGAAATTGTTTTTTGAATTATCATTAGATCTTAAAATTTTAAAAATATTTTAGAAATTGAATATGTTTTAATTATTGGTATTTTTTGGCAAATCATATTTTTAAATTAAATTAATAATACTTTATTATCATCTAAAACTATTTATCTTTTTCATTATAAACCAATTAAACGAAACAATAAATTATAAAATAAATGTAAAACGTGATTAATTTAAGTGTATTAAATACGAGTAAAGATTATAAAATATCCACTTAATTTGAGAAAATCTCAAGAGATTATAAAGCGATTAGGAACTGCACATAATCTCATACTCATAATGCACTATTAGCGGTTTAATCAACAATAAATGACCATAAATCACAAAGTGAATGTTAAGCTATTTATATGTTAAATAAGTCCTATTTTTGCCTAAAAATTGCGAGATTTAACCTCCGACCTTACGCCTAGTTTCTTCAAAATCAAAACAAAATTTCGTCATTTTTTTTAAACTTCCATTTCTTTGAGTTTGGTAGTTTAACATTTGTATCTATCAGAGTGCCCTCCTGGTATGCCAGACAATAAGGTATGAGCATACTAATTAATAGTGCAGTAGCAAGTAGACGACATGACGTCTTCAATAAACAAGCTTCCAAGTGCGGGGGAGCTTAGAGCTTTACGTCGTCGTATTAAACAGTCACATACTACCAATAAGACAGTGCTTGGTGTGTGGTCGAGACAATGGGCGAGTATTTATATTCGGCGCGTATTTATAATCGCCAATTTGGATGAGTTATGCTCGCAAACAGTCCGACTTTTTCCATTCTAAATTATTCATAACACATAAATTTCTATTTACACGCGGCTCGTCCTGTATTTAGATTGTTAACATAAAGCTGTCAATGGTTAAAATCGCATTAATTACCCCAGGCCGAATCGTTAGTTATTATACTGAATCCCGGCGAGACCAAGCTCTAGCCAAAAAATCACTCAAAAGCGATGGACAGTATTATTTACTAGGCCCACCGGCAGTGACTATTTCACATCTATTTACGTTTCATCTAATTTCTTAAACGGTTTTTACTTTATGAAGATTGGTTTGAAAACAAATGAAAAATTTCGAAGTCAAAAAAGACTCTTTTTCTAATCTAACATCTCAGTCACTTGTTACCTGTCAATTAAAGTCGTAGATTGAAAATTATTTTTGGGACACAGATTTCTGATAGTATTGACATCAAAATTCTTGTTTTACACGATCATAAATTTTACTAACACATTTGTTACAAATGTGTTGTCATTTAATTGAATTTTTATTCACCAAAATGTTATTTATTACGAAAATATGGACCTACAAAAGTTATTACTTAGAAAAAAAATTCTAGATAAAATTTGTTCTATAGGTATAAATCTTGATTTTCTCTACTTTTACCATGTAAAGGCGTTTACGCTATGCGGTGCCAAGCAATAAATAAATGTCAAAACAACGTGATTTGTACTCGAAATATGATAAAACATTTATTTGCTTCACTATAAATTAAACAAACTTCCAATAAAATGCAATTTTCACTGTACTTATTTGTATGTATTTATTAATAAATACAACAAATAGTTATTATTAATTATTTTAGCGCTTGTATTTCAAAGAAATGTCATATTTATGAAATAAATATTAATAAACTTTCATTTAGTCATATATTTTTGCATAATGAGCTCCTATTTTTAAATCAACTGTCATTTTTATACCTATATAAATAAACTTCTCTTCAAGTTTATACTCGAAGCGTTATTAGCTAATTTCATTTACGACCAAAGCAACCTTTAGAATTTTTATTAATTCACTGATCATTAGTTATAATTTGTGGATAAGTCATAAATTAAGAAACGTGCTGAAAAAATTGTGTGAGCGCTTCATGTAGTCAAGTTTCAGGATATAACGACTAGTTAAGAGGTAATTGTGTAGATGTCGCTAGACGTTCTGAAAACACAGTAGATCTTATTCAAATAATCTCGACTTTTATTCGTATTAATTCTCAATATTTTAAGTGGTCCATACAAAATCTCATTAAATGCGACATTCAGGGAGCTATCGATTGGGATCTGGAGTGTAATAACTCACGATTTGGCGACGAAGGCATTCGGGAAATGAGCAGGACGAAAAAAGATCTATTTGGAGGGAGCTTGCAAGGAGGATCAATGGTCATGAGGGATGTGGCCTTGCTCTGATAAGAAACAGACATAATTGCACTTGAAATTATGAATGGAAAACTTGTTTGATGGTCACAGTGGCGCATTCAGATAATATTTTAGGGGAGCTTTATTATGAAATTGTATTAATAGTCCAAAAATTTTTTGACCAAGATTACTACTTTAATAAAGTATTTAACCTAATTTTTTAGTTCAGAGAGATAATTTAAAAAAAACTAACTTTAAATATTTTTAAATTTTTTTAAAAATATTTAAATCTCATGGTATAAAAATCTAATTTATTAATGTTATAAAAATTATTTTTTAGTGTTAAATAAATCATGTAGCTGCTTAGTAAAGCTGGTTTTATAGAACATATTTAATCTATAAAGTTAAGCATCAAAGTCTGCGGTTACCTAACTGCAGTTATCTCGTCTTTTGGAGAACACAGTCCCAGTCACCAGTAGTCGTTAGGTCATATCAGAAACTGTAGATGTGACCTGAGACCTTAGGTAAAGCATCATCACCATAAAATTATTTATTTATTTTTTAATAAATTATAAGCGCCGTGATAAGAAAGAAAAGAACTTTTTGTACAATTTTTATCTGAATCTCTAAAATTAAATCGCAAATTATTGGAAATAGTCACATTAGATTTAAATAATTTGAATCTTACTTCATAAATTTTTATAAATAATTTTGTACAGAAATATGATTTATTGATGCTATATATTTTATTTTTTATATCATTTTATAGAAGGGAATTAGCTTGGTACTTAAGCAACTTTTTAACAAAATAGATTAAACTTAGATTAGCGATGAGAATTAGGTGGCTTAAATTAATACGACTAATTATACAAAAACAAATTAAAACAATGGATTTAAAGTTTCAATTTAACAAAAAAAAATAATAATCTTTTAAATGTTCTTTTTTTATATTTGTTAAAACATTTTTTAATTATTATATTTTTAAATAAATATAAAACTTTTAATAATGTAAGATTAGTTAATTATGCTTATTCATTGATATTATTGTATGGTAAAAATTTTAGTTTTTGCTTTTAGTCTCTAAAATATTATTATGCGGTCCGTTTTGCGGCCTAGTACTTTAAAAATTGTTATGAAAACATTTTAACAGATTAGTCTTATTATTTTCACAAATTGTAAGCAAATTATATTTTTTTAAATAGAGTATTTTATAGTTATAAATGAGTTTTAATAATAAAGAGTTTTCTGAATGCTTTTTAGAAGTCAAGAAATAGAGTAGTCGTTTTTACTTTGTTTTATTTAAATGCCCTTGATGTGAACAAAACATCACTTTAAAATTTGAAATAAAAGTGACAATTTGGAATTGTTGTGTGCTTTTTCCTGTGTTGTACTTTAAAAACATAATATCGAAACTTCTAATTTTTTTTAGAGTTACTACAAACATAGAATTCTGTTGGAATAGTTTTAGAAATTTTACTTAATTTACACAAGACAAAACAATTATTACTGATTTAATTGTTGTAATAAGGAAACTGGTTTCAGTGAAAACAAACAGGTCGTAGACGACTCCTATATTAAGTAATTTTTTTTAAAAAACATTTAAATCAATTTTGTAATTCACACAAATATTTTTTACTTTTACATTTAACTAGATCTAGAATAAATTTGTTTTTTTTTCAAAATAAACAGATTAAAATGGAATTAAATTTTTTGTTTTGTTTGTGTTTTGATGGATGATTTCGATTGTCGCAAACGTTTGGTAAATTTCCCACGGCAAGTGGTTGTTGACAAACGCTCTTAACGTTTTATTGAGCAATTACACTGTAATATAGGATTTAAGCTACATATCTGAGTAGTTAAGGTAAACAGTCGAGTTGGTCTCGTATCTCTCGAGACGGAATTCGGTAGCCCGGCCAGCGATAACACTAATTCCAACCGACTTTACCGTGTTTGCTTTCTCTGGCGCCTTTATTGCCCCTTATAAAACAATAAACACTAAATTACCGAAAGCGCACACAATACGATATATGACACATGTTGATTTTATCGCACCATTCGCTCGCTTCGGTTGACATCGCTTCAGCCGGCAAATTGCCCACCTTTTTCTCTTCTACTCTTTACCCAAACTTTACCTCTAATTTCAGATAGAACTTCGTATTCACGACTGCTCGCATCGGATATAAAGATTTCCGTTTCAGCATCTTTATAGCCACCCAAACGTGGCCTGGTTTAAAACCTGATCTAACAAATTATCCAAATAACCAAACACTAAAACAATAGAAATTATCATAAGAACGCAAATATCTCTCGATAATCGAGTTATCACTTTTTTTGCCTGAGGCTGGTCTGGTCAGTAACCGAGATACGATCAAATGGCCCCGTAATGGTAATGGTACGATAGCGCTGAGACCCGCATACATATTCAAACCAGCTCCATACGTGTAAGTCCTCTTATGGGAGAAGACGCGCGACGTCTTCGGCTTGGGCCAGGATTTACATACAATGCTGAAGACTCAGCAGTGCTGACAACCGGGATCCCTTTGTCCCCGACTAGATGACAATCACCCCCTGGACTAGTCGAAAAAACCACACGAGGTTAATGAACAATTCCTCCTTCGCTGTGGTCCCGTCTTGACTGACGTCCCTTACAATTAAAATCGATTCTGTTCGGTCGCGGCTGATTGCCTTCCACCACAAAGTAAATAATATCGGAGAATTGATCTCCGAACGGTCGACATTTCATCCACGATTCTCTTGGCCAAATTAGAAATAAAAACGAAAAAAGATAATCAGACTGAGGGAAACGATGACTCGGAGATGCATTTTCTCAAATCGCAAATGGGATCTTCAGCGAAGTGACCGTCCAGGGGCGCATCCAAAAGTGGGACTTTGGGCTGCAGTCTTTCCCCTAAAACCAGATTAACAGATTTATGACAGAAGTAACTCTAGTAAAAATTGGTTAGGCCAATAATACAATTTTTATAGTAAAGTCTATTCTAAAAATTTATCTCTGTTTTTAAAATTAGTAAAATATCGTCTCTGTTTTCTAACATGACAAAAACTGTCGCTTTTGTATTCCGTTTTAGAGGGCGTATTTAAAAAATAAAATTTCTAGCATACAACATCAATGAATAAGCATAATTATTTAATCTTACATTATTAAAAGTCTTATTTAAACATATAATAATTAAAATATATTTTAACAAGTAAGAGTAAAAAGACAATTAAAAATTATTATTTTTTGTTAAATTGAAGCTCTAAATTTAGTGTATTTAATCCATTTTTTTAATTTGTTTATGTATAATTTGCCAAATTAATTAAAGCTGCCTAATACTCTAATCTAAGTTTAATTTATTTTATTTTGTTAAAAAGTTGCCTAAGTACTAAGTAAATTTCTTTCTACTTGTAGAAAATTGTATGAAAAAATAAAATATATAGCAACAATAAATCATAATTTTAGATAAATTTATTTATAAAAATTGATAAAGTTAGATTTAAATTTCGCGAGAGAAAAAAATCTAATCTAATCATTTTCTAGTGATTTGCTATTTAATTTTAGAGGTTGAGAATAAAATTGTACAATAACCTTGTATAACAGATCGTTTCTATTATGGGTCTAATTCTCTGATTTTCTTCATTAATTAAGATAGCTTATTATATACTTTTTGTATCACCAATATTAAAAAATATGATTTTCTTGGTTTTACTAATTTTGATTTTTCTATTTTGTTTTCTGAACTGCTATCAAATAAAATCTATATTCTTTTATTTTTTCTGAAAGTAGTAACATTTTTGGTTTAGAATCTTCAGAACCACAATTTTTTATTAATTTTCAATTATGATATCAGAATTTTACTTCACTGTCTTTTTCTTCTACTTTCTGCTGTTTGTTTTCTGATCTATTAGTTGTTTTTAAACAGATCGTTTTAAATAAAAAAATTGAGTTTTAAGTTAATCTAAATGTATTTTTTTTTATTATTTTTTTATCTTTTTCATCTTAACAACCCATTACTTATTTGCCACTATTAAACTTTAGTTTTTACTTAAAATTTTTTAAAAGTAAATTTTTTGATATTTTCTTTTACCTCCTTAATTTATATTTCGTTATTACTTTTTTTTCTTTTTTTTTCTAGTTTTTTTCTAAGACTTCCAACCAGTTTAATGTTACGTTTCATTTTTTTAGCTCTTTATTTTTCTGTTGTATGTATTTCTTTCGGTTTTTGTTTTAATTATTAATAACATAATTAACTATTTTCAGTTACATAATTAATTGTTACATTAATAAAATGTAACAAATATGTTATATCTGAAAGGGATAGTGCAGAGATAGTCTGAATATAAAATTTTCTGTTTTATTTACGTAGTAACTAAATAAAAAATTTAAAATCGACTACAGAAACAGTTGACACAAGTAAGTCAGTTAAACTCTATCTAAATAACTTTGACCGGTAAAGCAATAAAAGAGGTGAATCTTTTCAACACGTGCCTGTTGAAAGCATCAGCCACCATCTTTTATAAAACCGTACCGCATTTAATTTTTGTTAGTCTATAATCTTTAATACATTTATAAATAAGGTACTTTTTAACTCCGGTATTGGGAGTTGAGTCTTGAATCTCTCAGCAACCGTAAAACTTTTGTTTTTTCTAACTATGCTGTTTCTTGGGTACTAAAACGTTTTAAATTTACTGGTGTAGATAAATCAAACTAATCAACTCAAAATTGAATTTTCACCAATTCAATTACATAACACCTATTACTTGAAAAGTGCGTTAAAGTGCATTATAGTTTCTTCTTCCAAACTACTTTCGAGAAACACGTGTTAAATACTTTTCTTCTTTTATTGCTTTACCAGTCCAGTCAAAGTTAATTAAATAGACTATAGACACTTCGTGAAATAAACATCAGATAAAATAGCCTATCAAGAGCAGCAACCAGCAGATCAAAGTGTAGATTTTTGTTAAATATTGTTGTTGTTTGAATAAAGTAATTAAACCATCAGAAAATTTGTTCTGCGATATTTACAATAAGATTGTCTCGTGTCTATAACCTAATTAAATTTTGTCTTTTTACAAAGCTTGACGTAAATGTGGCAGCGTTCTTGAGAAAGAATTAGTTTTTGATTGACTATAATCTAATTTGTATTAACACCTTTGATTAGCATTCTGACTAGAAAGCATTAGAAATCAAATGGCTTCTTGCTTTAATTAAACAATCTGGAGCAGTTCTTAATCTATTATTTCTAAGTGATTGTAAAAAGATTATTGACAAGTTATCAAATACCGAAAATAAGACTGTTTAAAAATAAAATGTTGAATTATTGAAGACAAAAGAGACTTGTCAGTTTTCACATAATGAGATGGAATTTAATGTATAAGCCAAGCAGTAAGTACGATTTTATGGCTCACTGCCAACCTACAATCATTTAGGGATAGCTATTATTTGTTGGAAAATTCTTGGAGATTATGAATCAGAATTATCCTCTTTAATTATTTCAAGAATTGAAGAATTCAACTGAATAACAGGATAATATAGTATAATTTATTTTGCTACACTATTAGAAATTAGAATCACAGATATTTGTGCGTACAGTAGTGATCTTTGAAAAGTAAGACACTTTGACAGAAAAAATTTTTGATTTTGTTAATTTCTGCCATTTTTACGAATGTCTATAAATTGTCTACGACGAGCTTTTTAATCACATTGAAAATAACGATTTTAATAAAACAAGTAAGGTAATTGATAGAAATTCCTAAATTTTGAAAGAACGTTACAAAGTCTAGTGTCTTAGCCGCCACTGCATAAAAGTAATATCAAGATAAAAATGTTGATAGGTTATAATTTATCTTAGATTTATTACTATTATTATGAGTTTATGTGAAAGGAATCTTGAGTGATAAAATGATAAAAAATCATTCAAAACTTTTACTTTTCATTTATTTAAAAAGATTTTTATCGCGAAACTTTTATTGGAGTTGGATTTCATAGCGTAACAAGAAAGGACATTGAGAAATGTAGGAAATAATTTTCTTGTTAATAACGTTGGTTGAATTATGTTTGTTGTGATTTCCCGTGAAAATCAAATTATAAAATGGGGTAGATTGTTTGAAAAGTTGGGGAGCATGTAAGAAAATCCAAGTTTAAAATGAAACCAAAGTTTTGGTCGTAGTTCGCAAATTGGGTAAGTTTTAAGGGCATTGTGCTGTGTGTACCCTTCTAAATAATAAATCTGATTACATAGCATGAGGTGTATAAGAATGTGGGTTTAAATCCTCCGGCGATGTCCGTGGAAGGCTATAATTTATCAGTGGCGATGATTGAAAGGATCAATAGATGGACGAGTTGATAGGTGGGCATAGAACACGCATAGAAATGCAGAGGCCATCCCATCTTGGCCCATAAATACTAACTCTACGTTGAATAAAAGCGACTTCATTGTCTACTATCTATTAAGTGCGGGGAGGGGCCCATAAAACACGAATTAAGTTTTTATCGGGGCGCGAGATGATGTATTTACAGAGCAGGACTTTTATGGGACTAGCACGGAACCTGCTTATATCACGTATACTATTTACCTAATTGTGCCACTGATGGACAGTAACTATACGTATATATATATACATATTTGTATAACAGTAAAAAAAGAACAAAAAATATAAAATTAACATAATAAAAAAATTATAAAGCTTAGATGGTAGACAACCAAGTTTGAATCAGTAAGTGAAACCAAAAATAATTTTTGGAAAATAGAAAATGTAATGTTTAGTAATCGTTGAATAATGTATACACTAAGAGCAGGTTGTGAATAGCAAAATTTATAGCTTGCTTGAATTTACCTTTCAACAACAACTAAGTAAGAACTTTGTAATAGGTATCGTCATCGTTGAATGTATTCATACACTACAATAACGAAGAGTACGAGTATTCTATACAAAGGTTTTACGATAAGATTCAATACCTTATTACAAAAAATATTTATAACTTAATTTTATTAAATTGATTCTGATATTAATCACTAATTTATGCTGTTAAACGTCTTAAAGATTATATAAAGTGTTCCAAGTAAAAAAACGCTCTCGATTGCTATGGAATTTTGTTAAAACAAGACAGTAATAAAAGGACCGGTCGTAACTAAAATGTTATGACTAAACATAACCTCTAAATTTTATCCGATTGAGTGTTAAGTCAAAGTTTTTTTCAGTGATTTTCAAGTTTTTGTTTGGTTTACTGTTTCCTATAATTACGAATCAGTTGTTCTCACGGCTAGACATTTTTCATATCGCTGAAATAATTCGGTTGGTATTATTGATCTCCCTAAGTCTGACAGTTCTGTCGCTGGCTATGGCTGTTGAAACAGCCGATCGCATTGTTTTTAATTCAAATTGCTTTTAATTCCAAAGCATCCGCGTTTTTTTACTTGAACACGTGATACATTCTACGCAGGGTCGTAGCAACGGGAGCATTTGCAGGAGCACAAACTATAAAGGCGCAATCAGCACTACATATTTGTTAAAATAAAAACATTGCTTCCAGGTTTTAAAATTAGTAAAACGTTGAGCTAGTTCTCAAAATTGTTTTGAGTTCTTATAATGTGACTTTAGCCCTTATTAATTTTAAAATTTAATTATAATTAACTCTCAAAATTGTTAAAATTTTTGTTAAAAATTCGCTAGGATTTAAAAGTATTAAAATGTCGCTTTTGACTTGTAAAATTAAGAATACCGTCTTTGTCTTTATTCATTTAAAAAATAAAATGAAATGTGTATTATCTTATGTTCGTATTTTAACATTAGAAAAATCAAAATATCTATCTGGTTCTTTAAAATGTAAAGAATGTCACCTTCAATATCTCCTTAAACATTAACAATAAGTAAAATGGTGTCTCTGGTTTCTAAAATTAATAATAGTTTACTTCTTGCTTCTTAAATTACAAAAACAATGTTGCCTTAGCCAGTACTGATTTAAAAATTGAACAGAAATATCGCCTTTACAGTTTAATATCAATAGAATGTCGCCTTTGGCTACCAAAGTTAATAAAATATTGTATCCTTTCTCAATTATAACAAAAAGTCAGTCAGTTTTGTATTTATGTACTCTTTTAAATAAAAAATGATCGAAGTGTTAGATTTAGCTTCTGAAATATGTACAATACTTCTTCATGCTTCTAAAAATTATACTCTTAATAATTTAAAGATAAAATTAAATTAGGAAAATTACGACTTTGTATTTCATAATTAGTAAATTGTTGTCTTTGACTTCTAACACTGTTAATATATTGTTTCGGTACTTAAACTTGAAAAAATATTATGCTAAGATTCACTGAATTAAAAATTAGTAAAATTTTTTTTTAGAATAACGGCTTTCAGTTTCAATAATTGAGAAAAACTTAGTATATACATTAATAATTTAAAACGTGTAAAAAATTACCTCCCGGCTTTTAAAATTAGTAAAATTTTCAGTCTAGCTTTTAATATTGCTAGAATTTTTGCAACCATTTTTAAAATCAGTAACATTATTAGTAACATATGTGTTTGTATTTCAAAAGTAGTAAAATATGTTTTTTCAACTCACAAAAGTAGAAAAATGTCTTCATCTCTGTTCTCTGACTTCAATAATTGGAGAGAATTTATCTTTTATTGAGTATCTTAGTAGTTCTAAGCAGTTTTTGCCTACCATAAAGTTTATTGTCATTTTGACCAATTAGGGCTTAACCACAAACATTTAGAAAAAGTGGTCTTGTTCAGACAGTCTCGATGGTCCAATAACCGAGGCATAAATCGTTTTTGAAAGTGATATTTAGTTCTTTTATTATTTAATTTTAAAAAATATATATTATTTTTAAATTTTAGTTTTTAAAATTATGAAAATGTTTACCAGTGCTGAAGTTAGGAACTAAAGGTGCTTACGACTGCATAAATCAAAGCACTAATATAAGAAGGAAAAAAATTAGCAAAAATTTATAGTACTGCAACAATCAACTTGACATTTTAAGAAACACAAAATAAATACATATTTTGTTCCATTCCATATGGTAATAATTCTGGGTATTGGAGGATTGCGCGCCGCTGTCAGTTTTAACACGTATTTAGCAAAAAATACGAGACGATTGCGCGCTAAAAATATTACATGCCCTCCTAATGACTGTATTTATACACTTTATATTTTCGGCTTTATTTTGAGAGAAATTACTTTCTAATGTTCGTATGCACCGATGTAGTAGGTGGTAGATTTCTGTTTATTACAGATTTTTATTACATTTAGTATACTTGTGTTTTTTTATCTTTTTTTTATTAGGCAGTTACATTTAATATTTTTTTATATATTGTTAATTTTGTTATTTGTATACAAATAAGCGAAATATACGGGGTGGCTCACCGAAAAGTTTTCACTTAAGTTAATTTTAATGTATTTTTATTCTATCTATTAGCGAAGCACAACTACTTACTCTACAGTCTACACGATTAACCTAATCCGGGATAGGTTTTAACGGCGGCGCGCAATCGTCCCATGTCCATAATTCTAGCTACGGCACTGATTCTACGAACAGTAAAACCCTAGTTTTGTCTATTATATTGTACTTTTGGAAGGTAACATTAATTAGTTGGTAGAAAATGTGTGAAATTATTTTATTTTACAGCGACAAATAAAACGTTTATTATACATTGGTGCTGTGCAAAGTCAACTTGAAATTAGACTCATTATTTGTCCAATTATGTATCTAAAAATGTTTTTTTTTATTCTCTTGATGTTCCTATTTAGTTGTTTATTTTATTTTATGTAGCTACTCTGGTTTGATGCAGTTTATATTTTTGTAGCATTTTTAAGAACGAGGCTTGTAAACGGTGCGTTTCTGCCGATTCTGGTGTATAAATCGCTGGTTGTCTTAGTTTATGCGTGTTGTGATTGAAGTTTAGAACACGTTTGGGGCCGAGCAGGGCTGATTTTAATAAAATCGAACATATTTATGGCAGGAGTGGGTTTGGGCAGGTTGCGGATTTGACTTGTAGAATAGCGATTGCCTTTTGGCAGACAAATAACGACGGAATTATTCCATTATTCAAATCGACGGCGGTTGGGAGTAGGCAGTAGAGGAGAAACAGACAATGCGTTCGCCCGCCCGATTCCGAATTATTCAAACAGCTGTAAAACGAAGAAAGGATTGATATGAGCCGAGCACACTGCGCTAAATGTATTCATTAAACCTATTTACATAGTACATTTGCCGGCAAAGGCATTAGCATTCGCTAAACAAACACCGCCATCAATTAATCTCTGAGAGACCGTTCGTTGCGCCGAGGAACCGGAGACGGACCTGAATTACGGCCCCTCGCATCCATCTCGAACCACTTCTTTCACATGCAAAAAAGATACACCGCAAATGCACCATCGGCAGAAAAAACAACAAGAGAACGAGTTCGATTTCAACAGGAATTGACATTTGCTTCGTTATTGCTCTTTAAGGAAATCACTCATAAAAATTACGTTTGATCAAGACGAGATTAGAATATGGAATAAAGGGGATAACAGCGGCTTACCGCTTAGGTTTTCAAGTCACTGAACCAGGATTTGCAACCAATGGACTTCATTGATTCTTATCTGTTTCAAACTGATCAGCTTTAAGTGTTTTCAAAGCTATAAAATTATAGATGCTGATGGTATATTCCACATTCAAAATCAGACTTGTTTATTTTGCTAACAGTAAGAGTTGTATTTATATCAAATGACAGAAGTGTATCTACATCCAAATTTAAATTTTATAGGTTTTTGTTTATTTATTTACTTTACTTAATAAAACTTTTTTGGAGATTTAAAACGTGTCAGCTGATATAAAGTAGCAGTTTTTATTTCGACAAACCCTTTTTTTAGAACCAAAGTATTGTTGTTGGCAGCAGTTTCAAAGAAAACAATTTTTAATTAAATGGGTACATCTGTAATTTATAAGAAATTTGCTCATAGTAATGTTCATTTTTAAGACAACGGTTAGGCACTGAATAAATGGGAAAAGAATAAAACAATTTTTAATTTAAAATAACGAAATTTATTTTCAATTTTTACATTATTAATTTAATGCTACATTAACACCAATAGTAAGCAGCAGTTACTCTCATTGGAAAGATTATCATAGAAACGACGCTGCTTACGATCCCTTGGGCTGTAAGCGCGAGCTCCAGGGCGGGACCCTCTTGTTCTTTCCAGGTGATTGAAAAAGTACTTTTCGTGGTCTCAAACTACAAAGATTTATGCTTTCGGTTCTTGAGGTTTAATATACTATTTCTAACTAGGTCGAATTGATTATACATAATTAAAACATATATTTGTTGCAAAAATCATTTTTAAATGTTTTGTAGAGATGCAAGATTTGGTGGGCATGCTTGCTACTCGGATAAATAAGTACTGCTCTGTTGAAGTTATTTTCTGTTTACGTGCTATAATAAGGTGAGATCGAAATGTAACTGAATCAGAGCAGGCTGTGCCAGCGTAACTGTAATGATGTGTCTAATGTTAATATCCACTTCCACGGCTTGCTCTGATTCAGTTACTTACAGTAACAAATATTCAGAGTGACAAAAATGTCAAACTGATGAAAATAGGTTTTAATCTGTTGAAGTAATGCGCCTAAATTCTAATCTCCTGCAGTGTCCAACAGTAAAGACACTTGGAGTTTGCAATTCTGCAAAATAGTAGTGGTACACTCGACGTTTTATAGATTTTAGAGTATAGAGGTAATTTCTCTTGAGGGAATTCCAATGTAAATGCGCGTCTATAAAAAATATTTTGATGAGATTTGGCACAATCATTCTTCTAATTATTGACTACCAAATGACTGGAAGTAATTCTAAAAAAATATTTATAAATAATATAAAATAGTAATTAAGAAATTGTTAAAATTTAAAATCAATTCTAGAGAGATTCGTCTATAACCTTCTCAACCTTCTACAAGTTTTGTTGTTGCTCTGTTAACCGGAGGACTTGCTAATAAGACTTAGAAGATATCGATAAGTTTTCTTAGAAGTAGAAGTATGTAGTCGAACAAAAGCGATATTCCTTCTGAGTTTGAATTTTTGATACCCTTGATTGATTGCTAAAGTAGTAAATCTGTTATGTTTATGAACTAGTGTATCAATTAATAGATAACCACACAAAATTATTTGATAAATTTGTTATTACTGGATTTAATACTGTTTCTGAAATCAGTGTTCAATTTTCAATTAGATATTTGCTACTTGGTTAAAATATTAGATAAAAATAACTGATAGTGTTATTATCAACACTAACCAACAAAGCAGCTATGTAAGAAATTTTAGACAATGTAGAGTTTGTAGGTATAGAGATTTTTATGGCAAAGGTTGCTCTATTAAACGTTCACGCTACTTCAGCTTTGTTGGTTTTTCAAAATTAAATGTAGTGGGGAGATTAAATTGCCAGGTAGATGTTACATTACTTTTATTATTCGGGAATTTTTTACTACACTTATAGTTTTTTTGCTTGATTTGGGTTCCAAACGTAGTTCACATTGTTGAAAAATAAACAACATAGAGACCTAAAAACTACTTTTGAACTTGAGCTTTGTTAATTTTACAAATATTCTGCAACATTTGCTGATTTATAATGGCTTAACGTGCATTTGTAAGTGTTAACATAAGTTCATGAAAGATGTGTAGTCTCTTTAGTAGGTATATAGATGACCAAAAATTAAAAAATCTACAGTGTTTTTTGACTTATTTTTTGATCACTGAACACAGAAAAATCTCATCTATTTTTCGTCATCACCCAGTTGCTGATTAACAAACATCTCCAAATTTGTTTATAATATCTGTAAGAATTTATGGTTTTATAAAAAATATTGTTTCAATTATCTTTCTTTTAGATAATTAAATTAAAAAAATTCCCACCAAATTCTAACTTTTTTAACAAAGTTGTGTTTTTCTTTAAAAACATAAAGATTTTCAAAACTTCAAAATACTAAAATTTTGCAAATTGAAAATAGATGAAACTAAGTTTTATCAAAAGAAAAAGTTAAATTCAGCAATATCACTTACAGTATTCCACCTGTAAGAAATGTCACATGCTCAGATGGTTTTGGTTTCTATATAGTTATGCTGTAGAAGGGTACCAATGCATTTTCAGTTTTTTTTAAATTTTTTTTTGACAGAATCTTGTTTCAATTATTCTTTTTCTAGATATTTACACCCAAATTCTAACTTTTTTGACAGAGTGATGATTCTTCATAAGCATGAGGATTTTCAGAACTTTAAAATAATGCAAATTGACATAAAAAAGATGTATCAAGTTTTACTCACGGAGGGAGAAATAAGATAAGTTGGCATGCTCTATAGTCTATACCGACAATGTTAGACTCTTGGTCGAGGTACAAACACCCTTTATGATCTTTTTCTATTGTTCAGACCACCGTTTGTAAATTTATTGTGAAGGAAAAGCTATATCGGGTACTGTAAAACTTCCATAAAAAGTGTTTTTGCAACGACCACGGTTTCAATGCTTATGCTCCCTCCACGATTTTATCAGAAGAAAAAATTAAATTTAACAATATCAGATTCAGTGTTCCACACGTTCTGAAAGGTCAGGTACTTTCAGTTTTTGTATTATTATGATGTAGAACCGTAAAAGTGCATTTTCAGTTTTTTTTTTCAACACTTTTTTGACAGGTCGCCAAATAGGACAACTTATTAAGAAAAATTTTTTGACTTTGCTTGTGCTCGCTGCAAAATCTTGCACGACCTCCACTGTTGCATTATTTTGAAAGATTAAATAAATCCAACTAAGTGTAAATCCATAACTAAATAAAAATATTTGAATTAAAGTAAGAACAACAAATTTATTAGCATTTAAACATTAATTAATTAACACGTTTTGTGAAACTTTAAGATGTCAAAACAGAACGAAGTAAATTGGTTTTGTTTTTTAGATGTGGTTGTTGCGATAGGGGTACAGTCACGTGCGTACCGAATACTTATCAGTCTTGTATCCGGCCTGAATATATTTTTTCTATTTTATGAATATCAGTAAACGTTAATTTTAAAAATTTTATTTGTTTTTTTAACATAAGTAATTTTTCAATTGATACAAGCGACATTCTTTACGCACGTGAGTATAAGTTTAAATTTTTAAGTGTTACATTATGCACCAAAAACGTATACCTAACAAATTTTAAAAACAAAGAAATTGAGTTAGTTTGCTTTGGTGCTGTAAATTTTCCCTTGTTTTGTTTGTGGTCATTTTGATTGTTCTGGGCAAGCTATATCGAAATTTAGGGTTGTTCCCCGCCTTGTAGACTTATTGCCGCATCTGGCTTTTTGTGAATAAAGGCGTAGTGAAAGTGGCGATGGAGATAGCAAGTTAAAGGATGAGATAAAATATATTACCCAAATTACCTCTTGAAACCATTAGTGTTTTATTCTGACATAATTCATGTCATCTTAATTATAAGCTGTAGTGACAGTGCTAACAGGCGCGTCATTTAAAATGCATACACAGGAAACCTTTTTACAAATTTTTTATAACTGGATGAAAAAATCGTGTTTTTGTAAGTGGTGAAATTAAATGTCAATCGAATTAGCTCCGGTTTTCATACGGTAATAAGACTAGTGGTGCAGCTGCGATGCCACTAATCTGTGTTTCGCTTCTGTAACGTGTAAGCGTCATAAAACTACTTACACACGGATTTATCTAAATCTCTGACATCATCTACTGTTTAATCCTCATTGTTTGTGCAGTGATGGCATTTAGTGCGCCGTCTTGATAAAATACGGTCGAAAAACGACCATCTCGAGTTAGTCACTCGTCTATGCTGAGCAAATCTCGTAAATATTCTGATTGGACGAAGATAAACGTCACGTGAACGACGTCTTAAAATTTTCTATATCGACCATTATTAAAAAAAAGTTGAGAATTAATTATTACGGCCGCAATAAAAGCCAGATTTCGGCCTGTCCCCGGTTTAAGTGCTTCCTTCCCTATTCTCCTCCTTATCTCAATACACATCGGAGTTAGTGTTTAATTTTATAGCTTTTAAATTGTCATTCTTAAATTTCTAAACATAAAAATAAACGTAAAACATTTTATGATCGTTGTTTTAGTACTCCATTCCCAATTTAATATCCCTTTTTGTTATAACAATGTGTTTAAAAGATACATTGAAATAAATTAGAGGTACACTGCCAGGTAGTTTGATGAAGACCCATTTAATTAAGTAACGGAAACGGTAACTATAACCACTTAAAGCGAAACGACGCGACGCATCTACTTCTTCATGTGTTTATTTACTTGATGCTTTACGAGCAACTTTCACAAACCCCATATCGCTTATTTTAATCGCAATATCTCCGATCCCAACACTTTATTTTATGAAGTTGGCAGCGATTACGCACTAGCGCTCTAATTACCGAGCTAAAACCGGCAACAAATTTTAACTGTCACGTGCCACATGTCCCCACATGTGCCCCGAAAAGAACATGCCATATTTTACTCTGACACGCAGAAATTAGTTCAGAAGATGACCTCTTGGTCTATGACTTGCACGTATGACGGCCGATACCACCTGTACACGTGTTATAAATGAGGGTCGCAGTGGTGTCCGTGTCGAAGTGATTGTCGGGTCTGTACATCTAGCTGGGACGGTGTCAAATGTATGACGGTGAAGCCGTTCGGTGACAGCTCGATTAAGGAACGATCGTTGTGAGCTACGACCGCGGACCTCTCTCTAGATGCCGTTTGTTTTGGATACGAGACCTGTCAATGTCAACGATCAATCTACTGTCATCCGTCATGCTGTACCTGCCCAACGAGAATGCCGGATATCTGCCTCTCATCATTCATTCAAAAGCAGGCCAAAAGAGCCGAAACTGCCAACGAAAAGATTTTTAATAGAATTTTTAGTAACAACACTAAGTAGGCAGTAATACGTATTATGTGGCAAACGCGTTTTATTGACTATATTTTATTTTTTGATGCACAGTAATAGTGATTGAAAAATGGGAAACTTTGACAGAAAAAACCTTTTGGTTGTGTGAATTTTATTTTACGTACTGACAATAACGACCTTATATAATAAAATAATAATACAAATGGGCAATTCTAAATGAAAGAACATTGCCAAATTTAATGTTTCACTTTTCAATAATCGCCATTGTATCTACATAAATAATAATTGTTTATTTACATTGCTATAATAAATCTATTCCTAAGTCCCAATAAAATTCGCAACCAAAAAACTGGACTTTATATTTTGACACTGATAAAAAGTGTGTAAATCAACTATGAATTTGTGTTGTATCTACGCATACAGTGTCGGTCACGATGACAATAAATAATCTTGTGTAAAATTGACAACAAAAAATGGTTTAACTGTTTTAATTATCTGTGTCAAAATCTGCTGTCCGTTTTTTTTTGTCGCAAATTGTACTAATGTTGGAAAGTCGGACATTCTTAATTTTATCGCTTCCACTCTATGATTGGAACGATAGCCACAACAGCCATTTTTAACTTTTTTTGACACCAATGACACCCAATGACATTCTGTCATTATAAAATTGAAAAAATTTGAGAATAGTTAACTAGAATGGAAAACTTTCACTAACCAAATATGTATTAATAGCTTAAAAAGTACTGCTTTTTAGCTTTAATGTTTAGCTAACAAGGTGCTGCGTTTTTTTAGATATTTATTTGTATTAATATAAATAGAATATACTATTTTTTGAAATACATAATGTTGTATTTCTTTATTGCAGAGACTGACTTTCTCTAAAATTGTATTGTTTTTTATTTTGTCTATCTTTTTTTAGTGTACTTTCTTCGCAAAAAGCTTATTTTAAGTTGTGTTACTTTTTTATTACTTACGGCTTTTATTTTATTTTTTGATTTTTTATTGTCTTTATTTTGTTTTTTTTTCTATTATTTTTTAATCTAGTTATTGTTTTGTTTCTTTTTAATACTGTTATTTTGTTTGTTGCTTTAACTACAGTTTTAAACTACAATAAACTGTTATTTGATAAAAACTTCGATTTTTACACAAAAAGTTTAATAATGTTATAGATCATTATTTATTTTATACTGTTGTCTGTTTCTTTTCATCACATTGTTGTATGTGTTGCTATGTAATATAAATTATGTATTGAAAAGAGACAGACAACGGTATAAATAAAAAACAGACAGTATCTGTTTGTGAATTTTACTCTTATTAAAACAGTCAAATTCCACAAAAAAAGCAATTCAGTTAAAATATTTATTTAAGAGCTAATTTTATAATCAACTTAAAATAAGCTTCTTTAATTTAAATGACATTTAGACAGTAACTGTCCATGATTTTTCTATGCATATTGTCATAAAGACTGTTACAGTCTAAACGTCATTTAAATTGAAAAAGTTTTTAAGTTGATTATGAAATTGGCCCTAACACATTTATTTTTGAGATTTAAATGTTTTTATGTTTTTTATCATATTTCTAATTTCGATAATCGGAGGTTCCTTAAAGTTATTATGTAGATAGGTCGTAGGGGACTATTATAGAGCCCCGAGAAAATAATATACAAAAAATGTGCCTTATTTTTTATAAAATTAAAAAAAATATTTTGACAACTTGGCAACATCACTGGAAGTGGTCGTGTCGAGTAGTTACTCTGTTAAAAAAATTAAAAATTTGATAATAATTGAACACTTTTAAAAGATAAATTTGCCAGTTAGTAAGCAATTTAAAAAATAATTTTGTTAAACTATGATCTACAGTGAGATCGAAATTCAACTGAATTAGAGCATGCTGTGCCAGCGTAACCTTAGTCACACTGTCATTTTAAAAATTGAGGTTTTTGATAATTGTTTTATTTTTGATTAAATTCTTGTTTCGAGATGGTGTTTACGACGCAACAAAAAGCCTACATTGTCAAAAGTTACTTTAGAACAGCTTTTTGGAATTTAGATCAACTTACAAATTAAATTCGCCAAAAAGTCGACGAACTAAACAATTCTTCTCAAATTTTTTAAAATGTCTTTGACGGCTTGAGAAGAAGAGTGCAGAAGTCTTTAGAAGTTAATGGGCAACACTTTTAGCACTTATTATAATTCTTATAAATAAAAACTTTGTTGAACATCGCTTTTTTCACTTTTATTTGAGATTAAGTGGTGATTGTAATGATGTGTCTAATGTTACGCACACACTTTCACAGCTTGCTCTGATTCAGTTATATTTTGATCTTAGGTTAGAAATCACAATATTATGATTATAAAACACTTTAAAAATTACAAAATTTTAAAAAAAACAAGAAATCGAATTGATAATTTTACTTTTTTATATCTAGAAGAATGAATAAGTAAGATTTTTTTTTTTTAGACAAGTTAAAGTAGAGCTTTTTCGCTAATTTGTTTTTATTCTGTTGTATAGGTGCTGTTTTAAAATAGTTTTTTATTGCATTTTTATAGTCTTTTTTAATTTTGCCACATTATTTTTTTATATTTTTTTGCATTTTTGTTTTTTGTATATAATTTGCTATTATTGTTATTTTCATATTTTTGTTCTTTTTTATTTCCTTATTTCATTCATTAGATCATTCATAACTCGACTCTTTTTATTTCTCTTGCAGATTTTTTTTTATAGCTTTCTTAAATATTTATATGTCTGTTAGTAAATTTATATCAGTAATGTTGTAAACATTTACTTAATTTAATAAATTGTTTATAAAGTACATGGAAAATAGATAAATAACTTATATAGAACAGTTATAAAAAATGATACTGACAGTGCGTATGTCAAACAATAGATAATAGATATTAGCAAAATGTTTTCTGCACCTTGGCATATAGGTAATATATTCTAGCTTATGTATTTTATATACGACAGCTCAAAATTTAAAAAAATAATATATTCTTTAGTAATGCAAAAGCATTTAAGCCAAAATGCAGCTACCAGAAAACTGCAGAACGGTTTTATAGTTGTTGCTCCTTTTGTAGTGCAGGCCATCCTGATTCCTGATGGTGTACCTGGCTTATTTTAAACAGACTTAGCGCTAATATGCAGCGGGTGATAGTTGAATGATTGGTAAATGCTATCTCTAAACATGGCTTGAAACTTGGAAGTATGAGAATTGGTGCCTGTCTTGGATGGCAATTTGCCAACTTATACTAGTATGTAGGTCTCATTGGTCTAAATGAAAACAACTACTTCTCAAACAAGTAGTGTCTCGTGAAGAATAGAGTCATAGCCGTCATCATTCTGCGAGCTAGTTGCTAGTAGACCTCTAAGTGCAGCAAAGAAAAGCACGAATAGAGCAATCTCTAAGCATAGAAATAACAAACCAAAGTCACATTTATGGTGTCGATATGAAAAATTTGGAGTTAAGCGTTTTAAGTCACTTCCTATATTTAATAATAATAAAAATAACCATAAATAAACTATTTTTATATTTTATCTTTTGACAGCAACCACCTTTTGTGATTTCAAAATAAGTTAAAAATACTACTTTTATCTTAGTGTCTAAAAATAGCGTTATTAACAGTTGTGAAAAATGGGTAGGCATATCTATTCATATCGTATTAACAAATCCTTGACTTTTAATGTGTGCATTTTACTGAGTTTAAAAATAAAAAATATCACCCACATTTATGACTTGAGAGCTGTATATTTATAAAAAAGGCTGATAAGAAACGTTGTGAGGGGTCACGTCAAAATAATAAAAATGTTAAAAGGTGTACGTTGTGGCAATACTGTAATTATGTTAAGTATCGAGTTTTTAAATAGTTCTTCTGTTGTAAAATATTCTATCGTTGTTCGTGGTTTCGGTATAAATTGCCTAATTTACTGGTAGTGGGTTGCTGGTATTAATGGCCATCCCATTTAGTGATGATACTACTCCCCAAAACACGCAAGGCATAAACATGAAGGCGTTTCAATCAAACCATCGCACAAGACCTAAAAATATACCCTGGAATTTAATTTGTAACACGTAAATTGCGGATATGTAAATTTATTCAAATGAAAAGAAAAAATTAAATGGACAGGAAGTAAGTTAGATTTCTGCTACAGCAAATCTAAATAGCATGCAGATCAGAGATTGGTATTAGCAAAGAAATTCTTTCTATGGCTCATAACCGGCCGGTATTTTCACTTATTATAATCCCAACGCACAATTCGTGATTGTTGAATCAAATATCTCGTGCGAAGTTAAATTTTTTCCGCTTTTCCAAATTCGCTCCACTTTCGGTGGGATTTGCATGGAGTAGCTTTATCCCGAATTTTCGATCTCTTGTTTTATCTTTCCGTAACGGCTGTAAAGCGGGCAATAAAGTAAATGCAGTGCGGACCATAGAATAACAATCAGAGGCCTTTGGCGGCGGCGGCGGCCGCGGGGCCTCCGGCGCTCATATCAATGCAAGAAACGAGCCGTAGATGGATCCCGAGATCCAAGACGAGCTCTTTAGGATAAGGACTTATTGCCGTTTAGCTTTTCTATCAGTAGTTAAGATCTTCTCTCAGTCCGGTGTAAAAACCAGAATTTCGATTTTTCACCAATGTCACAATGACAAGAAGAGAAGATCCGATCTGGACCCGTCATGCCGGCCCCCTGCACATAAAACACCACTAAAACCGGCATAAAACACGGCGAAGAGCACTTCGCCACTCGTTACCGTTACGAGAACGATCGGCCCGCGGTGAAACTGCCAGATTATTGAAATTGCTAACCATCAAACAGCCCCAAATCACGTACACTCGAGAAGCTGCTTAAAAAATCGACAAATTACTCATTCTGTCCGACTGACAACGGAACGGCGTTCATCTAAACGCATTTTTTATTCATCCGACTGTTTAGGGAAACTGATGCCACTGGAACAACTTGGCCAGTATTAACTTTGGCGGAACTATCATAAATGTAAATTTTTCATTAACATTTCCGCTTTATTGCCCTACCATAAAATGACAACACAAGATAAATTCATAATCCTATTAAACTCTACATTAATATTACATAGGTACGGGCTCGTAATCCATTCAAGGTGGTTTTTAATAAAGCTATAATATAAACTAGAAGCACTTTTCCATGCACAACAATTTACTGAAATTAATTACTAAACGAGCAACTAACTTGACGACTTAAGGAAAAATAAAGTACCAAAATATCATCATTGATGGAACAGAATTGAAAAAAACAGAAAAGAGGTCAAAACAAAAATGTAAAACATAAAATGTAAAAAGCAGCATAGATCTACTCGAAAAATAAAGAATAAAAAAATATAACAAAATAACAAAAAAAGTTTTAAAGGGTAATTTGAAGTTAATATAATATCGGTAGTAACACTTTAACACAATTTTAAAGTCTATTAATACTAAACTATACAATGCTGAAATAGAATCAATTGTGACACCAAAGCAGATTTTTTTTAGTTGTTAACTTATTACATAAAAACATTAAATTGCATTTTATTTTTGGATTTTAATATTCTTAGAAAAGACAATTTATTTTTTGCTTTTGAAATTTATAGAAAACCTACCTGGTACTGATACTGAAATTAATTTTGATTCCAAACATTGTTAAACTTTAACATTATAGCTGCCTTTAATTTTTTATTATACAAACTTTTAATATTTTTTTAGATTTTCGTTGCTTAAAAAAATGGCTTATTATAAAACAAATTGCCGTAGATAATCACTTTTTCTTACATAACTTAAATACATTTATCCATAAATTCAGAAACAAATGAAGGATACAAATAAAAAAAAGAATGTCCAAATACTTGTTTTCTTACAGAGGTAAGTTTCTTATCGTTTTTCATGAGTACGTCAGATTTTTTATTTAATATAGCTTTTGAGTAGACTTTGAAGTTTTGACAGTCATTGTTTCTAACTGTTTTTTGTCAGTATTAGTTTTGATATTGGTGAAAAAACGATGGAAATTAGAGTTCTATAAAAAATCGAATTTTTGGACATTCCTTTTTTTATTCTTGTATCTTTCAAATACTCTCTAAGCTTCAACATATTACATAATTTTTCTCCTAAATCTCCTCTTTTAAAATTTTGCTATTTTTTTGTTTTTTCTATTGGCAAATTTTTTTTACCTTTTATATTTAAAAAAAATATAATATAAAAGTTGCTTTTAATTTCAAAGGTAGTTTTCGACTTGTCTGGTACGCAATAAAGATAAAATTTTTTCTTTACATTATTTAAACGTTTCTAACTTTTTTGTAATAACTACAACATAGTTTATATTATATTGGTCAGACAAGTCAAAGGATTGCAACACGATTACATGAACATATAAGAACAATAGAAAAGTACAGAAATACAGATACAACTAACACTTCTTCTGTTTTTGCTTCTTATATTCTTTCTACCAGTTTTTTTTACTGATAATTTTAAAAATTTTTGTATCTCTAACAAAATTATTTTTTAATTTTTTTGAAATTTTTAGAAATTCTGTAATCTACTCATAAATCTCAACAAGTTTTAAGTAATTAAAGTCGTGTCAATAGCAATAGTCAGTGACCTCCTAATGTGACTTTTTTTCGTTATTAGCCGTACGTGTACTCTTGTATAAGAAAATTACATTACCATAGCTATCCTAATTTTTTTATAAACAAAAATTTTAATATCGAACTGTAAGCAAAGAACAAGCACATTCAAATAATGAAATCTGTAACAAGTAAGGAATAAGTCACTCTTTCAGTAGCCTCAAGCTGTAAATACGATAAAAACTTATAAATTAACTTATAGTTATTGACACATTTGACAGCCAAATTTGAAGTTTAAAACCCGTGGTATTCAAAAATCTGGGTATTTTTTATCTCATCCAATTATCACTAGTTAAAAAGAGATAAAAGACTGACCTGGGGTAATTTACGTAGGTACTATATATTACTTTTAAGTGTTTTATTCTACCTTCATCAGTTTAATATAAAGTGTTTAAGTAAAAAAACGCTTTAGATTTCTATAGAATTTTGCTAGAACAACACGATATTAAAAAGGTAGGTCGTAACTCGAATGTTATGACTAAACATAACTTCCAAATTATATCCGATTTTATGTCAAATTAAAGTATTTTTCAGTGATTTCCAAGTTTCTGTTTGGTTTGATGTTTCTTATAATTACAAATCAGCTGTTTTCACGGCTACATATTTTTTATAGCGCTCAAATAATTTGGTTGGGGTCATTGACTTCTTAAAATTTGACGGTTCTGACACTGGCTGTTGCAGAAACCTATCGTATTAACAACATACTTCACAAGTTGCTTTTATTTCTAAAGCATTCTAGAACGTTTTTTTACTTGAATGCTTGATATTTATTATACTTATAGTTAATTGTATATTTGTTTATATATCGTGTGTTTTTTTTTAAAAAAACTCTAGAGTGCTTTGAAACTAAAAAACAATTGTTTTGTATGTCTGTGATTAATCGTTTACACACTTGTCAAACTGACAGATCTCATAACCTTACTTTTCGACAATTAGAACAAAAATACATTTTTATAAATATATTCATTTATTATCTACAAAAACTGTTGAAAATGTCTTCCTTGATGCTGAACACATAAAACAGATCGTCTTCGAACATTATTTATCACATTATTCAGTTCAACCGGATTTTCATTAATTTCATCAATTTTCTCTTTAATTCGACGTCTTAATTCAATTGTGTTTGGAATAGGTGTAACAAAAATCGAATTTTTAATGTGTGACCAAAGAAAAAAATCACAAGGTGTTAAATCACATGATCTCGGAGGATAATTATTTTCTGTATTTCTGCTAATTAATCTGTCATCAAAAAAGTTTCTCAAAAAAACTAAAGTTTCTGCTGTGCAATGCGCCGTGGCCCCATCTTGTTGAAAGAAACCTTCTTGTAATTCATGATCGTGAAGTTGTTCGATAAAAGGTGTAAGGATTTCTTCGCGATAACGTACTGCATTTAATGTTCCTGAAAAGAACATCAAATTTTAGTGTTAGTCCTAATGTTGCTAAAAAAACACTACCTTGAAAGAAAATTGGACCGATAATTCTTCTTTTGCTAATAGCTGCCCAAACTACTTTTTGTGAATGGAGAGGTTCTTCTACAATTTCATGAGGATGTTCTGTTGCCCAAATTCTCATGTTTTGTGAATTCATGTAGCCGGACAGGTAAAACCACGCTTCATCCGTAAAGAAAGTTTTCTGAAGGAGTTCGTTATTATTTGCAATGTTATTTAAAAACCACTGACAATACTGCAATCTTCTAGGAAAATCTACGGGTCGTAACTCTTGAACGGCTTGGAGACGATAAGGGTACATATGTAAATCTTCTCGTAGGAGTTTATGACATGTACTAACAGAAAGTTCAACTTGCTGAGACAGATGTCTAATCGACGTTTTTGGTTCTTGCTGTAGAATCTCTTGTGCAGCATGAATAACTTCATCTGTTCGTTTAGTTGGTCTTCCACTGCCCTCTTTACGTGTAATGGCCCCAATTTCACGGAACAGATTCACACTTCGGTGGAGAGTGTTTTTAAACTCTTCATAAACAACAACAACGTCAGGAAAAGCTTCTCGAAACTCCTCCAGGCACGGCTGAATTGAATATTTCCAAACACCGTTAACTTTCTCTCCATTTCGGAAATAACTTTCCAACAAAAAAGTCTTTTGTTCACTGGTGTACACCATGATTATAAATCAAGGAAAACACAAAATTTAGTATTGAAAAATACTGATAAATAAAATAAAGAATGTTTGAAAAACTAAAACACCACGAAGGCAACCACACAAAAACACACCAAGACCAAACTCGCTTTGGCGGGAAGAGAAGACATTTTTAGGTTAGGATAATTTGTGACGGATAAAATTGTATAGTAGGCAACCAACAATACACAAATAATGTAAATAATAAAAATTTTGTTGTTGTATGGGGTCATGTACGACATACGTAACAATGTCATGGCTTGCTACGAGTTTTTTTTTAAACGAACACACATTATAATTTTGTTTTCTTGTTCTCCATATTAGTACTTATATTTTTTTAAATTACTTTTTAATCATTTTTTAAATTTTATCTAAAATTTTTCAAAAACACGTAGGCTGTTATAATTAATTTTTTTGTCACATTTTTAAATAGGAATCATTTATTTATTTATTTGATGTGCCAGTGTGACTAACATATTTATTTTCTAAAAATAACTATTTTTTTTATTTTAAGTGTACATTTTTATTTTTTATATTTTAGTTTATTATTGAAAATAAGTTGATAAGTTTTTTCTAGTATTTTTTAACTTATATTTTTTTATATTGTTATTTAGCCACTAAAAATGAAAGATATGTAAACTTCAAAAAGACTTTGTATCTACCATGTAAGAATTTATTTAATTAGATTTGTGAGATTAATTTGGATTTTTAATACTATTATGATTTATAGAATTTATTATGCTTAACTTAGTCTATATCCCAAGAAATACAAACTTTAAATAAAATTTAATTACACAGTTCGATTCTATATAATAAATAATGATACCCGTAATTTTAATTTTTTTAGTTTGTTAAATAATAAAATAATTAGGAAGTTTTAAATAATCTAAAAAAAAACAAAAAGACGTTGTATCACAAAAACAAAAATCGATGACTTAAAACTAGTTTTGCCATTAAATTTGTTTCTAGAAACTACAACAATAGTGTAGTATTTGTTTATCTATATTTACTGTATAGTGTCGCCAAACCACCATGTCTAAACCTGCCACTTTTACTGGTGGCAACATGCTTTCTCCTGTTTGGAGGTACTGTGCTGCGCAATTTTACATACACAATTGCACCTAGACCGCCTAGACTAGACTAGAGTAGATAATTAGTATTTTGGTCAACAGTAAAAAAAACAAAAAGATAAGACAATTGAAAGAGTAAGATTAATAATTCCAAATTAAAAAAGATTTAAAATTTGTTAAAAATTTTTTTATACAGGATGTTTTTGAAGTAGGTAACTTTACAAAATTAAACAGGTGTTAGTCCTTGATAAAAGAATGCTAAAAAAATGCTAATAATCAAATTTGTTTTATGCAAATGTGTATAAAGTTTGAGATATACAATATAAAACTTTTTGCTCAAAAACTTGTTTTGTTATTGAGATTCATTGTGTATCTCATAAATAGTGTTTTTTTTTAAATTTACAAAATTAGCGAATTAGTAATTTACAAAAATAGTAAAATTTGAAAAAACAAAGTATAATTTTATTTACCTGTTAAAATTTGTAGTTACTTCAAAAATACCCTGTATAAAGACGAATTCTTTAAAAAGTTTTAAAAAAATACAAAAGAGTTAAAAATTTGATTAAAAATTATAGTAGTAGAATATCTACGTGGTTACAAAAAAAAACAATCTATAATAAGCAATTATGACAATTCAGTTGGTCAATTATGGTTGACAATTTAGTTGGTCAACCTACTGAATGCTGGTTATAACATTATTAACAATACTAGTAAGTCAGTAGGAAAAGAAACAACTGGTTCCGGCAGTCATTTGGCCTGCCGTTACTGGCAGAGAAATCACTTCCTTAAATAAATGAAGAAGAGTGAGAGATAGATAAATAAGCAGTGGCACCCAGTTTAAATAAAATTACGTACCCAACGTTTACAATAATAACAGTTCTAAAATAAAAAAGATTTAGGCTACTCTGTATCATTAGTGGCTCGCTTTGTGTCCAGCTGTGTTTTTTGTGGCCATTCCTTCTAATATCGTTAAAATCTCTAGAAATACAGAACATAGCAATTTTGATATCACATATATCTCTAGTCAGGGTGTGATGGGCGCTTTCCTGGCAGGTTTTCAGCAGTGCCTTGACGCATCCATCAATTATTCGGTTAGGCTTGGCCGTATAATTTGCGGGTATATATTTTAGAACACTACCACTTCTTAAACGTCTGTTGTTTCGTGAAATCCGTAACTGTCACTAATATCAATAATTTCCGAATGCTTAAGTATAGGGTACATGATTTTGCCCTGTGGTCTTATAAACGTCCAGAGATCTATAAAGTATTGCCAACATTACGGCTTAATACACCTGTGAAATAGTGACAGTGTCTATCAGAAGGCCACCTGGGTCCGAGCTTTCTTTGTAATAAATTGGAGCTTTGACAGACGTGGTTGTTCCTTCTATGACGGATATTGTCAATACGGGAGCTACCGGCTGGATAAGACGCTGCTGTATGTAAATCGAGAGGTTTGAGTAATCGATATAAATATTAATGAAGATGGAGCTGGTAATGGAGTGCACTAATGCACCGATGTAGCAGATATCTACAAAGGAAGGTTGCACTGTCTATAGTGCTGGTTTAAGAATGTCGTTTTAAATGATTCCGCGTCACGCTGGTGTAATTTCTGAATATCGTGTCTCGCTTTTGTGCCGTTAGTTGGGCCTTAATTTCATTCAAATTAGGGATTGTCAACTGTACGCTTGGAAATGTTCCTTATTAGAGCATTGCATGCACTTGTCGTTACTTCATCAACTTGAAAACTCGAAAAATAAGATTGGGATCATTAACGAATAATTAGCTAATGCCGAAGTGGAAACTAAACTCGTGATGTAATAAATGATGTATGCCAAAAATCCAGGCCAGCTCTAATTACCGTAATTAGAGTTAGCGGTCACAGAATATTTTGATTTTGATTGAAAATTTCTTGAACAAACAATGCTTCTCAGAAATTAGATTTATTGCTGAAGAACGGAAGCTCAAAATTAACAGGTTAATTTAAACAAAGCAATTAAACATAAGCTAATTTTCAACGTTCGCTCAGATTGTTATCTTTGGTTAATTATTATTGTCTGGATAAATAAATATGCAAACTATTGTTTTAAGGAAAAGATAACAAGAATTTATTATTATTTATTTCATTCATTTAGATCGAACTCAGAAATTGCATAAAATGTTTACTAAAGTTTACAGATATTATGTTATGAGCTTTTATAAATGGAAAAAGTTTTGCTATCTAGATTGCACTCTACTATGAAATTAGCTGGAGGCTTGTCCAAGAATTTACTCACACAACAAATAAAACAGCAACAACATATCTTCTCAAATATTCTATCTCTGACTCTCTGTAACAAACATTTATTATATAAATACTTTAAATGTTATTATTTAAATAATTTTAAGTAAAATACATTAGTTAATGTATAAATACATGTGAACAAAAATTCGCTGAATTAGAGCACTCTCTGGTTAGTTAATTTGTGATAGTTTTGCTCTATCAGTTGAAAGTCAAAACGCAAGGCTAACTATATTTTAGCAAAATATCGCTTTCATCGTGTATTTTTTTTCTGAATAGAAGCACCACGAGTATGAATTTTTCAGATATTGCTATTTCTTATTGTAGCTGTTCTACTTACGGACAGTCAGCCAAATTTATTGTAATTTATAATTATGTTATTTTGAAAGCTGCGAGCTTTAAAAATTAATTCAAAGTTCTGTTTATCGCATTATTTTAAGACTTTACACAATTTTGGTAGTGAAGTTATTGTACCGTACCGCTCTGATTGGGGACTGGATATCGGTCATTGTAAAGTCTCCGTTTGTATCTTTTCTTGAAAATTATTGGGTGGCTTGATGTCTTTGTTTGTTTCTTGTGTGTTGTTACGTTACATCGTGAAGCATTTTAATATAGGCGTAAAGACTTTTCGTTTTATTCTTATTATTGCGACGCAGAATAATTCGCGAATGTAGGCAATTAACTTTCAAAATTTTGCAATTTGTCAGAATGCGTTTCAGTCTATTTGGTCAATGATTTCAAAATTTTAATAATTGTTGGTATAGAAATACTTTTCACCGTCATTGTCAAATAACTACTATTATTTGGCAATAATAAAAAAATATTAATTGATTCCTTGATAAAAATTTGACTGTTTTAAATTTATGAGCGTTATTTTGACGTTCTAAAAACAATAATAAATGCGTACATTTGATTATAGATTTTGTATGTTTTTTTAACTATTTCACGTTGTTGGAAACACCCAATTAGAACATTTTTGCCCTTTTATTGTCAATTTTTGTTGCCATTAAAATCTAAAAATTTTATAACTTTAAAAAATTATTAGGATGTTGGTAAATTCGGTACAATTTTGTCAAATTGATTTTTTAAACCCTAGTTTTTATATGAAACACAGATAGACTTTATGTCACGTCTGACGTTTATCAAAACAGTTTTTGCAAAACTACCAAGAAAAATTGTTAAGAAAAATAAAAAAACTGACGGTATTAGGTATGGCAATTAGCAATTGGCAATTTATGTTTTTGAATAAAATGAGTAAAATTTTTTTTTAGGCTAACCACAAGTTGAAGTCGCAATCTTAATATTAGTACAAAGGCGATCGTTTCCATTAGAAATCTAATCACCACTCAAATCGAGATTTTTTTATATTGCTCTTGAAATAAGAAGCAATTGGTATCATTGCGTCAACTTTGTATTTTTTGAAATAAAGTGGCTCGATTAATTTAAATTTTTTAATGACTTCTGTCACTGAGTTTATAAAACTCTCACTTGTTATTTATAAGGATTAAGTCGGTACTTGGGCCTCAGGTCAGAAACCGGCTAAATAGATATTTCTTGGTATTTATATTTTTTTCTCAATATTTTCTGAAATGTCCCAAACCATAACGCACCCTTCTATGGCATTAAGCCTATTGTTAAAAGTACGATATTATTAGGGTCCAAATCAAGCTTTGATGATTTATAGACTTTTAAACATTCCTACCTCTCAATTTGTCCGACCTCACTGGCTCTCACTCTTGCCAATGCATTTTGTATTGTTGTTTTTAATTTTTTAATCTTCAATAGGGACTTTATTTGATGACCTACAAAGTTGGCGCAATAATACCAATTGCTCCTTATTTCAAGAGCTATAGATTGATATAAAAAAAAATCGATTTGAGTGGTCATTAGATTTTCATAAGATGGGAACGATCTCCTTTATGCCTTTAATTTCAAATAGATTTTAATCATTCTCGTTTTAATTTGTAATTTAAATTTAAATTGCTTAAAAAAGTTGATTATAATAATTATTATTGTCTGCACTAATTTATTTTTTACATTTTTTACATGAATTATCCGAAATCTTATTTCTTCGATTTTTCCTATTTCAGTTTTTATTCAAGTGCTTACATTCTGAGATTACGAAATCATCTAACCAAAGACATCAGAAAATCCAGCACCATGTTGTCTCAAACTTTAAGTGTAGAATTTGTTTCACATTTGGGTATTTGTCTGCTGCTTTAAATCGCGAGATTGGAATGAAATTGTAACGAGAGCCTTGTGTGTCTTCATTCCTAGCCTTTAAGGGTTCTTTAAACAACGATGTGATTCTAATTCTGCTCTTTTCTTTTTTAATAAGCGGTAATTAAAAATACAAGAATACTATTTTACAAAAGCTTTACTACATTTTACAATTATATTCTAATAAGACGTAGGTACTGTCTTAACCCTGTCTCAAGAAACCATTTTTCTCAATCTCAAAATAAAATCAAAGCTTTTCCATCTTTTAAAATGTTTTAAGCTACTACTATAACCTGGGTCTTTGTCGTTTCTTAATGCAGTGCATCGTATGTCTTGTTGAATTCGTACAGTGATAAAACGGCACCCGTGGTAAATGCTAGAAACTAAAATATTTTTTTGATTTTGTTAAATATATGAAATAATGTGATACATTTTTTATTAAAATATTGTTTTAATGTGTATCTAATTTATAAACACATTGTAAGCTTGTACACGTGTTGATGTTATGATAGTACAAGTCGTTTGTCTAAACATGCAATATTTTAACAATATTTTAAAAACATTAATTTTATAACAAAAAGTCGGACAATTTTGCAATAAGATACGATCGTGAAATGTATAGTAAATAGAAGCGTGGAGTAACTGGTTCATAAAGACAAATACCATTCTATTTCATCGTAAATTTTACCAAAAATTTTTTTGTATTTTTTTATATACTATCATTTTATTCAAACATTTTGAATTCTAATAATATTTTATTTTTTAACAATTTTCGATGAGTCACAATATCGTAATCATGCAAAGATATGTTTAATAGTGATGAATTTATAAGTATTGCGATCTTCTGTAATGCTTTTTCGCAATTTTTAACCGTCAATAACTACTTGTTCTATTAGATGTTTATAATTTTTATTTAGACAGTAAAGAGAGCTAATAAATGCTATAAAATTAATACCTCATTAAAAAATAATAAAACTCATTAGTTATTAATAGGAATCGTAGATTAATGAAAGTCATGTAATAAATTTTAGTATAAATTAGTCTAGTAAAAATATAGGTAAAAAAAATAAAAAATATTTAGTTTAGTTTAGTTATTTTTCGTATTTCGTATTTTTAATATTTTAGTTTAGGTATCTATATTTTTATTTTTTATTTTTCTTGCTGTTAAATTTTGAATCGCTTACTTTGCGGGTAATAAAAATCTGTTAAAACAACAAACCTTCAATGCCATCAGAAAATTTTCTTATTTATCGCATTTTGCCTAGCTTTTGTTGGCCATCCCGGCGTGTGGGTCCGATATCGTGCGCCCCACTCGAGGGGGTAAGCCCTTGGCGAGTGCGATATCGGTGCCAGGTCGTTCTCGTCGACTAATTCGCGTTATCTCTCGTCGTCAGTCACGCGTGTACAGGACAAATCCTCAATAAGTTAATTAAGTATCATCGCACGAATGTGTGCATGATGAAGATGTCGCACCCATGAGTCAAAAATCGCAGGGCCACCCATTTTTCACGATTTCCTTCTTTTCGGCGGTGAAGGGAAGCAGTCGGCGGGGGCTCCCAGCATGGCCCTTGCCCTGCCGCGGGGGTCCTGACAGCTCGTAATTAATGTGCAGGTTGCATGTGTTATGGACGAGACCCGCCCTGAAAATTTCCCCCCGAATAACCTCCCGTCGCCCCGCTCGATGAATATTTATATCGACTTGCTGGACACACGCCTCTGCGGTAATCCGGACCATCATACAAACGTAAATCAACCCGCAACCCAAAATCGCGACCGAATTATTCTTCTTCGACTCCCATAAATCGTATCTACTCAATCATAACAAAAACAATTTTTTTTAAAGCAGTACAGTGAAATCTATCTGTATTGGTCGTTGATAAGGAATCTGGTTGATACACAGTAAAAACGATTTTGTTAAATTAATTACAAAATGGATTTTATATAGATCCACGCTAATTATTATTATTATTATTAGTAAAAATCAAAAATATTGACGAACACTGACGTCTAAAAGCTCAAGAAATTTTATTCTGAAAAGACAGACTAAAAGTACAATTACTTTGAAAATTACTGTCACTCCACGTTTTTTCGTAAACTTTTCGTATGTCCTTTGTATTTCTCTTTTATTATCATTTTATTTCTTGTATATTAGACTAATTTATCACAAAAAAATAACAAAGAATTTATGATGATCTTTATAAATATAAAAAAAAATTGAACATGTTTTTTTTTGAAGTTATTTTAACCATAAAAAATATTCTGAAACAAAACCGACATTTGAAATTTATAAAATAAAATTAAAAAATAATTACTAATAGAGAGTATTTTCTTCTCATACACGTTTATAGACGTCTCTACATGTTGCTAACTAAAACAGAGAAATGTTTCCGAGAGAGGTTTTGCCATTCCTGCCTTGCCGCAATGACGAGCTTTCGGACTGTTTGAGAAAGGTTTCTAGAACTGCTCTGGAAAGCATGTCGCATATCCCAAGCCTGTTCTATGGGATTCATGTCAGCAGACATTGCAGGCTAGGCCAAACGGATGATTCCCTCACTCTCTAGGTACTCATCCACTGCTGCAGTCCGGAGAGCTCGGGTATTGTCATTCATGAAAACAAAATCTTTACTAACAGTCCCTCTCCAAAGTCGCACATGGGGGTGGAGAACAGTTGTAATATACTTAGTTCTAGTCATTGTGCCCTCCACGTGCACTAAGTCTGTTCGTTCGTCTGCCATAATGCCTGCCCAAAACATAGGACTTTCTCCTTGAATGACAGTCTTGGGGTGAGCATAAGCAAGTTAGGCAGCTCCTGTTAGCTTTCTTCACACACAAATTTGGCGATTTACTAGGCAAATTCTAGTCTCTTCTCAAAATAAGACAGAATGCCAGAATTTATCAGGTAAGAGAATGTGTTCTTCAACCCACTGTAGTCGACAAACTCGGTGCTTATCTTTTGGCGTAGAGACTCGTATTATTGGTCGTCGAGATTTTAACCCTGACTGAATAATTCGTCTCGAAGTTTGGAAACAGGAATGTTAACTCTAAGTGCATGTCGCATCTCTCCTTGCAGTTAAGGCATCATTGCGGAATGTGGAATTCATGTCATCATGGTGGAATTTCTTCGCATTGTCAACGTTATTAAACGATTCTGGTGACGATTAGTAACCCTTCTTTTACCACTTCGTGGACGATCTTACACAAAATTGATCGCGATTAACGATTTCAAATGCGAGAGACATCACTTTGTAAAACGCAAATCTTTTGAGCTATTCAGCGTTGTGAGTTGCCTTCTTCTACTAAGACCACTATTCTCATCTGATCTAATTCAAAAATAACGTTTTGAGGCATGATGGCACTTTAAAACTTATAATTACTTCAAACAGACTCTAGTAAAATACTACACTAAAGAGATTTTTAATAGAAAGATTACAAGGTACTATTTCTATTGCTGCAAAAACAATATCATTTTAAGAGATAAGCATCAGTAAAAACTCTGGCTAAAACAACTCTCCTGCAACTTTTGTATATTTGGTTTATAGCGTCTTACGTCGAATTCCGATTTCCAATCGCCATTTTTTCTGTTCAACTAATCTGCTTCCGCTAGATTTTTTTCACTCACTGCCTTGGTGATATCCTGCACCCAGTTTTTCTTTAGACGTTCTCTTCGATTTTTTTCTTCTGGTATCCATTCTAAGACTTGTTTTGGTAACCTATCCTCCTCCATAAAACGTATGTGTCCATACTATTTCAATTGTTTTTGTTTAATTTCATTAATTACTGTTGTCTGAGTATTCATTATATCTCTTATCTCTTTGTTTCTTTTATGGTCTAACTTTGAATATCTGGCAAATCTTCGTAATGCATCCATTGCTGTTACAAGTATTTTTCGTTTGTCATTTTTTGTCATAGTTCATATATCAGCGCCATATTTTAATACACTTTTTACCACGGTGTTTTAGATGTTTAGCTTTCTTTGTCTGTCTATATTTTTTGACAAAAAACTTCTATTAATTGCTCCTATAATTTTTCTACTCTGACCTACTTCTTTTTGTATTTCTTTTTTATTTTTTCTGTTTTCTTCAAACGTTATTCTTAAGTACTTGTATGCTGTACATCTTTGAAAAGTAGTTTTTATTATCTAATAGTAAATTACCATCATTGCTTTCTATGCCCATATATTTAGTTTTTTCTATATTTATTTCTATTCCCCAGTTTTTATATTCCTCACATAACTTTCTCATCATATATTCTAGATTTTCTTTTGTTTGAGCTATTACTACTTGATCGTTCGAAAATTGCGTTGTATAAAAAGTGATATTGTTTAATTAAAAGCCTATTCGGCAGCATTTCTTCTTCCAATTTTTAAAGGCATGTTCTACATATATCTTAAATAATGTTGGTAAAATGCAACAACCTTGTCTGAGACCCTTTAATATCCGAAATATGTTTGACAGTTTGTTACCAATTTTTATTTGAGATCTACAGTTGTCATATATTTGTTGTACTGCTTTATTAATGTATTATTTATTCTTGTTTGTTCCAATGCTTTTCATAATTTGATAACTGGTACTTTATCGTAGGCTTTACTCAGATCAATAAATAGTAAATGTGTTTCCTTGTTTTTTGCAATTTGTTTTTCAATTATTTGTTTTATACAAAACACATTGTCGATACATGATCTTCCTCCGTGAAACCCACTTTGTTCTTCTGGTTTTTTGCAACTTTTGTAACATACCAAAATCGGGTGATGCAAAACTTTTGAATCAATGTATCTATTACATTTCCTAAACATTTTTAGTTTGTTAAAAAGATAATGTTACCCTAAAACAAAAACGTATTAATTGTTTAATATACCCGGTTACAACACCACCATTAAATTAATTTAATTAAGAGTTAAATTTTGGAACAATCACTCATTTCAGCGGTGTACTTCTGACAGAATTTATCTCACATGTAAAATTTTTCATTGGGTATTTCTGAATGTATTTCTTCTCAAATCCATGGCCATAATCATTAATAAATTAATGATCACAAAAAATACGTTGATCTCATTTTCACTTTCTTTTACACTTCCAACACTTTTTTACAAATTTTGAAAACGACACAAACAAATTTATTTTAATTCGGACCAGACGTTTATCGGGTCAGATAGTGTAATTATTAAATATTGTTAAAATTAACTACAGACATTTAACTACAAAATATTTGTTAAAGAGAAGTGAAATTAAAAACAGTTTTTACTGTGTATTGGACGTTGATGAGGAATCTGGCTGGTAAACCAACAGCACGTCCAATTTTGCCGCATTTTTTTCGTTGGGATTTTTGAGATTCCGCAGCAAAAGGTTTTGATAGACATTGACGCGAAAGCGCGTTCTTGACGCTTTACATTTTATTTATCGCCGCTTTGTGCTTATCCAACGATTATGCACTGGGGCAAAATTTTTGAGGTGCAATACATTTTAAGTAGTGATTCGAGCGTTTCAGGGCAGCTTTTATACATTTTCAAGTTGTTTTACAAAATATAAACGGGGTCGTTGTCAATTTTTATAGTGCCTGGGGCGTCTGTGACGACCACTAATCTTATCTCAGCCAAGAAAAAAATGACTCTGAGGAGTTGTATTATTAAGATTTGAGCGGTTGGATGGTTAATGGTTCGATATTGGGGGCAAGTATAATCACCCAATAAAATTTTAATTAAGTATAAAACCAATTTAAAAAGCATGTGAATGTTATATGTGCGATAGGGAGAATGGTGGAGTCGTTATTTTTCATGAGGTAATAAAACGTCTTACCATGCCTATTTGAATAAAAGTCTTATCTCATCTTTTTATTGCTACAGAGGAAGCGTTTAATTATGGAAAAAATTCGTAATGGCAAGGTGACCGTTCTCACCACAATATGCACTAACGAAAGCATCTTCGCGACACCGATACGGCTTTTTTGGACGATAATTTACCTTTAATTGGGTTGCCAAACGGCGACAAGTATCGATAAATTATCGATATTTACTCGATAATTAGGTGAGGATCGATAAAATATTAAATTAAAATTTTAATAAAACATTTTGCTTTTTACTTTTTTTAATCTCAAAGTAAAGTATATGCACTCGTGCTTAAAAACACAAAAATAAAAAACAAAACTTGTTATTTTACTATAATTATTTATAACTCTAAAACTGGTGCTCCAGCACTGGTTTAAAAAAATATTTTTCTAAAATATTTCATTAAAAAAAACTAAAAACTGGTTTTAAAATTTCAACTACTTTATGGCCACAGATGTGCTATGCAACTGAAAGTTGAAAATGCAAATTCGAAACTACATAGTCACTTTTCTTGCTAAAGTACTTTAGAGAAAACAGTGAAACTACAAAGTTGCATGTTATATAAATTTGCATTTTTGACTTGAGTGTTTTTTCGAATTTGCTGTTTGTTAAACATAGGTGCAATAGACAGTTCTTGCATATTATTACTAGAAACATTTATTGACAATTTATTAAACCAAATCAAACTTGGCAATAATAATTGCAAAATCCTTCAGTCAAGAATTGTAGTCATTAAAACTGTACTGGAATCAGACACTGTCATCTAAATTACATACAAAGCAGAGTCAGTTTACAAATAAATTGGTGTCTTTAACGAGTTGTACATTTCAAGACGGGTATTATGTGACCATCTGATACTCAAATTCATATTTTCTCGCAATGGGCTCGTCAAGGCATGAACGTGTGCACAAACAAATAAAAATAAAAGGTTTTGTGAATTTATTTGTACAACACGTGCGAATGTTGGTTCTATTTTTTTTATTTTTATAAATAAATTCTTCTACATACATATAATAAACTAAATTATTTGTGAATAATTATTATAAAACAAATTAGTCATCTCGAATCTAGAAATACTGATATGGTTTCTGAATTTCTCTGTACTAACCTCTGGTTTTTGACTGATGTAGCCAACCAAACAATCTTCGTGCAAGAAATTTTTTTTATTGGAAATTGAAATGACGCAAAATAATAAGTACTTGAAAACTTGCAATCGATAGACAAAAAAGTTATTTATTGCTTAAATCTATTTTTTAATCAGTTAATAACTTTATAAACCATGTTAGAAGTATTAGAATTTACGTCTAAAAAATTTATTTTTTTTTTTAGCTGAATAAACTTTGTTTTAAGTTGTGTAAAAATTTTAACTTAATCATTTGCTTTTTAAAGCTTTTTTTTGAAGCATTTTTCAAAAAAAAATCTACACGTTTTTCTAAAATCTTGTTGTAAGAATGGTTGTTTAAATTTATTAAATACGCTCTCTTAAGGCTCCTGGATGGTTGAAAATATTGGGAGAAGCTTACGAAGCTAAAACGCTGAGTTTTTGTAGCCGTTTTCGTTGGTTTTTTCAAGAACTGACTCGCTTTTTTTAGCTCGCTCTAATAGATGCTTTCGCAATGGTTTCTCACAATTTGTATGAATTAGAATGGCGGCAAGGGGTCATATACTTTCAAAGCGTAAAATTTTATTGTGAACTACCTGAAATGATTAAAGTCAGATTCAAATTTTGTCGCAAAAAAAAACAATTTAATGTCAGCGTTTTCAGTAATTTACAATTTTTTTTATAGCATCAAAATAAGTAATATTCTACAGTAAGTTTGTCTTTGGTTATATTGGCGCTTATAATTTAAATTTATATGATTATTATAGCGCTCACGATTTAAATACTTTTTTTACATATTGTGTGGTTTGCTGGAATTAGTCTATACAGGTTTTTAGAAGTAGATGCAATCTGTGCATCGAATGTTTGTTTTATTTTTGACTAATCTCTTCAGTAGTTGTAAGTTTGTTGTGATTTGTGACTTATCAATAAATAGAATGTTTAAGGTATCGAATGTAGGCATTTTTGTCTTACTTACTTGTTTTATTTAGTATATTTTTTCATTGCTTGAAATTTGATCTTTGTATATTCAACTTCATTCATATGTAATAAAGTCGATTTTTCTAAGATATTTTTATCGAATGGCACTAATGGCAGTGTTTCAAAATTTTGCGCTGCAGTGACGTCAGAACTTCTGGAGCTTATTGTTCTAGAGTTATATTTCTGGGAAATTGTAAGTCAGCATTTTTACTTCTTCGTTTCATCTTTTCTATTTTTGTGCTTATTCAACTTTTTTTTCTTTAATTTTATTCATCTTTTCTTTGGAGTATTTTTGCTGGTTTATTAATTATTATTGGGTTTTTGTCTTTCTTTTCTACTTTCTTCAAATTCCTGGTCAAACCATAATTTTATTATATTTTTGTTTGGTTTTGTTTTTGTCAATATGTTATTTTTAGGTTTTGATTTCCTATTGTGTCTCTCTTAGCTTCTAAAGAGAAATAGTCTTAAGTGTAGAGAAAAAAAAATAATACAAAAAATTTACAAAATAAAAGCGATTTTTGTCTTATTCTTACAAAAAGTGATAAACCTGGACGCTTGTTGGCGTTTATAATTTTTATTTATTCTTTGATAGATATCCATTTTGTTAATTTTAAGATAAAAAATCTGTTAAAAAAGATTGATGTATGTGGTGTGTCGTTTTTTAGAACTGGGTAGAAATTTCTTTAGTATTGAATCGGGAGTTGGTCTATGTGTCTGTCTTGATTATTTGGACGTGGCAGAATGACAGACAGGCGCGGCGCTAGGCCCGCGCGGTCGGCGGCATGACAGCAGCAAGAACAGTCACTCAAGCAGTAACCAGCCGGAGATTGATAGTCCGAATCAGGGCTAATTGAGTGCTGAAACCGTGATTGATGTAAAAATAATATGTGAAAATCACGGTGACTGGAAACAAATTGTAGAGCGCACGACTGCCACTCTATATACCTGGCATCAGGATTTATGTGAAACGCTGTGGGCCATTCGCATGCAGACACGGTGATGAGATGGGACCATTGTGTCTCGTTAATGGCGATACCCATATCTACAGGTACCATCGACTTCGAAAACGAGCTTCGCGATCCATGCTGATAAATCAAACGCTGGGATAAAAATCAACAGACCAACGCAATTATCGAACACTAGAGGCCTTTTCGACCAAGCCGCGTGCTATTCATGGCGGAAAACGGACAATCATGGCGGCCATCTCCACCATGGCCTTTTTCGCAAACCAACAAATCACTCCGAAAGAATCATCTCCAGTCCCTTCATGGAATTCACGATTTTTTCAACAGATAAAGGACAGTGACTCAAAGACAACAGCGAGTTGCTGAAACACTTTTGCTTTTATAACAAATAAATATTTAGAAGTGACCTAAATTCTCAATCGTCTTTACAAATGTTATAAATAGTTATTTACAGTTGAGGGTTGTAAAGACGCATTTTACAGCGTGACAGCTGGTTTAAAATTTTGCTGTAGGCGCCAAAAAACTCTTACTAGGCTATTGGTAGTAATAAAATATGGCGGTAATATCATGATTTGTTAGTGTGACAAAAATATTGTATAAAAATATATTGAAGCTGAACATTCTACTCGTCTTTAGGGGTCCCTGCTCAATTTCACTTATGATATCATCTATAATAATCATACTACTAGAAATAGGTTTTGACGCAAATCTGGTTGAAATAAGCTGAAAATGAAGAGTAGGTGATGAGGGGGCATTTAATTAGTGATATGCTGAAAGCCGATTTCAGCGAATCTTTCATCGTCGTTTTCTTTTTTTTTTTAAGAGATGCAGATTTGGGTTTGAATGGAATCGTGTCTGGTTCGATGAGAGCAGCGATCAGATTTTTTTCAGAAAAAGAGGTAAGGTTGTGACAGAAATTAAAGGTCGTTTTTTAGCTCGGCAAGTTGCAAATCCGACTCGTTTATGTTGAAGGTAAGAAAAATGGCTCCTGTAGCAGCTCTTTATAGGCTGTAGTAGGTGAAAAAAGAAGTAAATGCTTGCTTTCAGAAAATGTACACCGACAGAAATGCCACAAACTCGACTCGGTGGCATTCGCGCTAACAACTAGCAAAAAATACGCGATCCGCACGATGAAGCAATAAACCAACATCTTTAAGACCGAAAATGCGTCACTCGTTTAGGATTAAAATTGGCGTGGTGACACGCGCTCGAGATTTCCTTTATGCAAAAACGAGGCGATCTGGCTGGGTATTTGAAAAAGGTAACGTGTTAACAACCCCCATGTTTTTAATTGACAAAGCGAGTCAACGATGTGGTGCAACAACAATGGGGATGCACTCGAGAGCACTGTTTGGCCGTTCCATTGTGTCGAGGGCCCAATAATCGAGGGAGTTAATGAATGCTGCCGTACACTTGGAGGAAAATGTCGTCTATTGTTTACGACGACACCATCCTCTCTACTATTATTTATATCTCGCATTCGAGCTCCTTTACACATGTAAACGCCACTAATTGCCAGGAACTGGGGACTCTAATTAGCTAGTCCAATCCTCTGCGGCTCCATTTGCCTCTGATTAATACAAATATGAACAATTTAACCCATCATGATCGAAATTACCAACTGCATGCTCTCTCAAACATATTATAACATCACACGTACTAGAAAATTAAAAAAAAAAAAAAACAATAATAAACAGATTGCAATATGCAACAGAACTTTAACATAATTATGACAATTAAAAGTGTGTCAAAGTGTATCAATCACCAAGATTTAAGTTTTTCAAAAATTTTGCACTGTTTCAAAATTGTTTTGTATTTTGTAGGGCGTTTGCAGTGTCTAACCCAAAAAAATTTTTAGTAAAAGCTTGAGTTTTCTTTTTTTTTAAATGTTTCTATAGTTCTTTCAATTCTTAGAAATTTCTCTACATCTGGCTCAAAGGGCCACAAAATTTTTGATACAATTTGTCAGTCAAAAGCGACATTATTTTAAAACTAATTGCTTATACAATGTTTATCATAAACAAATTAAAACTGTGAACGGCGGCTTCAAAATTATAATAAAAACCTAAAAATATATATTTTTGGTAGTCCGAATCGAAAATAATTGCATATTTTTTTTATACTCAAACTTATGTCTACATCTGTCTCTAATAACCATAAAATTTGTAACAACAATTTGGAAGTGAAATGGGCAAATTTCAAGTTAAAATAATATCGGTAGTATCTTCAATTCTAAACAAAATTAAAAAAATTCGGGGCTGTGATTGGTTGTTGTCATAGACAAGTACTAAAAATAGCGATACTACCGGTATAGTATCTTAAGTTAGCCCAAAAGGCGACGATTGTAATAAAGATTTTTATTAAAAAGAAAGTGTTGATTTTGTTTTTAACATTTTTATCAAAACTCTAAAGCGTATCTACATTTTTGGTAGTCAAAATTATTGAAAAAAAGTTATTGTTTATTGCTTTTTCTACAGGCTGGATATAAAATAACGAAAAAGTTTTCCAGTAAATTGTAGAATACTGCTAGCTAATAGATATCCGAGAAAATAATTTAAATATCTTTGTATTTACTTAAAAATAGTGATTTTATCATTTTGGCAACATTGCTGGCTAATGGGTAGGGTTATGCCGTGTGGACATTTTGTAAGAGAGTTAATAACAATTAAACGTATTTAAAAATTAAATTAAAAAGTTAATAAGCAATTTTTTAAAATTATTATGTTATAACATGATCAAGAAGATAGACAAAACACAATTTCTACAAGAAAATATCTAAAATTTTCTAAAAACAGCAAGTTGAATTTTGAACTTTACCTCGTTATATCCACAAAAATAGACAAAGCAAAAAAATTTTATTATTTTTTTAAACATTTTATTACCTAATAGTTCACTACAAAATGCTAGAAGATTTTATATTTATCCTGCATACTTAAACTGTTCTTAGTATCCGGCTCCAAGGATCATACATATTTTTATTTATAATTTACGAGAATTATTATTAAACTTAAACTTTTCTCTGCATCTAGTTCATTTTTTGTTAGAAAATTCGGTAGTTGAAAGCGTCAGTTATTATAACACAATATTTTTGAAATGTTTATAGAAAAAAAATTTAAAATTTTATTAGGTAAAAATTTAAAATATTATAAATTAGTCGGAAACAAGAACTATTCTAAGTTGTTTTTTATACTCAGACTTTTCTCGAGATCTGTTTCTAAGAGCTACGAAATTTTTAAATATCTTTTGGGAACCGAAGACGACAATTATTATGTATTGTAAAAAATATGTCTGCAATGCTCAAAAAAAATATGTAGAGTAAAATTGTTGTTTTCGGCTCCAAAATTCTATTAAAAACCATAAAATAAAAAATAAAAAAACGGAAGAAACAATTATTGTAAATGGTCTTTTTTATACTTTTTTTAGATCTGTCTCACAAAACTAGTAGAATTTTTAAGTCAAAGGAGTTGAAAAAATAGTTGAAGAATAGTTATAGAAATTACTATAAAAAATATTAAGTAATAAGTTTTTATTAAAAAATGTACTAAAACATAACAAATAATTTGTTTCTGTCAGAAATTAACACTCTTTGTTGCATATCAATAAAATTTTTGAGAGTAATTATGAAATTTTTAAATACAGAAACTCAAAAAATATTTTCAAAACTTGGATGGTGAAATGCATTTTCGGAAGTCAAAAGCGAGGACTATTATTGCAAATTGCTTTCCTTCTACTACTAAATATCCGGCTCAAAGGATTATACAATTTTTAATACAATTTCGAAGTCATTATTATAAAAATCAGATTCTGTGCTATTTAAAAAAATAGTCTATAACAAGCTTAGTTTAATTGAATAGACTCAGCGATTAAATTAGCAATGCAAAAATGTCATAGAAAATCTTGTCAAACAAAGGTTAAGAGTTTAACGATGAAGATTGAATTAATGAGGCGTGAAGAAAGGAAAGGATGGATTGTTTGAAAAGATTAAAGCAATAAAATGTGAAAAAACCTTGTCCAATTACAATTAGCAATTTTGTTAAATAAATATTTGCGGTTTTCCGTTATATGAAAGTAACCAAAAAAATCTTTTCCAAAAAGAGGGGTTTCCCTTGTGTAAATATAAAAGTTAACATGAATATACAATTAAGAACTCTAATAAGATAATGGACTGCAACTAGCTGAGCATCACTTTCTGAACAGTAACATTAAAAATAAACCAAATAATTGTTCACTAATATTTGGCCTAGATTTCCAGAGAAAGGAGAAAAAAATTTGAAAAAAAAGTGAAAGAATGTGTCGATTGTATAGATACAGTTTTCCAATAATGAAGCATGAAATGCAAAAATTAGTATTTATGATTAGATTGGGAATAAGTTTGATATTGTTCATAATAAAAATTCTTCGCTCATATGAAAGAAAGTTAATTAACTAAATTCTTTAAAAAAAAATAAATTTGAATGCACAATCAGGAGAATACACATTTAAATAATTATACAATAACTTAATAGGATTAGAAAGAAATGAAAGCACTTCTGTAGTGAAATTTCATTGCGAATTTGTAAATTTTGACGGTAAAAATTCATATAATTTGGCCTTTCGCTTCATTATTTTTCTTTTATAATTGAATGTAATTTTCGGTTTCGATGCTCATAGTTTCAATAGATTTTATCAGAGTGAATAAAATGTAATGAAATGTTTAGATTATCATCAAATTATCATAAATTTCCCGTCGTCAAATTAAAACATGTCTGTTTAGGGCAAGAGTTAAAGATTGTTGCATGTACCGAGAGTAATAACAGCAATTAGCCAATTAGTGCATACGTTTTTGTGGCATAATCTGTCAGCAAAAGCGTCCGTTAGCTGGCACTCGCGCAGTGTCCCCTTTAATTCCATTAATTAATTATTTAACGTCTGTAAACATAAAACGTGGAATAACGTTAACACTTCTTCAGGTTCAGTGACAGGTGACGAAAAGCTCACATAAAGCCAGTGTTTTCTCTTCTCTTGAACAACGGCTGTCTGATCCTTCGATAACAGCCTCGTAAAAATTAGTACCCACAAGGTCCTCTAATGAATGGGGTAGTAGAGATAAAGCGAGGGAGGAAATGACATGACGACGACTGCGACAACAACGGACGGACAACAAAGTTAATCTGCATTTTAGAATTAAATGGTGGCATTTTGGATTTGCATAAATCGAGGGCGAGGATTAAAACTCGAACCCTTTCTTCGTATAATGGACGCTTTCATAACGTTCAAATGATACCACTAAAGACGCACCTGACGAGGTCATTTTAAACAGTAAAACGGTTTTGTTAAATTTGAGTACAAATTACAGGTTCATGCTAATAATTATTAGTAAAATTTAAAAATATTTTTTGTTAAATATAGCCAAATACAATTTGTTAAATTAACAAATTAAAAGTGATTATCTAACTAATAAAAACAGCTAAATGTTACAAATTAATACATTGAAATTTGGTGCACTTTTTTGCTAATTTAACAAATAGGTGTTGTTTTAATCAATTTCTATTTTGTGACGGTAAATTTAACTGCAAATAGTTCTAAAATCTGCGACAAATATTAACAATATATTGTAATATTAACATTTTATTATCGTTAATACAATTTGAGACATCAAATTTTGATATTTTTTTTGCATTGTCGTCACTTTGTTTTGAAATTAGATAATGGAAAATTTTTTGGCGTTTATTGGAGCGGTAATAAAATCTAACATTCATTTTCAGTCAACGTTTCGAAGAATCTTTATTCTTCTTCTGGTCTACATTTTATTTTTGGTCAGTTTCTATCGTTAGTAACATTATCGTTAATCTTACTGTCAGTAAGATTTAAAGTTGATGACGTAAGTGGTCGACGCGGATATCTGGATAAGACTGACGTGTATGATGGAAGCATGTCAAATTTACATTTATTTATTTATTTAATAATTAGAAAATTGTGTCATAAATTAAAAACTTTTTAACAGAAGTACCACTAGTTTAAGTACGTTATTTTATTAAATAATTTATAACTTTAGTAACATTTCCAGTTTCTGATAATAAAAGTTTAAGCACTTGTTTCTTGCTTTTTACTGCTAAGCTGGTTGTTGCTTTTGCTAGGTAAAAACGTAGATATGTAGTGGCACTTGCAGACTTTAAAAGATGATCCACTTGTGGTTTTGCTCTACTACTTTATTTTAATTTCGCAGACAAACACCCTGATAGTAGCAGACGAGTCATTATAAATTTTTTTATGCAGTTAAACTCGGTTGTAACGTACTGTGGTTATTAAACATTTGTATAAAGATGGCAGTTACAAATAAAAAAAACAGAAAATTATACATAAATATATAATGTCTGTCTTGACTTGAGGTTATACATTGAGACTCTTCTTCTGTTTTAGCATTTGCCTACTGATTAAAGAAACCTATCAAAAACTCTGATAAAAACTTTAGTTATAGCGTAAAGTTGTCCTTATCCTCTTAGGTTATACAACCACTATAAACTTCACTAAAACTAAACTTGCTCCCTTGCAATAAATCACTCTTGAAGAGCTGTTGCCTGATGTTTCATCAGTTCGGCACTGTAAACTGTGAATTTGCTGGTAGATAAAAATCTGCTTGAGTTATTTACGACTGAGGTTTCTACCAATAGAATTAACCAATAGTTACTTCGTGCACAATAGACTCTAATTTCATGACCATCATATAACCTTACAGAATAAGGACTACTATACAGTCCGGACAGATCAAGCGAAGGCCTCCTTGTCACTAATTGCTTTATAACTTTTTAGCACAAATTAATTTAATATTGTCTTAACTACAGTTTAAATGCCTGTTCAATTTAGAAACTTTTTTGCCTTATTCGATTTTTTGTAAAGTGCTTCGTTATTAAGTAAACGGGCAAAATGTAAAATAATACGGTGGGTTTTAGCACATGCATGAAAAATTTTTTTAGAACATATCCCGGATTCTTGTAAGTTCTTTTCAAAACTTTCCATATAAACGCAATTTACATTTAAATTTTTTTATCACGTTAAATGATAAGATAAAGTTATAAGTAAAACGTAAAAACACCCAATAACTCCAAAGAAGTATACTTTGCACGACGGACGTCTTGACAACAAAGTTGTCATTTTCAGGTGGGGAATTAAACAGAATTTCTTACATGAGAATGACAATTTTGTTATCGAAACGTGCGTTGTGCAAAGTAAAATTGCTTCGTGTTGTTGGGTGTTTTTATGTTTTATTGTATGCACTAAGGAGATTCAACAAGAAGTTTAAAGTAATAAGTGTATACCAAATTTTGATAAAATTGGTAGAGTATTTCCATAGAAATAAAAATAAACGGTTTTTTGGGCTATCTTTAAAAGTTAATAATTCTGAATAAAAAAATTTTTCGAAAAAAATGCGTGTTGATTTATTTTAAATTTTCAATCTAAGGTTGAAATATTTGTACTTCATAGCGAAACACTTTGTTTACTAAAAACTCATTTTGGAAACTAAATGTATCAATAGTTTTTTAAATATTTTTTTTAACAAAAACTAGTTTATTCTACCTATTTTAAGATTAAATTGTTTTTGAGTAAATTATTTGTTTTATTTTATTTGAATTTTGTACAATTTTCAATTTATTTTTTTAAAGACAATTTCAATTCGAAATAACATTTTCAAACAATTTGGCAAATTAACAAAACTAGATACCAAATAAACAACATACATATTTCGTAAAATAGGCAAGATGAATATGTTATTATAGTGATTAGAATTAGTAAAAATTGTAAAACAGGAGGTTTATTGTTTACACTTTTTTATTTTAAATTGATTTCATAAATATTTAGATCATTTTACAATTGTTTAACAACACGAGTCTTGTGAGTGTTATAAAATATTATTAGAATGTTAATAAAATATTGTTAGAACTAACTACAAATCATTTAACTTCAAAATATATGTTATAAAGAAGTGAAATGATCGAAACAGTTTTTACTGTGCGCCTAAAGACACACCTGATGATGTCATTTACATGATCGTGGATAATTTTTAACGGATTTCGGCCAAATTTCGCACCAGCACTAATTAAATTATAATTGGATGATTCCCGAGAGTCGCGCCAAGCAATTAGCTGTGCAAATGTTGCCACAAAAAATACAAGAATTTTCTCTTTTGCCTTCCATTAAATTTCTATTGCTGGACGCAACTGCTGAATTATGTGGAACGATGACATTTATATGAAAGTGAAAATGCATTTTTTCTGAATTTAAATCTACGTTCTAGAAGAAACATAAAACCCTTTTATGACTACACTCCGATTAATCCATTTTTTTTATATCGTCCCTTCACTGATATTTTGTTCGTCCTTTTTGAAGTGAAATCGTTAATAATTTCAAAAAGTGAAATGTCTTTTTTTCTGGATTAGAATCTGGGATATCCGTTTAATGTCAGTTACAATTTCACGGTCAGTGCTCCAACGTTCAAGTCGTGTGAAAGTAAGAGTTCATTTGATGAAAGTCATTTACTCGTTCAATACAGTTTTTGGAGATTAACTCAAAAATAAAAAATCAAAATTAAAGAAAACAGACACAGTCTTTAATTATAAAAGTAAAAAAAGAAATAACAACAACAAGAATAAAACTAATCAACAAGAAATAAAATTAGATTTAATGCCATCCGTGGCTTTCGTGTCCACCTTCATCTCCACCGCCACCGCCACCACCTCCACCACCACCACCTCCGTGGTGTTTGGGTACGTGATGGTAGACGTGTTTGTAGATGGGTACATGTACGGGATATGGTTTATTGATGTGGACCGGATGATGCTTCTCAATTTCAATCTTGTATGGTTTTTTGACATAAACAGGGATGAGTTTCTCCACCGTAATAGGGACCTTCTTTTCGATTTCTTGTGGTACCAATTTATAGATTGGTATTGCTACCGGTTTGGGCACAGGAATACGGACGGGATAAGGCTGTGGCACCGGGACTTTAATGACCTGGGGCACGGGAACACCCACGGGGTGAGGTACCGGGACTCCGATTTTCTTGACTACGTGGATCGGCACAGGTTTGGTGTGCTCGATGGTCTTGGTTGGGATCTCGTGGTGCTCGTGTCCGCCGTCTTGGCCGCCGAAGTCGACGCCTTTCCAGCCGCCTTCCCAACCGTGGAACTCATGGCCGCCGCCTCCTCCGCCTCCACCACCACCGCCGCCGCCACCCAGCTCTATCCCGCCGCCTTCGTGGCCTCCGGATTCGCCCAAGAAGCCGGCATGGGCACCCACCATCAGGGCGAAGATTATACCCTGAAAGAAGAGGTTAGAGACTGCACTAGGAAGTCACTTGGGCTTACAATAATTCTCATGGTTGTGCACTTGGGTTAGAACGATGATCTGTTTGGAATGAAACTGATGATGAGATCTGGATTACCGCAGATTTATATAAGAAGCCATTCGCTATTAAGTGGGGTTGGGTTTTGCGAGTGTGGGGCTTTGTAAAACGATTTGCATTCCTTGGAAGGTCGCATAAATTCATAACAATAAAACAAAGATTAAAAAATTAGGTGAAAGTATTAAATTAGTAACTGGGTGGGATTTTTCATGACTCTCAATACGTCTATATACAATCACATATTAAATTAGAGCATCTCTCTCCTTTCTAAAACCAACTGACAACATTCTCTGCAAACTTTGGTATGCTTTGTGAAGATTAAGACCTCTCTCACAATTAGAGCATATACGCGAATTATGATGAAACCCAAAAAAATACAATTAAAAGAGTTCAATGACCCAAACTTTAATTAACAAACAAAGAACAAAAACTCAAATCTTATTACAAACATGTCAAAACATAATCTAAACTTGAGATAGAATTATTTTGACACGATACATAGTCGCTTGGAGCTACCAGAATTAAAATGCTTCAAGATCAATGATTTCAGAATGAATTAACTCGAAGGTTACGATGTGTGAATGGTACATGTTTGTTATTTTTGCATTAGATAACTAACCAAATTAGATTTGATTGATGTTAAGTTTCTTATTAGTCAAATAAGCACTCAAAAGACAATATTTTTAATGTTATGTAATTACTAGATTACTATTCATGAATGACCAGTCTAGTAATGTAAAATTACAACATGTTTGATAATGAAATAGTATAAACTCAGGTCAAGTTTAATTTAGAGACTGGTGAAGGTGAAAGACTGAAGATCTATCAAAGATAGACTTCCGGCCCAATTATGTACTTGAACAAAAAGTGCATTTGAAATTTTAGAAATAATTAATGAAAGTTACATTCGATGAAAGTTATTGAAGAGGAGGCCAGAAAAGGGAACTAAAGCCAGGAGATGGAAAGGTGAAATGAAAAAAAAAGTTTGTAAATATATTTAATTTGAAGCAGCTGATTGGTATTAGTAACGCCATAGAACGCATCTTGACCATGTTTTCTAAGAGCAGACAACTCAAAAGGCTACTAACCTAACAATTTAAAAAAGTCAATTACGAGGATTTGGGTCGATTTTCATACTGTTCTGGTCATTCGTTTTACATTAATTTGTGAACGACATAAGCAATGATGTGTGAAATGAGGCGTAAATAGTGATAAAAAGGACCACAATCAGATTCATTTCGTATAGAATTTCATCACTTTCACACACGGACTTAAGAGAAAAAAAATCTTTACATGGAAATAAAAGTAACAGCTGCGATTTGCAATCTACTTTGTAATAAAATTGCATTCAATTAGAAATAAACGTAGCAAAAAGTTATAAATATTTTGTGGTTAAAAAATGGATCAGCAATCGGTCAACATAATAACAATACATACTGTTTTATTTGCAGAATAAAGGTGGAATAGTTGCAGCCTCGTAAAGATGCACTGACGTCATCAAAAAAAAAACAATTTTATATCTAATCAAGTTTGTTGGAAATATTGTTTAGTATCACAACATTTTTTTCTGTAATTTACTTTAAATTTATATTAATGATTACATCTATTGTAAGAAATACAAAAAAAGGATTTATAGAAAAGTAGGCTCAAGACTTTTTTGCTTTACTTAGTTTACTTCTATTTACTTTACTTATTTACTTAGTTAACTAAAAAAATTGTCTTACTGAAGTTCGCTTTCTTGTGTATCGTGCATTCTGTATATTTTGAATGTCAATAATTAATTAGTGCTTTGAACTGCACTATTAACAATCCAAAATTTTGAATGATGACGTCAATGCATTGATATGTGGCCGCTAGAATAATAGTATTTTTTGTAATATTTAGTATATTCTTATAGTTGTTACGTGTTGTTTTACAAACTGTTTGTTGCTAAGTAACCAATTTCTTTAGGGCCGTTTTTTGCGTTACATAATTTTACAATAACATAATTTCACAACAAAAAAATATGCCTTTGTAAATACAAATCATCTTGTTTCAAATTTTTTTATAGAAGTGGTGATCAAAAAAATTAGGTAACAAGTTTTTAACAAGTCACCTTATATGCAGCCCTATGGGCTGCATCTTTTTGAAAATTAGTTGCACCTTTTTTTAAAAAAGATTGTTGCTTTTATTTCCACACGAAAAATTTGTGTACATAAGCCAATTTTTGAAAAAAAAAAAAAAATTTGATCTAATATTAAGATACGGCGAGCAATTCAAAAATAGCTTGAGTATAAAGATTTCAGACTTCTTAGTTTTTTTTACGGCAGCGTCTTTGTAAAACCGTTTTTTTTATGAAAACAAACAGTTCGAAAAATACCATTTAATAGTGATTTGATATCACAGAAAAAAAAATTAGGTCTAATGTCATCTTAAAAAAATTATATAAAAACCTAAAAATTAAAAATTAAGAAATTTTTAAAGGTAGGTGTAATCAAAAATTACTTAAGACATGAACATATCTGGCAGTTTTAGCAATGATTTATTTCGTTGCATGTCGATAAAAAAACCTAGGTTAATAAACTTTAACGTCAATTTATTATTCTGACGCAATCATTAGATATCTTAATTTTAATTGGGCTTCTTTAAATTATTTAATTTTATATTAAGTTGTTGTATTCTTAGCAAAATTATGTAACGGTTTTAATAGAAGCAACGAAATGTGTTTTAGTAACATTTAATTTTTTTAATAGTTAATAAAAGTATGTAATTATTACTTGATGATCAAATATTTCTTTTTCCAACGATTAGAATGAATTATTGAGAGTGAAAATTTTTAAATTGTATGTTATAAACGTTCTACAAATAAAAGAATTTTAAAAGAGAAATTTTGCCTGAAGGCAATTTTGGTTTAGATCAAAAACCTTTACTTTGCTTAAAGCTTGTTGAAAATTAAAGGGTAAAATAAATGTAAAAACTATAAGAAAAATTGTTTATTTGTACAAAAATTCAACAAAACGTAACAATAACAACAAAATGATCGCGAATGATAAGTTAGATGCTGATGATAAAAATGAGAATGATCAGATGAGCTTAAATCGACGCTTAGTGCCATCCATGACCTCCACCACCGCCTCCACCGCCTCCGTGTTTAGGAACGTGATGAAATACGTGCTTGTAAACCGGGATATGAACTGGATAAGGTTTTGAAACATATACAGGATGGTGCTTTTCAATTTCGATTTTAAAGGGCTTTTCAACAGTGACAGGAACTAATTTCTCAACGGTAATGGGAACCTTTTTCTCAATTTCTTGAGGGACCAACTTATAGATAGGAATAGCGATAGGTTGAGGTACCGGAATATGGACAGCATAAGGTTGAGGTACTGGTACTTTAATCACTGTAGGTACAGGAACTCCCACAGGATGTGGAACCGGAACTCCAATCTTTTTCACAATATGAACCGGGACAGGCTTAGTGTGCTCAATAGTTTTGGTGGGGATGTGATGGTGCTCTGACCCTCCATCTACACCGTGATGGCCAAGTTCATGACCTCCTTCTCCTCCTCCACCGCCCAGTTCAAGGCCGTGACCTCCTCCACCGCCGAATTCAAGGCCGTGACCTCCTCCACCAAGTTCAAGTCCGTGGCCTCCTCCACCAAGTTCAAGTCCGTGGCCACCTTCTCCTCCTCCGCCGCCGCCTAAGTCTAAGTGCCCGCCACCGCCGCCGAATTGCAGGTGTCCTCCACCGCCGCCGCCGCCGCCACTGACTCCATAACCTCCTTCGCCTCCGCTGCCTCCGTAACCTCCACCGCCTTCACCGCCCTGTTCTAGGTGTCCCCCACCATCTCCAATTTCGAGCTGGTTGCCGCCGCCGTGCTCTTCACCGCCCTGGTCGCCGCCTCCGGAGTAATCATAACCACCGCCACCGCCCGCACCGTCTTCTAGGCTGCCTGCGAATCCGGCATGCGCTAAGCCTAAAGCCAATGCCAAAAGGATGCTGGCGCCCTTAAACAAAAATAGTCAATTTCCAAAAGGAATTAATGTGACACTCACAATAAATCTCATGTTTCCACACCAGAAGCGTCGAATGAAAGTTAAATGAAACTGATGATGCGAATTGCGTTGAGCTGTCTTTTATAGACACTGTAAGGTGGGGCCATCAGTGAAAGGTTTTCTCTGATGTAGAGTACAAAATTAATAAAAATGTGCGACCCCTCAATGAACGGTCAATAAAAAAAATAATGCACCAAGACGAGAGCGTTGTCCTTTTCTGCGATTGTTGGTGGCCAAAGCTTTTAGTTAAGTGGACCATAGCAAATATGCTGAATTGCCATTGAAAGGCTTCAGACGTTCTCTTTCTCTTTTTTACATATTTATTAATATTATCTAATCTAAATTAAGTTACCGCATAGAAAAAATCAGGAAATCGGAAAAACAATTCAAAAATTTTCTCTTATGAGTGACACATATTTTCGTTATTTTCTAAATCATCAGTTTCTTGTTGGAATTAATTACTCGAGAAGTTTCTACGCTAATTAGAGACTACTGGACATTGGTGACATTACTGGAGAAAGCAAGAATTTTCACATTTTTTCGGAGAATTATTTCGGCCAGGACCAATGACGCAATAAATTGTTATAACAGTAATCTCCTTCTATGTATGATAATTTACACTCATCTAATATCTTGTTTTCACTTTCTTCGTGTTTGATTACGTCTTGATATCTGTGTTAAAACATACTTTCGTTATGCTGTCACTTTCATTCTTAACTGGTCATACCATGTCCTAGAGAGTAGACGTGAAAGGAGTCGCAACAACATAATAACTGTTTCAAAGCAAAGACGAGTAACACCAAAACGGACACACCGAAGAGAGAGGAATACTCTGTACTCATTAAGTTCTTTCACTGACGATGAAGGTCAGTTTACATTCACCAGAAGAAAGACTGATCTCGGACAGAGCACTAGTTCCAAATTTTGTAGTTTTTGTGCTTTTTGACCGGTAAGTTAATATTTGATTTTAGGGTCTTTTTCAGAGATCTGTTTTAATTAAATTGGTTAATTGGTGCTTCCGTTGCATTGCACAATTACAAAGTGCCCTATGAACAATAATGCTAATTATTATTGAGTTAATAGCGTATTGTGTTGGTAAAATTTGCAATTCGTTGTTCATCCATAATAAATACGAGAGGAAATGAACTCTGCGGACTCATGTTTAAGTTATCTTCGTTTGCAAGTGCGAGAATAAATCAGCATAGTAATGTCAAGAGGACCGCTTTTATTATCAAAATTCGTCACTTGCATTGTTTTTGAGTACCTTGAGGCAGCCACCTGTGACTGATGCGCGTGGGAGTTCGCACAACCCCATCGCTTCGAGTAATTAGAGTATACGGGGGCGGCTTAAGTTCGTAATTAGTCCCATCTGGCGGCGGCTCCAGCAGCGGCCAAGTAATCGACGAGTGGCGCCCTCACACATGAGACTTCTGTAATGCACTCCGCCTAATTGCTCATCTCTATAAACCCCGGATTACATTCGTACTCGTGCAGCCCCCCGCAACCCTTCACCAATCCCAGTTTCAGCGATAACGGCCTCACTCCTTTTCATATTAATGTCCTGGAGCAGGGCCGTCGTTATCTGGACGTCCGCGATGCTGCTCTCTGCGACGTTGCGCCCCAACAGATTACGGATTTAAAATTGCTCCATTTAAATATGTAAATTGGGGCGCCATTAGCGCAATTGTAGAGGGACGTTAGTCCGGACTTAATGATTTTTTTTTTCATAAATTAAATAATTATGGAAAGACTACTCAATGGCTGCGAGGATTAGCCCAAATCGATTTTTTAACTTGGATGCACCGGAATTTAATAGGGTAAGTCCAGAGACAATTTCTACTAGGGGGGTTAATACACAAGAGACCAGATTTTTCCGGCTTTGCTTTTTTTCTCAAAAGATTACTATTAGTAAAATAAAAAGATTTCTTATTTATTTTCAAATTACGAAACTTGTACTGAAAGAAATTGAAAGGATTTATTTATGAAAGTAAAAAATAAAAGTCCTTCGACTTTTCCCTACTGTCTATCCTGTCTGGCGACTATTACCGGAACCTTTTTTAGATCACTAGATCACTATGTTTGTTAATCTCTTCAGTGCGGAAGCGTGGCAAGTTAGATAATAAATATTACTATCTAGGAAGGAACTAAAAAAGTTTAATTAAAAGAAATCAGTGCAAGATGGAAAACCAATAAGATGTAATAATTAAACGATTTCAAAGATTATTTTACAATAATAACCCAAGATTAAATGGATAAACAATTATATTAGTCTGTTTCCTGTAAAAAATACTTCACTTTTCTTTCATTAACAAGAAGTTATTATTTTTGTCATTATCTAGAGAAATTTACATGATTGTCATGTGCCGTGCGATACAATAGAAAATAATAATTGTGTATAAATTAATCAAAAAAAAAGATCTGAAAGTGTAGTAAATTAATCTATTCAAATAATAAAATTCAATCATATTTAATAACAAATAATAACCAGATACGTAAAGCAATTTCTATTAAAAAAAATTTTATTCTACAACATAAAAAACCGGTTTTTTTTTATTGTGCCTATGTTTTTTCTTAATTTTGCATTCTTTAAACATGCGACAGTTTTTTTATTCGTTTTGAAAATATCTTAATTAAAAAATTTGAGTTTACAACTTTTATTTTAAAGACAGTTTTTCACCTAGGCGTAACTGAGCTTGAAGAAAGAACTATGAAGCTCAAAGAAGCTGTTATCTCTTAGAACACATAATCCTGTGTTATTATTTATTATAGTTTGTGGTAGAAATCCATATTTTTACTTTCAATACAAATCTCAACACCTACCTTAATACATTAATTTTTTGCTACTCGGTAATTACTGTCACTTGTCACATATTACGTGACATGTCTGATTTTTGCCGTATTATTATTGTAAATACATTATTGTTTAAAACTTGAAATTGGTAAATTTTTATTAGATTTACGGTATGTTTTATAAGTGGTTAAAGTCACGGTCTAAGTCATGACCTACTCCGAATCGATATTTTTCGGGTCACTCTATATTTTTACTGTACAGTTTCTTTATTTTTGATTGTTTCTTTGTCAAAAGGTTGACGTTAGTTTTTTGACCAAAAAATATGAAATGTAAATTATTTCTTCGATTTAAGATATGAAATGTTGGCTTTAAAAGCTGGTTCTTATATTCGAAAGTTTGGTGACACTCTCCTCATTTTTCAATTAATTGTGAAATTAGTAATTGAAGAAGAAGGCTCTATATTGATTTATTTCTCGGCGTGTATCTTTGACAGCTTAATTAAAAGTTGCATCGAGTCGACTTAACTAAAACATAAATTTATGGAGCCAAAAAATACTAAATTAATTTTTACATCATGTGCTGACAAAGAAACGTCAGATTGTGGCACGTGTAATGTAATTGCCTGCATAATCTCAATGATAATTGGATATTTCCTTAGCGTAAATTTTAACTTTTTTGTTAATGGCGTTTCCTTTTAAATTTAATTACCATGCTAATAATTATTGCCGGTTTATCTAAAAAGGCAATTTGAATATGTTTCTGAAAAAACCTGATTTGTGGTCAATTTGTTCGAACTAGAATGAATCGAAAATGTGGATTAGTGAAAGTGATAATAGTATTTATATGCAGTTTAGACCAAAATCTTGTACACCGGAAGACATAAATTTAAATTACATACTTATTTTGACTTGAATGTAATCATTTTACGAATTAATTGATTGAGTTGGTTTAAAATGAATTAATTAACTCGAATTTAAATTAGATGTAAAATAGGTACAGCGTAATAATTAATGATAAGACATAAAGCAATTAAATTAGTTGAAATTAAGGTTTAAAAAATGGCTCGATTTAATTTAAATTAAGACAAGCTAATGGCTATTAAAAATTTTCATGTACCAATATTAATTTCTACAATAACTCCACTTGACATTTATCAGCAGTTCAAGATTATATCCGAGCTCGAATAAAATTATTCACATCGTTTAAATGAAAGCGATTTCAAAAAGTAACAACCAACAATAATAATCGTCAATCAATGTTAAATACCTGCATTACTATTCATCTCGTTGTTTTTTTTTCAGGCACCAACAGTGCTGATTGCTGAACTAATCGAAACTCAACAGCTGCATTAGAACTTGTCCGCTGAAACAGAGTAACTCATTAAAATTATTAGTTTGCATGAGTGCTTTTGGTGTATTTATGCCACCCACATCCATTTTTACTCACGAGAACATCAAGGAACATTCCTAGACCTGGCTCCTGTACGAGACGTGGGTGTATCTGGAAAATGTAGCTCTTTCGATTTTTTAGGAGCTATAAACCATCCATCGTCTTAGATTTATCTGCTGGTTTTACAATTTTTATACAGGTTTCGATCCTCAAATGTGATAAAAATAATTTTTCATTCACCTACAACGCACAGTGAATAAACAATTAATTATTTCTGCATGGTATAAGTACATTATTGTTCCAAGACTGATAGTAATTTCAAGCTTCCTAATATAAAAACAGCAAACAATCAATTTTTCACAAAAAAACATTCTACTAATATTTATTCTCACGCTGAAATTTTAATTAAGTTTAATTAAGAAGGTGAGAAAGGTCAGAGAGTTCATAAATTGTGCTTAGGGGAAGGTGGGACATAATCGTATATACATTTAGAGTTTTTGAAGAAGTCGTATTATGGGATCAACTAAATTCTGGGTTTTAGAGCAAATTTGGTAGCATTGGAACCTTGACAACACGTCCTAATTTTTTGGCTGAGTTCAGTCTGTTAATAAATTTAGCAAAGTTTGATTGACAAACGTAATGATATGAAAATAGAATAAATCTGTTTATTATATATATCATTTTTTAATTATATACCGTTGTCGTTCTCTTTTCAACACATAATCTATATTACATAGCAATATATACAACATGTGTTGAAAAGAGACAGACAACGGTATATATTAAAAAAATGACCTCTAAAATTGCAGTAGGCAAGTGTTCAAATTGCTTTGTATCATCTAAATTCAAAAAAAATTATTTTTTTAGAAAATTTTGCTTATTTCATTTGAGAAATTTTTAGTAGTTGGAAAAAATTAGAACAGAGGCACCAACTGAACAACACAAATAATGAATCACTTAACACACTTGACAAATTCAATTGACTGCACGATACAATGTACCCAATAGTGTTTCAATGTAAGATATGATAACAAGATAATAAAGAATAAAAACTAAAACAATTTTTTACAAGTTAAATAAGAAACTAAATTTAAACAAGTGTTTTTGTTGTAGTTCAGGCAAAATTCTCTAGTTACTAAAATAGTTATTTATATAATTAGGCAATAAAGCATGTGACTTAATGTGGCTGGCAGTTTAAAGGCAAGGCCTAACCGAGTCTTTGAAGCCAGGCAAGGCATTAAATCTGTTTTACTGCCATATTAAACATGTAACTTTTTTGCCGTTTCTACCACTTTAGTATTTCTTTTTTTTTAAATTTGCTGTTTGACTCAGAAAGTCACATCATTATTACAACATTTAGGTTAAGTTATAAAAAAAGTGGTTATACAGAGATATACACTATGTCCCCGGATCGACTTTAAAAGAAGAAATATATTCTTATTATTGATTTCTCAGAAAATTTTACTCTTGTTGATTAGTCCTGCTTGTTTTCAAATCCCCAAAACACAAATTACTTTTTATTTAGCTCGAATAGTTCTTGAGATTTTATTGCTACCATTTTATTGCTAGAAAATATTTAAATTGGGTTCAAGTTTTATTTAATAAATTTAACAAATGGTAAAATGAAATAAAATTGTCAAACAGCTAAACTATTAATCTTCTATTCAATTAATGTTTTTTTTGCACAGATTTTAATGCGAGCTCTAAATTCATTAAAACTGCGTCTTATTTCTAAGTTTAATAAGGACTGGACTGCATTTTGTATTTTCTATATTAATTGCTCTACATTAGTGGCTTACTGAATTCAATTTGTTTTAAACGACCTCACTGATACAAGTCTATTATTGTGAGGTCAGAACTTTTCGGTGGACATAAAATGCTATCAACTCTCTCTATTCAGTTATCATGGAATTTCTGTATTAATCTACTGGCGAACAATGCCGGCATAATGAGAAGGGCATCCATTGTGCTGTAAAAACATTTTTATTTGGTAGTTTAACAACAGTTCATTCAGTTTATTACCTAAAAAATTTTGCAACATTTTCAAATATAAATTAAAATTTAAATTTTGATCAAAAAATATAGACCAAGTTAGAAAGATTGATTCATCGGAGAACATAATTCGTTTATAAAAATTTGAATCTTTTAAAACTGTGTAGGACATTTCCAAACAAAAATCTAGATGTTAGGCTTTATCACAATTTTTCAAAGTTTGTCTAAATTGCAGTTTAAATGGTAAAATTTTGTTCTCCTTAAAAATTCTTTGTAAATGAAATTTACTTACCCCAGTTTGTATTGTTCTCCTTCTTATAGACAGTCTTAAAACTTTTCTTACGAAATAAACGACAAGAACTGAAGCAGCATCGTTTTCATTCAACAACTTTTTTGACTTTTTAATGTTTAAAACCGAGCTCGTTTTAAGGAATTTGATTACTAAGATTGTTTTGGTTGAATTTTTTGATAACAACTCGGTAGCACTATTTCCCAGTTCCGTGACATTAAATTTGATAAATTCCTTGTTGTAAAGTCAACATTATGGCATAAATACTGTTTAAATTAGCGAAGATTTAATTTGCAGTTTTACTAATTTATTAGATTTGTCATTTGCTGTCAATGGTATTTTTCAATGAAATTCGCCTAGCAGAGTTACTTCTAAAAATTACAAAAAAAGTCTAAATTTTGAAAAAAATGAATTGTCCCAAGAACCGTTCGAGTTAGATAAACAGTGATTGATGTTTTGGGGGTTTGAAAACAAGCAAAACAAGTCAACAAAAGTAAAATAAGAATTTTTTTTAGTTTTAAAGTCGATCGGGAGACATACTGTACATATCATATAAAGTATATAAATAAGTTTTTAAAGCATTCAAAAATTTTAAGTTTTTCAACTCCATTCTCGATGTAAAAATCCTTACTTTAAAAGTTGTCGTAATCATAACTCTTGAAAAAAAATGCTTTTTTTGAAACTAATTGTTATACTAACTTAAAATATAGAAAATTTTGGAAAATTGTACTCTCTTCTATTTGCATTACATATTTCGGTTTGGTGTTTGTTTGCTTGATTTTTCATCTTGTTGTTATTACTGTTCTGCATATGCTATTTCTTGTAACCTAGATTTTCTTGATCAGTGTTCAATCTTCTTCGTCTTGTTTGTTTGTTTTTTGCATTTTTGTTTTATAGTTTATTCTCTAGTTTTGTAGTGGTTCAGCTTAAAAAATGTTTATGACTCACAATAGACAAGTAACTTAACTCGTTGTTTATAATATGAAAATGTGCTGAGTTGATTTGGCAATTTCCGAGGTTAATGCTTCACAAAAATTATGAAATATTGTTAAAGTGCAGATTGTTACCAAAATTTGATTGTCGTATTGTGACAAACTATTTAGCTGAGTTTTAATAAATTATTTAGATTAATATTAACAACTTATTAAGAAGTTAAATTAATGCGTCACGACGCGTCGTCTTCATTACTAACAAAAAGTATTAAAAATATAAAATTTTTAACAACTTAAGCTACCTAATTTAAAAAATTTGTACTGAAAAAGAACGTCAGTTAGGTAAACATACTTGTATGCCTAGCAAAGCTCAGAAGAAGTGTCTAGAACTAGCAGTTTTTCAGCGAACTGCGATTGAATGTCTTTACAATTAGGAAAAGCTAATCACAGACTAAGTTGCCTTCGCACAATACTGAGTGTATCAGAAATGATGGTCAATAAATGAAATCTAGAAAAAAATTTTCTTTAAGCGAGACCTATCACTGGACCATCATTTCTAATTTACCTGTATTTCTAGTCATACTTTACAATGCAATATAACTTTACCTTTCCAGCTTACCTAATTGTCATTTGCATAAAGAATTAAATTTTGGTAAGTATTTGCGTGCAAAACTTTGAGTTTTTCGATTTGGAAGGTAAGTGGATATCTGAGTTTGGGTAAAAAATGTAGTGCAATTGCGAATGCATTAAGTTAATCGTCGTCGATTACGTGTATTAATAAGTATCAGTCGAAATTAGCGTTGGTTTTATCGCTAATGTGTCCGATTAAAAGAAGGCGCGTAGTTGTCAGCATCTTATCTGAGTCGCATTAGTCGAATCCCTTGGTTCGTGACAAGGTAACGTCTCAATTCCTGATAAACCTCCGAAACTCGTCCCGATCTAATTAGCGAGTGAAACTCTTTTCCATAAATCATTATCATTCCGGTTAAGTGTCGGTATTATCTAGGCCCACTCACTGAATAAAACAACACGTAAGTTTCATTAGCTAACAGGATGGGATTCGTGCGATGTGTATCGTCGTTCATTTCTTGCTAGCTTGCCTATCCGTCCGCCATCAAATCAGGGCCGAGATTATTTCGGGAGATTTGATTGAATGTAACCCCTCGGCATCCATCATGTTTAGTGAGGCTCCGTACAACTCCAAATGATCTGACTTCTGTTCGTCTAAATCCCGGCCCACCGGCCTCTTCCCTAGGGATCCCCTCGGCAAATTCCTTTATCTCCCCGTGCTGTTTGAGCTCCACCGACACGCTTATGAGGAACTAGATTGTTTGTTTCCCTCTTGTAATTTTCGCCGCAATTATTCGATATTTTCTTATTATGAGACTAATGCAGCAAGGGTTGCGCCAACGTTTTTCAATTATTGGACCACTCCCCAACAAATTTTCATTCCCCCGTAATGCTCACTTTTTGCCAGCACCTCAAACATCATAAAACTGCTCACCTCGAACAAACTATTAACTAATGGAAAATGATGATAAGTGCTAATGTAAAAGACAACAGACAACCTATAATTTATATCTTATGCATTCACAGCTATATGCAATTCAATCCTTACTATCTTTACTGAACAGTGAACACAGATAAAAGTTCAAACCCTCCATTCTGTAATAACATTTTAATTAAAATATTTACAATTAAAACAGAAAATTATACAATTAAATTGCAAGCGCTAATATATCTATTATAAGTTTTAATTATTAATTAATTTTTAGAATATTAAACACATTCCCAACAGTTAGGAATGTTCTAAGAATGATCAGTGGCGGACTCCTAACTTTGGTAGCTCTGGTCTGATACTGTTTGAGGGCTCCCAATAGACGTTTTGATATATTTTTATATTAAAATAAATAGACACAAAAAGAAACAGAAGTACAAAAAAATAATTCAAAAATCTTAAAAATCAAAAATTAAAAAAACAACTGCTATTCGAAAAAGGAACTCTGTTTAGAATGTTTTGACAAGTAGGGCTAGGATTTAGTAAAGACATATAAATTAAATTATAAATTAAATGTTTTACAATAACAGAAAATGAAAAATAAAAATCTATAACTAAAAAAAAGAACAAAAAAAAACAAATAAATTAAAAAAAAATAGGTTAGACTCAAAATTAATTCTAAAATAACAAGAATTCTAAGAATTGTGATTTTTAAAAAACTTAAAAAAACATGATCTAGAAGAAAACCTACTAATAAAAAAACCAAAATTTGCCAAAGAAAAACTTGAAAAACGACTACTACCAGAAAAGAGGCGTTTAAAACAATTTAAAAAAATGACGAAATAAAATTTGAAAAAAAAAGAAAGAAAAACCACAAAATACCTAAAAACTAAGAGAAGTTGAAAATCTTGTAAACATTTTGTAAATTAAATACGTTTACAGAATGTTAAAGTAACGTCTTCTAAATTTAAATCTTTCTCTACACAAAGATGGCGTTTCATCCTTGCTTAACTCTCATCGGAACAATTTTTTTTTATTTTTACCGATACCAAAACATAGTGAAACTATTCAAAAAACTTTTGTTGTTTCTAGGTTAATTGAATAACCTGATAAGACGTAGATTATTAAAGATATTCAAAACTTTTCTTAAAAACACATGTTCGGTCATACATTGCCAGATAAAGAACTTGCAACGTCAGCATAAGTCTATGGTTTTAAATAATTATTTATTTATAGGTTTTAACAGGTATGTTATTGAATTTTTTAATGTAGATGCATAAAACAGAAATTGCTTTTTTTAAAAAATTTGCATTTATTCTTGACTGCTTAAATGAAAAAAATACTATTATTTGGTTCTATTTTGTTACTTGAATAAAAGAGCATGTTTCTATCAAGTATTTGTAACTTTATTAGTTTATTTGGTGATTTTTATTAATAGGTGTTATTGTAACAATTAGCTTTTTTACATTAGTAATTTACTGAATTTTGTTAATACGTATAAACATTTGTAGTTGTAATCGTAGCTGATATCGCAATTTTGCTTAATTGAAACAAAAATTAAACGTTACTTATTTGTACAACTAATTTTTTTGCTACAGATAATAGTTATCATATAGGTAGATACTACATATCTACCTATATGATATTACAATAAAACTGATAAAGTCCTAGTAAAATAGATGAGAAGCATAAGAATTAATTATATTGTTTACCGTCCTATTTGTGTAAGTGTCTGTTGTAATATTGGGATAGAAGACAAATAAAATTGACTTATTGGCTGTCAATAGTCTATCAACAGCGTAAGAATTGTCACCATTAAAACAAACTTTGGTAGTGAGAGAGAAGATAGATAATAGAGGAAATATTGATGCTATTTTAAGAATACTCTTCTCTGGTTTTTTTCTACTAAATGTTCTTGCCACTAGTTTCAAAACTAATTTTTGACTTTTGACTCTTGACTTTTTGTAACTCAAGTTACAAAATTTTTTAAAATAATTCTGATTTTATCGGACTCCTAATTTTAAGATTTGCATTTTAATTCTTTCTCAAAGCGACAAAAATTAATTTTTTTTATTTCTGAACACATCTGTTTATGCGTATTACAGCATTTTACATTATAGACGTTTTAATTTTAGTAGATTAATGTGGCACGTTTTTCGTTTAAATGCAAAATATTATCAAGTTGTAGCTGATTTTGTTTACCTAATGTTTTTGTAATATGTTGTTTGAAAATTTATTATTTGTTTTTTGCTGTAAAAACACGGTTTAGGAAAGTGTTATCCGGACCTTTTTACAGCAAGCCAATCACCAAAATGTCTTAACAAAATGTCAATGATGCTTTGTTATTAATTTAGGTTTTTTGTTTGGTTTATTTTAAGGCGAATGTTTCGATTTGTATAATGTACGTTTTGTTTTGTTTCTATTATTAACAAATAATTTACTTTTTTTAATATTTTTTTATTGTAATTAAATTAATTAATAGAATGACCATTTTAAGTCATTACAATGTTTTTAATGAAGACGTTCTATAAGTAAAAAAAAATGTAAAAATTTCAAAAAAACTGGTGAAAAAAGTAATGAGAAACAAAAGTCAGAAAAATATCAGGTATTTAAACCAACATCCCAATAACTGAACTCAAGCTTCTGTTGACTTTATAATATTTCTTTAATTTAAATAGATACATAATGGAGTCCTGTGAGTAAGCTATAAGACAAACAGATTCTGGTTTATAGTGCCGTTAGTGACGGTAATGGTTTGATAATTAATTATAATTAATAAAAGTAGGCAACCCATTGCTCAAGTTAAGAAGCTTAAATAAATTATAAATCTTGTATTAGAAGTTGCCTAGGTATCTAATTGTTGTATCTTGAGCTGGTTTAATTCGTGGCAAGGTCCATTATCTCCTAATTAACTATCGCTTTATTTGAAGTGGTTTAGCGTGATGGTAATTAGGTATTTGCGCCAAAGTTATTGGTGATTTAGGTTGTAAGAATTTTTTGTAGAAAATCCGATTCGAGTATGTACCCGTGCCGCCCCATTTATCAAAGCAGTTGACTGCAGTAGTAAAAAGCAGTAATAAAGTCACCCAGGTATAAAATTATGAACCCGATAATGGCACTGCGGCATTGCCGGTATCGCGTCTAAGTATAGAGTGGGTAAAAGGCAGGTTAACGTAAGAACTCTATGCGAGATCCAACTATAACCGCAATTACTATGATAACAGTTATAATAAAAAAGCTAATCCTTCGGTAGCGGTAGCAGAGCAATCATCCCATTTGAGGCTAGCCCGGAGCGAGGAACTCGAGCCATTATTCTGGCAGAAACGTCTCTTATTATATTACAATAATGCATGGGCACCTGAAGAGGGGTACAGCAGTTTCAATCGGGAGCAGAGGCAACACGGAGTGAGTTTTATGAAAGCTTCGGCTTGGGCTTTTCCCCGGTGGCGGGAACGGCTCGCCGGTGATTTATTGGCGGCCCGGATTTGTTTAGTTCAAATGAAGGGTCGTCTGCGGAGGCGGCTGGAGTTACTTGGGGGGAGATCCAAATCCATGCCTCGATACTCTCTCTCGTTTTCCACTCGGTCTTGATGCAATACTCGCCCGGACTTTTATAATTTAAATTGCTTTCCCGGAGTCGATCCGGATCATTACATACTGCGTTCCAGATAAATTGCACACCCTACACCAGTGCGACAACGGCCAAATTGCAACCACGGTCTTCAACCTTTTCACACAACTCTACTTCACTCGTTATTACATCAATTTTTACCATAAATCTATACTCACGACAACACATACCCGAACAGAATATCATATCACCACAGATGAAATCAATAATTCTCCACCACTGACACACTCCTAAAATATAGACGGAAACCACTCAAACCATAAAAGAATTATGTTCGTTTACACTATTTTTAAAACCGGAAATATGTATAATCTGTCAATTATTTTACATTCTACTATTGTAAGAAAGCGGTTTAAATAATAATTAAGCTCCAAGAACCATGTTTTAGAGCATTGTTTACAATCAAGTAAATTAACTTAAATTAACAATTACTTTAACGTATTATTTGGAAACTCAAAAATATTAAGTTGTTTTAAAAATTTTATTTTTAATTAATAATTTAATTCTTTTGAACTTATTTGGCTCATCGGTTCTATAAAAAAAACAATTTTTATTAAATACATTTTTGACTTCTAAGTTTAAGAAACTATTGCCTATTTAAAAGTCATTAACGAGAAGCGATACCTATTCTATTGGTAAGCTTTGGAATATATGAGTTTCTCCCTTAATAACGCATGTGTTAATGTGTTTACTAGTTCTAAACTCCGTCGTTAGAATACGTATCGCATTTATTAATTAACAATAGATCATGGTTTTTATAAAATATTATCCAAAAATGTAAATTTTTAGGAAACTGTCGCTTCCGGTTTTATATTTTAACAAAACTGTTAATTGCGGCTTCTAAGTTTTACGAAACTGTTGCCTGCGGCTCAGATTTTTAGAAAATTGTAGTCTGTAGCTACTCATTTTTGAAAAACTGTTGGTTACAAATTCGGTTTCCTATTCTTATATAAGAATAATTAGAAGCTCCAAGCGACAGTTTTTTACAAATTAAAATTTTTTTTAGAAAAATAAAATTAGAAAGTGTTGACGACAGTCTTTATAAAAATTAGGAATCGTAGGCGACAGTTTAATTAAAACTGGAAACCGGAAGCAAGAGCGAATCGCCGACTTTAGTGTATTTGGGCTAGTATTATTTGAGGGCTTTCCATTAAGGATTCACTAGAACAATTCTGTTTGTCATTTTATCCCACATTTTTTTTAGTAGTTAAAATTATAGGTGGTACACAGTATTTAAAAATTTTCTATTTAGTGTGTAAAAGTTACATACTTATCTAATCGTACAAATAGTTAAGCCTATTACTAATAGAAACTCCTAATTGTTAAAACAACGTATGTAAAAAGTGTGCGAAAATATTGAAAGAAAATTTAAGAAAAACTCAAAAAACGGTGACATAGAAGTGAAAAAGAATAAGAAAAAGTACGATTGAAAGAAAAAATCCAGAAGTTTCAGAAAAACTTGAAAAACGACGACTATAGAAACAAATCTAAAAAAAACTTAAACACGACGACTAAAACTTAATGAAAAAATAATAATAACGTATAGTAAAAAAAACTTCGTTTAAAAAACAAAAATTTAAGAAAATACAAAGCATGTTCTAAAAAGTCTTGAAAATCTACGATTGAAAGACAAAGAATAGGAAAAACTACAACTGAAAGAAAAAAAACTATATTTAGAAGAAAAAATAAACACTTGTAGTTTTTACAAAAGACCAAAAAAAGTTTAATAAGAATTAAGATTTTATAATTTTTTAAAATTAAAAAAAAAACTTGAAAATATGGACTAAAAGCGCAGAATCTAAAACTTCAAAAACGACTACTAAAGGCGAATAAAAAAGTAGAAAAAAAACCTACATTTAAAAAAAAGAAGAATGAAAATTCTAAAAGAACGAAAGCATGACCTACAAAGTCCTGAAAATCGACGATTAAAAGACAAAGAATTAGAAAAACTAAAAAAACTATATTTGGAAAAAATAAACAGTTGTAAGAATAAGATATTATTATCAAAAAAGTCACCAACCAATGAAATAAAAAAGTGTAAAAGAAGCTTCTGAATAACTTAAAAAATATAGACTAAAAAACAACCGACAAAAACCTTAAAAACAATGACTAAAAAAAATTTAAAAAAATAAAACAAATAACTTAAAAAAAATTATAAAGAACAAAAAAAAATTTAACACTTGACGGTCAAACGGTGAATCATTTTTGTATTTTTTTTTTAATAGATAAATATTATTTTTTTAATTGCGAAAGGAACTAAATAGTTGTGGTGCCCTGTGTTGCAGCCCACATAAATTATGCCTAAATTCGTCTCTGGCCATAGGCGACAGTTTCATTAGGAGCCGAAAGTAACAGATATCTGTTTTTAAAAATAAAAATAAAGTTTACTGTTTTAAACTTTAATGAAACGGTAATTTGATAATAAAGCTGACTATTAATTCGAGTTCCAATTCTTATTTAAAAATACCTAAAAACTATAAACGACAGTTTCTTTCAAATAAGAATATTAAGGGGCGCAGCCAACACAAAATTTTAAAAGTTAAATTTACTAACAAAGAAACTGTACTGATAATGGAGCAAAATCTCCGAGACTGATTCACAATTTTTTGAATATTTTTTTCTTTAAGCGTTAATGCTGGCGAGGCTGTCGTAGAAAATGCGTGTTGATAGAATATCCATCTTTTTCTAAATATTTTTTGTATAATATGTATATATACAACCACAAATCAAAAGTGACAAACAGTAAAAAAAAATAACTACAAGTGTAAGTTTTAAATCTAATTGGTGAGAGATTACTGTAACCTAAATAAAGTATTTTTGCCTAAAGTTATCCAATTATTCTTTTGTGTTAATTTATATAATTTTTTAACAATTCTTTAGTTGCAATAAGTATGATGGTAGCTATATAAAAATGTAGCACTGAAATTTGCAACGTTTTCTCAAAATTTTGAAAATTGCAGCATATAAATAAAAAGATTATAGAAAAATTGTTTTATACTAATTTATTAATAACATTTAACAATAACATCTGTCTAATCTATACAAAAATAATAAAAACCTAAGACTACAAAAAAGTTAATAAATTAATAGGTATACCTACTAATAATTTGTGGTCACTGATGTTGAACGAAATGTACTGACTAATTTTGTAATGTCCAATGTAGATACTCTATTTCAATTGGGAAACTATGTCAAAGTTACAGAATGTATCATTTCATAATTAACCAAATTTATAACTTTTGCAAATACCTACTGAAATAACAGACGTTGATAAATTATTGAGGTTGACATGTTACAGTTGTTGAGTTAAAGGTTGAACAGTAGCTAATATGAACATTGACATATTTCCGTAAAATATTTTATCTATTAAATCAGTAAGTATTGATAGTACAGTAAAACCTCGCTCATTTGACCGTCACAGATCTTGTCCGAAACGTTGACAGTTTAGAAAATTTGAGAAACTGTTATTATCTTTATTAAAATGTCGGACCGTGCGTTAAAAAATCATAAAACCGCCTCGACTGTTTCATCATCCCCATCTGTGAGGTCCATTGCGTTGATCCCTGAGATCCCGGGTGTCCACACATGACGCACGCCCTCGAGCCCTTAAGTGAAGTGTATAAATAGTGTAGTGATATGGTTGGTGCGATATCTTATCTGCAATCTAATTTTAATGAATCGTAAACGTCGGGGAGCGCATAGCTGAGGCGAGGACTGTCTGTTACGAGATCCTCCCCGACTGATAACTGCTCCGTCGGTATGCTGGTATTTCAACCATCCGTGTTGATCACAAATACCAGCCAAACCGTCCCAAGAATCACTCCTCACCCTCCCAACACAATGATGCTTTTCTCCATAGCTCACATCGTGCAGATTTAGATTTATTATGTTTCTCTAGTTCCCATCTTAATATAACTCGAGAGTAATAAGAGATACGTGACGACCAACTTTGGCTTAATCACCATTAACTACACACGAGATCACGACAAATTTGATAGAGATTAATCGGACAAAATAAGCACTTTATGGGAAAAATGTTATTAGATACTTGGTCAACTCGAAAAGTGTAAAATTCGGTAATGTCTGAAAAAAGCGTGATTTGTGTGCTGGATGTTGATGATGGTGATGATGATGAATATTTCATTGGGCATGCCGTGCATGATGGTCATCAATATTGAAATGGTATATTCGGTGTGCTAATGAAGACGCATCGGGCATTCGTTATGTTGGCTCTGCTTACTGCCTACTTAACTTTGTATGTTCACGCACGTATCATCAATATTAAATCCGTTAATTGCCCAGTTAATATCTTGTGTGGTATGAAAAGCGCCGGCGCAACTCCAGACGAGCCCTGACAGGCCCCAGCTGGGGGATGAAGTCAGGGATTACAAGAGATTGATGACTGGGGATAATATAATAGAAATAGAAAAGTACACGAGGTGCTTGTCTAATGAAGAAGACGCGAAATTAATTCGCATCTCACGGGATTGAAAATTTTCATAAAATTGCTAAATTTAGCTTTCAGCTTGAATTTCGCGAATATTTCCATTCTGTTTTTTCTCAAACAAAATAATCATTTCAGAGCCGATTGTAAACAGTAAGTTAGCTTTTGTTGCATTACATTTCATACCTCTTTCATCGTACGAAGCCCAAACAATCCGGAAACCGTACGCACCGTGTTTAATTCAAAAAATATAAATAAATTGTAGGCGAAAGCGTGACACTTTGAAATATACTGTGAACAGATATATGCTGTTTGCTGTTGAAACAACCCAGCGATACCAAAACAAAATTTAAAAATCATACAATAACAAATGCGCTATCTATTATTTTATTTGCTATAAATTTTAATTAATTGTAATTAAATGCTTATAATAGAGCGTCGTCGCTCGTAAATTAACTTTTGACACTTAATAAACAATAAAAGCGATTTATTGGTGTTATAACATCTTTATGAGTACAGCTTCATTACATGTTGCTGATTTATGGTTTCACGATTTGGTGACGAGCCTTCAAACGATATACCAATATGGGGAAATTGCTACTGCTTTACCATTATTTTACGACGAGAACTTTAAACCAAAAGTGTGACTAACAATATACAGACTTTTAGTTTTAAATCAAGGTTTCTACTTAGTGATTTTTTCAAACAGACATGACACAGTAATCGCTAAAATTAAAACGTTACAGTGACGCATACCTAACTGTTGTTAGTCACAACATGGTTACATTAAGATAATAATTTGAAGAGGTGGAGTATTTTCTAGACTTCGAAAATTCACCGGAGGCGGAGAACAAAGTTGAGAGTGGCTGATAGTGTTTTTGGTCGGGCTAACTGATCCAAAGTAAGTAGGTAGTTCTTAAAGTGACATATCTTATTAGCTCTTTGTAACTAAAAACACTGCAATTACAATAAATTTGAAATACCTTCTGGAGAAAATTAACAAATGTTTCCATTATTAAACTTCCAAAATTAAAAATTGATTTTCTACTTTTGTTTAAAATTTAGAGTCAGTATAAATCTGATTTTCTTGGAGACTAGTCAAGACTCAGTGTGATTTAGTTGTTAAAATAATGCGCTAATATCTACAGTAGTGTATATGTCAGATAAAGAGATACGTATAATATTTATTTTTGTTCTCTGACACCAGTAGACGTAACCACAGAGCTTGATGTAGTACGAAAGGGTAAAATAGCATGCAAGGTTGTTAGACTTTGAGTTAGTCAAATCATGCAGACAACACAATTGACACAAAGGTCGATGCAAATGAAAACAAGTGCAAATATGTTCACTCGAAAAGATGAGTAAACAAACAAAAAAAAATCAAAATAAAAAAAGGACAGCGAAATATACTGTTAGAGTATTACATAAAAGTGTCGAAACGACTCTAAAAACCATAAACTACAAAAAATAAAGTATTGTATAATGTAATTATGTAAATCAGTAGAGTAGGCCAATGTTATTTTAATATCTCATTTGCTCTTAGGAGCAGCTGGTGGAGCCCCTGACATTCTAAAAACCATTTTATAGAATAAAAACTACAAAATAGACATACTTTAAAAGATATTATTGGCAAATAACAATTGCGGTATAAAATCTACTGATGATATTTGTAATTACTAAACACCTGAGTTATTAAAAAAAAACATAAAAGTTTATTTAAATTGAGTTTTTTTTACCAATATGTCAACAATTTGACACTAAGGAGTCAAAAAACACAGTGTGTTCTATTTTAAAAAACTACTCTAAAAATAACTTTGTTGTTAACTGTTTTTAGCAAAAATTGTGAAACAAATTAACTTCACGTAGGTGAGGTCGAGTGTTAACTGCTAATTTTGACTAGACATCAAATATTTTCTGCACTTTACTTATCATCAATGTGAAGTAAAAAACTAAAACTAAAAAATTACATAAATTTACTTTATATTACAAAATTTATTATTGACGCCTAAGTTTTTTATAATTATCTCTTTAAAAAATATGTAAAAATAAATCTACAGGCTACTTTAAAATTAATTTTACACAAAAACTTTTTTAAAAAACTTAACAATTCTTAGTCATGCTATGAAAAGATTTTGAAATTATATAAATATGTTTTTCATATTACTGATAGTATAATCTATTTTTTTAGAACTTTTTACTGTTTTCTTAAAACTGTATTAAGCAAATTATAAAAAAATGTTAAAGTAAAAATGATCAAAGTGTTGATACGGAGTTATTGATATAAGAAAGATCGACTTCATAATTTTATGTATAATAAAGACTCTTATTGCGCTTACATTAAAACCGCTTGAACTTATAACAACGATATACAACGCATGTGCATAAAACTCGAATTCTAATGTTTATATTGTGTGAATTTCGTCGTCTTCGATTTGATAATTTATTCTGAATAAAAATGGGACCAAGTAGCTTAAATATAATCTGACGGCTACATCGGAAAGTTCTAATCAGAATCTACTTCTTCGATATAAACAAGTTAATTGATTGACTGTATTAATGTTACTGATCACGTCAGTTATGTAACTACAGAGAGGTCAAAATGTCTTTATATCAAGCAGGCGTCTTTCTCAAAAAAAAGATGTCTTGAGTTAATTTGGATATTACTTTAAAAATCTGACTAATAGATAACAGTGCCATGACTTATCATTTCGACAGAGCGCTTACCGATAAAAGTTTTCTGTTCTCGTATAATAACAATGTTTCCAATATTACTTTAATGAAGCACAAAATCAACTTATAACAAATAGAAAACATAATGATAAACAAGGCTGTCAATAGTAAAGACGTATTTCATAGCTTTTTCTGATTTTTTTGTATTTACGAAACGTTATGAAGATATTAAGAAAAAGTCTTTCTGCTAATTAGTCAACGTTTCAGATGATTTATTTATCTTTTATCAAGACTTATTAGCTAGTCTCACAAAGTCTTGTACATGATCGATGGCCGCTAGAAAATACTTACTAACAAATATTTTTGTTAATATTTTCTAAGTTTTTGTTTACATCTCCATAATCTTTTACAAATAGTAATTATTGTCTTTGTTATTTGTGTTAAATTTAGTAACAAAATTGTGGACGTGTATCGTCTGAGAAAATTCTGAAAAAAAACACGGAAATAAGTTATAACAAAGGCAGGTTTGTTTATAAAATACGTATAATAGTTAAAAAAAAGAGTTAAAGTAGGTTTCAAGATCTATCTATAAAAATTATAAACTAATCAGGAATCATCCAAATTAACTTCTGATAAAGCCTAAAATAATCCGACCTAATTTATGACAACCCGGTTGAAGCAGATTCCTAGCGAAACCTAACATAATAATGATTCCTGATAATTGTATAATTTTCAAAAATTTTACAAATTTGAACAATGTTCTTTCTAAAGTCTAAAGGAAACAATGTTTCTTTAGATCCACTATTGCAAACATTTCTTTCCAACTTTTTCGTTAAATAGCTTTGTTGTAAAGTTCTCCAAATTTCCAAAAAACGTTGGACTCTTTTGCATTTGGAAAACTAAACAATCACAGAGGATAATATCAGGCAAATAAGAATCGGCTACTATTACTGATTATATATGATAAATTTCGACACGATTTGTTTCAAATTATTATTTTAATATTATTCTCTAAAATTTATTTATCGAAATTCATTTATATGGCAATGAAGCACAAAGAATAGAGTTTGCATAAAGCACTTCAGAGATAACTACACGAGATTTCTGGTTATTCCAGTTCCTTTTAGAACTAACTGCAAAGAAGAATACAACGGAGCTACTCTTCACACCTCTTCTCCAAAGTTGCTTCAAAATTAGACGAGACATGTTATTATACGCAAAAAGCTTTAAAAAAAATTGGTTTTACAAAACAGATTTGGAGTCATTGATCTACAACATTGTCACAGTTTTGGTAACCACCACTGACAGCAACTGCAGCAGAATTTAACATTTTACTGAAAACATGATTTAAATAAACAGTTAGTAACTTATCACAATTTAAAAATTTTTGATATTTATAGAGATTTGGAAGAGTAGCTTTAATTTCTGGTAGCGTTAGATTTTTTGTTTGAAACGTTTGAGAGTCTCTGGTTGTTAGACAATGAGACGTCGTGTAGCAAACAGAAATCGACGCGTGCATGCATCGTGTAGAGCATCGCCTGGTCGATGTATATTTGTACAGCCACCGGCGGCAGTTTACTTTTCAGCGAGATCGTTTCAATAAATCGGTTGGCGGGTACGCCATCCGCATTATATTTAGATATAGGCTAGATGAACGGTCTGTATCGAACGCCCCCGCAATCCCATTTTAATTATCCGTTGGACAGTGGTGGTGTCATCAAGACACGAAGACGGCAGATGTGAGATAACGTAAACGTGCAATAAGATTGGCAGTATCGGGGGCGGCTAAGTGGTATGTCGTGTCCGAGAAAGCAGGTGTGCAGATTCCGCGTTCGTCGTTATTATCATTGCTCCATTAGTGCCGCGACTAATTTCGACAATTAAAACGGCTCAATGATTTACAGGGTTTTTGTCAGAGGAATCTCTGGCAGGTACCGATACACTCTAATGTAAAAGCTTCCTATCTCCGACTTAATAAAATACTCTCACACGCAAAAATTAAGCTTGTGGGTTGGAAAAAATTCGGGCAAAAAACTAGAGATCATTTAAAATTCTGAACATGTCAGCCGGACATTTGCCATTTTGTTGTACGATTTAATCTGAATCGTTCAGGTTTTTTGTTGAGGATGTTATTGTACACGGAAAAAATAGGTTAGAATATGTAATGCAATTTTGCAATAAATTAATTATTGCAAGAATTAGTACAATAATTATATGAACGATAAATTTTTAGAACACATCTTTTTATAGAATTAGACAATATTAACAAAACTCTAAGCCAAAGTTGTTGCTTTAGCAAATTTTGACTGATTTATTATGAAAAATAGAAAACATCTCGATTCAGAAACATAGTTTTCTCGAGAATCAAGAACGACTGGGACATACCATAGCTTCTCAAAAGGCTTGAGTACAACAAAAAAAATTATAAGCATTTGAAAATTAAAAAAATATGTTTTAAAACAGATTCCTATATAAATAACAATATAACTATTTGAGTCAAATTTATTTTAGTGTTTCTTATTGTTAATTTTGGTAGAAATATTGCTATTATTAGTATAAATAAATAAATAATATATAAAATAAATCAATTTTTTGCGAAATTATTTATGATGAAAGTTGTACTACCATAAAAGATTCAAATTTATTCAAGATATCTTATTTATAAGTGATCAGATTTTGATAGTTAGTACAATAAAGAATATAACTGTCACATTTATAGCACTAAATAAATAAAAATGTAAAATAGTTGTAGAAAAATTGAAATTCTCTGTTTGAGAGAATTTATATTTCCGCTTATTTAATTTTTCTTAAAAGTTGTGAGGAATTTAGTTATTATTGTAGGGAATGCGCATAAATGGCAGTTATGTGATGCCGTGGGTGTTTGGGCGTGATGTGTATGTTGGATTTTTCTGGTTGACAAAAGCGCAAAGTCGAGCTTCGAAGCTTATGAGCCGATCTCCCGGGGCGAGATTTCCGACAAGCTGTGGCAAAAGTACAGAGAGACGTTGGCCATTACACGGCGTGTTTATTCGCATCCCGGCGCGTAAATAATAACAGCTAAGTGCTTAAATTACAAGAGGCGAGCAATGTTTCCAGGCTGAAATTTTCATAACAAAGCTCGAAGCGAGCGTAAAGTATGTCCGAGCAGAGGTAGGCCTCTTTCTCGATTAATTCAACCAAAAAAAGCGAACAAAACGAAAAACTCGAGGCATATTTCACTCGGACTGGATGCGATTATTATCGTATTATTTTTATGATTGCGACCCGAACGAGTATGCAAATGCGAGATGAAGGCGACATCCAATATGTTTCGTTCTTAATTCCGACAATATACGAGCCATAAAGGTTTTACACTTCTCGCGGCCGATTTAAGGACCTGGGATGGGACGATTCTCTTCTTATTATTATTCGTCCGCGGATTATCGCGCCGACGATCGAGAGAAAACACGACGGAATTCATTTCTCAAATTCCAACGCTGTCAAATCCACCCCGTTATTCGACATTCTTACAAGAGAGACGTTTAATTAACTAAATCATTGTCGGAATCTACAGCGCGACGCACTCGCCGACTGAATATTTCAACAGACGATCCCTTCGAAGATAATTGACAGATTTCTTCCAAATCACACGCTGAAGGACCCCAAATCTCGCACAAACTTTGCATTTTAAGCGAAATTCTCCCATCAATATAATTACCAAAATTACCAATATCAAGCTATCACAGAGCAAATACAGTAAGAAGAGTTGACACAATTACAGAAAAACGTATTAGAATTTGTAGAACTATAGATGCCAGATGTTATTAGGGCAGTTTGCTACAGATTTGTAGCCACCTTATTAGTTGTAAAAACTCTTACAAATTGAGTAGTAAAAATATCTTTATAATTTTGAATCCTACATTTTTTTAGAAGCTTATTGTTACACATTTTATTAGTGCAATAATGTTTAAAACAATTCTACAATTGTTTGCAAATGTCTTCTACATTTGTGGCAAATCTAAGTACAATTTTCTTTTATTATACTTTTAGAAGAAATTTAAATTTATTATTTATAAATAGTTAGTCATTTTTTGTTTTTAAAATTTAGGTAAAAAAAGTTTACATTAGAGTTCAAAATTGACCTGATAATAAAAAGGTATAGTAAAATGCTAAATAACATTTTTTTTTTTTTCAAAATTTTATAGTTATTGAGCAAGTTATTCAACTAGAATAAAGTTTGAGTGTCATTTCTCCCGATTTCAAACATTGCTATTCTCACATTACAGCTGCATTTAATTCTTAATTATATGATTTTTTATTTTTTTAGACTTTAAAAAAGAATGGCATAGCATAAAACAAATAGCAGTGAATTATCACTTTCTATTACATGACATAAATATACTTCTTTATAAATTCAGATACATATTGGATAATTCTTTTTTTTAACTTCTTTATTGCTCTATTCCTTTCATTAGCAATTTTTTTTTCTCTCATATTTAAAAAAAAACAATATAAAAGTTGCAATATAAAATTCTAAAAGTAGTCTTTCCACCTCTCTCGTACACAATAAGGATCAAATTCTTTTTTTAAATCATTCAGGCGTCTACAGTCTGTCTCACGGTTTTTTCCTTTTTGTAATAAAATTATTAGAGTTTAGCTTTGTGTGAATTTGACATTTGACAGAACACTATATGATAAAAAAAATTTTTTGTTAAAAGTTAAGAATATATTAAAATATTGTACTTCTTTAATTACATTCTGAAATTATTGATCAAACTGGAACTTTATGTTGGTTTTATTTAACCCAAGTCTGTTTAAGAGTAGCAACATTTTTATTGCTAAATAAAACAATTTTAATAGACTGTTTCTACAAAAAATTTTTATTGATATTTTAACAATATTGTTATTTTATAACACATAAATTAAAGATATATTATTAAGCAAAATGTTTTTAGTTGTTAGAATAAGATTTAGACCGGATATTATAATAAAACTTTGGGTCTTAATAAAGTAAATAATTTAACTAATTTTTCGGAACCCAAATGACGTTTTTTTTGCTAAAAAACAACAATAAAAGCACAAACAAAGTATAAATTGTAACAAATTATTTGCTAATTTTTTAAATTTATAAAAATATGGAAAACAAATTTTAATTTTTAATAACATTACGTTTTCTAACATACTTGTAGTAGAATGCATTAAATACAGCTAAATTTGTAAAATGGCGCCAATATTTTGGTAACTTTTTATTTAAAATCTTGACTTGCATTCGAGTGTTTAATATTACACTCACCCCAGAAGCTTTGTCTTTGTCGTTGTCTTAAGCTGAAAAAAGATAGAAAAGTGTGACATTCTTAATACAATACGTTTTAAGTTCGTTGCATTTGAGGCTATGATGTAGAAAGAGATAGCAATAAGAACGTAAATCTTTATTTGCGTTGTAAGTTTTTATTACAAAATGGGATGAGACCGTAAGACAGACTTTACAAGTTATCTTCTAATAACTGCAACAAAGTCAATATCGGTCAGACTAGACGAAGGGTTGCTTCAACAATATATGAACATGTAAGAACAATAGGAAAGTACAAAAATACAGATACAATTAACACTTCATCTGCTTCCGCTTATCATATTCTTTCTGCAGGTCATTCTTTTCCATCTACTGTTAACCTCATAATCCTTTACATTTGCAATAAAGATTATTCTTTTAATTTTTAAGAATTTTTAGAAATCTTTAAATCCAACCACTAATCTTCTCAACAAGTTTTAAATTAGAAAATTACCTTTGACTATTCTATTTTATCTTCACTAGTTTAATTTTTTTTACTTAATTGAATGTTTGTTTATAATCTGGTTTTCTTACTCTCTATATTAACATTCATAACTTTTTAAATGATCGAAATTGGCGATTATTTGTGATCCGCGAGAGGGCGCTTAAAGTGACAAAATGGCGATTGTAGCAGTGAACAACAAATGCTGTTTACATTGGTTTACATGTGTTGCGTTTAGCTCTCGCCGGTTTTGTGTATATTTTAGTGTCGTAGTGTCGGTGATAATTATTCTAAAAATTGACGTTAGTGCATTTAGTGAACTACCACAGCTACCAGGCAACAGATTCTCACAAAATTCTCAAGATTTTGTTCGGTCTCACGGTGTTCTTCATATTGCACAAAAATCATTTTTCCCGGCAGTGATTCAAAACTTTGTAAGCAGTGGCAACACTAATTAAAAATTGGAAAAAATATAACTAAGTACGTGCATGTTTGTAGCAAACACTTTCAATTATCCGATTTCTTCTTTGATAGTTACTGTAACTTTGCACTCTTCTAATAAAATATTATACTACAAGGAACTCATCTTTTTTTCAGCAAATGTTGTAACCCAAAGGAGGCGAATGAAGAAAAGTGAGGTGCCTTCTCAAAATTTGCTAGTTTCGTTATTATACAAGACTTTGAAAAAATAACACGTAAACGCCTTTGCTGGAAAAAATGCATACTTGTAATTTGCTTATTTTAGGATTGATAAAAAAGAAAAAATGAGATTATTTTGAATTTCTCAGAGCAACAAAATCAAGATGTATTTCAACAAAATGTAGATGTTAGAAATCAAGAGCCAACAAAGAAGAAATGATCAATTAGTATCTTAAGGTCAGTATCGATACAAGCCTTACAAAAATATTCTTTCACAGAAAATTAGGCCATCCAAACAAACTTTGATAAGATTTCTCTTCTTGAACTGCTGAATAATGAAATAAAACTGAACAGTTTTACAGGTAATTTTGTTCCCAAGAAAAAAAATAGACAAATAAAATTGAATTTTGCAGGTATTAATCGTAATACCCTGAGTAAGTCACCTTTAATGTTGTACACACAAGCAATATACTTCACAAAATTAGTTCCCTGAAACACATTTTCTTTAAATTAATAGCAGAAAACCCTAAACACACACTACAAAACACAAGCTTTTACGATGTTGTTCACTGATACAGTGTTTCAAATTGGAACCAGCAGATGTCGCCTACTTTGCAAAAATCGTCAATATTGAAAAGTGTTTAAGCCAAATGCAGAAGCTAAGGAAAATACAGACCGATTTCCGAGTTATTGCTCTTTCTACAGTGCATTGTATCCTAGCTTCGCACCCGTGTTGAAAAGATTATATTCGCTTATATAAAGCGTATTAAGTCAAATGAACGTGATATAATGCACAGTGCCATCTTTCAAACACTGTCGCTAACCATAAGTATTTTCTTGTTTTGTTAGATGACGATTTGTCAAACTAACAACAATTGTCAACTTTTAACCTTAAATATTCTTACCTGTAAAGAATAATAGATATTGACATTTAAAATCCAAACCGCATAAATTTTTTGTACCACCCGATATATAATCTTATATCTTCAAAAATTTCTAAAATTATGTGAGATTCAATTTAAGTAATTTGAACTTTATTATTGTAATGGTTGGAATAAACATCCTTGCTACTGAATACCTAAAGCTCATTAAAATTACTTTAGGGCTTAAGAAGAGTCATAAATTTCTTTTAACGAGAATGAAAGCATAAATTAAAAAATTATAAATAAATGAGCAAGTTATAAATGGTACTTGAAATCAGTTTCTGCTACTAATGAAATTGATGGAAGAATAAATTGTCTTGTTTCGCCTATGCTCATTTAAATATGAATAGGTTTAATTAAAGTAAATCTAAAAATAGAAAATTTGCAAATATTTCTACTTATTTAAAAAAATGATTTTCAGCGTTTCAAATCTGGTTTGGACGAGCTTTTTAGCCAGCTAATGGCGTGAATAGACGAAGGCTTTCAAGTTGCCTAACCTACATCACCGTGAAAGGAATTGTAGCACCGATATAGACATCAATGTGGTGTGCTAAATCCATTCGTAATAAATTCGAAGCTATCGATTTATAAATCTGTTACCTCCTCGAATTTATTTTCCTTATTGTGGCCGAGTCTGCGGTCTTGTACTGCACTTAGTAAATTACGTTAAGAAATTATTGGACGTAATTTACTATCCAGCATGGAAGGAGCGTCTTTTCAGATAATTCAATGCTGTCAACATTGCACTAGATTTTAAGCGCCACTGATTTACAACGAGTGGTCCGTTGAAGCAAACATCCCCGTTAAAAACTTGATACATTGCTCTTTTGTGGTCCATTTTATCGTTTTACATATATTAGTGGCGAGGAAAACGACAACAAATTTTTATGTCGCCGCTTACATTAATTAATTTTTCTTACAAGTCAGCAGAACGATTTTATGTTAATTTTGTGGAACTTCTTCAGGAGAAAAAATTCTCTTGAAAAAACTATTTTACATAATAATCTCTAATCAAGCATAAATTATGGTCGTGTCGGGTTTAGTGGTTGCTATTGTAAGAAGCAATAAAACTGAAATAATAAATAATTAATAAATCTCCCAAAGTGTTTCAGTTCCATGAAACGATGCAATAACCGTGTTTATGTTACTGTTAAGTGTTAATAGTTATGTAAGATAAATAGACAGTAAATGCTTATTTACACGTTAGCCGCATGTATGTTTACTTATCTTACACCGAATTATTACTCCTGCTTCTTGAATATTAAAAACAACCAAAAGCGTGATTGATGGGAAAATTTGTGAAAACCGTTAATATTTCTCTAATTTACTAAAGTTAAAATGTCAGCTTACAGATGAGATCACTGAAATCCGATACTACAAGAAAATGTTCCAAAATTTGAATTTATTTCACCACCTACATCATTTTGTAAACTGCGACAAGGAGACACTTTTATCATGCAGTTGTAGGCGTTAAATTTTTGACTACATAATTAAACACGCTATTTTGACTTTTGAAACATTTAAGATATGGATGGATGCTTGTTTCTCTGTACAGGTGTTGATAATATAACGCAGAACATAATTTACTTTAATGATAAAAAGTGACGTTTACGAAATTAATTAAAAGTTTATTTTAACAAGTAAATATATGAATTTAACAAAGACACACAAATTATTTTTTTTTAATTTTATGGTACTTCATACGAATATAAGTTTTTAAAAAGTAAATATCATTGTATCATAGAGTTGTAAAGCCCTATTAGTAGAACATTTAATTTTAAAAGTAAAGTCATAAAAATGACATTATAGCGCCACCATATTGGTCGCTTTGAGTGATCTGCTTACGTCACTACGTCAGACTTATGGGTTGATTTCAAGTTGAGATAATACCGGTAGTATCGCAAATTTTAATAATTTTCCATGACAACAGCGAATCACAGCCCCGAATTTGTTTATTTTTCCATGGAAACGAAAATACTACCGGTATTATCTTTAACTTGAAATCAGCCCATCCAACTCTTTTAATATGCTTAGTTACCCGTTTTTTAATTTTTTTATTTAAAAAAATAAAATAATTACGAATTGTATGCATTACTTTATAATGAAATCGTGAAATATTTTTTCTTTTGTTTTGGTTCATCTTAATGTAAAATAATTATTACAGTTTTAAAGTTCTCTTAGTAAGCCATCTAATTAATACGTTCTATTCAAAAAAAATATATGATGACGAAGATGACGTCATAGCGTAGTTATATTGGCCACTACGAGTGATCCATTTATATCAAAATTGTCGCCTTTTAATATAACAAGTTAGGTACCTGTGTTTTTATTTTTTTAATAATTGTAAAAAATTATTGTTTATATTGATTGATTGGAAACTAATTTCTTATAAATCGTTTTTACCCTTAACAACATTATTTCAAAATATCTTGTTCGTTTTTCGGTCAAAAAAATCACTAAGGTTGCGGATCAACTTTGAAAACTTTTGAATTATTAATAAATATTTTATTTTTATTAAAATAATAAAACACAACTTATTGACATTAATTCGTTTTAGCAGCACATAAACAATATTTATTTGTTAGAATTAATTTATATAACATATTTTTTTTACAAAACATCTACAAAAGTTATTTCGAAAACATATTATACAGCAATACACACACAACAACAGCGATAATAATACATAGAAAATTGCACTTACAGTTTTTGACATGACCTAATAATTATTGGTGGCCGGGACCGACGGCTTAACGTTACTTGCGAAAGACGAAATACCTGTAGTTAATATAATATTAAATTAAATTTACAACTAATTTAACAATTTTGTGTTGAATTTTAAACTCTTGAACAAATTTAACAATGATTCACTTTATAGTGTTTAATCATTCATTACTGTATTCGATCTTCTGTCATCGAAAACCTGTATTTCAAAGCGAAGGCTTCTTGTATTGAGTTGTTCACCGTTTATCAAGTTATCATCAGTAAAATCTAACAGATTATGTAAAAATTTTGTATTCGTAACTAGAGTTATAATTTAGTAACCGAAAAACGAGGACTAATTTTATGTAAATAAGCGTTTAACAAAAGCTTTAATTTTCTTAAAATAAGAAAACAATAAGCATCAGAAAAGGGCTTATAAAGCTCTTATTATATCAAAAATAACCTTAAAATTAGTAAAATAAGTAAAAAAAATTTAAAAATTTATTTTGTAATAAAAGAGGCACGTTAAAAATGGGTATTTAGAATAACACAATGTTGCAAAAATGTATTTCTCAAGTTTTCTAAACAGAATACTTTATGAATGTTTAAATTTTGGCAGTACATTGTAAATAACTATTTAGTAACTTTTCAAAAAATCACTAGCTTTTGATTCAAAAAAATAAAAGTTATTTATAGTAGAATATGACTTTGGAAACCTTGATCTGACCTGACCTGACGCTTCTATCTTTGTAATAATCTTCTATCTTCTAATTTTGTAATAATAAAAGAGAGTCAAGATACTAAAACAGTTAAAAATTTCTTGATCTGTAACAAGAATTAATAATGAATAAAGTGTAGAAATTTTTCAAAAACAGGTTAATATTTATAATTTTCTAAAAATTGAACAATAAGATAAAATAAAATAAATATATTATATATAGTATAAAAAAAAATAATTCATGTATTTTTAGAAATATTATTATAATATTTTATCTTATACTATTAAACTAAGTATCTTAACAAATAAGAAACACAACAGTGCCAACAGTGGTAGTATAAAAGCTTGTTAATATAGAAAACTGACTTAAAACTTATTTTTCAAAATATATACAGGGTGTTTTTAAAAAAACTTTACAAATTGAACAGGTGATAGCATAGCCCTCGTTGAAAAACTGTTAAATAACAAAAATTATTTTATATATTTATGGTTTTTAAAATATGCACTTTAGAACTTTAAAAAAATGTTTTTGATTTGAACATAATGTATTACAGCATTTTTTTGATATACAGGGTGTGGCTGAAATATGTGCAGAAATTTCATCTGTTTTTTTTTAAAATTTTTATTTGTGAGATACACAATGTATAACAACAATGTTTTCGATCAGAAACTTCTTTATGGTATATTTTAAAAACTATAAACACTTGTATAGGACAAATTTAGTTTTTGGCATTTTTTTAATGAGAACTATAATTTGTTAAAGTTTGTAAAGCAACATGAAAAACACTCTATATCTTTATTAAAAAAATTTGAAAAATGTTTAATTGCAATAAAGGTTTAAAAAAAAATTTTGAAAATTAAAAAACGGAAGCGAAATTAAGCTAAATATGTCAAAACAAGCACGAAAAACCAATTTTAAGCAAAACAAAAATTATTATTTTTAAATCTTAACATCTTACAAAAAGTGCGTAATTTTTAGCGAAATTCTATTTCTATTAGAACTTGATGACAGGCATTTTCCGCACATTATAACCGTTTAGTCGTCTACTTTAATTTTATACCCCTTCTCAAATTAATATTTTACCACTAAAACTTTTTGTTTAGAAGAGGTGATGGTTACTATGATGACAAATGACTAAAGGTACTAATTTCGTGATAAAATTTAAACAAAAAAATATTTAAAATTGTTGTCCTTTTAGTGGTTGAGAGCGAAGAGTTTTATATAAGTGCAGCCAACAATTTATTAATATCGTTGAAAGTTCAAAAGCCAACAAAAATTTGTATAACTTGTCCAAATCCTGTAAGAAGAATAGAACAATTTTGTATAGTTTATGACATAAATAATTTATTATTTCGTGCTTCAATGTAAAAAGTGACGTTCACAAAACTGATTAACATTTCATTTAAACAAGTCTTGACTGTTTTGATAACTCCAGCTGCATCTTTATCAAAACAAAAATTTATTACATTATGGTTTTATAGTGTGGCGGTTATCTGATTGCGTTTATCTCTCGAAATTGAGTTCTGCAATATTTTGATATGCCTTCAGTAATTAAAACGCTATGAATTTTAATAAGATTGCATCATTTCCAGTGCTTTATTTTTACTTCTGTATTTCAAGCTGTGTTAATTTAAAAAGCAAAAATAAGATATAGTTTTGATTCCTTATTAGATATCGATATATACATTTTGCCAACATTTACCAAACGCCTACACAAGCCAATGTGAATACTTTCAAGTTCTAAGATTGTCTATTTCCTTCATCTGTCGCGACCTAATTGAAAAAGTTCAACGAAATGTTAAATCGAGTATTTGGTCATAATAGCGTTTCTCTCAATAAATTTTCTAAAACAGTTAATTTAAAAATTCTACAAGTTGATTAACCCCGCTGTGAATCGTGTGTTAATTCTTATTAACGATTCTATAAATTTGAGATATTTCTTGGGAACGTCCGAAAATTTTTTTTTCTCGCCTTTGGTGTCGTGATTTACAATAGTGTAGTCGAAAAACAGTTTGATAGGTTGTTTGAAATTTCTTTAAAGCTCTATAATTTGTGACAGGTGTGACTGAACGGTTGGCGGGCTGTTAATTGCCTCAGCAGTTTTTCTCGAAATGCCGGAATTATTAATGATTTAAGCTCAGTATTATCGGTGTTAATTCATCATTGCGCACGTTGTACACTAGCCGACTGATTATAATTTTTAATGTGCTCCCGCTGAGTTATTGTGAGCGAGCTAGAGAGAATTTCAGCGATGTGAAACGAAGATAATGTCATCGTGGCTCTGGATGGCGAAGGCGCGGTCCACACACCACCAACAATCAGACGCCCATCTCGAGCTGTACGGACTAATACATCATCTATGCAAATTTCAAGAAACGTACACCGATAGCACAATTAACGTACGCCGGAAATGCAAAGCTGCAGACACATCCCTTCCAGCGAATTCATTTACATTGCTGTTTTTGAGAGGCGATAATCGATATACCAGGAGAAAATCTAGATTGATAATTACTTCTGGAAGTTCAAATGTCAAACACGAAATCTCGTGGGAAGCGGTTTCAGGACCGTCACTATGAGTTATTGGATATTATTCTTTAATCACAGGCTCCCTTAATTAATACGGCAATTAGCTAATGAGAATTAGAGCAATTAAGCAGTGGGGGGCCAAAAAAGTTCGCCGTGACACGAGGCCGACGAAGCTCTAACGTCTATCACTGACAGCTGGAACCTTAAACTGTTTTATCCATTTTTTACTATAGTAAACGATATTTTACAATAATTAAGCCCAAAAAAACTGTGGTTAGAAAAAGATTGTACAGCTCACTACATAAACAGTTAAAAAATGTTGTTATCATTACTTTCATTTATAATGCATAGGTAATTATTACAGTTCGCGTGTCAAAATTTAATTTGGTTTTTTTGTCTCGAATCGTAGCACTATTGTCATTTTTTATCCGGTTTTTATCTACATCGGCTCTATTTCTTACTGTGTCTATAAAACAAAATCACCAATAGAACGAAAGGCAAATTTGCAGTTTGATAAAAATATATAAAATTTATTTTTTTTATAATCAATTTTCAAAGTACCGATTGTCGGGTTAGTACCGGCAATGTGTAAATAGTAAAAGCAGTAAAAACAACATTTGGTTTTAGAACTGAATTTAGTTCACCACCGAACAGTGTACTGGTAGTAATAGTAGTAACGGTACCTACTACTAATATAAATAATAATTTTATAGTTTTGAGCAGTTAACTTGTTATGAATACAAAAAATTAACTGTATTATTGTATAGTCGAGTCAATAGAGCCGAAAAATCGTTAAAACTTAATATTGAAAAACAGCAGCAGCAATTTTGCTATTTTTTTAAAAAAATGTTTGTTTTTAAAATATTATTAATTGATAATCAAACACATTTTAGAAGGGGTGAGGCAAATTAACAGAAGCGATCAAAATTAAAAATTATTATTTTTTTTATAATTTTTATCTGCATAATTTGTATAATACTTCAACAATTATAGATTGTATTGCATTGTTTCTCAACAAAAGGGTGTTCATATAAATAAACTGACTCTTATAAATTTGAATCATTTTTTCTAAATCGCGCCAAATAAAAAAAAACATCTTTTTTTTAAATTGTTCTTAAATTTACTACCAGGTAAAAACACATAACATTTATAGGCTAATTTCAAGTGGAGATACTACTGGTAGTATAGTAAAATTTAATACTTTTCTATAGCAACAGCTAATCACAACTCCAAATTCTTTCAATTTTCTATGAAATCGAAGATATTACCAGTATTATCTCAACTTGAAATTAGCACAATAAACAATAATTATGCAATTTATACAAAACATATTTTTTTAAAGTTATTTATTTAAACTGTTGAGTAATAATAGTAAAATAATCTTCCGAATTTTAGAAATCGATAAAGAAAATCTTTCTGTCAAGCTAATGTTTTTCAAATTTGTTAAACATTTTAACTGTAACAAAAAAAATGCGTTTTAGAATTATTTTTTAATATCGTGGTGATTATTAGTTTTTAAAAAAGACAAATTATTTGTATCAGAAGACAACTTTAAGTATAATTTATCGAAAATAAGAGTAGCTCTTAATTTTGACATTTTTGTAATAACTTTTAAAATAAATCAGTCTTAATAAAATTTTGGAAAATGTAGCTTGTAATAATTACAAATATATGTGCTAAATTCCAAAGAGATACATAACCGACCATTGTTAAAAACCACATTTTTTTCTTAACTGCAGTATTTTTTAGGCAAATCAACTCAAAAAATCTTTTTTGCTTTAGATTATTGCGTTTTTTTACGTACGTCAAAAACCGTTAAAAAAATCATCGTCTTCTTGTTTTTTACTTTATTAAAGTAAAAAAGTTATTACAGATTTCTTATATAACTAAAAATGTCTTTATTTTCAAAATATTTTTATTAAATAGATTGTTTAGAACTTACTTTATGTGCAAAATTATAGTTTAATAACAACTGTTCATTTAAAAAAATTGTCAAGTGTGCTATGAGATTTTGATAAAAGAAAATGTAGCGAAGAACGGATGTCGGAACTTGATACACAACTGACAGTACGGCAGCCAAATTAAACCAAGACATACTTCAAAATGTTTTTGTTTTTTCATAGTACACTTGACAACTTTTATAAATGAACACTTGTTATATTATTTTTTATTTCTCCAGACACTTTTAATCTATTAACCCATTACCGTGAGGCACCCTGAATAAATATTTAAGTGAAATCTTTCAAAAGTTTTTCAGAATTTGTTAAATTAGAGTTTTCTTTGCATTTTTTTACTGAGATGCAAAATTATCAAAAATATGCGAAATTAGAATTAGTGTTATGATTCAGTAAATTTTTCATTCTCAGGTTATTTATAAATACTACTGATTTTTATTACCTTTATCCTGTATGTTTTAGCTCAATTGTTTTGTACTAAATTTTGTACATTTATTTTTTCACTGCACGTTTTATTTTTAAACTGTTATTCTGGGTTAGTAGAAAATGGCGAAAAAGTACGTTGTAAGAGACCACTAATAGAACCTCGACAAAATAGTAAAAATACTAACCCATTCTTCTAGACATAAAGTTAAAATGTTAACATTTTTGTTTTTTGAAATTTTAAAATTTGCGATGTAATTTAACATCTGTTGCACTTCCTAAATTATGTGATAGAAAAAGTATTTTCAAAAATTGCTTAGCAACTGTCAAACTTAGCTTTCAAAAGTGTTCAGTTGTTATTAAACTTTTAACAAAGTACTCACCAGTGTTGCCAACCCATAGACCAAATTTCTTCTATTTGATGAGTGAAAATTTCCTAAATCCCAACAAAATTTTTTCAAACCATACTTCATTTTAAAATAGACTACAATCACAAAGTAACAAGATATAATTTTTAATTTATTAATAAGAAGAATTGAAAAATTGGTCTTTTTAAACTCTTAAAATTTTACATAAAATATAAAATTTTAAGAGTTTAAAAGGACCAATTTTTCAATTCTTCTTATTAATATACAACTCTTACAAAAATGGAGATCATTAACTTTTATGATTTTAATTTATTTCTGGTGAATGGATGTTAAATCACTTTTCAAATAAGTGATAAATGTAAATTACGATGTCATTAAGAAATACTGATTAAGTTGACAACAAAAAATCAAAATTTTTTTGGCAATTTAGTAGTAGTAGTTAAAAATACCCTAAAAAATCCTCTTGAGAACTTTTCACTCTATATTTTTCTCTCTTCTTTATAAAATACCTTAAATTTAGGAGGAAATCTCTCAGGTTGGCAACACTGATACCCACTTAACTTGACCTTAAAATCACTTGCTAACGACGTTGTCAAAATGTCAAAATTATTTTATTGTTTTTATTTTAGAAAAATAAAGCCTACACATTTTTTTAATAATTTTTTTCGGGACTTTATTAACAGTGTCCTACAACGTACTGTACTGTTTTTTGCCATTTTATACTTACCTTGTATAAACTCATTGCTGTTGCTTCTACTTTTAAAGAAGAAAAAGTTGAGAAGCAAAAATAAAACCTAATTTTGTGTTTTTTATACAACAAACAGAAAACCAACAGTTTTTAACAAAAAAATACTTTGTCACTTTTTTCTGCGTTTACACCACTAATAATAGATTTTTTATTAAGCCCGAAACTTGTCTGCTAATTTGATGATATTTTAAATAAATTGATATAATTTTTTGGTAGGATACTAAATTTTACCTTCTTCACAAAATTATTTCAAAAAAACACTATCGGATTTTTTAAATACATTGTTGAGTTTCTGGTAGAAATTCTTATTGTCGATAAACAATTCTATATTCCAAGAAGTTGATGCTTTTTTTACAACTCTTCTTATATGATTAAATTAAAAATATATTATTAATCTTAAATCGAGATACTTAAATTTAAATAGACTAAATTTATAAAATAAGTAATGTGTAATATTACATCTACAGCATACATGTACAACGCTCATTTTGTTGAAATAATTCAGATGTGACAGCTGGTAACTAGCAGGAGCCAATTCGGCTCTAGCTCCTTCCTGAAATTTATTGTTGTTGGGATCCTATTAGAAGTCGTCGAAAGTGCGGTTTAGAAAATATCGTCATGTGTTATTTTTGACAAGTTTTGATTTACCGAGGGCAATTATAATATCTGAGGGGTGTGTTGGTAGCGGGGGCGGTTTTTGGGGGGGTGTACACGGCAGCGGAACGCCGGAGAGCTAGCAATATCCGCATTCCAGAGCTGGAATCCCGCGTTGACAGCTCCTGATATTGCAGGGCCGGGTGTCTGATAACGACTCCGCTCCAGGAATGTCGTTAGCTTCCCAAAAATAACGTTTAGACAGTGTTATTTATGGCCTTGACAGCATCGCCGTATCGTACTCGAGCGCTCAGGAACGCTACCGTCTCACTTTCCAACCCCGTCCATATTAAATTGGTCGGGAACAGGGTGATTTGCCGCTTATTGGATCCGATATTGTTATTGTCTCGCGCACCAAAAGGAAACGAGAAAACACAAAATAATGACAAAAATTTTTGTTTAATTACAAACTGTTGAAAAATAGAAGAGTTTCTGAGAATTGTAATTAAGATACCTCTCAACGGGGTATTGTTGGTCAGATTGATTTACAATTTCTGAGGTGAATAAAAAATCTCCAAATTTGTCACATCTAATTTCAAAAATTTATTTCGGTTTTTTATAAATTGACCACACTGATTTCGTTAAATTGTATTGGTTGTCGATTGCATCTATCAATCATTAAATTTGTGAATGATGCTAGATGAGATTTCTGTGTCTATTAGGTATACGAGTAACAAAGCTTGAATGTGTTTTTTCTGGTTATGGTAGTAATTGTTGCTAATGGTGACAGCAAAAAGGTGTTTTATCAAATCATCTGTCGTCAATTTGACATTGATTGTGAAAAATTTCATAGACGTAGTGCATCACAAATTTGAGTAAACCAAATCAAATGTTTGTTTGAATATTTACAGTCGGTTTCAGATATTTGCTTTGCCATGTAAAATAATGGGCGTGAAATAAATCTGATTGCCTTCTGAAAGCAATGAAAAGCAACTAAAGTCTCGGCTGATTATTGGCTATCTGTCATTAATTTAGAGTTTGTCGTTAAGTTCAACAAAAATTTTGATTATACAATATTTTACAAACATATTAGTTCACATTCTTAAGTATATTCTTGAATCAATTTGTGTGCCTAGTTTGATCATTTAACAGAAAAATGGAAGACGAAAACAGAATTCGTTCTTTTAAGAACAAAGGCAAGGACTGCGAAGAAATGCGTCGCCGACGTGTATGCCAAACTATTGAGCTTCGAAAAGCGAAGAAAGAAGACCAACTTTTAAAAAGAAGAAACATTTCGTTACAAGAAGACTTTTCCAGTTCTCTACAAGATAGCAACACAGCCATGGCAATGTCTCCTGAAGAAATTTTGTCTGGAATGATGAGTACTGATGAGAATCTTCAATATCAGGCGACTCAAGCTAGTCGCCAAATACTGAGTCTTGGAGAAACCGTTTCAACTGACTACATGATTTACTTAGGGATTATTCCACGTTGTCTTGAGTATTTGGACAAAATACATAACCCGTCTTTAGTGCTTGAGGCTTGCTCGGTCCTCACAAATATTACTTCAGGTACTTCCTCGCAAAACGCTGCAGTAGTCCAAGAAGGCGCTCTTCCTAAACTCCAACAACTCCTCTCCTCAAACTGCATTAGTATTGTAGAACAAGCAGTTTTGGCAATTGGCAATATCGTAGACGAAAGCCTTGAAAATCGTGATCTGGTACTAAGCCATGGCGTTTTACACAATCTTCTTAACTTAATTAAACCAAATGCAAGTTTGCTCTTACTGCGCCATACTGTTTGGGTTATTTCAAATCTCTGCCATAACAAAAGTCCTTACGCAGAGTTTGAGTCAGTAAAACCAGCTTTGCCTGTTTTGGCTAAGCTTTTGACATATGGTGACAAAATTGTTTTGGCGGATACTTGTTGGGCTTTGAGTTTTTTAACAGAGGGTGGCAATGAGAAAATTCAAGCTGTGCTTGATACAGGTCTGATTGTTGATTTAGTTATGCTCTTGTATAGTGAAGAAAATACCGTCTTAACTCCGGCCTTGAGAGCTGTAGGAAATATTGTAACAGGAAATGATCATCAGACTGATATGGTAATAAATGCTGGCGCGCTGGATTGTATGATACGTTTATTACAACATAGTAATCATAATATTGTTCAAGAGGCTGCTTGGACTATTTCAAACATAACTGCTGGAACTATTGAACAAATTCAAAAAGTTATAGATGCAAGAATAATACCTCATCTGCTCATGGTTCTGCAAAATGGCGACCATAAGTCTCAGAAAGAAGCAGCTTGGGCTGTTACTAATTTAACTAGTGGTGGAAAACCAAGCCAGCTAGCCCAACTTGTAAAAATGGGTGCTTTGAAACCTATGTGTAATCTCTTAAATTCCAAATTTGCCAAAACAATTTTTATCATTTTGAAAGGATTGCATAATATCTTAGCGGTAAAAAATATATTTTAAATTATTAATGCAATATATTATTTTTTAGACTGCTGATAGGTTAAATGAAGCTGGAAAAGTTGCCTTAATGATTGAAGAATGTGGTGGTTTGGATAGACTTGAAGCATTACAGGCTCATAACAATAAACAAATTTATGAACAAGCGTTGAACCTAATTGAAAATTATTTTCCTATAGATTAGAGAATGACTTCTACTGTCTCAAATAGTTAAATTTAATTTAGTGCTTCGAATATGATTGATAAACAACAATTTTTTTTGTTTCTAAGCTTTACTTTTAATTAAGTTATTTTTAAGTAAAGTGTTATTCTTAATTGTGTTATTGTAATTTTTGAAAAAAATGATGTATTAAAATAATTGTGTAATGCATTTATTTGAAATAGAAATGTTTAGTCTTTCTGCTATTGTTTAATTTGGGTCCTAAATCTGCTTTAAAGCCGTTTAAGCAGAGAATTCCTGCAACAGCATGATACAGGGTTAGGGTCGAGCTTATTAAGCTGTCAGAAGACCCCGAAGACAGGTTTGGCCTGAGTCGTGGATTAAAAGTGCAAGAATAGTTCGGTTCCGGGATTATTAATTCAAAGACCTAACAGTAACAGAGCTCGTAGGAGTGCTTATAGTAGCATTGCATTAGTGTAGAAACGACAGGGTCGGCGGGAAATGGGAGTTGACGGGTCTTAATCTCTGTCACTTCCCTCCTCGATTACCGTTCAAAAATAAACCATAAGCAACCTCATCGACGACATGGACAAATTGCCGTCTGAACTGCGAAAGCTACATCGGAGCATTGATATTACGCTAATTATTCGAAGAAAGTAGGGAAAGGCATCAGCGAGGAATGCGTCACGTTGTGATGGCATTTTTCAGCGTGTCGCTTTTTTCAGCACGACGTTCTTGACAGCTTACAGCGTGTTTTCTGTACGGAGCTCGTCAACTCCGGACACGAATTATGAATACTGGGCCAGCATCTGAAAACAGTGCCGGTGATGCTGATCTGATGTGTGGAGCTTGTTCCAAAGTACGTGGCGGTAATAAATACATCGCGATGACACGCGCAACCACATCAAAAGCTTTACTGCTACTATATGCTGGACGGGGAAAAATCGCCTTGCTGGATGTGACAACGATAGGACGCTGTTTGCATAAACTAGAACCGTTTTTAGATAAACACGAATGACCAAACAGCAAAATAGGTTGTTTGAACTCTTGAATCAACTTCCAAATATTTTTATTTTTCTTGTTAATGTATGTAAGATTTTCAATTGAAATAGCGGTAGACTGATGATAAAAATTTAAGAAAAATTAGTTAGTGTGCTCATTTCACAGAATTGATAACTGCACTTCTATCAATCAATTATTTAAATATAAAGAAGCTCTGATATCTGTTCAAAACTAAAAGATAAAGAAAAATGACATTTTAGTCGACCTTATCAAAATACTGAATTTTTCGGTTTTAAAATCTAATAGTCCACATGGTCCTCAGTACAGTGTCTTTAAAAAAATTTTTGATACAAACAAATGTAAAACTTTGTGAGTGCCTTTCCTGCAACGAGTCTGACAAACTTATCTAATTGGAAACTTTCGGCGCTGCTGCGTTTTCTAATGCCGTCATACCAACATCTTCGGGGTGGTGGACACTCCATACGCAGCAGCATGATTTTTGTCGGACAAGTTGACCAGAATTTTTAAATTTTAAAACTATAATAGTAGTCAACTTGTCCGACAAAAATCATGCTGCGTATGGGGTGTCCGCCACCCTGAAAATGTCAATATAACTACGGGAGTCATCCCCGTATATCCAATTTTGATTTCATGAAATTTGTTTAGTAAAATTAATTTAAAAAATTGTATTTACGTTGCTATACTTTTTAATGTGTTTCTTCTTTAACTACTGTAAAAATATTAAACGGGTAAGCCACTTTCTTATTTAATTAATAATATTTAATGAAACCGTATTTTTATATTTAAAAAATATAAATTATCTTCGCCATACACAAGAGTCTTAATGTTGAAAATATTTTGGTAAATTTGATCGCATCAAATTTTCTTTGTAGGCAAAATTTCAGTTTAATTTTTTTTGATTCTCTTCTCTCTTCTTTTGAGTATTTAGTAGATTATTTGTAGTAGCGCATTGCTTTGAAACACACAAAAATTTTCACGTTTTTACCAAAATCATACAGTTACTAAATTTTTTTAAAAACAGGCGTTAATTTGTCTGTCCTGACTGAAATACTATAGAGATAATGAACTAATTTAGAGATTTTAGAAAATATATATATTAACTGAAATCTGTAGATAATACGTATTTCGCGTATTAACGGTAACATTCTAAGTTTTTTTAATATGCTTAGAATAATGGCAAAAGTCTATTTTGTCAAGAATTTGGATTTTATACTTGATACCATTAAAATTAAATTCTACAAGAATAAATTAAAAATTGAGAAGTTTATAATAAATTGTCTCAAATAAAATTCAATCAGAATGTGTTGCTACTTTTACCTCAAATGTATTATATTTTTATTTTTATTTTGTTTTTATCTTAATCTACGTAGCTTTAAATCGATATTAGAGTCAAGAATTTTATATACTTGACTTAAAACTATGTAGCATATTTTAAGCCTTTAGATAAATTTGCACAAAATATTTTGTTTTTGCTTTAGATTAAAAAAAAATGTGTGTAGAGTTCGATCGGAGAATGTTGCGTGTTCTGGTTCCCGTTGGGGCCTGCATCTCCATAATCCATTATATCCCATCTCGCGGGCTAATAGGCTTTGGTGGTGCGCTTAGACTATTAAAAATAGGCCGTTGATTAAGTGCGAAAGCCGCGTCGGCTGCGGCCGTTAGTAGCGGTGAAATGGAACCGCCGTCTTCGGAATAACGATAAGTGAAATAAATTTAAAAGTTTCCCTGCAGAAACGACTTGAAAGTTGCGATAACGGATTTAATGAACCCTATCGTCTACAGAGGCCTGAATGGGTCTTACGCCGACTCACAAAGGGCCTTAATTTATTGCGAGGCGATGTGATTGTTGCATGTTGGCAACGCCGAGACCATATCTTCATTTCTTCGACTGTTGTATATCACGTATGTGCGAGGAACAACTATGAAAACTTCAATTTATTTCTCCATCACCTCGGAAAAAAAACTCGTTTCCGAAAATCTGGCCCTTGGGAAAAGTGACGCGAGAAAAGATCATACATCATATCCTGCGTGATAATGCATGCACGCGTCTTCGCGTTTTCGACTAGTTGGGGCCTATCTAAATCGAACTTCTTTCCCTAGACATAAAAATACAAAGAATCAATCTTGTGACAGACCGTGTAAAAGGAAAATTCGGATGAATGCGACCCAGTTGTGGGGAACGGCAATTATAACTCATTGTCTACTTGTCACTTCTTGACGTTTTAGAATTCCAAACGGACGTGCCTTCAACGGTCAAGGCGGCACTAACAAAATCTTTTTAATAATTCTTCACCAGGAGCGAACTTACACATATTTGTATTCATGAGATTTTTCTCCCAAGAACATATCTCGAATTTTTCCAGATTTTTTCATCTGTAATAGCGTGTATTGATCGCTGGTAACACCTAACTGGGTCAAATTACAGAGGGTCCGTGAAGATTGATCGATTTCCTCTCAAGTCCGTCTCTGGTTTCTGCAGGTAGCGTTTTTTATGCGTTATATTTTCGAAGGGTGACTCGTATTGTGCTCGTTTCAATGAAAATATCGGCGACTTCTTCGGTGGCCGATTTAGTCATCCCCTTTGAAAATAAATTCTTTTCAAGACGATCAAAAAAATTGCTATTATAAACAACACCTGACATAATTTGTGTCGATCACGTGATTCGTGCTTATCAAACCTACGATCGACTGGCATTAATGTCGCCTTAACATTAGGATTTTCGTGAAGAATCCAACAAATTATTTACATCTCGGAGTTTCGGCGGAAACGGAACACATAAAGATCGAAGTTTGTTCGCCGAAGCAGCTGCATTATGGCGAATCATCAAAATTTTACTCATAACATTTTTAATTTTATGGCATTCGAAACTGTTTCAACGATCGTATAATCTCAACCAAGTGTATAAAAGGCCAATTAAATGTGTCTCTAAATGTCTGCATATCTGTGAGAGTTTGTACTGTGCAAGTTTTAAATGCCGACGTTATAATGCATTTTTGTAATTCTGAAGGTATTGCTTTTTTATGCCATGTTGAAACTACCTGTCCAAGATTCCACCTTAATTGCCTCAATAGCTATCTTAGATCTAAAATACATATTTATGTAATTAATTTTTTACGAATGTCTGCTATTTTTAATTTATGACTCGAGCCGTATAATTTTATTACGCTAAACTCAATACATGACTATGACCACTTTAACTGCCTATAATGCTTGTCAATCGTTCTTTTTGCTTCTGCTTCTATCGGTTCATTTCATATGCATTCAGGAAAGCAAAAACTAATTAAGCGCCATTAAAAAAGCAAAAATGGGTGTTGGCATGTAGTGTCACTCATAATTAATTTGCAAAATTATTTTAAAGTAAATAAAATAAAAGAGCATCTACAAGATGTAGTCAATCCACGTCGAAATCTATCTGTTCTTTTTTACGAAATATTTTTTTATCGGTGCGGACAGCGTTTAACAGCATTTAAAGATTTAAAAATACGTGACTGTTATTAAATCCATTCAAGTTTATCCTGATAGTAATTTATTTCAGTGGGTGGTATTATTATTTCAAAATTTCTATTGCACTTGCTCAATTTAGTTCCAAACTATTCCGAACAGGTTCTAAAGCATTGTAGGAACAAATCTATAGTGTTTCACGAGAAACCAAAAGTTTTTAGTTTTCGGTTTAGTTTTTGCTCAAAAACGACAACAAGAGCTAATAAGGTAAGAAACACGAGAATTTTGATCTAAGCTTTTTTGTTCTCGCTCTCGGTTAAAAAAATTTTTTTTGCTCTCGCCCAAAACTCTAAAAATAGGTAACACATTAGGTATGCTTTGCTAATTTTTTTAAACTTAATTTTTAAAATTAAGGCTTAAAGAATTGTGTATCAGTGTCTACATTAATGACAATACCTTTAACAATGCTTCCAGAGTCAGTTAATTTGGATCATTTGTAGTTCTTCCAAAGTTGCTTATCATTTGTAGAATGTGTTGCCTATTTTCGAAATCTCGAGCAAGAGCAAATAAAAAATCACTCTGTATACATGTAAAAAACATGCAACGTGATTAACAAATACTGATTGAGTTGGCAATAAAGTTACTAGAAATTTTTTATTTGCAAGTTTTCGGTTTGTTTCTTGTTTGTCTAATTTTTTTATTTTATGGTAAAATGATGCTAAAAAGCAATGTTTTACTGTCTGTTATTGAAGGACCGATTGAAAGGTTATACAGTTTTTTATAAAACATTTGTACATTATTACGTATTTTGACTTAAAAAAAATGTTTATCTATTAAGTATTTAAAGATGTTTGTTAATAAAGGTTTATTTACTGGATCACCAATAAACCAAATTAAGAATATATCTTAAATTTGAGTCTGCAACTAAATGTCTGTATTTTTCCTGTGTTATTTATTTTAAGTAAAAACTTATATCTTTTTTACTTTAAAAAATAATAAAAAAATTAATTTACTTAAGCTTGTATTAAGTTTTAGATTAAATTTGTGAGATTTTGGAATAGTTATGTCTAATGAAAACGAATCAGTACATCGCAGTGTTTTAATTTATGTTTCAAATAATCCCCTTAACCTTCAAGATTTATGAGTGGCAAGAGTAGGCGAGTCAAAAACTATAAACAGTTTTGTATAAGACAAGTATCGGTTTTTAGAATCTGTTCAAAGAGAGCTATTACTAGGTAATACTTTAATATAGTATTTGAACATATCTCGTAGGCTGAAACACCAAGGATATTTTTTGTACGTCTGAATTATTTCGATACGAATCTTTAATTTTTTTTATACTGTCTGCAATTTTTTTTGTTGGGTTATATTATTAGATATGCCTTTAAATTCATTTTTTATATTTCTCAGTCTGGTAATAAATTACCGATATGTATCTAAATTCAAAAGCTTATAATCTATTTAAGCAATCAAATATTTTCCGAGCAAAATTTAAATCGAAGCTTTTTACAAATTTGGGTTATTTGGGATATAAGGGTCAGCACCCTAAAACCTTTTGACTAATTTTATTTTTGACAAGGGTATTATTGTCGGTATAAATTTTCCATCTTTTTCTAACACTGCATCGATTCGTTGGCAATAACCAAAAAAATTTCCACTAATTCCAACTTATTTAAATACGTCCCTTTATTCCCTTTGATTAATTGTCAACCGTCAACATAAACCAATGAAGACTTTTCCATCAGGAGAAATTTCCTGCAGGAAAGCCATCGTCGTGCCGCTTTGTGGTTTCGTGTTCGTTCTTTATTGGTTATTAGTCGTTTTAGGGTGTTTTACGCGCTTGAAAAGGGGAAAAACGCGCATTAATATTTCGTTAAATATTCGCGTTCATTGTTTTTCGGTAACGTCACTGACTGGTCCTGCATGTAAACAAAACCAAAAAACGAAAATCGAGATCTACAACAGGACGAAGCGGTGTAGAAGAGAGTGCAAGAGTCTGGCCAATTTGCTGCGTTTGTATTATCTCGCATAACTTGAATACATCTCTCGCTACTCTGATCGCAGACGAAGATACAGCCGCAAATGCAACAACAACTCGCCACAAACCTGCCTGCTTACTTCTTTTATCTTTTGCTGCAAGAGCAAGTAATTAAAAGATATACAGGGACCGCGAAAACACCAGATCTAGAATGTAACCGAAAACATTCATTTCCCAGAATAACCAAAGTGCAGAGGAATAATATAACAACACAACAATAATAACAAGTTTTCTTTACAACTAGTGTTAGACGGTATCATTATCTAGCTTACCGTGATCGATAATTATTATTATAATCAAAGCAGCTAAAATGCGAGAAGTGGAATAATTTCGAATATATTATTTCTGACTGTATCGAAGCGGGATGAGTCAGGCTTATGAGAAGAATGACGTAGGTTTCTGTAGTACTCGCTCATAAGTGAGCTACTTCAAGAATGTATGTGTAGTTATAGTAGTATAGTATATAGTTTAAATTCTCAATCAAAATAAACAGAAATGTTATAAGTATATGAAAACATTGAGAATCTGTAGAAGTGTAGATATTGTAAATTAGAACTTAAAACTGCCTTCAAGTCTTTAACCTTTAACCAAATTAGCATTTTGTAATGGAAAACTTATAACTCATCTATCGTTATCACTATAACAGTATATTAAATGTCAAGAAAATAATCCACGACAAGGTGGATACAGAAATGGTACACTAAATTAAAAATTTTCTGAAGCTTGCACCTTTCAGAAAATTGTAACTGGACGTCTGTTATAACCAGACAATATTAAAAATAAATTTAGATTGACAATCAACAACACAGTTTTAATTTTCGCCTTATAACAACTGATAGTAACCGAGGGTTGCCACTACTGGTTTACCGCAGATGCTATGCATCTCGGATAAGAAACCGCTAGGGTATAAAAAAATATTATTACCCAAAAATTTGTTAAGTAATTACTGTGATGAAAAATGTAACCACATTGTTGCAGAGATTGCGGTTTGCCTATAACGAGGGTAATATTTCGGGTTTCAAATAATAATCGTGGTCTAGATTTTATAATAAATAATGTTTGTGGTTATTAGGTGTAGTGTGAATGTGGTGCAGTATTGATTGTGACAGTAATGCTGTAGGGCGAGTATTAAATAATTCCGGAAGTGGAGTAGTGGCTGCTGTGGACATCTCCGTTGATTTCAAGGATATATTAAAATATTAACTGGCTAATCCAATTTGTTGTAAGAATTTAATATCGAGGAGAGTATTGTTGGTGTTTTTGTGGTTGGTTGGGTATGATATTATTAAGATAATTGCGTTGGAAGTTGTATTTGTTGAGAGTGTGGTGAAATGGACCTGGAATGCCGCACGGCGACCTCTGGGGATTAGAGAGCTGCCAGAGTGGTAACAAATGGGGCGGCAACGAAATCCCCGTGTGTAGATATACCTGGCGGATTAATTCAATATTATAATATCGGAGAGCGCTCGGTCTCGGCTCATTGTGTTCTTTATCGCTACAAACTTTGATACGGCCGAAAGATGACATAAATCTGAAAGCCATCCATTCTTCTATTATGTTAAAATGATGTAGGGCCGCCTTGCAGCTACAGGCCGAGCAGATCTTTTTATTCATCCGCTGGCCATAAATATATCGCATAATGGTGGAACCGAACCGTCCTCTTCAAGAATTCCAGCGTCGCGAACGGCACGACGATTCCTGATCTCGCTTTCCCCCACGTTTTCTTTTATTACGGATCTCGAATGTGCGTTGCTTCATTTGATCGTCACAATGTGACAGGGTGAAATGGGGTTTTTATTTACAAAATTGATACCATCAGATGGGCGGTAAGACGCCACCTGTTCCACCACGCAAATTATTACTACCAACATAATGCTTTTCTTATTGCTTACCGAATTTAAAGCACAAAAATGTACAGAGAAAAATTATTTTTAAAATGAGAACTAAAATTTCTTAAAACAGGCTCGGTTTTAGACATTAAAAAGTCAAAGAAGTTGTTTAATGAAGAATATGCTGCTTCAGTTTTTACCGTTCATTTCGCAAGAAAAGCTTCGAGGTTGTCTTAAAGAAGAAGGTCTCAATACACACTGAGATAAGTAAATCTCATTTATAAAGAATCTTTAAGAAGAACAAAGTTTTTACAATTTAAATCGTATATATTTTTTTATTATTTAGAAAAAAGCTTGTTGACCAAAATATCTCGAATGTGTGTTGCTTTATTTGATGATCACAATGTGAAGGGATGAAATGGGATTTTTATTTCCAAAGTTGATACCATCAAATGGGCGTTTATGCGCCACCTGTTCCACCACGCAGATTATTACTACCAACATAATGCTTTTCCGACCAATCCACTCCTTAGTCTAATCATCTCCGCTGAACGTCCCATCCAATTAGACAGCACGCCAATAGCTGACCCACTAGCCCATTTCCGGGAACGATCAGATATCCTTCCGAGACTGTAGATCAAGACCCACGGATGCAAGCGTTAAGTGAAATGTAAATGTTATATTAATTGCCGCATAAAAATTATAACAGGCTTGCATTACGACATGTAAGGCATAAGACTTAAACTTCACATAATTCTGTTCGTAAACATCCGCATAAAATTAAATGAATGTTCCTAATAAAATTTCTTATACGCGCAAACTCAAATGCAGCTGCTCACGAAATGCGAGAACCGAGAGGCGGACTACAAATCTTCAACAAACTTTAGATTTTCCGATTAGCTTTACCGTTTATTCACCAATAAAATGCCTGAATTGGTACAACAAGTGACCACAAATTTAACTCACAGCCAACAAAACAAAACATACACCAACACAGAACTAATTCCAACAGGAGGTGAAATTTTAATCATTAATCGAGAAAAACGAAATACAAAAGAAAAACGCAGGAAAATGTAGATGAAGAACTAATGGTATTGAATTAGTCAATAAAAAAAGTAAAATAAAATTAAAAAGATAAGAAAACGCAATTACAAAATGGCAAATTATACAAAAGCCACCACAGTTGTCAAAATACAGAAATTAGTTTCAGTTTGCAAAACCGCAACTGTGGAGCAGTTTACTAAAATCTATATTACAATAGAAACAGCTATTTCTGTACGAATTTTGATAATAAAATTAAAAGTGATAGTTAAATTTAAACTTATTTCAAGACACTTAACTGGTTAGTTTAAAATCAAATCAAAAAACACTTAGATGCAAACTTTTTCAGAGAGCAAGAAATGAAATTCTGCAAGCGACAGTAGCGTTTAAAATGCGATAGAAGTGTGAAATAATTAGAAAATGATCAATGTTTACAAGCTTCTAACGACATACGCATACAAAAAATCTTAAATCGAAAACCATTTTCGACATTACTGCATGGAGTAGCCTTTCGATTCTAAAGCGAAAAAATAGTGAAAAACTATTTTTTTAAAACTGTTATTTTTTTTAAAAAATAAACATATGATCTTTTTTTTCTGTAAAGGTAGGATGCCAGGGAAGTATTTAAAGGTCTTACAGTTAATAGGTGAAAATTATGTTTATAAACACAATTTTTGCACTCTTTATACTCTTTACAATATATTAACAATAACAATAACAAAATAAGAATAAGAAATAGAGAGTTTGAGAAAATACCAGAAGAAGATCGCGCCAGAAGCGTACCGAGTCGTAAGATTTTACGAAATTATTAATATACCCGCCCATTGACAAATCGAGAAGAATGAGTCATCGCTTCGCACGAGCGGAGAAAAGTTACGAACCATCAGGACACATTTTAAAAAGACGTTTAATTACATCAGGAAGAAGGTATTGACCGGGAGTTAGTCAGTCAGTAAGCGAAAATCAGACAAGCGAGCCTAAAGTAGGTAGGTGATATTCTTGGCAACGACGTAATTTAATTAGGTCGTCGGCGTTATTATTGTGTTATTTATTAATCAATTATTGCTATCGTGTGTATAGTAGTAATATATTAGGTATTCGTTATTAATCCATCTCTTTGAATCAAAAGGACACCGAAATTGCACACACGTTCGAATACAGACATAACAATTAAAATTTTATGAGCGAGAAACAAAAGTCAGCTAGAGACACAAAAAAGACTAAAAATTAAGGTTGAGTTTGTTTAAATCTAATGTGACGACACTCAAAAAACAAAATTTTTATAATTTTTTTTTATAAATAAAGAGTGTCACAATAACTTGAGAAACGAGTTTTTTATGCTATTTCTTCTACTTTACGCGTTTTATGTGATTTTTAAGTAAAAAAGTTAATTATTCAATCTTTAGGGACTTTTGCGTTAATAATAGATAATTAGTAGTAATAAATGTCATAAAAGTGTCAAATGTCAAATGCTTTTTAAAATGATTACAAATATATCCAAAATTCTGTGAGTAACTCACAAATGTTTTTCTTTTACCTACCGTATCAGTTATTGGTTGAATACTCCAATTGGCATAAAGACAATAAGGAAAATCTCCAAAAACTTTGCGATATTTCTTATATATATATTCGGTTTATAGCGTCTTGTGTCGCCTTCCGATTCCCAATCTGCATTTTTTCTCTCACTCATGGCCTTGGTGATACCCTGTATCCAGTTTTTCCTCGGACGTCCTCTTCGATTTCTTTCTTCTGGTATCCATTCTTGCGATATTTCTTAAATTACCAAGTTGCGTTTCCCAGCGATTTTTCTTATCGTAATTTTAGACTAAGCAGTGCCATATACTCATCTAGCATCTAGCAAATAATTTGTAAAGTGGTGCTTGAAAGCCGTTTTAAAGTGTCTCTAACCTCAAAAAAAAGTTGAAGCTACCTGATAACTCAAGCTGTTTGCCCTACCCATTTTCGAATGTTTTATAGGTTAATTGCGACACACACACAAAAACACCTTGGTGAGAAATACTGGTCAAGTGCAACAAAATTTATTCGAATAAAATTATTATAATCTTATAACCCTAACATAAACGCTGAAACATCACAAATGTCAGCAAAAAAAAAATTCACCAGTACTTTACGCACGCAATTGGATGCTGAATTATCGTATCGTTAAGTATCGTATTAAGCTTTGTTAGAGACGCAAAGTAGAAAAAATAAAATATAGTTAAAAAAATGACTTTAATTTACCTGACATCTTTTTAACATTTCAATGAAAAATGCTATATATTTGTAATGCATTTTGCATGTAAGATTACAAATTTTTGGATTATTTATTGTTGAAAAATTTGTAGTGGTCGTATGTTGATTTTCTCTTACCTAGTTTGTTGCATTTTGTCCCTCTCACGTATCCTGTTTGTTCGCCCTCGTGCTCATATGATTTATTTTATTCGGTGGTGTGCGCAAGCAAGTAAAATCCCATTTCCTTGAGCGTGATCTCCTCCGGCGATAAATAGCCCGAATAAAATAAAAAATATACAGCTGGAAGGCTAATCTCCGGAAGAACACCTTAATTCCAGGGAGCGAGATCGGAATCCCATCCTGATATGTGGATGTCGCCGTGCAAAGCTCGTTCAAGCCCTAGAGGGAGTCCGACGCGGGGCCCCTGCCTGATTCCGGTAATTTACGGCGACAAATTCCCACATATTATACCGCGGGAGGCCGAGAACACCGCGGCGTCACAAACGGTCCCATCATGCTCGTCTTCACAGACCTGGGGAAAACGCCCTCGCAAATTTCCATTAATTAAAATCGTAAACAAGTTGAAGTTTGTCATCTTGGAGATCAATTTGGTCATCGATTTTTCACGGATGTGAGGATGAATGGTTCAATTTGTGTGGAGCGATCAATGTGAAATTAACAAATTTGTAACTAAGATAATTTTGCGTGTAATTAAGTGCTGGAAAGTCGAAGCGTTTCTTTCGAACCGTGACGCCATAAATTAGAATCTCTACATTTTAGTTAAAGTGCATTGTGTGTGAGGCATTGGAAGTTTTCTCGTTGATTGAGTGGAGAACAGGTGGGTTGTAATGATTTGTGTTCGCCGAAATCGGTCTCACATATTCCCATGGAAGAGCTCCAGAGCCGGACCGGCACCAAAAAACCCAGCCTCTCTCAGGTGCGATCATAATAGGCGTCTGCAGCCAAATTACTTACACGATGATACCTATAAATTAATTAAGCTGTAGTTAAACAAAGCGAGCACTAATTACACTTACTTTTATGGGTGTATTAGAGCCGCCAGTAGGCAATTTCGCCAGCTGTTTCCCCGGCATGCAAATAGCCGCCTCCGGATTTTACTTTTATCCCGCAATCGTATCGCTGAAACAATAAAAACTAATCTAACACGTTTTAATGGCGGCGGATATTAGCCAATATTGCGGGACCGATTTTCACACAGAAACATGCTGACAAACCCTCTCAAATCGCGGTGTCATAAGATAAAATTTTTATCGCCACGAGAAATTGATACCGGAATAAGTCACCTCGCCCCCCAACGGTTTATGTTACATTTTGATGACTTCAGGAATGACACTATAAAAATAAAAAATCTGAATGCTTTTAATTCTAAAAGAGGCCTGCCTAAATCTTCTATGCTTCTCGGAACCAGATTGATTTGTGGCAGGATTGGATGGAGCTTCGTTTATTGATCGTATTTCATTGAATAAAATAAATAGTATCACATTATAAAAAAATACCTACATGAGTAGTGTACCAAATATGCCGGATTTAATTTTATAACAAAGCACATAATGTCTCTACCGACTTTTTCTTTATATTTTTGCTACTTTTTTCTATTTTGCTTTTTAGAACTTGGCGATATTTTTTATTTTTTAACTTATATGATTTAATTGTTATTTAAATTTTTTTTGACTTCTTTTTTACTTATATCTTTTGCTTTTATACCTTTTTTTATTTTCACTACTAATATAAGTAATGATCGCTATCAATTTTTGCTTTTCTTTTTACTTTCACATCTGTTGTCTATTTTGCTTTTCAACCAATATAAAGTCAGTTATTGATTTTTTTCTGTGCTGGTCATCTCTTTTGTAAAGCGATCTATGTTTTTATGTTGGTATAGAAAGTGTTTCTATAATAATGTTTTGTAATAAACAAATTTCCAACAGTTTTTTTTTCTTGTTATTTCTACAATCTTCTCGGTGAATTTCTAACACAGTTTTATACAATTTGTCTTGTTTCCTTACTCCTGCATTAAAATATTTAAGTACAGTAGAACCTCATTCAACCGGGCTCGGCGTGATTGAGCCTTTGCTGAGTAAACAAAAGACACAAATTTTATTTGTAATATTTTATTAATTTGTTTGAGCAAATACAATAGGTTGGAGTTAGAAGTATCTCCACATCGATAACCGTTGTCCCATTTTTTCAAAACGGTTTTTTTACTATTCTTTTTCTGTTCTGCGGTACAAAAAAATTTTTAAGTTATTTTTGAGTAGTTTCATTCTAACAAATTAAAATTATAAAAGTTAAGTTAAAAATAGTTACAACAAATATAAAGGCCTATTACGTGTTTAAAAATTTGAATAAAACACCGAGTTTTACTTACTACAGACGAATAATCCGCGCACACCAGATAAATTTTACAAGCAATCCGCCGACTTATTGCTTCTTTTATTATTGTAGGTAAATTTTGGCAAAATTTTTTTTGTACTTCCAAAATTATTTTTGTATGGACCCTAAACTATTACTATTATTGCACTGTGTATGCATCTTATTTCTAATGATAAAATTTGCTCTTTGATTATGATTTTCACTTGTTAATTTGCTTTTCTGCACTTCAGTGATTTACACATCTAACTTCTTCTGCAGCTGGCCAAGTAACTTACCTATTCATTGCTCTGAAAATAAATATATGCTTATTTCTCATCGTTGACATTTTATTTTGTTTTTGTTTTTCCTAATGCATATGTGTATTTTATTCTGTTTTTATTAAATTTATCTGAATTACTTTATCGCGTAACTCCTATATTTTATGTTTCTGATTTCTATTTATATTAGGTATATTTATATTTTTATTACCACTAATTTGTGTTATCTTGTCATGTTGCTACTAAAATTTTCTTTCTGTTTTTAAGTAATTATATTATTTATACATGGCTCTTATTTTTTTCTTATTGTTTATTTTTTAAGGTTTATTTCTACACTAGATTGTTTATCACAATTACTTTTTTGCTAGTTTTTTGATATTTTCTTAATTTCTTTTTTTATTTTAGTCTGAACATTACTATGATAAATATAAATGGTGTAAGAATTAAAATCCAATTGAATCCTACAAGTTTATTTAAACAAAACTCATTATTTTGACAGATTTTAACTTTATATTTTTTAGTTATTCCTACCTTTTTTGTTCGTTATTAAATTTGAGTACATAATCTAATATTGTTACCAATCTTATTTACCATTTATATTTTTAAATTAATTTTCAATATTTTTTATAAAATTTTTTATAGGTTGTATTATTATATTTCCATCGTCAATTTTTTTTTAGTCCAGCAATTTTTTTTAATTTTGTATTTTTTTAAGTTTTCTCATATTATTTACTATATTCTTTTTATATTTAGACTTTATTTCTCTAATTTTCTAAGTTATTTGTTACAACATCAACAACATTTTGTCAAATTTTTTACAGTATATGTCTAAACTTTTACTCTTAGTAAAGATCTCTGCTATAATTTGTCTATTGATGCTTGAATTTTGTGGTGCAATAAAAGCAACTAACTTTTTGGATCTTTTGAGTTGAAAATACAGCAACAAAAGCGCAGCCTTCTCTTTACAGCAACCCTTATTAAATCTTTAATAAACTAGTTTGTAGTTTAAAAGTTTGGAAAACTTTTTTTATTCTCATCTACAGAGTATTCATTATCACTTGCCATCTTAAATTTATTATTTTAAATTTTTACCGATCAGTGTATGTATCATTAACAAAAAACTCAGAACTCACAGCTGTTTTTTAAAGTAATAAAAGATCTTAGCTTTTTTATAAATAATTTCTCAATACTGAGAGAACGCAATTTGATCACCGCTTACCAGATATACTCTGTTGCAATCCTATTTAGCTAGCATAAAATTTTACAAACACTTTTAAAACTGCTGTAATTTTTATTTCCATTTTTTATATTACTTATGAGTTGTTAACTGCTGGTGGGGAAATAAAAATTACATATATTATGTGAGGCAGGTACTAGAAAAATAAAAGGGTATTTATAAATATTTATATTGAACAAGGAAAATGATTCAATTGCGGTTTTGCAGAAGGTTGTAAAATTTTATAGTAGCTAAATAAAATTACGAGCTAAATTACTCACTGCATTATTTAGAAACTGTATGTTTGAATCGCTCAAAATCGCTCTAAATAGAGTTAGAGATTAGAGCTGTTTATATCGCTGACAATCTCAAGCAACAACAATCTAAAAACAAAAGTTCTGAATGCTTTTATTTCCACAATAGGCCTGTTTAAATCTTCTATGCTTCTCGGAAATACATAGATTGATTTGTGGCTTGTGGTCCATTTCCTGGGTATCGCAAAATATCTCGTAAATAATTTGTCTGGTTCCCTCAAAGTTTTTATTAAAGTTTTTTCCCTTGGCTTAATAGAAATAACGAACCCTTTGGACTTAACGGCCTCGGAGACGGCAATTAGCGTTGCGAGTGTCGTCTCGTGGGACGTGGGGGATCGGTCTCTGGCTAATTATGAGTTTTGGTCGCGCGGTACGCATCCGAGTATGAAATCCTAAGCTGCTTGTCGTAAGTGTTGGATTACAGTCGCCAATTACAGGGTGCGTGTCGGGAATTAGGCGCGCACGACGCCCGCTATACTTGATTGACACCCGCCCAATACAGCCCGTTTTCCGACAGACCCACTAAACAATGCACCAGGAAAGCTCTCACGGACTCTCACCACCATGGGGATAATTGCTTTGTTAGGCTGGGGTATATGCCGACTTAATCCGCTCCCAATACCGACATTAGTCTTGTAATTATTGTTATTGTTTGGTTTTATTGTGTCCGATGTTTTGTTTAGGGGGTGAAAGGCAAGAGTTATGAGATTAAAACACCTGCGACGTTTTTTAGCAAATTCACGAACAGATGACTTGGAGTAATGAAGAGGAGGAGCAAGCGGTTACTTGAGGTGTGCCTGTCTTATTGAATATCGGTTCCTTACAAGGAAAAATGAAATGATTAAGAAGAGTTTTTATGTGCTTAAATAATCGACTGGAATTTGCAAATTGAATGTGGAGATTGAAATATCGAAATAAATTTATTATCACGACGCTCAGAAATAATAACTGAGTGACCAAGTGATTATCAGCTGCATTAATGCATTAATTTTCGATTACCAGTCATACCACCTGTTATTTACAACTGAACTGAAAAATATTTTTTTGAAATTATTTCAACTGGCTGCCTAAAAGACATGACAATAATTTAAATTTTTATTTTCATAAGATTAGGTCCAAGGACTCGATACAAAATTACAAAGATGGCAAATTTGTTTTGGATATCCTTCAAATATTAAATTTATTATTTTTTATTAAAAAAATTAAACACAAATTATTTACATTAACCCGATTAAGCAACACATCAATAGCATTTGTTGTATGTAATTAATTTCTGTAATATACTTTCTTACAAAATATTTACGAAATAGTATATTAAAGGACGCGCACAATGCGTTGAAGGTAGACAAAAATCGAAAAAACAAAAAAAATTTAAATTAAAAATTAGCTATAGATTAAAGTACGAAGTCACTTAATACAAGTAACGTTAATTTTAAATACTATAGTCACCAATTCTCAAAGACGGAGACCGAAAAACTTGAAGATAAGTAATCACACTCAGCTGCCTCGCTTTTTAACCCGTTCTTTAGTACGTAAATTTATAGTGTCAGGATTACAATTGTAGAAATATTTTTATTTATTAAATAATAAACTGCAATAAGAACGGTATATACTTATTTTCACGTCAAAATGTAAAACACAAGCAAGGAAAAGAAATTAGAGAAATTCTCTAATCTAACAAATCATTTGTATGTATATTATCAAACGCTATGGAAGTTGCAAGTAGTGCCTAAAAGCTATTTTAAAGTGTCTAACTTCAAAAAAAAGTTGAAGTTACCTCATTGTTTAAGCGACTTGCTTACCCCAGTGTTCAAGTGTTTCATAGGTTAATTACGATACACACAAAAACACCTTGGGTGCTGAATTGACTAACATTAAGCATACTTTTTAAAACTTTAATTGTAGAATAATTGTCAATTATTTGGGCTAATTTTCTGGAAGAAAGCAATAGAAATTTTTTTTTATTACTAGGTTAACTCTTTTCAGATTCATTTTTGTAAATGTAGAACTAAATTATTTGTAAGATGGAGTTGGTTATGCGTAGCAGCATTTGTACCCATGTTTCTATCTTAAGATCGAGTTTGGTGTGTTTGAAATAGAGCGTACGGCGTGTTGTATTTTTGATGAGAAGCGTCGCGTCGGGTCGGTTGTAAGCCTAGCTCGTCTTTATTAATTTTGACGGTGGCATAAGTTCGAAGGGTGGAAATGTGGCTCAGTTATCTGCGTGTTTTACGGAGACACCGGCGCTTTACCAAACACACGGAGAGAAAGACAGGACAGGTATATTGTTCGTAATCAGAGGTGACACGTTCAATAAAGTATGAAAATGTATTCTATGAAATATTCATATCTGACGGAGTTGCCATGGATATGAACGTGTCATGTACGATTTTCCGCGTCGCTGCAGCCACTTGCAATATTCCGCCGACGACGACGCCGCCGCTCGAGAAAACAACTGACAGTTATTGCATTTTCAGCGGTGCACGGACGGCCGCCCCCGCCCCACACCGCCGCGATAATAGCAATCATCGTAATGGCACCCAGGCACAAACTGCCACCGAGTCACGACGACGTCTATTCGACACGTTATACCTGGCTTGCGATGCCGCCGCGCCGTTTCCGAAATCTGCACATGCAACCGCCCCCAGAACCGCACGGAAATTAACAAAGCAAAAAATAAATACCGACGTTCTCTTCCGTCTGAAATGCCGAGATCGTCAATTTACTCAGGATGATGAGAGGCGGAGTCGCGGAAAATGGTCACGAGATACGTTCAAAGAGCAATAACACCAAAGTTTCATTTAATTACTTTTCTGTCACGATTTACTCTAACTTATCGTGAATTATTTCACGAGTTCAGGTAGATTCCGAAGGCAAACATTCAATCGGGGGTGGATGTTGGTAAACAACTGCAACTTTGAAAAAATATCTAAAACTAAATATATTTCTATAAACTGGTATAATTTTAACTTTTTAGCTTCTTATTAAACAACATTAACAATTAATTTTTTTTATCTAAAATTTAAGACTTAAAACTAGGTCTCTGTGTCTTTTTTTTAATTATTATTTTTAAATTAGATATTAAAAAATTTTGTAGCAACAAATTCAGGAATGTTTCGACGCAATAACCTTGTTTTATAAATTTTATTAACACAAAATACAAAAATATTTTTAGTATATACATTTAATGAATTTTAACGAATGTTGTTTGTTTATCTCTAGATGAATAATTTTTCTTCTTTTCAGTGAGCATTTAGTCGTTGTCCAAAACTATCAAATTCATAAACCTGCCGACGTGGCCACTTTTCCAGTACAGCACCATTTCAATTTGGCTTGGCACGACTGTCTTTCAAAAGAACAATATTCAGTGTAGCTTTCATTTGCGATTGGCCTGTTTTGTGTTGGTAAAAAAAGCTTTTCCCCGGTTTTATGTCTGGATCTGGCTATCTGTCGGCGACGCTTCCGACATGTTTTCTCCTGGCCGTCGAATCCGGAAAGGCGTTCCGTTCTCTTCTATCGGCCTATTTATCGTCTCTCGTGTATTTCATTGTGTGGTAACGCGGAGTCGCGGATCAATGTGATTTACTGTGCAGCTAGTCTCGCCAGCAAATAAATAATAATAAATCTGGGATGATCCAAGCTTCGGCGTCACGTTGCGGTCATAATCCTTCGAGGCGACTCTCCTCCACGACACGATCAGTCCACAATGGCAGCCCTCGTTCACGACCTAACACCCCTGTGTGAACGACCGACCCCCTTTTTTGCTCTTTTCGATTTGAATTGCCAATTATTAGTGACGGGACGTGTTATTATTATATTCATTACACTGGGACACCCCGGTTTTATCACTTGTTTTCCTGAGCGGTTTTAACCCCATTCAAAAGAACCCCGACCTGATTGACCCAATGCCGCATAAGCACCCTTCACTCGTGTTAAATTAGACATTGTAACAACAAATAATGCAAATGCGGTCGAGACCGTGTAATCTACAACCCTCTACAGCCTTTCAAGGATCAAGGTGAGGGTAGGAATGTATTGATTCTATACCAGGTGGAAGATCACCTTTGAAAGATGATGACAATGCCTCTAAATTTGTTTGTCATTCCGGATAATCTAATACCCAAAATAAACCCAAGACCTAGTCAAACAAAACTGGAAAAGACACAACTCAATTGTGCAATTTTCGTAGCTGTGCCTTATCCATTTTTAAATATTAATCGACGTAGCAGCTCCATTCGCTCCCCAGTTTCGATTGAAGCTGTCCGAAAATAATTAGAAAACGATTACAAATCCCTCGCGATGCAGTCCATCCATCAAACGTGTGCCAGATCTCGTGAGATTAGAGCGCCGCGACGCTGATTCCAAAGGGACGCTCCCGGTTCATATTCCCGGATTCCCCGGAGTCCCAGTCGATGTGAGAACGCTAGCGCTGAATCAACACCGACCGTTACAACCTCTCGCCATTAATTAACGCTTTCAATGCTCATTTTTACCTTTTATTTGTAACACTAGACTTGTTAGGAAACAACGACAAATTTGTCGTATCTCTGGAATTCGGTACGAAACTTTTATTGGTGTCGAGGATATTCCTGGAAAGCGACCAAGCAAAAATTGTTAAATTTACGACAAAATTAATGGGAATTTATGCTGTTAGTTAGCCAGTCTACGCCTGTATTTGTTAGTACTACTTGAAATGAATCGCCATGTTCGGGATTTTTGCCTGAAATCTTAGAATGTCTATAGAGATTTTAATTGGTTGTTTAGTGAATAAAATTGGGGTAAAATATCGCACCTGGGTTCTTATCATCTATCTTTATCCGAAATATTGCCAAAATTAACATAGTTTTGTACTAGTCGGAGAGCCCGTGACCAAAAAGTAGCAAGACTGTTCTAATTGTGTTTAATTTAATAATTTAGAGTGTAAATTAGAGAACGGTGTAAGTACATATCACTTGAAGATATGTCAAAATATGTCAAAAGTATTGTCAAAATGTTTAAAAAAAATGTTTTTTGTTATAGTTTTTGTGATAATAAATATAAAAAAGACAGTTAAACTTTAGTTAAAGGAACTTGCCCAGTCAGCAACCGACAGAACTCAAAATAGCCAGATAGTTTTTATTATGATTATTTATTTAATCATTTAAGATATCTTAATTTAAACGCTCAATATTTTAAGTACAATAAATTATAATTTTAGAAAAATATATTATATAAATAGAAAAACAAAGTTAAAAACTCTAACTTCTGGCTTCTGCTGATTAGACATATTCTTCTTGATTGAAGTCCGACTGTTCTTTTAATAGTATATTAAAATAAAATATATTTTTACGTATATTTTAGCTTAGCTATAACACTTTGATGATACTTTTAGCTCTTAACATCTCTTCAGGTATGCTATTCCTAGAGATTCTGCAATCCAGACTGCTGATCCTAGTAGACTTACTAGAACTCTTGCACTTTTTGGTCATGGACTTTTCAGCTATACTTTTTTTCGTTTATTTTTTGTTGTAAAATTTGATATACCCTGTGTATACGCATCTGTCATCACTTGTCGCCTGTTTGGTCTGTAATAAGTAGATAAGAGCATCACAAAGCAGCTGCATGCAGTAGAAATAACAAGTAAATTTAATAACGATGACGTTTGTGTGGAGCACATCTCAATCTCGCGTTACCTGTTATTATCATCCGCATACACACTCATTATTATTATTATCACCGGCGTTATAATAAACAGGTGGTGTGAATGGTAACGCCGCGGTGTATCTTTTTACCATTGTGACGGGCGATTTCTATGCCATTCAACCGGCACTTTATTAAATCTCTCGAGTCGAGACGAGAGCGCACAGAGAGAAAAAAGTGTAAACATGACCGTGGAAGTCAGGGGCGGGATGTAATTATCATAATTTAAATTTATACGGCGAGTTTGGACGGCTATGATGGGGTCGTCCATTCCGCTCAGCTCTTCGATAATTACTTCGGCCATACTCCCAATTTTCAACAAGATCCATTCTCGAGGTATCTCAGAATTACAATTACTATACACCAACTACTTCTTTTTTCAACGAACATAATCGACATAAACTAACTTTGTTATGAGAAGATGATGCAAAAAATCGCCAAGCTTGATTAGCTCGCGCAAAAGGAGGAAAAGTAATTACATCCGCCGAATGCTAATGGACATTATACCAAAATGGGAAAAATAAATAAATCTTTTAATCTAGAAATTAACAATCTATGTTTTTTATTCCTGCAAAAAGATACATTATCTAACGACTTTTTTTGATAATCATCAAAATTAATAACTGTTTAACAAATACCAATAGAAATATTAATGTTATTAAAAATATTTAATTTTTGTGGATTTATTAGTGTGGGTCTAGGACGTAATAGTACATAGGTAGCTGATTAAGTTCGATATTTTATTAAGCCTAAAGTTTTGTGACCTTTTTGTGAATTCGTGAGAATGGAAATATCTACAAAAATTAAATTTTCATAGTAAAAAAAAATTAAAGCTAATCTTTGGAATTAACTATGTTACAGTTAATTTATTTTTAGAAAAAGTTTGACCAAAGTTTTCAATATCTATAACAATAAAATTAGGTATTTAAAGACAACTGACTTTTGATGAATCGACCTAAACAACAGTAGATAGATTATCATTAAAGTTCTAAAGATTTATCAAAGCAATTATTGCTTTAAGTATTGTACTGTTATAATTATTTACAACTTTCGTACTAATTAGTAGAACTTTCTTCTAAAAATGCATCAGCTGTAATGAATTAGTAGATCCAGCTGCGTATTGAAAGTTATTAGTCAGTTCGCAGGATAGCTAAAAGAGAAGCAGCAGATAAAACGATGGCAGTTAATTGGCTTAATGTCTATTATTTATGAAGTTGTTAATAATTTACTTATTAGTATTATTGTTATATGAAAAGAGTAATCGTTTTATCTACGAACTCATCGACAGTATAACAGCTTTAAATGTAAAGCTGTAAGTTAAAACGATTTTAGTTTTTGTACAAGAGGTAAAAACTATATCTACGACCAAAAATATTATAGCGACAGTAAAGTTACAGAAAGCGCATTTTAAGAAATATTAAAGAAATTGGATCAAAAAATGACAGGAAAACCTAGTAGAGTAAAACAAAATAAACAACGTTGCAAAAAAGTAAATACAAACACCTCGTCAGAGAAAAAAATCTAAGTAGAATCTAAAAATCTAAAAATCTAGGGTAAGAGAAATCAACACAAGTAATAATCAGCAGAAAACGGAAACGCAAAAAAAAGATTGCAGAGAAGAAACGGCAAAATAAGTAACGAAAATTTTTAAATTGATTGAAAAAAATGCATAATAAAATCAAAAATATTATAAAGTCATACAAAAAGTTAAATCGCTTAATAAAGACGATGAAAGAAGTAACAAAGTAAAACAAGACAAAAACAAGAAATAAAAACAAAGTAAAAAATGTTAACCCGTTTACATAATAAATGTATAAATTGAAGGAACTATCATAAATCAAAATTCATTTTTAGGATGGTGTGCTTTTCATAAATCGAACCAGATTTGTCAAATATATAACTTCTACAAATTTTGAATAAGAGTTGCCAGGTAGTGCAAACTGTAGTGCAAACATGGTAAAAGAAACTATTTTTTTTCAGTTAATAGATATCAGACAGTCTTAACTTTTTGGTATCTATTTTGTTTACTGAATTATAGGCGAAGTAAGTAAATAACAATAATAATAGTATTTTAAGTATGGAGAACGGTAATCCTTAACGTTCGACATGCTTATAACGTTTTTTGCGCGATTGGAGTTTCTAAAATAATAATAATAATAATAATTTATATCAATACATTTGTGATAATCGGGAAGATTAAAACTGAAAACTTTGGGTGGCTGTTCCATGGTTGCTAAGGTTTTGTTCCAAACAAGTAAAATTGTCTTTTTGATACAATCATTCCTACATAGTTCTGTTTTGTGGTTCCGTTTTTGAAGCAAATATGAGCGATAGTGATGATCTACCGAATGATTTAGAAGATGCTTGGCAAGAAAGATGTTCGGCAATAATTCCAGAAAAATCTAAAGCCCGATATGAACAGACATACAAGTTGTTTAAGGAATGGCGTGAAGCAAAGAAGATTTCTGTAAATGAAAAGAACTTGTTAGCGTATTTTGTGGTGAGCAGTGGACACTTGAAGGCCCCAGGCAGTTTATGGGCGGAGTATTCTATGCTGAAGAGTACAATTTTTCTCCATGATGCTATCGATATTTCTAAGTTTGCTACATTAATTGCTTATCTTAAGAGAAAAAATATTGGATATGGGCCTAAGAAGGCTAAAATTTTTACCAAAGAAGACATGGAAAATTTTTTGAATGAAGCACCAGACGAACAATTTTTAATTCAAAAGGTATGTTGTAGATGATGAGGTGGTACATCTGAGTTCTAAGGAAACAATATATTTGCAGGTAGCAATGATATTGGTAGTATCGGGCGCTTGTAGACGAGAGGAATTGTACAATATTAAAATGAGTGACATAGAAGAACATGAAGAAATGTTTATAGTAAATATTCCAAATACAAAAACGAATATTCAGCGAACGTTCACAGTTATTAATAAAGAGAATGAAGCAGTTCATTATTTGGAAATACTTCGAAAATACATAAGAATTCGACCAAGCAACCCAACGTCAGATCATTTATTTCTGAACTATCGAAATGGCAAATGCACTAGGCAAGTCACAGGAAAAGGCACAATTGGAAGCTGGCCGTCAAAAATTGCAAAGTATTTAAAGTTGCAAGCCTCTGAAGGTTTTACTGGACACTCGTTTCGACGCACATCGGCTACACTTTTGGCGAATAACGGAGTTGATGTGTTGGAACTAAAAAGACATGGTGGGTGGCGTTCATCAACGGTGGCCGAGAGTTACGTGAAAGATTTCCTCTAAAACAAAATTGAATTTGCTCATAAAATTTTACACAGCGATGTTGGTGGACTATTACAACAACCTGGGACTTCTACGTCGGAAAGTTTGTCTATTAACACTAGAAACTCAAATGCAAATGTTATTACTACTATTAATTATAATAATTGTACATTTAATTTTAATAAATAAATCGCAAAATTGTTTGTTTTAGATTTAATTGCTTACCGTTCACTGAACGGTAAGTGAAGTACTTACCGTTTTATTACACGTAGCAACCAGTAACAGCAACCTACCGTCGTGGAAACAGGCACAATAAACTGATAAAAACAACCAATCGCGCAAAAAAGTTATTTAAATTATGAGGTTATCTACACGTATCATTGCGCACAGAAGTAGCGAAATATCTCATCTTTTAGTAATCTTAAAGGACTACTGAATAAAATTTTAACTCTCCTTGTGCAGATTGGATTGTTATTTATGTTGTTATTTACTGTTTACATATTCAAACTACAAGTAGTTAAAGTTTTTATAAAAAAAATTTATTGTACAATTTATATGTACTTATATGTGCAATGGTACATATTTTTTTATTTATCTAATTTAGTAAATAAAATTAGTAACTGCTTTTATTTGCCTTTTTGTCTATTAAATAAGTATCAACAACAACTAATAACAAAATTTAAAAAAGGTTAGTTTATAATATTCTTTTTGTAAGTGTCAATATTTACTGTTGCAAATGTTGTTAATTACTGTTTTGTATAGATAAATAAAATTTGTAAAAACATATTTTACCTATTCTAAAACCAACAAAACAGCTGCTACTTAGAAACAAGAACGTATTTGAGTAACAAAAGTAAAAAAAAAAAAAAATAGTTCGGAATTAAGGTATACCAGCGGCCAGATACAAATGTTTTGACGCCATTATTCAAAATTTTAAATTGCTAATCCCCCGGTATTAAAGCATTACATAATTATTAATATTCAAAGTAAAGTATAGTTGTGACATTAAATAATTAACCTATTGTAAAGTAAATCTACAATTTTTTGATATCATCGCATCTATAAAAGCCGTCTACTGTATTTGTACGAGTATCAATCCTTTCGAGATTGTTTGTTATGACCTATTTTTATTTCTTGTTTATGAGTTTATGTATAGTTATGTTATGTCTTTACTTGTATATTATTATAATTAATGTTGTTAACTTTCAATGTAAAAATTCGAAAATGTTAATTTAGATTTAGATTACTTTTGTCAAGTGAAATATTATATCCTGAAAAATTTTTGTCAAAACTGACAATAGTATGTTGAAAACAAAATAATATCAGTTAACAAATGATTAATAAAAGTTTAAAAAGTTAGCAGAACAGTTTGAAGGTTTATAAAAAGTTCGAGAATTAAAACGACTAATAATTTGCGTATTTTAATAGAGTTATTTTTTTTTTTGTTGTATTTAACAAAACGGAAAAAGTTATTGCAAGAAATCAATCTATTATTTTTCATTTTTGTTCGCTGTAAACTTTGTTGTAGACTATGTTAGAAAACGTATCGTTTGTGCATGAGAGGCGATACAAATCATAGAAACCAATTTTCAAACTGCAGCAGATGAAAGCTTCCGATTCTTACCGATTCATCATCCTGCCAGATTAATAGCAAAGCTTGAATAAAATTAATTGCCGGCGGGTTACAGTCTGATTTATTCAGTTAAACAGATGCAAAGAATTTTTCAAACAATTAACATCTTATTTCGTGCCAATTACGTGAAAAAATTTATCTCTTATGATGGAAACATCATCAACTGTCATTCAAGTTAATGGCGGAAATGCGGGTTATTAACCATTTCAAAAACTCTTCCGTTTAATGGGCGTTAATTGTAATTTGTTATTTGTAACGAAGATCTAACATGGTACGTGCTAATTTCTGATTTTTTTTCTATTAAAAAACATTGCTATATATTATTTATACAAGAAAGTGTGTTTACGTACATTTAGTTTGTAAATTGTAGAAATTAGCATAGATATGATTTAAATTATATTTGTTGTAGCAATCAAAATCAGTATTTATGCACATATTTTTACCTAGAACGGAAAGTATTCCAGTTTGTTGTTTAAAAAAGGCCTGACTGACTTTAATTATTATGCTTACCTATTATTATAGGCACTTTCTATAGCAAAATGAGGGATATAAACAATAATAATAATTGTAAAAATGAAAAACCTCGTTGAATATTTAACTTTTCTTAAAACTGTGTCACTATTTTATAATATTGTCAAAATAAACATTTCAAGTTGATACACTTGAGCAACTTATTTGACCATAATTGTGAGTGGCGCCACGCCAACTGTTGTCTCATTGTCAAGACAAACGTCGGCCCTTTTAATAAAAATTTATAACATCGGTACAAATCAAGCTTAAGATTTAATAAAATAAGAATTGTTTACAACACCAGACGCAAATAGTGCAACAAAAAATCTACAATGGATGTAATAAAAATTTTGTAATAATTGTAAACGCAACGTAAATTACATATAATGATACCATTGTGAATAAAGCCTCATAAAACCGTAGGAGAAATTAAACTAAAACGGTTATAGGTTGACATTTACAAGAGACCGTGCAGACACAATAGAAATATAATTATGACGTCTCCGAGTACTTGCAATAAGACACTATCCATTTTATTATCCCATTATAGTGTTCTTACCGTGGAAAATAATTTTGAATTAGGTAAATACCTAATAATAAATAATAAGCGCTCTCACGCAGTCAGGACTTTATTGCGAACAGACCTTCATGTTATTCACGACTTTTTAAAAGTACTTTATATTAAAACCACTATTTTTCAAAGTAATTACTCAACAAATCGTTTTCAATTAAATGAATTGGAATCATGTAGGCATGTTGGTTAATTTTCTTTACTTTACCCCTATCTTACATCCGGACTACAAATTACTTACCCACTTGTTTTTAAAAAAAATTCTTTCAAGAAAAAATTAAACGTTTTATTAAATCAATTTGCAGAAAATTGTTTATTTTTTATTAGTTTTATAAGAACAACGGTAGTAATACTACATAATATCCAGGTACATCAATTTACTTTTTCCTGCTAGTAAATAGACCTATATGACTTGAATGAATACTAACAATAAAAGTTAACTTTCTTATTCTTCTTTAGATCAGTTCTGATATGGCGATAATATTGCAACTTAGAGGAGCAAACCTAGGCACCACTGATTTAAAAGATGTTTTTTTGCATTAGTTTTTTTTCGGTTATGTTAAATGAATAGCTTAGTAAGAGTTTTTTTTTAGTAAAATTAACAATTTAAGTCACTTTTTTGCTTCTCATAGAGAAAGTACGTTGTAGACTACAACCCTGGACGAAAATTGAGAATGGTTTACGACAGCTCTAGTAAAAAAAGTAGTAAAAGTTGGTTTTTTTCCCAAGAATTTGATCGAGTTTAATTGCCTTTTAGCAATCAGTGCAAATAAAAAAAAATAAAAATCTTGCCTGACAAGAGTTGAGAACGAATGATCTTCGGTTGGAGAATTAACTGAAGGAAGCGTTAAATACATCAAATTTTTAACAACTTTACTTATGAGAACAATTATAATTATAAGTACAATTAGTGAATGAAGCGCGACATTTTTACTTTTGTCAAAATAACATTTAATTTTTTAAATATTAATGGTTGCTATGATAATGCTAAAACAATGAGGTAGCGGCAAGAAAAGTAGCATACATTATTTTCAGTTAAAGAAATCATTTCTAACTTGTGATTGGTGCATGTGACACTGTTTTTAATGTCTCATTGGTCTACAACGCTATGAAGTTAATTATCAAAAAAAGATACGAATAAACAAATACTTTACAACGACTTGTGTCTAATCCCTTTACTTTTAAGAGCAGATCGAGTAGAATAGTAAAATTTTACTCTCAAAATTGTCTAAAAACACTAATAAACAAGAGATGTACAGTACAATTATACAAATATACAGTTGAATTAAGAATCATCTGAAACTTGCAGTCTTACCAACGACAAGATGGTAAATTGCGATAAAGTTGTCTAAAGCTTATTTTTTCTTTAAATCAATTGTTAGTGTTAAAAATTCTGAAATTATGTTGAAACCCTGTTAGATTGCCATGGAAACGAAACTAAAAAGGCTAATTTTAAATAGAGTTACCAACCTTAAAACACTTTGACAATTGATTTTAAGAAAAAATGGGCTTTAGTTGTCTATAAGTATGGCAGCTTTGATAGGAAACGATAATATTTCCACAGTTGAACGCTTGCTGTTGTGGCATCAACTTACAAATAGCAATTTCCGGACCGTCAAAAATATTTCCGAACTGACCAAAAATATGCGCTGGGTGATGTCTTGGTACCGGTGCAAATTCTAGGAACCTTAGTAACCCTTGTATCGGCAAAAATATACAAGTTTAAAACTGATAAAAAATTAAGACAATTTAAAAATTAGAAAGAAGAAAAATTAGAAATAAATTTAGGTTGTCAACCACTTTAATGTCTCACAAAATTTTCTATGTATAGTAACTTACGATTACAAAATTTAATAAATAAACCCTTTAGCTTTTTTTTGGGCAAATTTTAAGTTGAAATCATAGCGGTAATATCTTCGTTTCTATCAAAAATTAAAGAAATTTGGTGCTGTGATTGGGTGTTTTTATAAAAAAATATTAAAATTTGCAATACTACCAATAGTATTTCAACTTGAAATTATACTATTAATATTTATAGATTTATGCTTAAAATTTTACAAAAATATAAATAAATTCATTTTGTTTTTAAACCTGACAATGGTTTTATAACATCGGTGCATATACTAAAAGTAGTAGACACAAATAAATACCCTGTATCCTGTATTTGATATCAGATTTGCTATTGTAATAATTTAAAAAATAATAATAATTATTTTATTGTTGTGATTTTGTCTTCTCTAACAAGGACTTTTTACATATTTTTTAATTTAAACTAAACTCGGTTTTTTCTTATAATCAATGTCAAAATTTCTTGATAAAACTATGCAGTACCAACAGAAAAATTCTAATCTGTTACCAACCCATCAAAAAAAAATTACAATCATTTTTAGTATCCCGGTATTTTCTCGATGTCGAAGTTTAGGTGAAGCGCACTAATAATTTTTTTTACCGTTTAGCAGTCACGGCTCAGTACTGTTTGGTGGTGATGTAAATTATCCTTTAAATTCAAATATTATTTTCATTGCTTTAACTACATATTTACAGATATTTATCGACACAAATGCGATGACACTGACATTTAGTGCTACCAACATAACATGGGGAAATTACCATTTGTCATTAACAGATGCCAGTACCAACCTGACGACACTTTGACACTTGATTATAAAACAACACCGATTTTGCACTTGCACACAAAATTTGTATCTGCTTTTTAGAAGACTTGGTTTATCTAATTATCTAATAGTTATTTAATAAACAAGTGTTATAAGTTATAACTACTCTCTTTGTGATATGAGTGTTACAAAAAACGAATGTCACAATGAGGAGGTTGTATCGCGTATCTTTTATACAATTTTTTCTACTGAACTCTTTTAAATAATATTTGTCACTAATCTATTTATCTGGTATTTGCTGTTATCTTTCTAGTAAATTTTGTGTTAAACATAATTTGCTGACAACACTGCAATTTTTTTTTTAATTTTTTAATAAAATTAAACAAAATTAACAAAGTTTCTACAGTAATTTACAGTGCTGGTAACATTAAAAAGTTATTAGAAGCAATGCAACAAAATCTAAAATTGTAATTAAAAATCAATTGAAAATTGCCATTGTAAGCCCGAATTAGAGAAAAACAATTTAAATTAGATTTAGTTGATTTATATTTTTAAACTTAATATGACAATCGTAATCAGAATCAAATTTCTCAGGAATTTATTATTATCGTTTAAAATTAACAAGAGAAGTACTATAACAGCAGTAACTATTGTCTAGTTTTTTTGTTTCCTGACTTGTGGTTTTTGCTGAAAGTTAAGGGCAATGTTGTGTCTGCTAAGGGCAATCTGGAGTTTATTAATTAATACATAAGTGTGTAAAAAGAAATATCGTGGGTCATAATTTCGTGTTGGTGTTAATTTTTGTAAGTAAAACGCTTTGTGGCAATTAATCAGCTCCGTATCTCCGTATTGGAGTGGGCCTTTCGTGACAAGCCGAAATTAGATTTTTTTCACTTACTTACGAAATAAACTCGACATAGGTATGAGCCGTTGACAAATTCCAAGTAAACTAATTATCGTTATAATTTAGTAGTGGAAGAGATCGGCAAACGAGGTGTGCTTATAAATAGAGTCAATTACGACGGAATGCACCGAGAATTTATGGAGATGCAGATGAGCGGAGGGTCCAAAACAAACCGAAACAAGAGAGCAAGTGGCTCGTATAAATTAGCTCACCGGGTACACGTTATCAGGTCCGGCATCGCAATAAATATTAAAATATCAATTATGAATATCTAAGTGCGCTGTTGAAGTCGAATACGCCCCTAAGTCAGCGCCTGAGTACGTGGGCCAGAATTTCGAATTAATCCCGGAGCATTCACCGATCCCGGGGCCGTTGATTTACAGCAGCTTTTTTAATTGGCGAAATAAAAATCACGACCTTAAGATAAACATCGCTGGGTATTTGTCAAAGTGTAAACTTAACGATCCCGCGACGCACTCCTCAAAATACATAAATAATTAATTGGTTTAAAAAATTAACAATGTCGTTCTTTTAACATAATTGAAATCGTACGAGCCTCTTGACCGGTTTAATTAATTAGTTTAGCGTCTACTCACGTTCATAAATTATCATAATTCAATCCAATAATTAAACGAATTGTTTGAAGCACATCCACTCGGCAATTATCCAAGAAAACTGCCTCATGTTTACAATCATAAAACCCTCATTTCTCCTAATTAACATTTATGTCCAGAAAACACGCCAGATTCCCATAAATTCGAACATGTCGATGTCTCTTGTTTTAAGATGCTGATTTTTATTATAATTTCTTATAAGAAAAACACCTGCTTACTTTTTTACCCTCATACCTGCGAGTGTAATTCAATTATATTTATACAACACGAAGAGTTTCCGGTGTCGGTCTGCAAGACAAATTACCTTTTATTATTTATCGCAGAATATTTTGAATATTTTCATTTATAACAGATATATGGGCACCGGTGTGGCTGTCATCGAAGTGGGCCACGAACCTGGCCCATATGGTGCTCCGTCATTGTAACATCTGACCATGATGTAACAGAAGACCAGCGGTTAAGAGTATTCTAAAAAAAGACAACCACAATTTTAAACTTAACTTTATATTAAATAAATGAGGTGCTAATGAGTGCACTTAAAGCAATTAACAAGATAAAGTACGCCAGATATTATTACAAAGTAGGGTACTTTGCATCAAGATCAATTTATTCAAAACGAAAAAAAAAACACAAATTTTATCAAAAACATTTTTTACTCTTGGCAAAATGTATTATTACCAAAGTATTTTAAATTAAAAACTTTTCTTTTAGAAGTTTAAAATTAACGATTTTTTTCTGACACTATAATTATATGTTTGTAGAGCTCGTAGAAAAATTTTATTACAGTCCCTATTTTGTTTATAAAAATTTTCAATCACACGTAATAATTATGCTGTTTCAAGTTAATAAATTTTGAACAGGTGTATGCAAGCATGAATAAATTAACAAATAATTAAATACTGCATTTCCTCATTTTTACATTAATCAATTAAAAAACTTAATTAAGAATGCAAATTGCAAATAATAAAGTTTATAAAAAAAGTGTATAAGTGCTATAAAAATGATGTAGTAATTTGTAATTTATAATTATCGAAAAAAATTCGGCTGAATATCATTTAAAAACCTAACAATTAAAAGAGCTTTGATTGACAATTATCCAATTACAGCTTGCGGTTAGTTCCTCTCATAATAGACATTCCGTTGACAGTAATTATACATTTATGTGATAGCCGAAAATAATAGGTCGTATCGATAAAAAATGACGTCGCACTTATTGGTTCTTCATCTAAGGAAACCAGTCTTCATCATCCATACACTGAATTTAAAATGGATTCTTGGATAATTATACAGAAAGCTTTTGTGTTGATTGTGGCCCTGAATTTGGTCTAAAATGGCCGAACCGGACCGTGATGGTCGTGGTTGTATTTAAATTTTTTCTTATCCAGGCATCGAAGAGAGTTACTAACCAGTTATTATACTGTTGGTAAAAATTATACAGCGCGGGCTGGGTCCAGCTGTAACCACTGTTTTGTAACAATCTCATACGTTATTAACGATTACACTTTGATTACAGTGGATAAATAATAACCGACTATTCTACCAATACGCCTTTCAGACCATAAAAGCCTCCGGTCTTATTTCGTATTTCGGTAGTGATTTTTAATGTATGCAGTTTTGGTATTGTTCTTCAAAAATCAGATAAAAATTTTTGTCTTCTTCCATCTATTACATTATGAATAAAACTTTTTACACAGATTTTAGTTATAAATTTAATTTTGAAGCCAGCTTCTAGGCTGATAATAAAATTAAAAATGAACTCTATATTGGTCTCCAGAGCGTCAATAACAGAATGAGAGTAGTTTGAAAATCAATAAAAAAAATACTTAATTATGCGTCTTTTTGATTTGTTAAACACTTATTTATGTCGTCTAAACTAACCTGCTAAATAAGACTTTACAGGGCAGGTGATGCCAGTTGCCAGTAAAATATTGCTAAGGCTACTATACAAGTCTGCTAATAATACAAATTAGAACTTTGAGTTGTGGTGTCACTCAAGAAAAAACATTTTTCTTCCACAAATAGTTAGAAATGCTAATAAATTATACCTGTTTTAATTGTAAGTTTAAAATAATTGTATTTAGTCAAAAATCAGTCAAAAATACAATTAACTAAACTAAAATTTTTGGACAAATTAGGTATCTGTGGGAAATATAAGTTTAATTAAATTAACTGCCAAAAAATTTTAGGTAGTTTTTGTAAATTTGTTTATGACTGTTGGGGTTACATTATATACTAAGAAAAAATGTTAGAATTCTCTAAAAAAAAGTGTGAAGGCATAATCTAGCGTTTTTCGAACAAAAAACATTAAAACATAATTTTGAAATAATGCAAATACTTTGTAAATCACAAAAGACCTAAATCGTGGCGATTGGAAGCACTTCGACCTAGTTTTAGTTGTCATGCTTATGTCAAATTTGAAATGATATACTACTCTCATACTCTTCGTGTGTCGCCCTAATCGGTCATTTTAGTTGCCTATCTTTTTACGACTGTTTAATATAATTTGTAATTTTAACCCGCCTTTTTAGTAAGTACTTATATTTTAAGATTTTAATGTATATAAAACGTATACGCAGATCGCCTGCATTTAGCCTATTTCTATTTATTAGAAAATGGTTTTGTTAAAAAAAACTTTCATTTTTGAAAATGTTAATAGACTGTCTAGCTAAGTAAAACTTTTGACAATATTTGCGACATAATTTAGCATTTAAATGCACTCGTATTTGTTGCTCAACAGTCAAAAATAATTTTTGTTGTACTCTTTTTTTATAACAATATTACTCCTAAAATAGACAATAAATATTGTCGCTACGAATCTTATTACTAAGTATAAATATTTATCTAAAAGCAAATTGCATGGTACTATATTAGAATTAATAAAAAACAAATACACAAAAAAAATTGTAAAATACGTCCAGCAATAGAAAAATTGAGTAAGAAAAAGCAAATCTTTATACCAGTAAATTAAGATAAACAAAAAGTTTAGAAATATTTTTAAGTTACTCTACCAAAGCAAAAGTAATAATAACTAAGAGTATTGAAAACTTAAAGGAAAACTAAGTTTAGAGTGAAAACAGTTTATAAGAGACATAAATTTTGGCTTTGTGAATTATGTTATATGATAACTTCAACGTGACATTGTCATATTACATGACTTACATTTTGAAAACCAAAATTTGCAGTAAAAAACATAATTCTCAAGGCCAGAATTTTGCGTTGTTGCGCTATTGTTTAACATTACAAAAGTGATCCGGGTATAGTAAATTAAGTAAAATTTTGTTTCTTCAAATTTCCATAAAATTTGCGATTAAAATCAAATAGAATGGTTGCAATTAGAAATTTTAAGAAAAACACAACGATTCGTTTACGGACGCGTTATTTTCGTTTTGACCAAGCGTACATTTATACATTGGTTTAGTTTAAAAATTTCCTTTTCGTGCAATTTAAAAACGTCTAACTAATTAACCTTCTTAGCCACATTTTTTTTGTAGAAAACATAATTTTCAAGAGAACGCTTTGTACCTTTTATAAATTTTTGATAATTATTTAAAATAGAACAATAATATTATTATAAATAAAGAAAATGTATAATTAAAATTATGACCAATTTTTAGGTTATAACTCGCTATTATATAAGAAAATTGTAAACAAACGACAAATCCAAAAGATTTGTTTATCAAAATTTACAAACATTATAACACAATTTTAGTTTAAAAACACGATAGGCGAAGGAGCTATAATAACTAAGAAAAAATTTTTAAATTAAAAATATCCTGCAAGAATCAAAGCACTTGTGATACTATAACTAACAATGTTACTAAAAAATTATTGTATCTTTTTAATAATTTTTTAATAGTACCAATAACCTTGCATTACAATCTGATAAAGTTGCTCTATTAGTTTGCTTTTAGTGCAACTCGTCACAGAAATTAAAATAAAACTGGAATTAACCAGTTTTTTTATCTTTCTTTTTTGAGTTTGCTCGTTTTTTAGTATTTTTTTTACTTAGTACTCATTCCTTGTTATCTTTATTAGATTAAGATTCCATCTTTATCATTATTACTATCTTCGCTTTAATTTGTTCTTGTTTTACCTTTTTCTGCATTTTGATACAAATTTTAATAACAACACATTGATTGTTGTTGCAAATTATTTTTCATTTATTTTCTAAACTTTTTAATTGTTTTGCTTTCGTTTTTGTAGACTGTTTAGTACTTCTTAGATTTTTATTATTACATTTTTTATATTCTTTTTGTTTTTTAACGATTATTGTTCCTTGAATTTTATTTTGTATATTTTCTGGAAAAGTCAACAAACATTGTTTTTAGCAATTGTAATAATTATTTCTTTTTCTTTTTTTTTTTCAAATACAAAAAGTAAATTTTTCTATTAATAAAGTAGGCTGCAAAGTCTTGGAAAGGTATATTCATCAGAAAACCTCCTCTTTTCATTTAAACTCTAATAATGCTTGTTGTTAAATAATCCGAACTAATTTAAAACAGTTAGTTTGAAGTAAACATCTCTTTAGGAGTTTAGAATAAAGCAAAGAATTTGAAACGAACGACGGGGCTGTAAACATTAGATACTTCTATGATTATTTTAAAACGGACATTATCAGAAATTAATTTGTAAAAGTTCAGAATAATTTTATAATTTACATAGCTCTTGCAACCTATTTTACGTGCTTATCTAAGGGTTATCAGCAAGTTAACTGCACCATAAATTAAAGAAACACTTTTAAAAACTAAAAAGTCAGACTTTTAATTGATTTTGTGACTTTATTTACAAAGCTAGTAATTTGTCGCATGTCGATATGAAACAAGAGTTTTTTGAGAGCTGTTAACCGAATTAAAAAAAAAAAATTGTCTGACTTTAATTTCTACAAAACTCTTCTTACTAGACTTGTTACGTATAAATACTGTAATTATGACTAATTTTTAGTGTTTATTTTTTTAATTTTTGATGCATTATTATAACAAGCTTACCGTGTTGTAATCGTTAGATTTAAACCTAGAAATCATTAACAAGAACGCGTGTGTGTATTAAATATCAAGTTTTTAACAAAAAGTTGTAAAACGCGAAATTTGTACTAGAATAAAGATAAGCAAATACCGTGTAATAAATCAGCCCACCGTGCCCCAAATTTCTAGCAAAACCTCGATCTTTTGTCAAGTCACTCAAGTCACATTTGACACCATTTAAAATAACGGAAGTCCGGGAACGAACCTCTGCCTAACCCCATATATTTTATCCCTGACACAGTGTTTACATTATTCGGCCATTAGAACAAGTTAATTACCTTTTTACGATGGACCGATACAGATCTTGCAAGAAAATTAAAAAACATATCAGATATGACATAATTTTATTCGTAATTAGAAATTCAGGCTGTAGAACAAATCCGAAACCTTGGTCGCATCGTAAAAGCCGCTATCTCCACGTGATATCAGAAACGAGGACTACTGTCCGGGTTTTCTTGTCAGAAATGGTCGTTCGAGTGGAAACACATCATCGGTGTCGATTGTGTGTTCGATGCATGTTAATCGCAATATTGGCGTAAGGCACGCACGACCGGCTAATAATGAACCAGAAATGGGGGTCGACACGCGATTTTAAGGGACCTGGGGGCGGTGGGACGATAGTGGTTGAAAAACGACGGGCAGAGAGACCATGGAGACGGCGTAGGCCGGTGGCTTGTAAACGACTGGAGGACCGAGACGATTAAGACAATAACTGAGAGCTGGATGCATACATGCACTTAGTCATAACATAACCCCCACGCATGCAAAGAGATATATGTAGTCTATGACAAAAAAATTTTATTTCATAAATACAGTATTATTCATACAAAGAAATAAATATAAACTGTTATAAACTCGAATCTTAGAAGAAACAAAGTTGACTAAATTGCCCCGAAAAAGAAAAATTAGATAAAAAAATTGGAACATTTACAGAAAAAACGTATTAGAATTTATAAAACTATAAACTATTATTTGACATTATCCATTTCTCGATTTGTTCCACGATTTTATGATAAGAAATTAGATATTTAAGATAACAATAGTAATAGAACAGCTCTGAGGTGAGTAAAACGCCTACTTAACCTTTCACTAGCGTTTGTAAGATGAAAGACAGTTTTGATAACATTTTACTTTTAACAATTTATTTAAACAAAAATTCATGCGTTTTTAATATGTACCATTTACATTTTATTTATGTATACCTAGTAGTACAACACAGTCGTAATGTATACTACCAAATAATAAAAATTAAAAAAAACACATTAAGTTTTATTGTTAAATTATTAATTATTTAAATAAATTATATTTTTAAATTTTTTTAAAGAACTGATATTAGCTTTTTAACATGCATTAATTGAATTAACCAAGCATTTTGTAGGTTTGGCAAAAATCAAAGATAATATTCGCTGATGTATAATTTTTTTGTTAAAAATTTATAGGATCAATATTGAAACAATTAATTCAATATTTAAAAACAACGCGACCTGGAGACAATCTTCGCACGGAAATTATTGATGCTTTTGTGGTATGTGAAAAAGCGTCATCTTGTTAAAACCAACTTAAAAAAAAAAAAAATTCAAAACTTCCCGTTCACATATTCCACCTTGTTCAATCACTGGGAGTAATCAGAACACCTAAACCTATCGTCGTAGAAAAAAATTGGTAGCAGTAGTGGCAAAAAGAGTAAAATAGCAGGCGTTATTAGAGTTTCGGGAGTTTATTATGGTGCGGTCCTTCTAAACCTACTGAAGACAAAAATTTTAAGATTATTGCTTTTGGTTGAAATATGTAGAACCTCAGGAACCTCTTCGGTACTAAAAAAATTGTAAAACAGCAAAAGTACTTTAGAGATCTTAACAAAACACGGTGTAAATTTAACTATTCCTTACTTGAAAAACTAAATAATGTTTTATTACAAGTTAATTTAAAATAGAAAAATTAAAATTTGATTATTTCTTTAGAATAAAGTTTGCTTATTTCGGCTGTAGAAAATGTGTAATGTGTGGCGATGTAGCATGAAGTGAAATTTTTCTCTAGTATAGAAAATCCGGGTTTGGATCCGGCAGTCTTCACCCCCGCAAGCTCGCGACCGACCGACCGACCAACGCAACGCCGGTGATTAATGACTGCTGGAAGATTGGAAGTAATTAAAGCGCGGGAATAAATGGCAACGTTCCGTTCCGTTCCGTTCCTGCGGTTCCGGCCTAACAATGCACCCATTCATTTCATCCACTCACACACACATACACCAACAAAGACACATAAACACACACATACGAGAGAGCCTTTACGAGGATAAGTGGTGAGACGTGGCCGGAAAATGGGTTTGCTGCACCGAACGGGTCTCTGGGGCACCGGATCGACCGATTTCATTCATCGTCGAACACCCGATCTATCAGCCGACTCTATTCTACTAATAAAAAAACATTCAACGGTGCTTGATTTTTGTTGATAATTCAATAAAAGTCCAAGAATTACTAGTTACTCATTCGTTAAAAGTACGACTTGAACTTGCTACCGAATCCTGATCGTAAAATGCAGGAAAAATTGGATAGGAAAAAGGGAGAAAAGTCGATGCGAATGCACTGCATTTTATGGCTGTTTTACGGAGACGATGCTAATGGAAAATGAAACAAAATGGAATTGTTAAGGCTTCGAATAATGGGTGATAACATCAGTTGACTTTATTTTAAGATAAAAAAAAATTGTATATCTAAAATAATAGTTAGGGAAAGATAGATATTCACTAAAACCTCTCACACCAACCAAAAATTATAATTTTTGACACTTGTTTATTACATCAAGGACTACAAAAGTGGCGTAGTATTTTAGTAGGTCTTAAAAAAGAGAAAAAGTGATCCAATTTGAGCATTGTATATCACTCAAAACTTTTAGTCCACTCGTTAGGTTAGAAACCTAAATATTTTTATGGTTTTTAAGCAAAAGCCAAATATAATAATCATTTTTGCGCGATTGGTTGTTTTTATCAGTTTACTTTGCCTGTTTCTACGACGGCTGGTTGCTACTTGTAACAAAACGGTAAGTAATTCACTTACCGTTCAGTGAACGGTAAGCAACTAAATCTAAAAAAAAAAACAATTTTGCGATTTATTTATTAAAATTAAATGTACAATTATTATAATTAATAGTAGTAATACCACTCGCATTTGAGTTTCTAGTGTTAATAGACAAACTTTCCGACGTAGAAGTTCCAGGTTGTTGTAATAGCCCACCAACATCGCTGTGTAAAATTTTATAAGCAAATTCAATTTTGTTTTGGAAAGAATCTTCCACGTAACTCTTGGCCACCGTTGATGAACGCCACCCACCATGTCTTTTTAGTCCCAACACATCAACTCCGTTAATCGCCAAAAGTGTAGCCGATGTGCGTCGAAACGAGTGTCCAGTAAAACATTCAGAGGCTTGCAACTTTAAATACTTTGCAATTTTTGACGGCCAGCCTCCATTTGTGCCTTTTCCTGTGACTTGCCTAGTGCATTTGCCATTTCGATAGTTCAGAAATAAATGATCTGACGTTGCGTTGCTTGGTCGAATTCTTATGTATTTTCTAAGTATTTCCAAATAAACTGCTTCATTTTCTTTATTAATAACTGTGAACGTTCGCTGAATATTCGTTTTTGTATTTGAAATATTTACTATAAACATTTCTTCGTGTTCTTCTATGTCACTCATTTTAATATTGTGCAACTCCTCTCGTCTACAAGCGCCCGATACTTCCAATATCATTGCTACCTGCAAATATATTGTTTCCTTAGAACTCAGATGTATCACCTCATCATCTACAACATACCTTTTGAATTAAAAATTGTTCGTCTGGTGCTTCATTCAAGAATTTTTCCATGTCTTCTTTGGTAAAAATTTTAGCCTTCTTAGGCCGATTTCCAATATTTTTTCTCTTAAGATAAGCAATTAATGTAGCAAACTTAGAAATATCGATAGCATCATGGAGAAAAATTGTACTCTTCAGCATAGAATACTTCGCCCATAAACTGCCTGGGGCCTTCAAGTGTCCACTTCTCACCAAAAAGTACGCTAACAAGCTCTTTTCATTTACAGAAATCTTCTTTGCTTTACGCGATTCCTTAAACAACTTGTATGTCTGTTCATATCGGGCTTTAGATTTTTCTGGAATTATTGCGTCTTCTAAATCATCCGGTAGATCATCACTATCGCTCATATTTGCTTCGAAAACGGAACCACAAAACAGAACTATGTAGGAATGATTGTATCAAAAAGACAATTTTACTTGTTTGGAACAAAACCATAGCAACCATGAAACAGCCACCCAAAGTTTTCAGTTTCAATCTTCCCGATTATCACAAATGTACTGATATAAATTATTATTCTAGAAACTCCAATCGCGCAAAAAACGTTATAAGCATGTCGAACGTTAAGGATTACCGTTCTCAGATAATAATTGTCTTCGAACGGTAAGCATTCCTTACCGTTCTCCATACTTAATATACTATTTTATAACCTCTATCTAAAAGTTGTACAAACGGCAGCTTAGCTTTTGGTAGAAAATTAGGTCGTAAATTCAGCGATCAAAGACAACAAAAAAATCCAAACTAATCAAAAATATAAAGCAAGTTCAGCTAAAAATTAAAGTTATTTAATATTTGGTAAAAAAAATAAAATAACCACCTTACGAGTATCTGTTGAAATAAAAATTTTAGTAAATATGATTAATTTTAGTAAACATGAAATACTTACAACCGTGTGAAGCGGTTCGCTAAAATTTTTATTATAATTAAAGGTAGAAATAGCTATTTCTGTACAAATTTGAATAATTAAAATTTAATCAACTGAAAGCTAAAATTAAACAGAATGTCATAGAAAACCAGCCCCTAGGCCAAGAACTCTTATACTTGCTGTAATAATTGTTAATTGGAATTTAAAAAATTACTTTGTTGGGTTTATTTATGACTTAGGTAAGTTACATTCTCCTGCTTTGTTGAATAGACAAATAATTTGTTAATAGAAACTTGCAAAAAAAATGTTTGTCTCTCAAATCTAAATTTTGCTATGCATATTACTATTTTACTATAAAGAGTGTTTCAGAAATTTGTCTAGAAAAAAACTCATTTATAAACGAGATCTACAAATGGTTAAAATATTTGTATTCAGTTCTGAAACACCCTGTACTATATATACTAAGTGACATTGTAACAATTACTTAAATACACTGTGTAATATGACATTAATAAATTTATGTATTATAATTTGAAGCTACGTCATTCAATCCACCAAACACTTGAAAGAGTTTATTTTTCAATCAATGTTTTTTGATCAATCAGTTTGTTAAACAGAGTTTGTTATTTTTTGAAATGTTTTGTCTCACATTTCGGGAATCATCAATCAAAATTGTCGATCTTTTATTTAGCATTTAACTCGCATTTAAATTTTATGAATAGGTTCTAGATTGGTCAATTGGCAATTAATACAGGTGACAGATCAAGGTCATGATTTTTAAATACTGTTAACACATAGATTTATTTGTTATCCAACTGTGGGCAAATCTTGAGTTTCTTTTTAAGATTAAAACACGAGTAGGAAAAATGTGTAAATTGATTGAGGGACCAGTCAGAAATAATAATCAAAATTTGGGAGTTATTGATGAATTTAATTTTTTACTGAGCTTTTGACAATGTGGTGAATATTTAATGTCGCAGAGTGTCATTCCGCGTTCATTTTTAAGTAAAATTAATACCCTCCAATTTAAAACATTCGGCATTAATGTCGGATTCGTGTTGATGTAAAACGAAATCGGTTTGATACATCTTCGACAATTTTTCCCCGTCAGAAGAGCACCAAATTAAATTTCGTTCTAAACCATCTACTGTTATTTTAGTAGCTGTCATGTCGCCGCGTGTTCGAAACTCTATCCAACAATAGTCACCGATCTGATAAATATCTACATTATCCAGTAAATTTAATATTTGCAAGTGCAACTAATTGTTTAATTCGCGTCAAATAGTTGTCAATACGTCACTTTGAATTGTTTTACAGTCACTTATGACATTTATTGATACGCAAAATCCGCTTCGGTGACATTATCCGCCTGTTTAAGAGATCAAAATCACTTATGTCAATTGCATCTCGTGTTGATTGATTCCCGCTTGTTTAACACGTTGTGGTTACCCTGATCAGTAAATCAGTTTTGTTAAAATTGGCTATAAATGGAGGCTCCACTCACAGGTTTATGCTAATTACATATTAGTAAAATTCAAAATATTTTTGTACCATTACTAATACCATTTTCGTTAAATACAGCCAAATATAATTTGATAAATTAATGAATTGGAAGTGATTATCTAACTAATAAAAACAATTAAAAGTAATATATTAATACATAGAATTCCGATCAAAATTTTTTGTTAATTTAACAATACTCGTAGTTGTGTTGTTTTAAACAATTCTAGTAGCTAATTTAGCAATTTTGTGCCAGTAATTTAACCATAAAATCCTGAATAAATTTATGCAATTCTAGCAAATTTTTGTACTCTTATGAACAACAAATTTTTGTAACAATTACATTTTTTGTGGTTACTACAATTTGCGGCAACATAATTTTGGGACATCAAGTCTTGACAAATCAAAATGTTTTATGTCAATGTCAAAATTTAATGATTCAAATTTATGTTGACGCAAATAATATCAACGATAAAAAAAGGTTATGTTACAAACATTTGTTGAGTGTAAGAGTATAAAATGTTTTGCTAAAATTATATGAGTTTGGTGAAAATTTCCAGTTAAATTACCGACAAGGAATTGTTCCAGTTTGACCTAAATATTTTAAGGTTAATAAATAAAATATGTTATTGGTAACACCAATATATTTTGTTCAAAAAAATAACAAACTTTTTTTTTTCTTATAACAAACTATAATAAGAACTTTTTTTTAAATAAAAAATTATATCCTAAATGCAAAAATAAAATTACAAATTGTATAAGATTAGACTTTTACAAAAAATTAACTGTTGCACTAAGGTTAAATATATGATTTTTAGACTTAGTACAGTCACGTGAGTAAAAAATGTTACTAATATAGTCCAGTTCGTGTCTTTAAAGGTTGATATAGGTAAAGCTGCAACTACCTATAAATCTTCTTTAGTTAGATTTTAAATCTAGAATTTTAATCAACATTCCGTCCAAAATTTTACTTGATATAGACGTATTTGAAGCTTTTCATTTTAAGGGGTGACATTTTTTACGTATATGACTGTACCTTTTAGTAGCGTTTTTATTGTTCTGTTAATTGGAACACAATAAATTATTGTAGACTGAGACAATTATTTTTAAGTTTATGCTTACTCTGTCATTTTTTAAACAAATATTATTATTATTTTAGCATAATTAATTTTTATTTGTATATAGAGCAGTAGCGGCTCGTGCATGAAAGCTGCAGAGCGGCAAAATCACCAAAAAATTTTAAAAAGAAAAATATTAATAGAATATTTGCTGATTTTTTTCTGAGATTGCATTTTTTTTACTCGATTTTGGAAATAATTGAAAACGTTTTTTAGTCAGTACTGTCACTCAAAAAAAAACATTCTGCAATAGAGTTTATTACTATTGTTTACATTACCAACATGCAATTTTAGTTACAGTGAACACAAAAATATTTGGCCACAAACTTTTTAAGCTCACAATCACAACCGTCTGAATGACAATTTTTGGAAATTGACGTTTATAACAGCCTGTTCATTTGCTCACTTAGATCTCCGCGTGGCGCTGCTAACTCGGCTTTCCTTCAACCTTCAATATCTGAAATCTGTCAAAAGCAAAATGCAAATCTGTCAAAAGTAAAAGTTGTGTCAAAAAATGACCAAATAAAAGATAAAAAAAATTTCACGAACGTTTTGATATGCGTTACTATTTTGGTCTACGATGAACACAAACAGTTAAGTAAACGTGACAAAGGCAAAGGTTTTAAAATACTTTAGTACAGTAATTTGACACAATTTTTAGTTTTGACAGATTTGATGTTTGACTTTTGAGAGATTTGAAGGAAAGCCGATGTTAACAGCGCCATGCGGAGATCTCTCTAATGGGTTGATTTCAAGTTGAGATAATACCGGTAGTATCGCAAATTTTAATACTTTTCCATGGCAACAACCAATCACAACAACAAATTCTATAATTGTGTATGTAGCAGGAACTAGGACTTAGAAATAAAATAAAACTTGGTTTACCTGGCTAACGTTTCGGCTTTATTATTGAAGCCTTTATCAAAGCTATATAGCTTTATTCAATAATAAAGCCGAAACGTTAGCCAAGTAAACCAAGTTTTATTTTATTTCTAAGTCTAAGTTCCTGCTACATACACAATTATTATCATCACCATGGATGCAAATACAGATATTAACAAATTCTATTAATTTTCCATGGAAACGAAGATACTACCGGTATTATCTCAACTTGAAATCAGCCCATAAGTGAGCAAATGAACAGGCTGTTATAAGCGTCAATTCAAAAAAAATGTCATTCAGACGGTTGTGCTCACAATAAATTAAACAATGACCACTGCTAAATCTAATAGTAAGGTAATACACAGTGATGGGGCATTTTAATTTATAATGGTTCCTTGCAACATCTGTGGCGGAATTACTTTACCTCCAGACCGTTATAAATCAAAATGCTTCATCACTGTGTAGTAACTTATCAATAGATTCAACAATAGTTATTTAGTTTACTGAAAAGCTTATAAAGTCAGCGACCAAATATTTCTACATTTACAGTTCTTACAACAAATCTAATAACTCTAATTTAACTAATAATAATCTAAACTTACCTCTTTGTTACCTTACCAAGAAAAAAATAATAAATTAGAAACACAACAGGCAAAAACACTAAATTATATGTATACCTAAGTTAAGTTTATATCTAGTCCATATTTGCGTACTTTAAAATGCGAGTAAGAAAAAGAAACGAGAAAAACGATTGTAATTATATTAAATTAGTAAAAACTGCAAAAGAAGAAATGATTATTTCCTAAAAAAAATTTAGTTTAATCTAAATAAAGGACTAAATAATTCGTTAGTTCTTTAAAAATGAGATAATTCCTTTTCTTTTGTTTTCAAAATTCTTATATTTATAACAGAGAAAACAAATTTTAGAAGTAAAAAAAAAGGTTTAAAAACGCGTGTTAGTACATATTTCACATCTTTCTCTTTGTTACCTAGGTACTATGAATTAATTGTTGAGCTATCAAACTTCAAGGTCATAAATCTTTTTATCAAATCTTTTTGATGTGTCGAATGAAAGAACTCACTGACACCAACACTTTACTTGAACTCTAGGCGCATTTTAACAACAATGTTCTCACCTTTATAGGTGTTGAAAATGGCAACATTGTTGTCAAAACTCGTAAAAATAAACTGTTTAGTGTAAATGCAATTTTTTACAATTAATTATTTAGTCAAATTTAGGTAACTTTAAATACATTAATAATATTTATTAATTTAGCGCCACGATTGATCGAAAATTTTGTTTTCAGTGACTTGACATAATTTAGTCGAGATTTTAGTTTCTCTATTAATAGGTTGGTAGGATTGATTGAAAGAATTTATCATCTGAAATCTAACCCAAAGTTATTGCTTTACCATTACTGACCAATGAATCAAACAAATTTTGACTGATTTTTTTGAGAAAAATAATAAACTGTTAGGCTCGGAAAAAATTTTTTTTCGAACATCGAGAACGATTGGGTAAAAACTTCTAACGACAATGAGTACAAAAAAAGAAAATTTACACGTCACTTATAACATTTATTAATATGCAAAATTTGCTTGTGGGACAATGGCGTTTTAGCTTACAAAATTAAAACGCTGAGTTTTTGTAATCGTTTTCGTTGACTTTTTCAGAGACTGACTTGCTCTTTTTGGCCCGCTCTAATAGATGCTCTTCCGCAATTTGTATAAATTAATATTGCGGCAAGGGGCATGCATTTACAAAGTATAGAATTACATTGTAAACTATCTGAAATGACTAAAGTCAGATTCAAATTTTGTCGGCAAAAAAATTCAATTTAATGTCACCGTTTCCAGTAATTTGGAATTTAATTTTAAATGTTCAAAATAATATTTTACAATAAGTTTGTTTATATCGGTGTTTATTATTTAAATTTATACAATCATTATAGCGCGTATGATTTAAATAGTTTAAATTTATAATTTTAGTATCACATTTTTTTTTTAATAATGTTTAACTTTAGTTTAGATCGAGTTATATGAAAATTTATAAATGAAAAAAAAGCTTCAATCTATCGTTTTGATGTACCATTTAAAACATAATAAAAACACACAACAGTACTAAGTAAATCCAAATGTAATAAATCGTTCAAATAGCAAAAAAGTTCTGAATTAAAACTTTTTTGACGCGACTAATTATTTTTTATACCTATTGCATTGTAGTTACAATTTGTGTATTTCAATAACTTTACATAATAAGCTAATTTAAATTTAAGCCCCTTCTAATTTCGTCTTAATATGTCCTTCATGGCAAACCACGTCTCATGCGTACATCATCAGCTAGAGCAGAGGTCTCCAAACTTTTTAATCTAAAGGCCACATTAACTTTTGCACTAAGTTTCAAGGTCTAAAATCTATTATACATCTATTATACATATCTTAGTATTTATTAGTTTTTTAGTATGATACCAACATACCACAATAATAGTTTTGCAGTAACGTCGTATAAGAATTTTAATATTTATTATTATATTACGTTCTATTTAAGCTGAAAATAAGTACCGACAACAATAGAACAAGTAAAACAATTTTGTTATGTAAATTGGCTATGTAGTATATATCGTGTGTTTTTTTAAAAAAAAACTCTAGAGTGCTTTGAAACTAAAAAACAATTGTTTTGTATGTCTGTGATTAATCTTTACACACTTGTCAAACTGACAGATCTCATAACCTCACTTGTCGACAATTAAAACAAAAATACATTCTTATAAAAATATTCATTTATTACCTACAAAAACTGTTGAAAATGTCTTCCTTGATGCTGAACACATAAAGCATATCGTCTTCGAACTTCGAGTTCAACCAAATTTTCATTAATTTCATCAAGTTGTTGTATGGGGTCACGTACGACATACGTAACAATGTCATGGCTTGCTACGAGTTTTTTTTTAACGAACACACATTATGTTGCTTGAAGAAGCAGCAAACCAAGATTTCATAAAAGCACCTAAAAATTTTTAAAAAATATCTAAGATTAAAAATTAAAACTGCAAGACGCTACGACCTTCAATTTTTGAACAGCAAAGCAACAATGTTAAATGCGTGACGTCATACCGACATCAAACCCAGCGAGCATTTGAGTTGGTTTTTTTGTTGTTTGTGGTTAGTAAAAGTTTTTAAAAAAGGAAAACTTTAAATAATTTTTAAAAATGTCGAAATTTTAAGCTATGTTGTTAAATGCTTCGGGATATGTACTACAGTCATCTTTATTTCTCACATTTGTTCTTAACTCTATTTTATTCTCAACACAACATAAGCATTCTTTTGGTTTTAGCATTGCTACCTACACAATAACAGCAGATTACAGAACATAAACAATCTCACAACATATGAGACAGAATAGAATATGTCGGTATGACGTCACGTCAACGTTTTTCACACTTAGGTCTGTAATATTACCAAAACGACAAATCGCACGTATTTGCCGTTTAGAGAGTTGTTCTTAGAATTTTTTTTTACCATATTTTTGTTTTTTGGTATACAACTAACAATCATTTTTTAAGTTTTAAGAATGAATTTTATACTTGACCCATAAATAAAAGATTTGGTTATTATTATTTTGTTTCATTAACTTACTCTTTGGAATCAGAATTAAAATGTCCGCTCTGCCTACCGCGGGCTGGATATACCAGACGTATTCGTCCCGCTACCGCGGGCCGGATTAGTAGTGCTACCGGGCCGGTGTTGACCCGCGGGACGTAGTTTGGAGACCCCTGAGCTAGAGCGTCACTAGACGGTCAGAGATTTTAAAAAAGAGGAAAAATGTTTTTAGGGCATTTTGATTTGAGATTGAAACTTTAAAAACATCTGTGTTCCTAAAATTCTTAAAACTAGGTTACTGCGTCGAAACATTGCTAAATTTGTTGCTGCAAAATTTATTAAAAATTTAAAGTAATAATAATAAAAAAATTGACGCTGAAACCTAGTTTTAGGTCTTTTTTTAGGTAAAAAAAATATTTGTTAATGTTGTTTAATAAAAGCGCAGCACATTTTTTTCTATAGGTACCTCATTCCCGGAGGCTTAATGATAATTTGGTCAAGATTTTAGTTTTTTTATTAATGGGTTGGTAAGACTGATTTCGAAGATTTTGGCAATTGGAGTCCAACCCAAAGTTGCTGCTTTATTATTTATTACCGAGCAATGAATCAAACAAATTTTGACTGTTTCTTTGTGACAAATAATAAACTCCTCGGTTTGGAATAACTTTTTTTTTGGACGGTCGAGGACGACTGAAAAAAAACTCCTCAAAAGCGATGTGTATAAAAAAGGGTTTTTAATGTATAGGTTTGTCACTTTAAATTGTTTTACAGTCACTTATGTATGACATTTATTGATACGCAAAATTCGTTTCTGGTACAATATCCACCCGTTTAAGAGATCAAAATCGCTTATGTCAATTGCGTCTCGTGTTGATTGATTGCCCCAATCGTTCACCACGTCGTGGCTGCCCTATGATAACCATTTTTCCTTCTGAACGCAAGACCCACATTCTTATCATCGTGGCCGTGCATCGGTGCACCGGCTTATCACCGCCGCCGATTTATCGGCTGCCCCTGCTCCATTCATCTTTTTCGCCACCTGTCCTGACAGATCGTAAACACAGAGCCGGCCGGGCCGTCACGTCCGCTTATCTATCGGCCGATGCGTGATTTTCGATGTTTATCTTGCATTTATCACGTGACGTCAGCGCGCCGCGTCCGCACTGTCCGGCACGCAGCACGTGAGCCGGCGCGTCACGTGGCTCGCCGGCGAATCCAGCAAGTGGCGGATTTTTAAGGCGCGGTAGGCGGGGCGTGCCATCAATCCGTCACGCGAGGAACGGCAGGTAGGCGTCAAGGCCGCGCCGTCGCTCAACCAATCACGCCGTACGCCATATTGCTGTAGGGGCGTGGTCGGGCGCCGCGTAACCCTTCGGACACACGACACTAGCACTCACACAACAGGTATCTGGCCAGGTGGACCAACGCGGGAAAATGCGGAAAAGTTTGCGGAGAAATTATATCTACCCAACAGCTATAGATCGTGAATAAGTTGCGGGAAAATTAGATACCAACAAAAAAATTGACGATAATAAATGATGTGGATAGCTCATATGATGGCCACAAATTAGAAAGGCGTGATTGTTATTTACCATTTTTCTGAAATACATTAGATGAATAATTTTGACAGTTAGATATCATTTATATCAAATCTGTCAAAATATAATTATAATAACTGAACTAATTTTGATTTTAGTGGTGTTGCTATTATAAATTTTTTCTATTAATGTCGTCGTAAATTTTAAAAATAAAAAAGTATCATATCGAATTTAAAATTTTATGAGAGGTAAAATAGAATTCAGGTATGAAACGACCATAAACATGTTATTTGAATATATAAGATCTCGTAAAAATCAACTGTTCTTATAATTTATTAAAAAAGTGATAAAATATTTCTTTAATAAATGTGTCTACCGTACAAGAATAAAAAATAAATAATATTTTCCGAAAATTGTATATCTAATAAAATATAAATATTAAAAAACAATATTTCAATAAATACTTAAATATCCTATGTCTATAAATAAAATTCTTATTATCTGATAGTTCTCATCCCTCCAAGAAATCATCACTCATCCGTCAATAGCTGTCAAATTTTACTTCAAAATTGACACTACTGTGACACTGTTGAGAGCTATTTTTAGGGTTAAAGTGCTTTACGATTTGTTTTAATTTTTTTTAATAATATCCAAGTATTAGGTTTAACAACAATTGCAATTTATTACAGGTATTACAGCAAATTAATATACAGGGTGTTATGGAAGTGAATGCAAAAATTTTAACCTGAAATGCAGCACTACAAATAGTGACAATCTGCAAAAAAATTTTTGTCTTATCTCAATTGATAACAGAATTATAACCTAAAAATTAATTATTACAAAACGTATAACAATTTTTTTTTAATATAGGGCAACTATAGGTTTTTCAGGTAGAAATAAAGCGATTTAACTTAATTTACCTCTATACTAAGTTGCACCGTTTAGGACCTAGGGGACGCCAAAGTTAGAGATTAAAAGTCTATTTTATACTTTAAACGTAAATATTTCGAAAACGGTACGTTTTAGAAAAATATTGCGTTTTTGCATTTTTATTTAGAATCTACTGGCATATTCATTTTTGCTACAAAAATTGAAAATTAATAAGAAAAAAATGGGTAAATTACCCAAAGTGTGAAACAAAAGTGCCGTAACTTGAAATTGAGATGGGTAATAAAATTTTGCTAGTTGAAATAAAAAGAGTACACTCAACTTCATTTGTGTACCAAATTTAGTACTAATTGGTTAAGCGGTTTTCGAGATATACCAAAAAAATGCTTTTATATACCCAACTTTGACGGCCTGTAATTTCGTTATTAGTTGAGATAGGACAAAAAAATTTTTGCAGATTTTTATTATTTGTGGTGCTGTATTACAGGTTAAAATTTTTGCATTCACTTCCATAACAGTCTGTATTATAGTTTTAAAACTAACTTTAATAAAATCTTAATCACAGTCACCTGTTTATGTCTCGAATATACGTAAGTAGTTATACCAACTGAACGAATTTAGAAAATTTTCTATAACTTTCCTATTGATCAGAAATTTTTTAGGTACAAAATATACTAATGCATAGTATATTAATATTATGTAGAAAGGTACAGTTTTTTAAATTGTGATTGAAAATTAAAAACTGTTTTACAATCATGTATACTTACCTACTGCAGTATAAGTAGAAGAGAGGAATTGACGTACAGTGCGGTAAAATAATGAGTAACTATTTTTTTTTTTTAATTTAGAAATATTTAACAAACTTTTAAATATTGTATACAAAAAACAAAATTAAAAAAACAAATTATTATATGTATTTATTGCATCTGTACCTAATTACGCATTAGAATAAAATAAAACAAAATTTTATATATACCTAGAATAAAAAAATGAGAGTGACATTTTATAAGATTTTGTACAGTTAGTACAGCACCTAGGTTGTAAAATTCTAATGAATTTAAACAAATTATTTTTATTTTTATTTACCTACAGTTATTTAGGTATAATATAAGCAATAAACATAATCAATAGAGTGGTGGTCTGTAGCGCACATACGAGTAGATTACTTGACTTTTTCTGTTATCGTTCTTAACAGCTAATGGGCTGATTTCAAGTTAAGATAATACCGGTACTATCTTCGTTTCTAGGCAAAATTAAAAAAATTCGGGGATGCGATTGGTAGTTGCCGTAAAAAAGTATTAATATTTATAATACTATCGGTATTATCTCAACTTAAAATCAGCCCATAAGCGGATAATTTTTAGTTAACTTTCTTGGGTAAATGCACAAAATTTAGCAACTTAATTTCTATAATTAAAAAAAAATGTAGTCTTCAGAACTGTCCTGTAAACCACTTGCATATTTTTCAGATTGCGGCGCGCAAGTGATCCACGCTCAATCAGAATTTTTTTTTAAATCTGACGTGCAACGAAAAGCTTTTATTTTTGGAGAGCTATTATCAACAATTATGCTCAATGGAGTAGGTAATACACACAGTTTAATGCACAAATAAAATTTTTGTAAAGTTTATACTTCAGTGTGACAGTAGCATGTCAGGTCAAGTCAGGTCAGGTTCATTTATTTGATTTTATTTCAATTATAGTATACCCAAAATTTTTCTGGGATAAATATTTTATTTTTAAAAATTAATAAATTTAGTCAAAAACAAAATTATTAAAAATTTTTGAAGCCAAAAGCAACAGTTATAATTACACAATAATATAAAAAAAATTGTATTAAAAATTTTGAAAGCCGAAGAGTGACAGTTAATTATTAAAAAAAATAATTTTGAAGAATAATTTAGAAGACTAGTAAACCGATAATTAAACGAAAAACATTTAAATAAATAATATTTTTTTATAAAGTGTGGAAACCAAAAGCGATAGTTTTTTCTAACATAAAATATCTAAATATCCTTGTCAAAAATTTAAATATTTTAGATAATACCCAAAAGCTTCAATGCGATTACATTTTGTAAAATGTTCACAATAATATATAAGTAAAAAAAATTTACTCAAAAAATGTAAAAGCTAAACATGAAATTAATAGTCAAAATATTTTTAAAATTATTTTATTTTTGTGCTACTGACTTTATTTGATTGGTTTTTATACCTGACTCTACATAGTAAAAGCTACCTACTATAAAGTAAGCCACAGCTATAACATTAGATTCTCGGTAGGTAAATAGGATATTCCGCTTACAATGAAAACTTGACGGTAAGCATTACTTACAGTTCTAGAATTTTTTTAAAGATAATTAATCACACAGAAATAACATCAACATTACAAAATTTATTAATAATATTTTACTGATCTCAGATAATAATTAAGTACCTAATAGACTTGTTGCTTTGCTTCTCCTTCAAACAATTGTTTTCGATTAGTAAAATGCTCTTACCGTACTACCATTTACATTTTTCTAAATGTTTTTATAAAAAACAGTTTTCTTTGATTTTTATATTTTATACAAAAAATATCGATTTAATATGAATTTTAGTAAAAAAAAAATATTTAAGTCAATTAAAATTATTTTTTTACGTGTGAAACCGTTTGTAAGGCAAGTATTGTATACATTCACAATCTATCGATAGAATTTGTAACTAATAAACACTTTTAAAAATTCAAATTAATAGTTTTTGTCAATAAAATATCTCGACAATCTTTGTTTTTCCCTCAATAACGCACATGTTTACCAGTTCTAAATTCCACCACTAGAACGTGTATCGCTTTTAGTTTAGTTGGCTAAAACACGCTAAAATCTAAAACAACAATTGGATATTGCTGAATAAGTGTCTTAGATATGTTAAATACAAATTAAAGATTTTTTATTTTTAAATACAGCAAAAAAAAAGAAAATTTAACAATTGAGAAAATTAAAAAAAAATGTTAAAATTTTATAAAATGGTAATCGATTTTTTAACTTATTAACAAATTTAACTCAATTTCATGTAATTCGATTGTAAACTAATTTTTTAAATCGATTTGCACATTTCAAGTCTACAATCTTCTGTTAGATCTTCTTAGTCTGTCGAATAAAACGTAAAATTTCTACTAACACCAAACACTCCACTTAACACGACGCGTGTTTCGACAACAAAGTTGCCATCTTCAGGTAGGAATTAAAACTTAGTTTTTTAGTATAAATCAAGCACACGGCATGACGTGGTAAATACGTATTTGACTACTCACAAAGCGCAAATGTATTAACAAATTTTTAGTGTTATTTATCTCAAAACTTGTACAAAAATTTATTTGTTTTTGTTGTATTTCTTATTTTCTCAATGTTTTTTTAAAATCTTTGTTATATTTTTATTGTGATAGTTTTTATTACAAGAAATATAATATCATAATTTATATATAATAATATAATAAACTATTATAATCTGATATATTAATAGTTTTTACAACAAAATTATAACTAAAATTTTAAGTTACTCCTTTAAGTTCTTTAATTTTTTGTTTATTTTGTCAAATTGGTATTGGAACAATGACTAGGTTTATTTCACAATTGTTTAATGTAAAATTGTGGCGTAACAATGTCGATAAAATATAAATATTCTTTAACTATCACAATTTTAAAGAATAAATTAGGATTAAAGTTCTTTGTTCAATAAAAAACCAATTTTATAAAATAAAAATTCTCACAATACTAACAGTGATGTGATAAGGAAAACAACAATATCATTTCTAAACAACTTTAACTGCGTCACTCTGTTTTAATTTTTTTTTAGAATTGCTACTAATAAAATACAAAATTTGAAAAATCTCTAATAAAAACAAGAGTTTTAAATAGTCACTCAGTATAAATATGCATCGTACGCATTGTGAGCACATTGAACGATCTATTAAATTACAAATTTGGCATATAAATAAAAAATAGATTTTACCTATTTAGATAGATCAAAATGTTTCTACAAAAACATTTTTAAATTTTTATAGTGCAGACCTGTTACTTATTTTTGTAGTGGTCATGATGATTATTACATGTAAATACAATACCATCAGATGGTAATAGGTATCGTTTACAGCGAATAATATTAATGAAATACCAGCATAAAAATAAATGTAAGTTTCTATATAAGGAAACTACAACACATATTGCTATCTATAATTGAAAAAAAATAGAAGTAACCCGATAGTAGATACCCACTTATAACTAGCAATTTAAAAAAAAGTCGTTAAAGTGCATGTAAAACATATACAGTGCTTAATAAAACGTTTAATATAAAGTGCGTGATGTACTTTAAAATTATTCTTTTTATAAAATAGTATTCTTTTCTGGTACTTTTTCTCGCACACATCAGGAGGCGCCGATATCATGCAGAGTGGTCAATTATGAATATTTATAGCTTTCATCAGAAACTCTTACTATAAATGTTCCCACATTAAAAATCTTCAATAATTTTTTATAAAGATTTGCAAAATTCATTATTTTGATTTATATCGCAGCACTTGCAGGTTTTGCCATATGGTCTGTCTTATGCAAAATAATATAGAAAGTTTGCTTTCAAATTTTTGAAATAATGCCCTTATCCGTGTTATAAATACCAAAAAATAAACAACATGTGGCAAAAGAAGCGAGAAGTAAAAGTCGCGTCATAACTCAAATTAAAAAATGCATTTCATGATTTTTTGTAAAAATTAATTAGAATTAACAAATATTTTAGACGTGTTCTGCACTGGCGTAATAAGTATTTAATAAAAAAGAAGAAATACATGTTTATGCTGCTCTGGCTGACTCCTATAGTCATTAACAAAGGAAAATATGGCAAAATTATCAATGACAGTTTAAATTAGTCCTCACCAAGAAACGTATAATTAGATTTCCTACTGAACTAAGATCAGAAATTATTGACAACAAATGATAGATATTTTATGTGAAGAGCTGGAAGCTTCTGGGAGGTCCCCATAATTTAGAGAAATCATGGTATTATTTCAAAGGCTGCTGGCTACTAATTATTAAAAGTGTTAACTAAGCTAATAATACGTCACAAAATTGCAGTTTTTAGGAAATTTTTTATCTCTTTTAATCCGAGATAAGATACCTTTGTCTATAACACTAATACTCCTCTGTTTGGCACGTTTTTAAGAGTGACTAAATATTTCTAGATAATATATTTTTATAATTAATTATAATTATTTTTAACATAGATAAGTTTAATCTCAAAGCGGTAAATAGCTTTAGGTAGTGGTATTCAAAAAAGTCTTTATGTTTAGAATTTATATCTCTTTTTGACAGAATAGTGTCAAAATTTAAAAAAATAACTTTTGGTAGTACTAATAGTTTACATACGTTGTACCCTTGCTTTGTTGAATAATTTATAACTTTAGTCGCCTTCCCATTTTTTCATAAAAGTGCAGTACCTGCCTATTTATTGCAAAATGTTACAGAATATTAAATTCTTCAAATTGTATCTTTTATGTTCACTCTAAAAACGCAATAAAAATATAAAAACACTTTCTCTAATTAGTAGTTTTATTATAAGATTGCTTATTCATATTTTTATAAATTCCTGTGACGCAATAAACATTAAAAGACTAATTATTCATACTAAATAAACTCTAAAAATAATAAAAAAATTCTTAAAACACTTTAAGTTCTTTGAGAGCAGTAAAAGAAACGCACATACCTTTTTAGATTAACTAACGAGATAGTAACGAAATAATTAACAATTTTTGGGATTGTCATATATGAAAAAAAAAACACGACACGGATGCAAATATTTCGGATATTTTTCCTACTTATTAGCTATAACAAGATCATAAAACCAACAATCTTGTACTTCGGTAATAAAATTTTCTTTTAAACTGTTTAATTACCTGCAGTATCGCTCTATCAATTGGTTGTAAAAGTGAGAGTATTTAAAAAATTTCTAGTGTTTTTCTCATATCTACAGGATGTACGTAATCAAAAGAGAAGCAAAAAGTTTACCTGTTAATAATCCTCGTTGAAAAAATGCAAAAGACCCAAAATTGCGTTAATGCAAATGTTTATGATTTTTGAAATATACGATGTAGAACTCTCTTTTCAAAAAGAAACACGAAAGAATATACCATTTTTTTAAATATACAAGGTTTGATTTAAATAGATATGAGCACAAATTTTTTAAATTATTTTAATGATAGTTCTTGCTAAAACAATGTTAAGTACTTAAATTTGCTTTATTAAGGTGCTTTTTGAAATTGGAGGTGGAGAAATTTGTAACAAATTTGTATAAAGCAAACTAAGATTCTCAACATTCTTTTAAGAGTTTTGCTTTTTCTTTTTTAATAAGCGGCAATTCAAAGTAAAAAATACTATTTGACATAGATTTTATATTTTACAATGATATTACTAACAGGTACTGTCTTAAGCTGGCTCAAAAAACCGTCTTTCTTACTCTACATGTAAACAAATTTGTTAGCTCTCTACAAACAAGCCAAAGCGCCGTATGTTTTGTTAAAGCGGCACTCGTGGCAAATGCTAGGAACTAAAAAAAAATTTTAAATTTTTTAAAGTGTATTTAATTTATAAACACATTATAAGCATCTACACTTGTTGTCATAAAGATACAATCCGTTTGTCTAAACAAGCGTCGTTTTAAAAACATTAATTATATCAAAAAGGTAATACATTTTGTGTAATTTAACAACGTACTTGTTTTTAAATTAATTATTTGTAAAACTAGGCCACAAACTGACTTTTGTGGAAAAAAGACTTTCTTGAAAAAAAAGCCAATGTTAGCAGCGCCACGCGAAAATCTCTTTAAGTAAGCAAATAAACAGGCTGTTATAAACGTCAATTTCGAAAAAATGTTATTTTGACGGTTGTGTACATAAGATACCGAAAAAAAAAATGGATTTTTTTGAGTACGATTTAATTAGAGAAAAGTGATAAAAAATTTACAAAAATATTTTTTAAATTGAAACATTTTATTTTTTTAAAAGCTTTTATTTACTGTGTAATTGTAGGTCTAACACTTAACTGCAGAAAATTATCTGCTAATAAGGAAAATGCTTTCCTTCTGAGAACTCTTAATGAAAATTATCACCAAATAAAATTTTTGTTTAACGTTTGATTAGACCTGTATTTTGTGTGCTTGAAGTCACTAAATTAAATAATCCAAACTGAATGCATCAGCTACTACTAGCTTCTTGATTGTCAAGTGGTTGTGTTTATTTAGTATCTAAGCAAACATAAACTTCTAGTTTCCAAATGTGGGTTGAGCTATTGGAACAATATTTTATCAGTCCGAATGCTGAGTAATACGACCCAAAAGTGGCTGTTTAAGTACAGGTGGCAAGAGATTATCTTGCCAGGCTAAAAATTTATTTGATATTAAGGACGGGTATAAATTTCAAGAATCATGCAGATATCGAGAGAAAGGAAGAAATAGTTAAGTATGACATATTAACGCAGCTCCAAATACGGTAATCGACACTCCCCGGTGTGTATTTTTCCAACGATCTATTTTTACAACCTAAAACGGGATTATGCGCTTATGCTTTATAATGAATGAGGATTTTATGTGGCAATGTGGAGCATTTTGTTCGATCGCTATAAAAACCCCATCTAATTAAATTTACAACGTGCATGAACGATCTGTGTAATTATAAGCGATTAAATATAATTATGTGTACCTACTGGGACGTTAATTTAAATAGCAATAAATAAATTCGAGGATTCGATTTATTTATATTGTGGAGACTCGATTCCCATCACACGTTGTAAAATAAACGCACGGTTTTATTAAGGTTTTAGCTGTATCGATGGTCTTTCAAACACGAACCCTTTGCAAGTCTATTATTCCTCTACTCGCCATTATACAAACAGACAATAAAAGCTAAAAATAGCCGACCATAAAATAATATTCCACTATAAACATTACGAAACGAATATCTTGATCTATGCAAATACCCGCAATAACCGAGCAAAATATGCATTTGACATTACGCTGATTTGTTTTCTTCCTCATATTGCTCTTTTTCACAAAACCATCGGCCATAATAATTGCATAAATTGCAAAAACGTCACTGCCGTCATATTTTACATAATGCGAGAGTGCACTCCAGTGCGTGGTTCCGGACTCGGCATAATTTTCGAGATTTTATTAAGACCAACCGTAATCTCGTCTAATATTATAAATTTCGATAACTACACGTTTTATGTGCGAGATTCGAGACACGAGAAGTGCTAATAATACATATGTTTCCCGGATTATAAAATACAGCCTTACGGAGACCATAAATATGAGCATTATACTTTGCATTTATGAGCTTTATTAATTTTTAAGTTAGGAATTTTGATGATTCATACAACTGGCCAATAGACATCTTGCACAATTTTGAGACAGTGTAACACGAAATTGATGTACAAAATTTGCGCCAATTTTGCATGTGAGGTCAAAAAAATATATCGGCGTTGACAAATTTATGAAAAACTCTCAATTGTTGTTTTAAAATTCTGACAAAGATAATTGTACAAGTTTAGAAAATAAAATTTTTGAAGTCACTTTTGCATTACTCTACTAACAATCAAGTGATTACGCACTGAACAAACATTCGAAATCGTCAATTTTACAATCATCTACAGTTTTTACCGCACTAGTGCCTGCAAAGAACACAGAGATTTTTCCCGTTTAAAAAACGGTTTAATATTAGATTATCATATCGAAGCCCAAGTTTATAATAAAACAATGTACTTTAACTACTTTATTCTGATAAAACGACAGAAATGCATTTACAACATTGCTTTTAAAGTTTAAGTAGTTTAAGTCTAGTTACCTACATCATCGACATCAACGCACTTGATTTTTTCGACAAATTAAAAATAAATTTTAAAATTATCGTTTTTTGGCCTTGTAGAAGATCCATGCAAAAAATAATATACAAGAGCCGTGCAAAAACAGTTTTGCTTTATTCGTGCGACATTCTTTACTCGTGCGCAAAGCGCACTTGTGTAAAAACTGTCGCACTCAAATGCAAAATATATATTTTCGCAATTATCATGTATATAACCATTTTACGAATTTAACATCTAAAAAAAAAGCGCAGCTAAACATGTTAAATATGCGAAAAAAATCATTTTCTAAACGTGTTGTACACATTATTTTTTTGCATACTGATAATTAGCTCTCAAAATGTTCGAAAATGTAATTAAATTGACAATGACACTTAAGTTTCAATTTATTTGAAAATGTATAAGGTCTTTAATTGATAAGTTCATCTAAACTTACCCAAATTCAAAGTAGTTTTTATGGCAGAGTACTATTGTATTAAAGGTAATAATAGTATAACAAAAGAGAGGTGCCGCTGATGAATAAAACTATAAACATAATAATCTTCTTACTAGTACTAGCCGCACCTCGACTTAGGCAAACAAGAGACTTCGACAACTTTTTTAATAGCTTCGTTATGACAATTCTAATAATAATTTCAGTGTCATAAAAACCACTTTAAATTTGGATAAGAATAGTTAATAGGATGGGCCAAAAAAATCGATTATTTTTTTTTAACTTCCGACACTGAAAAACGGATTCCTAGGCACGTTTAAAAAATGCTTTTTTAAGATGAGCTCTTAATTTTAATAGGAAAGACTCCCTCATCGCAGTTTTCCATTTTTTTTTTAGTTCCATATGGTAAAATCCATATCTCGTTATTGCTTGATTCTACAAAAAATTTGCATTTACATTTTTTGTAGAAAATTAAACGCTCTACAAAAAGTTGTCTTACATTTTTTTTATATCTTGTACCATTTGGAAGATATCGGAAGTCAAACTTAGAATTTAACAAAAATTCCTTTTCTACTTCTAAATTTTATAACTTAGAGATAAATAAATAAAATGCGCAACATACAGCCTTGTAGGAAATAAAAATCTATAAAAAAGGTTTTTTGTAGTTAATTGATTATTCTAACCATTTAGAAGATATTCGCATTTTAAAAATCAAAATTTGATACTAAATCCTCAATTTTTTTAAATGATTGAAGTAATCGATTAACCACAAACGACTTTTTTTGTAGAGCGTTTAATTTTCTACAAAACCATATCTTGTGCACTTAAAAATATTTATTTATCCACGAGTTATAAAATTTAGAAGTGAAAAAGCTATTTTTGGTAAATTCTTCAAATTTTGACCTCTGATATCTTCTAAACGGTAAGAGTTATAAAAAAAACTGTAAGACACCGTTTTTATAGCATTCAATTTTAGTAGTGACGAGATATGGATTTTGCCATATGGAACTGAAGAAAAAAATGGAAAACTGCGATGAGGGAGTCTTTTCTATTAAAATTAAGGGCTCATTTTAAAAAAGCATTTTTTAAAAGTGCCTAGAAATCAATTTTTCAGTGTCGGAAGTTAAAAAAAAATAGTTGATTTTTTTGGTCCACCTTAATATTTAAGTATGACTTGTCAAATCTCTCATAAGAATACATAAGTGATTTGATATGTCAAAGTTAACATAATAAACTTAATGAATTTTTGAGAATAATAGTAGTCATGCTAAAACGTATCCGTAGAAACGCATTTGTTTTTTTTCCAAACAATGTTACAAACAAAAAAATTTACATGTGAAATTCATAAAATGTGTTCTTCTGCCGTAAAAGTCGTAAAAGAACTGGCAAATGCTGCCATAAGAGAATTACTGCCAACAAAATCGAAAAAACGTTATTTCTTACAGTATTTATTGTTTGAGACTTAGATGTACAAAGGAAAAATTAGAGAAATTAATGAATAATGAAGTCATCTTTTTGGCTTATTTTTATGAGAAGGTAATACCACACTTGTAGTACATGTAAATTTTAAACTTTAGTTTCTAATTGTTAATTGTTGGAGATTATATAATAAAGCTGCAATAAGTATAGTAAAATTTAAACAAAAAATATTAAAAACATAAAAAATTGTGGATAAAAGTAGCATTTTTTTAACGATTTTTTGACAAAAAACCAGACTTGTTTAATCAGTAAGCAAAAAACAATATTTTGTGTTTATTTATAGATATCTAAGGTGCCAGTTCTTGAATGTTTGTTGATTGTGTTTTAAAATTTATTTATTTTTTAAAATTTTGTTAAATTGAACAGATGTAAATATTTATACTTTTATTTTCAGATACTGGAACAATTTTACTATTATCAGGACTAACTTTACATCCCAAATTTGATCTCTATGTTCTTTGGAAGTATGATCACAGTGTTCAGAAGCAAGCTCCACAATTTTAACAGTCTTATCAGAACTTCCAAACACGAAATGTTTACCATCTAGAGAAAAATGACTCAAGAACCATGACTCAACAACATTTGAATGTTTGAGATTATAGAGTTTAATATGACCATCATTTGATGCAGTTGTAGTAACAACTGCAAATCAGGTAAAAAACATAAAGACCTAATTAGTATGGCATAGCCTTTCAGAATGTGGCATAATTTGTTTTTAGCAACATTAAAAATCCTTACAATTCTGTCAATTTGCGATGTATTTACCACCAGGACTTTAAGCTACGCCCAAGATAAATTTCCTTCAGGTATCTAAAGTCTGTTCAGCTTTTGCTGTTTCAACATTAAAAACTGTGATCTTTTCAGCATGTGATTCTAAAATTATGTATTTATTATCTGAACTAAAGACTAGATCTAGAGTTCTACTACTCCCACATCAACATGTGCATTTCTCTCTCCCTTCTCTCTACCATCTTGCAATTCCTAAACTTTTACTAAATCGTCCATTTTTCCGGTGATGATGGAATCAAGAGAAGCTTTGTCAGGCATTATCGAGTCTTGGAACTTGTTATCATCGCTGTGATTGTCTATCTTCTATCTTCTTCATCTCAATGGAGTACCGGCTCCACCCACAGCTCCAAATACTCTTCTCGTGACCATTTTCTTTTTTACGAAAAACGGGTTAGGTACTCTAACATCTCGATTATTAATAGTGTTTATTAATAAAATAGTTGTATACAACTATTATAGTTTGAAATTCTCTCAATTAAGAAAAATATTTCTGTTTTCTCAACAATGTTACGTCATTAGAATTTTATTTCAAAAAACTGTCAAATCAACAGTCCTTTTCAAACTCGCTCTAACCTTACTTACCTTTGGGTGGTCAAAAATGAATTAGAAACATGTAAAAATTTATACTTTTATTTTCAGATCCTGACACTATTTTACTATTATCTGGACTAAACTTTACATCCCAATCTTGACCTCTACGTTTCTTGAAAGTATAAACACAGTATTTAGAAACAAGTTCTCACATCTTAGCAGTCTTGTCAGAACTTCCAAATACAAAATGTTTATCATCTAGAGAAAAAGCAACACTTGAAACCCACGAAATATGACCTGATAAGGTTTCCACAACATTTGTATGTTTGAGATCATAGAGTTTACTATAACTATTCTCTGCTGCAATTAGCAATAACTGTGAATAAGATAAAAAACATAGAGACCTAATTGGCTTAAGATGATCTTCTAAAAGGTGCCATAATTTATTTTCAGCAACATCCAAAATATATACAATATCATCAAATGTTCCACTTGCTATGTATTTTCTATCAGGACTATAAGCTATGCTTAAGATAAACTTTCCTGTGGTATCTAAAATCTGTTTAGCTTTTCTTGTTCCAACATTATGAAATTTAATAACCCCAATATGTGATCTTGAAATGTTTTTATCATCGGGACTGAAAACTAGAGTGTGCAGTTCTTCTGATTTTACATCAACATGTGCAATTTTCTCTCCCGTCTCTAAGACCCATATTCTCATACGTGAATCCAACGAACAAGAAGCACACAATTTTCTATTTTTACTAACTGCAACAAAAAAAACTCTAAGTGAGTGTCTTTTAAGATTTTGATGTAAAATAAGACTATCATTTAGCAATTCCTAAACTTTCACTAAATTGTAGTAAAATCCGGTGATGATATAATCTAGAAAAGCTGCGTCAGACATTATCAAGTTTCGAGATTTGTCATCATCGCTTTGATTATCTTCTACGTCTCAGTGGAGTACCGGCCCCAACCGCAGCTCCAAATACTCTCCTTGTAAGCATTTTCTTCTTTTTGTAGCACTGAATACAATTTTGACTTCCCAAAAAATGAAGTTAGAGCATTTAAAAATAATTGTTGATTTGACAGTTTTTTGTATAAAATTTTAATGACATAACGGAGATATATTCGATAATCGAGACTATTTTAAAGTATAACAGTTGTGTAATAAACACTATTAACAATTGAGATGTTAAAGTAACCTGTTTTAAATTTAAAACATATCCATAACTGCCAACCGCTGTAAAGTTTATGTTGGTAACACAAATGTCACTAGCACTGTGAAACGCCATGACAACACGCCTGCAATAAGGCAATCCAGAAAATTAAGATTATGAGTTATCTTTGCAGAATCTGGTAAGGATTTTATCCTCATGTTTCTTATTTTATACAAAATCTTTATTAGATTGCATCTGAACTATGGCATCATCTTTATAGCCTATATAAACAAATCGGCGGCGTTGGAATCTCTGGATATAGCAGTCTGGCCATTTGAGTTACGCTCAGTCTGATAAAATTCACTCCAATCAACCTGATTTTGGTAGAAGCAGAACAAATGTCATTATTTAACCATAGGATTTTTCTGGCTTCTCGTTTGTATCTTAAGGTGCGAAGTTTCAAGAATAATCTTATAATGGCGACAATGGCGTTCTACGCAGATTTTAATAAACATTTTTGGTTTCGCACAAGACGATCAGTCTTTTTGATTCTGGAAGCTGCTTAAACCACAGTGCCCTTAAATGTATCACCTCAATAACTGAGTGATTAAAATTTTGATCCTGACTCGTTGTTTTAAGTTTAGTTTCAACAAAAAATTTTTCTTGATTTTCTAGATTTTGATAAAAAAATATGTTGATTAATTTTTGATAAAAGATATTTTGTTATTTCAATATTAGATTTGTTTTCTTGATTTTAAATGTTAAAGCCACAGAAACCTGTATGTCGTAGCTTGAGTTATACTTCGAATGGTTTATGGATTACCGGGATAAGCTGATAGAATGTTCCGTAAACTAATATTTCATTCTATTAGCTATTCCCATTGAAATCTTTAGAAATTCGATTTTGAAGTTGCAATGTTTTATAAAACTACTTTACTTAATTTAGACAGATTTAAAAAAATCTAATTTAAAAAAATGTCGTTTTATACCAGTACCTTTTTGTGGAGGATCTGTTTTAAATTTTTAATGAAACATTATCAAAATCTTTTTACAAATTACGAAAACAACGGAATACAACCCACTTAGGCCGACCCGTGTATAAACATGGGAAAACAACTTACTTAAGCTCATGTCTGTGTATAAAATATAAAAATACCTGTTCGAAATAAATTAGATGTCAGAAAGATACCAGCTAGGATCATGAATTATTTATGTCATCAATGGGACGTATTTCTCTTATTTATACATACGCGATAATTATCCTTTAATTTTTTATGGTAATATCCAAAACCTTGCCGAGGCGATAAAATTCAAAATTACAGCGAGCACAAATTCTGCACTAAATTATAATTGGAAAGAGATAAATCTCAGCGCACAAATTGTTAATGATCGTTGATTTAAGATTATTTTGAGCGGTTTGATAAATAACTAAAGCTTCTCGTTAGTTTCACTGACGTTATCGTCTTCGGTATCTTCTGCAAAGATAAATCCGCTGAATTTGTTTAGAAAGTTTTTCGTTTGAACGCCAACGGAAATGAAAAGCTATGTCACGTGCTTACGTAATGTTTCATTTTTTGACTTTTTATCTCAAGCTATTACCCCAAAAATGCAAGTGATAAAGTTTTCGCAACTTCGATTCAACCGCAGACCACCCTAGTTTGCCTTGTTTCTAATAAATTTAGGGTGTCGTCTCTTATTGTAATCTATGACTTCTCTATAAACACGGTTATGAACCCGCAGGGGGCAAAATCTCTTTAATACAAGATGTGTATCTTTTACCTGACTTCTATTGTACGCTTGATGTTTTAATACAAAGATAAAATGCCGTTATAATAAAAAATTGGAACAATGGCAATCGCAGGAAATTATTTTTAACGACAATAAAGATGGGGTTTCAAAGCTAATAAAAAAAAATCTATATAATAAGCTGTGATTTTTCTATAGCCCCCTACCTCCAGAACGCAGTCTCAATAACAAAATAAATTCAAATTAATTACAAGATAACAGCTTTTTTTTATTGTTATAGAGTACTTTAGATACTAAAAGTTGTTTCGTTTGTTTAAAACTCAGTTAGGCATCAGGCGGAGTAAAGGATTTTGGTGCCGAGTGTAAAAAGTAGTAAAAGAGGCTAAAAATGGCCATTTCGGTGAATAAAAGCTTAGTGTTAGTGGCTTTCCGAAGTTCCTCAAGTCGGAGCTTGTCAAAACGTCTGTGAGCTTTCTGGGAAAATCGTATTGATTGCAAACGTTTGCGAGCATTCACTCTAGACTCGAATGGCGTTAATCCGCAATTATAATCGGTCATGCTAAACGTGATGCATGTCTGTGCTTTTTTTAGAACATCACAGGTTTCGTAATCCGTTGATGTGGAAGAGAGCACAAGTTCGTGAACTGTTCGCCCGAAAATACTCGGAAAAGTTAATTATGGTAATAATCCCGGTCTGTGTGTGCACTTAGAATTGCGTGTTTTCGTGAATGTCCAATGTCAGGTGCGGAGGTCGAGAGGGTCGACCAGTTAATTACCTCCAGTCTCAGAGAGCGTAATGCCATCTCCGAGATATTATACTTATAATTAAAGCTGAGAGCATAAGGAAGTCACAAAAATACACGGACATCTTATCTCTTGGCCATATTTAAATAAACAACGACTTTAGAATTAGGAGGAATGCACCGTAAAAGTGACTAGGTTCAACTATGCGGAATGATTTTGTTTATTAGAGAGAGGATTGTTGCACACCTTTAGATGGCTTAATCTTCAACTGTCATTTTTACTATTGTTACATCACCTCGATGTGTACACAAATACAATAAATCTTTGCTGGAATCATCGAGATCGACTTTCTCTTCATGTCAATGAGTGATGGACTAGAGATCAAACAGCATTACAGCTACATTGGAAATTAAACTTGATACCTAGAATTACTAAGTACTAGAGAGATCTAAGCACATCATCAATAGAGATTTTGACATGTGACTGAACACAAATAGAATCAAACAGATTCAGTTACAGGTTTTTGAAAATTTTAGAAAATAAAAATAAATAAGTTCTTTTTTTATCCTTAGTCAAATATCTTAAGCATTCTTCATATCTGGCGTTAGGAATCTAATAAATCTTCCTTGAAACCATCAACTGTATCAACTTTCTCCTCTGTCAGAGAATGATAAACAATCGCATCATCAAAGAGTACCATCATCAAGCATCGGTAAGCAGTAGCACATCTTCGAGCTTGTCTAGCATCGGACATTTTTCTTTCTCTTCGCGAGTGGTGTGTCGGTCTTGAGAGAAGATTGGCCGTCGGTCAATAAGGCGAACAGCATGAGTTTCGCAGAGGCACCCCCTGCCAGTGTTTCGTCTTGTTTTTCGTGTGGTTTCCATACCGCGACCGAGCCGGCTGTATATTTTATTCGGTTTTAAAGTTGATTAGAGTGAACGGAGCGATGCCAGCGGGAGGTCACCCCCCGTCGCTATGTAAGTGCTTATCTTGGCCATATCAAACCGTTATAACATGGAGTCGGTCGTAATTTATAGGCAAGGTGAGTCCGCTTCATTAGGACGAGACCCCTCAACCCCCTCAAGACGTGTCGTCCAGGCGAGAAATTTTCTCCTGAGCGAGAAATCGCCTCCGACGACACACAGAGCGAGGAAATCTTAACTGACATTCAACGTTTCCTTCGGCATTTGTCCCACCGTCGATATTTATCATCTTTATTACAATTTAAATTTCTGATCGCCACGACGAACACCATCCAAAATACTCATGTGATTCCATATTCATAAATTGACAGCAAGAAAACGCTTTCAAACTTTGTAATGTAAATAGGCATTATACCTCTAATAGAATAAATTTTTGTGTGTTATGTCTGTCGAGCATTATAATAATATGTAAAATGCCTTTTTGATATTTATAAACATATGTGCAAAAAATGCATCTGCATGTTTTAAAAACTTCAGTGACTAACAATTTAACAATACTTACCTATACGAAGCTACATAATCTACAAAACTTAATTCACTTATACAAGTTATAACGCACCCTTTTATGTACATATAATGCTCTAATAATACTTTTATGTCTTAATGAGTGTTATACTGGGGCATTTAAGCGAAAATTATTAAAGGGGTTAAGAACACTACTTAGATGGACCGCTAGAAGGTAACGAGTCTTCTGTTTATGCCTGCGACAAGTCTGAGACTGAAAAGAAAATGATGAAATGCATATTTGTAGACGTTTTTTTAAAAGTATTTTATTGTTTCTTACATAAAAAAGCTTGTTTAGTAAAAATAATTATAAGGTGAGATCAAGTGTAAATGAATACGCAGGCTGTGCCAGCGTAACTATAATGATGTGTTTAATGTTAATACCCACTTCCACGGCTTGCTCTGATTTAGTTACATTTTGATCTCACGTTATAATAATTTAAATAACTTTATAGAATTAAGTTATTAGTGCATATTTAAGTCAAATGCATTAGTGGATTTGATAGAATTTAATTAGCTGCTAAAAATGCCAAACTGCGAACTTTTGAAACATTACAAAAAGTCTGAGAATCAAAAGTAACCAAAAATCTGTCTGCTCTAAATATTTTGAATTTGTTTTTAACAAAGTTGACAACAAACTTACAAATAATTTATTATAAAAAATTACAGCAAAACGATTACTCGTGGGTTTTCAAGCTCACTAATTACAGTTTTTATGAGAACTAAAAAAATTTAAAGTGGCGGATATTATATGGAAGACTGTAAAAATGTAAAATAAAATTTGTTAGTAAAGTAATCAACATTTTAAAATGATCCACCGAAAAAATTTTGTTAAAATTTAAAGGCTTCCAGACTTCCATATTTTTCCAGACAAATCGTGGAAGAAGGAATAAAAAGAGTAGGCATTCCTTATACCGGCAATGTTAGGTTCTTTGTCGAGGTACAAACACCTTTTTTAGCCTTATTTTATTGTCAAAACCACCGTTTGCAAATTTATAGTTGGAAGAAGAGCTATCCCAAATACTATAAAACAACCATAAAAGGTGTTTGTGTCCCGATCACGATTTCAATGCTTATGCTAACTCCTGTTATTCCTCCCTCTACGAAACTAATAGTCATTTGGATACTCTTTTTTTTGTTGAGTGGCTAATTTTGTAAACTTTTAGATAAATTGTTGAGTTTTTCTTGTTAATTTGTTGTACAGATTATAAGAAGGCGCCAGAAGCAGATACAGTAAAACAGTTTCATTAAACAAAAATAATGGTTTAAATATATTTTAATTTATTTTAGAACCATAATCTACTTTATACGCCCGTTACTCTATGAATTTCAAGTTTTTTAAATATATTTTTTTTTCTAATGCTTTTTTTGCTCCAAACATATTCACTTTAGAATTCTAGTGTTTCGTTTTAATTTTAAACAACGTATTTTTAATTTTTGTTGTAGTTTTTTAAAAAGTAAAATGTTTCTCTATTATTTTGTTTGACTCTTTGTATAGTTAGACTCGAAAACACAAATTATTTGATTTTTTGTTTAAACTCATACAACTCATACCGGTACAAAATGAGCGAAAATCCTGGATCTTTACTTAAAAGATAAAAAGTTTTTTAAAAGCTGAAAGTTTACTCTAGATCTGATTATGATGCATTAAAAGTCAATTTACAAAAGATGGCATCTTTAATTACGATTAAATATTTAATTTGCGATTAAGTATCAATTCTGACTAATCAAATGTCAGAAATGCCAACTTAATCGCGAATTAAAAGTTATCGCAATTAAATATTTAATTGATTTTCTGTAAACCGGCCTTTAGTGTTGCAGAGAGCTTTTGAAAATGATTAAATTTTAAAAGCACTTTGAATTTTATTTTAGCAAAAAATGGCAAATTAAATATGCTCAATATAAAGAAAAATATTTAAACAGTATTGAGCAGAATAACATAAAATTTTCTCTTTTTCACTGATAACGATTTTGCCATAAAAATGTAAAAACGACATAAAAATCGTAATTAGTAACCTTTGAAATCTCCGGGTACTCGTTTTAATAAAATTTTCTCAATTTTTTTGCAAGGTAGTAACCCTTTATGGTAATAAAGATTTTTTTCTATTTAAAATAGTAAATCATAATTTAAAATATACAAGCTCATATAATTAGACTTTGAAAAATAGGTAGGTATCAAAACCAACTAGTTGTTATTTAAGAATATGCAACATTATTTTATTCTGAGAAAACTATTTTGCACTACTCTGCTAAAAATCAAGTGATTACGCACTGAGCGAACAATCGAGACTGTCAATTTTACAATCATTCTCTGTTTTTACCGCACTGTGCCTGCAAAGAACACAGAGATTTTTTAGTTAAAAAAAAATGTTTAAAATTAGATTATTGTATCAGAGCTCAAGTTTATAATAAAACAGTGCACTCTAGCACTTTTATTCAGATAAAACAACAGAAATGCATTCACATATTGCATTTAAAGTTTAAGTTTAAGCAGCGCCATCTGTGAGAAATTGTGTAAGACATTAAAATGTCAAATTTCGACAGTAAATTTTAGTAACTTAAAAAAATCTGGCAGTCAGGTACCTACAGTATCGACATCAACGCACTTGATTTTTTCGACAAATTGAAGATAAATTTTAAAATTATTGATTCTCGCTCTTGTGGAGGATCCGTGGAAAGAATAATATACAAGAGACATGCGGGAACAGTTTTGCTTTATTCGTGCGACAATCTTTACTTGTGCTCAAAACGCACTCGTGTAAAAACTGTATATGCAAATTATATGTTCCTGCACTTATCGTGTAAATAACTATGACAACACTACTAAATCTGTATTTTTAATAATAAGTTTTTTATAGTTTTTGAGATACTCTATATAGACATACAAATTGCACCACTTTATAAAGACATTTAACTATCATTTCATATAAAAAAAAACTTTTGTACCCAAGCTTTTAGATAAAAATGCTAGTTTGCTTAAACTATTTAGTAAATGCGTTAAAATTTTCGCTTTGTTTAAAATTTTGACATAATAATATTATTGTTGTGGTTTTGCACTTGTTATCATCATTCTTTTATGTGGTTACTCTAAATATGTGTCTAGATTTTAACTGTGAGAGTTTCTCTACCATCTAAGTCGGTGTAGTCGTCTATCAAATCAAATTTTCAAAATATATTAATTCTTATTAACAAATTATAATTATTACCATATTCGCACGTAAGCGCGTAAGCAGTTATAATGCCTGTATAAGTATAATGCTATGGTATAAAAATAGTGGTTGTAGATCTTTAAAAATCTGAATAAAAATGTTTTGTGTTGTCAGATTTGAAAATGGTGTCTGTGGACGTGGTTGGTCCCTGGTTGAGTTATCTGCATGTATTTGGATAGGAATAAGCGTTGTGCGTTCCATGAAAGGTATTCGAATTCGTTCGTGGTCCTTTTATGGCGAATTTCCTTTTCGTTTTGGGGTAATTATGCGGCGTCAACGTTGCAACACCGAGGAGAGGAGTGACCGGTCAGCGAGCACATGCGATGGTCTTCGTGTACCCACAACATTTTCTTGGGGCAGCCAGCCCTCATTAGCATATAATATGCGCGGATTTTATAGCCGTTGCACGGGACCATTATAAGAGTTCTTGTCATGGCCGGTGCGTGACGGCTGTCGTATAAGTCACATCAGGGATGGATATCTCGGCCCCAACAACAAACCGTTTGTAGCAACGATATCACTCGCCAGTCAACTAAATCGCGATTGTATCGAATTAATTGCCGTTTATTTCTTGAACATGGAAAAATTTGTGGGCACTAACGAATCACCGACACGTCACCCACAATTATTCCACCACTAGATACGAAAGTAGCGACGCTAAATTTTTTAGAGCGCCCCAAGTTTTATTACTTTTCCTGGTATCAATTTTTTATAAGTATCTATACTTACACGAATCGATCTAATAAAGTGAAATACATTTTGGCAAAAGTGTGTAAGTTCGCCTTTAAGATCTCGCGTCGCATAAATGCGTTCGTCGCCGCCGCCGCCGCCGACCTGCCACGTCTGATTTGCTCAATTTGCGCACGTCACTCTACGTCAGGCCGAATGAGATGTAAAGTGTCTTAAAAATCAAACTCAATCTTTCTTCAAACCTGCCTGCCAGATACCGCCACTTTACATACAGATGCGGTTCGATTTTTTAACCGTCGTCTTCGAAGAGAAACACACACCGAGAGACGCTTCTTCTCCTCGTTTCCAGCAAGGTGAAGCGGTCCCCATAAATCTTTCACGCAGTTTCCATTTCCGGGTGAATTATATACGCAGACACATACACGACCATTTGCTCCGGGAGATATCCGTCTTGTACGCGAGATATCGTCGGCGAGATGTGTCGTTCGCAAACTTGCCGCCCCCACTCGAATTCAATTAGTTTCGTCTTAATTAGTTTTCAGGCCTGCATATCATTTCGCGAAATGAGACGCTGATCAAGATTCCACTAAACTAGATTACTACTTACAGCTACACCCATGTCTAAAACAAAACTTATACGTAATATACCTGGAATAAAATGAAAAAAAATTTTTCTAATGTGCGCCTTTAAGAATGCAATTAACAACACTTGATTAAACCATCACTTATACAAATATTTTAATGAATGTTTTAGAAACAAAAAAAAACTATACATTTTTTTTTCGTTTAAAGTAATCTTTTGGAATGCATATCCTAGACCTAGAGCCTAGAGTAATTAAAAAATTTTCTCGAAAATGATGTTTCTTTATAAAACTCACAAAACTAACTGTATAAACGACTACATTTAACGAAAGTGAATCATAGTAATTATAGGTGTTCTAAAAATGTAACATATTGTTTTTTCTGCCCCAGAAAAATCTGTTTTATTTGAAGGTAGATTATTTTAAATTATTTGAAGGTAGATAAAAACAGATCTATAGAATCTAAATAGATCTCAAAATACAGCAAAAGTTTCTTTTTGTTTACAACTTTAATAATAACATTTTTGAAAGTTAATATATTAACAAAAGTGTATTAATTAAGTATTAATTTAATTAATTATTTAAATGCACAAAAATGGTGAAATTTGACGGTTTATGTGTCGTCAAAGATTTTTATCATTTATCATTATTACATAGATAATCGTTATGAAACACATTTTTTATATATAAAAAATTTATAGTGTGCCAAATCCAATTAATTTTTATTCGGTTGGTAATTCAAAAAATCGTTTCCATATGGTTTGCTGATTTTACAAATTGCATGTCTAGATGAATGCACCTGTATTTTTTAAATTTTATAACAATAATTAATTAAGATACGAGCTTAAAGAAATAATCTACACCTACGTTTGCATGTAGCTTTAATTGGATATTAATTATTAATATTCAACTTTTCCAATTTACAGCTAATAAATTTAAATATATTATATTTGTTTTCTGAGAATGAAAATTAAAATATTTTTTTATAGAAGGGTTTGATTTGTTTTGTTAGAAAACGAATTTTTAATCTACTAAGTTATCAAAATGTTGAAGTCACAACATCTGGAATTTCACATATTCATTAGGTTTCTGCCATCATGTTAATGGTTTGTTTATGTTAATTAATTTCATGTTTTTATTTCCCAGAAATTTGTTAGATTCTGGTCAAATTGTGTAAAATACAAGATATTAAATTAATTTTTTTTAAAGAAAGAATTATAAAAAAATGTTACATAATTATAATTTTTTTTATTTAAATTGTAAACTTCGTACTTAAATTTAAAAAATAAGTAAATTAACAATAAAATAAATCTTAAAAAATAAGTAACTGATTATTGTCAAATGATTTTTGCTTCTTTTAATCAAAAATACAAGACGTCTTAAAAAACGTTCTAATTAATTGATACGTTTGTAAGGGCCCAGAAACATAAAAATGGTTAAAAAATTTAGCTTTGTTTTGACAGTTACAGTAATAACAACATTGGAAATAATAGAAATCTTAATTAAAATGGCTACAATAGTTATGTTTAAAAAGTTATGTTGTCAGAGGTCTTTTTAAGAAGATTGATCACAAAACCTTTTCAGAATTTACGATAAAATAAATAGTACAAGTGGAACTTATAATCGTTTAAAAGCCTAAATTAAATAAATTGCAAAAATCTTATTGTCAAAATTTACTTCAGATGTCAAAGTTTGAGGTCTTGGATCCTAAAAATTAAAAAAGAAATTAAATATATAAAAATGTCAAAAGTTTTAACAGGTAATGAGATCTATTCTATAACATTCTGTAAAAAATAACGAGTATTGCTAAAATTAACAATGCAGGACAAGTTATTATTCAACAGAAGTCTACTGAAATATTATTTTAGAAAATAACAAGACTGTTTAAAAAATAAAGAGACCGTTAATTTTTAAGTTTTAACAGAATGGTTTACAGAATATTCTTCAATATCTCTTGTTAAAAAAAATGCTAGAAAACCAAATTTGCTTTATACAAATGTTTATACATAGATTTTAAGATATACGCTGAGATATAATTGTTTTTGGAGGTGTTTATGCCCCGCGGTGAGAAATACCAGTGGCTTGCTCCCCTTGACTAATCTCTCTGACAAAACCGTGGATCGATTATTGTTAACAAAAATGAGCAGCTATAAAAAGTCACAAACCCATCGCAGAACAGCTGTGTCACTCTCATAGTTTAATTCTCAAAACGAATCAGAAGCCACGATGTATTTATCCAAGCCGCAGAATTCAAAAGTCTCGTTATCGTTGAAAACCGTAACAATCCAATATCACAGCTTTAACCAAATTAAAATTTTTTAATTTAATTATTTTCCACGAGAAAATTCGCCTTTTTCGTCCATTATTCACCGATTTATCAATTAATTTTTTTCCGGAGTGTCGGTAGCAAAATCCGTTATTTATAAAATTATAACGTGCCATGGTGTGATGCAGTAAAATAAACTTAATAATGCTTATCCTTCCGTGTTCGAATTACCACAAATTTTCAGACACACAATGACATAAGAAGCCCTAATGATACCTTTTGTAAAAGACGTGTAATTTGAAGAGGAAACGTATATAATTAAATGAGTTATGAACGGTAATCTTTTCAACTTGATGACGATAATTGATAATTGATCACGAATGGCTACAAAGCCACAGGGAAATCGTTTTCCACAGCATTTTATTGTGCTCTTATTATAAAATTTATTTACCCGACTTAATTACTTTAAGTTAGAGTCCTGAACATCCTGCCACATCAAGAGCAACAGAGACGGAATTTGTCACACAAGGAACCGTAATTAAATGACCATCAACATACACGCTCATTAAGCTCAAGTTTTTATTCAGATTATGCAATTATTTAGCATGTTACGATTTTTTAAGTAGTTGCTAAGTGCCTTTAAACCCACCGGAACTATAAATAAGGAAAATGTGCCTATTAGAGCAGAATCGAAGCGTTTTTTTAAACATTATCATCATCTTACATGCGTTCACAAAAATATTTTTTATTTACCTAGTTGTTTTAGCAAAAAAATAGTCGCAAAAAGTGCAACTTGTGTGGATCAGAGTTTTATCAAGAAAAATAAGAACTTGCTGGCTGGCCTGATGTGAATGTTTTAGGTTGACTTGATAGTAATTATGCTCAATAAAAAAATAATATTATGCAAAATTCAATAAAGGTATTGCATTTGTTTTTATCCTGTTTGTGATAATTGACGACATTGGGACGCCTTAAGGTATATAAAATTTATTTATTTTTGTAATAAGTAACTAAAATTACCAGATTTAGTAACTGTTGTGTTGTGATCGTGTCTTACCAACAACCAAATATCGAGAATTTCTTTAATTTTTGTTACAGCTTTATATATTCAGGCTGTTCCAACGGTCTGAAAAAGCTCTATAACTTGTTTATGTTAAAAGATACTATTTTTTTTTATTGTAACTGCGTTTCTGCTGCACATTTTAAAAATTATGCGGTTTATATACAAGTGTACCAACATTTAATAAGCACTAAAGTTATGTTTTTTTTTAAATAAAATCTACTTAATTTGATTCCATTTTTGGATTCTATGCTAAATTACAAATAACTTTTATAAAAATTGTTTTTATTTGTCTGTTATCAATTTTGATTTATGGCGCTTTTTTTAGCAGAATTTCTGAAATGCAGAGGTCTGTCTAAAAATTCGTACCTAAATATTTGCACACAAGTTAAAGTAAGTAACGCTGTTTGATTTCTGAATGTTTGCCGCATCTTTTAAGTGTTTACTCAACAACCTGCTCAGTGGCATGTGCCTACTGCAATCTTTTAAACATGACAAATTAAAAATGTCAAATTCATTTTTCTCTAATGGCACATTTTATTTATTATTGTACCAATCAAAAGATATTTTGACAAGCTCTCTATCAATATAAGGTTTGTGTAGTCTAGTGTAAAATTCTAAGTTTCTATCTTACATTATCTAAATTTCGAAAAACTTTTTTTCTTGAACAATAAAAATCAAGTAAACTTTATGCATATAATAAATTAACACAAAAAATAAACAAACGTATGGAGTTGAATATTCTTTGTTGCAAGAAAATGTATAACATTGTGCACAATTTAGTTACAGAGAAAATTAGGCAAAATCTAACATATCGCAAAGCAGTATTAACCCATTTAGTAGAAAAATGTAAAAACATTAACAAATAAAAAAAACATTAAAGCTATTTTACAATTTTGTTTATAATAGATGCTCAAAAATATTACCATTTTCTTCAATTCATCAAATATACAGTCTCCGCCTAAAAGATAGTCTAACACGACTTAGTATATTTGTATTTATTAAATGGAATGTATCGCGTATTCTTTGTTTCATATCCTCCGCAGTTGTTAGTCACAGTTTATACTCCTTTTCTTTCACAAATCCCCAAAGGAAGAAATTAATCGGAGTAAGGTCGGGAGATCAAGTAGGCCAACTGATTGCTCCTCCTCTGCCTATCCAACGATTTGGAAAAATTTCGTTTAAAAATTGTTGCACTACTCTATGATAATGCACAGGGGCTCCATCCTGCTGTAATCACATGATTCTTGACGTATGCAAATTCAAATTTTCCATCAGAAGTGGCAGATCATTTTGAAGAAATTCTCAATATTTTACCCCATTTAAAACATCTTCAAAAAAGAACGAACCGATCACGTGGTTTATAAGAATTCCACCCCGGACACTCAATGACCATCTATTTTGATGATCAATTGTCTGCATCCAATGAGTGTTTTCAGTCGCATAGTAATGCATGTTGTGTCGATTAACAGACACGTTAGTCTTATACGTTACTTCATCACTAAATAAAATTGTGTGCATAAAGTTCCAGTCGTTATTAATCAAATTATCCATGGTTCCACAAAAATTTACTCAATTTTGAAAATCATCTCCAACAAGTTCCTAATGTAGCTCAAGGTAGTAGGGAAGAAACTTGTGTTTTAAGATATTCGACTAATATTGGTTTGCGATATGTTAGTTTGTGCCTCAATTACTCTGCAACTCAATTCTGGATTTTTTTATAACATCAAAAGAACTTTCAATTCTAAGTTTTCGTCTATTTTTCGTGCCAATACTTTTTTTTGTGGTACATAACGCTTTCTGTGGCATCAAATTTATCCTTCAATTTTTTAAATGCAGCACTTTGTGGCAGTCATGCATTTAGGTATTTTTGTTTGTAGAGTCTTTGAGCTAAAAAAATATTACGATCCGCTCCTCCAAGACTGTATACCATGTTAATAAGTTCTTGACGATTAAAATTTATTTTGAGACTTATAATCTTTACAATAAAATTGACAGATTGTAACAACGACAGAAGCCCACTCGAATTTTATTGTCCAAAACAGAAAAGATTATCGAAATTTTGTTAATTTAGGATAGCAACTTAGAATTTTACACTAGACTATACAAACCTTATATTAATGGAAAGCTTGTCAAAAGATCTTTTGATTGGTACAATAATAAATAGAGAATGCCATTTGAAAAAAAATAGTTTTTGATATTTATAATTTGTCATGTTTAAAAAATCGCAGTAGGCACATGCCACTGAGCAGGTTGTTGAATAACACTTAAAAGATACGGCAAACACTCGGGAATCAAAAATTATTTGTAATTTTGCATATAATCCAAAAATAAAATCAAACTAAGTAGATTCTATTTAAAGAAACATAATTTTAGTGTTTTTTTCAATATTGGGACACCCTGTATATAAACCAAAATATTTTGAAAAAGTGCATCAAAAATGCTATAATCTAAAAAAAGAAAAAATCAATATCATCTAAAATAAAAAAGTTATAGAGCTTTTTCGGACTATTGGGACAGCCTGTATATGTTGCTTCGTCGCTCTAATTAGGGTCGATATTCTTACTTTAGGGAACGCATTCATTTTGAAAAATTGTAAACTTTGATGACATTGACACTGATACTTTGTTATTGCCAACTAAATGTATTTGAACCCATGTGGGAATAAAACCCAACAACCAAAATATCCCATTTAGTTAATCTTTAAAAAAATGAATGAAAAATAACTGTTCATCAGATTTTTTATGGTCTTTTCTATTTATTCTTTAGAATGTGAAAAAAAAAATTTAAAAGATCAGAAATACAAGGAGATTGCGAAAGTGTATTAAGTATGTAACAAAATCTCATGAAGTTTAATTTCCTATGTCTTGTTGGGAGCTAATCCCCCGCATGTTGTTCCTTGTCCTGTTTTATCGAATGTCTGTTTTGAAAAAGCTCGTGAGTATATCGCGATCGAGCCCTTTCATTAATTCCGTGAGATGTATCTGCGATTAGAGGTTCGAGGCGTGTCGGACACATCGCACTAAATTCAGCCGGCAACTTATCGGTCGGTAATCTGAGAGTCCCACCGACTTCACAATGGAACACACCACAAACAGACAAACGTAATACGTCCAGTCGACATGACACATGTCAGAATTAGATTAAAACCGCGCGACTACAATTAAAAATAGCTCGATGGAAGAACGCCTGGAATGCTGTGACCGGGAATAGAAGGACGTCACGCGCCGCATATGACGAGGGTTCCGGGACGTTCGACAATGGGGCACCTGACGTGATGCCGCAGGTACCTGAGGGAACCATCTGGACGCCCCGCACCGTCATTACGACATCTCGCAAAGGTGGGACGCATCATAATTTAGACGCCCAGCACACACGTAATGTGTAATTTGCGATGTCCGAACCAACGTATGCTAATGGACTTCCATTCAAAACTGCGTCTTCAATCACATGATGAAAAAGAAGCACCCTGTAATACCCATTCGATGCAAACAACCAGATGGGTGGTGGGTTTTTTCAAAAACATGCAAATTATAGTGATTAATGGGGCGAAATCTATTGTCTACAAGATGAAAAGGTTGCACCAGAGAAAGTCAAACCAAACAAAAAGAATCGCTTACAGTCTTACACTTTTAAACTATCATGTAATCAAACTTTACTTGAACTACTGTCATAATATATCTTTGTGTTAGAAATATGTTAAAAAGTTTTTGTTAAAACTAGACAAGAGGTATTTAGTTTAAAAAATGTTTAGTATTTAATATTCAAATCAATTCAAATATTGGGGAGCACCTACCAACGTTACGGCAAATTTTTTTGTCTATTTTTTTATAATTTTATTTATGTTCAAAAGAAAATATCTAATAGACATGAAAAAAACAGCTGCATAAAAAAACTTATCATATAACTTCAAAAAACAGCGTGTGAAAAAAAAATAGTAGAAAGATACTAGAAGAACAAAAAATATTTCAGAAAACTTAGAAATAGTAACAATTAAAAGAAAATAACCAGAAAAATTTAAAAAAAGAAAATCTATATTTAGAACTATTAAAAGTAACGTTTACGAACTTGATAGGAGTATTGATAAGAGATTAATCTAAAACATACTTTTTTATAGCATTCTAGGTTTTACAAAAAACTAAAAATATTTTAGAAGAACTTTCAAAACATATAGAAGCAAAAGATAAAAAAACACACATTAAAATAAAAATGAAAACAAAAATCTCACAAAAAATCACTTAAAAACCGTATCCAACAAAAATTAAGAAAAATTATATTTGTATAATATATACTGCTTTGGAATGAAAAATGCAACACCAAGAAGTTGTGGTCAAATTTTAGTAAAAATTTTACAAAAGTTTAATTTTGATACAATAATTGAATGATTAAAATTTCAACAAAAAAAATTATCGTCACCTCTGTGTTTTGCAAACCTGGACACATTTTATTACTTTACAATTTTGCAGAAAACTTTATTTAAAATTCCCAGAGTTCATGAACGTCAAAATTGTCGGCAACTAAATGATTTCGAACGAGGTCGAATTATTGGCATGAGAGAGGGTGGTTTTTCGTTTAGGGAAATAGCCACCAGAATTAGTTGTGACGCAACTACAGTGATGAGATGTTGGAGACGCTGGTCTGAGGAAGATTTCTATAAACGTCGGAGAAGATCTGAACCACAGCGAAGAACGACGTTTAAGACTTTTGGCGTTAAGAAACAGATTTTCAACCACGCGGTAGTTGGAAACACTTGGAGGGAAACTTTAAATGCAAGAGTCTCAATGGCGTCCATATATCGTCGAGAACGTAGTTTTGGAGTGCGTACTTATCGTCTTTTTTGGTGCCTCCCCCAAACGCCTCATCATCGAGCTCGCAGGTTAGAATGGTGTATGCAACGGGTGAATTTGAGGCAGGAATGGCATCAGACTGTGTTTACCGACGAATCTAGATTTTGTTTGTGGGCCCACGACGAACGTAGACGGGTCAGACGTCTTCGCGGCGAGCGTAGAAACATGAACTTGGCACTTCCCCGGCATACTGCGCTTACTCAAGGCGTGATGATTTGGGGTGCTATCACGTATGGCAGTAGGTTTCCTCTGGTTTTTATTCCTGGCAACTTACATGCTCAACGGTACATAGAGGCTGTGCTGGAACCAATTGCACTGCCGTACTTGCAAGGGCTACAAAATTCTGTTTTCCAACAGGATAATGCTCGTCCACATACTGCAAGGAAGACAGTGAACTTCTTAGAAGAAGCTAACGTGGTGGTGCTTTTATGACCTTCCCGTTCACCGGATCTTTTGCCTATTGATCATGTGTGGGATATGATAGGCGCAAGACTAAGCAATTTACCTCATCTCCCAAACTCTTTGGACGAGCTTCGTGTGCAGATTCAGGAAGCTTGGGATTCACTACCGCAAAAGGATATTGATCATCTCATTCAAAGTATGCCAAATCGAGTGAATGAGTGCATTAGAAATCATGAAGAACCCACACATTATTAAAAAAAATGCATTTGTTGTTAATTTAATAAATTGAAATTTTGATGATTTCTTTATTACATTAAAATAAACTTTTTTGTAAAATTTTTATTAAAATTTGCCCACAACTTCTAAGTGTTGCAATTTTCATTCAAAGCAGTATATAAACGCAAGAAAAAAAATTCTAGTAAAACAAACGTTGCAGAAAATTTTAAAAATTGATTGCTACAAAAATAAAAAACTGCAATTAAAAATAAAAATTATATTCGAAAAAAACAAATAACAATGGTAGATTCTAGTAGAATTAAATACATAATTTTTTTAAGAACTTGATAAACAACGTCCAGAAGAAAAGGAAGAAGAAAAACATAGATTGGCATAAAAACTGCTTTAAAACAATTTGAAAAACGACAACTAATACAAAAAGAAGAATTTAGAAAAACATTTAATAAAATGATTAAACAAAAATTAAAAATGAAAAAAGAACAAAAAAGCTCTAACATAAACTTTAAAACAAGATCTTTTTGTATTTGCTTGGTTTTTTGAGTTAGACAGCGCTGTTTTCAATATTAGAAAAATTTGAAATATACTGATCGTTTTTTTCAGTCGTTCTGTTTTTCTCTCTGTTTTATATCTATTTTCTATTTCTCTATGACTTTACTATACATGAATTTTGATGTAAATATAATCTACATTTTTTTGTCTACTTTTAATAAAAATTAATCGTAGCAACGCTAAAAATGTGACAGAAAGTGATTTAGGCTATGGATACAAAGTTCTGTAAGTCGCTCGAAAATTATAAATTATATAACCAGTGTCTCAATTCTATCGTCATCAAGTTACCTAGTTTTTCCTGTTAAAACGTAGGGCTTAAATAAATTGCTACAATTGCTAGTCAAATAATGACCAAATGTGTCAAAATTATCCACCAGTTAAAAATAAAATATTGACATCACTTTAAAGCATTAGATAAAACACAAGAATACAAGTTTATCTGAAAAATAAATAAACTAATTAAAAAAACATTATTTTATTTTACTGATGTTTATAATTAAAAATGTCATCTTATTGACAGTTAAAAATCTATCGAAGCCCAAAGTTTGGATCAGGCAAAAATATCTCTATGATAAAAAATTTAGGTCTTTTGTTATAACTATAATAATAATAATGCTGGTATCAATATAAAATGAATATTTGAAATATAAATCTATAAAAACTGACGAAATTTTATTTTCGGTTTATCATAAATGTAAGTACCTATGTACTGAAACGGTTTTTGAAATTCGAGTCTTTGCAATTTAAAGAGTTAGATTTTTAACGAAAAATTTATTTTACTACGAACTATTTACACGGAAATTGTCGCTCTTTGTCCATACTGAACACAGTTAATTCTGAAATCCAATCATCGCTCTCTCTTATACAGGGTGACTTGAAGTATGTTTGGGAAATGTAACCATCCATAGTCCATAATAAAAGAAGTCGAAATACTTTGCCTTAGGTATACAAATGTTTATAGTTTATGAGATACATCTTATAAAACTTAAAAAAAATAATTTTTTTTTAACGAGATACAATGTATTGCAGCAATGTTTTTAATATACAGTGTGTGATTGCAATATATGCAACAATTTTTTTGGTATAGTTCTGGTTTCAATGTTAAAGTCAGATACAGAAATGTTTTTAAAAAAATTTCTACAAACGTTACCAGGTGATAGCCCATTGCTTTATACAAATGTTTATTTTATATTTTATTTTTGAGCAAAAACTTTTACAACGTAAATCTTCAAATCTATATGCTCGAAAACAGTGTAAAAAAAAAGTTCAACGGGTGTACCTCAAAAACTATTAACATTTGTATAAGGCAAGGTGAGTTATTTCGACTTCTTTTATTATGTACTATAGCTAGTTTAATTTTCCAAACACACTTTAAAGTCAGCCTGTACATATACTAGGCCGCCTTCTAGCATATTCTTGTGCAGTCAAGTCCGATGACAAATGCTGCCAAAGTTCCAGAGAATAGCGCTCAATCAGTTTGACAAAAGTTTTCGCAGTAAACATAGAATTTTTCGGAACAGTTCGTTATAGTATGATAATGCAATTTGTTGATTTATTAAATTTATTAGGAAATATTGTGTCATATGTCTGTTTAAGTTAGGCTTTAATCAAACTGCTTGATTTGGTTTTAATAAAATTAGATGAAAATGAATGAGTACGCATTGTCTGCGGGTTTTGGTTTTTTTTTACTTCCAGGGGCATTACGATCATCTTAATAATTTATATACCTTGTATTTATAGTGTGTATATCTATTTTTAGATAAAAGTAATTGTTTCAATATTATTTTAAAATGAAGATTATTATCGGAGTATTATTACGTTATATACGAGTACTTTTATCTCTGTAATACGATTTTAAGAAAAAGACTGCGCATTATAAGAATACGACATAAATATGTAGGTATAACATCGCTATTTCTATAATTCTATAATTAAGATTTTACTGCCGTTCAAGGCATTATAATTTTTATTATTTAATTTTTTAACAGTATTTTTGTTGTTTGTTTTAAGGATTATAATTTTGGCTTTGATCGGGTTAAATTCTGTCTTTGTCCTGGCATTATTGCAAGTTGAGTTTGTCGAAATTTATGCCACCCCGCCATTAGCTTCGAAATTTTACGACTTAGCATCCGTTTCGGGTGCTATGTGCAATTTTGGTCCATTCTCAAGACGTTAATCGTTCAATAAAAGGGAAAATTTGGAGCCGGCTACCGCAGCCAGTAACTAATTGTCCGCAATGCCTCCCGTCTATTTATGGTTTATGGTACATGAATGTATCCATAAATCAGTTTAATGCCGCATTGTCAGGATGCCGCGCTGGTCGTCTTGCGTTTTTCTTTGAAATTGACGTACGCCACCCCCGGATAATTCCGGGCTTAGAGCGATCATCCGCGTCGACAATTATTTACGCGGGTAAATAGTATTTGTCTGTGCCGTTGACGGGTGCATATGTGCCGGTGTTTGCGATGCCATTAGGTGGCCAAACAGGGCCGGAGGGCGCCGCAGCAGCGCTACTCGGCACTGTCAATCAATCCCGTCAATCACGCTGCGTGCGAGAGTTGATTGCTTATTTACTTTCCTCAATAATGAGTATGTATTGCTGGACGGGGGGCCGTGTTTACAAGCGTAATGTGGCTGCGACACCTCTCCTGATAAACTAATAACGCAGGGATTTCGATGAATTTGCCGGATATAGGACTCTTCTGCATTTCCACTCAAACACCTCCATTAGACGTGTTATTGCCGTGTTAAACGGATCATAAACTGATAACGTCAAGGGCCTGTCCAAAACCAACAGAATCTAACCTTTTAAATGCCATATTGGGCGATCACACATAATGATCGTGTACATATACATGATAATCACAAATTAGAAAATCAAGCACTTAAAATACGACAAACTAACAAATAAAGCGACAGGCAAAAATTACAGCGATTAATAACAGTGATATTTTAATGCGTGAGCGGAGCAAATATTTTCTCTAGCGTCATTAGAATCATCTGTAGGGTTGCCAACTTTTTGATATCGTGTTAAAGGACATTATCATAGACGTATCTAAGATTGTTTTTTATGGAGACGAGAAAGGAGAGCCGAGAAGAATTGAGTTTACATTTTTTTACCATCTTACTATAGTCTTTAAAACTCTTCTGTTGGGAGACTTTGGTCTTTTTTTACATCCGGCTTTTCAAGCAACAATCTAGGAGACGAAGGCGATAATTATTTCAAAAACAAATGTTTATTATAAACAAATAAAAACTGTTACTGTTCATAACTTTATTAAAAATTTTTGAAAGACGGAAATGAAAATTATTGTAATTGCTTCTTCTAATCTCAGACTTTTTTCAATATTTTGCTCCAAGAACCATCAATTTTTAACAGAATTTTTATATTAAAATAGAAAAAATATAAAGTCTCTCAAAATTCTAGGTTTTAGGGTTTGTGAGGTCTAATAAGCTCTGAAACGTTAGTAGTAAAGTAACAAAATCAAATATAAAAGTCTAAAAAATCAGTGTCATAAATTATAAATAGGATTGTTACAAAATGTTTCCTCAATACTCAATTTTATTTCTTTATCTTGCTTAAAAGACCATACAATTTTAAACACACTTTGTAAGCCGAAAAAACACTATAAAAAAATATCTTGCAATGTTTATAAAAAAATAAAATAAAATGCTCGCGAGAAATTGTCTTTATTATACTAACAATAAGAGGTTTTTCTTCATCTGGCTCGAATGACCATAAAATATATACACTTTAGAAGCCAAAAGCGACGATAATTACAAAAATAAATATTTACTGCAATTTTTATAAAAAAAAGTCCAAATTGTTTTTTCCAGTTTTTAAATTCTATTTAAAACTTTAATGTAGATCAATAAAATAGAGATTTTTGGGTGTTTGAAGCGAAAATTATTGTAATTGCTTGGTATCTACCAAAACTTTTCTCAGTATGCGACTCGAAGAGTTGTTCTTTATTAATCTAGAATTAATAATATTAATACAGCCAGATTTAGATAAAATAATGAGACTGATAATCTGGCGATGCAACCCAAAAAACAAATTTTATTTACGTCTTTGATCTGATTTAAATTTATGTTTCTAAATTGAATCCAAGTTATCATCTGCTTAACTCTTACATTACCGCAAAAAACGGTCATTTGTGCCAGAGAAAAAAAAATAAAAAACTTATTTTGATGTACCTAAACTCCAATACAAAATGTATAAAAGAATGAAGCATCAAAGGTAGAAAAACAAATTTATTCTAAATCATAATTTGCAAAAATAAACAGGTATACGACACCATTTTTAACTATTGTCAAAGCACTGTCAAAGTAACATAAGATAACTTAATTGCAAATGCAAATCGCAAATAAAAGTAGCTCAAGACGTAAATAAAATTTGTTTTTTTTTGTTGCATCGCCAAAACATCGAGCTCATTATCAGATATCTGAATCAGGCTGTATTTAATGGTTTTTTATTATTCTTAACTTTCTTTTCTTTTTTTAGCAGTTGTTTTTATAATTTATATATTTTTTTAAAGATTGTTTTTCAAATTTGCTTAGAATTTTGTTTCTCCAGGATCTCCCAATTGATGTTTTTATCTTTTTAATTTTTTTTATCGCTTGGTTTAGTTGTGTTTTCTTTTTCTTCTCTTCCAATCGTTGATTTTGTGATTTATTATTTTTTCTTATACCTCGTTCTAAAATCTACACTTTTTTTAGAATAGTTTAAACTACGTTTTTAAAGTTTTTCTTTGTTTTTTGTTTTTTGTACATCATATGTACAAATTAATCTTCTGAGTCTTTTTTGTCATTCGCTCATCTTTCTAAAAAAATTTATAGAATCTACTTTTTCAAATTTTTCTAGAATCAACATCTGTTCTTCCTTTTCTACTATTTGTAATTCTTTTTAGTGTTTTTTCTTTCTACCATTAAATACCCTATTTAGGTAGGTTTCATAACTCAAGTCTGGATAGAACTTTTGGTACGTAAGTTTAAATACGCTAATACTGATTAGTTAACAACTTAATTTACGTCTTGAAGGATCTTTTTTTTCTTAATTTATGCCACCTCTTCTTAAATTAATTCTTTGCAATTTCTTCACCTTTGGCGTCTGTAATTCCAAATGTATGTATTTTACGTGATAGGTTCAGATTTAGCAATCCCTTTGTCGTCCGTGACGGGCACTTCCGGCATGCAATGGTCCGGGATAAAAAAGCTTCCACCCATCCGTAATGAATGTCATTTCGCGCTTGATTTGCGTAAATATTTAACAAGGCCATTAAAATAATCTATTAGAGATAATTAGAAACATCGAAGTTTCATGCATTTTTAATTTCTTAAAAGCGGAACATCGAGTGAATTGTTAATGGACGCTTATTTTTAAAGTGGAAGAGCGCCGGGACGCCGCCGCCGCCGCCGATCTAACTTGTTTATTTGGAATGTGCCCGTGCGCTCGGCGTCGCGATTAGAACAGCCTGACTGGAGCATTTGCATTTTGGCGCATTACGTGCTTGCATAATTCAGACGCTTATGGAATTGTCACGGGGATGGCGGCGGCAGGAGTTAAAGTTTAGGGATGTGTATACAGGTCGCCGATGTACGACGCCCCCAGACAACCGAATTTAGGATTTTAATTGTATTGATGGCAATCTGGCGAGAGAGAATTTAGATTTCACAGGAAATGGAAGCTTACAGAGATGGGTTCGGGTAATACACTGGACTTTTATTGTCGCAATCTAAAATGCATTGCCATGTTTTAGAACTTTAATAAAAAACTAAAGAGGAATTAAACTCATAATTTATTTCAAAAAGTGAAAAAAGTAACAAAAGAACAAATTAAAATATACCTACAGCTCATGTTTTTATATATCTATCCTGAAGACTTAGAAATATTCTAATAAGTATTTTTTATTTATTAATTGCGTGGTTTTTTTTATAAAACACAAATTTAAAAAGAAAAGCAAGTAACGTTACAATGTTTTTTATATTTTAATAAGACTTCAAAGTCGTAGATATATTAAAGAACGCGTTTCGAAAAGTTAATTTTGTGGCACAAATTCAAATTTACAAATTAAAGAATTAGTGCCACAATGATTTGAAAAACGAGTTCTTTATGCTATTTTTTCTACTTTGCGCGTTTTACGTAATTTTTAAGTAAAAAAGTTAATTATTTAGTCTTTAGGAACTTTTGTGTCTTCACGTTATTACCAACGAGATAGTTGGTAATAAATGTCATAAAAGTGTCACATGTTTTTCGAAGTATTTTCAAATTTGTTCAAAATTCTGTGTAAGTAAATCACAGATGATTTTTTTTTACCTACCGTATCAGTTATTGATTGAATACTCTAATTGGCATAAACGCAAACACTAAAAACATTGTAACATTATTCTTAAATTACCAAATTAATTGCAATTTTCAGCGATTCTTTTCATTGTTATTTTAGACCAAGCAGTGCTATATACTCATCTAGCAAATAACGTTAAATTATGAAACGTTATGAGGGTTGTAAATCCTCAAAATAGTGACTAAAAGCTGTTTTATTTTAAAACTATTCTAGCCTGTTAGGTTAATTGCGACACACACACAAACATCTTGCTGAAGAATACTGGTCATCAAGTACAACAAATATAGTGTTGCTGTAGGATGCTGAATATAGTGATACGACACCCAAATCGGTATCGGTTACAGACGCAAAGTAGAAAAATACTTTCAGACAATTTATTCTTTTGTCTAATTCTCAATTTAACTATCTACTTTTTTGAGTTTAATGTTTAGCCAAGGTTTAGGTAGAGTTAAGACACCACTGTTTGAAATTTCCAAATTTCTATTTTAAATGCCTAAATGATCTTACTGACCTTCTGCCAGTTATCTGTCTCTACGCTAACGCTTTTATTATTTTTTTTACCTATGCCCTTCTTGGTTTCTCTATAGATCTTGCTTATTTGGATTAGCACTGAAACAATTTTTTCACTACTTGACAGTCTAACATTTTATATAAGTATTGCTTTACAATCTTAGTAAACATTTAACTTTCTTTGATTTTACTTTCAATTAAATTTATTTTTATTTTTTAAGTTTGTCTGTGTGTCAAGTAACTCGTTTCAAATTGAAATCTCTCGCGAATATCAAGAGAAATTCTAAATTGCAAATCTCGCTAGGAGACGGTAATGGCGATGCTTGGGCTAAAAAAATAGCGATAAACAAAAAAGCGTCTTACTAGTATATTTGCTTTATAATACGTAGGTAGAAGTAATTTTCTACTTTTAATTTTCTACAAATCTCAAAACACAGCAAAACTACTTAAGAAGCTTTTGCAGTTATAGTTTAGCTACAATAATAGTAAATCTAGTGAAAAAGTTTTTTAGAACAGAAATTTAGTGTGATGCAATAAAATTCTTAAAATGTTTATTGCTAGTTTTATGCATTCAAAAAAAAATGTTCTAAAGAGCAGCAAAAGACAACAATTTTGTGACCGTAACAAGTGATGATATAAATATAGTAATAGTCTATTGTAAAGCATTTTTTTTTGAAAACATGATTTCGAAAAGACATTTTAATGGCAGTTACAATTATAGATACTATTTTTTTTATAACAAAAAACGTTTGAAAACACTGGACTATCAATGTTGTACACTGGGGCATCAATACCTTGTGTATAGAATATCATCCTCTCGAAGTAAGATTAAAATAGCAGCTTTGTAACTTCTGTAAACCTGTATTTTGTCCACAGAAACCTTCTCGACAACATTGGGTTCCAGATATCGGAAACTTACATGTAACTCAAATTATAAGCAAGCAATGCTTATCAATAGGCTTAGTCTTTTTAGACTTTTGCTGTCGGAACCTGGGTAACGCACGTGTTGACTGAAAGTCTTAAAACCTAGGCCTACCTCCAACTCTTTTTCAATACTATTCTAGCTTGCTGTGAGTTTTATTAATATTTTTTTCTCTCTCTCTCTAGGGTGTAAATGTTTTTTTCTATCAATCAAACACACGATTTCTCCCAGATTTTATTTATTTTTATATATTGGAATACTAATTTCAGGTTTTCATCCTTTCTCCGATCTACCTACAGTGCAATACATTGCAATATCTACTCTCTAACGTAACTTACCTACGTCAAAATTTCTAAATACATAAATATTATTAATTTGTATATAAAATATTATTAAATTTTGTTTATTTACTTATTTGTCAGAAACCTCTGCGAAGGAAACATTCAACATTCGCAAAACTGCAAATAACATACGAAAGTATAGTATATACCGCTTCTAACAAAAATTTTTCAGAAGACATCAGCTACTTTTTTTTGACTTAGGCTGAGAGGCATTCGGGGAGCATGTGACTACGTCACAAAGAGCTTTGCAGTATCTCTACGCCTAGGTCCTCGAAAAAAGATTCTACGAGCAAGTCTTCAGTTTAAAAAAAGATTCACAGTCACATCTCAAGTGCTAAGGTTTTTGAGATGAAATTTTAGTAGCATAGAACCGAGTCTAGCAAGTTCTACTCCTTATAGCATGATTCTTACAAATTTTATTGTGAAAATCAGAAGAGAGATTTCTTCCAATAATATTTTTTGTTTTATTTACTTTAGTTTTTGAGTAAGTGTTTTCTAAAGTTTTTTTTCTGTTTGGTTTCAAACTGAAACTTTTTAAATTTGGAATTGTGATTTTTAAAGGTAATTTATAATTTAAAGAAAGTATTGTTTTGGACATTTTACATACATTTTACATAATGCAAATTTTAACAAATTTTGTATCCATGTGTCTTTAAATTAATGTCGAACAAATTTGAATCTTAACAAGGTCTATGTATGTAAATTTTCTTGATGAGGTTTATTTCCAGCCGGTATTAGCATACTCTGTAAATAATTAGTATTTGAAATAAATCCAAGAAGAGCAAAAATCCTTAAACTTCCTTTCGGCTCGAAGAGAAGAGCCATTAATTGCAGTTACTTAGCGTCTGGAATCTAGATAAACCTCTAGCAAAAACCTGAGTAGTCGGAATCAAATGTAGATGTTCCCGCACGAACAAATAAGATTAGATCAATTTTAATCTTCTTAAACTGTCAAAGAAACAAACAAGAGGAATCAATATGCGCTTTAAAGTCAAACGTAACGCTTTAGAAGTTTGATGTCGCAGCACATTCTACGTTCCCCTCAACGAGTTCGGGGAGTCACGGCTAAATAATTCGATCTCCGTGTTAACAATGACTGAGGTAATTTGTAGTTTTCGTTGCGGGCTGCGATAAGACCACGAAAAGGTCTTATCTCGCTCGGTCCTCGCTCGGAACACATGTTCCTCGCACCGTTGGGGGGCCGCGGCGAGGGGAGTCCGGTGACGGTGCGGCATCACCATGGGATAATGGATAAGCAAGTGGACTCCCTGCTGGCCCGCATCTACATATGACATTCCAGTCGTGTGAGAGAAAACGAAACAATAATAGCTGGGAGGATTAGATTTTTCAGCCGAAATCGCGGAGGAGGATCTGGCAGTTATTGACAGAAAGGCCTCGCGATAAATTACCGGCAATAAATATGATCAATTAAAGCCGCCCCCGGAGCTTCCGTGGCGCTCCGGCTTTTTATTCATGGCGGTCCGATGTATCATAATGAAAGTCTTGTGTGTATCTCCTCTAACTGTTTCGTAAACCCGTAAAGTACCTCATGACAGAGATGATGTACTACAGCTGGCGGGCCGCACTTCGGACACTGCCATCATCGTTTCAAAAAATATATTATAGCCAGTGGAGCACCTGTTGCCTTCCGGAGAAAACTGTCATTTTTAATAGTGGTGCGACGGGGCGATGTCGCCCTCATGTTTGTTTATTGTTTACCTAATCGAGACCGGCTGCAAAATTACCCGCCATAAATATTTGAGAATGGTTGCCATGTCACACTGCTCGATGGATAACTCCGAATTTCACACCACCTAGCTTCTATTTCCTCTACTCTACACGCGTTCCAAAATTTTTCAACGATAAACAACTTTTTACACTCGTAATCAGATACCGCTTCCAATTTTCACTAATTGCAATGACAATATTTTCAAGTAATTGATGCTTAGATCTAGGGAAGCTATAAATCATTTTTATGATACCTCATAAATTTTTAACAGGACTCTAACACTCCAATTATCTTCCTATTTGTTATAATTTAACTAAATAGTCGCAACGTGCAATTATGTAATTATTTTCACCACAACATTGTTAAATTCTTATCTATACATCATTGCTGATAAAACATTTTGCGCATTTTTTACACAATTATTCTAAAATATGACGTCAATGTCATTTAGCTATTCATCGGAAAAAAATATTTTAGATTTGTTGTATTGAAAAAAGTATTGTATTTAGTAATACGTATTACTTTAGATATCTTTGTAGAAGTAATAATATTCAAATTTATGTGCAATAGTACATTTTTTTTATTGGTCTTAAAAGGTACAAACTGACTTGTTATAAGAACAATAATTTGCACCACAAATTTAGTGGTGTTAAGACCCCAGGGTTAAATCAAGTGTGCAAGTAATTTTAGTTTCATTGAAACTCAGGTTGCAGTTCCTGAGCTTATTTGCACAAATTTTTTTATTAGTGTTCCTCTAGTGTGACACAAAAACTTTAAAACTAGCATTTCCTTTAAGATTTCACAAAAAAACGTTTTTTTTAGACTAGCTAGCACTTTAAACCAAAAATTATCAATAGAACAATAATGTAGAAAAGTGTATTTAATGACATTGACAGATATTTTAATACGCTTGCAGCAGTTAACATGATTAAACATAAAAGGTATTAAATTGACGTACCAGATAAATTTTCCAGCGTTGTCAGTTACCTTAAATTTAAATTTATACATTAAATTAAATTTAATTTGTAAACTTAACCAAAGTTTTAATTCTTAACATTCTTTATTTTTATAATTTGTCTGTTCAAAAAAACTTTTGTTTAATAGACAAATGCGCGTTTTTTGACATTCCATATATACTATGTAGAAAATAAAACTTTACAAATTGTCAGAATAGTGTAAAATCAGTCCTAACACCTAGTTACAATATGAACAATTTAATTTTAGTCTTCTAGTAACGAACCAAGTTGGAAAAATAAGAACTTAACGCTGACAGTTCTAACATTTTTTTCCTATGGTCAACTGCGACTTTATGACTTTTGGGTCGCTTAGTAGCTCAAAACAAATGCGAGAAAAGTTGTCTTAATATTTAGAAAAATGACAAAATGTAAATGTAAGTATCAAGCAATTTGGCACTAAGTAATGTTATAATATGATTCTAATTTTGTGTACTGCATTTTAAAGCTGTCTTCAAGAAGTTCTGCCACATTCGGCTACCAGTGAAATATGAGTTTTGCGTTTGCAATTTATTTAAGGTTTTACATATTTCGATAGTGTTTAATATTTTAAATGCATACTGTCAAATAGACAGTAATGTCTTTAAAGATTTAAATACCATAATCTTTCTTTCGAGATTGTTCCAAAGATGTTCAACAGGATTGAGATCTAGACTTTGCGGTGGCTAATCTACAATATTAATTAGACTGCCTTATATTGTTCTACTTTTTGTATGACACATTACAAAAAACGTTTAATGTTTTCTACAAAGTCTACTACGACGATATTTGGTAGAGAGACAAAAAAGATACTATAAATGTAAATAAAACAGATTTTGACTTTTTAATTTGGCAATTTGAGTTTTTGCAGACACATTTTATAGTCAAATCTTTCTATAAAGTAGCAGATAGATTTGGTACTTCAGTATAACCCAGTCTTCTAATAGTATGAGTATTTCAAGATCAAGTAATTAATTTTTATTTTTTTTTGTCGTACAAAATTGCCTTCTTTTTGTGCTAATTTGCATTAATTATATTTTCACATTCGAAATCTTTTGTTTTCTGTCATCACTAAGCTATACTAGCAAAAAACTGTTTCACGCCAACTCTTTTCCTAATTTGTTTTCAGAACAACCTACTTCAATAAGTTTTACCATTTTAACAACTTCAATTTTAATAAAAATGACGATGTTATCATTTATCGTGTACTGTCTGTTTTAAACATTTTATTTTTTTGCTTGAGAAATATATAAAGTAGAGATAACACTTACAAACACTTTAAGTAAATTAAATTTTTTTGTTAATTTCAAAAGACCACCGGCTAAAAATTTTAAAAGCTTTTTTTGTTGCAGAGTTATCTCCATTTGGAGATGGTACCTCAGAATACATAAAAACAATGTGTTTTACTTAAATTTAAATACAAATTTAAAAAATCTAAACAAATTAACTATTTTAAAGAAATTATACATCTTTTAGAAGATTTACATTTTTTGGTTACTTACAGCATCTACTGTCAAGACTGTAAGAAACTAAAAATTTGGTGCAATTCAGTTTGCATAAGTCAAAGTCAACTTGAAATTGGGTCGATCCGTTTTACTTCAGATGTGTTCTCGTTAAGTAAAGTTATATTCTAACCTGACATTTTTTTAAATAAAGATTATTTCAGACGATGGGTCTCAAAACCGTTGTTTTGTTCACTGAGTTATGCACAAGTGTGCTGATTTCAAGTTGGGACAATACCTGTGGTATCTTTATTTCCATGAAAAATTGAAAAAAATTGATGTTGTGATTGGTTGTTGCTACGGAAAAGTATTCAAATTTGCGATACTACCAGTAGTATCTCAACTTGAAATTAAATCATAAGACTTTAAGTTTATTGTAGTAAAAAAACTATTATGTTTTCTCCTTGGAATATAACATACTTTTTTTACTATTTAATATATTAATTTATTATTTACTATTTAATGAAAAAAATTGTGTAATTATATATTTTTTTAAACACAAACTGTTATATAAATATTTATGACAAGCATCGGTTGTTTTCAGCAACAGCTCACAACGCATCAGAAAGTTTTTAGACTGTTGAAACGCCACTGAGCATGCTCAGTATAATTCTGTACCGTTCTAAACTGTTTATTGAAACAAATCTTATATTTGACATTTTTTGAGGACTGTCTTAGTTTGCCAAAACAGGTATAAAATTAATAATAAGATACAAATCTAATCTTCAAGATGGACTGCGTTCAGTAGCGTCACAACGAAGTACCTAACCTTGTAGTCTGTTTAAAAAATTTGTTAAGTACAATGTGATTAATACTAATTAAGTTAGCAAAAAAATTATTTAAAAAAAAATTAATTTTATAAAATTGGTAAATTTGCGACCGAAAATGTTACCCAAGACAATTAAACTACCGAAACAGTATTAAAAATTTCAATTTTTTTTTGTTATCAGTGTTTGTTTATAATAAATTAATATTTTAAAAATTTTAATTTTGAAATAAGAGAAAGTTATTTTTTGACTGTTGATTTTATTGTAGAAATTGCATCTCGATTTTCTGGTTTGGTGCATAAACAGTAATTATTCTTTGTCTTTATCAAGCCGTTTTAAATATTTATCAGTTTTATTAACCCAATAAAGTTAATAAGCTGTAAAATATTTTTTTTGTTTATTGTTTTATCCTAATTTAAAAGTCCTTAAAAGACGCTGTGACGCTTTAGGGATTCGCTAATGAAACCCTCTAAACTGGCCCTTTGGAGGGTCCTCGTAATCGAGGCCTAGAGTGAGGATCGTGCACATCCTGAAGAAGACGTGATCTATGGGGTGTCGGAGAACTTCCGTATAATGGGTGTTGGTTAGATCGGATGACGAACAGCGGACCTACTTGTGGTCTGACAGTCAAGTGACGAAATTTCACTCGGTGAGACATATGAGGGTCATTTAGTCCGGAGATGCTGATCTCGTTGGGACGATGACGGTCAGGGGTCACTCTCTATTGTCGCCGTGATGGCCTCTTCGTGACTTATGGTGCTCGACATAAACCTACTCCTTATTACAGCGGTCATGCTGAGAATCTCTCAGTCGATAATACAATACATTGACAATGTGACGATTTAATTATAATATACTTAAGTTTATAAAGTAGTACAGGAAAATGTACCGCAGAGGCAAAGAATGTCGGAGATAATTATTTTTGACATGTTTTAGGATGATTAATAGCGGCTGAAATCTTAGACTACAGATTCGAGATATCGTATACAGATAAATGGATAAAAATTATGTTTCTTAATTTATGTTTTTTTTTTTAAGTTCTTACTTAAGTAGTTTTCTTCCTCTAGAATGATCAGGAGAAGCAATATCAAGCTTGACAACTTGTATTTATTTTAAATCTGGTTAGGAGAATTATTCATGTGAAATTAATAGATTTTTTAGATTTTTGTCGGAATCAAAAAGCGTTATTAATAATAAAGATATTAAAATAAATGTCACTCAATCAAATAAAATCTTTGCCTCTGTATATTAACGTCAAACAAACATTCGTAAAAATGAAAAACAGACAAATAAATTTGATATTGCTTTAAAAAGTTTTAGTAGATGATTGCTAATGATTGATTAGTAGATAGATGCTAATAATTTTCAGATTTAAAAATTTAATTTATAAATTGCAAAAACAGTACAATAAAATTTATTCTTTTAAATTTGCTTTCGTACTTAGGCAAATACAAAACGCTTTTGCGTTTTTTAATACAGTTACCGTGTTGCTTGTTATAATAATAATTAGACTAAAAACAGTGTAATTTATTTTTTAGTTTTGGTACTTTTGCACAATTTAATCAAATAAGTAATAAAAAAAATATTTATGCAATCAAATCAAAAAGATCTTGTGTTGCTTTTTTAGGTTACTACAAACAAAACAAAAAAACAGTAAAAATTGAATATCAAAGACTTAGCAACGAGAGCAAATATTTTCTCCCGTCGTTAAACTCAGTTTTATCCCTTGGAAGAAAATGTCGTGCAAAAAACAATTTTACGATTATGACGTATTAAGAGAATATTTGATTTGAGTAGACAAATTCGCGTGTTGCTGAAAGTATGTCTTACATTAATTGATTTATCCAGATTGTCATCTTGTATAATTTTTGTCAAAATCGATGACCTAACAGCAGTAAAATAAAGAAAAAAAACCACTGTTTTCAGGTGCGTTTAGATAACAGTGTTGTCATTTTCAGATGAGGACGACAACACCTGAAAGGGTTAACATTGCTGTCAAAACGAGCTTTGAGTTTAAGAAGTAAGATGTCTGATGTCAGTGAGTTTTTATTTCGTTTTATTCAACACAGTAAGAGGATTTGCAGCAAAAATTATTAATCCATTAAAATAGTAAAAAGCAATTCGCAAAATACATACTAGCACGTGTTTTTGAACCAATTGTTTAACTTCTAAAATTTGTTTCTTCAGTTACACCAAAACTATTTTAGAAACAAAAAAACTGTTTTTTATTTGTAAAGGACTAACAAATTATTTAATTAAAAATAAAATTTTAAACATGGTTTATAGATCTATTGAAAAGTTTTTTACTCTTATATTTTTTTAGAGAGAAAAAATTAAAGTTAAAAATTCTGCGTTTTCGTTTTTGCAAAATTTTGACAACCGTAAAGTGTTTTATAATCTGTTTTATTTTGTAGATCATGTTTAGTAAAATTATTGTAAAAAACTGCTTATTAACTGTCAAATTTAACTTTTAAAAAATTACATTTTTAAAAACAACCCAGTTGGTTTGATTGGATCTTATAACCACTACGTAGGGATGGTGCCAAATTGTCATTATTCTTTAATATTCTTAAAAAAATAAAGTTCAAATTTTTTTAATAGTTATTTATTGTACGTGTATAAGTGTTTTAGACAGCATTTTATCCACGCAAAAATGTTTAAGCGCAAGACGCAGTCGATTTTTTAAATTTGAAGAAGAGATATGCAATTTATCCATGTGGTCGAAGTATGTACTTACTCCATGCTGAAGACCGCTGTAAAGGTCTATAAAAACATAGACATTGGAAAATATAGTAAGCTCATGGCCTATCTAAAGAATCAGTCAAGAGGATAAAGGCCTAAGAGGGAAAGAGCACACGTGGAAGAGTTTTTGACAAGGACTTGCGATAAGGTATATTTGATAAACAAGGTAATCTCTGTCATTACATAGACATTGTAGATAATAAATTTTGGAATATTTTAGGTTGCATTAATAGTGAGGGTGTCTGGTAGCTGTTGATGCTGTAAGCTGACAAATTTGAAAGTCAGTGATGGCAGAAGACAGGGGCGCATACCTGATTGTTTCGATACCAGATACCAAGACGAGCGTTTCACGAAAATTCACAATTATAGAAGAAGGATTCTCTATCAACACTGTGGAAAAGTTTAGGAAATACATGTCCATACGTCCGGAGAAGTTATCCATTGAAAGATTTTTTTACGATACGTTAATCAAAAATGTACATCGCAACTTGTTGAAATTATCGAACTATCAACTTTCAACTTATTCAACTTTCTAAAAATGCTTCGTTTGAATCTGGCGAACGCAGAAGCTTATACCGGCCATTGTATTAGGCGCACTTTAACAACTTTACTTGCCAATGGAGGTATTAATCTTACAACAATTAAACGACATGGTGGGTGAAGAAGCTCTGCCATAGCAGAAACTTATATCGAAGATTCTGTACCTAATAAGCTTGATATCGCAAGGAAAATCTAAGGTTCTCCTGGTACTAGTCGTTTCTTACTAGAGAAGACGTCCATTGTTCCTACAACTACTATTCGTTCTGGAACCGATAACAACTACAAGCTTCTTATTAATGGAAACGAAGTAAAATATGATAAAACAAAAAACGAAAGGTTTATTAGTGTAAATGTTAATGTCAATATTAATAATAAATAGAATGAGATTGATTTAAGATTGTATTTTTTTTTATTCCACTAGTAGAATAAAGTGATTTCATTATTCCACTAGGAAATAAAGTGTTACTTTATACGGTTCGTAAGTGTAAATAAAAGTTCAATTATAAAGTAATTGTAGATAAATTATATTTCTAAGTCTCTATTAACAGTCTCTCTATAAGGTGCAAGAAAACTATTTTGCCGTTTTGAATTTATCATATATATTCCAAATTGATGCAAAATTATTCGTAAAATTGTAATCGATTATTATATTTATACACTTGTATTTATAAATAGTAATATATACCATTCGCCTTCTCATAATGTAAAACAAGAGAATACACATGCTTTCCTGTACCATCTATCCCGCTACAGATAGACGCTAAGCCAACAAAGAGCATTAGTGAGTGCATTGTACAGTTAAAATAAAATAAAAAATATTTTTTTACCCGATTATTGTACAAGGTACAAAATAAATTATAAGTTAAAAATATTTTTTTTTTTATTATTAGTCACCGCGATTCATAAATTCATTTTGTTAAATTGTTGACACAAAGACAAATGAGATTCAAAAGGCACAAAAAAATGTTTAAAAATTTGCGTTTATTGTATATATTTATTTTTTATCTGTGTATTCTTTATTGAATTATTACAAAAATAAATAACATAATCATAAGTAACTGATTTTTATTTTAGAAAGCTTCTAACCCGAGTACTGTTTGGTTTTAGAGGCTTCGATCCGCTACAAAAGCAACTATCTCAATAAGAGAGCTTTACTTGAAATGAAAATATCTCTTGTATATATTTTTTTGTAAGAAAAAAATAATATTTGTTTACTTTTACTTATATGTATTAGATCAACGTTTGTGTCAGACATATTACCTGTTGTAACAGTTTGTGCAAAAGTTTTTAAAAATTTTATTGTAGAAAATATCTTCTGATTTTGTTAATTATTTTGATTAAATACGTTGTTCATCGTGCTTCTCAAAGTATTTTTTTATAGTTATCTTTCATGCATCGCGCAAAATTGCTGTTCAAAATATTCCATTTTTTGAAAATTTCTTCTTCTTGTTTAAGAAGAGCGGAATGTAGAAAAAATACTGTATATCTCGTTAATAAAACATTTTGTTCCAATTACTTTTACAAACTTTTTTATCGTGCGTGCGATAAAATTCTTCTTATAAAACTTGTATCATAAGATAGAATAATAATTTTGTCGTAATGCTACTGAAAGCCATGTTAGCAGGTCCTTTTTCAGCTCACCTTGACTACATTTAGTTTTTCATTATTCAGAAGATTAATTGTGTGTGCTGATAAGCGTGAAGATGCAATTTTTCCTCCTCTAATTAAATTCGAGAGAAATTCTTTCGAAAAAATAGACATCGCAGTCATTTCTTTGGGCTGGTGCACACGCAACCATAACTCATGGGATTACAGCAATGAAACTAAAAATTCTCCCCGATAGTTAGGACGTGCTGTTAATCCACTCTGTTATACGGAAGAACGTCGATGGTAATCCTTTCCAGTGGCGCACACATGTGTTTCAAACGTTGTATTTAGTCAATTATTTATACTTCTAATTAGCATATATTTAAATTTATCTCCGGATTAAACTCATTACTTATCATTTAAATGCATGGCTAAGTAGGTTGTATTTGCGAAATTCTCCACATGACTACATCTAATTATCTATCTACTAGCGGTGACATTTATGAAATCGAATAGATTTGTTGCATTTTTTCAAAATAACCAAGCATTTCAAACATCCGCACTCTTGAATATCCTCACATAGGCGCGTTCTGAATTCTCAAAATTGTTCCTAATCTGATTAATCCAACAAAGGATTTTTCAAACATGCCGGGCGATACGAACGACAAATATTTTTATAAATTGAGTTAAAAGTTTCCAGAAATTACGGGAATTATTTGTCAAAGAGCACAGAATCTAAACTGGTACCACAAAAATACTCCGAATTCTCAGAACTTTGTTTAATCTAATATCTAAAGCCGAAAGAATTTTAACACGATACGGACGAAAAAACAATGTCATAAATTCGGTCAAAAATTTTAAACAGGTATTTGCATTTAATTAACTCTAATAGAGGGTTAATTTTTCGAGAATTTATGTAGCTCAACTATCAGATTTTTGTTCCTTATTTATTTTTCCTTTAAACATTACAAAAAGTTAAAGATTTCAAGCGCACTTCCAGTCATGCAACAGTTTATTTACAATTTATGTCAATATCGTGTTATAATTTGTTCAAAGTTTGTTTTGTCGTGTCATGTCATGTTTGCATTCTTGAATACCATTGACAAGTCGTTACTATAAAAAAAACTACAACAATAAAAACTGATCGTTTTACTACTAATGTAAAGCATAAAGCGCAAAAATGTAATATAATATACAGACTGTTTCACGAGTAATAACGAGCCTGCGAAGCTGAAAATACAACCAGCAATACAATTCCAGAGTTAACGTAGATGATCTTTGGTAGTTTTTATAAAGCGTGTTTAATACTTACAGGTAATCAAAATAGTAATCTGTAGGTAATTTGATTTTTTGTGACAATTTTGAAAAATTTTGCTAATTTGATTGCGTTCTCTCTCTCAAAACTCAAAAGGTAATATCAATGTTAACAGTTTTTTTTTGAGCTTGTTGGCATAGTTATAGTTAATTCATGAGTATTTTTTAGTACTCTGAAGAATTTGAATTCCTTGAAAATGTTGAACGACATTCTGGTTTCTATTAATAGTAGATAATTATTAGAAATTTTTGATAGTTTTTAGAAATTGGTTTTAATCAAAACTGGTAATCAAAATGATACAATAGTAATCTCTAAGTAATCTAATTTTTTGTGGAAATCTTGAAGATTATTACTAATCTGAGGAGAGTCGCGCAGTAATCAAAAGGTAGGTATTCCTAATGGTAATTAAGTGCTTTTATTTTTCTTAGTCTTTTTAGTATCGTCAATTTGTGGGTATTTTTTGGTATAGTTTGAGCTATTTATAGCATATCTATTAGATAGTCTTTTTTGATATTTACCAGTCTTCAATAAAAATCTTTCTAAATTTATAATGACTCAAAGTAGTCAAATTTACTATATAAAATATAAATAAATAACAATACATAAGGAAATGTTTATTTATTTAAGAGATATAAAATAAATAATAAATAGCCTAGTAAAATTAAACTTTAATTTCGGAAAAATTTTGAGCAAGCTAAATTTTTTTGGAGGTTTACAGTTTGTAAAATTGTACACAAAGAAGGTCCCCAAACTTTGTTCTGCAGAATTAATTATTTCAAAGATATACAGAAGTCTCTTTTAGCTGGTTTTTAGAAATATACATAAAGATATAAAAAAAATTTTTTGAGTTTTTGTACATAAGCTTTACATTTTGGAATCTATAGGTGTCTACTACTTTTAGTTTTGTGACAGTTTTGGATTGAAGAATTTTTTTACATTTCTAGAGTATCTTTGTTTTAATTAGTAAGAGTCTAATCTCTCATCAGTTTTAATTGACGTGAATGCAATCGACTTTAAATTTAACAAAACCACTTTGCAATAGTAAGATGATAGCAAAAACATTTTGTAGAGGAAGTTTTGATACGAAAATTAGATTAGCACTAATATCTGGTTAGTGCTAATACCCCAGCTTTTAACACTAAGATTCATCTTGATAATGATGTTTACATCTCTCATTTTAATTTTCATTTTCAAAAATTTACTAATAGACATAATGATAGAAGGCTTTCAATACTAAAGAGTAGCAGTAACTATTAACTTTTCCTTTCCAACACATAGAATTGTGCTACGTTAGAAAAACTACTCTACAAAGTAAAAAAGTTGTAACAGCGTAGATATTTAACAGAATAAACCCGTTATGTAGTCCATACACCATCAAAAATTTACCACATAGTTTTTCTGCTTGTCTTGGCAAGTAAAAGTAAAAGTCTTGGCAGTAACAAGTGACACCATCAAACAGATAAACGTAGTTACAAATACAGTAAGAAATGGGTGTTACAAAACTGTAATTTAAGCCGGTAAAAAAATAAATCAAAAAATAATTTCTAATCTGCGCTCTTACATTAAAGGGTACATATAAACTTGTAAGCTAATTTTTGAAAGAACTAAAAATTTAAAATTAAATTTAGTAACGTTATCTTGCGTTGAAATATTTGTTTGAGCAGATAATTTTAAGTTAATCGCCAAAAATTTGTTTTTTCTTTTTAGAAAAATTTTAGAGTACAATTAAACAAAATTGCAATTATAAATTTTTAAGGAGAGTAGGTGTGCCAATTGAAGATTTTTTTTTCAAGTGCCAGTATTTGCGGGAGATTTAAATTTAAACCGCAATACTTCAAGTGTGTGAGATATTTTTCAATCTAAGTTAATCTAAAAAATCTTGTTATTTTTGTAAATATTTAGTTTGGTGTCCTAAGTGTCCTGCATCAAACTTAACATTTTTATGTATATAGAACGTGTACAAATCATACAAATAGTGGTCTTTTATTTAGATACCAAATTACTTTAAGGTGTTTTCAGATGTTAGAAATTCGAAAATATTTTCTTAAGATTAATAAAGCAAGAGTATTAAATGCATTCCTAATTGAAAAATATTCTTTTCCCAAAACAAGTAGGAGGTCTACGAACTTAAAACATATCGTATTTCAATTAATTTTGATTTATTTTCGGTTTCAGCAACTGAATAACTGTACTTTCGATTCGAGTAAATTTTGTTTTTACATAATGAAAAAATCTGAGAATAATTCTTGCATTCCTTTTTTTCGAGTAATAAATTATGTTTCATTAAAAAATGGTGTAAATGCAACTTCATAAACTTTCATTGAAAAGTGAAAATTTTGGGTGCGTGTTGGTCTTGATTTTATTTAATCTTTTTAAAAAAAAAATTAAACGAGTAACGACTTATGAATTACCCTAAAACACAACTCGCATGCAAATCATTTAAATAAGTAGAGTTTTAATAAATTAATTAACAAATAAATCATTCAAATGTTTACAGGGTGTGCAGAGTAACATTCTACCCAGTTGGCAAGTATATGATTTACGTTTAATTGCCACGTGATCTATAAAAGTCCAGCTGAGTTTAATCAGATATAAAAATATAACACCCGGACTTGTGGAAAAGTCATATCCGGCGATCTTGGAAGATCCATTAGCGAATCTGAATCTAAAGTTGAAAACTAATAATTACAAAGATGACTTTGCAGGATCTTGCAATTAGATTGTTATTTATTCATTTTTAGTGGAAGTGTTTTCTTATCACACGTGGTGTCATTTCCGGACAAATGAAGTCTTGACATGAGGTGACGTGAATCGACATGATGACATCATCAATTTCTCTCGAGGAAGGTGTCGTTGGCCATCGGCCACCACGTGGGGCTAGGACCCTATGGGTGCGAGAGTCCGAACTGCCACTTGTGGACGATTAATGATTGTTGTTCGGGAGCACGCGACCTACCTCAACCTTAAGATAAATGCGTATTTGATAGCAGCACCGTCATGACTTGGACTTCTAGAGTTATGAAGTCGTTTCTAGGCAGGAACTCGTGACAGACGCCGGCGCCCATTAATATCATATAAATTACGCCTCGAACACCCTCTTTGGAGTCGTTGGCGATTTGACAACGAGAAAAGAGGATCGATGTGCCGGCAAAAGGGCGTTTATCACTTTTACCAATTGATTTATCGCTTTTGTTGCTAATTGCTTTTTGATTTATAAACAATTGGTGCATGCTTGGCTATAAATCGACCGGAAAACACTCATGATTATTATTTTTTTATCGGCGTGTTTACTGACAGTAACAATCCAAGAGGAGAGCTCCAGCTGGATGTTACAGCTTCTGGATGATCCATCAATCAGGACTAATGGGATTCTATCATTGTCACATCGCCCAGAAATGCACAACTTTTTGCGCACTTTCCCCAAATGTATTCCTTAATGTATCGAGGGAAAAGAAGATATTCTGCACTTAATTAAAGCAATTTTATCCCAAAAGAAATTTTAAAAGCGTTAACTAGACTGGCGAAGTGTTCTTTACATAGGGTGAGTAAAAGAAGGTAAACCCACTTTGAAAAAAAAATGTTTTTTATTTTAACCAAAGCTTTATTCATCTTAATTAAAATAGGAAAAGATAAAAATTATATTGTAAATTGCAACAAAAAAAAATCTTTATCTATACAGAGTTTAGACGAACTGGATTATAATAAAAATGTAACAGAAAAATGAAGACGTGCAATATACGGTCAAAAATTGAAGAAGAAGGTACATACGATGGTTGGTGAAACGTCGAGTATAAAAACTTCATTGACACGGTCTACTCTCAGACGTTTTGAAGATACAGCTTTTTAAAATTTCGCAATTTTTACAAAATTTTGTTAAATTTGGGTTTTTGTCAATTTTAACCTTGAAGCATTAGATCTACAACAAAAACGTTATTTAACGTTAAAGACAACAGATTTCTGACATTTCAAGACCAAAATGCCTAATACAGTTTTGAAGATAATTATAGTTTTCCAAACTTTCAAAATTTTAGAAAAAACACCAAATTTTTATGTGAATAGTTAAGGTTTATAATCAGCCTAGACTGTTATCGGTCGTGTCTCTTTAAAAATATTTTTTTACATCTATGATTAGGTCATATTTGTCTATCTGGCAAATAAACGTCAATCAATTTTGTAAACTTTATTTTTTTACATTAAATAACAATTATCATAAAAAATATTAATTATTTCTACCATTTGCAAAAATTGCATAAGCAAGCAAGCATATCAAGAATAGGACACTCAAATTCTTGTTGACTTTTGTACTCTTAACAGATATTCGATTTTAATAAAAATTTTCAAAAGATATATCTTTTGTCTTGTCTTTACGACTTAATCCGATATTTAACTTTTACTAATTTTATAAAGATTTAACTGCAAACTATTATTTCATTAACATTATTTCTGGAAACAGCACCCTGCCAATGGTATTGGTGTTAGTGTAGCCATAAACTTATTAAAGAATCAAAGCCATAAAAGGTTGTAAACATGATATATCTTTCTGAGAAGTATACCGTATTTGGTTTTCTGTCATCAAAAACATTTGTATACAATGTTGCCAGATGGTTTTTTTCTTCAAAATGGAAGTATTTTTAAGGCAAAAAAATAAGTTAGAAAATTAAACTTTAGGAAAAGATTGAGGAAATATGCTTAAGTGGAAGCGGCTGGATTAATATTGTCTCAAGAAAAATATGCTAGAGAAATGTAATTCCGACATTACAGTAGTACAGTAATAATAATAATAATGAGATTATAGATAAGACTGATAATACCAATATGCTAGAAATCTTCAGAAAAAAATAAAATTTTAATTTTTCTTTATTTTTTATGTTCCAAGGTTTTATCGTCATATTTATATTTCATAAAATTGAATTATTTTATGTAATTGTTAAATATATAGTATTCGACTTTTATTTATTTTTTGGTTGTAAAATTAGTTGATAGTTGCGTAGTTTTATGAGTGTGTTTATTTTAAAAAAAAAGGTTGTTTTAGAATTTTTTTAGGAAGCTTAGTGAAAAGCAGCAACGTACATCTGGCAACACTGTTTGGGTACAACAGAGTTTACTCAGGGACGGCATGGCTGCATCTTTTTGCTTAAAGCCATTGCTGAACAAATCGTGTTTAAACTGGATGTTAATAAGACTCTGAAGGTAATGTATGGTAAAAAACACAAATATCACTTTATTTTTTAACAAAAAACAATATTACCGTAATAAATAAGAGTATGATTGCGGCGTGGAAAAGAGAATAAAAGGAATTGGCATGCTCAATACCGACAATTTTAGGTCAAGGTACAAACACTTTTTATGGTCTTATTCTATCGTCAAGACTACTATTTATAGTAGGGAGAAAAAGCTATATCTAGGGTATAGTGGATCTAACAAAATGATAGAGTGACTAAAGTAATAAAGTCATAACCATTGTTAACATAACAAAGAGTGGTACTCATGTTCGGTTGCAAAAATGATAAGCTCGTTATACCTACCTGCCTCGGGGCTTTGGGATTTCAGGAAAGCGATACAATCCGGTAGCAAAAAAAAATACGACGAGCTACCCATCATTCCTGCAGCCTAACTCGAGAACCGCTCTTTGTTAAGTTAACAATGGTTATGACTTTATTGCCTTAGTTAGTCTACTATTTTGTTAGATCTACTATACTGTAAAACTGCCATACAAGATGTTTGTGCAACGACCACGATTTCAATGCTTATGTCCAGTCTTCCACAGATTGAGCAACCTGGGATCAGACAGATATGTAGTGGAGGTATAACTGTCTCGGAAGTCTAAGGTCTCTGACTTTTAAAGTCCACAATAAACCAAGTAATGGCCATTGTTGATTCTAAGGGTAAACTAATCTTCAGTGATAGGATATTAATGCAAATTTTACTTATCCCCAAGTTTTACAGTCCCTACCGATGCCTCAGACTTTAAATGTCAAAGACTTTAGATTTCCGAGGCGGCTATAAAGTAGAGGTTACCTTAATCTCACTTTTATGCGTGCAATAGAGCTTGCGTATTTTACATACAGCCGAATTTTCGAAATGGTGCCAGTAAGTTGTAAATCGTTTAAGTCATAAATTTTTCTTAAAAGACAGATAATTGACACCAAACCACACTATTTGGAAGCTAAAGAGGGTGTCTTTTGTTGGGAGATATCAGGATAGGTAGATGAGTTTTATGCCCACAAAGCAAGATGTTTACGTCCAACAAGTGTGTTGAACAAAGACACAAACAGTGGCTAGTAAGAAAAATATTTGCATAGTGAAAGCGCATTTATTTTTTTAGAGTACCCAAAAATGTAGTTGATTGATGGCAAATGGTTACAAATAAATACAAGGTGTTTATAAATGGTTGTAGGGTCGTAGGAGGCTGTGGAAACAATAAAAATGTTCTGCTTTTTAAATACAATAATTTTTAGCTATTATTATACCTTATCAATTTCTGTTGCGCTAGTATTAGAGAACTGTTTGAGAAGCGCTGAACTATGCCTGAACCTGTCACTTCAACCGCTCGGTCCTTACCCGAGCAATAAAGTTTTATGGCTTACCGGCACCAATTCGAAAATTCGGCTGTATATACAATCTGCAACATTCTAGAAGACAAACAATGTAAAGTTAGCTAGGTTATGTATTAAAATCAACTCTAACTTCTAGTTTATACCAAATTAAAAAGAATGCCAGAATGATCAAAATTCTCAAAATTGAGACACGACAACTAGCTAACTTCACTTTGTTTGTTCTCTAGAGTTTTAGAGATTGAATATAAAATGTCCGCGATCTACAGTTGCTGTATAGTTTTTAAAAACTAGTAACAACGCTCATTGCCAATTGATAAAAAATATAAAAGTGTTGAAAATTTTTAGTTGTGTTAATGCAATAAGCCAATAACTCACTTAATTTTGAACAAATTTTAATTTTGTTTTGTCATCATTATGTAGTTTGATATTTTAGCACTGATAACAAACAAATGAAAATTTTTAGACTGGACCACTATTTCGTGTGGTTTATCTTTCCTCGATTTACCCTAACTAAACCACTAAAGAAATATTTACGAGAAATAAAATTTTAAATATATGGTGTTAGTGGCACTGTGTTATTGTGCTGATGGCGCATTTTATCGAGGTGATATTGGCGGTTTTATTGCTTTATGGCCCTAGTAATATGACTTTCATTTAGAAAATACGATGGAATTATCGTTGTAAAATATCAAAAACCACACATTGACAATATGGCAATTTCCCATAATAACACAACAAAAAATTCCAAAACAAGTCCTTTTAAAATAATCTCGAAACGACATTTTCATGACACAGGAAATCCTCCAGGTGGCTGGTGAATTTGTTTTTTATCATCACTCATCACATATGTCTATAACTGCATCGAAGATTCAGATAAGGAAGTGTGTTAAGTTTAATCTGATAGCTTGAGGATACAGCGGAAGTCGTTTATCGCACAGCAGATTTTTGTCATTGTTTAATTATACATTTAAATACTGCTCGGCAAGTTAAAAAATACCACACATTGTGAATTTAACAAGAAATTAGTTTATTTCAAGAGAAAAAAGAGGTTCGCTGCGAACAGGATTCGAACCTGTGCGGGCAGAGCCCATTTGATTTCGAGTCAAACTCCTTAACCACTCGGACATCGCAGCTTGGAAGGAGAAGTGTATTACTGAGTTTATAACGTACAGGTGTTTTTAGTAAAATTGTACAATAATTTCTGAACAATATTTATTAAGTTGAAATTATTTTAATAATTTTGTTTATTTTGTAAATTGTCTAGTTAATCAATATAAATTACTAACCGTATAAAATCAATTTTCGTGTCACCGTTAAGCAATAATTAATTATTTGTTATTATAGTTATTGCACAAGTCTTATTTAATTTATTAATATGCATTATCTAAATAACAGTGTATAATTATTATTAATTATTGTAATATAAGAAAATCTATCATCATTTACAGTCAAGCTCATGTTAAATGTCACCATGATTCTTTGATACTGATTTGAGTAAAAAATAATTTGTTAAATAAAAGTTAATTACTATAATTATGTATTTATTTAAAAAAAGATAGAGTAATGTAAAACAAAACTTTAGTGGTTAAAATATCTTCAACAAACCTTGTTGTAATAAAGAAATTAATATGTTTAAAAACAGCCATTTCCATACAATATTTTTTATATCGAGTGATCTGAATAAATTGAATTAAAGTAGGCCGTAGAATAAAATATAGACACAATCATTATTCATTATGTTTAAAATATGTGGTTTATTTAAACTTATCACATAGCACTGTAAAAGTCAGTAAAGTCACAATTAATTAACAATTAATTTTGATCAAAATGTAAAAACGTGTCAGCAACTGACATAGTAACGTAACAGGCTTTTGACAAATTAACTAAAAAAAGCTGGTTTAAGTCAAGTCAATAGTTTTTCTACTAACAAGCACCTGTGATCTATTAAATTTTTGATCTCTCGATATATCCCTAGTACAGTTTTTTAAAATTAAATTTAAAGTCCATACCTTTGAAACCTGTAAAAACTCTCTGATATGGATATACATATTAGAATGTTATTATTATAAGGGTACGTTATTATAGGAAAAAAAGCTTTAGCAGACTAAGATTTTGTTTAATGCCTGTGAATAGCAAAAGCATCAAAAAATGATGAAGGCTTTAATGCATTTATGCCTGTTTGACGTTGTATATAGGTATAACTATTATTCGCCTACCTTTAGTTAAATCAAATAGAAAAAATAAATGAGATTTTTGTTCTAAATTATAAGTATTAAATTATAGGTTAAACTGACACTTCGCACATAAATGACAAGCACAATTGACAATTGCTGGCTGAAATAATATTGTCTGCTGTAGGACGGAAAATGTGACATAACAATTTTAGAATTGAGATTATTTTTATTTTTGTTATCTCATATTTGTTTTATCGCATATTGTATTTTTTTATTGTAGCTTTATTTTAGTTTAAAAATTTTTCAGTTATTTCAATAGAAAATGTCATGAAATGTCAAGTTAAGAAATAACAACTGAAAACTGTAAATGTAAATGTAAAGAAAATGTAAAAAAATGTAAGTGTAAAAAAAACTGTAAATTTATATGCCCGAAATAAATAAATATTTAGGTGAAAATTAGAAGACTAAAGTGCTAATTTCAAGTTGAGGTAATACCGGAAGTATTTTCATTTTACTGCAAAATTAAAATAATTCGGGACTGTGGTTGGTTGTTGCCATGGAAAAGTATTAAAATTTTCGATACTACCGGTAGTATCTCAATTTGAAATTAGCCCATTAGAGTATTAAACACTAACATATAAGTGATCTGTGCGTGGAACAAAAACGTCAAAAACACTAAAAGTTATGATCTATTTAATTTATAAAAACGTTTCTTCTTTTTTAGAACAATAGACTACTTTTATAATAGTTTATAATACACAGTAAAATGATGCATGTAATGAGAGGTTCAAATCACGAGCACGAGCGAGTGATATTCTTGTATATAGCATTTTGGTCACATGTGTATTACTCTAATATACTCTAATATACGCTGCTTTATCTTGCAGTGACCACATCTCCAAGGAGATTTAAAAAAATTAATAAATCCAAATATTTTAAATGTAAAAACGACCGTAAAAGCAACTGAGACGTAAAAAATATAAAATTATTAACTGAAAATTTTGAGCGCCAGTCTTAAAGTTGTTTTCTCTAATATCAAAGATAATCAAGACAGATTAATAGTATATTAAGTATGGAGAACGGAAAGGAATGCTTACCGTTCGAAGACAATTATTGTCTGAGAAAGGTAATCCTTAACGTTCGACATGATTATAACGTTTTTTGCGCGATTGGAGTTTCTACAATAATAATAATAATAATTTATATCAATACATTTGTGATAATCGGGAAGATTAAAACTAAAAACTTTGGGTGGCTGTTCCATGGTTGCTATGGTTTTGTTCCAAACAAGTAAAATTGTCTTTTTGATACAATCATTCCTACATAGTTCTGTTTTGTGGTTCCGTTTTCGAAGCAAATATGAGCGATAGTGATGATCTACCGGATGATTTAGAAGACGCTTGGCAAGAAAGATGTTCGGCAATAATTCCAGAAAAATCTAAAGCCCGATATGAACAGACATACAAGTTGTTTAAGGAATGGCGTGAAGCAAAGAAGATTTCTGTAAATGAAAAGAGCTTGTTAGCGTATTTTGTGGTGAGAAGTGGACACTTGAAGACCCCAGGCAGTTTATGGGCGCAGTATTCTATGCTGAAGAGTACAATTTTTCTCCATGATGCTATTGATATTTCTAAGTTTGCTACATTAATTGCTTATCTTAAGAGAAAAAATATTGGATATCGCCCTAAGAAGGCTAAAATTTTTATCAAAAGAAAACATGGAAAAATTCTTGAATGAAGCACCAGACGAACAATTTTTAATTCAAAAGGTATGTTGTAGATGATGAGATGGTACATCTGAGTTCTAAGAAAACAATATATTTGCAGGTAGCAATGATATTGGGAGTATCGGGCGCTTGTAGACGAGAGGAATTGTACAATATTAAAATGAGTGACATAGAAGAACATAAAGAAATGTTTATAGTAAATATTCCAAATACAAAAACGAATATTCAGCGAACGTTCACAGTTGTTAATAAAGAAAATGAAGCAGTTCATTATTTGGAAATACTTCGAAAATACATAAGAATTCGACCAAACAACCCAACGTCAGATCATTTATTTCTGAACTATCGAAATAGCAAATGCACTAGGCAAGTCACAGGAAAAGGCACAACTGGAGGCTGGTCGTCAAAAATTGCAAAGTATTTAAAGTTGCAAGCCCCTGAATGTTTTACTGGACATTCGTTTCGACGCACATCGGCTACACTTTTGGCGGATAACGGAGTTGATATGTTGGGACTAAAAAGACATGGTGGGTGGCGTTCATCAACGGTGGCCGAGAGTTACGTGGAAGATTCTCTCCAAAACAAAATTGAATTTGCTCATAAAATTTTACACAGCGATGTTGGTGGACTATTACAACAACCTGGGACTTCTACGTCGGAAAGTTTATCTATTAACACTAGAAACTCAAATGCGAGTGGTATTACTACTATTAATTATAATAATTGTACATTTAATTTTAATAAATAAATCGCAAAATTGTTTTTTTTTTTTAGATTTAATTGCTTACCGTTCACTGAACGGTAAGTGAATTACTTACCGTTTTGTTACAGTAGCAACCATTAACAGCAACCTACCGTCGTGGAAACAGGCACAGTAAACTGATAAAAACAACCAATCGCTCAAAAAAAATATTAAACAGTGTACAAAAAAATTGCTCATACAAAATTACTATTAAAATTTTTAGTAAAGTATTAACATAATAATGTTTTTTAGGCAAATCTTAGTTTGAATATAAGCAGTTTGCAACAATTTTGAAAGTGAAAAATGATGTTAAATCGTACATACCTACAGGCTATAGTTATTTGTTTAATTAAACAATAAAGCATGTAACTCGCATCAGTTCAAAGACAAGGACCATTAAATCTACTTTATTGTCGTATTTTTTTTTAATTTGTTGTTTGACATTTAAATTCAAAATTTTGTCACAGCTTGAAAATTCTAAATAGATCTAATTTGTCTCCTTTACTGCCTAAATTGTCTCTAAAATGTGATGTTTACTGTTGATATTACGACTGGAAAATAATCTTAGAAATGCCAAGTTTTTGACAATTAACAATACAAATAATATTTCTTCTAAAATTAACAATATAAAAAACAAAAAAATAAAAGTTATATAGTTTTAAAATAAAAATTCAAAAAATCCCAAATGTTTAAAATTTATCAATGTATTTTTAAAATTTGAGATTAGAAAAAAACTATTATTATACTCATTTGGGTGCTTTACCAGTTATTAATATATTAGTTTAATAATTAAAATAAACCTCTTAAAGTATTACCCAAAATTTTATATTTTTGCATTAAAAAGTGAAAAAAAAGCCAAATTATAAAAAAATTGTATAAAAAATTTGTGAGAACACTTCATTTTTTCTAAAATTTACACCTTAGGTTTGATTTATAAACTTCAATTTGTGTTACAAAACTAATTTTATAAAACGTGTACATTATAACAAGTGTTCATTTAAAAAGTTGTCAAGAGGGCCATAACAAAACAAAACATTTTGAAGTATTTTTTAGTTAAATGCGGCTGCCGTACTGTTAGTGATAATTGTCAAAAATGTCGAAATTGTCACATTATGTCGGGTTAGAAACCTAAAATTTATTTTACAAAATATTTTATAAAATCAGTAATCTCTAAAGCTTTTTTAAATAATTAGGTATTTATTAACTCGTATGGGAAGACATTTCCACTGCAATAATTGCCGATTTCAAAGTGTTAACATTCTGTGAACAAAATCACTTACTCTTCTTCAATGACTTTGTTCTGTGTTTTATCGAACAGATCCACTCGCTTTCAACTTTTCTGCCACTTCAAAAGTAACTTTCGACTAAAAACCTTTTGTGCTTTACAGTGTAATTAGTCATCGTAACAAAATAACAATTAACTAGACCCAATAACAAACAATGAAAATGAAACTTAAAACGAACAAAAACTAAACACGAAAAAAAAACAAAATGTAACTAGAAATAAAAATGACTCGAAATTTTGTAAACACGCACTCAAAAATAAATAAAATAATTTATTTATTTTTTATAATGTTTTCCAAAGTCACTGTATCAAGTTTCAGACAACCATTTTTCGCTACATTTTCTTTTATTAAAATCTCATGACACTATTGACAACTTTTTTAAGTAAACACCTTTTATAGTGTGAACATGTAGTGTAAATGCTCGACACATACAGTCACCTCAAAAAATTTCAAAGAATTCTGTGTTTGAAGTAAAAACTTACAATTCTCAGATATAATAACCAATTTCTCTCTTTAGAAAACAAAAATGCAATAAATTTATCTAGAGTTTTTGACAATAGAGCGTTTATAGTATTAAACAATTTGTCTAGAAACACTTGAATTTTATGGTTTTGACTTTTAACGAAGTAAATTTAACAAGAGTGGTTAGAAGTTAGAAGTGTGCGCTTTTTTATCAAAGTGGCCAGCTACCGTTGAAGAGACGGTAATTTCTTTATTACTCAAGGTCCAAAAAGTAAATTGGCTCTGTTGCACTTTGTATGTAAGTTTTGAGATTAGAAGATAATTTTGCACATTAATTTAAATTTATATGTAATTTGATAAATGCAAAAAAAAACACAGGTTGCATTCTCATTAGGTTTCATATCGTCCCTGCGTTACAAGCCGTTTCATTTACAAAAGAAATTCTTATCTGCTTCCAAGAATATGCCCCAGACAAATTACATTTCAAACAATATCAAGCGTTATAAATGTTTGTACAAACTACTGTGTTAAGCAAACAATCCATCTAGAAATTTTGAAAGTCATTTCAGCAGCAACCTGTAACTTGAAATAACAATCCACAATCAAGTAGCTCACATGTTAAAATTAGCGATTGTCCATCTCTGTATTTAATTTATTCAAAGTTTTTTCCTTTTTGTGTGGTGTTTGAAATTTTTTCCTCGACATCATACTGATGTTACAACGGGTTTGTTATTCTATACCACCAGGTGAGTGTGTCTTTTTTCCTCATTCCCCTGATATTCATCATAACATTCGGAATACTGATTGTTGTACACCATACATCATGTCATATAATGAACGCACTGGCAACGTCCCGACCGTAGGTCAGAGACTGAAGTTTATGGATGATGGACGACGTAACAAATGTGGGAGTGACGTGTCAGAAAGGCTGGTCCGGTCAACACTTCCTCCAGAGGTCAACGCTGACGATGACTAGACACCCCCACGCCATCAACCCTCTCAGTTTTAAACACGGGAAAATCAGCCCCCGAGACTGCAAATTCGCGGAATGTGGCACTTTCCTGTCCCATAAGTCATCCCAGATGATGCTGACGACAAGGGATTATTCGAATATTTATCGACTGGCGTTCCACTTATGAATGCCAGTGGTATTTATCACCCAGGTGAACGCGGAATGCACCGTCGAGCTTTGACGGGGGGCTGAAGGCGACCGTTCATCACCAACAAACCAAAAAAGATGAACTACACCAAACCACGGGTATCAGTTACACAGAAACCAAAAAGACTCTTTCGGATATATTTCAAAAATTGACACAAACATTCAGAAAAATAAAACAAAACTTTTTTGCATATATTCAATACAGATTTTTTTCTTTTAGGTCATAGGTGTCTTTGACATGTTTCTTACAAATTTTAATTGTTAATAATTTTTGTTAAAATAGTACTAAATATCCAAAACTATTTTATACAAATGTTGATGGTTTGTAAAATGCAAGATGTAGTAGCCGTTTTGTTTGAGAAGCGCTGATATATTTTTTAATTTGGCGCCTTTAATCATGACCACCAATAAATATAAGTACAAATCTAACATTAAAAAAAAATGAATACAACAACACTGTTATGTGCTTAAGTGATTGTTTTAAACTATTTGTCATAAGAAAAAATAAAGTGAATTTTTACAACTTCAATTGTTTTAAACTGGTTAACTGTTTAAAACTTAAAATATTTAAAACTTAATTAGAAAAAAACCGATGAAGGACACACAAAAAAAATAAACGAACCAAAGTAGATCTAACAAGAAAATAACAAATTTTTTATAAATCAATTTTCGAAATGCTCTTTATTGGCAATCATCCACGTGTTTGTATTGGTACAACTGGTAAAGCTACAACACTTCTAATAGCTCTTTCATGCCATATTTTATAGCTTACGTCCATTAACATGATATTAAAGTTATTAAAGAACATTTTGTTAACTATGTACTTAGCTTTTACGAGTAGATAATACTTTGATTAAGTGTGGTATTCCTATAACTATAAAATTTCCTGTTGCAATATTTTATAAATTATTTATTATTTTATATATATTTTTGAACATGGTTATGAGTTATAAAACTAGAGCCAATCTAAGATAATGTTCTCAAACTAGTTTATCTAATAAGTTTTTAACGCAAATGCATAAAAAAATTACACAAATAGAACTTTTCTACTAAAATTCGGTGTATTTAGGCAATATTTTTTTTGCATTACTATAGTGTTTTCAGAAATATTCTCAAGCCACGTGACTAAATAAAAATAAAAATCGTAATAAAACGCTTGTGTATCGGTAATTTGTGTATATAATTGTTTATGTTTTTTGAAGTGAGACTACTGATAAGAACAAGAGACGATGTAAAGTAATAGTTTAGTAACATTTGTGTAAAATAATAAAATATATTCATTTAAAAAAAGTTGGCAAGAATGCTATGAGATTTTAATTAAAAAAAATGTAGCGGAAAATGAACGTCAGAACTTGATACACTGTAACTATAAAAATATTACAAATAAATAAATAAATCACATGTGTGCACCTTACACATTATTTTTTATCCTACTCAAAATAAAAAATCTTTAGCGATAAAATAAGCTAATAGAAAGGTGACCTAACCTCAAAATATTTCGTAGAGGAAAGTAACCAAATACGGAATAGTATCCCTAAAATGGAATACCGCTCTTTCTTGAAAACGAAGACCCCTAGCCGCAAAAAACAGTGATTCTTTATTTCTTTCCATCATTATATTCGCATACAAGTTTCGATTTGTCAGTCTAACGAGCATTGTGGCCACGGTGAGAGTACTTTGTTTTTGTACTGTCAGAAAAGATTTTAAGGTAAGCAAATACTAAATATTTCTCGATAAGTGATTGCAAATAATATTATATATTATGACTATATATTATGACTGTGCATTGATTATATGTTTGTTTGATTGTTTTATAGACTTTTTCTCGTCTGATTGTGTTTAATAAGAAACCTGATATTTATTTGGATTAGTTTGCAATTTCCAAATATGAACAGTTTGTGGGGTCTAAATATGGAGTATTCCATATTTGGATACCAAAAATATCACCTGACTGGATTACAATTTGATATTTTGGTTTTAGAATGGCGTCTTTGAGTTCAAAAGGAAAACGAAAAGAATGGAATCCAGACCAGATGACGGAAGCTATACGAATGGCTAGAGACAAAAAAATGGATTATTTTAAAGTAGCAAAACACTTTAATGTATCAAGAACCACTTTGTTTCGCTTGTGTCAAAAAAATGAGTTATCCCCAGAAGAAGCTGCAGTCACTAAACTAGAAAGAAAATCTGTTTTATGTGACCAGCTCGAAAGTCTTTTAGTAGAATATATTTTTAAGATGGAGAGCAAGTTTCATGGTTTGCCGAAAAAATAGTGTCTCCCTATGAGATCAGCCCAGTGCCAGATAAAAAAAGAAAAATTTCTAAGAGGGTAAAAAAGGCAACTAGTGCTGCAATCATAACATCTTCTTCTTATAAAAGTCAACTTATTGACAAAATTAAAAAGAAGGAAGAAAAGATAATAAACTCAAAAAGTTAAAAAATAAAAAACAGAAAGAAAAGAAAACTAAGGAAAAACAGCAAAAAAAACAAGTTTAAGAAAAGTCTAATTGATTCCGACGATGAAGAAGGAATTCATTTTGAGACAGATACTGAGCTCGATGCCGTGATAGGACAGGAAACTCCGGACTCAAAAAATGCTGAGTGTATGTTCTGTAACGACCTGTTTTCTCAAGATACTCAAGGAGAGACATGGATCAAATGTCTTATGTGCGGGCTCTGGGCACATCGTGATTGCACAAGTGTAGAGTGCGACATTTGGATTTGTGATTTTTCTAGTAACTTAAGTTTTTTTTTTATTTAACCAAAGTTCCTGTAGTATCTCATTAAAATTACAGCTTCTTATTTATAGTTTTATGGTAGTCCATATTTGGGTACCTATTCCATAATTAGGTGCCTTTATGTTAATTTTGTTTTTAATTTTTTTTTACTTTAAACTAATATATGCAACACAAAACTGTTATTAAGTTGAGGGCAACTGTACGACTGATAATAACTAAGAATAAAAGTTTTAGATTTAGAATATCTTTTTTTTGTAACACAAAAACAAAATGGTATTCCATATTTGGTTACTTTCCTCTAATAATTAGACTGTAATAACAAGAACTTCACAGAGTTTTTATATTTTTATCTGATTGTAGTTAAACATGTTGTATGTCGAGGCACTTACTGTGTAAAAATCACATTTTTCTAACAAATACAATAGTTGACGGAAAATTTGAAATTGAACTGTGTCAAACTCAAATAATTGACGGATACTAATTACGATGATTACAGCCTAAATATTTCAAGATTAAAGCATAGAATACAGTACGGATGGTGATGAACTTCTCCTTCATTTCTCTTCAATAGTTTGAGGTTATGTGTCGTGACAAACCAAGCTTTTGAATTTGTATTACTTTAACCTGACTTTCGTCTTTCGTATTTACAGCACTCGTAATTTTTTGTATTAGATCTCGTATTCCAACAGTAGAAACCACATTATTACGTAGATTTTAAAAAAACTTGAGACTTTAGTTGACATTTAACTCAGCGCCATCTAACGGCCACAAATTGCAACATGCTTGTCTCCCTAGGGAAACAACAACGATTTTCTGACCTGTCAAGAGGTTAAAATTAACTAACTTTAAAGTGAAGTAGGATAAAAAATGTTTTGTTGTAAAACAATTTTCAGGTCACTAATTCGACATAATGTGACAAATCCGACATTTCTGACAAGTATCACTGACAGTACGGTAGCCGAATTTAACTAAGAAAAGAAAATGTTTTTGTTTTGTCATGGCACTCTTGACAACTTTTTTTAAATAAACACTTGTTACTATCTGTGTGGTTACATTTTTTAAGCAAATTGATCACATGGGCTGAAATCATTTCTGTAGGCGCTGTAACTTTATATTGACAATATTGACACAACAAAAGTCAAAATAATTGTTAAACATTTATTTAACTATTTTTAATTTAACATGCTGTAAAATTAATACTGTATAAAAAACGTCAGACCACGAGCTTTTATTGCTCTCGCCGGCTTATAAATTTAGGGTAGTTAAATTAAGAACATCAAAATTAAAATTTTGTTTAAATTATTTATTTATTAGAAAAATGACGTTTAGCCAGCTTTTATGGCTTTATCAGGTTTTTACTTAGTGTGTTACTTGGAAAAAATCAATTATAAAACTTTTTGATAGAAAAACCACTGTAAACTTAAAATAAAAAAAGCTAGCAAAACGTCGTATTTAAAATAAATAAATAAGAAATTTGTTTTAAATTATTCTTTAAATTTTAACTAGTAATAGTTTTTGTTGAAATTACTTCCAAAAAAGCGTTATACAAATGTTGATATTTTTTGAGATGTACGATCTAGCCGTTTTGTTTGAGAAGCGGTGATATATTTTTAAATTTGGTGCCTTTAGACAAATTAAAACTTTACTTTTAGTAAAGATTAACTAAGAGCACAAATTATAATAATTATCCAAGAACTTAAGTAAAAAACAAAATTGAACAGTCTTATTATAGTAATGATATGCCCACATATTTGTTCTAATTAATTGTTACACCCTGAGCGATTGTTATTTACAGTAACCCAGCTTTAGTTGTTTTAATAAGGTTAACTGTTGACAGCTAAATATTTTTTTCTGATTTACAACAAAATACAAAATAGTGGAAGTCTCTGGTAATAATTTGTTTAGACGTAATTAGTTACTATTTGTATTCTAACGAGTGGTTTTTAGTTAGAATTAATTTTAATTAGACTGAGATAACCAAGTTGTTGCAGTTAAAACAATTTCATTTTTAGTGGAATTTTTTGAGAAGTTTTGCCAAAAGTTGTGACTTTTTTGAGAAATTTAATAATTATTTTATAAAAAAAATTAATAAAAATTAGAGTATTTCGCATAATTTCAGTGAGAACCATTACCAGTATATATTTCTAAATAAAATAGATTTATTTAGAATGTAGACATTCAAAATTTTTCAGATTACATGGCGTGGACATTTTCAGAAAAATGACTGTAAAGAAAAATCTGTAGTCTTTGTATGTGAGAAACAATTAGTCATAATGGAGGTAGTTAAAATGTGAGTGTTCTGTTTAAAACAGTTAGTAGATTTTAGAATTTGTGTCTACTTGAAGACCACCTTGAGTATGAGGTTGGTAGATTAGGGTACGTGCTCCGTAAGGCCCCACATAATAATCGTAAAAGTGGAATAAAAAGCAAATCAAGTGGGTATTTATTATTTAGTGGCGTGTTGCAGGCAGCACGTCGTCCTCTTCTCGGCTGGATTTTCATGGGTCATAATGCAGTTGTTGTTGGTATTTTTATCGGTCGTATTACGTAGATATCGGATGGCCCATAAACGTGTGGGAGTTTATGTCTTCAAGTTAAAAAATTATAATACCCTTTCTTGTTGCACGAGTGCATCCTTATTTTGCGAGAGTTTCGTCAATGTACGGTGCTCACTCTTCGCAATCTCGGATATGGTGCTATAAAAGTTTACGACTTGCCTTTATAGACCACTCCAGCAATATCGAACAGATATCATTTATTGGCCCTTGTAAATCTCTACTTAATGAAGTATCAAATGTCGCACACACCTGTCAAATATTTATTAATCATATCTTTTTGCAAACATCATATACTTTGCGTTACAAGCTTTTATTGCACCCTAAAACAGAACTAATTTATCACCGTTTTGCTAACGCCATACCACTTGCTAAATGGAATTTAATGGGAGGTTTTATCAATAACACCAAAAGATTAAATTCACGACCCATCATCGACCATTAACATCTCACCCTGACACCCACGGAATGCGCCAAATTTATCCAGATCACGACCTTTCTTAATGAGACCCGAGAGAAAAAAAATCGAATTTTTACGATCACTTTTAGATAATATAGAATATACTATACTCATAATGATAATAATATAAGTAACAGTATTTAAAAAAAGGTAATAAAGAATATACACTTCTCATAAAATATGGGACAAATAAAAACAAAAAAAAACAAAATAAAAAACACTAGAAATATCAGAGTAAAGCGAGGTTTAAAAAAAAGAGATATTATTTATCAAAGATATTAAAACATAAAAAAACTCAAAAATTAATTTTTTATACCTTTATAAAAAAAAAAGAAAAATCAAACAAAAATTGTATAATATAATATAATATAATATAATATGTATTTAATATGTATATAAAAAAGTGAAATAATTCAAAAATATATTTAACAACAATAGAACCTGTATGTAAATAAATATACGTATAAAAAATAGACAATAGTAAGAGAAGATCAGACTGTGCCAATAAAAAACATAAATAAAAACATTATACAAAATGCATTTAAATATAAGAAAATTACACAATTTAAACGTTAAAAAAAAAATAAAGAAAAATGCTATTAATATAAAAAAATATGCACTACAAGATGGTAGAAAAGACTATAAAAAAATAGTTATGACTAGATTATAATCTAATCAGAAAATATATAAATTTATGAAGTAAACGTTATGAAAACTGCTTCGTTAGATTGCTAAATTAGTGTAATTGCGAGTTCATTGATATTCAAAAAAGAAAAACGTAGAGACTGTAAAACTGTAGATTAAGAGAGATCACGTCAACAAGCACTTTTGTAAAAATATAATTACACCAAAATGTAATAAAAAAAGTAAAAAAGGTTCTAAAAACAGAAAAATTTGAGGAAATACTATTAACAGATTTAAGCCAAACACAAGCGTTGACGATGCAATGTTAATAATTAGACAGGTAAAAAATAAACAACAAAAAAAATGAAAATCAAATGTATTTTTTAAATCACAAAAAAGTTTTGATAAAGTTGAAATAACAGACATTTGGAAAGTATTAATTAAGAGGTAGACACTTTTGTACGTTAAAATACAATAAACACAAAAAGTCTTTACAGGAGTTCTGCGAATAAAAACAATTTCTTGGACACTGACTGCTAAGAACCTAAGAAATGTTATGACAAAAAGTCTGAATTCCTAATGTTTATAGTTTTAGATTTTTTTAACTTAAAGTCAAACATTGTCTACAAACTTTTTCATAAGTCAAATATATGTCTACTATATTTCTCGCATATGTAAGATCAAATTATTCTTGTAATAACACTAACAACACTTAACTAACAGAGCGAAACTGTTTAAACGTCAGAATTGACATTTTTTGCATTTACTAACTTTAGTCTAAACCAAAGCAATTTTTCTAATAATTACATCAAAATAATTAAAATTAAAACTCTTGTTTCTTGGAATCATACCAATACAAAGTATGCTTATTTTGAGTTATTAGACTTAGAAAGCACCATTTCAGAAAACTAAACATTAAATAAAAAAAAATTGTACCACTTTATATAAAAAGATATTTTCGAAAAAATTAGAATATCTACCAAAACATAAACTGAAACCTAAAAAACAATAGAAAAGAGATAATACTAACTAAATTATTTCTTTGTTTTAATAGAAAACTACTTCACACCAGATAGAATCCACAAATAAATTAAGTCTAAGATAAAATTTAAGATAGTCAACAAAAACATATAGATATCAGAAAAAAACTTTTAAAGAAAACAAAAAAAACATTGTTGTAGAAAAAATAGAAGAGTTAGAGAAGACTGTAATTTGTTAAAATTGTATGTATAGTGTGTTAAAAAAACAAAACTCTAGAGTGCTTTAAAACTAAAAAACAATTGTTTTGAATGTCTGTGACTACACACTTGTCAAAATGAAAGATCTCATAACCTCACTTTTGGACAATTAAAACAAAAATACATTTTAAATAAAATAAAGAATGTTCGAAAAACAAAAACACCACGAAGGCAACTACAGAAAAACACACCAAGACCAAGCTCGCTTTGGCGGGAAGAGAAAATATTCTTAGGTTATGGTTAAGATAACTTGTGAAGGGTTAAATGGCTTAGCAGGCAATCAACAATACATGGATAATTTAAATAATAAAAATTTTGTTGTTGTATGGGGTCATGTACGACATACGTAAAAATATCATGGTTTGCTACGAGTTTTTTTTTAAACAAACACATTATAATTTTATGTAATAAAACAACATGGTCAGAGTTTGCTTTACTTCATTAGTTATTTAATTAAAAACTTTTGTTAATGCTGATTGCGACTACCCTTGTGATAACGGATTTATACACCGGCGCCGATCAAAACATTTACTAATTAGAGTGTATGAAAAATTATCTAAAAGCACTTTATGAAGATAAAAGTAGATTAATACTAAAATAAATAACAATAATTTTTAAAAGTATTAATTATGTTTTTTTTTTATTTTATGATTGTTTTTTAACTATTAGTTTGTAAAGTCTTTTTGTGTATTATTTCGGTTTTTGTAAATTTATTTTAAATAAAAAATCAATTTTACAAAAGTCAAAGAAATTCTAAATTAAAATTAAATATTAAAAGATTTTAAATAAATTACATTCTCTAACAAAAAATAGAAAAAGCAAGTTTTTCGGATAAAATCTGTCAAAGTTCTGAAAGAAATTCATTATAGTTATTAGCAACGATTAATGTTTTAGTTAAGCACATTTTATGAAGTACAGCTGAATTAAAAAAAAAATATTAATTTTGGTTCATTGGGGTAATTGTAGCTAATTGTGGTTTTTATGCCCAACAATTTTGAAACGTCCTCTACTTTAATAAAACGCTACCAACATTTGTTACCTCATAGTCAAACATGAAAGGTGTGATTAGAAATATAAAATTTCAATAAATAAACAACACTAGGTTTATTTTATATGTCTAAAAAATGTGCTTATCGTTTTTAAAAAAGTTTTAAAAGTCAATTAAAAGTAAATTAAAGTATGGATACAAAAAATGTTAGAAATTGTTGTACATAAGTGAAACTACAAATTGGAAAACAATTTTTGTAACTTAAGAGTAATATACTATTCTAAAACAGTAAGCTGATATTAATTGTAGTACTAGGTTCAATAAATTCAAATCGTCTTTTAATATAATTTATAGCTTCCGCTATTAGCAAGTTAACAGTTAATTATTGTCGAACATGTGTTCAAAACCATGCAAATCGATTAATTGTTTTCAAGGCAAATAATAATAGCTGCACTATTTTCTCCTGATTTTTTTTTATCTTAGAATCAGCATTTTCAACTTTGCAGAATATATTTTTAATTTTCGTTAAAACTAGAAAACCGTTAAACTGATGATGAGTGTCAAAATTATACTTTTTGACTTTATCTTGAAATAAAAAATTACATGGGTATTGTGTTACTAATAGACTGTCGGAACAGCTGTTTATATGAGAAATAATCTAAAATTAAAGTACGCTCTTTATCCAACACTATCAACATTCAAAATTCATGAAAATGATAAATGATGAAAAAATATCAAAAGTAATTAAAAGCTGACATCTTTGAAATATCTGATGGCAAATAATTTATATTCATGTGCGATTAAATTATAAGAAGTCATTTTAACGATTTATGACCCATTTTCACAATAGATACCTGTGGTTAGTAAAATGCAAAAAGTGGCGAAAAGTGCAAAATACAGATCCACAATCATCAAGCGGAACACACAAATTATGTCAAGATGCGAGGATAGAATAATCTGTTATTTCCATCTTCACTTTATCAAAAAGTGAATATCAATTGGTGAAAAATAAACATTGTGCAAATTTTAATTTCTTTGGACGTTTATGGGAAGTTTCCCGGGTCGTGTTTGGGGTTGATATTGGCGTCGGCCCGACCCTTGGCTTGACGTTTGGCTTTACTCAACATTATGCATTACAGTATCCGCATTGATTCGATATTAATTTGGCAAATATTTTATGAAAACATTGACAATTTATTCGTGCTCATGGCTCGGATACGCTCATAAATATTAATGAAATTGAAGTTCCCTGCCTGTTTACGAAATGTGTTCGCACACTATATTAAACAAATTATTAATCCGCAACGTACACTCACACATCATGCAATAATCATTTCGCTCGAACCAATAAAATCTCAATTGCACGTCGCAAAAAGACCAACCTCATACAATTCAAGGCGTTTTTTCAATTTGAAAAGATGGCGCGATCTTGGGTGGTACGATGCCAGCTAATTAAATCGTTGTATTACAAGGTTTGTAAATGAAATGTGATCCAGCTCAAAATCTTTCAAGCTTCAAGGCCAATTAAATCTGAATTTATGGCCATATTGTATTTCATTAAATAGCCATAAATCAAGTCGGTGGAGTATATAAAATATCCCAGACGCCGGAATTTCTCTAAAAATCAAATAAAAGTCCGGGACGATGCCTTCTTCTCTTCCTGCTTTAATTAATCCATCAAGCTCTCGCGCCTCCTAATCCCAATTAAAAAACATGATCACCCACTAAATCCCTACATATTTAACATCTGCTGCACAAGATCAATTAGTTTGTAATTTATATTTTAATTCTTTACAGTAATTACAAACTATTAAGTGCTCATCTCCACTGCTTGCTTGGTCAAAGGATCGTCAAAATGAGGCTGAGATAAATTACTACAACTTTAATGACACTTGAAACAACTTAATTATGACATTTGACAAGTAAACAATCATATTACCCTACTTGCTCTTTCAAACTGCTTGTACACATTGTTAATTCACTGTTTATGGGAACACTGGGCGGAACAAGGTACTTAAACCTTGGAGATTTTTTTCGGGTGGATTTCTTTTTATACTGACATAGACATAATCACAACTAGCTAAAATGTCGACAAGATTTAGCAAATTTTGCAAGTTTGCTTCCTGTTACGTATCCTAATCAAATTATACAAATGCATATTTTTAAATAATTAAATGCAGGTTTAGAAATTACTGAGTTTCATATAACAGAAGGTAGAAATTTTTCTAAAGTAGCTACTAATATATGATTTTATAAAATAAAAAGAAAAATTTAAACGAACAATATAATTTATTTAAATAAAACAGAAAAATTATAACAGCATTTAATAATAAAATTGTAATAGTCTACAATTAAAGCTTTAATGCACACCTGACTTGTTAAACCAAGATTGTAATTTAATAAAAAAAAAAACTTTAGTAGAACCTTTCCTATTTCTATTAACAAAATTTTTAAAACACTGTTGTATCAGCGGAAACAGCTGTAAGTTTTGTCACCGGCTTTAACCAAAAACATTAGAAATAAATAGCCTCATTTACTTCTGAGAGCAGTGCCACCCTTTAGCTCTATGTTACAGGGAGCAATTGATACAGGAAATGATTAGAAGCAGTGACCGATTTTCCCAGTACAACTTCAAAAATTTCAAAGATAATGAAAGAAGTCACAGACACTCTCTTGCGGTTGGCGCCCAATACAAATTTTCCAATTTTTAACAACAAATGAATTCTACACTCTGGGTTTGAGAAAACATGATGCTGGATTGATGAATTTCTAAATGTTTTTGGTGAAATGACATCAAACGTAGGGATAGAGAGCTTTATTAGGAACTTTAACAAGAAGAGCAAAGGAAATGAAATTTTGTAAACTGCATATATGATACATGTCTATAATAATTATTATAAACTTACAAATTTATTGATAATGCAGCTATTTGTCAATAAATTAAAAATAGTACAAAACGAATTTTTTTTTTAGATCGAATACCAGGTGACAACTAGCTTGTAGATTCTTGAGAGCAATCTTAATTTGTATATGTTACTTTTTTTTGCAAAAATTAGGTGTTTAAATCTCTAAAATAGCCTAATTTTTACAATAGAATACTGAGCAAAAATTTTTAAAAGCACCAGTTTAATTATGCGCTTTATTTTTATTAAAAAAAAATTAATTATTTAAAATGTTGACTACGTCAATGTTTTCTCTATTTCATGGCATTTTAAAATTAGACACTAGAAGTCAGATTCTTTGCTAAATTTTTCTATTTTTTGGTATTATCTAGGTAAATCACATACATAAATTTGCTATAATGCGACGTTTATGACTTTAACTTGAAATTAGCGCAATAGAAGAGACTGGCAAATTTTCAAATTTATAAATTTTATTATACCTTTTTTCAAAAATTATGCCTTTTTATTAATGTATTTTATGTGTAAATTGTGGTGTTAGTAATCATTTGAAAAATGAATGTAAATGTATAAAGTGTTCATTAAAAAGCTTCTCTATGACGCCATGACAAAACAACAATATTTCGAAGTTTTCTTTAGTTAGATTTTGCTGTCCTTGCTGTTATATAATTATTGTGATAATATTAACTTAACAGAAAAGCTAAGAAACATTAACAGGAAAAAAACAATCTAATAAAAATATGCTGTAATCTAATTTAACTAACTTTATAATATTTTTTAAGTCTTTTAATATAATAAAACTTTATAATATTTTTTAGGTCTTTTTTCTGATAATAATTTTTATCTTATGTTGCAATTTGTTGTACTAAATTTTGTGTTTTATCTTTTGTTTATTTTACCTAATTTTTTTAAAATTTTTGAATTATATTTTTCTGTGTTTTTACAATTTGCTTTGCTTTTTATAATGATAGCGTTAATACTTAGCCCCACTTTTTATTTTTTTATCTTTTCTTTATTTTTTTGTTCCTCCAGTTTTTTTTGTAGGCGTTTGTTGTGTTTTATTTAAATTATTTCTTCTTTTTTTTAGCTTTTATTGACGTTCTTGGTAGTCATTCTTTACAGTATGTCTGGCAGTCGTGCAGATAAACGTACTGGGCTATCTCACGCTGCCTCTATAAAATTTTTGTTCCAAAATTGTTGCAAAAATTAAGATAAAATAGACTGAAAACTAGATAAAATAAAATTTATTTCGTTGCAAAATGTTTGGAAAACATTTAATTTATTATCAAAAATCAATCACACCTAAATTTGGAAAAGTAAGAAGCATTTTTGGTAAGAGTTTTCGTAAAAATTAATGAAAATTTTAATTCGCCGTGTGGCCAAACTATTATCTCTTTTTCTTCTAAGGCGAATACTTCAGTCTTATAAACATCGTAAAACCAATCAAATTTAAAATTTTCAATGCCTTGAAAAATAAAAATTTCTTGACGCACAATTAAATCAAAATTGCTTGTTTACACCTTCGTTACCCTAGCGAAAACTCAAACTTTACGGCCCATGAGCGGTAAAGTACTTTACACTCTTGTTGCCGCACATCAGCGACCTAATATAATGATATGAATGATAAATAAAATTTGGTAACAGTAAATTGTCAAAATTGACAATCAACTGTCATCTAATTTTTTTGACTACCTCAAGCTAACAGCATATTATGCTCTTGGTCAAATAAAGACTCTTCTTTATTTGGTTCTTTTACTTTCAGCATTCTGTACGTAAATAACCATTTTGGCTCGCGAAATGACATATTTTTTTAATTCAACTTTTGACAATTTAGTTTTATGTTTAAAAAAAAATTGCAGACAAACCAGTTTTAAGCTTTTTTGTTATATTTATAATAAATGCAGTTATGAATGCATTTTGCGTTTTATTTCAAATAAAAAAAAACAATATATATTATTTATTTATTTTGTATCTGTTAATGCTATTATAAATAAAAATAATTACAAATTATTATTCAAAATGTTGAATGTATAAATTTATTAAAATTAAGAGCAATAAAAACTGAATACAAACAAATAATTTTAGTAGTTAATTAATAAAACAACAAAAAATATTAACATGCAAAACATATATTTATAAATTACATAAAAAAATCTTTTTAAATATAAACTTGAAACTTTTGGTTAAAATTAGAAAAAACGGTTTCTAGATTTATTAATCGAATTTATCTTAATTGTTGATAATCTTAATTTCGTTGTTGAAATATCGTCAAAAAGTGAAAAACCATCATCATGTCTGTCTCAACAGCATGGCCTGTATGTAGAATTCTCGGAATTCCTTTCTCTGAGACACCCTCTGGTGATTGTGGTAAATGAGCTGGGGTGCAAGGTGTTGATTGATGGCGCTCTATAGCGATCTTGCTCTTTTCTCATCCGAAGCTCGAGGAAAGCTACGAGACGGCCATCTGCATAAACATTTGCACGGCTGTCAGCGGACAAGAAGAATGGCAGCCGTCTGCATATCGCGGCGGAACAGAACAGGCCCGGACCCCAACGGCAATCCACCACCTTTCTGGTTTGTTTTAAGGATATCGACTTGAACACAAACTCAATCACCATTCGACATTTTTCAAACCGCGTCATTCCACCCAGACGAACAGGTGTCCTCTTAATATGCTAATGCTGGTAATTAGTGGACCCATACGGTACAAGCTTCGAGACAGAAAATGATCAACAGCGATACATTATTCTGTAAAATATGAATATGTAATGAGCGACCAAAAATTTAAATGATGAATAAAGCACAAAAATCCATTAACTGCAATCCAATCAAGAACTGACATGAATAACAATTACAGTGGTCATTTGAATTTCATATTATTTAAATATGGCTAGGTTATATTATTTTAATTGGAAAAACAACGGACCACCAAAATGCGGAAATGTACAGATTTTATGGATGGCAAACATAAATCTGAAGAGTTTTATGAGATTTCTTATAGTAGGTGTCGTTCAATGAGTGGGTAAAAATCATAATGAAACTGTTTCCTTATTTGATTCAAATTATTTAATGATACATTAAAGAACACGTTTCATAAAGTCACTTTTATAGCACAAAAATTAGTTTATGAAACTGGTAACAAGACGCATATTTTATAAAAGTGCCCATAATCAAGTTTTTCATTTAAATTATTTTTATCCGGTTTTTGGATACCTAATTTTTCGTAAAAAATCAATTTTTTTAAAATTTCGAAATTTTGAATAATAGGTTGCGTGCAAGTGCCAAGCGATTGGTGGTAAAATAAAGCTAAAATTGCTTTTTAGACATTATTTGTTTCAACAAACTATGTTAGGCTTTAATGCTATTTATGCCTTCATCAACTTTGCGTCAAAATCAAACTTAACAAAATGATAAACCCTCATAACATAAAATAGACAAAGCAAATTTTTTTTGTTACTATAGACACCCCAATTGTGCTGGTTTCTTAATATTTTAAAACTCTTTAAAAAAAAGTAGCTTATGTGTGGTTTTTCTCGGTTTTTGGTGGCAGTTTCAAATGAATGCTTCTTAATATAGATATGCTGTACTAAAGCATTGTCCACATCTGCAGTAGAAACCTTTTTAACACCTTACCTTTGTAGATTTTGCAACCATCCTTCTTTTTCTTAATGCTTTTTTACATAATCTATGCAACTTTTACTAACATTCAATTCAGTAGCCACAGCGTTTAACGATTAACCTATTTCTAGGTTTGGAATAGCTCTAGTTTTTGCTCTTTAGTTAGGTGTCGTGGCATATTTCAATAGTTTGAAATTTTTTACGAAAATTGGCAGACCTAACGCTGTACTACGTTTATAATTTAAAGAATCTGTTATATGAAAAAAAATTACTGTTTAGTTTTGGATTTAGTTTTCTCGTCTTATAGATCCTGAGATCAACAATAAGTATGATCTTTGCTATAATCAAGCATTCACAACTAGCTGTTTTTCTTTGGACACTTATCAATCTTTGCTAGTATTTTTTTGTTGTCATTGGATCTCAGATGGAATTGCCACATATGTCAGTACTTTTTTTGTGAACAATGTTCCTTTTACGTTTGACATAAGTTTTTTATGCTTTTCTATTATTTTTTCTACTCTTTCTATCATTTCAATCAAGTCTTAAATACACTTTTTTTAGCATAGTTTCTTCTAGAACTATTTGATGTCTAGAATGCTCCAAGAAATCGACTCTAAAAATTATGGTCTATTCTCAGGACGTGGAGTTAAAACTATTTCGATTGACACAGCTGAGAAAAGTACATTATGTTTTTCGATTGTTTATTTTTTTTAACACCTAACGTAAATTAATTTTTTTTGAATCTACATCTTTCTATACTCAGGGCTCTATTCCGTTTGACTTTCTTTGAGTCTTGTTAATATCAGCTGCTTGTAAAACTTTACTATAAGATTAAAAATTTAAAAAAGGTTTTAAGCAATACTACTCAGTCTTGCTTTCGTTTCTTCCAAGAACTTTCCCCGTGGTAGAAGTCATTATACATAATCTTCGGGCATGAGTTTTAAGCTTACGTACCAAGTAATGTATTTTATTTTAGGTGTAGCCTTTGGTTTTAAACTTTGAACTGAGAGTAAGTTGTTGTAAATTTATGGTACTAATTTTGTGTTTTAGACCTCAACTACGTTATTCTACGTTTCATCTACAAGTTGCTCTCATTAAGCCTTTTTGATTTTTCTGCTAAAAGTAAGTACGGTAAATGTTTCTATTTTTCTTATAATTTATTTCTTGTTTTAGTGATTTTATTCTTTCACCAGTTGAAAATACGTCTGACTAGGTTTGTTTTGAAACTTTTTTTCAGAAACTTTTTTGTCGAAATCCCCTCTAATAGTTTTTACCATTTTTATGCAATTTTTATACAACAAAAGCCTACCCCTTACTACTACAGTAAACCCTTATCTTTTTGTTCAGTAGAGCTATGGCAATATTTTTGTCATCAGCAACCAACCAATATTTTTCGCTCTTTAAAGATTTGGTTTACTCGCCGTGTCTTCATACAGAAGCTTACTTTCCGGTTTCTTACCCGGCAATACATTTCTTTTTGGCACTTCTTCACTAAATGGTTTCTTTCTTTGCATAGCTTAGATATGTCTATATCATTAAAACCAAAAATTATGTTAGTTCGTTTAATGACTTTACGTCTCAATAAGACAATTTTTACTTTTATTTTGCTAAGAGTAGCATTTGCCACTTCATTAAATTCTTTGACTGTATTTTTTGAGCAATAAAGTTACCTACTTCTACATTATCTTCCAAATTTCTTTCTTTCTAAATTACTTTCTCAGTCAGTGCATATTCTTATATCTAAAATCTTCTTTATGTCATCTGTTCACGAAATAATTTTGTAGCCGTTTATCTTAGAATTGAAGATCTCTTTTATTGTTTTACTTTTTGTTTCCTAAAACAAATTTTTTTTTGAGATATATAGACATAGACAAAATCTCAAAAAATTTTCTTGGCTACATACATTTATGATAAAGTATGTTTCTTTCAAACTCTATCAGTTGATCATCACTTTAACCTACCAACTCTACAAACCAATCATGGTACAAAAGTAGAATATTTTGTGCTACAACAGGCATCCAAATGGATCTTGTAATAGACTTCAATTTTGAAAATAATTAAGAAACACGTGTCGGTTTCACTTTAAATTGAAAAAAATTGTTAACTTACTCGGTATCAGTTCCTGCTAGTATTGCATTACGCTATGTGGGTTAACAGTTAACTTAAGTGCCCGATTGTTTTCAAATTGTAACAATTAATCATCTGAATAAAAAACAGTAATAAGTAGATAAAATTAAAGGTTATTTCATGTTCGATATATTGACATATTTTTAAGTAGGATTCAATTAAAATTTTTGCACAGATATTTCAATGTTATGTTTTTATAATTCTTTACATATTTTTGATTGGTGCAGTTAATAGAAAATTTCAAAGAAGAAAACAATGACGTAAGTTATAATTGATAGTAATCTAGCCTATTTAAATCATGGAATTTGAGTTGTTCCAAACATAATTTAAGATATTAGTATAACAGATTCTGGTCTAGTGATTTTTAAAAATATTTTGATTTTGGATGAGCTCATCCGGGTAGAGATTTACATTTTTTTCAAATTAAAATAAATAAAACCTCATAACAATTAATTTAAATTCACTCTAATTTTTTCCCAAATTATTTATTTTGATGAATTTGAAATTCGATGACGATTAGTGAATGTCAAAAAAGGATTTTTTTGAGTATCTTATTAAGAAACTAAATAAGTGTTATGTTTACAAGCCAGTTACATTTTAATAATAACTAATTAATTTTGGTTAGTTTATCAAGCGTAGGTTTTTATAGTCATTATGATTCGTTTTGGTCGTTGTCAGACTATAAGAAAGTAATTATCTGGAAATTACTTAAATATTTTTACCTCCTGTGCCGGCATAAATAATCTCAAAGTTCCTCGTCAAGTCGTATAAAGCATTGAACCGAGTTGAAAATTTAAATCTATTAAAAATGAATCTAATTGGCTTCGTCTGATTTGGGATCAATATTCCGCCAACTAATTAATTTAAAATTCCTTCAGAATGTGACTGTGCAAGGATTAAATCCGAAATAATGCCTTCCCAACACGGCAGTTAAGTGCATACATTCGCATTTTTATGAGTATTCTTCATAAACATCTTCCCTGTGGCAATCTTCATAAGTTGGCTTTAGCCTGTTATTGCGTCTCGTAGTCATCGGATCGTTATTATTCCGGCGGTCTTTGGGTCATGATCCTGCGATCGGAGCCCCGTCTTGTTACAGGTGCCTTCTTTGTATCTGCCAACATTGAAAGGGTACACGAGTGCATTGAGCGGGGGCTCCGGGGGTCCGGTATCAGCGTATCGTTGCTGCATCTCATGTTCAAGCTCGCTTATAATGGTAATTGTATCCTTACGGTTTTATTTTTACGCTTTTGCCTACAGACATCGGCCGAGCTTTGTTAAATTGATCCCGCGCACTATTCAACAAAGGACACTTTTTTTTTAATTAAACGCCTGATTTATGAACGTTGACAACTTAAGCATGAAGAAATCGAGAGACGTGGAACGCATTTTTTAAGTGTGTTTGGGAAAATGCGTCCTGCTAAGCATCGATTCCGTAGGACGCAACATCCAACAACCCTCCTATTTCAGATTCGTTACACGTCATGTAATACACATTCCCCCTCTTCAAAATTCATTTTGTCCTGTGTGACAAATCGTTTTGGAGACATTGCAGTCAATATTATTATCTCGGGGACCTTGTGTACGAGAATTTTCTTCAAGTTCACTGATTCGAATGCAAGCACTGCACAAAATACAACCCTTTGTTTGAAAACAACACGTTGTCAAAATAACATTTAAAAAAATTGTTATATTTTAGAATACAGTGTACTTTGGTGTAAAAATACTTGGATCTTAAAATAAACAAAATCGATCATTTGATTATTCTAATTTTATTTTCCTCTGCATTGCATAAAATTGCAGAAATAAGTAAAAGACCAAAAATAATCATTATTGTTCCTGGTACGATATTCGTATAAAGCACGCACCAAATTAAAGTGAAAATAGATAAAAACAATTGTGCATATAAAGGAAAATTAGTTTTTGATTTGCTTATTTGATTTTATACAAAAAACCTAAATCTAAAACTTAAATATTATAGATTTTTAAAATAAACCAAACTTGCAATAATTATACTCAACCCTACCATAGACAACCTCGTTTGAATTAATTAAGTAAATGAAAAAAATTTTTGATACCGCCAAGTTGACAAGAATATCAAAGCTTTGCCGGAATCAATAATAATCCATGTTGTTAATAGTTTTTAATAGTTTATAATTGTCTATACCATCATTCTCGTTAATCGTATGCAACTATTAAATTTTTTGTGATAACATTAAAGATGTAGGTATAGTTGAGCAACTATAATAGTGAATTTTGACTTGAATAATAAAATTAACAGCTATTTCGTTTAGGGAAACGTTGATTGTCCTAAAATAACTATTTATACCTATTTATTTCTTTACCTGTTATGGTCACACAATCTTTGCACCATGTCGCTCTTCCGAAACATCTGTTTTGAAGAGACAAAACCAGCAATAAACAGCTTAAGCACATTAGTACAATACAATTAACCTTTGTTCCAAAAGTCATTTTTGTTAAGTTTATGACTTAAGTCAAAATTCATTATTACCGTTGCTCAAGTATAAATAGGGCTTGCATCGAAAAATTTTTGATCGAAAGAATAAAGAATAAAGAAGAGGACTTAATACGAATTACTGTCTCTTGTAAAATCCGAGCAAAAGTAATTTTCTACCAAAAAAAAGATAGAAAAGTTAATAAATTATTATTGGTCAATAGTTGAGAAACAGTCAAATAAAAATGAATTTGAAAGAACAAAATTGAAAATGTCAGCCCAATTACCTAAATGCTAAATTAACGTGCGCAGTAAATTATTTTTCTAAGTTTTTATCATGGAGGAATAAATAAATAAGTTTTATTTATTTATTCCTCCATGATTTTTATACTTTTGTTAATAGTTTTATACGTGCTACTTTACTTACAAAAGAAAAATTTAAATAAAACTATTAGTAATAAAAATACTCGGCATAAAAATGTCAGAAAACAATTCAACATTCGTTGAAAAATAAACAATAATAAAACAGTAAAATAATAACAAAAAAACTACTCTTATAATCTCCTCCTATAGCAACCTTATCAGTTATTTTTGCTCTCGAGTTTAACAATATAGTTCTATAATATAGCTTAATATAACCAAGTTATATTTGATTTCAATTAAAAACTATTTAATTAGTGGCTTAAATTCTAAATTCATAAAAAATTAGGCTAAACACACCATACCCACACAAAACAGACAAACATAGCTGGTTAAGTTTAATTTGTTAAATCTAAAAATTGATAAAGCTTCTGTAAAGTTAATTTAGGATTATCTTCTACTGCTTGTCTCAGCGATTCAATATTTTTATCAGAACAGTTTTTATTTACCTCATTTTTCTTTCTTGTTTCTCTAAACTGGTTAATCAAATATTTCAAATTTGTGTAAATAAGCATTTAGAATTTGCTCACAAACGTTGAATTTTAAATTTAAAATTTTAAATTTCTAAACTTTTTCAGAAATAAAGCACTATTAGGCCCTGTTTATTATAGTAGAACTACTTTTGGCAACATTTAGAAAAGCGACTTTTTTATCATGTCCAGAGAATGAAATGTGTGCGATTTATCTTCATATTTTTTATAAAAATAGATTTCCACCCAGACTTTCTCTGGTAATCAAACTCCTGTGCCTTTTTAGAAAGTGGGCCTCCAAAATCTTTTTCGCCAAATCTCAACACTTTTTCAGTGCATATTACCTCAGCGTCTTTTAGGAATTAAATATCTTTCTTCTTTTCGGTAACATCTATAACAGACTTCGAACTTAATTCTTAATTTGTTCTAACAATAAGTTAAAATTCAAAAATTTTATATCTACAATCCTACAAAAAATATCTTGGTTGAAAGCTAAATAAAGGTTAAATTACTTTTCATTATTTTGTTTCTGTTTGATTTTTTTGGTCCGAATTTTACCACTTACTTTAATTATTTCCACAAACCAGTTTATAGTCGAGAACAGAAAAGAAAAGCGTTTTAAAAATTTGCAAAAAATGCGTATCAAGATTACAATCTAAGACAGACTTCACAAATATGAGCAAAATAAACCTCTTACACTCTAAATTTTCGCATCGCTGTTCTCTTGTGACTTTGACTATATGACCATAGTACTACTATTCATTCCATGTCGTTCAGTGATCTTTAAATTCTAGTATGGCATGTTTGACTATGTAAGATAAGTTTGATTAATTTTAATAATTATTTTATCGTAAAAAAAATATATAATATTTTTGAATGTTTTTGGGATAAACAAAAATTGCATCTAAAAACAACTTAGTTATTTTTACAAAAACCTAAACTAACTTCATCAAAAACCCAGAATTGATAGAATAAACAATTTTATTAAGTTGAGCTCTGATATCTCAAAAAATAATTCAGAACTCTGTAAGTTTGGTTATATTGACGTTATGTTAAATTCTTTTGACAAGTTGGCAATTTAAAATTATAAATCGAAAAATATTAATGAGCTAATTTCAGATTGCTCCAATAATTTAAAATTATTGCATAGCAAATTATGTCACTTTTTAATTACGATAATATTATCCCAATTTCAAGGTAAATTTTTTGCAAATTGCAAAACCTTATAAAAGTGTGATAATGGCTGAAGAACAGTAATTTCAATGTGAAAGTGGTAGTAGTGAAAAATTTGAAATATACCTATTGCACGTCTCACGGTCTTATCCCCATCTGTAATAAAACCTTCAACGCACGTAAAGATTCATACTGCTATCTCTTTCTACATCATGACCTAAAATGCAATGAACACAAAACGTATTGTATTAATCTTGTCACACTTTTCATCTTTTTTCAGCTTAACGCGACAACAAAGACAAAGCTTCTACGGTACTATTAGAAAATCGAAAGCAAATCAGATGGTAGCGCAGTCAATGACGTCAGCGTAGTTCAATACCTAAGAAATTAAAATTTTGGGTATAAGAGTATAATTAATTCCTTATATCCAATTCTGTTGCAGCAACAAAGATTTCTGCAATGTAATTTTCAAAATTACAATATTTTTGTTATTTAAATGTTTTGTTTGTGTATTGTCAAATGTCAATTTTATACGAAACTATACGTCGTAAATTGAGGCATACTCTAATAATTTTATTACAGATGGGAACGAGACGGTGAGCGTACTATAGTTCCTTTTATTACCAAGAAAATTCTGAAGAGGTTGCTTGTATCAGCAATAATAGATAAGTTGTCTGGTTTTTGATCATATGTTTCAGATAAAAAAATATAGGAACTAGAAAATGAAACTAGAAACATCACAAAATAAAAAAAATATGTGCTTCCTTTCAGTTTGATGCTACACGGACGTATCGGTGGATAGTTCATCAGATTTTTAACAGCAAACGATGTGAAATAGAAATTCTTTTCTTTGGGTATTGCGTCTGGCATAGACTTTTGTATTTCCAAATGTCTTTAGTGAAATAACACGGAACATCAAGATGGCGGTACTTCATTGGAAGCTTGAATACATAATTATAAATATACGGTAAGAATAAGAATTTTTTTAATTAGGGTTAGCTTTGAACTTTTTGACTTCTCGAGCAAAAAAATAGCAAAAATATGTAAAATGACAGATTTCTGATTCGGTAAATTTTGTACTCATATTTATTCAACGTGTTTAACATTCAGTTTTGAAAATAGATATTTAAATCACAGATAAAATAATTCTTCATTACAATACAAAAAAAAACTAATGTAAATGCATTTTATTTATTAACATAACCTTTTCTAAATTCAACACTATTGCTACATGTTTTAGATCAACTTATTTAAAAAAAAAGTTGAGACATTTTGCAAAAAATTTAAGAAGAAGTGTATTTCATAAATTTTAGAGATGTTTCTAAATTTAATTAAGGTTTCCAATCTCATAAAATCTTAGTAGGTTGATTGTTGCTCTCCCAACTGTCTAAATGCAGCTTATTATGTATTCAATTCCTTAGCCCCAACAGGTTGTACGCGAAGCCATACCAATCCACCCCCGCCGAATTTGACATCCGCTATCCAACGACCCAATTTTTTTCGAAAAAATCTCAAACTTATTGCTCCACCTGTGCCAACATTTCGGCAATAAATGTCAGCATTCGCATTCGAACAAGAGACATTTTAAACGATTTGGAAAGAACGTGTCAGTATCAAATTTCATTCGCACTGTATTCGAAACGTAACGCGTCGGAAAATTTCAGAATGCGATAAACCGTCTCGATAAGGCATTTGCTTTATTACAGCCACCACACGGAGCGCAAAAAGTCAGAGCTTCGCTCCGGGAATCTCTCATTTTTTTCCGAATGTTTTTTGTATGTTCGATTTCATAGCGTTTTTCCGTTTCACATGCAAACAATGCCGGAGCTGAATAAGAGTGAGGCGCGTATCAGTCACGATGCGCATTACAATGCCACCGCTATTTATTGATGGACAGAATAGGGGTGGATCCAGCAACCCTTGCAGAAGAATTTTCTCCCCAACAGATTTATTTTTATTAATTAAAACTTCGAAAAAGGCAAGTGCGTTATCTGCGGCTAGTTCTACATGAAATAACACCTTTTCTAATTTTATAAACGAGACATGAACGATGTGAACCCTCCCTTATCAACGCAACCACTTGTGAAAAGTAAACACAAATTTCTTAAAACCACCATTCTACAAATTTATGGCTTAAACACGGTTGGGACACTATTCCCACACTTCTTGTGCACTTGACAAGGCCTACAGGGGCACACACCGGCCCTGACATAACATAAATTAACTATTTTTTTTAACCCTCAATTATACAAAGTGCGAAATTAGCGAAAAATCTTGTTTGGTAATTATACTCCAGTGAACAATTTCGATTAAGACAAACGAACTTTATCATGTATCTTGCTGTTCCCATAAATAAATTAGGTAAAACGTATTCTTTAATTAACATTTTTCTGGGCATTGCTTTAAATTAGTCTGAATTAAAAAAACTAATTTAGCTTTTTAGCGATAATTAAAAAAGTACTTTATTTAAATAAGGCAAACATGAACTAATAAATGAGAGTAAAGAATTCAATGTTAATACTTTCAAATTTTAATTAATTTTTCTGTCGTTTGATAAATTATAGATTTATATTTAAATTTGACTTAATTTGGCTTTGATTTGAAGAATCTGAAAAAAACAGTTATAAATTTTAATAACATTTTATTTTACAAAAAATGAATTTTAATTAGACAGAAATTAATATAATATTTTTTTGTATAAATTAAAGTGAACGTAGAAGAAATAAATTTTAAATACAAATTGTCCTTAATTTTTAAAATTTATACGAGTAATATCTTATTGACATTTACTGATTAAAAATTGATAAATTTTATAGATTAGTAAGTTAAAAATTACATTTTAGAGGTTGTTTTAGGTTTGTGATATCTAATATCTTATTTAAGTTCATAAATTGGTAAAAATAGTTTTGCAAATTAATTTAATCACTTGATAACACGTAGTGGTAGATGTATGTATAAAGGTAATTATTTTTCTATAAATTTATCAAAAGTTATTTACTGATTAACTTATCTCTGTCTTCATTATTGTCTATCTTGTGTTCTGAAAGAGTCTTATTTATCATATGATTTCAAATCTTTTTTTTTCTGCTGTTGTTTTGTTATAACTCTTCTATTCTTCTTATTCTTGATCTTTCTTTTTTGCCTTTCATCGCAGCACTTGCGTTACGAACACTTTTGTTATAAATCTATCTTTCGACATTATACAACAGACCTGAAGTATCTATAATAACATTCTATAGTTTTTTATTAACAAACTTGAAGTAAAGTGTTTTAAATTCAAATCTCTCTTTAACAGTTTGTTAATAGAAAAGTCAATAGTCAGTAATAGTCACTGTTATTTCTTATCATCATGTTTATTAGTAAATTTTTGAAAAATAAATATTAAAATAAAAGATGTTAAATAGCCATTATTGAAAAAAATTTTTATGTCCAGGCTTATCCTACAAAATATTCCCGCTACTTTATTTTTGAAAGTTTTGCTGGCTTCTAAATGTAGTTTTTCGTTGTTGTAGAGAAAAATCGAGATTATAGAGTGATACTAGTCACTACTTTATTAACATTATTCAAAGCTTTTTACTACTTTGTTTATTAATAAATACTTTAAGAAAAAAAAAATTGTGATCAGAGAGTAGCAGTAGTTACCATGTATTATCTTAATGAACTTTACTCGAAACTTTAGGAGGCGGATGAAGTGCCTTAACAAATCCTAGACAGGAAAAAAATAATAAACGTTAATAGTACTTATCATATTCTAACTTAACAATTGTTCTAAACATATTTTTTTCTGGAAGAGTCAATGTAGTATAACTACTTTTAAATCATATGTGTTCACACGTCTTTAAGAAATAGAAATAATGACTTAAATTGTAAAGCTTATTAGCAAAGGTCTCCTACTTAAGCTATTAGCATTATCTTAATTTACGACATCTTTAATTTTGCATTGGCAAAATTGAGAAAATGTTGATGCCAACAAATGGTTATTTTTTATTTTACCAGTACAAGATTGAGAGGATATAAATCGTAATAATGCTCATAGCTTTGTTTATAAGATTTACAATTTAAGTCACTATTTCTATTTTTCATAGAAATTTACCTTTACCTGTCACGTATTATTTAATTTTGCAAATTTTGACTAAATTAATCCGACACATTTCCCCCACATTTAAATGTAAAATGTTTCATAGTTGTTATAAATAATTATGTTCAATAAATTAGAAAATGTTTTAAAAAAATTAGTAATTTTCCATTATTTTTTCGTATTTTTGAGTTTATGAGTATATCATTCATTATCTCTCCTAGTTTATTTTTAGGTCAAAATGATTTTATAATTAAGAGAACCCAATTTTAACAGTATTAATCGGTAATAGCGCTAAATTTTAATTTGTTAAAATCTATCTACGTTTTTTGTTTACAGTTTGATAATAAAAACTTTGAGAAATTCGCATTTAAATTTCACAAGAAGATATAAAAATTTGCTAGTTACAAAAAATGTTTTTAAATGACCGGAAAAATTTTAATAATAAAAATCAATAATCGAGAAGTAAACAAAAGACAACTTGTTGATTTAACACAAATTACATTGTTAAAAACAGAAAAAAATTATTGCCTGTTCTACTATAAAATAACCAAATTAGTATACAATTTATATACTTATTAAGCGAAAGCAGTTGTGGACAGGAGTCAGTTACAACAAGTCAACTGGTAAGAGACACAATTACAATTGTAAGCGGCAGAGAAAGAAACGAAGTCGAAGCCTTATAGATGTATAGAATTATCTTGAAATAATTTTTGGCATCTGTGTAGTTCGTGCTTCGGCTTGCAAAAGCCAGATTTTTGGTTGCCAAGTATAGGATTTGTGTGATTAGGTCCATTCAGATCGCAAGTGTTGAAAAGTGTCTAGCGAGTGGGAAATATTCGTTTATGCCTTAATACATTTGTAGTTGTGACAGTGACAAAAGGGATTAGGACTAGTCTAGGAAGAAGGCACCAATAAGCCCTCAACCCCACGTCTGTAACGTGAAATGAATTTCAGACACCCCACGAGCCTCACATCACAACTCTTTAGCATGAGCATATTCAACAAATTAATAGCTCATAAAAATACATGGACGGTGCATCAAGTGGAGCGATTTACCTTAAATGTACCACCATCCTTTAATAAATATAATTTTATGTAAATAATTGCCACTTTTAATTAATTAACGTTGAATATATATTTTTTTTTCATCGTGGATAATTTAAAACAGGATGTCTTATTACGAAAAGCCATGCGATGATACATATTAAGTTCAGATTAAACCGACTAACGACCAAGCATTTGCATCCAATTTTCATAACGTAATCTGGATACTACTCCATAAAAACGGCACAAAAAGATTACTTCTTAATTTATATGAAATATCAATGTTATGACCATGGAATCGATTTATATTTATAGAGATAAGACCTGCCCACAAATGTATTTGTATATTCTACATAATATTATACTTGGGGCATTTGATTGAATTTTTATGATATACTCACTGTACTCCACCAAATATCTTTCTGTCATTTTGTCGATTTTTGTACTCAAACGATTGTTTTAAAAAAACCTGCGTTTTGTTTTTAAATAGTCATACCTTTTTAAAAAATTGATCAAATGAGACGTCGTTTTTTAAATTTTTGGTCTTTAAATAAACTTTCAAAAAAAAATTGAATTTTACTTAAAAAATTTTATAAAAGACAATAAGAATAAATTTATTACAACAATTTTACAATCTACAGTAGAAACAAAAACATAAAAATTTAAAAGAGGAAAAAATTGGTAAAAAATACAAATAACTCGTAAACAAAAATTTTCAGACAGCAAAGAAAAGACACCACTATTTAAAAAAAAATTTTTTCATTGAGCCCATAAAATTTAAAAAAAATAACAGCAAGATTTTATTTTTAGTGGAGCAATTATGTCATAAAATTTTCAGCCAAACAAAAAGAATTGGGTTCAAAAATAATCGAAGCTAAAATTATGAACAATGATTGATCGACATAAGCCAATTTTTTACTTAGTTTAAATACAATTTTTAAAAATAGCTTTTATCTTACATAATTATTCTATTTTTTATAAAAATAAATTTAAATAACATTTACAATTGTATTGTAATTTAAGAGATATGACGCAATTCTATATATTACTAGAATACGTTTCAACAATAGTATTTATTTTTAGAAATAAATTTATTTAATAATACTCAATGGCTTTTAGTTTAGTCTAATTCCCATGTAATATCTTCTATTTACTATGCACGAGGAGTACGAAGAGGTGCGGTACAACACAGACAAAACTTGAAAATTTTATTTATTAGTCTGTTTCTTCGGTTGCTTACAAATGTTTTGCAATTAGAAGCAGTCTGAGATTTTGATTTGAGATTCTTTTTGAGCTTCCCTTTAGTCTGGCGTTCTTTCATTGTTGATTATTTGTTGGGTCAATTCGTTCGCTTTTTAACTCGTCGGTACGGAAAGCAGAAAGCATCCCCATGTCAGCTCGTAGAAGAATAACGTAATAAATTGATTTTGGTTGTCTTTGGCTCCAATACGGCTGCGGTTTCGGCCCGTCCGTCCAATAAATCGGGAAGTGTAGGTCCTCGGCTGCACTTTCGGTTCAATTAACGTTTTGTTTCCCCGAAAGTATTCGCTGGGAGCACGTCTGAATGCTAGCAATAAATCTAGTCGTGTTACAAAACAAACCAAAGCAACAATGGACCGTATGAGTGACACAAATAACCTCGGCTAGAGAGCGAGAGAAAGAGATCCCATGCACCGACTAAGTGATTTATGCCATATGCTCCTTAAGAAAAGCTCAAGCATCTATTTTTTGTCCGTATTCGAAAGTGTCAAACCATAAATCGTCCGGACAAAAGCTCAGGGCCTATCGAATGTATGAGGCTAGAGCGGTGGTCGCGGCAAGCGCCGATAGATGTCGCCCAGCATTCGGGCCGTTTTTCATTTTAACAGAATTTTAATTGCGCACCCGGATCGTGTAATAGCGACAAATAAAACTCCACTATATTATTCCAGGCGGACGTGCCACTATCATAAACACCGCCGTTATGTTGTTGCCCGGAAAAGTCCAGGACGTGATAAAAACTACAGGTGATTAAGAAATTTTTGGCCTCAAATAACAGGCGTTCACAGAAATTGACCGGTCGGTCGTGATGTGATAGAAAATTTGAAAAAACAAGTATTAAATTTTACAACAGATTAAAAATAGAACGGCTTTTTCTAAATACACGTGACGAGAGTAAACAATTGTCAAAGGCCTGAACAATGTTTCAAAGAATCATTAAATTACGCGTTCTAAATTAATTAAATATTTAAATTGCTGACGATACACTGATTAAAACTAATTATATTATGTTGTCGAGCCTGCTCAATTTATTCGGGCCATTGTGTATAAATAGAACGAGCAACAATTAAAAGAGAACCACAACATTCCACCCCTTTCGAACCGATTTTTCCACCGTTCAACACACACAAAAAATGCAAATAATTCTTCTAAACCTGACATACTATGTTCAAACAAACATGTTCTTGCCTAATTTTTATTCAGTCTACCATTCCACTTCGAATTGATTAAATTCATGTTAACAACGTGATTTCCAATAATATACAGCACCGCAGGATCCGTTTTAATAAGATTAATTAAGTAAAATTTTTAACGTGTGCGGAATATCACAGCACGTTTACGGTTCACCTTATGAATAAATTTTATTATAACTATAAAAAAATATTCGATATTTCAAATTCTTCTACGATTTTATGCTCACTCGACGCATTTCGTAATTTCATCTAATTACAACAAACATTTATTGAAATTATTTATTCATTTCTTAAGCGAAAGCAGGAAAACACGCCTAATCTAATTAACATTACTGTTTTCTTCCATACATTATAAATTGCAAGAAATTTTCTCAAGCCCGAGAGACAAAAAATTTAAGCATCTACAACTCTATATAGTACCTGCCACCAGAAATAATTTATGATATACCTCCAAGAATCTAAAAGTAATTGTGCTTAAAGAGGCAGTAATGGTGTAGGTAGGTGGATCTGCGTTTTACCCTATGCTATAAAATAATAAATCATTGATAACATTCAATAGTCGTCTTGAAAATTACACGATGTTACATTAAATAATACAAAAGCTTAATGTACTACTATTGTTATTCTAATATCTGAAATGTCACTAAAATTGTCTCTTTTTGATCTTTTAATTTTGATTTATTATTTATCTTAGCCGAAATATGTTATATTTGTTATTTATTTTCTTAAATCTTCAAAGCTAGTGATAATAATAATCACGTCTGAGGCAATAAATTTTATTTGGAGAAAACTTTGATAAAGAAAATGCAAAATTAAAGTTCAGTTTTTTAGTTCTTGTATGATGTAAGTACTATAAAATAATATTTTGTTTGTTTGTACAATACAACGTCGTTCATAATATTTAAATTTTATTAATTTACATTAGATAGACTAATGTCAATATCTGTTTAGGAAAAATTCACATACCTACACACTATTGTAAAAAAGTGAAATATTTATAGCATGACAAACAGTGTCACTATTTTCTTGTTATTAAGTTATTACAAGCTCAAAATTTCATGTTTACGATACACAAACTATTGCAAATAATAAATCTACCTATCAATAATTATTTAGTTTTCTTACAATAATTACGGATATCTATGTACTATGCGACAGTTATCTCTTTCAGCATTTAAAAATATATAAAACGCAGTAAATATTTTATCTGACAGATAAAGAGGTTATTATACAACGCCTGTGAATAAGCAATATAAACTTTTATTCACAAGTAAGTCAAAGCACTAAGTTAAAAAAATATATTGAAACATTTTTATACCATAATTTATCAGTTTTATATTTATAACAATTTAATAATTTATAATAAATTATAATAATTTGTTTAAGGAAAATTTGACTCGTAGATAAGTACGTCCAACAACATTAGAATTCTCCCGATCAGCGAATTATTTTACATATAAATATTTAAACGATCACTAAGGTCCCACTAAATGTGACCTTCTTATTGTTTCTGTGACAACCCAACGCTTCTAATACAGAAAATTAAATTTAGGAAGTTATTATTTGCATAAAAATATCTTTTTAAATAAAAAAGAATATTATATGAGCATCTTCAACTTGCTTCTCAAAATATCATTGTGTACAAATGTAATTTTATTAGCTTTTAATCTTTAAACTGATTTTTTTGTAGTTTCTTTGATTTTAAGAGAAACACCTCCAAAACTTATTTTCTTCTTATTATTTAACTAACTTATTTAAGTAGAAGTGAAAAGAATGACACGTTTTTCAACAGTTTTCATAAGAACCGTGGACAACTATTTACTGAAATTAGTAAAACTAAATTATCGAATTAAAATACTAGGATTTATTTAGTTATTTTTTTGTACAAAGCTGTTCACTCTAAGTTAAAACTTTGTACAGCAGACTATGGCAAAATATAAAAGTTAACATAAAAGCAAAACAAAGTTTTTCTATTTAAAGCTTTCTACTAGAGTTGTTGGTATTCTGGTAGCAGCGCCTTTAATGTCGAGTGTCGAGACACTAAAGTAAAACAAGGGTAGGTTCGAATCGCGCCTAGCCATGGATGTTTTAAAATCTCAAGAAAGCTGAAACAGATCTGGAATCTCAAGTCAAACAAGACTATAAATAATGATCTAGAGATACCTAGTAGATAGGGTACGTTAATAATAAATATATTTAGATTAACCCTTACTCAAACTAACTAACAAGGGATTTACAACATGTTTTTTTTTTTAAATAAAGTAACTATTTTATTAGCAAATATTATTTGTTTTTAAAATAAAAACAAAATTTTCGTTTGTAAGGAATTTTCGAATTTATCTCTTTGTAAATTTTGTCTTTTAGTACTAGAAAAGTCTTTGGAGTTAAGTCGAGTACATATGCCTAGTTTTCAAACATATTATCTCTAAAATGACTACCATTTTGTTGTTTTACAAAGCATATTTCTCAGCATAATGATTTATGATTTTTGGTGATATTGCATATCCAGCTAGAACGCCCGATATAATACTTCCATTTTTTTCTTTAGATATTTTTAAAGTTTTTAGTGTACTCATCCCGTTTATAAAACATTTTAAACACAAAAACTAAATTTGCAACAAGATTTACGAAATTAGGAAAATTTATTTAAGATTTAAATTACGAAAATTACGAAAGATTTTGCAGGCAAAAATTTTTTTTGTTTATTTTCAGTATTTATGCAGAGATCATGCTTGTCGTTTATTCTTTTTAAGAGTGTTTTTTACATTTTTTATAAATAATTTGATTACATATTTATTTTTGTTTTCTGTTTTCACACTTTTTCCGCTGAAACTGTTTTAAATAAAATCTTAATTATTTAACTTCCTTTTTCTACATTTTTTTAAAGTTTCTTTTTTAATTTTATGAACTTAAAAACTGTACGATTTTTTCTCTTTATTGTGTTTTTTATAAAATCAAAAATCATACTTTTTATCATCAACAGTTCCAGCCTATTTAGTTTTAAATGTTTTTTGTAAAAAGATCTGTAAAATTAATTTAGATATCAATTGCCCATATTTATTTTTTCTTGGGTAGATTTGTTTTTTTTTTATTTTCTTTGTACGCAAAAACTATTCTCATCATCATTATAACTTTGTCCATATACATACAATATGTAAATACGTACTTTTACAGATGGTTTTCATAAGAGCCTTTTACATTAGCCAAGCAATCAAATTTATTTTTATTTTTGAAATATAGTACAACTTATTCATTATTAAACTTTGAGAACAATTAAAATACCGGAAAATTTGAAGTTAATAAAAATTAGAAGAAATTTTAATGGTAGGGCAGAGTCAAAAGAGGCAAAATTAGAAAAGAATGTAGAAGGAAAAAAATACTAGCAAAAAATAAAATATTACAAAGGAAAACGAAACAACAAGACGAAGATAATCAAAAAAAAAAGGTTAGAAGGTTTCAAATGGAAATAAAGAAGTTAACCTACTGAACAAAAAAGTAATATAAAGAGCTACAAAAAAAATGTCAAGTTCAAGATAGGGAACAATAAAAAAAGAAAGTATTTAGAGAAAACGCCAGGATGAAGGGAGCATTTAAAAAAAAATGCAACAAAATGCAGCATACATGAAACAAAAAATTAAAAATCAGATATTTTAATATTTTCGTGTGCACCAAAAGTAAATTATAGATTATTTTTAATGAGAAAACAACTTTCATAGAACTACAACTTTTACTTAATTTTACCTATCCTGTTTTAAATATTTTCGATCTCTGAGTTGTCATAAAAAGTTGAGGGTTTAAATTATCTGCATTCGAGGTTTCTATTTATGTAGTCTAAATTTATTTGAATCAGACTTCAGCTTAGGGTTACGATTCGAAAAAAGTAATATGGGAACCCAGATGTGGTTGGAAATAGAAGAAGCTGTTTATTTTCATCTCGGTTGAAGAGAAAAGGTGTGAAATAATATCAATTTGCAGTCGTTAGGAGTGAGATTAAGTTTTTATAAAGAGTATACACCAAAAGTGTGTTGAGGAGAGACTTTGATGTATAGTTAGACGAGAGACGTTTATTTTAATATCGTAACCAGATCCTTGTATAATTATTTAAATTGATACCTATCTCACTAACAACGATGCGAAATTCACATCAATGCATATTTTCCTCAGGTCATTAATTTAGCCACTAGCGGCAGTAAAAATGTGAATCACATCGATTTCTATTTGATGTTATGTTTATACTGTCGGTGTGAATTAATAATTTAGATGTTTAACGCGTTGGTTGCATAAAGAGGTCGAAAAAAGTCGACCATAATTGGATCGGAGCTGATTTGTTCGACAAATTTTTCTCCCCTTTCCTCATATATCAAGCAAAATTGACCGAACTTTGTCAGAATTAATGAATAAATTCTAATTAAGACCGAGCCCGTAAAAACGTCACTTTACCAAGAAACAGCACAAATTAGCGATCAGAAAACACTAACTGGAAGGTAGTTATAAATTATTATCATTAAGCTTAAACTCGGTGTGTCTTGTAACGATGCCCTCATGAGGAAGCGATCGATTTCTCGGCCATCCTTCATTCTGTTTTGCTAGATTTTTTCTTTTTGGAAATTTCGTTGACAAAGGCCTCGTAAATCGCACAAAGCGGTGCATCGTAATATTTGATTTATTAGCAATAGACCTTGATATCAACGTCCATTCATTTAGCAGATTTACGACCACTTAACCTTGGTTCATGGATCGACGTGACCTGTACGCGAAAAAAATTTCAGGATTTCGCTGAAAGGGTCCTGCAGTATCGATCGCTCTAAAAATGAGCCGTAATGAAGCAATGCCGGGATGAGGGGATGATCGATCGCTGTTACAGCGTGTTTGATAACAAACTAACAATGACCAGATTACCACCCTTTGCAACTCATTCAGTTGTTATAATTTTTTCCTTGTGACGAGAGAAAATTGAAATTTTACCTCGATGTGAATTATTAAGCGGTCGTCTGTTACATGCGGTTGTACCCTTGATTGCCGGTAGAATTAAAAATGACAGCTTGATGGTTAAATATTTATGAAATTACAGAAAATTACACCCTATTATAGCGTATTGCCGACGTTTCTTGATTGTTGTTGCTGTTGTTGTTATGATAAACAATGTAAAGTGGCCTGTTTGTGGATTATATGCTCTGTGTGTTTGTTTATGTGTACACACGATTCAACAGCAATGTCATTCTCAAAACGCAAAACGCATGTACTAATTGACCGTGTCGTCTAAACACGCTGTTTGTCAAATACTTATCAAGCGACGAGGTTTTTATTGTATTTTAATGTCGTTCGTGTAGTTAATAAATGTAAACATACTATAAAGTGCAGACCACGGTGATTTCTCAAAATAATGCCCCCGGAAAATTACGGTGATTAGTTTCAAAAATATGGCAGTCGTTGATCAAAAGAGCAAACACCGAAACGAACAGGAAGAAAACAGGAGAGGGCCCGATTGAGGTCAGATTCCTTCCTCAAATCATTCTTTTGCGCTAAATATCTTTTTCTACTACGCTAACAATAAGATACCACAGACCATTCCTTTTTGTTAAACCAGGAAAGCCATAAATTTTAACCATTAAGTAGTATTTGAATCTTTGGTCACATGTTTAACACAAGAGTGAACTCAACATTTTATATTTTCGGAGAAGATGCAATATCGCTTCATTGTTAGATATTATAAAGAAATGTACAAAATAAAACATACAAAATAAAGGTCAAATTAGTAAAGAGTATATGTGCGTTAACTTATTGATAAACGGCATATTTATCTACAACAAAAATTAAAAAACATAGAGTGCTAATAAATAAGTTAATGATGACAAGCATGGATTTGCAAGAAAAAATAAATCAAAAGGAAAAAGAATTGATATGTTAAATTCATATTTTATAATCTTCTGTACAAAAAACTTGAATAAAAAGTGGTTTAATCTTATGCCAGTTTTACAGAAAGTCATCAAAGCGAAAATCGAGTGACTTTAAAAGCAGAAGATACTGATGTTGAAAGTGAAGACAAAACTTAGAAAATACCAAAAATTAAGTCTGTCCGAATAAAACGAAATTTTAAAAGTAAAAAACCTATAAAAAAGCAAATTTTTGAAAATTAGGTTAGTTAAAATTAGCAACAAAAATGAAAAACCGAGAAATAAGTAAAACTCCTCTGTCACAGACTCAAAATATGCTTTAATGTTTATCTTCTTTTTTTTTATATACGAAAAAGGAAAACACACTTTATTCTTCCTATACTGAGTTTCTTATTTTCATTTATTTCAAAAGTTACTTTTTTTATCATTGACAATTGCAGCTCGTTATGTTTTACCTATTTTTGGGAGAGAGTACTGAAAAGTTAATTTAGATCTCAATTACCTTTAACACAATTTGTCAATTACTTATAACTATCACTGTTTTCATTTACCTTGGGTTTTTGTTTTGACTGTCTCTGTTATTGACTTTCTGTGCAAAAGCAGCCTTCACGTATTATCACTGTATGTATCTGTTTCTGACAATTTTTCATTTTGTTGTCTCATGGAAGTCATGCTTTTCTTCTTTAACATGCTGTTTCTTTTTTTTTATTTTTACAAAAAAAAAGTAAAAGGTATAGAGAAGAATAAATTAATGAAAAAAATTTAAATGCGAAGATAGAATCAAAAAGGGCAAAAATGGAAGATAGAGTGGAAGTAAACAAGAATAGCACCAAAAAACAATATATAAAACAAAAAAGACGAAACATTAATAAAGATTATTAGAAAAAGATGTTAGGAGATATTAAATGAGAGTAAAGATGGTGATCAGCATATGTAAAATACATATTATTTTATTGAACAAAATGTGAGCAATTGAAAAAAAATATCAAGTTTAATGTATTTAGAAATGGCAGTAAAAGACCAAAGTATTCTAAAAAAACAAAAACCAAGAAAAACGAAAGAAACAATCATTACGAAAAAATATAGAAATAAAATGTAGAATAAAAACTTTGGAAACAACTCTAAATGTAAGACACCACAAATTCTTTCTTTTAGTTAAACCACAAAACAGATAAATTCGAACATACACAAGATCGTTCTACAACCAAAACAGGATCAAAAATAGAATGTCATACGGACATAAAGGCTTTTAACGTGACTTTTGTTTTTTTTTAACTAAAGGCTGAGAGAGTAGTCGGTGAGCTGTGTAGTACATACAGTACAATTCATTTTTTGTAAAATGGCAAATAAGCCATCGTCATAAAATTTGCTAAAGAATTAACAAACTGTATGTCACGCCCGCTCTTCTGCTCCATTTTATGAAGCGGCTTCATACACTTAGCCCAATTCTCTAGCGAGTATTATTTACTGCTTTACAAAAATTGAATTGTACTATGGCTACCGCCCAGCGACTACCCCTCTGCTTCAAAAGTCAGTTTAAAAAACTTTAACATTAGCTAGGTGTGCAAGCTCATCTGTCAAAAATGTCAAATCAAACAGGAACTACTGTTAGTCAAGAGAATAACTGAACTTCAAATTTTTATTTTAAAAATCGAAAACAAGGGTAAGATATGAGTATGAGACTATAAGTAATTGTAGATAAAACAAATGTTACGATGTTTACAAAGAAGGTAACAAAAAATAGAGAATAAGTGGCGATAAAAATAAAAAATATATAGAACAGATAAAAAAATAAAATAGAAGATATTTAAAACATTATAAAAATTAGTAATGTTCCAGAAATAAAAAAAATTACCGAAACTAAAAAAAGAAAAAGTCCAGGGCGGGTAAAAAATTATTACTTTAGAAATTAATATAATAAAAAAAAGAAAAACTACAGTAGCAGAATTAAAACAAAGATTCACAGATATAGAGACAAGTAGGAAAGGATAACAAGCACAAATAATTCGCTATACTCTTATAATACAAAATATACGCAGATAATTACTGAGGAATTACCTAAGTACCTGGACCATATAGAAAACAGAGAAAAAAAGTGAAAATAGAAAGAATGAATTTTAGTGAGTAAACTAGAAGAGAATGTGCAAATAATGTAGAAAAATAACTAAAACATAGAACACTGCTTGCCAAAGTGTGGAGAGCTGAGAGTGAGTAAATTTGATTTGATGAAAAAAAAGTGTTGACGGAAGATGACATAGAGAAAAAATAGATAAAAAAGATTATAAATGCTAGGATACAAAGAATCTGGAAACTAGAAAAGAAAGTCAAGAATAGTTTGACTTTGTTTAATAACTAAGAAACGCTGTATATAGGTACTTAAAATTAACATTAATTTTAACATGACAAAACTGTATAAATAAGTAAATAAAAACATGTTTTCATATAGTTAGAATAAAAGCATTGCTTACCTACAATTTGTTGAAATCGGTTTTTGTAACATGCAACTTAAGTATTTAATATTTTTCCGTCAGAATAATTTCTATTTATTATTTTGCAGGCATTGCATGTTATAATGTGTTGGCAAATTACTTTTACTCCCTCAGTTTTTCTTTTAACGCAAAAATGATTATCTCACGCTAGAGATACATTTTCATTAAAGCTTTGTTCGAAATTTCAGTATTTATGAAAACATTGTATAAAGCGCAGACATTAATTTGCATTTTATCGTATGCTGATGGAATTCGAAATTATTCTGAATACCTAGCATAGTTCTAGTTTGACGAGATTCAAATAATTGCAAAAATAAAGCATAATAAATTAAGTGGAAAAAAATCACGCAATGAACTGTATGATTTTGAAAAAGTTTTGCCGTTTCGTAACGCTCAGTTTTTTCTAGCATTTTATAAATATTCGCTCTGTAAGAATTTGAAGATTTTATTAATGATTTTCTTTCAGAAGAGAAATGACGCGCGTGAAATTCAATCAGTTCCTTAACCAATTTAATTACTTGTGCTAAAGATTTGAACTTTTGATGAAACATTTCAGAGCTAAAAAATTTACACAAAATACCAAAGTTTATTGGTTTTGAGAAAAATAATTTTGTTTATTTATGACTTCATTTATGTATGGTCCACAATTGCAAAAATGTTGAGGTAACTTGCTTACATTGTAAACATTACTTGTTTAATTGGTTCTACATTTACCGTTTTTTATTCGGAAAAATCTTGTTGATTTAAAGTCGCAAGCAGAATCGTCGGCAATGAAAACATCAATTAAAACGTACAAAGTACTGAACTAATAACTATAAAATGAATTTACTCAATAAATCAGTTGTTGTTTTGACAAGTTGCAATCACTCATAAAATCATAAATAACAAAACGTCACATATTTGAAATGTTCGGGCTGCGCGTTAACACAAACGTTAACCCTATGGCAAAAAGGAACGAATTAGGAGAATTATACGTTGGTCGTTGTAATTATGATTATTATAGTAAATGACTTGACTTTGAAGATTAGGTGAATTTATGGTCGTTAGAGTTGATAAATATGGTCTTGGATCGTATTATAATCTCATACTTAACATTAAAGTCACAAAATCCTCAGCGGGGCTGGTTGCTGTTCTCCCCTTCATTTGAAAAAATTTTACCTGCTTTGGGTAAATAATGTGAACTATGCTGAGATTTACAAGAAAGTGAAACTTAAGTAGAAACGTTTGGAATATTTCTCTCTGGCTTATCTTAAATGCAGGTTTAATTTACATATTAATGATTTGTTTTCGAGATAATAACAAATTCTCCGAGTCTGAAAGAGTCCTCAGCGCCCCTCGTGGGTCACCACTTTTATCACCAGTAGGTGCGTAATAAATTGGGTAATCTCGTGAGCAATAAAACGATAAATTCGTCAAGAATAACGCAAACAGATTTTAGTGGAAATTTTTTCCGTGGCGCGCCGCCACTCCGAGTGGGGTTTCTGAATTGTTAATGCGCCCCCTTAAGGCTAAATGTACATGTCAGGAAATCGTTAAAGCATTGTAGGCCGTTAATAATAGAAATCTCGTTTGGTGTTCGATTGTGCAGTCAATTCGGGGCTAGTTTTTAGTTTAAATGTTTAACGAGGATGCGTGTAATGTCGAATTGACATTAAACCGCAGCGAGTGTTGATATTTGCGGCTGAATAGTTTATAAATCCCATCGATTTCGAGTGGGTTGGGGCTGCACATACACACAACACTACACTGATCGATCTCATCAGAACCAGTTCCAGGACGCATCATCATCAGAAAGCTGAAACCGGCCAAATTGAATTTTTGCAAGTTTTATTAATAAGGCAGAAGGCTCGAGAACTCGTGGACATCAATCTCATATTTGACAGCATCGACAAGAGGACGGGCTCGATTCAAATTTCGGACCTGTGCAACGATCAGGCAGGTGGAGGACCCAACATAACGCTACATCAGATTATTTACTAAAAGTCGAAATGGACTCGACTAGTTTTTAATTAATCTTGATCTGATAAAGTTCTATACAAACTCAGAAAATGTATTATTATACTACCCACTAATACAGTTACATCTATTTATTTTTCTCTACAACAAGTTTAAAGCATAACGTGAAACTTTAGATCAACCAAAAGATCAACAATCCTCAGCACAACATGTATTAATTATTGTTAAAATTAGTTTTTTTTTAGTTTTTAAAATACGAATTTTGAAACAAATAAGAGAATTTGAGTATTTACCTAACTCTAATTTTAAGTTTTGACCAGTGTTGTCAACCTGTTGACGATGATTTTTCTCATACAATGAGTCAAAAACCCCTAAATCTAAGCTAAATTTCCCCAAAACATACTTCATTTTAAAAAGGGCTACAACCACAAAGTAAAAAAAAAATTGTTTTTTACATACAATTTTTAATTTATTTCTAAGAAATAGATAATAAATCACTTTTGAAATAAGTGATAAATGTGACAATTTAACATTTTTTTGGTAGTTTAGTAGTAGTTAAAAATTCCCTAAAAGTCTTTTCCTTCTCTTTTTCTTAAATTACCTTAAATTTATAGAAAAATCCTCAAAGTTGGCAAAACTGGTATAAATCCACTCAGAATCAGAATAACTAAAAACACAAAAGTGTAAAAAATTTAATACTACTATAAAAGTGTTACTATTGATATTAATTCTGCCATAATGGCAGAAATTCACAAAATATGAAGATATTTTTCTCCTAGGCGTCATTACCCTACTCTACCATATATTTAACAAAAAACTATTTTACTTTTGTTAACCACAAAATAATTAAAAACTTCTCTCGAAAAGTGTAATAAAATAACTTTAAAACATGTTGTAAAATAAACACTAAAACTAATAGATAATTCTCACCAGAAGCATAAAATCTTAATAATATGTAATTATTGTTTAGATACCTAATTATTTTCTTAATAAGTATAGTAATAAATCCTTTGACAAAAAATTTAAACATTAATCAACACCTACATAGCCACTTCAATTACATTTGACATAATGTTAATAGCTTATTAAAGTTGAATAAGTTAATTTTTATAAGTACGCAACAATTATTTCATACAATATTCTGAATGCCTTGCCTGTTTGAAGACTTTCGTACTTAATCTGCGAAAAATAAACTTTTTAGTAACTCTATTTATTTTTAAAATTAAAAGGGGCACATTTTTTTACTTTTTAAAATAATAAAAGTTAGTAATGTTAACTATATAATTACGTATAAGAATAATATTATTTACACCTAATTTAATGTAGGCCAATTCTCGAAATTTTTTTATATCGTTTATATCAAGTGACTATCAAAATATTTATTAAGCAAAACTATGACATTACCATTGCCAGTATTGCAATTTTAACCACTTGCAAATTGTTAGTAAAACGTAAAACATATATCCTATAGCCCAGAATAACAATTTTTAGACAATTTCAAATTACAACAATAAAGTGCTTAATTCACCAAAACGATGACGAGTGAGCAAGTGTCTTGACTACCAACATTTTATTTCTATCCCTTTTAATATTCTATTTATTAAACGCTTTTATAGCTTGAAACATTTTTTTTGTTAACAGTTATATTTTCTCTGCTTTTCTTATTTGAGTTCTCAATGAAGTATTTATTCTCCTTCTGCAAATTCGGAGACATCTTACCAAGAACATTAGGAAATCCAAAAAAATATTGTTTCAAATCAGACTGTAAAATTGTAAATAGTAACAAATTAAAGAGCAATGCCAATGAGATCGTCTACAAGTTCACTGATAGTTTTTAAAGTCGCAGAAATTTGACCACTGCTTCCAACCACCCATTGATATGTTACTGTAGTAGAAGTATAAAAAAAATCATACAATTACAATTACTGCACTGTACATATGAGAATGTCGCCAGTACCTAGTGTTTTTAGTCAAAACCGGTAAGATAACCCCTCATCTCTAACTCGTGATTGAAAACCCAGTCAACTCTATGGTATTTTGTTGATATTCAAGCGTAGACCATTACTACCTATCCAAGTTAATAAATTAAGAGGGCATTTCAGATATTAAAATATAATTGGTATATGTTATTGCGTTACTAAGTTTATTCTTAAAAAGTGTTACCCATTTTTAGCCCAGAGACAAACTTGACTACTATCAACCGGAATTCTGAAAACTTCTAATCAAAATATATTGTGGTTCTTCACTCAAGAAGGCAAAACCTGAGATGGAGAAGATCCACTCAAAAGCATTGTGCATTCAGATTTGCGGAAGAGATCAAAACCTCAGTTATCTTTGTAAATTTTTTATCACGCGATCACCTTACAACTAGACAATATTATGCTGCTTTAATTTTAAAATTGTTAATTTTAAAAACACATTATGATGTGTTGTTTTATCAAGACAAGGTTCTGATGAGCTGTCTTGTCACAGTACACAGTGCAGAAACTCTCCTATAGTAGATCTAACGAAATAGTAGAGTGACTACAACAATAAAGCCATAACTGTTGTTAACTTAACGGAGAGCGGTTTTCGAGTTAGACTTCAGGGATGATGGATGGGCCCGTCGTAAATTTTTCTGCTACTTTTTCGAATTGTGTCGCTTTTTTAAAATCCCAAGGCCTCGAGGCAGGTAGGTATAACAAACTTATAATCTGTGCAGCCAAACTTGAGTCACACTCTTTGTTAAGTTAACAGTGGTTATGACGTTATTGCTTTGTCACTCTACTATTTTGTTAGATCTATTATACAACCGCCTATTTCTCTAGATTTAACCCTTAAAAACTACTATTTGTTTCCCAAACTCAAAAAGCACTTTCGTCGTGAAATTCACTTTTAGAGTGAATTGATATGATAGAACAAGTCGTTTGCAGACCAAGACAAAAAAATTTTTTGTGACTGTTAAAGTTTTTCACCATTGTTATAACCAGCGATAAAAAATTCTACTTTTTTAAAGTCTCTACTTCTATGACAGAGACAATAATATCTAGATTGCTCTAATAAAGTTTGAAAAAGTTCAAAAATCAACTTTATTGAAAACGCATAAAATAAGTAATGAAATGCTCACAATCAGTGACAATTTTTCCTAACATAGTTTAATTTTTGTTAACAGAATGTTGACATCTCGTGTTCCCATATATTCTTGGCTACAGACAATTTTACCACTGTTACTCAAATCAAAATTTTTTATATAGGTACATAGGTACAATATAAAGAGCAAGCCAACTAACTTAATTATGTTTGTTACTTAGAATGAGAACGTTATAGACAATCCTAGAACGACCAAATACTTTTTATTTATATTTTCTGCTTAAGTTTTAAATAGTAAAAAATCTATGGTTAAAAAAAATATGAATCTAGTCACAGTGGCCAAATTTGCTATGGCTTAGTAGGTATATGATGTCCCAATATTTTCAATTAACAGACATTACAATAATTATTTTGCTTGTCATTCCACTTCTTTTATTCTCTTAGTGTTGTCTTTATAACTGCACAAATACAAAAATGCACTTATTATAAACTGTTTTAGCATTTTTCTTCTACTTGTTATAATAGTTAGTTTAGCTTAGTATGCTAAATGCTTATAATATCTGCTTTATAAATGTACCGGTAAATAATAGAAATTTCTTTCTAACAGAATTTTATATAGTAGACCCAAAAATATATGGATGTCTGCAGCAGTCCTAAAAAAATTAGTTTAAAAAGACATCCTTCAAATCTTTTTCTACCAGGTGGTAACCAATCGCTTAACCCTATCGTATTATTTAACAGTAATCAACCAATAAAATCGTGCAAAACTTAATTGACAATTTGTCGATAAATAACAATTTTTTGACATAATTTGAAAAGTCTTTCATAATTAAAAATTTTTTCAGAACAGGAAAAAACGAGTACATTATTTCAGTCGCTATAATAATACATTATTCACTCAAATAGTCGTAGTCTCAAGACACAAGCGATTAAAATCTGTGTCGTTTTGCAGAAACTATAGAGTAGAAAAAGCACAGTATTGCATTCGCTGTTACAAAAGTAACCTAATTATCTGGGTATTTTTTACTTCACTTGACATTCAACATTTTTTGCTAATATATATTTTTGTGAGTAATGTTTTTATAACCGCTCATACAAAATTGTTTTATAATACTTTTCAAATTTGTGAATCACAGACAAATTATATCGGATGATAGATTAATCACATCACATGGCGTCTCCTGCAGGACGTTCGCGACGCTCTTCGTCGTCGCTCATGAAAAATGATTGAGCGCCCTGAATAAATCTTTCAAACACTCACTCTTGACGTAAACAAGTGATACCGAGTAGAGAGCACGGCGAGCCTTCACCGCCGCTGTCAGACAAATCTGACGTGTTCAAAGTGACGTCTGACGTCTTCCACGCCGCCGCCACCACCGCCGCCGCCAACTTACTACACATACTCGAATATTTGCAACTTGCTGCCAACGTCATACTAAAACTTTTACCTAAATTAAATTTTTAATTAAGGAATCTTTTTCGACACAAACGAGAAATTTCTAACAGGGGGTGAAGAAAGCGGCTTAGGGTTGCAGACCCTGATTCTCAGAATTCTGTTTTTGTGCTAAAGCCGGAACGGACTTTCGACGAAAGAGGCTTTGTAATGAGCGAATACGGACGTTGCTTGTTCGGATTTAAAAATAGCTTCAGACTTTAACTGGACAAGCTAAAGGATAACTTTCGAGATTTCGAGATACTACAGAAATGCTTCCTATCGATTTCATAAAATATTTTAACTCTTTATAATGTAACCAAACACTAGACACCATTTTTTTACTTAACAAAATATTTATACCAACGAACTGTGTTTTATGGAAGGTCAACCAAACACTAACTTACACGTTTTTAATTATATATTGTAAATTATTATTTTTTTCTGACAGAATCATTAGCATTTATTTTTGCCAGAGAGCGGAATTGACAAAAAATACTTTAATATTTTGACTCAAAGACTAATAATAAAAATACTCGGAGATCAGTTGACTTTATAGTCAGTAATCCATAACTTGTGCATAACAAATTTAATGTTCTAAATTTATAGTAGGCTTTAGTACAGCCACGTGCTTGAAGAACGTCACTTATACAGTCCGTTTCCGATAAAAAAAACAACTAAAAACCCAAATATAAACTGTTATAGATATAGGTATGTTATAAATTTTATTAAATATTTCTTCAAACATCTTTTACAGTATATAGATTTATTTAGAGATTTACACCTTTACTATAAATAATTTAAAATCGACATGGTGGCATTATTTACGCACGTGACTGTACATACTTAAAATATTAATTTATTAGTACATATTCCTTAAAAAAATTAGTAAGGATTCTTATTTTAATTTAATAATCACACAAATAGCGGTTAAATTATCGATAATTTTTACATATTTAAGTGCTTGATGTGTTCTAAAAATGTCTAGCCTTACATCGAGATGAAATAAACATATCCAAATTGTAAAAATATGGCTTGTTATACAAACTCATTGAAAAAAAAAATATATTACAGGCATATAATTTCCAAAACAACGTGTGACTATCGCAATAAATTTCTTCTAGTAGTTTTTCCTCAATAATCCGCCAGTGATTAGTCAAAAATCTGAATTTTGACACGTGTCATTGGTTGAGAAATTTTCACAGAAAACCCTACGTTTCTTGTACCATGTCCATCATAATAAATAACCTATCTCTAAATGGTAGCTGCGGAGGATGCTTGTATACGTATTGTACCAGATTGTTTCTTTATTCGTACCATTTTTTAAAATAATTTTTTAATAAATATTTATAATTTCGAAGATTAATTACCATGGTGAACCCATTACGACGTATAACCAGTTATCAAAAGCTCCGCCTATTGTAATAAAAGATAACATAACAATTCAGCAAACAATCGGCCTACGATAATGGAAGTCTGTTCGTTAGCTTATTTGCTCTGGCTATAATTGGTTTAATTTCAGGCTGTGTTTCCAAAATGAACCATAAAATTGTTAAAAAAAAAGACAGCCCACACAATGGATGAATACTCGAATTACTTTTTAGTGTTGACATAATTTTTATTTACAAGATCAAGTAAGCTACACCTAATCTCTCGTATTGTTTGATTTTCGCTACCTTAAAAATTTTATTTGATATTTTTAATTGCTCATTGTTATTTATTATGTTTGAATTTTTTTATATTTGCAATACGTTTATGATCAAAGAATTAAATAATCCTTCTTGTCAAAATTTATTTACAGCTGTGCTAGTCACTTATAAATGTCACCCTTTCAATTTGTATTTAGAAATGCGAACTATTCAAATAATATTTAAAGTGCAAACAGCCATATTTATAGGTTACTTGCACTAAAAAAAAAACAAAAAAACAACAAAAAATGCGTAAAAATTAGTATCGACAAACTAAGGTGCGTTCATTTAAATTTTGTGTTTAAGATATACTCGAATTTGACACCACACCTTATTAGGTATAGTTACTAAAGTAGATTAGGGATTGTAGGTATATTTTTATCAATAATTTTGATGAAAATATTGAACATTAATAGCTAGAAAAAAGCCATTAAATAAATTAAAGACCAATCTGGTACCTCCATTTACCTTTCTCCACCTATCTATTATTATAAGTCAATTCGTGTGTTTCATAAAGTTACATTATGTTGCTGTCACTTCTTAATATTGACTTAATAATACGTTAACCACATAGTGGTTTAGAAACTTTTAAAAGTAAACAATTTGAACATATGGAAATTGAAGAAGAAATCATAAAGATGTTGAAGTTAACATCAGAAACTAAACATGAAAAGACTTTTGATGCAATGATTTGCATTTAAGTACTTTGCAATTTAAGTGCACAAATAATAAGTACATAGATCTAAACATAATAATTAAGTTAATGGCTTGAAGGTGATCATTGTCGGTTTAGATAAGTTGTTTATGACACTTGAGTAAAACTGGGCCCTGTATATACAATTTGTTATAGAAAATTTTTTGAAAATTTTGGTTGAGATTCGAAACAATAACAATGAAGTGTTAATTATGGACATATAATGGTGGTTGTGGATTAATGCACAATTGCTGGGCGTAATATATTAATTAGGGTTTGGGTGGACATAACACCGTTGTATGATGCCGCGTTATTTCGAGTATTTTTTAGGTTATGTATGTAATTCGGGTGCAGGACCTAATATCGAGTTTTGTGGGGAGGTATCGGGGCGTCTTGGCAACGCTGTTTCGGCTCGGGGTCGCGTCCGTCCGGTAGTGCCGAGAGCGTCCGTGAGACGGCGCGCGCGCGTTCGTAGCGTCCGCCATTGGGCGAGAGGCGTGTCCCTGCCCTGACAGATCATTCATCTGAGCCCCACTCTGCCCCCTTCGTTCGGCGTGATTGACAGTTGGCAGACGACTGCGGACCGCGCAGGATCTCCGCACGCGCTTCGGACACGGCAGCTCGGCGCACCATCACCACCGAGAGATCTGAGACCCCATCCACCGACCCCATGCCCGAGGGGGCCCCCAGCACCTCGCACCGGCCCAGTGTACACGACAGTGCAGTGAACCGCAGTGAGTGTGATTATAGTGCGCGCCAAGAGTGACTTGACGGTGCTACGGTGCGACCACCCGGTGCAGTTCATGGCTCAGCCACGGGTACGGTGCGACCGACGGAGAAGGCGACCAGCGACCCGACACACCGCAGCCGAAACGCGCGACACGCCACTGGACCACGCGACGGTACCCCGCGCGTCCGACGGCCGCCGGTACCACCCCTTCACGTGACCGCGACAACACAGTACCCATCAATCAAACCACGACCACCCCATTTATAATCAGAGAGTCACCCAAGCCTACAAACAATACACTTCTTTCGCAAAAACGCGCAACGCGACGTTAACGCGCTCCTAAACAAATTTATACAACATAATCTTTCTAATACATACCCAAAAAAATTTTTGGGGGTCTCATAAATGTTGAATTAAAATTAATTTAAATAAATATCGCAAAGTAAATTAAAAAAATATTCGGAAATAAAAAAATGGATTGTTGTGAATCTGGACATGGAATAAATCAATTTAATTTTTGAATCTGGCTGGAGAAGACAAAGAAAATGTTTTTGGGATTAGAAATTTCTAAGCGATGTACCTACTATTAAAAAACAATTAGCATTATCCGGGCCACGAAATCAAATTATCTTGTTTTTCTTCACTTGTATTTTTTCGTAATTCAGATGTTTATGGCCTCTCCATATTTAAATGGGGCTTTCATCAAATTGACCATAAAAAGTCTACAACCTTTTTGTTGCAAAGTTTTATTGAAAAAAAAAATTGTTTGGAAATTAGTAGCCAATAAAATTATAATCAAAAATTAACATTTCTTTTATTTTTATAGAAAAGATTAATTACGCTTGTAAAATTGTGCTAAAGTGTATTTTTTTTCATGGTAAAAAGGCAATAAAAATATACTAACTTTTTATTACCCTGCAATGGTGGTTTAGATGATGACATTTTGGATTTTATGTTTTTTATTGTAAAAGTGGGCCACCTAATAGGGCAAATAAAATAATTTGGTATAATAAAATGATGTAACAATTTTTAAAATCTCCTCCTGCTTTACATTTTATTGCAATAATTAAATAATAAAAAATTTAAGTGTAATGTGAACAGTTCTAGTAGCACCAACATGTCAAAATTAATTTGTTTGGTCTATTTGAGTAATGTTGTTAATAAATAAACTTGAAAAATTTTTTGGGCTCTCATGTAAATGTTGAGTTAAAATTAATTTAAAGATTTATAGCAAAATAAATATAAGAGGAAAAAGTGAATAAAATAAATATTGTAGAAATAGAAGAGGAAAAAATAGAAAACTTTTGAAGTAAAATGCAGTTGTGAATCTGGAACAGGAATCAATTGGAAATAAAGTTGAGAAATTGTTTGATTTATTTTGGGGAAATATTGAAAAGTGTTGTAAAGATGGGGTCGTGGTTGTAAAATAGCTAACCTCCTGACTTGGGAAAACTAAAACGGAGATTTAACAGTACACGAGAGAAGAGTGGAAGCAGATAACGCTTTATCAGGGAATTGTGGCTGTGTGATGTCTCCGAGAAAGCGTCGAAAAGCGGGAAAATAGAAAAATATAACACCGGGATTTCGGGTAGCGCACCCTTCTGTGGGAAAATCGCGCGCTAAATTATTCCAAGTTCCCTTTTATTTAATTTGGAGTTTGTTGGAAATTCGGTTTGTGAAAAGCGCGCGTTTCATGAAAGACTGTTTCGGGGTTGTATATCGTCAAGTGTGGTCTAATTTGAATGGTTTTATAGAAAAGAGAGTTATAAATTAGATCGAGAGCTTAATTTAATAACCTCCTTAACAGTGAAGCTCCATGTTTTTCGCAGCTAATAAAAATTTTCATGGCTAAATAAAACGAAAAATGTTATTGGCACATAAAAATCATTTATTTTGTTATAATACGGAGTAATAAACTGCGTAAAATATCGGATAACTATTTGGAAACAAATAATGATTAAAATTGAAATAAATTAAATTTATTTGTGTCTTGGATGGGGAGAGTTTTTTTTTTGGTTTGGTCCTAATGGTGCGGCCGTCATAATGGAGGTTTGATTAGTCAATGGTCGCAATTAAAGATCGGGAGTGATGCGTTTCTTGTAATTATAGTTTAGCAGTGGCCTTTCAACGAATACTTTTAATTTCTCTTAAAACCGATGAATAGGCACTTTGGCCGGTCCACGGACAGATACCTTACCTGATTACACACCGTAAATGCCACTCACAAAAACTCACTTTTGGATTATCATCGAGGAATGCAGCGAAGAATGCAACGGAAAATCTGCCCCCTCCCTTAATTTCGTAATTAAATTCGGCCGTATCTAATAATTAATCGGCGTGTATACTCCAGAATTTTAATTAAAATTAGACCATTTAGACCAGCGCTCATTTGTTAGCGAATCCATATTCATAAAGCGCCGGAATCGGTGCGAAAAGGCCCGTCGGCCGACGGGGCCCCCATCAAATCAAAATTTCCGACGATAAAACTTTACGGCTGCGACGCTAGAGCAAAAAACTCACGGTCCTCTTTACTACTCCATGAAACTTTACGACGACAACCATTCCAACAAGTTCCTACTTTAGAGCCACTAAAATCCGGGCGAAAAAGGCAAATTATCGCATCCGGCGATATTCGATCAATTTTACTGCGTTTTAATAAAAGTATCAGGACAATCCGCCGTCGGCCGCGGGTTCCAGTGGCGTCGCAAAGGTGCGGGAGTGTGTCGTGTGCCACCCATCGAATTAAATTCGATAAAAGTGTGTTATTACAGACTTAGAGAGTCGTAATTATGTGAGTTTATGGCAGTTGTAAAAAGATCACGAGTGTTCCTCAGTGTGCTGTGATGTGTCTCCGAGTCGTCGCCTTCTTCGTCGTCGGATTATACTACTGTTTTAATCTTTAATGGCTTTTCTTTACTCATTACCACCGAATTCTTTTCTAGGTGTAAAATTTCGTTTTAAAACCGATTTTAAAGAATAGTGCGAAACGATCCGACATGGATGTGCTTCAGAAAAATGTAAATATGCCCTTATTATACCTTTATAAATTGTCTTGTGGTTTTGGTCGTTAGTTAGAGGCTGATTCGAAAATTTTCTAATTCTTTTATACCCCAAGGCACCACAGGTGCACCAATTTTACACACGTGACCACAAAAATTATTCAAAATCTATCTCAGAAAAATTAAAACAGTAATATTTATGACCCACTGACAATCCTATACAAATTATATGATCCGGAAAATAGTCTAGTTATGATCCATGAAAATTGTAGATATTTCAGAAAAAAAGATAAATATCTAAAATTTATATCAAGCACAAAGTTGTAATTTTAATTCACGCAAATATTACTGTTATAAATCGGTAAACTCGCGAAAAATTCCGGTTAAAATACTTGTCAGAATTAAATTTTAAATTTTTTGAGTTACACATTTTTCAAATAGTGCTAGTTTCAAATTGCTAAAGGCAGAAAAGTTGCAATTTTAAAAATAACCAAGTGTACATAGCAAGGATAAGACCGCAGACAATATTTTTGATTTATGACCACTTGGAAGATATCTTTATTACCATTACTAAAGATATTAATAAAAATCAAGAATTATTCAATTTTAAGCACAGTCTGACTCTAAATTCGCATTCTTCAAGAGCCTTAACAATTTTTTCAAGTGAGTTATAAAAATAAACCACCAAAAGTGAAAAACGGATCAAATCCGCCTCCAATCATTAACCAAATTAAATATGATAATTTCCTCAGCAATTACAGTTTCCTTTTCAAACCAGTTTTGTTCAAAAATAGTAACTTATCAACAAAATAATAATTTTTTTTAAAATCCCGCTGAAATCAGTTAACAATTAGTTTATTGTGTGAGTTATTGTTTAAATAAAAATCAGTAAACCTCCCGGTGTTACAACTATATTGTGAGATTAACAATCAAAATCCGTTAATCCGCGTTTATAGTACAGTTTAAACTAACTTAAAAATTATTTTAATCTTATCACAAGATTAGATATCTCAGAGACCGGTATTTTTATTTTGTATAAGATTTGTAGAAAAAATAAATTCCCCAAAATTTTTTAAGTGTAGACGAATAACATATTTATGTAAATTTAACGGCGACGTTAACTTAAATTTTAATCCGGTTTTGTTAAAAATAGAGTTGGTTTTTTATTTTTTTTTGCAAATACAATTCTCACCAGATATTGCTTTTATTATTATTTGATCAGTTTCAAATAAAGATTTTATTAACAGATTTAATAGGCTATAGAGTAGCAGTGCGAATTTATTACGGTATAAAGATATTCTAACCAGTTTAAAATTAGAGTCGTAGGTATTTTCAATCACTTTTATCGCTAAATAATTAAAATTTTAAAAAAACTGATAATTATACATTTTTTATACACTGCCGTGAATGTAATATTACTTCAAGATGGTGGTGCCGGAAGTCTATCAATAATTCAGACTTAACCCCTGTATTTATTACAGGTTAAATAAATTATATTTCTGTAAAAACAGCAATTTGTTAATTTAAATTCAATTTAGATACGCAGTTTATATATTCTTTAAATTAATTTAAAAAATTGATGTACAGGGCCTGGCAATAGAATTTTAATGGTTTTCAATCAGCCAGTGTGAACAAACAAATATATTTACACTAATTCTTCCTAAAACTGTCTTAATAGCACCAAATATAGCTTAAATATAGAGATTATAATGTATTAATATTTAAATATATACCTATCACTTCATATTACTATTCAAAATATGTACAGAGTGGTCCAAATTTAATGTTTTTATAGAGTATTTCTGAAACTGTAAAGTTTACAAAAAAACGACTGAGAAACAATGACATAAATATACAAAAGAATATATATTTTGGAAGCAGCAAAAAATAGCTTTTTAAAAATATCAAAATCAAATACTTCTATTTTAAAAAATGCAATTTTGGATTTTGTAGCTAAAAAAATTAAATATTAGATTCTAAGTGTTTCTATAATGTTTTTGTTCAAATCAATATCTTCTTCTTCTTCTGCATTTTAAGGAGTCTGTTCCGTATTCATGTTTGTCATCTTCTTCTGGGCCTACCTACGTCTTTTTTTTTGGTCTATACATACTACTTAAACAATATCTTTGATAATAATCAAGATATATTTTTTCTAGTTTTCAGTGAAATACACAAATAGATAAAAACTATATGGAAACCATAAAAATGTCAATTATTGTCTATATATTTTTGAAACAAAAAAACGGTAGCAAGATGTGGTTTCTTCCAAAATAATTTTCTCAAAGAACGAGCTCCAAAATGTTCAAACCATTTTTTTTTTCTAAACTTTATACATAGTTGCTGAGATACTCGTAGCTTAAAAATTTGCTAAAAAAGTGAATATTCAATTCGTGTGTTACATTTTATCAAATATGATGAAAATATTTTGCTGCTACTAGGGTAAAATCACAATTTTAACATTTTGTAACATATTTAGTTTTTAAATGTGACATTTGTATTAGATGACTAAAATCTTTGTATGCATTGTTCCTAAAATAGATAAATAAAAATTTTTGATTTGTATCAGATTTATTCTTTGATTCAAAGAGAGTTAGTGGCAGATAAAGAACACCTTAGACTTTGGAAATTGTTAAAAAATTTGTGGAACGTTATGTCTACACTTAGAAAAAAAAAGATTGGCTAAATACGTCTAGCAATAAAAAATTTGGCTAAGAAAACCAAAACTTGGTGTTTATTATCAAATATCCTTGCTAAGAACGCTAGGTTTTGTTTTTTGTCCATTTTTTTTTAATTACTGGACGCATTTTTGTAAATTCACTCCCTCATTGTGGCAATTTTGCTTGATTCAAAATTGTCAAAAATCAGGCAATTCTGGAGAAATAAGCGCTATGAAAGAGAAATACGGTCGTTTTAGGAATATTATTATCAAAAATACCGCAAAGACTTTTTGTACTACAAGAGAGAATTCACAAGGAGATAAATTTGATACGACAGAGAAATTATTTTATTTGGTATTAGAACAGATTGCAATAATGCATATTGGCCGATTAAAAACCATTCAATTCTGTTGTAGTAAACTATTTTTGTAATTCTAGCAATGTATTTGGTGTGTCAATAGAGTTACTGTGTGGTAAAACAATTTTTATTTCTAAATTTAACACAAAATCATCAAAGTCAAGCTTGACGTGAAATATTTGAAAATATTGAAATTTCAATCCGGTAATGGCTTTCAATGAATTAATTTAATTACTCTCTCGCGTAAGAAAAAAAAATAGTGAGTCATTTTACTCCATTAGTTGTAGAATATTAACATTGTACGTTTAATAAATTTAAAATTTTAATTAATTCCATTCGAGTCGTTTGTAATATTCAGAAATGTTTATGAGAGGACAACTTTTTAATATGACATTCTATAAATATTTATGTCTGGTCAAAAATGTTGCTATATTAGAATCAAGCTAACTCTTAATTGACTGGTGTAAGGTCCGGTTCACGCTTTTTTTTCTTGTTACAGTATGACGACGGCATCCACCCTGGTTACATGGACGGCGGCGCTGGGGCGGGTTTATACGAGCCCCATGTGGCTCACAGACCGGGGTTGCAGGGCCTACATCATTCACCCCACCTGAACCATGCCATGCATCCGTACCATGCGAACCATGTCAACCCAACCGCCAACCACGTCATGGGTGGAGCGGTGCCGGACGTCGGCAAAAGGGACAAGGACGCCATCTACGGGTAAGCTGTTTACAAATTGTCAAAAATTTTATTGATCGCCTGTTATTTATTATCTGCAGTCAAAAACGAGTTAAATGTTATCTGCTTATTCTGATGCCAATATGTCCAATTTATTATTTGTTTGATTTGTTTTAACCTGCATCAATTTGGAAAACCCATATCCACACCATCATATTTCTCGATGAGGCCAAGAACGAGCATTGGCGCCTTTGGTTATTGAAATAATATCTTCGAGTTCTGTGAATTACAGCAAAATACAATTTCGTAGATGGATTCAGAAGCTATTAAGACGACACGCCCTATGCGGCTTGATATTACTTAAAATTACCGAGTTGTATAAAATGTCGACCAGAAAATGACAGTGAAATGATGTTTTTCAATAAGTTTACCTACCGTGTAATATCTTGGTTTAACTACTTAAAAAACTATTATTGTTATCTACTAACCATTAAGATTGTATTATCACAATTGCCATTAAAAAACTATGTTTTTCGTTAGAATCATTCATCAAAAAGTTTGGCTGTATTTAATTTTCGACAAGATTTTTGAAGAAAATTATCTTTTTATCACAAAAATATTGGCAAGTTGTATTTATATAAAAAGTAAAATAGTGCAAAATCAAGGTTAAGCAGTACACTGCTTTTTAGTAATTTTTGCCAAGATGTCTTTATAAAATGTAGCATGTATAGTGCATATTTAAGTTGGCAATACACCATTTTTAGTAATTTTTCTTTTCAAAGTTTTTACCATTTTACAGTCAAATTTTATGTTTTTGATAGAAGAATTTCAGCAAAGTGACTAACCCCTGGTGTCCAATTTTTAAATCTGATGAAATGGGACAAACATTGACACAACTTCTAAACATTTCAACTAAAATTTTGTAATTTTGATTACTAATTATCTTCTATAATAATGGTAGACCAACAGCAATGATTGTTTGAAATCTAAGAACTACGTTATCAAAAGTTAATTATCAGGGAGAGTTGAAAATGTATTTAGTAAAATATTTAGAAGCTTAGGTAGATAGATAAAGACCTATTCCTATGCTCATTTTTTCAAAATGCACTGTAGTCTTTAAAAAATATTTTACTTCTTTTTGCGTTTTGCCAAAAGCTCGCTAGCCGGCGTTGTGCTGGAAAAATATCAAAATATTTTAAGTATTTACAAATGAAGAAAAATGTGATTGGTAGATTCTTGTATTTCTTCTTAATAACCTAAACAATTCTAATAGTTCGGACACTTCTATGCACTTTTTGCATCAAAAACATAAGTCCGACTTGTGTAAAAAAAATTGCAAACTAGCTGGCATCTAGTACTCAAACCGAAAATTAAAAATAATAGAAAAAACTTATTTTTGTTCATCACCATTTGTTGTTTTCTGATTTTCTTCTAAAATATTAAGAATTGCTTCGATTTTAAGATCGTGCATTCAAACTTCACAAATCTCAGTTTTATTTATTTGTATTTAAATTAAAATTACTTTATTATCTTTGTCAATATATGCTTGAAAATTATCTAAAAAAACAGTAGAGCAAAACTTTTGTTTTCTAAAATGATATAAACCAATAGCAATTATTCTTTTAACTTTAATGGCATGTACTGTAAAAAAATAATTATTAAAATCTGCGATTTTCGTGTGGAATGAGACTATTCACATAAAAAACAGCGTAGTAGCCGACGTTTTGCCGTCCTTTATTTTTGCGGCTTTATCAAGGAACAACTAAAATTGATATTTTTGTTTATATTTCTTAATTTTTTACGTGGTTAACAACAAAGACAAGAGTAACAGAAAAATATTAATAATGAGCGAGATTATGAATGACAATTTACAATTTGTGTAGTAAAATATTTAGTATCTAGCTAAAGTAAATAAAGGCATACTTCTTTACAGATTCATCTAAACTGCAGTGTAGTCTTCAAAATTTGATTTTTTTAAATTCTTTCTCAATTAATTTGTTAGACGTAGGTGGGGAAGATGACGCTGTGCTTAGAAAAAGTAAGAATATTTTAAGTATTTTAAGAAATAATAAAACTTGACTGGTTTCTTTAAACGTTTTTGATCAGTATCTTTTTGTAACAATTGTGATGGTTTGGACATTTATATGCACTTTTTTTTTGTTAAAAAACAAAATAGTGATTGCTAAAAATCTGCAAACTAATGATATTCAAGTCAGCGCTATCTATTGGTTACTGATTTTCTGCTATAATGGTACATTAACATCAACTTTAAGGTCGTCAAAAAATTAATTGTCACTGACAATTGAGGGTAAAATATAAAAACAATCGCAATGCACAATCGCACTCTGGCGGCAACAAATTTAACTTCAAGAGAAATTTTTTAAATTTATAAAGTCGCCAATGTGACAATGTGGTTTACTTGTATTTAAAATACAATAATTATTGCTAGAGCAAAACATTATAAAACAACGAATTTTAAAGAAACATAAAAGTAGATTTATACCTTGTACAACGTAGTCAACAAGTACCTAGTTGGGTTGGCAGGATTGAAATGTTACTTAAAATTGGATATTCTGTCCAACTTGAAATTAAATTTTGACATTTCAAAAATTTGATTAATAAGTTGTTATTAATTGTTGGTTGTCAAATGGTTTTCGAATTAAAACATAACACTTTTGTTATAACGCCGTACTTCAAAAGTGAGTCCACAATGAAATTAATGGTTGGCAATATTCCCTAAACTCAACGTATGTTCAATTTTAACATATTTACATTGAAGTGGTTGTACATTTTATTATGCTTAAACAACACTGCATGCGGGTTGTGGAATGTCTTTTACAGATAATGTTCCAAAAACAAAACTCGATCGATCTTCCACTTCTACTGAAGATGTTGTGGGAGACATTTGTGTTCGAATGGAGCAAAACCCGCGAAAATTTGTGAAGAAGCTCTCATTGCAAACAAGTTTAACTTTTAACTCCGAATACACTAATTACTCTACTTAATACTCTAAAATCTAAAATAACGCTGCACACTTTGAATCCTACCTTTAAATTTAGTTTCTGTGTTTCTATTTGCTTTATTTTTCATTTTTGTTGTTAAAAATAGATTAATTATAAAATTACATTTGGTATTTTTTTGAAAGGTGTAAATCATAACTTATATAGGCAATCATAACAAACCGACAACTTTAAAAAAAAATCTAGTGTCTTCATTGCTAACTTAATCAGTATTTGTTGATTACGGTATATATTTAAGATATTTCGCTTTTTTGTAATTTGTACTGGCAGTTAAAATATTTAAAGACACAAATCCACCATATTGGATTTTTATAGCGCCACTTTTAGTCAGAATTTTTTTTCAATTTAGTGGTTTTGGTAAATAAAGCCTTGGCTTAATGCTATACTGTTGCAGCCCTCAAAATTTAAGTCTCTTTTTATTCTTGATGCAGTAATTTGCAAAATGTGCTAACTTGAAAATATGAACGTATTTTAAATGAAACAAAAAATAATTTATTAAAATTCATTAAAGAAAAAAGAGTATTTTGAACTCAGCTTTTATTGTTGTTGCTTGAAGTGGCTAATTAAATCAAATTTAATATTCAGTGAATTTCCAGCATCTTATTTTGGGATGTTCCAAGTTGGTGGTCGATAAAAGCCTCGGATTGTCTTGTCGTATTTAAAATATTGTCATTGCATTATGCATTTGAAATGTTGACTAGAATCGTAAATAGTCCTATTGACGTTTTTATATCCTACAAGCATCATTTAAAGCAGTGTTTCCGCCTCCCCCCAATAATCGATTTACGAGAGTGTCAGTTACTTATGGGAAAGGGTTAATTACATGGACACAAATTTGTTATACACTGCTATCAAACATTATTACCAAGGTTTATTGGCTCATTTAATTATAAACAGACGAAGTTGACGACCTTTTCAATTTGTAAAAATTTGTTTTTTCAAAATTTCACTCTAGGCGAGAGAAATTCCATTAGAGATCGTCTCGTTATTAAAATAACAACAGTTGCTGCACAAGGAGTGTTTGCATTTCTTTTCTCGGTTAAATAAATATTTTAAGAAAACATTTTTTCGATGTGCATTTAAAACAGCCGTGGCCAACTGCAATCGGTTTCAAAATAAACAAATTTTCGATTTCTGGACGCCATCACTTCCTTCTACAATCATTAAAACAAAATTTTCGAGCCTCGGGTGAAATAGCTGAATTACAATATGTAAAATAGATTCGCCCACCCATTTTATAAAAGGCAATAAAAATATGTAGCTACGAGAAAAAGATAGCAGCTGACATCATTGTACTCTAGTTTTTTTAATCGATTCGATACACAAAAAAACAATATGGCACCCACAACACGAAGCCTTTACTAGCTCCATTATGGAACAGGTAGGCGTACAGAAAAATTCTATTAACATATTTGGATTCCTTCGAGACGTTTTACATAATAGTACCGAATTTCATTATGATACTATGCATAATAAAAAGCTTATTAATGATTAGAAAATTCATGAAATTTTACTACATTCTTCATTGAGGACTTCCACTTTTGTCAAGTCTACACAAAAAAATCTATTTAAAAAAATATTTTATTTTATTACAAAAATGTGCCCAAGTTTAGTAAAAATATTTTTTATATCACTTTATTTTAAGATTAAAAATACTGGCCCAAACTTGATTTGCAAAATTTTAAGCAGCAGATCGACAGACATTGAAGTAATGATAAGAGCTTTTAAAAAATACATATCAGATATTTATTTTTTCTAATCTTGCTCGCTTATTTTCTTTGTTTTCGTTAGGAAGCTTCTATTCCTGCCTTCATCAATGCCTCTGATTTTTTTTTGTATAGCAAATGTTTTCAAAAATTTGTTTTTGAAGTTCTTTAATAACAGTTGTAATACAGAAATCTTTTGGTACAAAAATCTATAAAGCTTTTTCTTTATAATCTTGAAAGAAAAACTTGTGAACCTGAAATTTACTAAACTAAGTATTATTGAATTATGATCAAATCTACATCTATCTACAAAAATTTATCTTATTATACTCTATTTTTGAATTATATAGCGGTGTCTGTCTCTTTTCAACACATTATTGTTTATGTTGCTATGTAAAATAGATTATGTGTTGAAAAGAGAGAGAGACAACGGTATATAATTAAAAAATAGAGTATAGAATAAAAGAAACCGGCTCAAATTTGACTTGCAAGATTTAAAGCAGGCAGAGAGACAGACGAGAGCTTTTAAAAATTAAGTTAAAATATAGAATATAGGCACTTTTATAATAAATTATTTATTGCATGAAGTAGATACTACTTTAATTGTATAAATTACTACAAATGTAAGAAATTATTTGTATGCTCAAAATACAGTCAAACTTTGATAACTCGAACAGCCATTTGTCACACAAAAAGGTTGAGTAATCGAGAGATTCGACTTATCGAAGAAGTAAAACAGAGTTTGCCTGTCTCCTGCTACAAATTTGGTTTGACTTATCAAGAGTTCGAGTTATTGGCGGATTGATTTATCGAAGTTCCACTGTATTTAAAAGTGGGCTGACTTTTTTAGACTCTTCTATAAACCAAAGAATAGCCATTGTTCAGTTTATGGAATAGCAAACCACCGTAAGGGCGTATATAGATTTATAACAGTTTCTTCCGCCAGTATTCTACAATATTTACGTGCGAAACATCTTGCGGAGGAAACAGTCATAAATCAAGATCTATTTTTACGGTGGTTTGTTTTTCCAGAAATTGGACAATGGCTTTTCTTTGGTTTACAGAAGAGTCATAAAAAGTCAGCTCACTTTTAGTTATTTTGAGTATATATAATTTATTTTTTGCTACGATTTGCAGTGTTCTATAGCTTAAAAGTATTTATGTTAACTTTGTTATTGTAACAAAAATTCTTAGAATATTTTGTTAAAACAATTCTGTGCACTGATTAAAAGTAAAAAGTTGCTTGTTGTTAGAAAAGGATGCCTATTTAACTCTACAAACAAAGATGTCTGCATGAATTACATCACGCTACTACTTAGCGCTCTCATCAGTATTTTAATTGTCTTACTTTAATACATAAAAAGCTGATTGCGATTATAGCTAACTAGTAAGTCAATATTAGGAGTAATTTTAGTTTCCTTCCAGTAGCTTGGAGATTATGCTGTTCATGGGCTTTACTTGTGGTGCTTTGTAGCCAACCTTACAACATCATAACATAACTAATAATAATAAATTTAAATTTACTCAAAAATTGTAGCAAAATAGAGTAAATAGTGCTTTATATTTTACAATAATGATTAAATAATTATTGTTAAAGGAAAACAAGAATTCTAAGGAAACAAATAATTGAATTTTACTACCAATGTTAAGAACATTATTTACAAGCAATTGTAGGACATTTTAAATATATTATTGCACTAAAATGCGTAAGAATAAGTTTTACAAACAATGTAGCAAAAACACACAAATTTTTACATCTACTGTCGTCCTCTCCAAATTTGGAAAAATGACTTAAGTTGTAAATCTTACAACAAAGGGGCTTGGGACCGAAGTTAAGTCGCTCGCAATAAAGTAAGTGCACCCCTTACTTTATACCTGCGGCAGACCGGCATAGACCATATCCCAAACATCTGTTTCAACAACCAGAAAAATACCTATTGTGCACTTTATTATGGGCGACTTAACTTCAATCCCAAACCCCTTTGTTGTAAGAATTACAACTTAAGTCATGTTTCCAAATTTGGGGAGGAAGACAGTACATTTACGTCTGCATGTAAATATACTCGTAGATGTAAATCTGAGAAAAATATTTTCTACAATTTGTAATAAGAGTTTTAATAAACGTATAAATTTAAAAATAAATAAACTATAATCAGAAAATAGAGAATTACAAAGGATTAACCTTCTCTCTGCTTCCTAGATGGCGCCAGCAGCGGTGGTTTAGTTCTAGGCTAAGGAACTTTTTATTTTTTGTTTTGTAACAAAACAAAACATTTCTTGGTGATATTTGTTGGACACTGAATCAATTTAACAATGATTGTTTATTTTTGTTGTTTTGGTTTGCTGTATATTCTTAAATATCTGCTGAAATAAGAAAATTACCTCGGTCCGTATTTGGGATCTGTCCCACTTTTTTTTGAAGTTTTCATAATTAAATTATTTCGTAAATTTAATAATTACCCAAGCTGTTTTGCATTTTTTATGTGTTTGAATAAAATAAATATGGTAGTTGTAAATTTTACAGCCTGCACTAATGAAAAACGGTCTATTAATTTTATCTTAAACGGCAATAACAATTAGGAAAAAATATTTTTATATCAATTAGTGAAACAACCCTGTATTTCATTTGATTTTTAGTTGAGTGTCGTAAGGGATTTACAACTGCAATAAAACCCTGCTTCCCCTCAACAATAAGAGATAGCGCAATGATGAGCAAATTAAAATTCCCGCTTAGTTATGATTATGACGGTAGTGTTAACTAAATATTTGCCGAGTTTTTGTTTGACAATTTATTCCGAAATCCGGTCCTGTGCGTCTCGTAAACGTACAGCAGTCGTAAACTTCTTCACATAATGAAAGTTTTCGTCAAAATGAAGAAATAAATTGGTTGTAAAAATACCTAAACAACAATAACTATAAAATGACGTCATTATCTTATTTAACGTTGGAATCGAGTAAACATTTATCAGGGCCGGGTCGGGGGCCACCTGTGGCCCGGGATCGATCCGATAGATAATGAAAGCGTCATTACGCATACGTGATAAGCGTGCGTAAACGTTTATGGACCGGACTGCGTTTTCCGTCGGATCACGGCTGGGCTTCCGCAGCCAGCACCAAACCCAATATTTGCCCAGCGCTTGGACGACACTGTTTATTTAAAGGTGTCGGTAATTACTTGGCGCGTACATGTTTATCTCTGTACACACACTGTATACTGCGTTTACCCACTTAAATACCACCTAAACGAGCCATAAAAATAAACGGCTCGTCAGCTGCCACAAGATTAGGTCCCCGACCGAATTACCCAAACAAAACTTCTCACAAACTTATTAAGATCCGGCGAGGATCGCCACCCGATAACCTGCATCCAGAAGCGTCTCAATCGGGGGTACAAGGGATGAACCGACACTCTATATACTTGACTACGTTGTTGTCTGATGCGAAACTGCAACAACAATAACAAACATTTTTACTGTCACTCACAAAGTAATTTTTTTCGTGAAACTCACAAACAAGAACATCTTATCTCATTTCGCTTAATAAATACTATTTTCTCTACGATCATATATTCAAATCATTTTCATCTCTAGTGGTGAAAGTAGTTTTATCTCTAGTTAAAAAAGTTGTGCTTTTATGGTAGAGGAAATGCGTAAACTAGGGGCGGAATTAATTGGGTTGACTTTATAAGAAGCTGCAATAAACCAAATAAGGCTCATTGTTGAAGTAATGAGGGTTCAAACTACACTGATGATGGATTTTGATTTACGATAGTTCTGTGCATAATTATATCTTTCGGTTCGAAACATCTATTATGCATTGAACTACTCATCTTATATATTTTTTTATGTTTATTTATATATTTTTTCCTTTGTCGATCTGGTTTGCACCCTCATAACTGTAACAATAGGCATTATTTAGTTTATTGCAGCTTTTTATAAAGTCAACCCACTTAATTCTACCCCAACTTTACACTTGTATGCATGAGTAGAAGAAATGTTTTCTATGTGAAGTCTCTGTTGGGAATTAACTACAGTCTCTAGATACATAAAGTACCGAAATTGATTTGCTTATAATTTTTTGAGGAATTTAGTATTCGTAGATTGTCGTGAAGATGACAAACTAACAAGTAAGTAAGCAAGTTTTGTGTTATGATGAAACTATTTTATAAAATTTTTGCACTACATAGAAGACCAAAAATTTGGGTAGAGAAATGAATTTAACAGACAGGATAGTATATTAAAGAACGCGTTTTGAAAAGTCAACTTTGTGACACAAATTCAAGTTTATAAAATGCCCGCGAAGCGCGAGTTTTTATAAAGAATGAGTGCCACAGTGACTTTAGAAACGAGTTCTTTATGCTAATCTTTTACTTTGCGCGTTATGCGTGCTTTTTAAGTACAAAAGTTAATTTTTCAATCTTTAGAGACTTTTGCGTTAATACGAGATAGTTGGTAATAAATGTATCAAATGTTTTGTGAAGTGTTTCCAAATTTGTTCGAAATTCGGTGTCAGTAACTCACAAATGGTTCTTTTCTACTTGTAACCGTATCAGTTATTAACTGAATACTCCAATTGGCATAAACACAATAAAGAAATCTCCAAAACCTTTGCAATATTTCTTAATTTACCAAATCGCATACTAATCCTCGAATCATTATATCAGACCAAGCAATGCTACATACTCATCTAGCAAATAATTTTTTAATTATCAAACGCTATGCGAGTGTAAGTAGTGGTGAAAGATTGTTTTAAAGCGTCTCTAACCTCAAAAAGAAAGTTGAAGTTACCTCATTGTTCAAGCGTCTTGTCCCACAGTATTTCATAGGTTAATTGCGACACACACACAAAAACACCTTGGTGAAGAATACTGATTATCAAGTGCATCAAAATTTATTCGAATAAAATTTTTGAAATCTCATAACGCTGACATAAACGCTGAAATGTCACAAATGTGTGTTACCAACCTAAAAAAAAATATAAATTGTACTTTACGACACCCAGATCGGTACCGTACTAAGTTTTGTTACAGACGCAAAGTAGAAAAATAGTTTTTAGTGAGAAGTAGTTTAACTAAAGACTAAAACCTTTCTTTTGATTTACAACATTAGTTATTTATTTATCTTTTGCTCTGGAAAATGTTTATATATATATTTATCGACTGTCCATAAACAAATAATTTGACAGGTGAAAGAGGAATGTTCCAATGGCCGCAAAGTCGAAGCTAATTATTCAACTTCTGTTATACTATCAGAATTAGTATTACTAGAGTTCACAGAATTAAATTTATCAATTTTTTTGGCATACGCCATATTTTATCCAACTATTTGGCAGACTTGCTCTATTTGTTTGTTACTAGAAGTGTTTACATTGATTTTTGTTAATTAATTTGGTAACTTCTTGTGTAATTAGGGTTAAACAAATGGGAAATAGCTTAGAAGGGAAATTACACTGACAGTACTTCTTTAATATCTGGATATAATTTGCTTAGAAAGGCTCGAATTTTATCCTTTTGACTTATAAAATAGTTTATGAAGACCTTTGTAAGGGTTGCTGTAAAGAGAAGTGTGGCCTGTTGTTACCGAAACGATCAGCTGGACTGTTGTAACATGCTTAAACTGCTGTGCTTGCTTTATCTCTAAAGACCCAAAAAGTTAATTGCCTCTGTTGTACCATAAAATTCAAGTATTTATAGACAAACTATAACATCTATTCAATTTTGTCTCAATAATGTTCAAATGTTAGATTTTTTTGGATTATATCAATTTTAATTTTTTTTCAGAAACGGTAATTATTTTGAATTTTTGCGTTTTTAGTAAATGACTATTTAGTATGTTCCAATTTTTAGTATCCATGACTTAACTGTTAACTAAACTTAACAGTGCTGTTAGAAAATCGCTCAGGTTTTTATAAAGGGAAAATGGAAACTGATTCTACGTTGTATGGGACATTTAAAAAGGCGCTCTTTTTTCTTTTATCTAAAAAAGAGGAGTGAGGAACAGGATAAAATAAAAATCAGGGGGTAGAATTTATGTAATAAGATGCCACTAGGAATATTTGGTTCATGATTTGAATTACATTTTGCTGATCAAAATGCGTTAACACTACGTTTTCTGTATAATCTTGTTTTGGAATTTTTTGAACACATTATAAAATATCTTCTAGTATTTTCTGTATCATTTTTGACGCTGTACTAGTAATTATATTTTTAATCTATTTAAATTTGCCGTCTTTGATGTCGCCAAAATGTAGATAATTGTGGTACTTCATAAATCTAGGGACATTAGAATTAAAATGAGTTGGTTACTCTATCAGTTTAATTAAGAACTAGTAGACAAAGTTCTTTATTGAGGGAGAAATGCTTAAAGCCTTATTTAAATTGACAGAATTTTTGACATTTTGTCAGCAATTTGAATATTCACCTTCAATAGCACACATGTTCACTAGTTCCAAACCCCATCACCAGAGTGCGTATCGCTTGTTGTTAATTGTCAACAACTAAAAATTCTTAAGGCATGTAAATTTTATATTGACTCATAATTTTGGGTGTAGGGTTACATAAAAAGGAAGGGATGGCATTGAGGTTTTTGCACCCCGGTGGCCAGAAATTTAGAGACGCTTCTGCTTGCATGTGTTGCTAGTATTTGCACACGTTATCAGCCAATGTCGTCTATCAATACACGGCTACTGAATTTCGATTTTATCTCCAGCCATAATTCTCCCTGACAATGGAATTTTTCACATAAGCTCTACGAATATTTTGATAATAAAACTGGTTATTTAAACGTAAATTACATCAAAGTAAATAATCTTACAAGAGATTAAATATTTACCCGATATATTAGGTCAGTTATCGGTGTACACTTTGCAGATGTTTATTGTATCGCTTCAGATATACAAAACGTTTTTTAACTCCTGTTTGAAATCATTTGTTTTGGAAATTTCAACAATTTGGGATCCCTCAACACGAATTATCACCCCCATATAATAACAAATATTTAAACAGATTACTTCTAAGCAATATTTAATAACAGACACTATAATCAATCATAATAATGATTGGTATCGACATTATAATAATTATTGCAAAATAAATCTTGTGGGTGTTTGCTTTAAAGAAGCTCTACTTATTCACTGACGTGATTTTCAGTTTTGATGGATTAAACTTAATTGAGATTAATTCAGATTGCACACGTGTGACACAACAATTAAATACACTGTTAACACTATTTGATCTTGTTATATACAAAATGTAGTGTGACTGAAAAAAAGTTGAATGTATGGAGAGTCACGCACCGCAAAAATAGGACATCTCAAAGTTAATTAAAATTATTGTGAAACCAAGTCTAGTAACGAAATGGATTTGATTTGGGTGCAGCTCGACGGGTTTGTAGGGGGCATTTTTTCTGCACTGACTGTATCATCGAATTGTCGAACTGTCTGGATTGTGTTCAGTTGAAAAATTAGAAAAAATACTAATAATACCGCCACAAGGGCATTATTTTTATAACAGAGAATTTTTTTGTCAGGAATGTGATACGGATACTCAATAAACCAGAATACAGTGAAATCCGGTTGTAAGAGTCTTGAAAGAATCAACATTTTTGGTTGTTACTGGTAATAGTCGTTATAAACGATTTTTAGATAACAGTGGAATATGTTGTCATATTCAACACATATTATGTCTTTTTTTATATATTTGAAGAAGCATTTTGCAACTTGAAAGCCCTTAGTATACAACAGTTCTTTCAGTTTGTCTTAACACTATTTTTTGGGTCCTTAAACTAAGTTTTTATTAATTACTCTTTTGGGAGCGATGTTATACCTCTTGTCAGCAATCTTCTTTGCTCTTTCAAGTTGTTAAATGTTGATTTAAACAGTGATAACTTTAGTTCAGTTGTGGTAGTATCTTCTTAAACACAAAGTCACTAGATGCGAGGAAAAGATTATAGCATCGACAGTTCTATTAGATGCTAAGACAAGTTTAATTAACCTTTAGAGTGATCTATCATTATTGTTTCATTTTGCCAAGTAACGGATCTTCTTTGATTGAAGATTTTTTCTTTATTCAGTCATGTGAATTTTCTTTCAGAAACTCAGATATTAGTCCCAAAATCTTCAGTAGGTTGCTGACAATCGTTTCAATTAAGTATCTACAAAGATTAGCAAAATAAAAACTACCGAAGGAACAGTCACCAAAATCGGTGGTGAATTGTTGACAAAATTCTGGTCGCGCCGAGAACCTGAGAAATACGTATTTAGTTTTAGTTTTTGTTAAAAGATGTTAACCGACTTTTTTAATTAAAATTTAACAACGAGGAAGAAGCAGATTCCTCAAATGTAATAGGTACCGTTGAGAAGAATGAGAAGTTCTTCAGAATGCTTCAAGTTTTTAAAGTTTTTCTAATATTTATTTATTAAGTTTGTGGGTTTGACTTAGAATTTATTTTTTCATTATTTTAATTATTGAAAGCTGTACAGAAATAGTTATTTAGAATTCTAACGAACTTCTCCACGGTTGCTGTTTTTGCCTACTAAAACGATTTTTAAATTTGTATAACTCTGGTGGCAACCTACCACATCTCATTTTAATTTTTACTAAATATTGTGTAATCTTTGATTATTTTGTGTATTAGGGATTGTTTTAGGCAGTTTTTTTTGTTGACCTACTGAGGCATAGGGGTTAAATCACAGTCATACAAAAGATAAATGGAAAAAAAAGTTAAAAGATCTTCAAGATTATTGAATCTTGTTGTCAGTTTGTGGTATATAGACCAATATTTAGGTATAATTATACCAAAATATGCAAACATAATTTGATAACTTTAACTTTTGGTTTCACACCTGTTTATAAATAAAATTTGTTAATTGATTTTCGTTGAGTACAATAATTAAATAAGTTTGTAATACATTCCCACATAAAATGCTTATTTTGTATTGTGGAAATAATTGATAAAATATAAAACCAGTAATAAATTTTACATTGGATCATTAGTTCACTTTTTGAAATTGAAAATAGTATATATTTATTTTTATTGAGTTAGTTGTGGACGGGTTAAACAATTTAACGGTACTGGCAATGGTATAAAACCATAACAATTTTAATGGTCTTCGATTCGCAATTACGCAATTTCAGTCGATAATAACGGAGACGTTAGAGAATGACAGTAACGCGGACTTGCCCCAATAACTCAGATTAAATAAAATAAAATTTATATTGAAATTATGATAATAACGAGGAAACGTGGACTCTTAAAAAAGGACTACATGTCTCGATAACTTATCATCAATTATCTGTATCTAGCCGAAGAGCAATTATTGTGTAATGCACCGAACCGGTGAATTTATTAAATATAGTCGTACTACTATGTTATACGGCCAGGAGACCGCAACGGATTCTTTAGATAACATCCAATAATTAATAAAAAATCTTCCAAGAACCGGAGATCGAACCGATTCAATGCCGCATCTGATTTTAAACAATTTATAGAAAAGATGTAGATAATAACAGGATGTAACACAAACTCCACTACTGTTCTTTAAAACGACACTCCCATGTTATTAAATCAATTTCTGCTCAAATTGCAGGTTGTATCCACCTAATCTATTTTTAAAAAGATACAGTGGAACTTGGATTAATAGTTTCGTTTAAAAATTCACTAAGTGTCAAAGTTTTACAGAAACACCCCAGATGGACTTTGTTATATCACTACAAGCATTACATATCAGAAAGTGTAAATAACAAGTACAGTGCCTTGTAATTAAGTTAATCGCAATTGAATGTCCTTAAGTTTTGCGAATTGCCAGGCACATGAAGTACGCTAATGTAAAATGAATTTATTTTATGTTGTAGTTTTTTGGCGCTCGTTTGCAAACTTGTGCAAATTTTAATGAAAGAAATTTCAAACAAAGAGTTTAGATTAAAAATAACTGCGATTATGGGCTTTACGGAAGTTTGCATAATTAATATGCGAGAGGGTGATTTTTGCACCATTTTACCGCGGCCACTATTTAGTGCGTTGAAGTCATCAAAAGAAGGTAACTCATAGACAAATTAACAAATAACGACTCTTTTAGGAGTGTCGTTCAATATTACAAATTTTATTCGTATTTTTTATGAAAACATTATAAAGAAAAACTGCGTTCCTACTATAGCAGTTCAGCAATGAAAAAAATACAAAACGTAATGTCATCATATATCTGTCTTCATTCAGCTTATCGTAATGACAGAGAGAGTGCATACAACGTGAGTCCAATATCAGAAGTTTTAATTGAAATCTCATGATCATCAACATTTAAAATAAAAAGTTTTCAAATTTTTGGCGCAAATTTACAAATTTATATAAAGCTATAAACTAGTTTTACGTCCTGCATGTAACACAATGTATTTTTTTCTTTCTCCTCCTTCATTTTTGACAGATTTAACATGTTTTTAATATCCACCAAGTTCTTTCATTTGCTTCTCTAGTAAATATCTAAGTTTCATCTAAGTATCGGGTGTTTATTTGAAAAAGTCATCAACTTAACTATATTTTGTCAAATCTCTAATAAAAATACATGAGGGATTTGACATATCAAGGCTACCTTGCGGACTTTTTCAAACGAACATCCGATACAAAAATTGATTATAATTTAATTCTTTGTTTGATCGGGATTAAATTAATTTAATTAAACAAAAAATTAAATTATCAATTGAACGAAATCATAACTACTAGTTGATTATTGTCATCTTTTACAATGTAATAATTGATCTTACAAACAATTCAGACCTCGGGCATCGGACCATCTAACCATCTAAACAAAGCCACCTTTTCTAAATGTTTGTGATTAACTCCAAATTGGCTTCAATGACAGTAGAGTTTATGGTGGGCAAAAACTGCTTAGAAGTACTAGAAATAATAAATTCCTTCTTATTTTTAAAGACAGAGGCAACATTTTTTTATTTTTGTATGTTAAAATAACAATTTTTACTATTTAGAAATACAGGGGTCTACTTAATCTTAGTAATTTTATAAACTGGTTGCAAAATTCTAGCAATAATCAAAGCTAAACTGGGGATTTTCATAATTTTAGAAGCCGGGAGGCGATTTTTACACGTTTTAAATTAACCTGAGACCGAAATGTAACTAAATCAAAGCAGGCTGTGCAAGCTGTGATGTTTCTAATTATTATTTCGATCTTACCTTATATTGTCTTTAGTATATTTAAATTTTTAGTTTTTTAATTAAAAAAATATCTGCGAGTAAAGTAGATTTTAAATTAAGTAGACAAAATTTTAGACTGAAATCAGCTTCAAACTGATTGCGTAAACAACAGAATCATTTACAGATTTTATTTTCATATGAATAGAATTACTTTAGTATTAAATTAAATAATTAGTTAAGTTACAATTTTTCATTTGTAGTGAGAGTGGACTAGTATTGATTTTACTTTTGAGTCATATTTTTCAATTTTTTTTTACTGTATGTGGTACAATAGACTTAATTAACTTTTTGAGCTTTTTAAACCGCAATTCTTTCAAGGTTACTTCAACGGTCCAGCTGGTCGCTTCGGTGACAGTAGCGCACACTTCACTTTAAGATAACCCTTATTAAAATTTCTCCTAAACCAACTTGTAAGCCAAAATCATAAAATTCGAGCATTTCTAGACAAATTATAAGGGGCAACCTAGTAGCAGAAGTTCAAGATTTTTTTAAAGAGAAATACTCTACTAAATTGTAGATTAGTTTGTCAACTGACTATTTTCTTCGTCGCAAAATCAATGTTTTGGTGCCTGAGAGACTAAGGAATTATGTGATGAGTCACTACAGTACACTCGACAAACCTTTTGTGGTAAATACATGAATCTATATAAAAATACTCTTGTAAATTGAGCTCTATGGTTTTGACAAAATAATACATCTATTCGGATGTGCAGTCAGTGACATCATAAGTATTACTTCAGTAAATAAGTGACTAAAATTTTGGTCCTGTTTTACTTTATTAAGTTTGGTCTTGGTAACAAATTTATCGAGGTTTTGTTAAAAAAATTATATATTTTTTTATTTCAGTATCAAACTTGTTTTCTTGTTGTCAAATTTCAAATTTACATGAACCTATGCGTCTTAGCTTGAGTCATATTTTGAATGGTTTATGGCTTCTCCGAGATAAGATGATGAAACGATCTGTGTGCCATTTTCTCTGGAAATTAATACTAATTAAATCTTCTAATTTTGTGTAAGAACATCCTTAATTCAAAATTTTGATTGATGACGTCAATGCAGAGAATGATCGCCGCGGATTTATTATGAAATTGTGACAATCATGCGGTGTCTGTCATCTCATATAAAAGAAAATAAACAGTCTGATCCTTTCTATTGTGACGTATGTTTTTATCAGTCAAGTTTAGTGCAGTAAAAATTGAAGAGAAATCGTTACATTCTGCATTCCAACAAGGAATCATTTTAAAAGATCATAAAAGTTTTATGTTCACACTTTTAAAAACTTATTAGAAGAAAATGAATCGTCTTTATAATTTTATTTGACACTTTGTTTTCATAATTTCTCAAACCAAATATAATAAAAAAATATGTTTCTGAGTCAGTTTGTATTTTAAGATTATGAAAACTGTTATCGTCCATTAATTGCAGAGAAGATTCAGCTTTTCGCCACTCGCCATGGTTAACATACGACCGATTTATCTCAAGTCAAAATGTTTTCTTTAGCATTTTTCTTCCGGAGATGAATTGTGTGCAAGACTTGACCGTGAGTGAATCTAAATTTTTTGTGCGTGGCATAAATCTTTTATTAGTGAGAGTATTATAAACAGGGCCATTATCGAGACTTGTCTCGGATAACCCGCGACAGCTTTTGAATGGTGTCTATCAAATAACTTAGCTGTGCACAAGACGCATTCATAAATGTAGCGATTTATTTATGGCGTGCCATCCTCGGATAATTTACGGGTCAAAGGATTGAGATAGCTGTGGCCACACTTGCTCTCGCTCGTTGTTGTTGTTTTCGTGACCAATTCTGTACGATGATCTCTTGTAACCGCGATAGTCGCAGATGTTGCAAAATTACCACAACCGAAATCCTGCACCAGTTTGCAATGGATCCTACAGCCAGTGCCGTGTGTGGGGCGACCTTCGTCAAAAAGGGACCATCTGTGCGAAATTGAAAGTACTTTTTCAATTTCGTGACAAGGTCGATTTTGGCTTTTGTCTAATTAAGAGATTTTCTTAAAGCACAGATAACGATTTTGATTGGCACACAAAAAAGAAGATTTTTATTCGAATTGCCATGCATAAGAGAGATTTATAGATTAATGGCTGGATAATTAATTTGACACATCTGTGCCACACAATTTCAAATTAGCTGCTATTAAATGAAGAGTTTCGTGATGGTGGCTACGACATGTTTTAAACTATTTTGTAATAAAAGAGGTAAAATTATCCGCCGAGTTTTTGTATTGAATATCGAGCAAATAGTTGTTATTAATAATTAATCATGTTTTTCAAAAGAAAGCAAAAATGTTATTAAATTATTCAATAAACTGGAAGTTTGAATTGCTTATGACTGATTGAAATTTAAATCTTCTCATTTTTATTAATGCCAAATGAAAATCAGAACATAAAAATCAAATTACGGTAACAATAATTATTAACAATTATTATTTACATAGATATGCTTGAACGCATGTAATATTAAAAAATGAAAACAAATTAAAAAATCATGTTTTTGGATGCACCATTCAATAATAATCATTAAAGTTTAATTTGTTTTTTATTTGCCGTGTCACACACTACCTACAAACTTTTGTACTAAACATCTTCTTACGATATTTTAGTAACATCAAATTAATAGAAAAACAACTATTAAAAAAGATATTTTTTAAAACATTTTATTTATAACATCTATAAGAAGGTCACTAAAGTATCTATGGTGGAAACCACCAAACAATGTTCACACGTATTCAATATAGTTTTTTTTTCAGCACTAATAAATATCAGAACACTAAAAATGTAATTACAATAGTATAAATTGATAAAATAACGGATGGCTAACGATGGCAGCTTTGAAAGTTAGTTCACATCGCAATTATTTCAATTCGCGTCTAATTGTCAAACTATATTTGACGATCTATAATCAATCAAAAGTTTCTAAAGTATTTTGTATGTTTGAAGGTGATTTCTTTTGTGATCAACTATTTTAAAACTTTCTTGCTTCTTTCTTGAAATCTTTAACTAAACTTGCTTATCTTGCGTCTTTTGAGAGTAAATTTAAATCTAATCTATATCCTAAAACAAGTCTTCTTAAGGGACATTACATAAAGGGCTTTTTAAAGTCTTCTTTTTTAACTACATTCTCGAATACAGGACTTTATGTCATATTTCCTATTTTTTGTAATTAATGATAATGTTGCAGTATAGAAATAGTAATGTCTTCTATTTGGACGGTATTTAAAATAAAGTCAATTTACAACAAACTAGTAATACATCACACACTATCTACACTATTTTACTAGGTAATTGTATTTACTAAAAATACTTGAAATAACCAAAATTTAAGTCCATAAGCTTATCTGAGAACGTTTCACAATCTGTCTTCGTGCATTGATTATTAGTGGAAATTTTATTTTCTTCAAATTCTACAACTCAAAATTTTTTGGAATTAATGCACTTAGGAGTCTTTAGGAGACTTAGGAGGACTTCTTGCCTTATTCTCATGAAGAAGATATCACAGTTGGTACCAAAATTTAGCATATTAGGAAGGATATTAGGGAAACAAACCTAATAGTGAATTTTGACCTAAATCATAAATTTAACAACAATGCCGTTTGGGACAGGTTGATTGCACTGTAGTAAAGTATTTAAGCTATATACTGCTTGTTTGGTATAGTGAAACAGATGTCTAAAAGTGCAACGGACGGATGCAATCATACACTTTGGCACCCGAAAAAGCTTAAATACTTTAGTGCAGTGCAATAAACCTGTCTGGAACAGTATTGTTGTTAAGTTAGGTCAGTCAAGTTAAATCAGATTTAAGTCAAAATTTCTGTATCTATTATAATTTTTGTAGATAGAAATTCGAGAGAGGGATAAAATTTTAAATGTCTTATAGTTTTTGCATTTGGATAAGGGAAATGACTTAAACCATAAATTACTTGATGAATAGGGATTATTTAGAGTAATAACTGCTTTATAATTTACGACACTATCGAGGCGACCGGTACGTACCATCTGTTAGAACTTTCTAATCCATTTTACTAAGAAAATGTGGCTGAAAATTTTGGGGGTGTTTTTCTGTATAATTTGAGATATTTGTCAGAGGTAAACAGGTAGAAGATTTAATAAGAATTTAGATAAACTTTTCGAAGAAATACTTTCAAACATAATTAGGATAGGCATAACATTAATATAACAATAGAGAATTTGTTATATTAATAGAGTCTAGTTAATACAATATTAGTTATTATGTCGCTAAAGATATGAACAAAAAACGTAAATTGTTTTCACCAGATTAAAACTGTAGCAGATACATTTGTAACAAAACAAAACAAAAATCGCACAATAAATGGCATCGATGATAGTGACAATGATGAAGATATTTAGTAATGTTTTTTAAATAAATTTATTATGTTGCTTAAGTGTTTTGTTTTTTTATTTCATGCTCCTCTCTTTGAAATTATATTTTTTTCTTAGAAAAATGATTAATAAATACCTATTAATTTGCATTTTTTATTAAAGAATATTATTTATTTTACAATAATTAAAATGTTCAATAAATAAAAAATTTCCAAAAATAGTTCATTTTACAGGAAAAAAACTCTTTTTCCAAGACTCTCAATCTCTCATTATAAATTAAATTAGGTGTAGCCACCAAATTATCATATTTTGTCAAAGAAATTTAAACAGCTTTATTCGGTGATTTATCAAAAAAAAATTCTCATAATACTCGGCATTAAGCTTATTTAGAAATAATTTTTTTTTACAGAACTAATAAGAAGTTAATGGAAACTTTTAGCAATACTTTTCTAGAAGGTACTATCACAGGTATATGAGAGCCACCAATTTGTTTACATTTAAACTGCAATTATTAAACATTAAGTTGTTAATTATGATCAACTACCCGATGTCGGCATGATGTCTCTAAGCAAGGAAGCAGGTAAAGAACGACCACGAGTCGCCCAAGACCCTTGCCAACAGATGGTACGTACCGGTCACCTCGATAGTGTCGTAAATTATAAAGCAGTTATTACTCTGAATAATCCCTATTGATCAAGTAATTTATGGTTTAAGTCATTTCCCTTATCCAAATGCAAAAACTATACTACTAATAATCTACTGTATTTTTAGGCATCAAAATGCCGGAAATTTTCGATCTTCTGATAAACGAGTATTATTTCGATGGGTGAGCGTAGCGAGTAAAATTAGTCAGGACACAAATACGAGTAAAGTGTAAACAAAATCTCTTTCAATTTTATACCACCGCGTTGAATTTGGCATATGACAAATGACAAATGACAATTTACAAAACTAAGGGTACCAGTTGTAATCAAAAAGTTTCTGGTAAAAAATTTTCTAGTAAATTCTGCTTAATACAGATGTGATTGGTTCATTCTGTTCAAACAAATCAATCTGATTCGTCGAGAAAACGTGAATTGAATTGTCATTAATAATTTAATATCACACGACCAATTTGTTTATAAAATTATACATACCTAGTTGATAACATTTAACACAAATGTTTCTAAACGATTACCTTTTCTTTCATCATAAGATATGGTACACAAGCGGTTTATTACGATTTATCCATACGTAGATAGACCTCACGACAGCTTTTTTTAATTTTTATAAAAATTTTTTTTTTTGAGTTCTACGAGCCATTTTGGCTTCTTAACGTATCATTTTATGGTCTACTGGATTTTTTCTTTCACAGATTATTAGTTTTAAATTTGTTGTTCCAACGCAATCATATAGTGCTAAAAAACTGTATTCAGTTATTCTTATTTAACTCAAAACTGTACTACTTTGTGACTTAGGTTGTTTCTGCAATCAGCAAATCAATTAAGTTATAACCACTTAATGATTTATAGTGCGTGGAACTGATTGTTTAGATTTTCATGAAGGTTTTCTGTTACTTCTTTACCTTATTTTTTTAAACAGATTTCAATTATTGATTTTATTATAATTAAAAGTAGATGTACTAATTTTAATTGGCAATGTTTTGGAATGGTTGAAATAGTAATTATTTTTGAAAATGTTTGAAGATATGTTGAAGATCTAGCGATGAAAGCCATGGTGCATGTAGTCTGCACCTAACAATCACATTATTTAGTTACAGGTAAAGTCAATATTCCTTAGAAAAATCGTTTTATTGTACTCAATTTTTTCTGAAATTTAACGTAGTTGAGCCATTCATATAATAGGAAATTAATTCGGATTGAAAAAGATGATTTGTCCCAATCTGTAAAATCTTGTGATGAAACCTTTTTAGGTAAAGATTCTTTATGGAGTTATTTCTTAGACTGCAGGTTTATTTCCGGTTCTCTATAAAGTAATAAAGTCAGAGTCGGCTTCCAAAGAAACTAAATGGTTTCCATAAGTTTCTTGACGGCGTTCGCTCAGTGGTGGTCATGTTTTCTAAATGCAAATGCTATAAGAAACTACAACACAGAATGTGTAAAAACGTTGCTGTTTAACGCATCAAGAAGACGATTGTCACTTGTTTTTATCTCACCTACCAATAAACGTAAAGTTTCTACGAATAGTCCTCATATAAATTATGAAAAAAGAAATTGCAGGTAAACAAAAATTTGTGAGAGATTTCGGAAGTAAGCTCTTCAGGATTAGATAAAAGATTGTGATTGTTATTTTTGCATATCGAATTTAATGCAAGAATATGTAGTTTCAGTTTCTATACTTTTCAAAATTCAAATTGCGCGCTGCTTGCAGCTAAATTAATCAGTCCGTTGTTATGTCTACTTTGTGACGTCAGTACACACAAAACAGATAATTCCATAGCACAGAAAATGTAGTTTTACAGTAATTTGTCGACAAAAATTATATAAAAATGGCTTTATCGTTTCATGAGAGGGTTGGGTACTTTTCTGTAGTAGTACAACTATAAAACACCCAAATTTTGTTGTTGTTATTTATTTACCTCGTTTACCGAAATTCCGAGTGAGTGAGTAGAATGATGAGATGTATGGGCAAAACCTATTTAAATTTACTAGTTAATTCGCTTAATTAGACAAGAAGAAAATAAAGGAAGAAAACGACAAAACATATTGAAATTATAATTAAGAAATTAGTGTTTTGAGGTTAGAAAACAAACTCAAATTTGGCTTTTCACAGTCTCTAGAGGTATTGAGGCTGTTCTTTTTGAAATATACTATACTTAAATGAATTGGACTTAATGAGACTGTAAGTTCTTTTTTTTGTGAGAATATATGTTAAATCTTAGAAAATACCTAAATGTTTTAAAGAAACATTTTTTTTTGCTTAAATTGTAATTAGGAGATATATACAAATTTATTTGTAGTTTTAAATCAATTACAATTTCGTATTACATGAAGATAGCTAAGCTATGGAATGGCGTCACGTGTTTTGATTGGCGTCTCAAATCACGTCACTATAACCGTATCAAAATCGTAATTTGTTTAAAAAATTAAGGTATTTTATAGTTGTTTTAACGTAAATAAATGTGGTTATTTATCATTGTTGACCCACAAACTAAATTATCTATTACTTTTCATGTAAAAGTGAAATTAGTCAAATATCCGATTGCAGCTACTTGTCATTTATTTTGGCCTTTCTAGAAAATTTTGGGAGTAGTCGTGTTCGAAAAATTTATTTTTTATGAGCATAATGTAAATTTGTTTTATTAAAAAACATACTTTTAAAATGTCTATATTTTTTGAGTAAATCTCACCTTTTGAGAAAATAAATTTTGATTTATAGATAATCTGCTAGTAATAATTTATATGCGACCACTCGTTTCTAATAATTCGGCCAACTAAACATCTAAAGCCTAAATAACACTGCATTTTTTATTTGAGGTATTCTTGCTGATTTTTTGACCTGACCTCTATATACAAAGAAAGCACCTGTAGGTGCAACAGACCTTGTTTCTCGCTGGGTCTTTGCCCATTTCCTAAATATCATGAGTTGGTACTTTTTATCCCAATTTTTGACAAGCGCTGACTATTTGCCAATAAAATTTGGCATTTTATAAATATATTTTTTTGTTCCATTCCTGTTTTATTACTTTTTTCAAATTATTGTCACACTGTTGTCAATATTCCAGTGCTACCAATTTGCACTAAGACTCATGAATAATCACTTGACCAAAAACCAACTGATCACACGATATATTTCTACCAGGACTTTTTAAAAAGTCTAATTTATAATTTCCCGTCTTTTATTGTTTAAAAAATCATTAATTTTTAAATAACAAATTTTTATAAATGATGTAATGATGAGTGCACTGTCACTGTTTGACACATCAAAATTCGAAATTATTTTTTACGTAAGTCCTGCATAAAACATTCTTCTAATTTGTATAAAATTGTATATTTTTAGTGTGAAAATTTTGCGACATTTTATGTCAAAACATACATAAAAGCTAATGTTATTATAATGTCGAAATTTAAATAAATTTTTATGACACCAAACCTTGTTTTTACTTCACCAAATAACTAATGGGTCAATTTTGCCCTGGTTTAACCGGAAATAATGTGACTTAGGTCATTTCATCTGAGTCACTAAACGCGATAAGTTGATGACAAGCATTATAAATTCTGCCAGTACCTGGAGAAAGAATGACAAATAACTGTACAATTTAACGTGAGAGGTGATTTGTCATTTTAACGAAAACTTACTCAATCAACAACTATTGCAATTTTTTGTCATGAACACACATGACTATCCATCTGAGCATTCATAAAAGAGATCTACTTTTGGTGATAATAAAACAAGTTTTTTCACAAGTGAAATTATGATTTTATTCACTTTCTGTTTGAGCAGACTGAGTCTGACTATGCTCCCTTGCTATATTTATTTTTTATTTTTGAATCAAAATACCGCAGTAAATTAATAATCTAAAAATAAATACTCTAAAATGGTATGCTTCTAAGCCCCCAAATTTTTCGTCTATTTTTATTTCAATTCGATGTTGACAAGTCTCGTTTACATCAAACTAGAAAATTCTCATTGGCCATTACTAGAAATTAGTATTTTTGTTTATTGTGTCAGTGCGTGTGACTGTATCCCGTGTCGGTTCAAATTTTCCGTTAATGGTAGAATTAATGGTTTTGTACGTAGAAAATCTCACGCGAAACCATCGATCACCCTGATGGTTGTCGTTTCGAAACATGTCGATGTTTTTTGGCGTGCGTCCGGTCAGCGTACTAGACATGTTAATTATGAATGAATTCTGCTTAATAATGTAGATAATAAATCAAATCGTTAACAAATTGCCAAAACTAAATAAATAAAATTAAATTTACGATGTCAAATTAAAGGTTTATAATTTAAAAATAAAAATTATAGGTCACTACATGCGTGTTTACAATGCAATTAACCAGAAAAAATTATCTTAATAGCTTCTTTTATTTATTAACAAACGGCCGATTGAATTCTTCATTGATAAGTTTTGATGGGGATCTTCTAGTATACGCATTCGTTTTACGACGGTATTATCACACCAATAGAAAAATAACACACAAAGGTCACAACCAAATTATTTTATATCGTGCCAATATGTAAATAGCGGTCGTAATTTATGTGAACAGCTATTCAAGGCGTCCTCAACATGTTTTTTTTTTTTAATCTTCTTTAATCAGTTAATTATCTCTCCGATTTCAACTCTCCAATCTTAGGATGATGAACCAAAAACCGCCATTTCATCACTCCATCATGTAGTTTTGATTAAAAATTTTCAAGACGTGGTTGATGTCACTAGTACTTTTAGAACCACCCGATAACCTTTGAACCAGAGGGGCCCAAAATCAAACTTGATACGACATTCAAACTAGTTTTATTTTGATATTCACGGTTATCTCATTTTTTTCCTAGTCAAACGAACTGATCTTCAATAACAAATGTCAACGAAAATTTTGAAGAAAAGGCCGCGTCAACCAATAAATATTATGATGAGTCCACGAGAGCAACATTGTTTTGATCTTTAGTTGAATGTTAAAAACTTTGTAAACATCGGCTTGTTTTTAATTGTAAATGATAAACAAAGCTTCAGGTCATTTTCCTAGAAAAATATTAATTGCTAGGTCATGAATCAAAGCGGTTTTTCGAAAATTTATTCTTCAAAAAGTATTACAAAGAAAACGGGTGTTTCAATAGTGAAAAAATTCGAACCACTATGAAATTTGATACAAATGGTTTTTGAAGTAAGAAAAAACAAACGCTCTAAAGTAAAAATTGAGAAATTAACTCTCTTCAAAGGGTCTCCAAACTTCAAAAAATCTGCTATGTATATAACATTCTACCTGTCTCCCTGATGCATATCTCTATTGTTATAAAAGACAGTTATTTGGTTATAATATTAAATCCTTTTCGATTTTTTTATTTCAGTGAAGATGACGATTAAATGTCAAAAATTTATTGTATTTGAACAGAGTGACTGTTAGACGCTAAAAGATTTTGTGGAGCTACTTTCATCCCATCACGAAGTAAGTGGTTAAGTCGATTTTTGTTCAAAATAAAACTGCTTAATATTAAGAGCAGCAGAGAGGTACTTTCTTTGAAAAGAATAAGTGGATAACTTACTATCTAGTAACCAATTAAAGGTATATTAAAAAACAGAAAGTTGTTTACAAAAACTTAATTTTACACAAATTGCACAAGATTCCTTTCCTGCAAAGAAGGGAAATTTGTAATTTGACTTAACCACTTCACCGGGATGACATATAAAATAGTAAATTGTATTTAGTACATTATAATAATGTAATAGCTTGCCAACTACAAAAAAAAACGAAGACATTGCGCTATAATACTTAAATTTCCAGTAAATGGGGATGCTAGGGTTTTCTACAAAATTTCAACTTCAAGGTGTTATAACTCGGCCAATTTTTGTCTTAGAGACCTTCAAAAAAATGAAAATTGTTGGAAATTTTGTCAGCTACAATATTATTAATATAAAATTTCAATACGATAAATAAATTTTGAGAAAATGGTAAAAGACAGCAAAACCAAAATTTTCAAAAATTTGAAATTTAAACCGACTGAACTCGGTCAGGTTTTTAACATAGAAAATTTTTTATAAGTAAAATGTAGAGATTTTTATTAGGAACAACTTTTATATGTAACACTGTCTAATATTGCTTATATACTCGGACTAGACTGCCAAAAACGGCACCTTTGTTTGAGTTTTTGAGTCGGGTTTTGATGATTTTTTGATTGTCGATTTAGAGGAATTTTTGTTCTTGTACTTTAAAGACCATTAGTGCCAAATTTTGTAATGATTCAAACTTTTTACTATTGCGGTGATATTTTTGCTTGTTTCTTTGGCAAATACAGAAAAAATCTTATCTTTCTAATTTTATATGGAAATGATGGTGAATAGCTAATATAATAACATTATCGTTTCTAATCTCGTGCACATTCAATTAATAATTGAAACGGTAATAATGAAAAATTGTGATATAAACATCTATAAACCGAAGACACGGCATGATTTAATTAAATAAGCAATCTTCGTGGTATTATTTTCATGGTAGAATGTTGAAATGTTGCATAAAATCATAAATTCGCTTGGTTTCATCTTTTCCATCATTGAGTCGTTGTTTCAATGTTGAAAGATGGTATGGACATGGGTGGTCCATCTCTGGCTCCTGTTGAACTTTAGTTGAGCATTGTTGAATGGATGTTTGTATTGTAATTTTCGTTTGCAGTCACCCGCTGTTTCCCCTGCTGGCTCTCATTTTCGAAAAGTGCGAGTTGGCAACGTGTACCCCCCGGGAACCTGGAGTAGCGGGAGGAGACGTGTGTTCCTCAGAGTCGTTCAACGAAGACATAGCCGTTTTCTCCAAACAGGTAAGCTTCCCATCTGCGGGTTTATGTTTTTATTATTTACATTTGATATCCAAACTTTGCCTTATCAGTTTGATTAGCTTATCGCGTTCGATAAACACGAAAACACATGTAAAACATCTCCAGAATTTATATTATACTCGAAATAGCGATAAGGCTACACGCATTGAATCGTTTATGTGCTGCTCGAGACCACTACGCACATATTTATTTACCAACAACCTGGCAATTGTGACCCTCTTTTGACAGACAAGACACAACAAAATTATGTATGAAGAATAGACAGTGACAATTTATTTTAATTATCGCTCACGTACTACTAACGCCGTTCCGTGATTACTATTCATGAAGGAATATTATGGAAATGAAAATAAAAACAAATAACATACTTTTCATGATTTGTTGCTGTCATTAAATTTTATTCTACTCGAGTCTGTGTGTATGAAAATGTCTTGGATCGACCGTGGATGGATAAATTATTTATTACAGCTGGCACTTAATTCCCATATTTATGACATATGATACCTATTATTAAAAATATTATTTAATCATCGCAATATTCTTTGCCATTGTACTATTTTCGGTTATTTATTACGTATTATGAGGCGCACATTATTTAAATATATAGCTGAATTGAATTAAAATTAGGAGGCTTTTTGAATTAATTAACCAAACCCACAGACAACGCAAAATTCACCATACCTATCACTCTCTTCTTTTTCATTTATTTTTAATCATTAGCACTAAAAATTTTCACCTACACTTAACATTAAAATCTCTGCATTGTTTTTAGTAAATAATAGCCTTTAGAATGTCATAGTAATTATTACAAATGTACATTCATAAAGCTAAACATGCATAACATGCCAGAGAACTCAAATTGCTTAGCTAAGTGATGGTGCAATATTCTAGTGTTCTCACAGAAGCACTATTAAATTGTTTTCAAAACAGATTAATGGTCATTAATTATGTTACATAAAACTATGTTAATTAATTTTATCAACTAATACAGACAACTTGTTTCAATGTTTTTAAAAACAGATTTGTTTTAGATAGAATTTTGGGATCAACTCGGTTAACAGATCAATCAACAACCTACCTAAGTGAAGTTTGATCTTGATCTGTATTTATCTATAATATGAAGCACTTTGCTTGAAGAACAATATGTAGTCTGTTGGACACAACACTCAAATGAATTCAATCACAAAAAAACTTGGACCGGTCCAAATGTCATTTCTTCAAAGCTTATTATGAAAGAGTAATCTGTTAAAGAGAGAGGTAGAACTGATTTTCCTGCAAAATGCTACATAATAATAGCAAGATCGAAGTGCTTCAAATGAACACTATTACTAAATCTGAAATAGTTCATTTTTGTAGCAGAAATTTCACAACAACAAAAAGCTTATTAAGAACACCAAATGACTAGTTCAGTTTTCTATGCTTTGTTAAACTGTGGTTCTCATTTCTTAGATGTTATATCTATATTACATAATTTAAAATATCATCTCCAAAATACGGCAACTTTTAAAAAAAGAAAACTGTTTATGAATTTGTCTAATAATGAAAAAAAAAACGGCATATTCTAACCTAAACTGTTCTTCTAACATCTTATACAAAGGTTAACAATCAGGATGTTACCAACGTATTATCACAGAAAATCATAGTTCTATTAATTATTGCTGTCTTATGAATACAGCGAAGGCAAGAGACTCACTTGGATTCATTGAAACTCATTATAGCATTTCTACAAAGTCTTTATCATTATTGGAACTTAATATAAGCTTAATTGCAACTGAGAGCTTCTGCTTATGCTTCTGTACCTATGTCTCTTTACTACTCTCTTTTGAAGAAATTCTGGACTGTACAATTCATACTTGTACGTATCTACAAGATCGGACTATTCTAGAACCACCCAAATTTTGTCATCTAGTCTTGAAGAGCCAGCAACTGTTTTCTCGAGTCAAAAACGATCGATTACAAAAAGCAGAGGCATAAGAGGTTTAATACATTATTCTTGTTTTTCTTGGTAACTCCAACTATATGTTTCTAGTAGTTTTTTTTTTATAAATGCTTTTATTGCACCGTTCTAGTTTATTAGAATTATTGAACAAACGAAAATTGCTTATTGCATAGGTTAAATTGGTAACACACTTGTTTAAAAGGTACAGGTTATTTCTGTAGCAGACCCTTTCTATTTGATGAACGCAATATAATTACGAGGGTGCTCTGCAAAATTTTCAGACATAATAACAGAAACAAATATTAGGAGCCAGATCTAGTCCATCAATTCTAATCCCAATTTATAAATTTTTGCTACTACTGGAGTAGTAACTTCTATTTTCTTTCCGAGAACACAAAAGACGTTTCGTTTATAGTAATTATCGACGTCAAAACTCATACTCATTGCGCTTAAACTGCTCCAACAGGGTTTTGGAGATATACCAGTTTTTTTCTTTCTTTTAGATATTTTTTGAAAAGCTCACGGGTTTTTCCATCTTTCTAATCGTAATGCCACAATTGTCTAGTGCCATTTGATAAAATTATTTGGAGTTTTTGGTGATGGTTTTAGTTTTAGAATGCCTTCTATTAGAATCTTCATGTTGAGTTTGGAAACAAGCTAACCCTAACCACTATATGGCTGCAAAATAGTCTCACTGCAAAGTACTCTTGAACTATTGTGTATATAAATATAATATCACGAAATCATGAAGATGAAGGATAGACTTTTATCAATAGATGATATCCTGATCTATATTTTGCAGAAACCATGAGTCGCTCCAAAACGATTCCTTCCTAGATTTGTCCTTGTCCTACGGGCCTGAGATTAATTTGTGTTTTTCTGTGAACTAAGATCAATTTTATTTGCTTATGAAGGAAAATAAGGAATAGGTGACAATAAATAGAAGAATGACATATCAGACCAATCCAAGCTAGAGGAACGGCAGTCCATTCAAATTGCTTTAAACATTAGGTGCGGTAGACACAGAATAGGAAAACTACATGTTGATTCGAAGGTGTAAATATAATTTAATAATATGTTTTGATATCATGTTGACTAGAAACCATAAAATCTCAAGTCCAAACAAAGTTCAAGTGGAAGCCGATTTTGCAGGAATGTTTATTTTTCAATTTTTGTCGGTACAACAATTTTAAATTAAACAAAAACTTGAGATTACAGCTTCCGTTGAAGAAGTAACTGAAATAGATTTTGGCTTTCTCATCACGTAAAAATTGGTAGCGGTTTTGTAAAGTTATGACAGGTTTCTTGATTTAATATTCACCCAATGAAAATTTATTGAAACTTGATATGCATACAAGTTCAGAATTAATGTAACAAGTAAGTTCTTGTCGTTAAAATTTATTTATTTTTTGTAATAAGTAATCTTAAGAGCATTTTGACATGGCAAACGTTGAAATAGTGTGTTACTATCGTCGGTGTTTTGTGTTATTGTATAAATTTCGTATGTGGCGTGTTGATCCAGTGCCAGCGAGGTTCTTTTGGACACGGAAGCATTTCGCGGAGATAAATAATACGGTGTAGGCCTCGTCGTTTAATTCGGTTTGTTTAGTCTTTAAAACACTCACAAATGTGCTCTCGTTTAATGTAAACACACTTAATGGCTTACAACTTTTTGTCTTCACCACGACAACCATCGAATTGTTCTTGTGTTTATCTGTTATTTAGTAATTATTGGATGAGAAAAGATCGTAATTGGGGGGTAAGTTGGGAAGTGGCGATCTGGTCTCCCCTTACGTGTAACAGGAAACAGACCCTCTTTCCCCCCGGTTTAGCAGCTGAAAGTGTAAATTTGCCTAACTGTATTTATTTATTCCTCCATTATAATTCGTTAAAGCGTACGCATTCAAATTCATACCCTCCGATTTATCCGACGGGTGCGTACAAACAAAACCAGAGACAGGCTTGGGGTGGCTCTAATTATAAAGTCAAAATCCCATCATTGCCGGATAGGGGTCGATTAAACTGGGAAAAAAATTAGCGCAAACGTAAAAGTAACATCAAACGGCGTTTCATTACGTAAAATGTACGCTCGGCTCGTGAAAACGGCGTAAAACGACCCCGTAATGGTTATGGGGCCTCCCCGGCCTTCTTAAACGCACTTCGAAGGGTCTGCCTAAGTGATTCACGAGATAATACGCTCCGGTGCTGCACCATTATTATTTATCATTGGTCGATTTGTTTATGGCACCGCAAAAGGGTTCTTGTCGATCTTAAGCCAAAAGTTACAATAACAAAGGGAGCTCAGGGATATTACCACCAAACATAATACTTTAATGCGTAATAATGTACGTAAGGAGACCGGTGATAAGTACAAGTGATAATAAAATGGCAGGTAGCTTCATTAGATAATAGCTGTAGTTGTTTAGATCCTTGCTTGGTGATAAGCAAACGAAAGCACTTCAACATGTTTCGTTAATGCATAACGCTCCTAATTTACTTTCCACGTTGGGCCTTTTATTACAATGATATTAGACGCTCTGGGAAAACATAAATTAACATTCCTTCAAAAAACTCTTCCTTCTAACTAAGATTGATAAGATAAACTCTTTACTTCTTCCATTACTCTACACAATTCATTAATTAAAACTCTCACTTAATCGATCGAGGAATTTTCAAATGCTATTGTTACTAAACTAAATAAGCAACCTTAGATCCTATCCTAAATGACATTTAATGAACCGAAAGTTACGCAAATCAGTACTGGTTATTTTCTTTATCAAGAACTCATTACATCTCTAAAAGACGATCGTGCAACTTCTTATTAACTGATTTACAATACCAGTACCTCTCGTAATCGGTAGCATTTTCACATTGAATGTGAAAAAGCACTCTATTGCAACCAATCTAAATTTATTTTATTACTGTAAAAGTTCCCAAGGGCCAGTTATTTAATCAGTTTCATTTAATGCGTTAATTCAAAACCAAGGTTTATTTCCGTGGAAATAATCACAATCATATCCACAGTAATAAATCGTTGTGAAAAGTTAACTCACGACTGGGTAACTAACCATTATAGGTACTGTTACGGCTCTGTCTTTATGTCCTTGTTATAACTTTATTTTTATTTCAATTGAAATGATGTTGAGCTTTCTTAATTATAAATATCCAATACATCGAGTGTAGTACAGTAAAATCACACATCATCGAAATTAATAATTCAACCATATTCTCAAAAATACCTTTGATTTGAAACGTGAGTTTCGTTTTTTTATGGAACTAATTAATTTTTTTTATACATTAAAAAAATATATAAAAAAAATATTTAAAGTATATAATACATAAAATATATTATACACAAAAAAACATTTTGTTTTGAGGAATTAATTGTTTCAAAGTTGTACTTACTGGGTGATTCTTTATTGGTTCATTAGAAACATGTTTAAATAACTTTAAAATATTTTGTTATTGTTAAGAAAAATTATAAATTTTGTCTGGAACATTTACCTGTGATACGCATCTTGAAATTGTTGGAGATAAAGACAGCAATAAAAACAAAATATTTTTAAGACAAATCTGGAAGTGGAGAAACTATAGGTTACTATTCAAAATTACGAAGCTGGAGGTTGTTTTGTGTGCCACAAAGTCGAAAATATTGTACACCAAATTTAAATCAAAATTTTATAAGATTTCTTATATATTTTTATGGGCAATATAAGAGACACTCAGTAAATCTTTAAAACGATTAATTCTACAAAATAAGATCTAGGGGCCTTGATGTGAATAATTTTATACACTACTATTTCTGCAATAGTTAGAAATCGTGTTTTAAATATTTGCAAAAAACTAAGTCTTCTTTGGTTCTCTAAATTTTGATTGGTCGGTCTTTTTTCGATGTTTTGCACGATTTTTCTTTAATTTTACTGGTTAAGCAAGCTTTTATTTGAGAAAAATGAATAAAACCACGAAGTATTTTTACCATCTGTTGGTTACCTCGACTTCCGCACCAAAGCTACCGCAAGTGACAGTAATTGACAGTATCATTACTATTATTACATGTTATTTGGACAGTATTATGGTTCTTAACAATGAGTAATCTGAAAATCACGTCTCTGTAAATGCAAAGGTTGTCTATCTCTTGGCAGACATCTGAAAAATTCTGTTTAGCTTAATGCATGCATTTGCATGAGACTTGGAGATAAAGTACTCTCATAACGGAGTGCAGATATAATATACACAATTTGTCTTTGCGAAATCATTGGCGTCCGTTAATTAAATGGTCTTTTTATTTAATTAATAACAAATTGGTCTAATAAAAGTGGACGAATAACAAATTCACATTTAATTAGTGTGTTTAATGGAGTTAATTCGTCAGAGCTTGTTACGTAATACGTGTCCGATTTAACAAATTTTTATTGTCTTGTTTGATGGTATGTTCTTGGGTTGTCCCTTTCCAGGTGAAAAATTTATGCGACAGTCGCTGATAATAAACAGCCTTAAAAGGCCATAAAACTAAACCTTGCTAATCTGGCCACAAATTTTAAAAATCTGTGTGTATATATTGTGATATTTTTAAGTTGAGACAGATGTGTTTCTGAGAAGAGTCCATGTTATAGGAGGGTAGAGCGAGTGCAGTGAACCTTCAAAACGGCACATCCAACCCCTGGTTGAATAGTGAAAAGAGTCTTTCTCAGGCAACCTTGAAACCTCGGGACACATGCCTCGAGAAACTCGAGATTCGAATTCCTCAGACTCTCAGCGTTGTTGCTGGCATGGCCCGAAACAAAAACGAACTCAATGTGGTATTAATGGAAAGAAATTAATATCGGTTTGGTGGAGAAAAAAATGCCGGAATTTGATACGCGGCTCTGGCTTACCGACTTTTTTTCTCGGTCTGACCCACTCGACCAATTCCAAAAACAACATCCAATTCGAATTTTGTCGAGTGCGAGGCTTAAACGTGTCAATTAAAAAGAGTCTTTGAGACATCACGATAATCCTCCTTCGCCCCCTTTTCCATCCGGTGGTGGCATTTATCCGATGGTTAACGATATCCTTTTTTAAATGTAAATAGATGCAAAGCGTTTATTTGAAAGTAATTTAATCCTTCAACGCTGCATTCGTAAAACCGCTAATGGTTTCTATAAAGTTGTAATGGTGATTTTTATTGAGATGTTGGCGTTGACGAGAGCACTAAAAGACATTTCGAAACGCACATCTCGGACTTGGGGACATAATCCGAGACACACTATTTATAAACGACGCATCCGACATCGGGGGTATAAATATTGAAGTTAATCACATCGAAAGCGACTGCCAAGTGCGCGTCACACTCACCAAATTTTGCAAAATCCTCCTCCTATAAATAAAGCCCTATTGTGGCCCAAGGGCGAGGATCAAGACCCGCCATAAATCACAGAAACAACCCTGCACGTGGTTATTACGTGAGCCACTAATTAAAAGTGCCATTAAAATGCCCAACATTGTGGTGGCCCCTGAGGGCCTCCAATCGGAGAAAAGATACCTGGACGACCGATTAACTCCTAGATGACAGGCAAGGATTAGAGGAGCAAAGTCATCGGGCAATACCACAATGGGCACCACCTAGGTGGAGATTAACGGGCTTGGAGTTGCTCATTTCGACGGACTCTCCGCGGGAGGTTGTGACGTCAGGATATTGAACGGCACTCGAGCACACCAAAAAATTACCAACAATAACAGCATGCCAGTTATCGGGGACGCATCTCTAACACAATGGCGTACAGGGGGCCTCCGGCCCGACACAATGCCCCCCTTGCACGACTCTCTGTGCACAATAATGGATACCTGGCGTTTACGCTTCACCTAAGGCCTAAACGATTAAACTAACTGACAATTTTGGACATCTGCATAACAATCACAGTTACCTGAGAATCCACGACGCTGTTGGACGCCCGACGACACCAAACTGAAGAAAACTTGTCTTCTGGAATTTTTCACTTGGTTTATTGGCGGCTCTGATTGGCGTTTCGATCGTTTGCTGTTTTATGGCCCAATAATTGAAAGATTATAACGCATTAATTATATATGTATCATTTGGGTAATGGTTAAAACGTCCTGGAACTAATCAGTTTTTATACGTGACTAATATTAATGGTTTCTGAGACACTACAACCGTGCTGTTGAAGACTGTAACAAAGTAATAAAGTAGAGCATAAAGATATCTTTTATCGAAATATGTAAATACTTGGAAGGGATACAAATAGGCATTGCAAGCCGTAAATTTTGAATGACCAAAAGGTGACAGACCTGGAGGAAAAAAAAAGGGCTCCCTCTTTACGAATGATTTACGATCTAGCCCCTTGTAAATAAACACAAGTGATATTATTAAACCGAGAATTTATAAATCGACCGTTTTTACAACAGTATATACAGGACGATTAGTTGCATATTTCTGTACCGCATTCTTTGGCGAGGTCTCTCGGTGGGAAACTGGCAAGCTTGCAAAAAATAACAACACGCATTATGTGTATGTAGATACACCTACTTGTTCGTAGTACTGCAAAATTTATCTGATTGACTAAAAGGCGCCTGTTTACAATACACTCGCTTTTAGATGATGTCATCCAATGACGATGACATATCTTTACAAGGTAAAGATACAAAATCATTTACAGAATTTCTAATCAGGTGCTAATCCTTACTTGAGCGATTTTCGCAATATCTTAATCCCGTTCACTTTATCTATCTCCTTATCGACTAATCAAACAAATTAAAAACAAAAAACGTTCTGATTTATCTACACGTACTTAAAAATTGCCAATTTCCAGTCGCAACTATTGCAAAATCGCTTAGTTACAACTAACCTAATTTTCTCAACACCAGCCAACAAAGCTGATTAGCGAAAAACACCTACGATACATCATTTATAATGGAAACTGTTATTAGAAAATGAACGTTCAATTATATTTCGCATTTTATGCCATTAAATGAACCATCATATTATTTAAACATTACTCGAGGAAAACACTAGTAATTTCTTCTTGTTTATTACCAACAACACAATTGCTTGTTTCAGTCTCTCTATCAAAACTTAAAATAGCACCTATAAATTTCAAAATTTAGATATCAAAAGTCACATATGGCAAATAGTATCTCTATAGAACAATTTACAGCTAATTTCTTACAAAATTTTTGATAAGTTTGACTTTTAGAATCATTTTTGAGTACAACTTGCATTTTAAAATAATTGCAACTATTCAACTTATCTTTAAATAGCTTCGACGAACTAGTTGCACTTTTTAGTTACCTACTTTGTAGTACTCAACAATTGGTACTTACAGCTATTTGTAATTAAAAGCTTTTCTAGTAGTATTCATTTTTCCATTTAAATTTTTATAATTAAAGTTATAAATAGAATTGTACTTGTCAACAAATTAAAAAGTTCTATCGCTTCAAGAAATTTATTATTAAAAAATAAGCAAGTAAACATTGTATTTTTCAATTTGCAATTACCAACATCTCTTATGATGCAGTAAGTCAAAACTTCCAGTTTCTGTAATTGCTGTAAATAAAAACAACAATTTTCATAATTAAAATTTTATAGTTAAAAATTATTTATATTTTAAAATTATGCATTAAACATGAATTTGCCATTAGACTTTTTATAGTTATTTGAATTTAAGTTAGTGAAGATATAATTAACAGTTATTTTTGAGTCAAGAAAATTATAAGAATCTTATTGCCCGTTGGCAAAGGGGTTACAGATCCAAGAGCCGTTAGGTTCGAGGAGTCGTAAGTCACTCAAAGTTACCTAATAATTTACGTGATATATAGATTTTGCTTCCTACTAAATTACAGATTTATATTTTGAAAATGTTTAGACATACAGTTGGCTTAAAAAGAAATGGGAACTGTCAGACGAAATGCTGTCAGATTTTATTAAATTTTTATATTTTGAAACGGCTTTTTAGAATTTAGGTTAAAAAACTGCACTTATGTGTCAGAAATGTAGACACAAATTTTCATTAATTAACAAATTAAATTTCTAATTCACATTAGATCAAATTTCATTTCCCGATTTTTTTTTTGATTTTTTTTTGCAATACCTTGATGGATTTTAACCAAATTGGGTAGAAATGTTTGTCTAATTATCATTCAGTGGTCGTGTAAACAGATACAATGTGCTGTCTACCAGAGATTGCTGAAAGGTAGCGAGTGTTGGCATTATAATTATCATTCATTGATCATTTCATATCATTGAGACTAAGAATTCAAAAATTTCTACTCTGTACCTTTATTTTTTGGCCTTTGACATTAAACTGTTAGACAGCGAGTGATTTTGTAATAAAGCAATGATTGTTTAGAGGCAACAGTTTTAAGCGAGCAAGTTGTCGATGGTGTATACACCTCGAATATTTCCTACCTTTATTGCTACATTCTGAGCCTTTCTTAAATCAAGTTTGACAACATCTTTCTAAACTAGACGGATTTTCCTTGACGTGAATTGTTCCTATTATCTTTTACTTGTTCCTCTCATTTTCTGCTTTGCTACGTAATATACTAATATGTGTCTTAAGGTCCTCACATATTTCGTGGTTCTTATGCTATGCTCTATCTTTATCTTTTAAAAACTTACTGTTAAACCATCACCTACAAAAAACTGCATCCTTTCATTTTTTAAATCTCTCTTCTTTAACAATATTTTCTCAATATTATCTTGGTTTCTCCCCGATACTTTCTTAACTTTCCTTTTTTTTTTGATATTTTTTACATTAATTGTCATACCATTATTTTGACATTTGCTTCTCGAAAACATTTTACTTGTCGTGGTTCCATTTTCTCAAAAATGGTTTTTTTGGTTATTGGTCCACTATTCTTTCTTTCTATTGAAAATTGGAGAAGCTTTTTATTATTTTCATTTTTTTTTGTATGCTTGTATATTTTTTCTTGTTCTACTTTTGTATGTAAGTCTTTTATTAGTAACTTTATATTGTATTTCGTAATTTCTTACACCACTCATTTATTTCTACACAAAACGTCTTTTTCTCTTCTACATCTTTTTGTTCCGTAGAACAGTGTACATTAATTGTAATGATTTTCTGCAATATCTACATCTACATCTTTGATTTAGAATCTAATATCTTTGTGAATTCTTCTAAAAAAAAAAAAACACTGAAGGCAGTTAAAAGTGTTATCTTCCAAAAACTATATCAAATTTATAGTTAATGTAACTTCGGCAATATTTAATAACTGTAATTGTCAAGTAGGAAACAAATAAATTATCTGCAGTAATAGAAGGTAAAAAAATGCAATTTCACTGCAGACAGCGGTACAAAAATAAAACTAAGTTGCGTGAAGATAAATTTATGCAGAAACGTGTTGTCATAGGTGTTAATTCGAGTGAAATGTAAAATGTTTTAATGGTTCGAATAGCAGCTGAGCCATTATCCAGTTAAACTGGCTATGTTGTAGTATATTGTAGTACAATTTCCATTAAAATTAAATATTATAATTAGCAACAGGCTAGAAACGTGTGCTTCGGAATGTAAAATTTCCATTTCGGGTCGAGTCGTTGTAAAAAGTGCATTTTGTTGTTCTTTCTCGATTGGAAAACGTATTCCAGCGACCACATGTTCGACCAAAAACCGCCCCCGTTAACAATTCACACACCAACTACTGTCGATTTTTTCCATCGTTTCAATTATCGACGTGTGACATTTGGTGCGTTCGTTTCCGGTTTTTAATAATCCGGACCCTCGTAGTCCTAATCAGCTGTACTACCTGGCCTATGATAATGATGATGAACAATGCTTAATTGTTAATTCAGTAAAGTTTTGCACCGTACAAAGCGCACGAGTTGGGTGGCAATTTGATACTGTTGGCCGCTTTTCAATGACCAGGGAACAATATAAACTCGAATTACCTGCACCGGACACAATTAAAAAGTACAAATTAATTTGTGTGAGAGGCGAAGCTTAGGTTGAAGAGTTCTGAGTTTCTTCCTGAAGGAAGAGCATTTGCACCATTTTGTCTTGCTATTAGTTCTACCAGGTTTTTAATGCAAATGCAAATCGACTTCTTTATCAGCTTGTCCACTTTGAAGCGCGAACATCGAGGATTTGCATTCATTACTTTTTACCAAACACGCACAATTTTTAATAACTTAATTTTTTTACAAAAAAATAAAATACCTAGAATCACGGAGATACACTAGAATTATCCCATAACGGCTAAGCATATTATAATTGGTTCAAGCAATAAACTTAATTGACATTTCAATCTCTTTCAGGAAATATTTCTCCTGATTGTATTACTTACGTAGGATACTTGTATTATCACTCAATTAGCGAAATTATAGCTGCAATATTTTTAGTTGATTGAGATATCTAAGTAATTATTGGTCGTTATTTTCTTCTATTATAGATCACGGTCGACGATATTTTTCTTTACACGACCTAGTTAATAATTCACCATTTTCCAAATTAAAACTTTACATAAATATATTTAAAACTTGTTTTAGTCCTGGGAACCAATTTGTAGTGCTAACTAATTGCTTCTCTGATAGTTGTATGTAATAAGAGATACATACAAATAAGGAAACTAATAATTGCTCCATATTAATAAGTTGTTTTTGACAAAAAATGTATCAATAGTTACTTCTTTCAGTTATAATATATCAAGAACAGTTAGTAAATACGTATATTGGAACAAAGAGTACTTACCATATTTTGAAGAGCTACTTTTTTCGAGCAACAAAACGTGCAATTAAAAACTAGAACTCTCCAGAAATCTTCATCATTCTAAAGGCTAGTTTGTAAGTCTAAACGCGTCTTTGTTTGAGAGTAATTTAAAATGTAATGATTCCAACTAAAGTTTCTTTATGTTTGAATATTCAAATTTGGTTCCATTGAATAGTAGGAGTCGTATTTCTGTATTTGCATTATTGAAAGTGTTTTGTATTGGTTGTATATATATTGTATAGTATGTCCATCTTTGTCATCTGTCGTTGGTACTAATTTACTGGCCCGACTAATTAAAAGGTGACGATTAACGACAACAAGAAGTGATCGGCATGCCAGTTTAGACGTGTGAGCTATTCGACCTCGCGCTGCAGCAGCAGTAACGGCAGCGTTTTACTTTTCTCTCGTTTGGTCGAACAATGGTCTTGTTCCCATACATGGTTAGGACGGGATGCGTTCCATGATAGCCATCGAACAGGCGTCAGACCGATGCTGTCCAAGACGACGCTGCAATCATCCAGCATAATCGAAAGGCAATGATGTTGGCAATATTTAAATTGATGTTGGTGGAAAAACGCAACCGGAGCTTTTTTCATACTAGAACCACTATTCGTACTGTTTTCACGGATCATTAACTTCTGCTATCTGTTAATTAAGGGCGACGTGATTTCTGCAAAGTCACTGCTGGTTTTGCAGGTTAATCTAATACATTTTAACATTCCATTGGCGGTAATTGATTTGTTGGTTTAGAAGCGGGTTTGAATGTGTTTTTTTGGGTGGATATGAAAGAGCCAATAGGGCGTGGATCCGCTACATGTTGGTAACGGATGTATTTTCAAAATCCCCCGTTTTCCGATAGTGCTCACCCTTCCACCATTACATTTCCATAATGGCACGCGAAAGGGAAATCTTATGGATTCCGAAATTGCTCCCCGAACAAATTCCAGACGACCAAATATCAAATCAGATTTTTATCGTTATTTGTATTTGAATAACGTAGATTTGGTTTTTTGCTGCTTGTTCAATTTCATGCTTGACACTTGAGTGAAGATATAATTGTGCATTAAAGAATAGTAGCTAGCTACGTGTTTTATTAGTCGAGATTTTAACGACAATAGCGGATTATTCAGTTTACAACATAATGCCTCTTTATTTAAAATGGGATAAATTGAAACTGTTATTGCCACCGTACGTCGCACTTATCTGCATAAGTAGAAGTCGCATGGAATAGCAAATTTTTAATTCTATTTGGTGCGATTACGGCGATCTCGCCTCTGAATAACAACAAGATCGCCAAGTCTCCCTCCGATTTATAATCTTTGAAGGCCCCTCTAACGACGTTTCTTAATCTTCGTCGTGGCACTGGTAGAATGATCGCCTGAAAATGTTGGCACGTTAACTGGATATAAATTAATGCCAGCAAATATGCAGAGTGCCGAAGCGACAGAAAGCTCGCACACATGTGGTTTTAATTTGCCACCCTGAAAAAACAACTTTTATCGAAATTTCACTATAAATAATTGATTTAATTAGTGGAACTAGAACCGTACCGGGACGAATCACACAAAATCTCGTCAGACACAACAGCGAGGTTCTTTCTTACAAAGACGATCCAGTTTAGTCTCCGGGCTCTCTCAACAAAAGGAGTTTGCCTGCATTCTATTCATTCCGGCTCACCTGTGTACCTGCATCCACATCCTGTGCTCGCTGATAGAATAGGGCCTTGTTGCCAGCGTTGCCCTTTCTTATAACAACAACGCCGACGATTAAAAAATAATTAACAACGCGCCGGAAAATTCCAACGAGGAGATTTTTTCTCTATGAGTTTTGACACGATTTGACCCACATATCACCATTGACGTCAAGCTCGCGCCTATGTATCTGCAATTACCTATAAATCTAAATTGTGACGGATAAAGACATTCCTCGCAGTTCTTTCACTCTTCTAGTGCTAAACCGACCGAAGACTCTTTAATTATAGGATATCACTAATCAACAATTGTGTTCTTGAAATGATTGCTGCACTTTTTGCACAGTTCCACTACGATACAAATTGCCTGCAGTTCGAATGGAAATAAGAAGCTGCACAAGCCATAAATTTAATTGGTATATCATTTAATGCCGTCAGCTTTAAATATACAGTTTACTGTAATAGGATAATTGCACTTCTTGGTTTTACCGATCCTAGTTGTCATTGCCGTTACTAACAGGAAATACAGTATTGCTCGCATCCATTAGCATATATTCGGAATTTTTTATTCAAACTCAACGGTATGTGTTCGATTCTGGTAAAAACCTGGTGGAATTAATTCAATTTGGTAGTCCATTAAATTTGGCGTTTATTTTGTTCGATTAAAATTCAAGTCGGCTGTCGAGATGAGCGCTTGTTTGTGTATAAATAGCTTCTACACCAATTAGTTTTATCGAGTGACTTAATGACGAGAGAGCATTTATAATTCGTTGCAAGGAAAGAAGCACAATTTGCCATTTCGGGGCCATAAAACTCACAGTTCTAATTATAGCCCTATAATGACATCTGTCAAGGAAATTATTGCCATTTACACTAAACTGTTAACAACGGGTACTGTCGATAAGTAAACATCTAGAAATAGCCCAAAGGTTCGTGTCTGCTCTTTAAAGAATTCCATCAAAAATCGGCAGCGGGTCCTGAAAAGGCCATTAGTAGGCTTTTAAATGAAAACAATTGACATGAGTTGCCGGTCGTAAAAATAGCAAGTTCGGCTCTTGTCGAGGAGGACGACTCTCCGACCATAAATATATCTCGTGTAGTTATTTACAGACGGGGCATAAATTATTTTACAAGCCCACTATAAATTATTGCCGCATTGTAAACGGCAGGTGATTTTGACCGAAGGGCAGTTGACTTCAGAGTATTGCTTCGTTCGCTACGGGGATCCAACGAGAAACCTGAAAATTGCCTCAACAACACCCTTTCTGTTCAACATCTTGCTCTCTCACTCTTTTTGAATCACCACAAAAGACACCTTTGTCACCAGAAATGCAAGGACACGTTTTTTGTCGACCCAAAACAGCGTCAAAATATCACCATCTCGAACTTTTACAAACTATCAGATTTTGCCAGCTTTAAATAAACCAGAACTAACAAGATTTTGCAGTCTAAAAGCATGAATCGTAAAATTTAAGTGTCATGTTATGTTATTATCAATTTCAAAACTCTATGGCCAAAAATAAATAAATTTAGGAATTTGACTTCAGTTTGCATTTGATGCATTTGATAAAAAGTGATTTTAAAAACAAATAAATGCTTCACTTAAATCTTTGTTACGTTTATAATCCCTGGTGTTATGTGACTCTGATTTTCAATACGTTTTGAATTTTACAAATCGCAGTACGTCGACAGATTATGATTGATGTAGGATTTATATTTTTAATCTGATTATTCCAATCCAACTGCTCATTGCTTTTTCAGTACCAGATCTAATAATGCATCACCTATAATCGTTCAAATGTTGACATACGATTATAAACGAGTACAACATTTAAAATACTTATTTTTTTAAAAAAATACCTATATTTGACGCTCTATATTTTTAAAAAGATACTTACAGGTATTAAGATATGTTTCTATAAAATTGCCACTACTCACTACTGAATATAATAATTACAAATTACAAGATGTATATCTTGACAGTTCGTGCTTGAAGTTTCCTCTTGAGATAAAGACTGTTTACGTATCGAATAAAAATGGTTTGAGAAGTGACCTATCCGGCTTGATTAGAAAGAAGTATTCATCGTGTTTGTAACCCTCTCGGACTGGTTTTTGGGAATTTGTTGCAGCACTGCCTGTTTGTCTGGCACCCGTACCTTTATAATTGTTGTATGGTGCCCCCTGGGACGAAGTTGGGAAGAGAGCGTGAGGGTCTTCTGGTGGCCTGAGGGCACGGCTGCGAAGTGAGCAGCAGCAACCTTCACACAATGGTTCGCCGCTTCGCACCACTGGGTTTCTAATGCAAAAATCACGAACTGTACCATACCATATGTCGCAATGCATATGACCCTCCATTCACTCTTTAAACAGATGAAAACGATGCTGTAAGGCCAACTAGAAACTGTCTCTTTAACGATGCTGTTTGTGTCGTTTAATTAAATTAATTGTTTCAGTGCGGGCTGCGGACCCGAACGGCGTCGTTATTCTAATTTAATCTCTGTTTTCGTAATTGCGGACTGATTTTCAACGGACTACGTGCAAAAATTTGCCCGGAAGGGCCCCCTTTTTACCCAAACCAACATGGCCTTGTTTGCCGTTTAGAAACCCTTTCAATGGCGATTAAATAATAACAGAAATGGTTTTATTTGGTCAAAGTAAATGGATTGGCGGGAAAATGTTGCGAGGTTGCTGACTTTTCGTGAGTTGCGATGTAATGGCAGCCGGTCCGGGGTGGGTTCATCTGCCACAAGGGCCTAATTACGCACGCGAATGTTTAGTGTGGCTGTGTAGCTAGACGTCCGTCGGACGGTTAACATCCTCGTCTCGCCCTTCTAGAGGCATCTGCACCGCATGTGTAATCTAATCCTGTTCAGCTAGTAGAGCTAGTACTTATCGGACCCCTGAAAAACCACATGTCGACGTTCTGCCTCTAACACACACGGCTTAATCCTCTAGTCGCTTTCTGCTCGCTTCCACCAACAAGAGCCATTTATATTCATCGCCAAATCGGTTTGGAAAGCAGACTTTTATATCAGATAACATTATTTATTTCAATTCCATTTGTCAGCTAGTGTTAATAAGAGGCTATTAATGACAGCAAAACATCTAATGTACATTTCAGTATATTTATCTGGGAGTTTTATCATTTTTTCAGTTCGAGGGTTATCGGAACTGTACTCTCTGCCTTCTTCCATCTCCCATGATGCAATTTGCTCTTATGGTACCGTTTCGAAGCATGGGCGTTGTTATCTGTTCTTTTTCCTCGACTTTTATCGATTTGAGGTTTCTAGAAACTTGTAAGGCTCGTAATCGGAATATAAAAGACTTATTGACGACCTGTTTGTGTTTGCTCGTTTTACGGTACTCTCTGCTGCGTATCATCAAGGAAACGTTTGCCATTGAAATTTATATTCATTGCAATCCATTTAAATCGGCATTCGCTACAGCTCCGCTAATTGAAAATTGCATAAAAACGCAAAGGCATCCGTTATGTTTGCGTTACATGGCTCGAACGCTGCTGTTTATAAAAGCTCGTTATTTATTAATGGCTATTTTACATATTTAGCAACGCTTTTGCCTTCGACTCGCTAACAATCCAGCTGGAAAAAAATCGCCGGCTACTCATAATTAACAGGCTATAAAATTGATTCTCTACCAATACTTTCGCCAATATTTCAAATCTTGGTTGGTAAGCGCGGTAAAGTGAGGGAGCTTGATCGAAAACCATCGATAAAGGTGGACCTGATGCAAAGATGTAATTAGACGGAGGTTGTACCGCCCCTCGTCCACGTGCCCTAACCGCTTTTTATCCAGTTTTTATTATAATTATAGCTATTTTCTCGACTGGCTTGGAGCCGATCGGTAAAGGTGTTGCAGCTAGACCATGCAGGCGGCCATGACGACAACTTAATAACCAAAAAGGACCCATGTAATTTCAGTTGTCGTCTAGATTATACCTATTTGCACCCATCGGATGGAACGCCTGCTAAACGATTCAATATGCTCCAATCACAGCGCTCTCGCTCCAAACGACAGCCTCTATTACCGACAATGTCGAAAATTCGATAAAAATCCACCACTGACATTCCCAATGTTAAAACAACTGCCGCTATCCTGTAATTTGTGGAACATGGCCTACTGGATTTGTGGCTGTTTCATGAAAATTCACGTTTTTGCATTCGGTTACAATTTGACAAGAATTTCATTTTAGCCTACGAATCATTGAAATTCAAACAAATACACGACAAGTTCGCCGTTGTAGCGTCATTTCCATATGAAAATTTAAATCCACACGATATAATATCTTTAGATATATCTGTAACATTACGAAAATGGTAAAGTAGTTTTTAGTTTCTTGCTCGTGACTCAGACTTTAGGTTCTGAAGACTTGAAATTCGTCAAGTTCCAAGTAGCAAAAAGGCGTAAAAAAGTAACGGCAGTAATAATGTGTTAGTTGGTTTTTTACCAGTTGAAACTAATTGGATTTTCTTTTGCAGATACGACAAGAAAAGCCCTATTACATAGCAGATCCCGAGGTAGATTCATTAGTAAGTATCCAATTGCTTTCGTGTGCTCAGTTGAGTTGTAACATGCATATCTAATCGAGCCTTCATTATTTGCTGATAAAAAAAGTAGGCATGCAATGTACCCGATTTATGGTTTTGGTAATTCGAGCCAACTGTAAAATTAATTTACAACATATAACACAAGAGAAGTTCGAGAGGTTTTAAAGTGGGCTTTAGTATGTGTGTGTGTTTTGTGTGTTGGTATGGTTGCATGCCCACCCCCGATATTCAAGTCGATGTTATTTATATTTACATCAGATATCGAGCAACATTTCCATCCGAGTTGGCTGTTTATGGTACAAGGACACGTGACGATCTGAACCAGTCGCTTTTTTACCTCTCTTGAATAGTGAGCCAAGTTGTTGGAACGGAAGGTTGTCCAAAACGAAAAAAAGGGACACAAGACAGGACCATCCACGAAATATAAACGTTGGCTTTGTTGAGACTTTGACGAATTTGTTTCCTCTCTTTATAATAGCTTTCTAGTTTTAATTACCTATAGATGAAGATTTGAAGCTTTAGTTCCAGTGGTAGTAGAGAAGCAGGTTATGTGCGATTTTAATTATCTTTAGGTGAAGAAGAAGGGCTACTGGAGAACAGTTCGGTGATTTATGATGGTTCCCGCGAGAACAACTGCGCGCACTTTAAATTATTTTTAATGCGAGAAGGGTTGCACCAGCGCTTCGTAATTAAATTCAGTTAGTAACGATATTAGTCGATGTAATGCGGGGTTGAATTACAACGTCATAAGATTACCAGCCGCCCCTTGTTTACACCCGAATATGAGCGATTACCGTCTGTAGTTAACGGTGAGTTATGTTAGTAGTAACGCGGGCGGCGGGCGGGAACTTTGAATTTATTGACTGTAAATCAACGTTATTGACGAATTAGCTCTCTCGCACGTATTTATTATAAAGGAAATAGCACCGCCGACAGCATACCATTAAATTATCGAGCACCGTGCGAAATATTGAAACGAACCAATTCAGATTTTCCCGCGTTTTAGTTATAGCAAATAAAATATTTCAATTAAAAGCGACGCCTGATTGAAGACGAAAATTCTACGTAGGCGACGAGAATGGCCGCAATTTGCACCTTCAACGCTATATGAACGCGAGATTTGTTTATGAAGAGTCCAACCACGTGATGTTTTTAACGAGTGTTTGGTGTTAATGTTCCGTTTAAGAGCGTATTGTTGTGCATCCAGTGGAGTGTGCGATAACGTTCCGTGGAGCCAAGTACCACACGCAACAAATCTAATTTTTAACAGGTTGAACCCGCCGTCAACCACGGGGTTACGGTGAACGTTTATTTGACCTATGGCCCGCCACGCCATCGCGCGGGTGGTCTGCGAAATCGCGACGCGGTACCTGAAACCTTAACGTCTGTGAAATTGTCATGGACAGCCACACCACACAAAGACGCACGATTCCGGCCATTACAGCCAATTTTCTGTTTCGTGAACCGTCCGACCATTGTGATCACTCACCTACACCCACCAGATAAAAAAAACGCTAATTCGTACCGGAAGGCACTGATTTATACAATGAGACTCGGTCTTCGTTGTTGCAAGTAGCTGTAATCATCTACTTACTTACTCACGCCCTTTTTTGTTTCAGATGGTCCAGGCTATACAAGTACTTCGGTTTCACCTTTTAGAATTGGAAAAGGTAAGTTTGAAGATAACTTCCAAAATGATTAAGATCTAACCTTAAGCAAACACGCGACAATATAACAATTTTTTCTAACCGAAATCGTAAAAGCAAACGAGTCTTTAGCATTTATAATATGGTTCTTTACTGCGTGCATGTTTTTAAGATAGCTACATAAAGATTGAAGATAACTAGCATGTATGAAATAGAAAAAAGTGTGTGTTCAATGAATTTTAATTTAATTATAACAATCCAGCTATAGACATTTTAATTAGTAGCTTTTCTCAAACATCCTCTATTATAGCAATTAGGAAGATCAAAGAAACAGATACAAACAACTTTTAGGAACATTAAACGAAATACCTTACCAGACAAATAACAACTAAACCATATCTATAACCTACTCACTTCGAGCAATTTTCATATAATTTTCTTTGCCAATATTAAAATTTTATGAAGACTTTACCTATAACAATACTGAAATCGTAAGCGTTTTTTTGAATGGTACAGTAAGTTTCAAATAATTAGTACCGCTTTGGAGCTGTAATAAAATTGTAATAAAAAATCAGTAGAACGTTAAAACTTTTGCAAAGCAATAAAACAGTATGCAATTGTATTATTTTTATCTTTGAGAAGGTTTTGCATTTTGTACCACTGCCGGAAACATTCATGAGCTTCTGGTAATGGAAATCGTCACGTGAAAAATTTTAATTGAATAATTTAATTAACACAATGTATACATTTTCATATCTGCGGTAGACAAAATTATTGCAATTTGCAATTTATGTTAATCACTTCAAGTCGTATAAAAACACTAAGAACTACTACGTAGAAAGCTCATCCTTATCTTGTAAATACGTATTTTACCATAAAAAACACTCACTGTAGGAAACAATAAAAATGGTGATGTGTGTTCAGAAATTTATTTGAGATAAAATAAAAAAATACCTCCAGCAACAAGATTTATTTTGAATTGATATTTATGAACTCGCATGTGGTGTTTTCATAATATTTAATGATGGTATTTCATATTCCATTCAAAAGTCGTTATCCATACTCATAAAATTAATATCACTGACAGAAGCTGATACTGTCTGACAGGTGCTTTCCTATTGATTAGTTTTAAATTATGAATTATACTGCAAAGTTTATCGTTTTCATTGAGAAGCTACCAAGCCAATAGATTTGTCGTTAATATTTAAATTGGAAACAGTATATTCATTTAATTAATTTTATACAAAAATACCAGGCATTGTTTTCTAGATCCTGCATAGATACTAGTACAACTACGAATAACTTATCTTTGACGGCTTTAATTGTTTCATTAAGAAGTTTCCGTATTTCAAATTAGGAAAAAACAAAACAGATTATCATTCTTGTGGTAGAACTCTTGTATAACATAGCTGCTTAAAATGCAAGCATGCATGTTTTAAAAAAGCGTGTAATGTAAAACAGAAGAAGAATTTTGACACTCTTTTCTAAAATCTAAATTTATGTATGAAATCCTGTTAAAAAGGAGTATCTCTGTTGTATGAACCGAAAGTGACTTTTCAGATAGGATTAAAATTCTTTCAAAATGTATATACATAAAAAGAAATAATCTGTTAAATTAAAGCGTATCTGAGCAGCTGTCTCTAATTCTACTTTCCTTATTTGGTGAACGGTGTAGATATTTTGAAAGGATTACAGTGAGAAATAATAGTGCTAATAATAAATGTGTCTGGTAAGATGTGTATTGGTTGTTTTGGGTCTAAATTTTTAAAATGTGGGTGTCTTCTCCGTCTGCAATTTAACGATCGTAACGACGTCGTCGCTAATTAGCCTCGTTGAGGCCTTTGCTAGATCGATAACACAGGCTGCGACATCGTCACAATGCACCGGTCGGGTTACACATTGGAGTCCGTCTCCCGGGGGCCTGTCTCAGATTCTCCGTATTAAAACACCGACATGTAAAAATATGGAAATTGCGCGCGGCAGAATGCGGTCCGATCAACCGGATGGCCATCGCGCATCGCTTTGCATTCGCAGCCGCATTTAAATTGCTAAAAGGGGACACTATCGAGCGGTCCATCTCTCTCGCAGCGTTGCGATATTATAATCTTGTTGCAAGGTAAATGCACATAACCGGTTACCCCAGACAGACGACGTCTTTGCCGGCCATCTTGAAACGCGGACGAATGCAAACGAGCGAACGAGGTGGGTCCCCGAGGCGTCCCTCTGTATACTACAACCCATATCTAATCTACGAACAGCGGATCCTAATTTACGGCCTTATTCCATGTCATTAAGACTGTATGGGACGAACACGTTTTTAGGAACTTCGGACCCGACTTATCTCCGCGGACCGATAACGAAATGTGCCTCTGGACACCTAACTTTGCCGACCAACGAAATCATAACGTTCCACATGCCGCTCTATGCCCATTGGGCAACACGAAAAAACCTGACTATTAAACCCATTATCAAGAGATTTCGATGGAGGAATGTACCACCAACGGGCTCGGGTAAAACTGTAGATGGCATTGAACGTTCAAATCATAACATTATGTTCGTTCCATTTAAGTCAAGTGTTGTCCGAATATGCAAAAGCAAACATAATTCCATTATTATTATTGTATTTGTGCATATACAGCACTGCACCCTAAACCGGTCTCCGTAGGGAGAAAAATATTGTCCATTGTGTTTCTCGTATGCACTTTGTTCTCTTTTTTTCGTACACCAAAAAAGGAAAAAGTAGCAACAACAACAAAATAAAATCTTTTTTTCTATTATTCCGTCTAGTATAGAGAATCCTATTGGGATTTACCTGTTGTATAAATACCTGGTTGCTGGAGTGTATAAAAGGAGGATGGTCTGTTTGGATCATTAATCTTGCGTTTATTAAGAAACGCATTCTGAATTAGTAGTGTGTGTTCGTTGTTTCGGAACGATTTTTGGAAAAGAGGCAAAGCACGCTCGAAGGCCGCTCGTCTCGGTATGCAAATCAGTTTCATCTCGCTTTCATACGGTTTGGCCGTTATTCTTGACCGGCTTTTTTGCGATATGTAAATGTGTGTCGAGTCCAGCTATCCAACTGTGATTGTTCTTTGTGTTGCAGGTCCATGAGTTGTGTGATAATTTCTGCCATCGATATATCAGTTGTCTGAAAGGCAAAATGCCCATCGACTTGGTGATAGACGAGAGGGACGGAGGCAAACCGCCCGAAATGACGGGTTCTACGAACGGAGATGGTGGCACGAGGAGTAACGCGGATTCGACGTCGCACACGGACGGTGCGAGTACGCCGGATGTCGTAAGTACTAATTTTTTTTATCAATCAAAATCGAAGATGGTTTGATCGACGTCGGGCTGGCGACGGCAGGGGACCGCCACTGAGTGTATTAGCTCATTTTCGTGATGCTGTTTGCGAAAGCAGGGGGAGCTCAAAGCAGGGAGTTTTGCTGGTAATTGGTGTCAATTTAGACTGACGCATCGTCGATGCGAACGAGGGATCGAGTTACAAGTCCCCCCCGCGATGTGGTCTACAATCGGCTTCTTTTCGACTTGAATAAATCGCTACAGTGTTGTTCGATTTCTTTTGGACTACCTGTGACCGGAGCGAACCGCGGGGAGTATCCAGACCGACAAAATAAAATCATCGTGAACAACACGGATGAGAAATGTGGCGTCTCGGTGTCGCTCCACCATATGCTTATCGACTTTGGAAATTTCAGAGTTGTCGAATTTTGGTGCTGAGAACTCCCTGACAGCGACTATTCGAATTGCGTCTCCACTTCGGCTATTCTCAGATTGTTCAGAGGCGGGGCGACACAAACAATATCTTTTTGTTTCTTGGGTATATGCATTTTGTTCCATCATGTAGGACAATTAAGATGTAAGGTTTGATTTCGAGGAAGCGATCGCTCGAATGTCGGATTAAATTGATTCTTTTTGTGTCGGCTTTGAAGTGTGACGAAGCAAAAGAGTGTCGCGCCGCTGAGGGTGTAAAAATAGCGAATGTTCGGTATGCGGCTAGTGAGTGAAAGCCAGGTTGTGGTTTGGAAGGCGCTCAAAATGAGAATACGGATGGCACCGTGCTGCCAATAACGTCTCACGAGCACGGTTGTCGTCTGAGCGGGGTATAATTAACGCGGTATTTATAGTGCAAGGGCAACGATCAAGCGTGTATCATCGGTCGAAGAGCACGGCAGTTTTGACGGCATCTGCAAATTCCCTCCACGAGCTCCCGTATCGTCGTTTCCTTTCCTTCCTGATACAATTTGCATCGTCTCGGAATCACTTAGACGGAGGAAGGCGTCCCCGTGCGATGCTCTACGCGCCGCTTTTATTGGGGCATTATCATTTTATTGACTTCAAATAGCTTGTAAAACGCAGAGCTGCGATTCGAGAGCGAGAGCGGGAAGCGATTCCCTCGAAACGGCCTAATTCAGGAGACACTGATGGCTTGTAATCGCCCAAAGAGTTTCCCTTTCGCAAACAGGTGGATTTGTTCAATTTATTATGCGGCCGAAACTTGATACAGCTGGTGTTCTCATCTAATACATACATACATCTAGAAGGAATTTTTCCCGGTCGATCAATGCCGAGCCTGGGGGGTGTTTTCGCGGCAAATGGCCACGACCCGTCTGAGTTATGTGTTGCCGAGCCAGCAGAAGGAAGAGGCTGAGACGGTGGCGGGTCCATCTATCAATCCCGGTCCTTGGCAGGATTGTTTCCTGCTGCATCAAACTAATGGTCCCAGTGGCAAAAGTAAACTTCGCACGAGAAACAGTTTAATGGAATCCAGGGCCGCGGGGACCATTAAAATGAAATAGTGCGCGCGGACCGAACGGACGCCGTTCTTCTCTTCCCACCCGCCGGAATCAATCTCTCCTAAGCAGAACGGATGGTTATTGTTTGCTCCATCGAGTAACGGCCCATTAGTCCGCCGACTTCGCCCTTAATGGACCGTGATGACGGACCATTGATATTGCGATCGAATATTACGCAGGTGTCACCAAATACCTGTTCGGTTCAAGGGAGCCATGCATCAAGATCCCGACTCGGATAAGATGCGAAGCGCCGCGACGCTGTTGCGAGAACGCCGGCTCGCCGCCAATAAATCACTCCGACAAATTTAATTATCCTGCAGTCTGCGATAAGACCAGCTGGATAGAAACGTTGTCCAACACAAAGAGGAAACAGTCGTAACCCAATACCTCCTATTGAAATCAGGTATAGTGTACAGGAGATCCAGCGAGCCGCCGGCACGACGGCTGCGTTACACCCTCGGGTGCGTGTGCGTGCGTTCGTTCGTTCCTGTCAAGGAGAGATGTCTTCAGCAGGCGAGCTTTGGCCGGCCACCGCACGCTGTTTTTGTTTGAACGTCACTGCCAGATGTTCGCAATTTGGTGGTGGTTATTATTTGTTTGTACTCCCCCATTGCATCGCGCACTCATTCAACTTACTTCTGCACGCTTCTCCAAAAGCCAACGTTAAATAACCGATGTTGTGGCTTGACGACAATCCCTTTCATAACCCCCCATAAAGAGTTAAAACAAACAAAAACACTTTTTACTTTTATTTAAATCTCTCTTAAAAAATTGTGCACTAAATTGATTTTGCCAGCAACAAAGAATAATTTCTAGCAAGAAGTAACACGAGGAATTTCGCAATTTCGCTCGGAATCTTCTCAGCAGGTTGTCTTCTGCTGCTGACGTTCACTGCAGGAGTTGACCTTTTTGCTTGGGGAAAGTATCGGTCTTTGTATATTATGGAGATGCACCGGAATCGTAGTTTACATGCGCGTCTATCGTTCAGCTGATTCAATTACCATATGGAGTTGACGTCATCACTCATAGTTTGACAGGCAAGGTCGGCGTCCTCTGCTCTACAACCACCGATTCTTTCGCCATGTTGTCGGATCGACGCCACTATTGGTGCATTGCAACTGCAAACAATCGTAAATGTCCATATGGCGTGTGTCGAATCGTTGCAATCGCGATTTTGCTTCTTCGAGTCGACTGCTGGCGCGGTTCTTATGCTCGACACGGCCGAGCGCTGTTTGTAAACAGAATAATCGAGTCATGTCCGGAATAACCAATGGTTTCGCTTGCAAAAACGCATCAGAGTCCGGTTAATGCGTTGCAGATAAACGTATTTCGTTTGACTAAAGCAGGACAAATCTGATTTAGGAGGACAATCGGAAGTTGGTAACGTTGTTAGAGACAGTTGTGGACGGCGGTGATTTCATTAGTCGTCCCACATGGCGAGGCCGAGAACAGATCACGGTCACAATTAACACCCGCACCGTTTTCGAACAGTCCCGGTTGTCGTTCATTACCATCCGGAAATTAAATAAATCTGTGTCGAGTCGGCGACCCTGATGCAAGCCGGTTATTTGACGGCGAAATCGGATCAAGACGCCAAATGCTGTTGATGCCAAAGGGGTTGCGATTGAATCTGCATGTAGCATCGCACATTAACCCGAAAGTGGCCAATTGCCATTTGCATGAGAGCGAGGGCTGGTGGATAAATACGTATAGCTGCCGGCATCCCCAAGGGAACTGCTAATTCGTAATTCGGCTGATGCGTAGATTAGATTTGTTACTAGTCCCCCATACATGACTTATCCATTTTCTAGCATTTAGTTAAAAGTCAATTATGTGAATCGAGAGGGACGCTTTCAAACGGAGCACCATCAAATTAACTAGAGAGCATCATTGTTGAAATTATTCGCATATAAAATTTACTTCTCGCAGCCCTCGCGAAAATTGCCTAATTGACAACGCGGGAATCCCGCACCACCTGCCATCATACCATTTTCATCTTTGATTGTTTTTTCCATTTTTGGAACCGCTCGTTTAATCGAAATTCTCGTGTAGTTGCATCCGGAAATAGTGTTTAATTGACAGTTCGACGTCTTTGCGGCACCTGGACACGACACGCGGACCAAGATACCCCAGCAAGTATCCATAAATCAATCAAGTGAAGCTCATCGACACTGACCCACATCCAGCTTCTGCTCCGGTCCGCGATGTGAATTAACTATAATATGTTTTTAATTGACGACATAATAACAGGCCTGTTTACGTGTCAGCCGAATGCAAACATATTTATTAGGAGGGAGAGTGCGTCGTGTGGGAGTTGTTTTGTAATTATCGGCACTCATTAAACAACGCGGTAGCTCGAGCTCCCGATGACCGAACAACTCCAGACGTCTTTTCGACACACCGCACTTCATAAGAACCATAAAAATGTTACGATCGCACAATAACCGTAACTGTACACCAGACATACTCTGTAGCAGATTTCGCATTTATTTTACGAGTTAATTGTGTTGTCAAATTGACTAAAAACAAAACGCTGCTTTACGCCCATTATTAGGCTTTTTACTTTAACGGTGGTCCCGACTTTCTTTTGTGTTCTGTTCTTTCTTTCGGATAACCGCCCTAAACGTTACTACCGAATAAAATTAGATTCCTAACGTCCAACGCAATTCTTATTTGGCCACATCAAGAATTATAAATCTTGAATACCAATCTTTCATTCTTTTACCCAAAATAGAAAGTGAATTAAAAAAAATTCTGATAGCAGTGCATTATTTTCCTGAGTGTCCATTTCTAAAATTACGAGGGTGTGCTCCCCGACGTTGTCTGGTTCTGGAGCATGCAGACGCGCAATGATCGCCTTGGCTCCCAGCTTTCCATCTCGTCAAAGGTGTCGTGTTTCCATATTTTTTGCATGGTGTGGTCCCCTCAGTCGAAAGTGAAGTGTCATGTTTGGTCTACCCGGGGGACCAAACCGCCGCATCCCAACTCTGCATCCCCGCATCTCTATATTATTTATCTGCTGGTTGCACGACAACCACGCATCAACTTATCGAATTTGATAGAGAAAGTGACGGTATGCCGTCCCCAGTGACGTCACATCTCCAACCGTCATCATGAAATTGAAATTAGGGAAGTTGTAAAAACTAGCGCCAATTTTCTATGGTTCATTAATTGCGACCAGTTGGATTATCAATTAGACGGTAATGCACCTTCCTGTGTGTTTTATTAAATAAAGGGGGCGAGAAAAAACGCGACAACGAGTTAGCACCATGTAGTACTAAGTACACACCCTTGCCAAGTGGACCGGAACTCCCGTTTCCTTCTTCCGGTTATTGGCATATGCTGGTGAATATGTGATCTTAACTAGCCGGCCGATTACGATGCAAATAGACGAACAGCGACCACTAACAGCCAGTTTTAAGACGATGTCATTACCAATTTACATTTAGTACGCCGCTATTGTTATTACACACTGTTGACGGTGTAGCCATAAATTGCACAGATGTCAAACAAGTTTACGTTTCTATAAACCTAGCTTTAAACGGACACGATTGGGGCTGAAGGCATGTAAACTCAACTATCGATACGTACGAACTATTTACATAGCGATGCTTATCACACCTTGGTGCATACAAACCGAGGACATTACACAAACTGCAGCAAATACATTCCATAAATGTCCAAAGCTTTTTTGCTATACTATTATTGAGTCTTTGAAAGTCAAAATTGCCTCAAGCATGAATACGCATTCTCTGTTGTTATTTATTTTCATATTACGATATATCTTCTAATATCAAATTATAAGATCCAATAGACATTTTTTATTTTAATCAAGATCTTATCTTAAATTTTTTGTTAGTTTACTGATGCTAAACTTGTCTAATATTGGTTATATCACAGTATATGGTAGAAATAAATCAGTATGCACAGCTGATAAAAAATTGTCAATAAGCTAGCACCCCTTCACGTTAAATGTGTAAGATGGAGCTACTAATTTTTAAATTTTTAGGCAACTAATAATACACTATTTAAATCTAATGGGTTATAACTGTAAATAAAATACTATAAAAATTATTTTATTTATTGTTTGACCATTGTCTTTTGATTATTTATTATATTATTTACAATTATAGTCCTTGTAGTAAATCTAAAAATCAGTGGCTCCATTTTACACATTTAACTTGGAGGTATGCTAGCATTTTGACAAGTGTTCAATTTTTATCAGTTGTCCATACTGATTCATTTCTATACTGTGGTTATATTCATTTATTTAAAGTCGTTGCTTGAGTCACTTTTTGTTTTGCACAGGTTGGGGTGGTAGCGTTAATTATGCATTCTTTAGAGAGTGCACCCTAATCGCGTTTGCCTTGTTAAGTAGATTGTAGATATTTTTGCCGTCAAGTGATAAGATATCATCATTTATGCCCAAGTATTGTTTCTGATTACAGAGGCCGCCGTCGTCGTCGTTATCGTACGGAGGGCCGGTGAATGACGACGTGAGGTCGCCCGGAACACCTGGACCTCTATCTCAAGCACCCGCATCCCAGCAAAGTCTCGACGCCTCGGATCCAGGTAAATTTTTCAATTAGTGTTAGTGAGTGTATATATTTTTAAATCGATATTGGTGGGCATGGGGGCTAATGAAACATCCACCTAATAATAAAAGTACTTACATAATTGAAAGCCGGACGGCTAATGAAGAGTTTGCGCTTCTTCTCGTCGCCATTAGTGGCGATAACGCCGCGCTAATGACTAAATCAATAATTGTTCATTTGCCTTTACACGAAATTACAACTGGCCATTAATAGGCAGGCAGTGCGTCGTTAAATGGACATTACCGGTGGCCAGATCCACCGAAACGATAAAAAACCAGACCCGAAAACATGTGCGATCATCAGCTGTACCAACCCTCCCATTAAACTTGCATATTACCAACGCGAAAGAGCTAAAACGATCAACCTGCTGGTCTTTAACGCTATCGGGGCCGGCTGTAATTGTTTAAGATGTCAGATAATTGCACGTTCATAGGCAAGGTATAAATTCTGGCCGTAATGATCCGCACACGAGCGAATTTTAAATGAATGCAAAATTTTAGCGCCAGAGGTCTTTGGACGATTTCGAAATTGCGACAACAAATAATGAAATGCATATGCGCGGAGACTGTAAATCAAAAGGACAAAAAACGGAGCATTTAACGAAAGTGTGCCGTTTAAACACATGATGCATGCATACATACATAACTTTTTCGCTAACTAACCGGCAGTAAACGTTGAACGGGTGAAGTGAACGCGCAATAAAACGACGACGACGTCGTCGTCGGCGTGCTCACGTGGCCAGCTCGTAAACTTTCATTAGTCGGCACTGAATTAAACTAATGTCACCACAACGTGTAATTGTGTTGAACACGGCACCTCTGCTATGCAGTAATGCAACGCCAATACCCCAAACGTATATCAGACGCACAAATCTGTATTTATTGGGGCGTCCCGTCGACGTGTCACCATAACTAATGTCGCGTCCGAATTGGAATGTAATCATTAAAAATGTTTTTGGGGGATGGATGGAGGAGGATGATATTTCTATTTCTGGAGGACGCGTCGGGGTTTATCTTTCCAGGCCCGACCCTCCCCGTCTCCTTAATGGAAGTTGTTTAAATAGAACAGCGCATCTTTCTTCGCTCTGACTCCGCTAATAGCTTACGGAATGGAATGGAAAACAACTTTCATCATGGCACGAAAACATCCCCAGTATGGCTCGGCCCAATCATCGTCTTCACTCAATTAGAGCACTAGGATTTATTTTAAAAGTGTTGTCGACGACGTTGTCACCGACCATTCAATTAGCATAATCCGTCACATCGATGAAAAACGACCTACCACCGTTCAAACGCTTGTTGGGCTTTATCCCGATTCTCGATAAGAAGAAGACCAATTATTCCGGTGTACCAGATAACCCCTTCGCTCTCCTTATCCAGGATTCGGTTTTATCGTGTCGCTATTGCATCACTTCAATCATAAATAATCATAAATTCCAAGATGTCTGACGGCTGCTCTTCTTAAAGTTTGATCCATTTTTCAGCATTCGGGAGGTCTCCAAAGTACTACAAGGCCACATGGGTCTATTAAGTGCAGCAACACGCAACATCCACAACAGATGTGTGTCGCGAAGCAAACGCGTTTCCCATCAAATTGAAAGAAAAGTGTGAATCTTTTATGAGTCGTTGTGGTAAGGGTGCTGGTGGTTAAAGCAACCACTTGCGGTCGACATAAATCAAACATTACACAGAAAACCTTCGACTATTAGGGACTATTTATTTGTCTTTTTGTGGAATATTTATATTAGATGGTGCGGTCTATTCACTTACGTACGCTCTTGTTGGGGGTCTTATCGCCAAACACCCTGTGGATAAAAATAAACGCACGCAATGCCGCACACACATATTCAACCAGACGGGGGAGCTAGACGGATTGAATTACTTATCATTTTACAAACGATATTACTCACGAAACCCTCCCAAACGCCCCCACTTTACAAGCACCAGCTCAGATGTTACCTGATTCTAACAATAAATAAATTAAAATCTAGTCAAAAAATTCATTCGCGTTTCAGGAAAACACAACGAGATTCACTTGGTTTAAAATATTAGTGTTTTTCGTTCGGTAAAGTTTCCGAGCGTCTAACTCCTTAGAAAGCAGCTAACAAGACACAATGAATTTATAAGTTCAGTTTCAACAAAACCCTTTTGGCTAGGTTGTATATGGACCAAATTCCGTGATGGCCTTGGCAATGTTTTATCATTAAAAGAGTAGCTCTGTTCAGTTAGGTCGCGTCTTGTATTTTCTGAGAGTATCATAAATTCCAGTCGGCAAGAAAGAAAATTTGCGGATATTGGAAAAGTGAGTGGAGGGTAGGGTTCAAGTTAATTTCTTGTTTCTGGATTTGGAGCGAAGGGTCGCGGCCGAAACTTTTTCGAGTAATTATGCAAAGTGAATGGAAGCGAGCGGGCCCCATAATTATCTATTTGGAGGCATTGCGAGTTAAGAAGAGGGCTTTCTTGAGAGTGTTAAACAGTGGGTGAGGTAATACCATAACGCTATAATGGTTTCGACGCTTTTCCTCTTCCAAATTCAGCATGCACGGTTCGGCGCTCCTCCACAAGACTTCCATTCGGCTTTCGTTCTTTCCGCCTCGTCAACTTTTGTCTCGATATTTCCGCAAGTTCCGTTCCCAAATAATCCCTCCCGACACACAAAAGCGAACCGGAGATCCTATTCGAATTAAACAAACGACATGCCGTGCAACCGCGAAACATGCCTCCGCTATTATTTACGACTGCGCTTTTACAAATTTTAAATTGCCAGCACCACCGACCGTTGCGGAATAGTTTCCAGCAATTTGTGTGGCGGCGCACTCGACAAACCGCACCGCATTCATTCGAATTATTTTCGCAACGATCGCATGTCCCAGCACAATTAATTATAATCAGGACAAATCGCGCGATTGACCATTTCTGCCCATTCGGCAATACCACCCTTTTTGCTGTTTCAACAGCGTCACTGATTCTTGTCACATTCCAAATCCAATTTCCAATTGTATTTAATGTTCGTGGTCACCTCTCGAGATGCATTGCTTGGGGGAACCTGGGGTTTTGATAAAAGCCGTGTTATCTCCTCCGTCGTTGCAAATTTAAAATGTTCATTAGCGATAGCATGCCCGGTCCCCATGATGAATCGTTCTCCGGTTCCGCCGAAACAAAAGAATATATCTCTTGGCTGCCCAATATCTTAATTAAAGTCGCCGATTTATTCCCCTCGACGAAACAGAGGCACACGAGTCCCGCTTTGTCTAACGGCGACGAAATGAAATGTAACACAGAGTGTGCTTTCTACTCCTCCTTCTCCAAAAGATATAGAGAAGAAAATAAAAGAGCGTGTTCGTTAAATTACACAATTTAAAAGTTCGTTTCGTGAAATGAATAAGTAAGTGCGGCGGAACCGAAGTCATTTCCATCGGGGATGGCGACGTCGTCGGCGTCATTTGTTTTTATCAGTCGTCCCAATGGGACACACCGCGGTGCTACAGATGGCGCGATAACGAATAGACGAAAGACGATGTTTCGCTTCGGACGGTCCTGTAATGACCTGAGTCGAGACCACTTTCCAACTAATGCTCATCACTTCTGGTTTGACTAAAAGAGAAAACGTGGAAAGTTGAAACAATGTAGGGAATCGATAATACCTTGCCATTTGTGGCATCAAATTGTTGAGTTGGTAATTAAGTCATTCTTATCTGCACGTAGAGTCGTCGAGGAAGCGATTTTAGGTGCAGAGCATTAATGAGGTGTTGTATGGAACCGTTCGACATCGTGTTGAGATAATTCGATCGGCTTCTCCGATGGGTCCCTAAACGAGATGCTTCCGCCGTTGAGCACACTCATTGTCGAGTGTCCTTACGTCGTCATTCGATCGGCCATGCGACACGCACATATCATCGCCGAAAAGCGAGTCAAGACGGTGACGACATCGTATCAGTGATGTGCATCTCGATATCGCCCCCGTTGATATATGGCCTTCCCCGCGTTAATACCGACCATCATCGCGGGGGCTCGACGTTATTTTCCATTACAACAGGAGTGAGAACTGACAATGGCAACGGCGAGGGCTCCGTTTTGTAATTCCAATCGTCGCCGCGTAAAAAACACCGAACCACCCCTAACCAATTTGAAATTCAAAGTATCAGAGCAGCGCGTCATCAACATAACAACAAGTCTCGGGGAAACTTATCGTTATAATAGTTTGCCGGTTTAATAAATAGGTTCTGCTTGGTCTTTTGTCGTCTTGAGATCTGATATGAGGCGGTATTGTCGTTCTCGGGTTTAATTAAGCGGAGGTGCCGGTAGATCTCGGCGCCGTCTTAGCGCCTCTGATAACAACTTCGGGAGATGACAAAGGGCCCCGGGCCGATAGAACAACAGTCCACGCTTCGACGCGCTACGCGACACTTGTATGAGAACCCTTTATCGCTAAATGGAACGGTTCAAAACTTCCACTGATAAAATTATTGAACTAACTTTTAACTTATTACTCCAGCAACCCTATTTGTTAAGATGCTTTATCCTCGCTTCTACTCTAAATCTTACACAAATAACACCAGCAACTGCGGAAACGAATCACGAAAATTACCTCCAACCAACTGCAAAAGTACTACTAGCTGTCGATATAGTTCATCCACTGCGAGATAGATTAAGATGAAACGGCCAACATGGACCAACTAGCTCGGAAAAAGACACGAAACTTTCCGCAATTTCCTTCAACTTTTACAGATCACCAATAAAGCAACTATTTTAAATATTCCACCCTTGCTTTAAAATTTTCCCCATATGTCGCTAATATTCCGTGTGTTACCCATTAACATAAGTAACCCTGCAACTCATGCATTGGGTCATTTCAACATTTGGTCGGCAGCTGTTTGCTATAGGTGTCAAAAATAATTTTTCGTGACTCTACCTGACTCGTCTTCGACAAAGAAAAAACCCCTGGCGTGAGAGCATCGTTGGCGGAATTAATCTAGTTGGCGCGATGTAATCAGAGGCCATTATCACCCCGGGTATTTGGTTAAAAAAGCAATAGCCGCCCCACAATTACGTCGTAATGGGCCATAGTCTCTTCCTTGATCAACACATAACAATCGCGAACCCTCGGGATCGCGTAATTCCTCCGGTTCGCGTTATTAACCCTTGGTGGATGTATGGACGCACCACCTCAGTCTAGTTAAAGCGTTTTCTGGCCAACACGTCGTCATCTGCGGGTTCTCGCGAGATGCATGTTTCGAGACCATAACCACCAACATCACACCCCGGCCGGCCCTCGCTAAGTGCAGGGACGGACGGTGAGTGCACGCGACGTTATTTATGGCCCGATTTTCGCACTGAAAAGGGTACTATGACACTGACACGCCGCCCCCATCAAATATTGACGCGCCAAGGAGGTGGCGTGCTGTACATTTTTAATTAGTCCAAGTGACGTGGAGCGGAGCGATTATGCAAATTCCGGTGTCAGCGCGCTGCCGTACCGACCGAAATCAAATTTTCCGCCCCATTGAATCTGAATGCGATTAAGAGCAGAGCTAGCAATCGGGGGCGGCGACTAGTGCCACTGATGGCCTGGTGGTAGTCTGCACCCGCATCAAGTTTTCACCTCACGCATAGATAGCCAAAACCAAAAAAAAATTTTTGGTATGTTAGGTAGATTCCTATGGGATTGGGAGGGAAAAAATGCTCGTGACGAGCGGCTCGCGTACACAAGAGTATTTTATTAAGGTAACTGGTGTCGAATGTGTAATGCGCTATAAAGTTTATATCCCGGTCGTTACTCGGCCTTAACCGCAAATCCCGCGCGCCGTATCGTGTCTTTTACGGGTAAGGCAATAAGATAGCTCCGGAATGACCTCTCCGACGGGCCCAACGGCGTCGTCAGTCTCTTTGGACCACTTGACGCCGAATTAAACTGATTTCGATGAGTTTTACATAGGACAAACCGGCGATTCGTATCGATCTCGTGTACACGTAACCCGGAACATAATTGTTGACATTGTCGAGCGCGGCCACAAAGGCGTCGTAAACCGCGCCGCATCGAAAGAAACCCATTCTTAAGAAGCAACCTGAAATAATACGCGTACCCGTTTAAATTAATCATAAAACTTAGATAAATATATAACGGCGCGTTTGATCTCTTTGTGGGTGCGACAATTTTATAGTTCGTAAAGTCGAGACTCTAGGAAGTCGGTGTTTGTTTGCTGCTGATCGGGGTGGGGTCGCTTTCGCTCTCTCGATTCAATGATCGCGGCTTCGAATCTATCAGTCCGCATTAGACGTACTTACAACTTTTCCCATATTTTAAGTCTAAAAGCACTTCGGCCTAATGCGGCCGCATAATAGCCTCCGTAATAAAGAGAACCCAATCGATAAATGCACCACTCGATGACAAGACTGATTCAGAAGCGAACATTTTCTTTTCCGGATTCCTACTGTGCCAAGTACCCGATACATCTCTATCAAACCCGCACAAATCCGACAGTTTGTATATATCTTAGAGATGCCCGTCGAAGATAGACAAAGGCGTCCTTTCCCTCGACGACCATTAAGCACAATGGAAAACGGCTATTTATTTATTACCTCCACGTCGAGGCCTTTCACGCGTCTGACAATACCCAAGAAACACTACGAGAAGCCTTCCACTGCTATGATGACGATACATTACGAAATTCTCACAAGCACCAAACACAAATTTCTTAATGGATCTGAGACAACAACTGAATAGTCTTCGTTATCGAAACATCGCCAAATATGTATGACTACATAACGCACGCGGATCGCTCATTAAAACACCCGACCTACAAACAACATGTAACACCACATAAAAGGTCTCTTGTTACAAACATCTTACCTGTAATTTATATTTACTACAGAAAATGTTGCTGATAAAGACCATCGCAACGTCTAATTTAATAGATATTCTTCACCTAACAACGTTTACACAATATATTCTATTTTTCCAAGCCGCTCGTTAACGGTAACCAACTACTTTGATCTATTTTTACAATCCAGTTGACACTAGGCAATACAAGAAAATTTTTAATGGTACTCTTAAAACATAAACGGTTAAATATAGAGATTTAAAAAAATTCTGACCCTCGTTTTATTATGTAATAATTTTTCACGGAGCCAGCTGTTGGCACAATAAACCGCAATCAAATGCATAAATTGCTGTGCTTATGCGCCCTGTCTGTATAGGGATTACCGTAGACGAAGGCTTGCTAATAATTGCTGCTAAGTTGGCTAAACACCGTCTCAATATCGAGTAAATTGCAAGTGTGTTGACTTGGTAATTGGCCCCTTCAGGTGCAAGGACACAGGACCGGCCCCAGTAATTGCTTACGCGGCCCACGTTTCGTTTTCACTTCTCAAACGCATTTTTGGCATTCGCCGCGTCCGTCGAAACTGTTCCGGTAAGCGAGGTTTGAGAGCCCTCGCCGTCGAGGAATGCCGCCTCGGCATTATGACAACGCCAGAGACCAGTTTTAGCACAACCAGAAAAATGGAATGTTCACTCTCCCGTTTCAGTCCAGGGACGTACGGCATGAATCTCGGCGAGAGATGATCGTCTAGCGCAATAATATAAATTCGTCGGAGTGGCTGTTGAGCACCGATAAAATTTTCTGTGAAATTTGCCACATATACGCCCCTGTGATGCTCGCTGCTGCATTATTCCGCGACATTTGCATTCGAGCGCCATTTGAATGCTGATCTTAATTTGATGGAATGTCGGGGGGTAAAGCAGCGGCTGATCGTATCGGCACAAACACCGTTTTGCACTACTCGAAAGACCGGATAAGGTGGCCATCAGGTAGCCAGATACTTTTAATTAAACTGGGTCTTTGACTCACAAGTAATTAACAAACAACCCTTACATAGATAAGTCAAATGATTTTTTGAAATGAGTCGGCGGAGATACAACAGACTAAGCAAAAAATAAATGAGCTGTGGCAGAAATGGGTGTGCCACACTCATAAACTTAGCACCGCCGATATGAAACTAACACGCACACCTCAGATGCATTCAAACTCATCTACAACAATAACTACATCAACTCACTTCAACCACCAGCAAAATCAAAATTTTATTCGATTTTATAGTAACCCACAATAAAATTTACTTTATCTTTACATCAAAAGTAGTTGAAACATGAAGACATTCTGAAAGCTACATCTCTTCACAATGACTTGCAGCAACTCTTTATTCGATGATTGCTAATTAAGTTAACATCATAATTTTGGGAATTTGTATCTAGTTAACTATTGTTCCTTTTCACACTGCTCCGACTATTTAAAAAGGTTCTCATGCAGATTCTTCAAATTTATTATAAAATTCTGCACATTCACTCTAGAACCTGTATTTACCATGTTAGTGATTCTTTAATAATATTTTTTTTCTTTTGTTACAGACGCCATGGGTAAGTGGTTCAGTTCATCGAAACCCTTCTACTTGACCGTATCTCTCCCACATTAGGGGTAAGGTGAAAATAAACTCGTAGTTTTTTTTTTTTACTATTACAATAAAGTGTTTCTCTTCAAATTAATCAAAATTGTGTTTATATATGCTATAAACTGTCTTTTCACCGGGCCAAGTGAAGTGTTTAATACGTTCGTATGTGTTCGTCTTGCGGAATTGATGGAATTTACGAATAGGGCGTAACCGCGGAGGGTATAGGACTTAGGGGAGGCAATACGGTAACGTGTTGCAATTCTTGCGACCGAACCAAGACGTGTGGTGCATGAAGATGGCTGAGATGGGATCACGTAATCTATTTGCGGCGGATCGGCGGTCGGTGGATGTGTGACGTGCACAGAAGCCCAAAACATACGGGTCACATCCGAAAAAACTAAATTAATAATAATAAGGACGAGGAGGGATGTTCAACTCCTCAAGAAGCCTCCCAAATATTAATTTCCTTGGTTGAGTTTTTTGACGAATAAGTGTCAGTGAGTATTTCTGGGAATCGTCGTATATAAAGTTATCTGGTGTCGATATTAGTCCATGGATGTGTCGTTTTATTCGCGGAATATGTAATGGTGGCTTTGTGGTCGTTCTTCTGGGCGTTGTTTGAATTTCACGCGCGTTTGTCTGTTACCTCGGCAAGTTCCCCGGTGTAATTAGTAGTCGCTAAAAAGCTGACAACACTTTATAAGTTGTCAGTCGGCCCGCTTGGCGTTATCTTCTTCCCCGGACACGTCAGCCCGTGACATTCGCGATGGCTTTTTATCTTCTTTTCAGAGTCTGTTTTTGCCCCTTTCGTCGTCGTTAATGAGCAAGGATCGACTTACGGACACACCGAAAATATTCAGGCTTTTTACTGGCACTGTGTTTGTATGATAATGATCTTGTTTCGACGAGGCACCCGTCTTGATGAACTTCTTTTAATAATTTTTTTTTCGTTCTAATCCTCGGTTATTAAAGTCTCGAGAAGTTGCAAGGCTTTTGGTTTAAATCAAACTTTTCTAAAAATATAATCTTGGACGACTCTCGCTTTTACATAATGTATCGATTTCGAGCTGTAATAGTTTGGAGTGGACAATTAGCAGCGCGAAGCCATAAATCACAACATGTGGTAGGTGAACAGGTTTGTTATTATTGCCCGGCCACCAGACGACTCGACCAAAACCTGAAACACTTAAATCCAAAACGTAATTTTTTCGTTGTGTTTTGGCAGTAATGACAGTCGCATGTGTCGTCGGACATGCGATACACCTGTTAACCGCATCCCCTAGGACCTGGTGAGGGGCGTCCCCTAAAGTGCCCTTGTTGCCTCTAAACAGATTTTAATGCACTCCCAAAACAATGACACGCTCCCCGAGTCATAACCACCAGCCGCTGCGCTCTTCTAATAAATATTTTTACGGCCGTTCCTCCCTCTCGGAGAAAAGGCAAACGCGAGGGTCTTCGCATACACATAGTGATTGCGTTATTACGCGGGTCACTAATAAATTTATAATCTCGGTTATACGAGGACCCCATTCACCAACTTTGTTTGAACAGACAACACTCGACGCAATCACCGCCATATTGTTGGAGGTGGTGCCGTTCGCCGCTTCCGAAACTGCGCTTCCGTCCCAATCAATCTAATTAAACGCATAATGAGGCCCTCGACGTCTCCACCATGTTTACATTAGCTCGCGCTTCATAAATTACGGTATCGATACGACAATGTTTAATTGTGATATAGCGCCCTCCTATCGCATAACGCCCCGAAACCAGTCAGATATTAACATTCATTTACATGCAAATATCCACAAACACGAAACCTGTCACTCATTACACATAACAAAGAACGGCCGAATTCTGATGCGAATAACATCGTGTCGGCCGGATTTTTTATACACACATACCGGTCGTTGCTATTATAAAAGGGTAGAATGAAGTTGGAACGGTTTTATTGAATAATTAAACAGGGAGCGCCGCCCGGTAGAATTTCTGTCGGTTTAATTGCGACGCCGTAATGTGTAGTTAAACAATTGGTGTCTAAACAGCAGGAAGGAAAACTAGTTAATTACACTCCAGTGACACTCACGTGATGGAATGCGAGATTATACCAACCCTTAACTTGATATACCTACGTCTGTTTGGCCAATGATGCAACGTTGATAAGAGACCAAAACAACGGAGGCGCAGTTTAATTAAATTCAGGAGAAACTTCCATGTGGTCGCATACCTAAACCTGAACAGCCAAAATTACCTGCACGAAACACCAACCTTGATAGTCTAACTTCACCAAACTACCATTACATCATTTCGAATATACAACTCGATCAAAATCCATATTGTGGCAAACACGAGCCTTTGCTTGTTTTCTAATTAGTGTTTCGTCGAGTGCTAATGCAACCGCATGTCATAAAATGCAAGTTCATCTAATATAATGGGCCGCAGCTGACAGGGACGTCGATTAAAGTGGCGCGGAGGGCGCCCATGGCGTCCAGGTGCTACCGTTTTGCAAGTCACTTCCTACACCTAGACCATTTCGTCTATCGATTGCAACTTTCAACGTCTTCATGGACGCAATAACGTTTATTTCAAAGATAAGATCCGACTTCCCTGGAACAAGATCTGTGGGAAGATCATTAGCCGTGGCAGATTAGGAGTTTCCTCTTGAAATTCACTTGCAACTGCACTTATACGCCGTTCGAAAGCAAACAAGTAAATAAATAAAATGCAGCCCCTGGTCGGGGGCCGGATCAACCCGTCCGGCCCATCCTATGCGCCGAGAGCGGCCTATGACGTAGAGAGCTATTGATTTTCCACCGTTTGTTGTAGTGGTCTTTTTGCTATATCAAACCGTCGGTAGCTCTCTCTCCTTCTCGCCGTCGGTTCGCGCCCATCTCTCCAAAACGTCACTTTATGTGAACTATTATATTACGTTTTTATTATGCTTTTCGCCAAAATCCCCACGGCGATCAGCTGATTTTTACTGCCCGTCTCAAATCTGTCCGAACATCGTTTACCTCTGCATAACTGCTTCGGTTTACGGCTTTTCTCCCAAGGAAATTTCCTCCAGTCGCTTTTAGCACCGATTTCACACACGAACCTTGACCTTTCCTTCAATGAGACAAACAAATCACCTACATGTCCCTCTTGGACGTTCAAAAGCACCAATCCAGTTCAATAAAATGCTCGTATGACGCTGATACAGATCTGTTTATTTAATGAATTACTAGCTTTATATGGTCTATTTTACTACATCTAGTAGATTGATTGGTGTGTTTATGTCAGTCATCATGAAGACCAGTTGATGGTGATGTGCCAATTATCGCGCGTGTTGTGACACTTCCTCCCGAAGGACATTTGTGATTCGTTTTTGACTGCCATTATCAAAGAAACAATCGCTTTGCTAGAGGAAGGTTGTTTAAAAAAGGTGAAGGGGTGATAAAGACGCGATTTGTTGCCGGAAATGAGGGCGCGGTCGTTCGAATGTCCATCAAAATTGAGAGGAGGGCCATCTCTGAAATAGATTTGCTATCGGCGTCGGCGCACACCGTTGCTACACGAACGAACTTCACCGTCGCGACGCCGTGATGCTTCATCCATCCGCTTGATGCTTCGCCATCTTGCCTGCAATCTTCTAAATGGCCATAGCGATAAAATTTACCGCCCGGGATCATCCCCGACCGTTCCTGATTCTTCAATTATGACGCCAGCGTCGGCATCCGAAGCTTAATTGAAGGGAACGGCCGTAAAGACACCGTTCCCACCTTAATCATTCGAAAAAACTAAACAGTTATCGATTTGACACCTCGACGGGGCTGCTACACTTTTTATTATTATTTTTGTAGACTCACTCGTAATAAAGTGGATATAAATCTGGTGGATATGGGTGATGGAGTAGTAGTAAAACGTAAGAGACGAGTCGCGGCCGGAGCAGTTGACGATGGCCGTAAAAAGCACAATAACTCGAGAGGAGACCTAGCGACATCTCTATACGCACGTCATATTTATGGCTGCGATTGAATCCCAGCAAGCAGTGTCTACAAATTTTGCCGACTGTTTCTTTTCGAATCAATTGCTCTATTTGTACCTACCGTCTACCAACAAATTAAAAACCATCGACGAAAAACACAACCAACCGGTTGACCACCGTGGTGTTTCCTTGCCACTGAAAATTTATTAATGAAAATCGCTCGGCCGATGACCAGACGCTCCAGCCAAAGAACGGACAGCAATTTAATATCAGAGTGGTTACAAAACGAAAAAGAAAAAACATATACCGAAATGGGGATGAAATCCGCATGGCCAGTCCTGTTATTCCATTACTTCCCCGATCCAATCTTTTTTCGAGACCTTTACTGCAATTTTGATTATTACCGCACAATTTAAGACATTATTTAAAAGTCAGGTGCTACGATGCTATCTTTTCATATTTCTGCCAGACTAGGTCGTCTGCAAGAAAAGCTTTTTTCCAGACTTGCTTCCATAATTTGATATTGAACGCATGTAATCCACTCCAAAGAATTAACCGCTTGAACAAAAACTTGCACCTCTTAAACCTGAACCATATATTATTAAATACAAGCTGACTTATTGACGCAAATAACTGGTTGAAGATTACTATTCCAACTAAATTAATTACAAGTGCTGATAAGATCTATAATGTAATTTGCTTAATTGTTATAATTAATTTGGAAAAATCTCTATTAAGTGATGGACCTCAGGCTTGTAACCAAGTTATGATCTTAAAGGAGGCAAGTATAAACATAAGGGGCAAAATAAAAAAATTAAAATTACTTTATCTAAAATGGTACTGTAGGCGTTGCATAAGAGGATGAAAAGTTATAAATGGAACGATATCTACTATTTTTATAACTACATTTTTTACCTATTGTACCTATAGGTAAAAAAGTAAATTTTTTAGTGCTTTAATAAGTCTATTAGAACACAAGTGCTCTAATCGATATAAATGTTTCCAAATACGTGTTATATTAGATTTCAAAGATACAAATTATAAAAAGAATTGAAATAAAAATATAAAAGTAAATGAATTTTATTTTTAAAATATTTTGGTCCACTGACCAGTTACTATTGCAACTCATATAAAAGTTAATGCCAAATGCACGCCATTTGCACTACAATGTACCAAATGAAAGTTAAACTGCTATATACACTTTTTGGGTGTACTTTTTTTTCTTATAGACAAGAATTTAAGTCAATAATATTCTTCAGTGGGCAACTTTTCTTTCAGAGTGGGCACTCTGGCGTCTCTCTAGCTCCGGGTCTGTGAGACTCTGGGGCTCGATTTTCGAAATTCAAACAATAATTTTTGTAGACGACAATCTTAAAAAAGTTTTTATGATTTTGCATTACGAAAATTATTGTACGAATTTCAAGAAGAATGTGCTTTTTCAAAATGAATTTTTATCTTTAGGTTGGCATTTGCTATTGTTTATGTCTAGCTTGTTAATTAGAAGTAAACTGTTTTAAAAAATTGTCAAATAATGCGGGTATTAAAAATGACAAATTGCAGCACTTTCAGCACTGTTTTATATTTTTATAGCATGAAGCGGAGGGAGAATAATAGACTACCGTGACAGTTGAACAAGTGGCTTTGAAAAATCGAATTGGCAGTTGTAATTTTTGGCTGATTTTGAATGAGGTCATTCTGTTTATTTCATCATTCATGATATTTACGGAATCTTTGGCTGGCAATAAAATAATATTCGCACCATATCCCCTCAAGTGCACATTATAGAATCACTGAATGGGAAACTTATAAAGTTCGCAGGAAACTAGAGTTGGTTCAAAAAAACTGAAACCGTTATGTGGTAGTTTAGTTTTATTGGCAATCATACATTAAAATGTGTCATAAAATCTGGCAAAAATGTTTTGTCACAGTTATTTTCAAGTCCGTGAACTTTCCCAGGAAGGTCATAACGCAGTGTCGCTGGTCCTTCACGTGAAAAAAATCCGTTGTTTGTGTGCAATTTCACTTTCGTAGATGTGAATGTCGGGTCAGGAACGGTAGTTGGATGTAAAATTTGAAATATGAGTGCGCGTCGACGATATATGTGTCGCTATGGAGGTCGGTCGAGGCCTCCTTGATTTACGTACTAGACGTGGACTTGTTGTCGTAGGTCGCGACCATATTCCGTATAAAATACGTAGCAATTTGAGCGCGAATACGCGTTCAGTCGGCCGCCGCGATGGTCAATTACGAATCGCGTTCAAAAACACGTCCGTAATTAATTAAAGCCGCTCGCGCCAATTAACGATGCGCGCCACGAGAACTCTGTCACTCGCGCAAATTGTGATAAATCATTACCGGTAAATCAAACGTTATTGCTGTCGCTGCGACCCGGAGCTTTTTACGGCTGACACACTGCTCCATTGCCAAACCTTGGACCATTTGAATTTCGATCGGGGCTGTGAGGTTCGATCGCGCGCGGACCGCGTTTTCGGATCGATCGCGGCGCGTTTTGGCATTTTCGGGTTGGCTGATGCCGGGAGCGGGTCAGTAAAAGGGTGGATTCGCCGTGGAGATTTTGATTTACGAATAGAATCGACATCGGATGCATGTCTGAGGGGGCGAACGAGGACCAATGGGAGAACAGAGCGATGCTGCGGCGAACACAGCCAACTCGCTGACGCCCCCGCGAAACTTGCCATTCTCAAATACGACGACGCGAGAACGATCGGTATGGTGAAAATGAACGGTCATTACCTACAAGCAATTTTCACTCTCGTTTTTCTTTTTTTTTTAAATTTTTTTTTCAGTTTTTTTGACGTCCTCTTGAGACAGCTATTTAAACATAGATTTTATTCTTTTATCTAGAAATATACCAGTCCTTATAGATTAGTGCGTGACAGCTGAAAAATTATCCTCAGTTTGATACCTACAAATACCAACAGATTTTGAATTATGGTTCTAATCTACCAAATTAGGTGGGATAATGTATTCTACTGTATCGTATTTGAACTGTTCACTTTTATCAGAGTATACGATAAGATTTAGAAATCTCGTGCTATTTCAAATCAAATTCTATGTCACAAATACATAATCTGAATAAATTTGAAAATATTTTTTTTTTTGGTATTTTATGACCACATTGTATTTTCCCACGAAATACAGGTTGTTCACGTAAGGTAATGATCCTGACAAGAAGAAAATGCACCACGAACACAAATAACAAAGTTAGCTTGATACAAATTATGCTATTATAATGAATAGAAAGCAAAATGTGGGCTTTACCCAACATCACAAAGAAGATAATTTGAACTTCTATCAGGTTCTTTATTGGTAGAAGTATATTGTATTTTTAACAAATTATAAAAAATATGATCTTTTTTGTTATTTGTAAAAATTTTGATGCAAAGGTGAATGACATACCTATTTTAAGTTTAAAATTACAATTTATTCACTAACTATATTTGGAAATTATCTTTTCTGAAAACTTTAAAAGTCTTTAAAGGAAACAAGGGAGCTTATAAAGAATTTCAAAACAGTAAAAAAGTACTTTTAGAGACTCTTTATTATATCAAAATTAAATATTGTCCGTACATTAAATGAAATCATCTGTAAAGTGTCATATTTTATGGCAAACACGAAAGTTATTTGCTGTCATAAATTTTTTTATTAATGTCAAAATTAAGTCAAATTATCTACAGGATGATTTTTTATTTGTTCTCGCCCGAAACTCCAAAAAGAGGCAACACATTATACTTTGAAATTTTACTTTTCAAAATTAAGGCGTAGAGAGTTGTAAATTAATGTCAACATTGTTGACATTACCTTTGACAGTGCTTCCAGAGTCAGTTCATTTGAATCATTTGTAGCCACATTAATTAATAAATTAAATTGTTTATCGATTGTATAACGTGTTGCCTATTTTTAAGATTTCGGGCGGGAACAAATAAAAAATCACCCTGCATAGTTTGGGACTGATTTGCCATAAGAAGGATTACTTAGTTTAACAAACGGTGGATACAAAAGTACTAGAGTTAATTATTAATTTTGCTGACGATGACCCTACCGATTCCAATGATTTTCGGTTAAATTTTCGATTTAGAAGTTGGTCAATAAATACTTCTGTGTCAGCGCTTATGATTTGATTTAGAAACTATGCCGAATTTAAGATTTTTTTCGTTCTTACTTTAGTTTGTTTTTATTTGGATTTTGCTACTAAAAATCTTTTGTGACAAATTTATGACACACTCGTGAAATTAGTCAACAAAAGAAACTTGATTGTGCTACGGATTCCTTAATTTTAGGATGGCAGGTAGCTTTCTGCTTAAAATTTATGACTGCTTAAAGATGACAGGTCATAAATGAAACTATCGTTGATTAGTCATTTTTAAAAATTTATAATAAACTAAAATGCTACTTTTAAATAAATTGAAGTTGGTATACTTGGCCCAGAAATATTTGAAATGATTTTCTAATAACTTGCAATTAATCGAAAATAGGATTTGTTGAGTTGACCGTAAATGAGCTAAGCTGAGATTGTCCGGTTTATTCTGATTTAAGATCCAAAACATCGAAGATGAAACCACCATAAATCAAAAATGCTTCATCAAAAATGACTATTATTTGGTTTATTGCGAGTACTAGTCAGTCCACTTATTTCTAAAAAAACAATACAAAAAATAACAAAATTTAATTACAAATATCTTCACAAAAATTAGATAATTGAAAATTTAACAAAATTTGTTTTGTTAAAACGAAGATACTGTTATTTATTTTTTGAGGGTCATTATTGACAATTATGTCCGTGGTACTTACAATGTTTTTTGGATTGTTTTGTCTTAAAATCAAAAGACGATTTAGGACACATAAATTTAGTAAAAACTCTGTAAAAATCGAGACAGAAAAGTCGGTTTTACTACTGTTGATATTATTAATAAACTTTTGACACCTAACATGCATAAATATTTTTTATCTTTGCATCTCATAATCACTTTAAGTGCCGTAAAGACTAAAATTATGCCCATATTTAAGATCCTTTTAACAAAATTGCGGATCTCTCTGGTACATTAACAAGCAAACAAAAATTTCAAATTTAACTTTGGAGAAAGGAACAAGCGGCTCAAAACGTTGGTGGAAAATAACCAAAAAAAAAAAAAGAAAACAAAACAATCGAGTCAGATTCTAATGTATATAAACTTTGTATTTTATTGTTATTATAGTAAATTAACAATATTTGCGGGCCTGCCCAGGTATGTTTTCGGTAGAAGAAAAATTACATATTGTCTAATACCTAATCTAAAAACGGAAATGGTTTTCATTAAAATTGCTTCTGGCCACCAATTAGCATGTTTCTATTAAAATTTACAAAACCGTTGGGTAGAAACACGATATTAAGAATGCAAATACTATTAACAATTCTTGAACAAGAAAACATAAACAGTGGAATCATGATTTTGATTATTATCACTTCACATTCCAGTAGACAAACATTGAGCATACTACTGAATAAGGTACTGGAATTGCAAAACATTACAGCAGCAAGAACCATTATTGACAATCTTAATTTTGCAATAATTTTAGCCGAACATATAACGGAGCTTAAAAGCAACCATTTAACAGAGAATATCTTATCAGTTTATTTATTACATTGTTTACATAATGGCAATGTTTAGTAAAGATTTTTCAGTTTGAAAACCAGCCCAACTGAAGGATTTCCATTTAATTAAACCAACTAAAATATTTATTTTGAGAGCAGTATCAGTTTGCATTGTTGAACAAAAATGTGCTACTGTTTGTCAATGAACTAATAGAATGTTTATTTTGAGTAGTTGTTCCTTTGGGGCAATAAATCCTAACTCATACAAAATCTGACAGGCGGATATAACAATCAGAATTTGACATGAAAATTATGTTAATTCGTAGATATTTCAGAATTACATGCATTTATTTATTTGTCTTGTCCAAATACAGAATGGAACCACTAAAATGAAACGAAAAGCACAATAACAATCTTTTAAATCCTTTACATATGTTATGAGTAGTCTAATTGCATAAAATTTAAATAGGCCTAATCAGTGGGTAATAAACGTCGATCCTGTTCGTTTAAAAGACATAGTTTTGTTGTTATCTTTACGTTTTTGGTTTTACAGCTTTTCGAACACGACATTTTGTATCCGTTGTGGGTCCTATTAATTGTCGAAAATAATCTAAAAGAATCGGTAATTATCGATAAAAGCTCGAGCAACCGGTTAATTTTAATTGGAGAAGATTCTGGCACGCCACCTATCATCAAAACATTTAATTACTTAAAGAGTGTTCAAGTATCGTAAACCGCACGTAATTTAGATAAATAATTATAACAATTATTAAACGTACGTCATCGAAAAACAAGATATAATGGCGCATAGTACTCGATTTAATAAGACGCGAGACAAAAAAGAAAAATTCTTTACTTCAGAGATTAATAATTAAAGAGTAGGATGAGTCGGTGCAATTTACATTTCTATTTGGCTTTTAATAGATTCAATTTAAATTAATTACAAATAAAGAAGGTTGTACTGGGAAAACAACTATTAAGATATCTCCGGTACTTGTAAGCGGTGCCTCATCCGTTCGCTTTTTGCTTCATCATTTGCGAGTTTTTCCTACGACATTTACATTTCTTCATTTTTAGCGGGACTTTAAATAATGACATCAATTACACATCGAAATTGCATTAAATTATTTATATATGTCGCCGCGATTCGCCAATTAGTCGCGGCCACCTTTCATCACAAAATTAAGATAATAACATCTATTCGACAGATAGTCACAAGTGATTCAAAAATGCAGGTTAATGGCTTACTGAAAAAATATGTATTCTCCAACAAAGCTAGTTTGATAAAATTAATGAGCCAACATGAAAAATAAATTGCACTAATTCGTTTTATTAAACGGCTCCAGACAGTTATTTCACTTTTAAGCGGACACGAATTTTTAGGAAATTTAAAGAAAGCTGAAAGCTCCACTTTCATAAAAAACAAAAAAATCGGTTTAGATTTGAAAGTTCGGGTTCTATGTTTATGGAGCATTCCACGCCAAATCACCGTACCAAATGTCTTGACATCTGTGATTTTTTGAATTTTTTATTCTTTTAGCACCTATTGAAAGAAGTTTTCATATAAATTTTCAGACCTTAAACTTAATCCATCTATGAAATACAAATTTTTGAAAATGGACTGTCTCAATTTGTTTTAAGGTTTATTAATGTACTTTATAAAAAAAATTGTAAAAGTTATCATCAGAAATTATTATAAATATTCTCAAACTGTGTTGATGAATTTTTTATTTTTTTTTACAATAACTACTGTTTGTGTAGGATAATTTTTTATGGTTAAGTTTATCTGTTATTTTAATTTTTGTAATTTTGATAATATTTTTTTTCAATGGCTGTAACTTCGCGAATCATAGAATAATTTCAATATTAAAAAAAAATTATGTTTCTATTATTTTTAAATAACCTGAGATCGAAATGTGACTGAGTCAGAGCAAGCCTTGGAAGTGGATATTGACATCGCAGAGACATCATTACAGTTACGTTGGCACAGCCTGCTCTGATTCAGTTACATTTCGATCTCACCTTAGAATCTCATTGATTTCAATATAATATTTAAAAAAATAAAAACGTTTTGTAATGTTAACGATCATATTTTTTAATTTACTAATTAAACTCTAATTTTTGAAGCGTGAGTATATCAATAATTTTTTTCTGACAAAAAATGCTTTTTATTCTGCGTATTTTGAGACTAAATTGTTTTTAAGAAGTAATAGACATTTTATTTAAATTTTTGAAAAACAAAAACCTGAAATTAAAAATTTCAAATTTTTATTTTGAAATTTGATAAATTTTTATTACCAAAATTAAATATTTTACAACTATAAAAATATCTATCTACATTACTTATAATAATAATAATAATTAATATATTTGCACTCAATTAGATAATAACTATTGTAATTAATGAGCATTTTTCTGCTGAAGTGAATTAAAAAATTGTAAATCACTTCGGCAGAAAATTGTTCACTAGTTTGTTATAACATTTTTTTAAGTTGTAAATATTTATTTTATAATTGCATTTTTTTAATACAACACAAAAATAATTTTGAACAAATGCTGCAAAAATTCCAAGAGTTTTTTCAAAGATTTAAGGTCTCCAGACAGCCATGTTGGTTGACATTATTGATAGTGCAAGATTGTGAACAGACCCCTAGATTATATGGATATTTTAATTTGTAAACCTCATTTTATTATTGTGAAATTGTGAATATACACATATTATATTGATGTGCATAATATACTATCTTCAAGGTATTGGAGGTAGATATGTACTAAAAGATCGGTTCACTTTTTCTATGAGAAAGAAAAATAGTGACTTAAATTGTTAATCTCATTAACAAAGACCTCATACTTAAGCTATTAGCATTATTACCATTTATGACATCTCTAATCTTGTACTGGTAACGGCGAAAATAAACATCTGATGGCATCAGCTCCTTTACGGTTTAAGTCACTATTTCTATTTCTCATGGAAAAAGTATAAAGGAGAATTGTTGATACATTATATTAAGGACAAGTTATAAATTCTAATAATTATGAAAGCTTAAGTACCGAAGCTCTGTTTTTTATTATTTACTCTATTATTTTAGTGAATATTTCTATTTTATATTAAGAGAATATACTAAGCATATTAATATAAAACAGATTATGGAATACGTGTAAACATAATTTTGTATTCAAAAATATGAAAATGAGAGTAGTTAAACAAGTTTACTATCAAATTAAAAAAAAAATTTACGTAGACACACTGTAAAAAATCGTGTGGAAAAGTTGTCTCCTATTCGTAGTATAAGTTTACCAGAAAATAATGAGAATTACTTGATAAATAGGAGGAGAAATACACGGATTACAAGCGTTATATAACATTTATTTTACAATTTTGGGCATATTTTTGGGAATTTTACACCATGAATGAGAGGCAATTTTTCTACCTCCTATTTGTAGTGTAATTCTTCATAAACAAATATAAAAATACTCTTATTTAAAGAGTAAAATATACTTTACCATGTAATATTTTCAAAATGGTGGAAAATCACCTTTTTTTCTATAGTAATTTTGCAATTACACTAAAGTATACTTCTAGTTTTTTTGCAGTAATGTTATCATTTGATTTTTTTTAAACAATTTCATAACGCAATTGTCTGAAAAATGTTTATCTTTTTTGAGTTTCAGAAAAACCCGATTTTTCCCCTACCCTTCCGGTCTGTTCCTGTGTCCCCTCGGCCAATTTCCTGAAGACGTTGTCCCATGTAAACCTCAAATTCCGGTCTAAGACGAGCTGGTAAATGCAATCCGGAGTTGTAATAACGCATTTAGCGACCACCCGTTGAGCGAAGCGCAAGGCCTAGACAGTAATCCCTCGGAACGATGGGTAATGAAAGTGGAGCATCGTCTCTATGTGCTCTCCTCGTGTGGCGCAGGATATTTCGAGGGTCCTCTCTTTATTGCCTCGACTGTATTCCGGGGGCGCTATTGACTGAACCTGAAACACCGTCATCTGTTTACCATCGATTACTGTTCGCCTACACGAAACGGCCTGTCATTGCCGTTTGTACCTCTTCTCTCGACTCGACGCCGACGACGCGACGCTTCTACTACAAAACTAAGACTGATCTTTATCTGTTCTCCATCCTTTTATAAAAAAAATTAGTTAAAAATGTAACAGTTTGACGTGCTGAGGGGGAACTGGTACTGTCAAGATGTTTTTTCTTACTTCATCAATGACTTACAAAATTTTCGCACGATTTTTTTTAATAACAATAAAACAAAAGTCAGTCGCTTTGATACAAACTATAAACTAAATTGTAATTGAAAAAATATCAAATTTTACGGACATGATACTTGAGAAACGTTAAGACAACTAGGCATACTAAATTCAGAAACAATGCTAGTAGCTCTTGTAGCATTTGAGATTTCACAGGTAAAATGCATGTGCAAGCATAAAAATAAGTGGATTAACAAATAAAAAATGATAAATGTGATTATATATGTTTTTAATTTTAAATGCTTTACAGGGAATTAATTTGGATTTAATAATGAAATAATTGCTGCAAAAATAACAATTTCAAATTAAATTATTGTATAATTTTAACACTATTCCATATTATACTGTGATTATACTGGAAATACAGATTTTTATCTTTACAACAATTCTATTTAGTATTTTATCTACAACCAACAGCATGTAAGTAGATAAAAGCTACCCATACCCTTATTGTACGACTATCATAACAAGATTTTTGGCTTCCGGTGTAGACTGTAGTTCAAAAATTTTGAAATTTTTTATGTTTTAGCTGTATTTTGATTATTTTAGTTAATATGTTGTGTATAATCTTAAAGTAGCTTGCGTAAAATTTAGCGAATGATCAGAATTAAGCATTCTGAACCATTATCATCTAATCCCTTATTCTCTGCATTTAAACCTTACTTTGCTCATTAATGGAAATTGTTTTCTTGAATTTACTGTAGTCGTTATTTACCCGAGAGCCAGAATTCACAACATTTAGTTTTTTTTCGTTTCTTATAATTAAACCAGGTTTTTCACAACAGTCTGTAGTTTACACTTAATCCGAGATAAGTATCTACAGAGACTTAATTATCTTATTTTATCTTTATGAAGGTCTGACTTTATTTTATTAAAATAAATACATTTTTTAAGAATGTCACAATCTTACACTTAAAACTAGTATCTTTTTTATATCTTGAAAATTTGACTTGTTTCAAAATAAGATAATGTGGAGATATTTAAGGTAATTAAAAATATGCGTTTTTAAATTAATTATGTTACAAAAATAATTTTATCAAGGAAAACACGCCACAAAACTGGAAAAATTAGTCTACCTGAAACCGAAATGTAGAACACAAAAAATAAAATGGGTGCGATAAGTTAACTTTTGGTAGATATGGAAAAAGAAAAAATACAAAACTTGATTAAAGAGTGAAAAAGTTTTCACTTTTTTCCTGTTAAATGTTATAAAATGGAATAAATTTAATTAGTTTAATTTATTTATTTATTCACGTAATATTACAATAATATGATAGATTTATTAGAGTTAGCAAAATTATCAGCAATCTTACATTAAATCGATTATACAAATAGTAAGGAGTTATTAGAGCATTGCTATAAGTATTATATGGTATTTTGACAAGATCATGTCATTATTAATTAGAAAATACATGCAACATTATAAATAGTTTCTTTTCTATGCATAAAATACTCATAGGTACTGACACACGTGCGAAGTTAATGAAAGATAATGGTGTATAATAACAAGAATTTTACGCTAGTAAATCGAATAAATTGTATAAATATCTTATCAGCAAACATTAAATCTAATACAAGGAAAAACTTTTTGCAATAACGTATTGCAACAATGACTTTGGAGTATTCGAGTAATTAAAACTGGACAATTTTCCGTCGGAAAACTCTCGATGAAAACCTCTATTTCCTCCTTGATTTTTTGGTAGAAATTACGTCCCGTAGTGTGTGAAAATCTATTATAAACTGAAATTAGTATATGAATTGTTACGCTTCATCAAGTTTTATTTAAGCGCAAAATTTGTATCGCGTCCGTACTCGAAAACTCTTCCGACTTTTATTCACTGAAAAATTTGGCAACTGAAGACCCCAAATATTCAGAGACACAATAAGAAAACGAAAATAAAAATTGATTTGGCAACGCAAAATTTAGAACACAAATAAATTAATTCTAAATTATCCGAGATGAAAACAGAATGTTCACACTTTTTGACATTTCGTGCGTCTATGAACGTGAAAATAGAAAAATGAGGTGTGCGGAAATTTTCCAGGAAATGTTTGTTAGGCTGCTGGGATTATTTTCGGTAGGGCCCTATTTTTTTACTGAAACGTCGAGCAGTTTTTGAAGAATGGGTCAAAAATAGGTTGTTTAAAAAGAAAAATGTACCTATACCTAGATACAAAAAATATTCAGTAGTTAGGACCAAAAACATATGATTTTGCGAATGGCGAATGACAGTTTGGTAAAAATCATAGAAAAATGAGTGACCAAATGTTAGGTATACACATTTCCTTCTTAAATAACTAACTAAAAACTAACCAACTAGCTTAAATTAAACATCTTTATAACCTTTAACTGTTACTTTTTATTAAGAGCTTTAGGTTTCGTGTAGGTCATCACCTGATCAAGCGATTGATGGTAAAACATATAGATATTTTTTTAAATAATTGAGTAATAAATAGAATCATTTTTTCTAAACGTTATTTGAAGTATAGTTAAGAAATATTAGATTTCAGGTTTTAAACACTGTTTTTGGTTCATTTATTGGAGAATTTATTGAATCACAGAGAAGAGCATGAAATAGAAATGAAATAGATGTTAGAACTTTATCTGTTTGTAGGTACCTCAAACAACTCAAAGAATAACTTGTAAAAATTATTTTGGTTTTATTTTACCACCAATCGGTTGACATTTGCATGCAGTTAAAGTTTAGCTGCTGTCAGTGGTAAGGTAAAGTTTTGAAATAAATGGAGTATACCTATAGTCACTTCATAGTCTAGCTGAATTACTGTTATTTCCTAAAGAATACTTCTAGCGAATTTATTTTGAATCACGAGCTGTAATTAAAAATATTTAATAAATAATGATTTCTGTAGGTTACATACTAGAAATATTAGAAACCAATCAAAAAAGCTTTGACTCCCTAAATCTGCCATAAAATATATTTTTTTTTCGCTCACGTCTACCAAAATGACATTTAAAGCGGCTGCCACTAGTAACGGTAAAACAAATCGTTTTTGGTCCGTTGCCATTAGCGACTTTTCAATTATTTTAAATTAATTATGGACAATGAATTATCCATTATGGTTTCACAAAAAATCTTGTGTAGAGAAAAATGTTTTATATGCTTCGCTTTAGTGTTTTCGAGATTTTTTGCCTCGGCTTTGCCTCGGTCATAAAGTAGTTATTTCGCAGTCTAGGTATGCAAATTACAATTTTTTAGTATATTAGTAGATTGTCCATTGTTTATGATGACTGATGAGTGTATAGTTTTACATAAAATTAATTTAACAATAAATATTAAATCTATTATGTGCATACAGAACCTATAATTTTAACACAAGTACCAATAATCAATTTTCTTATTGTTCCTTATAACGCAAAAAGAAAATCTTGGTGGTAGCTAAATTAATTTTTGACACAAAGAAAATGCTCATTTAACCTTTTGACATTGAGCTATCAAGCTACTGTTTCTACTTTTTTATCAATTAGCCAAAATTTTTATCGCTGAAAACTTTTTAAAAGTGCTGGATAAGTTTTAAAAAGATTATTTGCGACATTTTTGTAACCACCAAGATTTTCTTCTCGGCACTATTATTTAACGCAAATGTTACTAAACAGTTTCTTCTGGCGTTTTTACATTTATTTGACCACATGGGTTGAGGATATTTTTGAAAGCTTTGTAATCACTTTTCTTTCAAAATATTTTTTTTGAAACAGCAGGGTAGCTTACTAACTAGAATCTGCCAACAACAGCAAACGAATTATACCCTCATCCCTTGTTTTATTGCTTACCAAAAAATTATTCTATTGCAAAAAGAAGTTGTTGGGGCTGTGTAGTGAAGGAAAACACTTTTTTAAGTAGTACTTTACCTATGCAAAAATTATGGTGATTATAATTTGGAAATTTTGTGGATTCTGCTTTTTGAGACCAAACTTGGGATAACGTTACCGACCTCCTTTTAAAACAAACTTATAGCACATCTTACATAATTATAACATTGTTGCAATAAACATTCAAGACATTACCACATAATCTATAAAATTCTCTTAAAACCATACAAATTATGTTTTAATGTTACTATCCTTATCGTTTATTTTTACCTAAGTACTTCTAAACCTCAATACCACAATATATGTTAATAAAGAAACACGAAACAAGCAAACCAAAATGCTGTTTTAGAATGACATTTCTGGTGTCAGTTGCCACGCAGAAAAATATACATAGTGAGATTAGGTATTAAAACCGCCGGTTTCTCCTCAGACGACATTCTCTTTATCAGCACTTCCTAATTTTCATCATTGTCAAATTAATTTGAGTTATTTATTTTTTAAATTTAAAACAGTGTATAAGTGGTTAAGCCGAATGTTGTCCAAGAAGCCTTTTTGATGGAGGGATGCGTTTTCGTCATAGTGAAGAAGTTTAAAACTTATCAGCATTAAGAAATATTTAACAAAATTTTAACAAAACTGCTTAAAGAACCCGATTTTACACAACTATACAAAAGTTGAAGATTTCAAAGTCGTGCCCTGCAAAGAAAGGAAATTCCACTTACTCATGCACCGGAATGACAGAAATAATACTGAATTCTGACCTGTATCTGTAGTGCTATTATTTATGACTTGTCAAAAACCGAAAGGGTTGTAAATTTTGGGGTCAAACCTATACATGTTATTTCAAAAGAAAAAAATTTACAACATAAACCATACTATGTATTGAGATTTAATTTTACAATTGAACCATAAAAACGACTTGCTACAGATGCAGATGTATAAATATAGATTATTATTATTATCTACAAGTATACAAATTGATTGACATACAGCTACAAACCTGACAAACTTTAAGTATGCCCAGAAGGCAGTTCGCATGAGTCTGTAAAGAATCTTAAATTATTTTATCTTCCGTAAAGAAATTCTACTTTTTATTAAAATTAATTATGTAAAAACCTACTTTTTTGCCTATCTTTAACGATAATGAATATACATAACATTCCTAAAAATATGACAGAAAGTGTTATTTTCTGCCCTTGGGCTCATATTTTATTATTTTCATTTGTAATTTATATGACAGCTGTGAGTTTGACATTTAATTTAACAATTTTGATTTTTATTTGATTCAATTGACAGTAGGCATACCTCACAGAGGCATATGTGAACATGTTCCTTTTCGGCCCTTTCAACGTACTATTTTTAAAAATATTTTTTCCAATTTAAAAAATAATAGAAAAAGAAATACCTAATTGATAAAATTTTTAACTCACTCAATTGGCAACTGAAATGAACGATGAGGGCGCCACAGTAAGGGTAATAATAACAAAATCACCAATTTTATATGTTTTGTGATTTTCAAATGTAGTGTAGTGTTTCAAAACTGTTTCATTGTGTTTCGTTTGCGGAAGATTTGCTTCGTTTGAGTATTTTAGCATTTTCTTCGAGAAGTAACTACAACTATTTTATTGGTAATTATAATTAATTTAACTAGAAAATCAATTTTCACAGGTAATTTGGACGAAATTATCAATTTCATTAATTTAAATAATTATTTATTTGACTGACAAATTAGACTGATAAATAAATCATTTAGACTAACAACTAACGTGTATTAATTCTGCTAGTTTATGGAAGAAAATAATGAAAATGCAAAGAAAAATCAATGCATTTTCTTGAGCTAAACAATAATTCGTGTTTCTCTTTTTCCAATGCCTATGAGGTTTTCTAGTAAGAAATCACTATTTACAGCGTGAAAGAAATTACAAAAATTTTAATCACTGCACACACTGAGCGGTAATAATGTTATAAACAATTATAAACATATAAAAACAAGATTGGATTATTGATACCGGCAAGGCTTTTCCATTTTTGTCAAATCGACATTGTCAAGAAGTTAGTTTAATACTCTCGATTAGATCAAATCTATCGTTTGATAGGCTAATTTCAAGTTGAGATAATACCGGTAGTATCTTCGTTTCTATGGGAAAATTAGAAAAATTCGGAACTGTGATTGTTGCCGTATATACGTTTTATAATACCTACGTAATTTTTAAGTTATAATTTTGTTATCAGTTAAGATAAAACAAAAATTTTTTGGTAGATTTTTATCATTTTTGGTGCTCCATACTTTTGAATCACCTGATACAGGTATCATAAATGACTTGAAATAAGGATATACAGATCGAGTCAAAAATCGATTCAGATCTAACTACAAAAAAATTGAATCAAATCGATTTTGGAAGTTAAGCGTTTTATAGTAATCGATCTGTTTAATAAAATTTTATTAGATTTTTAAATGAATTGACAATGTACAATTTACTAAAATTTTACAGTTTACCGAGAAATAAATTTTACTGCACTAAAAATAGTTTTTAAAACAATTTTTTAGTTTAATACAAAGATGTAAAAACTGAGCAACAAGAACTTTGACGAAAATATTGAAAAATGGACTATTATTATGTGACAGATTATGCTATAAAACGGCAAATTGATTTTATATGATAGATACTTGCAAAGCATGCTAGATAAGATTATGCTCATTTGTTTTTATAAAAATCTAGTATTTATATTTTAATTATTAATTTTATTAGATAGCAGTGGTATCTAATATTTTATATAATAATTAATTTCCACCAATAAACAGTTATTTTATATTTGGAATTATTTCTTTTCCTGTATCTACTTCTGCAAGGAATCCTTTCATTGGTTCCTGCCGACTGTATTCGCGTCCATTTCGGATCGATGTTATAATTTTGAGTGTGTCCGCCGCCCATCTTAACCGTTTTCGTTTTTTTTTTGCAGGCAAATGGTGTCCGAGGCGAGAATGGTCGTCGCCTCCAGACGCTCGGGCGGCGAGCGACGCTGCGCGAAGAGGCGTCCTTTACTCCTCCGTCTTCCTCGGCAGTCCTGGTGAGTACCTCCACCGGCAGCAGCAGCTCTCGTGCGCTTCCCCCTCCCGACGCGCGGCCGGGCTGTGTGGCCTTGTGGAGGGGGCATCGTTGTCATGACGACGGCCGCATTCCCGCCTCGCAGCCATGGTAACGGGAGGCGCGTGCGCTGCGCATACTAGTGGCGCGACGCGGCGAAATGGCGAAGTGCAGGAGGCGCGCGAATCCACCACGCACGGTGATTACGAACGTATAGAGATTCAAATATGAATTTTTTTTCTTTGTTTGCTCGAAGGTAATCTTAGAATTGCTGCATTCTTCGGTAACGAGTGATGTCAGAGCGTTATAATTTCTTTTAGGCGATCGGACGCTGATATGAACGTACCTTTGCCCAATCAGATGGGGTTTTATTTTTACCTGATACTTGCAGGAAAAACATCATTTATTTTTATTCGTTTATGGTTCGGATAAGGTTTCACATAAGCATCATTGGGTATTTCGGGATTGCTTACACCTACCCTACTTGTTAAAAAATTATAATAACGAGTGATGCAAAATCAAATCACTCGAAGTGAGCTAAAAACAAAATTTGGTTTGTCTACTTAAAATTCCTAATTATTATCACTTTGTGACAGTTTTGAGACGGCAAATCATACACAATTCTTAGATATGACAATTATGTCTATCTTTTTCTTTGAAGGCTTGCCTAAATTCAATTTTTTCTAACTCACACGCTATATAAATGTATAACAATCAAATTTTTGTTAAGAGCACGTTTTTTTCTAGAAGTGTTATTTAAAGCTTAATGATGTTTCTATGTGCTAACACAATTATTGATGAAATGTGTCAAAACATAAAACCGTCTTCGTATTATTATATTCCTGCAGCATAATGAAACTTCAATTTATAAAAAAAAATATTCTACATAATTGCTTATGAATGTAATAAAATTATTAACAAAAAAATAAATAATAAACATGAAACAGGTTTTTTATTTGAATTCTTATTATTATAAAAATATTATTAATATACACTTAAAATAAATTATTTAAACGTCCAAAAAAAAATATTTTCATTTAAACATTCAAACTCAGATAACTTCAAAGTTAAGTATAATTATGATCATGATGGTTGTTATATTTTGGATATATGCTTTGATTGTATACTTGAGCTTAACTAATAAGAAAATATTTACATTTATTTTGTTTACAATTTGCAAAATGTGCATGTGGGACTTGCCAACCTGTTAGATATTTATTTGGAAGCTTTATATATGAGATTTGTTGAATGATTAATCTGCAATGGGTGGGTGTATATATGTTTTTTAATGTTTTTGTGGAAATGATAATACAGAGAGAATAATAAAAAACTTTAATTTGAGAATTGTTGTTAATATAACTACAATATTCGAGAGAATTATAAAACATGAATATGTCAACATCAAGAATTATAATTAATAAATTTATATATTTAACTGTACCTATATAAATAAAAGTAGGGTACATACCAACATTTTACCTTGGGAATTACACCAACGATTAAGTAGATAAATATACATTTTACATTCAAAAATAGTACCTTGCTTATTTTGTTGATAAGAAAGTAGAGACCAAAGTGAATACATAACACTTAAAAATAACAGTAAAAAATAAATGATTTGAACTGAAGACTATAACGAGCGAGTGACAAAATTTGTAATTTAGGTAGGCCTAGAAATGTTCACTGCGCGAAACTTTAAACACAGACCCTAAGAATAGTAACCTTTTCAATGCAGTTTCCAAAATTTTGAAGTTAATTTTTCATTTTGTTTTGTTATTTTTTTATAAGACAGCCACAGAAGAAAAAAAACATTTTTAATGCTTTTTGGAATTGTTACTCTTACAATTATGTTTAAATAAATAAATAAAATTAGTGCCAACTGCAAGGATTATTAATAATTTTTGCAATTGTTAATAATGTCTTTTTTATTTAATGACTGCTTTTTTTATTTTTATTTTGTGAAGCCTTGTTTGTTGATCCTCTCAGTTTTTTCAAAATGAAATTGTTCTTAAAATAGTGAAGTCATAATTTTTAAATAATGCATTCAATATATAAAAAAAATCTTTTAGGGCATTACTGTTTCAGTTACGCAAATTCTGGTTTCGTGCATTTTTTTCAATTATTTTTTATCGATATTTATACGGCTGTTTATTAAATATTATCGATAATCAGCTTTTACTGTTATAACTTGGTATAGAAAAATGTATAATGTTTGTTATAATCTGGTGTAACTCCAATTTTTTTTTTATCTTAATAAATTAATCTGGTTACTTTTCTCTAATACACATTTATAATGCTATGTGCCGTTTACAAAGTCATGGTCTATTGCGATGTCATTCATTTTGAAATAAGCTCCTCGACTTGACCTGTGGGGTGAAAGATAGGGAGACGTTAGAACGTCAAATCAACGAATTTATTTAATTTTTTATTCTATAACTTTAAAATTATTATTTAAAGATGCAGCAAAATTTAATTTATAAGGGTTGTTATAAAAATTGCTAACTATGCTAATAAAGTTATATTTTATAGCCATTCACCTTCCATATTTTTTATTTTTTTTTATAGTTTATCTGAAAGTCGCTTGGTGACATACATTTATTTATAATATCTCTGGTCTATTCCAAAATATTCCTTATTTAGTTTACCAATAGTTTTTGACAATATGAGAATCTGTTTTTAGGTTTGATTTGCTTCTTTATGTAGATCTCAATAATATGAAGTGCATTTTTCACGATACTTTGTTTAAACAGTTGAACACTGTGAGTAATTTTTAATAATACAGCATATTATTGTTAAAAATTTATAAGCCAGCTTTTGAAATGGACCTCCTTAAGGGGTTAGTTTTTGATGCTTGCTGCGCAAATAATGATGTCCAGCTAATTTTTTTAAAACTCGATTTTTTTGTATAAATTGACTGTTGCTTTTGGAGCTGTTAAAAGACTTTAAATAATAAAATAAATACTGTGAATACCTTATAAGAAATTTCAACTCACTTTCACGCTATATAAACTATAGTATCTATCCCATAAATTTTGACATGGTTTTGACAATAATAGTTATTATTTTTGACCTAAATCAACACTTTTTAATCACAACGAATCAAATTTAAAAGTGGTAGAAATTATAAACCACTTTTGCTATGACCTATAATGCTAATTTATTTCATAAATTTTAATTTTTGTGAAGGTTTTAACAATAGTGGCATTTTTGACAAGAATCAATCAGCAGTGAATGATAATGACGGTCTTCTAGGTCATAAAAGATAGAGTCTTACTAATGTAAGACATACTAAACGGTAACATTTTTTTTTCCTTAAGTAAAATTGTAGAAATCCAGTTTTTTTTAAGTAAAACACTTTAAATAGGGTTTCCATGGAGATAGATAAATATCTATGAAAATATAGGTGACGCTACATAACATTCGTTGTCAGAAACAACATTTATAAAAATGCGACTGTCTTGTAAATACCTCCTTCATACTATAATCTAGTAGGATGAAGACGCTAAAATCGCTTGAAATATGGCGGACGAAATGGCACTTGTTCTGTGCCATTGTGGAGTATTTTTTGAATAAAGATTTGAAAAAAATATAGCAACCAATCCGATACAGATTCTGTGATTTATCAATTTTTTAGGTTTCATGGTCATTTAATGGCAGCGTCATTGTGACCTCTTACATTTTACATTTTTTTAATGTAGGTCGTAAGCACATTTTTTGAAAAAGTTGATTTTTGTGAGTTAACTTTTTTTAACTTTTATACAAGATAATTCAAAAGAGTTGGTCTGAGTGATGGCATGGTTTTATTGAATCATCCTGTAGATTGGGATAGTGTTTGAGGATTACAAATTTATGTTAAAACAGAAGTTTGTAGATGATTCAAACTAAAATTTTTAAATAAAATGAAATTATGGTTGGAGGATGCGTGGGTGAAGGTATTATATTTCTCATGATGTATTTAATGGCACAAAAAGTGGTAATCGTATAAAGCATAAATAATCGATTGCTACAGCTTGCAAGTTGTTAATCTGCATGTAAGAACTCCTTCTCACAACACAGTCATATATAAAATGTTGCGAAAATAACACCTTAGCAAGGATCGTTTGAGCATCGACTTTAATAGTAGAGAACATTAAGCCGAGGACAATTACAGTCAATGTAACGGTCGAGCAGAAACGAACTTGTCCATGAAAAATCGTCCGATATGTAAAGTCAAGAATCCATATTGCAATGGATGAATGTAACGTGAGAACTCTCCCGCCCATGAAGCATCGTATCAAAGCGGCGTTGCAATTTGCCGGTATGACCCTTACGGGTCACCTGGTGGTAAAGCCAAGAGAGTTCGTCCGTTTCGAGCGACGAACAGCGTCCTATCCCTGATTGGACCATCCATCAAGTCGGTGCCGTAATTGGTTCCCATGAAGGCTCGACCGGACCGTCACGTGGAGCCGAGAGGTAATTGTTACCTTGGAAACGACGGTCCATCACTCAACCAGCGCGCCCCCAAAATCTCATTTCGAGAAAACAGCCCTGTGCTTCGCTAATTACCCCCCAAGAACCACCGCATCGATCCCACGCACACCAAACAAACAACAAACGATGCCACGTGCGTCGCGACGTCGACGTCGATACGCGAAAACGTCTGTCTCTGACAGCAACGAGATTAAGAGCCTCGCAACCTACCACAAGTATGCCGGGCCCCGGGCCAATTATGCACGACCATGCATCGGTGGCGGCGATACTGGATGCCTTTTTAACGCGATTCCTCCCGCAAGCACCAAACACAAAAATCATTATCGATGAGATGACAAACCAATTACCTAAACACAAAACCTAAAACTACTCATTGTCATTTTTTTTTTGAGGATGCAGTTAAGAAAAAAACTTGTCGGATAGCATCATAAAAACCGCTAAAACACCTCTATCTAAATAATTTCGTGAAGTAAACTAAAACTTGATTTTCTCAGCTAATTATTTGACTCTAGCAGACCAAATTTTGATTATCTTATAACAAACTATTTAGGCTGCATGTGTTTTTTGTTGTTTTAGCAAATCTTTTCTTTCGGAGTGGCCAAATCCAAAATATCTCTAAAAGAGGTAGGTTGAGGTATCTTTATTGGTAAAGATTTTATTATTATTATCAGGTATTGTGAATTTTGAAAGAAGGAAGTAACGTTGTATTCCGTGCCAATACTTATATTTTAGGACGTGTGAACCATTTGAGAAATCATATTTAAGATGGTGCCTTGTATATTTTATTTGTAAAAGAGTTGTACTTTGTAGCGGAAGAAGAAGACGAGTTGGGCATGCCTAAAACGGTGATTACTGCAATTGGTCAAAGTGGGAATAAAAGCATTTGTTGTGGTTTTGTAAATTACGGTTGTTGATTTCTTTATAAGCAGTTGTGGTTATTGTGTTGTGTGTATCGGGTGCGTCTCGAGAGGGCACGCAAGTAGTATCGAACCGGTAAAGGCCCTCTGGCTTTCTTATCCAAGAAATTACGTTTTTTATAAGATATTGTAATTTATGTAAATATGATAATAGCGCACATTATATGTTTATAATGCAAGGCAGGCCGACGCGATAGCCTTGGGTCCGTGCGGCGAATTTTCCACATTGTCAGTCACGTTCCGGTGAGAGAGAAAAGAATGTAGACGTCAGATGTGCCTGATTGGAATCCCACAAAGCCGACACGAGGTGAACTTGTAATACTTTTATAAGCGCGGTGTGCCGCGCCGACCAATGGTATGAGTGACGTGACCCATCATTATACGGCGATGGACGGCTGGGTTCGCTCGATGGGACCCTCCTCGCGGCCGCGAGCCATTTCCCACCATCATAACGCAACACTATTGTTCTCCCGAATCCATATTGGAAATTCCTCGGGATCAAACCCCGGCTGTCTGTCATTCTTGAAGGGGCAACGATCATAACACATGTGCGAGACATAACAGCGGCGCCGAGACGCACTTTTCGACACCTGTCCGCCACCGTCATGTATCTGTCGAAAGCGTCATCACCAAAGACTTAATACCCGCCGCACATAAATTCGGCTAAATCAGTAAAAGTCTCCGTGCTACTCACACGAGAGACTTCTTTAATGATGCATTTTATGTTTTTGCACGACGGACATTATTTTAATTCGTTCGGTTGGAACGCTTCCAAAGCATCTCAGGCACATGTTTACTCTCCATTTCGTGTTTTTTTCCTGGACGAGGCGACATGTGCGTGATAACGAACCTAAATTCCCAAACTCACTCGTAAATCGTCAGACCAACTAAAACTTGGGCCAAAGGCACTTAAAATCGGATCGAATCAACTAATTCACATACAAGAATTTCCGACAACACTAGACAAGCCTCGACATCAAATTAAACTTAAAATACCAAAAGTTTATAGCTCGCTATAAACCCAAAAATTTTGCTCTTCTAACAAATGAAAGAAAGGCGTTACTGCGAAATTGCATATGTGAGAGCCCCAGGGTTCCAAGAGCAGTGATTTGAAGTTGCTATGTCAGTGACAGATAGCCAGTAATCCCACAGACGATAGATTAATGTGTGTTAATGAATACTGGTGAGGGGTCGCCTTCTCACAACAAACAAACGCAGCTCGCCTGTCTATCTCGACTTTCAGCATGTTTTGGCATTACATATGGACAAGCCAACAGAAAATAAACAAATCCAGATGCGTGTACATACACAAGTGCCAAAAACGCGATAATTACCATTCTGAATCTCGGTATCTATCAAGTTTCTGTTTATCGAAGATAGAATTGAAAAAAAGTGATATGTAATGAGTATGCACCCCGCGATTTGCAGTATCAGTGATGATGGATTCGCTCGGGGTATAAGAATGATAAATCCAGAGAGCTCTCTTCGCCCCTGTCTTCGTCATGGGGGCCTGGACCGGTACTATATCGTGATCGAACATTCTTGGGTCCGTCGTTATCCGTCTTCGGATCGCCAAAAACCAGTTCGTGTGTCGGATGATCCGGCAGCAGCCGACACCGAAGACGATTAATCAAGCGTTATCGCACTGCCTTCGGGACTGTCTCCCCGGGATTTCACCGGGCATTGTATGCCTGTTCCGCGCAATTATCTTAACGAACTCACCACCGAAACGGACGCACACTGACAGATTGGAATATTCTACCAGATCCAAAACTCTCGATAATGCTTTCTCAATTAATCCTTGCTGTTAATTAGCTTCGCTCTGTTTTCAAGTCGTGATCGGACCGTTTAAGAACCCTTTCGAACTTTTATTGTGGTAAAACCGCTCGTGTTTGTTTCGGCTTTCGTCAAACAACACAGGAGTCGTTTGTGAAAGTCGTAGGTCGGCCCTAATCTGATTTCTTCCCCTTTCAGTTTGCGTGTGAGTCATTAAACCCCTCACCCTCTGCATACGTGGTTCTGCAATCTCTCACTGCATCGACTATCATTACGCTACCCGCAAAATTGCGTCGCGTAATTAGCCAGTCGTGCGCGTTATTCAGGATAATGGAGGATTTTTTTTATTTCAGGTGATGCTAGTAATGCCAGCATTGGGAGTGGGGAGGGGACAGGGGAAGAAGACGACGACACGAACGGGAAGAAGAATCAAAAAAAGAGAGGCATCTTCCCCAAAGTCGCCACCAACATACTCAGAGCGTGGCTTTTCCAACACCTTACGGTAAGCTCAAAATTTTTGACTAGACATGTTTTAGGTCAGTTAACACCACCATTTTAAAAAAATTTAAACTAAATGATACCATCATTTTGTATAATTTTGTACACTCTATTTCGAATTTTGAACACCATTGGTAGAAATCTTATGATCAACTTTGTGTTGGGAGTGTTCACTTCAGTTTAAGAAAAATACGAAATTTTTAGACCAATTTGATCTTTGAATTTTGCATAATTATTTTCAAATTTTACATACGCCTACTTTAGGAATAATTGCCATTTAAAAGAATACCTTTAGCACTTTCATTTTTAAATTGGTTTAGAGCTACTGTCAAGTTAACACCCCCAACCTAATTTTAATCATAGGACTTCCATTATTGATGAGCAAAATTTGAGCAAAATTTTACTTTGAAATTTTTTTAAGTCGGGGTGCTAACTGATATTTTGATGTTAGCTTAAGGAAACCGCTTGTTTTGGTCGATAGAGTGTATGTATGCAAAGGTCGTGTATCGCCCCACAGCGCTCATCCGTATTCTTGGAGCGGTTCGACGGGCGGCGTCCAAGCGGGCATCTCCTCGGGCGTGTGATATAAGACGGGGCGAGTTGGTCCCCGAGGAAATCCCGGCAAGCGTCCGGCCCGTCTACCTGTCAACCAGAATTAAAGGATGGGAGTCCGCAATTGGAGCTGCGGCCCGGAAACCGTAGATAACACTGAGTCGGCGGCTCCCGCGGGGGCCACTCTTGACCGCGCGCTCTCCTCAATATTTAATGGCCGAGAGTGGACTAAAGACCGACATCGTCGACGCCACGACGACGCATGAATATTTGAGCGATGCATCATCCCAGCGCGGGTATCGCTCTCTGATCCCGGCTTACTTGCACGACTCATTAAACCCTGTGCGCTAATCCTGCTATCGGATATTGCGAGGGACAGACCCACTCGATCGATGCATTTCGTCCCCTTGACGCCGCAACGCTCAAACCGACCTTGTTCGATGCCGACTTTTTATTACCTCGAAAATATTAATTAAAAAGCGCGTCGCCCCGAAGACGGCGTCGTAATTACCTTCACGTGACTCGCTTAGGGAACGCAGACACGGCGGGCTTCCAGAACAACGTAAATCGTGCAAAAATCTCATCGTTTGCATTTCCTATAGAGATGCATTCACTACCGACACCTTCATTAACTTCCAAAACATTTCGACGATTATAGGATCGTGAGCTCAACTTAGGAAATGATATCGTAATTTTCAAGCTAACTCTGAAAGTCGATTTTGATAATATAACTTGACTCAAAAATCAAAAAATGAAACATATCCACTCTTGTGTAACATAAATTATAAAAATAAAATAAAATTCCAAATATTTAAAATTATGAGATTGTCAGATAGTCATTAGGTATTCGTAGGAGACCATTCCTTGTGTTGTTAATAAGAAAAAAGTAAAGTAAAAATTAACTTTAAAATCGTAGAATAGAAGAAAGGAAAAGGAAAGGACATGCAATTAGCATGTCCAAATCTGGTCAGAAATACCCAAAATTTTGAAAAAAGTGGTCAGACTCAGAACTTTTGTTGTTCATGGAATGATCATGCCTTATCAGTCTTTTGTCTCTACCAAGTTCATTGTGGGACCTTTTTTATTTATTAAATTTTTATCATTGTTTTATCAAACTAAAATTCGGAGCTGTTTAAAAATTTGGTCATCTTCGGAAGTTTTTTTCTACACAAAATTTTAACAGTATGTCTACTGTTGTCTTTCGAAATTCAGGCTTGAACTTTTATTCGGGATTTACTAAAAAAATCGAAATTTTTTTTTTTAGTCATATGGGAGCAGTCTAAACTTTTTGTTTTTTGCAGAGCCTGTTTTTGACACCCTATATAACTTAAACTACAAGTTTACAATAAACGCTCTCTTAAACATCTTAAAGTATAAGAAATTGGCTACCCATAGAAAAAAATCAACTCAATTAATAAATTTTTGTAGGAGTTACAAGACTTTAAACTTTGTTATAGCCTAGCCTTTTCTATGCATTTTTTATGTGGCCATTTTCTCTTGGCTTTCTTTTTTTGATGATAAGTCTCCTTTTTTTAAATAAAAGGTTAAATTAAATCATAAATTAAAAAATATATAAATATAGCTAGCATTGTGAAATATATCTCTATACTGCTGGCCTGGTCTTTTGTCAGTAGTCTATTGTTTCTAAAGCAATGGTAAAGATGAATTTTGAAAACGATAGTCGCTCCTGTATGTGATGTTTCAAAACTTGAGATTTTAAATTAAATAAATTCAGTCAAATTAATAAAGTTAAAATAGTAGTTATAACTTTAGGGTATCTTAAAAAGATATTGTAACACTAAGAAGGGGGTTGGTCATTCTCTTAGTCATAATTCAAACAATAAGTGAGCAGAAAAGAGACATTAAATTTAATACAGTCAAGAATAAAAGTTCTAAACATGCAGTCTTTTAGGTTTTGAAATTAACGTGTTAAATAGTGTTACTTTTGAAGAGGAAGCAAATTTTCTTCCTCGATTGATTTTTCAGTCAACAAAACTAAAAATCATAGAAACCGATGTAAGAATCATAATTTTCAGTTATTTCAGTTAAGGGGCAAGTCATCTGTTAGGTCACATAAATGAAGCAAAATTCGCCCAAAAATCATTTAAAGAATTTTTAAATGTAATAATTGTAATCAAATTAGTAATAATACTTAATTTAAAAACTATTTACTGATTCTACTCTACCATTCATCAATATTATTGCCAATTATTTTAAAATAAATGTTTTCAAATATGATATTGTTAACATACTCAATTAGGACAGGGCAACGTGATAAGCATGACAAATCGAATGTTTTATGTTATGTTTTAATTTAAATAATTAGATGCGTTTATTTGAAATTTTTTTTAAACAATAAATTAATTTTTTTGTTAAGTTATGAAACAAATGGAAGTCATTGGTCTAATAAAAGACACGACCTTAATTTTCTATTTGAATTCGGGTAAAACTCAATTTTTTATCAATGTAAAGTTGGATATAATAAGCTAGAAAAAATTGAGATTTTGAGATTATTGTATGATTTTGGATGTGCCTGTGTGTATGTGTGTGTTGTTGCGTGTCGATGTCGCAATTTGGTGTAGCGATTGTCGCGATCTCCGGAAAAAAGCTTGTCTTTTTCAGGGAAAGCTTTCATTTCCGATCCGACTGCATCTCGGCTATATTTCCGGTGGCGTTATCCTAGTTTATCCGCAGGGGAGGCTCACCGTCGACATGTGTCCTGCTTACCGGAGCCGATTCGAAATCCAAGCGGATTTGCTGAAGCATTAAATCGGTCCCGTTCCATCCGCAATAATTAAGCGTCCCATCCCTGTTCGCATTTAAAATTGTCCACAATTACAATACGACTATGGTAGCGTCGTCTCAATCTGCGATAACGTCATCCAATGACAGAGTGGATCTGTTATCTTCGGTTCGCACGCAAACGTTGCTCCAGCTCGCTCGTGTAGCTAATTTTGCGTTTCGGATCATGACTATTCATCCGCAGGAACGTAAAAAGTAGATACACCACGCGTCTGTTTGTGTTGTCGCGAAGCATCATTTATAACGCGGCCGCTCCGGCATTTTCATGTTTCGCTCATTCCGGCGAGCATTCTTTGTTCCCCGTTTTGTTCGCAACGTTGTATTGTTGCAATTACGCTTCCTTCCCGGCTCGGCGAGTGCGTGAAGACGGATGGCGTTCGGTTATTTATGGTTTTATCTTTGAATTCGGATCGTCTCTGTTCGAATGCGATTGCAGCCGTAAATCCGCCAACGTAGTGATGTGTGTGCACCCCGGGGGTCCGACAAGGTGATCTGATCACCCTCTCTTCTATACCTACCATCTTTGCACAGCACGCAAATAACCAACCGATCCTCGGCCGTTTCGGATTCCCAACATAATCGTAAAAATCACTATGCATCGCGCCTTTTTGCGGCCAAGGCGACGCGGCCATAAGGGTTATGCAGCCCTGGAGAACCACCAGATGGGGTTATCGGTCTCGAAGGAGACTTTCCGAGGTGTGATGGGGAACGAATGGATCGAGCGCGCTGTTTTTCACGGAATTACGACCGCAGATTCACCCTCTATTGGGACGTCATATCCGCGATCTAAATAATTAACCCATCAACTCTAACAACTCATAAAAAAACATTCTCGTCTTATAGCTACAACTATCTCTGAAAAGAAAATAGTCCCTTCTTCAATCTTCTTTTTGGTAAATGGGATTTGAGATATCCTTTGATTATCGTTTAAAAGCGTTTGTGTTTTGAATGCTCCACCGCCTTTCTCAGTTCTTATTCTGCATTTCGGATTATTTGCCGATGACGATGCCGGAGGCAGTTGCTGCCGGCCCGCCTCCAGTGGAACGCCCGGTCACGAAAGTTACGGATGATCACGTGTCGTTACGCCCCCAACTCTCAATTTGACAAGTTCTCATTGCTAATTTGACATGAACATTGTCGTCTCTGTATGAGATTAAAAGTCTAATTGTGTGAGATATGTTTGAATTTAGCAGGAATTTAAAAATTGTCTTTTTGTTTCAGCATCCTTATCCTTCGGAAGACCAAAAAAAGCAGTTGGCGCAAGATACGGGTTTAACGATACTACAAGTCAACAACTGGTGAGTGTTTTGACATTCGATTTTTGTATTGGCAAAGTGTCTCTCGTCGGAAAGAAGTGCTTCCGGAATGGGAACGGATTGATTAATCGTAGTAATTACCGATCAGCTTTCGGCGCTAATTAGATTTCGTCCCCCGGCAGCGCTGCAAATGAGATTACGGCTGGAAATGGCGCTCCACGCCACATCAGAGTGGAGGCGGGCGCACGCGTTAATTGTCATCGATTTTTATAATGCTATTATGTCGGTACACAATTTATCACGTTAGTCGTCCTAGTCAACGGCGACTCTGGATCCGATATTCGCGTCGTATGGATCCATTAAGGGCCGTCCCGCGGCGTCTCGCCGGTCATTTCGGCCCGTTTACGAGCCTGAAGAGGGCGATTACTGTCCGTCGGCCCGGAAATGGCCGCCGAAATACGTGCTCCACTTGGCCGTGACGCCGGCCCGTTACGCTCACTTGACGCTCCAAGAAGTCGCTCTTTGGACACCTCGGGGATCCTTCGGGCGCCATCCGCGTCATCATCATTTTTCACCACGAGTGCCATTACCGATGCCGTCTCGGGGGTTCACCTGGGTTAATGCGACCCGGTGATAAATCGCTTTCGAGCCAATTTATAGGGGAGAACCAACCAATTCTGACACCCTCTCACAACCAAATCAACAAAACACTCCAAACTCTGACAAAATTAACCCACAACATACATACCTATCACCAAAAAATGATGAAATTTCTCGTACAGATATCTATCAGAGTTTCCTTTCGGTTTCCGGTTCATTATTGTCATTTTTCATGTTTCGCCTTTGTCTTGGTGGTTCACGTGGGTTAATGCATTTGGGTGATAAATTGCATTTTGGCGTTATCAAGCGAGTCGGCATTCGGTTGCTGAAGAAGTCGTCCACCACCCCTCTTTCGTCTTGTTGCTTGCCAGCAATTTACGAGTGAGTTTCATTGTCGTCGGATGCTGCCGCCGGCGAATGACTCTCTGAGGAGTAATATCAGGCCACCTAATAGCTTACCAAATAGCCTCCGAAACACCTTTTTAATGAACTATTGTAGCAGGAAATGAAAATAGGGACCGTCGGAACAATAACGACCGTTCTACACCCGCTCTGATGCCCTCTTGCATACGTGGTGCTCAATTTTATCTCGACTCTGATTGCGTCAACCCTTCCACTGGGATGTCGCCTCAAGGGTCACATCCGACCCGGCGTCACGACGCCTATTAAGAAGCTGATATGGTAATTAGTTAAACGACGCTTTTCCGCCGCAATTACTCAAGCAAATGTACGAAATGTCGATTCGTATGTTCAAAGATAAAGAGGCAATAGTTGGCATGGCAAAAAGGCGAAGAATCCAGGCCCGGCATTTAAGAAACGTGCGATTTGTATCGGACAGACTCGACGTCATTGTTCCACTGTCCGATGGCATTTCGGACAGGTAATTAATGGCACCTCTAACGGTGCGCGATGCTGTGGGAACATTCCTCGTTCCATCCCTGGCTCGTTATCGTCCGAGTCCAAGCTTTACCAACGCTGCCGCCGCCGCTGTACCTAACGTGTAATGTCATCTGGATTGCGCCTTTGTTATTCGAATAAAGCAGATAGCTTTCCGAATGTAGAGAGGTGTGTTGTAGTCTCGGTCGTCGGCGGTTCGTTCGCATACAATCCAAATTGCATCAGGGCTGGTGTTAATGGCTCTGCCAGGATAATGGATGGAATTGCATTAAAATGTGATCTGCATAGCTCGCTTACATTCCGAGCTCGCTCAAATGTAATTACTGAATCTTTCGGTGGCTTCCGGGCTGATGTGCATTTCGTGATGAATAAAGGGTAGGCGGGCGTTCGCCTGAAACCGACGCCGACATTGCCACCCCTCGCGATCGGTTAATGGATCAGGTGGCGGAGGACGCGCCTTTTTCGTGTAAGGACAATTAGAAGAGATCGGGGAGGAATGTCGGCTGACGCGGTTGAACAGAAAACTGCTTGTTTAAGGCGTGATTCCGATGCCAATCGATACCGCGAAACTAAACTTTACCTCATACAACATTTTCCATTCATAACACCAGGAGAAATTGCTTCGAAAAACAACACAAATCAATAAATCGGATCATCCAATATATCGTCCATTTTCCATTAGGGGTTCCTACATGCATTTCTGTTTTGTATATGGCGTTGAATATATTTCCTGAATAGAACAAAATAAGTTGTTTTCGTCTTTGGTTTGATTTCAAAATCGAAATACGTTCAAATAGTAATTTTCCCCTTTATAAATGGATGATGATGTATATAATGTAGGTATACTTTAGTTGTCTATAATTCATGTGTGCTACCTTTAAATTACAACGCTATAACGACGCTTTTAATGTCAATTTAATAGAACGTTTGGAACGAAAGTGTGTTAAACATACTTATAAATTCTATTCGGGATTGTGTAGCATTATAGGAACATAAAGAAATAATCAATGTTGGAAATTTTTCTTTAGTAAAGTTAGTCGGCGCCACAGGTGAATAGAACCCATAATATCATCGTCGATTAAAGACTCAGCGTGGTTCGATAAGGCCGTATCTGCGCTTTTCCCACCCTCGAACATCCGTTCCTCCTGTGAAATAATACCGCGGAGCCTTTCAATCCTATCAGCCCGTCATTACAGGGAAGCAAACAATGCAATACACTCTCTGGTTCGATCCACCGGCGGTTTTTAATGTAAGGGTGGTAATTGTGGGTGAGGAGGGTGAAAATTTAAAGCGAGGGAAACTTTTCATTTGGTCGTTGGAAAAAAGAGCTTTTCGGTGAGTTTTTTCGCGCTTCTCGTCCTCCTCAGGGAGAACAGGCGACACGGCAGGTTGAGCGTTATTTATGTGCGCTTTTCCACTTGGAGCCGGCTGTCGTGGAAAGGCGGCGGCCGTATAAAGCACGTATCATGTTAGATGGAAAGAGCGAAGCTGTAATCCCCGAACTCGTGATGTATTGACGCTCGACCCTGCCATAGACTCTCATGCACAGTACCGTTCGGCGCTTTTTCAATTTACAGGTATCGGAAAATGCCCGAACGCACTTTATTACGACAGAAGAAGACCGCTAATCCGTATTTCCATTCAACCTCAACCGAAAAGAGATTCTTTATCTGTCTTATTTTTATATACCCCCAAACCAAATTTTTTTTTTCTTGATGTGTTTCATTTATATGAAACTTTGTTTACTAAGAGATTCGCTGCGGAAATGGCAAGACTAAAACGAGTGTCTTGTGGATGAAAAAGTGCATATAGGAAATGCTTTGTAGTAAATTTTCTTGGTTCGAATGGCTGGTGCTGTCAATATAGTCGTCGGTTGGTGCAGATGTGTCGCAGTATGGCGCGGGGGGTGCCGGCGGCGGTGCTGCGCTGGCATCAGCACGGGCCCTCGCAGCTCGGAAAATTCACGGGTCATTTCTTCCCAGTTTCCGGATAGTGCGTGAGGGCTGCTACAGAATTTCGAATCCATCATCGTCACGAGCAAGAGGATAGCGCGACGGCGGCGCAATGGGGCGGCAAGAAGGCCCCTTGGTAATGACGGTTGGGTCATTCTGCCCCCTTCCGTTCTCAAACATATCGTCAGGTGCACGTCGGCTGATAACCGCCGCCGCCCCCGACTCGTGCCTGCGTTAATTCGAATCGCAGAGATTACGCACGTTCGCTTCATTGGAAATCCTCATGCGAGCCGGCTGTATGGAAATGTTGGTCAAATATATCATTCCGGCTTGACAGTGCAATTCTCTTATCTGCGCGCTGCCGGCAACGGGATCCCGGGGGCTGCTCGCTGAAAAACAGGATCCTGCCAGCCGAGTCGGGGTTGGTTCGTCCGCCCGCCTTGAACTCCGGCCAAATTACAAACAAAACACCAGCGAAGCGGCGCCCTCCCGGCCTCCACGAATATTAAAAATACAAGATTACCATTCCGTGGAAAATTTCAACAGACCCCCGCGACAAACCCACTGCCAACAAAAAACAACCCCCTTTGTTCCCTTTGAAACCAACTTTCACAGTGGGTCAAAAACCGAGCCACAAACAAAAACTCCAAACAAATGAACAAAGTCACCTTTATTACAAGTACTGAACACAAAACACCAACTTAAAGTGTAAAATTTTGCCTAATAAGAGAAAGTTTCTTGGTATCTTTGTCTTTGTTTAACGAATCTGTCATTTTCTGGAGATTACTGTATCGATTCCAGTCTCACGTTGTTTTCGTCAACCCTTTGGTGTAAGGTTTCACGGAATGCGGCGGTGCGGGGCCGTAATCCTCCTAATGATCGGCCGGCTGACTCGGCAGAGAGCGCTCTTTCACCCCCTGACACTTGTCCGCTGCCTCCGCTTCTCACAAACATTATTCCGTCTACAATTATCGTTTCCGCGTTAAAGGGCCGATGAGAAATCGGCTTGAACGCCACCCCTTGCTTACAAATGATAGATTACGAGGAAGGGTTCGACATGAAAACAATTACATTACGAGAGACGACGTGTGTGTGTATTATTAAGAGCTGTTTGTTGACGGGAATCAGATGTCGCACTACAGTAGGAGTTGGAATATTGGCGGCAACAGCACGCGCTTTACCACTGCTGGCGCAGAGTTATGAATGCCCCCAATTACATCTTAAAAGCTGTGCTCCATTAATTTTCACAGCTGCTGCCTCTTAATTGGGATCCACACGCTCGATAATAAACGCGAGACCATCGCGCAAACATTCTCTACGTAGTATTTCGCACCAGCCGGGGATGATTACCCAACGCATGCAAATAATCCGTCAAGCCAATCACCGAAACTTCTACTAAATTGTGAGATTGGAATTTTGCTAATTGTGGATCGAGGTGGTCTAATTGCGTATGTTTGTCGATTCCGCACGCAACCTCTGGCCGCCAATTTCCCGAAAATCTGAAGAAATTGGCCAGGGTCGGGCGTTATGTGCGTTATTGCCTGTTTGAGTGCGATTTCTATGCGTGTCTTGCCCGAGCTTAAATAAAGAGGGGTCGATCTTTGGTGGTGGACGTCGCGATGATTTGTTCCAATACGTGATATTCGAAATTGGTCCTGCGAGGGGTCAGAACAGCGCTGGTAATTATGTCGTTAGCAAATGGCACCATCTGCGACACAGGTCAACCCGACGTGGACTCCATCATCGCTCTAGCGTCAGCTTGCCGTTTATGTGCCGGGAGATATTAAACCGGGAATTTATTGCGACACCCGGGTCCATAAAGACGCACGGCCTGAGATCTGCAATTACTGTTTTCTTTATTCCCTCCAGTCACATGTGTGGCAGGAACCCTTCTGTAATCCTTGCGCATAGCTCGGCGTGCCGTGATTAATGCAAGAAGCGAGCAAATTGCGCGGAACCTCCTGTCGCTGCACTGGTGAAATTTGCAAGAGCGTCGGCGGATGATTTACTTGTGGGGGATACCTTGATGAGGATGTAGGGGCAGCAGGTCGGGGCAGTATCGCGTACGGGCCGTATTTCGATTCTCCACCGACTCCGGGCAGATCCGGGAGCCGCGTCACACATAAACAAAATTACGGGGAATTTTGTAGGATCAGTTTCCCCTATCCATTAGGATCGGAGCTGCCTCTTCCCACGACGACTATTACACTTGCATCGTTCGCTGTATTATTCATAAAAGGAGAGGAAGTACGCCGCATCGATTTCTCTTCGGTTCTATCTTTACGCAATTTATGTGTGCGTGTATATGTATGTATGTAGTGTACATTTGCGCCGGAAGCGCCACCAATCGGTCGCTAGAAAACCCAATCATTTCCGGTGTCGGAACGCATTAGCGCCAGCGCGATTTTGATGGACGCTGACAGCCCAGACCGACGCCAACACCACCACCCTGCGTCGCTTCATCCACGTTGCAACGCAACTAATGCTTCTTCTTTGTTCCAGGTTTATTAATGCCAGGCGGAGAATAGTTCAACCTATGATCGACCAGTCGAATAGAGCAGGTAAGATAGCTAAATCCACACGAAATACTTTCCCTGCACCGGGTCCTACAAAAAAATTATATATAAATATATAATCGGTCCCTCTTTTACTCATATGTTATAGCGGGTCAGTTTTCAAGTCGATTTGGTGGAGTGTTACTTGTACACTATGTTGGCTCATCTTTCTTTCTCCAGTGTCGCAGCTTTTGCCTGCCGCCAATTCAATCCTCGGTTCTTCAAGGTCTTGGCAAGCACTACATTCCAGTATTTTGCTGATTTACTTCTTGATCGTTTGGAACATATCTTGGTGTCCCATATTCTTTTAACCTCTCTGTGGTTTTTCAATTTTGTAAGATGTCCAAACAATCTATTATTCTCGATTGTTGTAAAGACGTAGAATCGTAGGTGTTCTCTTTTTCTTAATCCTAATCTTTTCTAATGATTTGCTTCCAAACTGGCTTGTAAATCGTTTTAAAAACTGTTATTTCTATTTTTAGGGACTTTTTTTTCCATAAATGCCTATTATGATTCTGTCGTCTTTTTCTGTTTTCCTGACTATTATTGTTAATAGTTTTTTAACAATAAATTAGTTTTTATCATTCTTCCGGCGACCACTGACCGAGAGAAGTTGGTAACATGCCAAACAAATTTTGACATTATTTATAAGTCTTGATAAAGAATCCAATAAAGATGAAACGTCGACTTTATAAAATTGTTTATCTGTCTTGTCCACGTCACCGTAATAATAATTTTTAATTATTGTTGTTTTCTATTTTCCTTTTTTGTGTTGTATATAATCTTTTTGTGACTTGAAGTTTAATAGCTGTTTATGTAATAAGTATATAATTTATAAGTATATAAAAGACCTAATTATATACGAATTGCATATAAAGCTTTATGTCCGACTGCAAAAATAAGAAAAAAATAAAAATTGATAAAAAAAAATTTAAAAATAATGAAATAGCTCAACTAAGAGTGATGTTGTCTCCTTGGTTACGGAGAGTTTGTTATTTTGTTTGTAAAAAATTTGTCTGATGCAAAATGCAAACGTACAGTTCTAATGAGGAAGAAATCATAAATATTGTTGCTGTAGCTAAAGATTCACTATTACCAACAAAATCTAGGCATGTACTTTTAGGAAGTGGTGTACTAGTAAAGATATTAAAACGACCAGTAAAGACAGCATCTTGGCATATACTTATTTGACAGTACTTATTTTGACAGAAAATAAAGTTACTTACTAACTTTAGCTCTAGCTCCAGAAAAATGAATGCAAATAAATGAGGACTGGTCGAATGAAAAAAGACGTAGGATCGCGTGAAAAAGTCTGGGTATTCGTGCGCGTCTCGGATGTTTCAGTCTTCGTTGTTATCGTTCTTGCCCGGCGTCCCTTATCTCATTTTTAATGAATCGTGATTTCCATTAAAGCCTAACGTTGTTATGTTCATTTTTACAAAGATATGGACCGATCCCATGCCGAGCAATCGTTCCGATATGAATTGTAAGTGGAAAGTCTTGTATGATCGGTTATCGTTGCGCCGTGCCTCTATTTTTTTCATTTCGGCATTTTGCAAAAGCCGTATTATTAATGGCTTGTGCGCTATCGATTCTCCGAGGCTCTCTTTCTGTTCCTGTTCGAGACGGGCGAAGAGAAATTGCAAGGAGAACCGTTGACCCTCGCGGACCGATCCATCACGCCGGTGACATTTTTCTCGAGAGAAAGGACGCGGTGCAGGGATATCGAACTGCAGATGCAGTACAGGGGCAGCGTGTTACGCCACTAATAGTCTTTTCTCCGCACGCAGGACCTAGCGGAGCGTACAGTCCGGACGGTACCATGGGATACATGATGGACGGTCAACAGATGATGCATCGGCCGCCGGGAGATCCAGCCTTCCATAACCAGTACGCGCACTACCCCGCAGAGTACTACGGCCACCATCTGTGAGGTAAGTACTAGATTTTGGTGTTGTTTTCGGATTTCGCTGATTGAGAATTTTATTTCAGATCCCCCCTCGCTAGTGACAACGACAATGGACATAGAAATATGCGACTCTTAAATGTGATTATTCTCTGTACAAAGTGTAAATGTAGTGCCCCAGTGTTTAGTTAACGGGAAGGACTTGTACAAAAGTATTAGACTACTCGTGTGCTGACTGCTGTACATAGATAGTGGTAGGTGCGGGCCGACCCCGGAGCGGTGCCCGGACCGCGGTGTATACTGAAGGGACAGCCGCAACCGTGTAAAGTGATGTGGTCTCGTAGCTTAGGTTCCTCGATGTGTTACCTTACAATACCCTCGTCCTAGTCCCCATCCAGTCCAGAAACGATCAGCCCAATCCTCCTCCTCTTCTTCACTCTGTCCGCCGTCACGTTTCTTAAAAAAAATTCTTCAAAAAGTACGACGCGTACAAAAAAATAATCCAAGGTTGTGCTGTTGTAAATTACTAGTTGTTATATCTGTTGTGATTTTTTTGCTAATTGAGGAAAAAAACCCGAACTCTCCTTGTCCCGATGATGATATACGATACGATATACGTAACTACTGAACCTAGAGAACAAATCGTCGTGGAGATGGTCTAATCGACCTCTCCGCCCTACGACTAGAATAATAATATCAATACACAAGTATACAGAATGTCGCAAAGTCACTCAGGTGGTCCATGGCTGATACCTAAATTATCATACCACTGTTATAGTTAATTCAACACCATGCATCCAAAATCGCAGTTTTCCGTTCTGTTTTTTGTACCACTCTGATGATTTTGTTGTTCCGTCTTTAGTTACAATCGAGGACCGACTGGACGATTCTGGAATGTCCGCACAAGCCTTGCCTGGTTATTGTTATTGTTGTTTTGTAAAAAAGAAAAGGCATTTCAGAACAATCCTGTCAGTCTTCCCGTATTAAAGTTTGGCGACAAGGCGGAATTTCATTTCGACGATTCTAAATTAAACCGTCAGGCCTTGTGCTGGACTAGTTTTGTGTCCGAGCAGCTCGGCTGAACTCGCCGCCCCCAATACACGACGTATACGACTTTAGTGATGTTATAGGTTATTATTATATGAAATTATGGCGTACACAATGGCGGTGACGAGGCGGAGTTGCACGGCTCACACTTACCTATTGTTTGAAACTTGTGTGTATTCTTCGTTACCTTTGTTAGGGTCAGGGCGGGGGGCTACAAGTATACCGATTTTTACACTCCGATTTATAGTTTTTGATCTGATGTACTCTCGAGTGTGTTGTATATATTTAATGCCCGCGCCGACACGATACGATTCCCTCTGCCCCAGGCCCAATCGTTTTTTGTACATACAATTACCTCCGATGAGAATGTTGGCTGTTCGTTTTAAGTGATTTCCATCATGAATCATTATTCGCCTTATCCAATGTATACGAAAAAAAAAACTAAAATCAATACAGATCAATGAGAGAATATCGTACCTCTGTGTTATGTATGAGAGGAAACTTTATTGTGTTCTGCTTTTTAATGAAAGTATATATTAATATTATAAACGATTATGGGACGAGATACCTCTAAACTAATTTGGTAACGCCGTGTCCTCTGTATAGTGTTTTTTTGAAACGTGAGCATTAAATGCTACATCTTGTGTACTTATATAAAATGTGTTTTTAATACTACCAAACCACTATCCCTCCCTTTCAGTTTTAATATAATAGTACAAATTCTAGTTTTACTGTAGTGCTATATGTGACAGTCCTCTCCTTCCGCCCCTATTCCTCCAGTTTCCAATGTACAGCAGTGCGTAGCACAAAAAGGGAAACAATCCCTAAAATCCACGGCCATTAAGCCGCCAGATCCAGCACCTATTGTTTTCCTTTTTTGTTATGCACTTTTTTCATTTCGAAATTTATTCCTTTTTCATCTTAAGTTTAGTTTCCTCCACATATTTTTTTCGTATTATACTACAAGATGATGGGACGTTTAACTTTTCTGTACTGTGATTGAATTATTGTTAATTAAGTGCAATTTATGTTCATGTAAATAAACAATTATTTCAAATTTCAATACTAATAAACAACAAAAGTAACTAATAATCTACTAATGAATATCTCCTAAAATCCTTTCTTAAATCAAAATAATACTAACCGATTAAAAAACACACTTAATAACAAGTTAATTAACATTACCATTAAAAGAGTGAATAGTGTGAGATCGAAATGGAGGTAAGTACATCAGAATTTTCTTTTTGGAAGAGATAATCCTTCTGAGGATAATTCCGGTTGAAATATCGTTTTGGTGTACGGAAAGAGCGTCCGAACATTAACGTGCAGTCCTGATTCCGGACTTGAACGGCCATTGGTCATCCTAGATTGGTCGCGGGGTCCGGTTGACAGCTCCTATATAGGCCTGCGCCCGGAAATTGTGTCCAGTGCTGCCGGCTGCCTTCCGGTTCCGTTCCATTCCTTATACCGCGACCGCCTTGATTCATTACCCTTATCATGGACCTGGACCAAATGACTTTCTCGGCCCCTTCATTTTCCGAAAAAAAAATCGATGCCCGCATCATTGCGGACGACTTGTAACGACAATTCCGACATTAATTAAATAAGGACCCGATGTAGTCGGACACGGCAAATGAATAACAAATGCTAGGTGGCGTGCCGTGTCAATCAAATGTCCGTACTACGTGACCGATGAGAGTTTCCGGCCAAAATACCGCCATTTTCTATACTGCTTATTACCACGATTACGGACCAAAGGGCTTCCGCAACGTCAGCGCTATGTGCCCAAGAAGTCGTCCACGAGATTCACGAATCATAACTCGACTTTCGTGCGCAAGCGGCACTAATTATCCAACCCCTCTAATGACAAAGTCGAACGCCTGCTAATTCGAACACAGTTGACAATGCAGAATTTTAGACATTTTCAGGAAAGGAATTTTATCGATGTGTGAGATTAAATTTGTCTAGGCCAAATATTTCGTCACGATATTTTTATAAAACTGCAAAAACAAAAATTACATTCATCTTATATGTACAAATTTAACAGTTTTTTTTTAAATAAATGTAGATACAGATAACTCAACTTTAGATACGAAATCGTTTTCAAATGAGTGTATATTCTTTTTTCGTTAAATGTTTTCGAATGTTCATTCTAGAAATTTCAAGTGATCTTCAAGACCTACTCCAGGTCTCGTCATAACAAAGTACATAAATTATTGAATCACATCGTAGGTATTGTGATATATCTTGTTTATGAGGAGGTTTTGCTGTAGCAATATGTGTCTATCTCAATTTTTCACGAACTACAGTGCTCAACAATTGAAGTGGAACACCCTAAAATTTTAACAAAGTTTAAAGTCTTTTAACTCCTACAAAAATTTATTAATCGGAATCATTTTTCTTTTTCTGGGTAGATCATTTCTTATACTTTAAGATATTTAATAAATCGTTTCTTGTAAATTTGTTGTTTAAGTTATGTAGAGTGTCAAAGAAAGGGCCTTGCAAAAAACGAAAAGTTTAGACATCTATTTTAACAAAAAAAAAATTTTGAATTTTTTTAAAGGGTCCTGCAAGAGCGCTGGATTGAGCCCTTGATACGGTTTTATAGATTTTGAGCTACACTTATAAATTAAAGCAACAATCTAAACTGTTTTTTGCGCATTAAGCATTAATTTTGTTAATTGATGTAAAATTTTACCCCTTTTTGGCTTATTCTAAAGATAAAAGTTCAAACATGAATTTCGTAAGGCAACGGTAGACATACTGTTAACATTTTCTGTAGAAAAAAACTTCCAAAAATGACCAAATTTTTAAACAGCTCCGAGTTTTAGTTTGATAAAAGAAGGATAAAAATTTAAATGTGTATTTAGACACATAACTTGTTTTTATTTGTAATATTTTTATTTTTTTATTTGTAAACTAATGCTACAAGCTACAAATTTGTAGCTTGTAGCATTAGTTTACTTAGTAAACTTAGTCGGTGATTAGATCAGATTCTTAAAAACATATTCTTAGGGAAAAATTGAAGCTTTTTCTAAGTTTTCTAAGTTGAACTCATTACCACGATACGGACGCTACTGTTAGCTATCCACAATTGTATCATTGGTAACAAGCCGTTTAGATGAGCAAAAGTTTTAGTTATTTTCTAAAAACATGGCTTCAAAAATCGTATTTAAGCACTAACTTATACCGAATAAACTAATGCTACAAAGGTCTTGAGATTTAAAACACAAGTCATGTTTCTAAAAACACATTTAAATTTTTATCATTGTTTTACCAAACTAAAATTCAGAGCTGTTTAAAAAATTGAAATGTTAGCGGTATGTCTACCACTCTTTCCAGACTTCTACCTTTAGAATGAGACAAAAAAAAAAATTATACCAATTAACAAAATTATTTCTTATAGTGCAAAAACAGGTTTTTTTGGATTTTGGCCTTAATTTATAAACCTAGCTCAAAATCTGCAAAACCGTTTCGAAGATTTGGTCCAGCGTTCTTCCGAAACCCATTAACAAAATTCAATATTTTTCTTTTGTTAAAATGGGAGCAGTCTAAACTTTTCGTTTTATGCAGGGCCAGTCTTTGAGACCCAATATAACTTAAACTACAGATTTACAAAAAAACGCTCTATTAAACATCTTAAAGTATAAGAAATGAGCTACCCAGAAAAAAAGATCTTCTCAATTGATAAATTTTTGCAGAAGTTATAAGAATTTAAACTTTGTTTCCGGAAGGAAAGTCGTTCCAGTGCTATAACAGCAAGGTCTATGCACAGTCTTATTTATTAAAAAAAAACTTGCAGCATGCCATAAGAAGTTAAAAGATGTCACAAGTTAAACATATACTATATTGGGTTGCCCAGTAATTAGTTAATTGTTTGATTACCTTGTATAAGAATTTTATTTCTTTTCTTATGTTTCCTTTTCTTGTTTATATTTAAACTAAAACTTACAAGCTTTAACAGCTATGGTTTGCTACGTAGTGGTAATTAGGATCCAAAAATGTCGACTATATTTACGTTCATCTGACTTTTTGTTTTAAATAACTATCTACGAAACTTATATAAAAATAAACAACAACAATAAACTGTTTTTACATCTAACACATCTTGCCACAATCAAGCCTACACTATACGCCCCAGTGGCCAATTTCTCCCAATTAATCGAGACTAGCTCTGTTTTGTAACAAATCTTCTAATGCACAAATTGCATGTGTTCTTAGTTATAGACTCTGATGCAATTTCTATGTTGAAAGACATGTGACAAGAACCTTCTAATATCGTCTTCCAATCACAATTAGGTATGTGTAAACGCTATATCTGGCTTTTGAATTCTACGTTCTATGTAGTAACTGACCGATTTCAGGAATTGATGGGCGTGTCTTTTATTTTCTGCAACAATGCCTGTTTTTATTAACTGTGATTACTACCAAACTATTTTGGAGATTGATATAGTTTGCTTATTGCAAATACTGGTCTTTTATCTTTCAACAATTTTATTTTTTACACCATAAAAGTTCTTTCCTAAAAGCTCTTCTGAAGTTAATTTTCATTAATTAATTTTAATAACATAAGCTGTAATTCTATCCAGTCTTTTCCATAATAAGAATCATTCGACTGCATCATCTGGTAGATTACTTACTTCAGGTGACTTTCTGATAATCAACGTTACATGTAGTACTTCACTTTTAGTTTGTTCTCTTTACTGATTCTTCAGCTTCTATAAAAAAAATTCTCGCCATTATCCACGTCAATTAATGACTTTCAATTCGATGTTTTCGTCATCTTTAGTAGTGTCTTCAAGTACATTTATTTAATTGTGGGGGCACCCAGTGCCACTTTGCTGATTGTTGAACATTTTCTAATTTCCAGGTTTGAATATTCTCTCTGACTTGATCTAACGCAGCTCCATTTGAGAGTTTGGGCCAAAATGAAAGATTCTTTAGATGTTCTTCTATTTTCTTGGCTAAAAGACTTCCAATAAATGCGACTTGTAGTTCCAGTTTCGGAATACTCGTCTCGGGCAACTTTCGTCTTAGAAGTGACTTCGAATCTGGAGCAACACAACTGGAAATGCTTCATCCCATACTAAATCAGTTCTAAATCTCTTGCATAAAATAATCTTGGCTCTAATCTTGACTTCCGATCATGTGACCCAAAACATCTAAAAAGTCATGACGGCACTTTTCTCGGTTAGTTGATAGTATGTGACTATTTGAAATAACGTCTCTCAATTTTTTCTATTTTACAGGATAACTGATAACATCTCTGCTTCTATTATCCCTCAATATTTTTGCCAAGACACTATATGAATTTGATTCTTCGTTCTTCCAAACAGGTGCATGTTTCAGTTGAGCTAGTATAGTTTCTTACACGTTCGCCGAATTGTATATCTAACCTCATAGCTTCTTCCTCTGTTTTCACGTTGTCAATGTAGTTCACTGCTTCTGGATCTCTTTTCATTCATTGTTTTCAATTTTTAAGTATTGGGTAGCAAAGAGTGAAGTTGCTGAGTCAAAAATCATTACTTCTTTGAGGTATTCGTCGATTACGAAGGTCCCATTGTTTTTTCACCATAGAAAACTTCATATATCTTCTTTTCTAATTCTTACTTGACAATACATTTTTTTGAGAAATGCGCAAAATGCAGAATGTAGGTTCTTCTAGCTCGAAGACTAAGAAAACTTTTTCTAGTCTGTACTTACTTGCTCATTTTCATTTGTCTTTCCACTGACTTCAGTTTTGACAAAGACAATTTTCGATTCTCAGATGCTTCGATCTCATCAACATGCTACTGGTAAATAGGTTTCACAAAAGTAGACTATATTTACGTTCTGTTTATAAATGTATTCTATGAGAATAATATAAGAAATTGCTAAAATTTTTAAATAGAATTAGCTGTAAATAGCTGAAGTGTTAGTTTTCTAGAATATGTAAATTTTCAACAATTTTTGGTAATAATAGAATTTTTTTGGTAACGTACTTTTATATGAGAAAGTGAAGTTTTAAAATTGACTAACGTTTTTTGAACAATTGTTTTGTAATTCTACAGCCTTCCACAGTTTATATTTTTATTAAACACACACTATTTTTTGGAATACCTGTGGAGATGGTAAACAACTTGATCAGATTCTCTTCTAAAGTGATTAAAAATAAAAGTTCAGTAAAAATATTTTGATCACTGTAGTTTTTGAATATTCTGTGAAATTTTGTTATCTTTAAGAGAGTTAGTTAGACTGTGGATTGTGTTTCTTCAAGATTTTTGTGATAGAATTGATGCACCGGAGATAGGCGGATTATTGTGGTATGAAGGCAACTAACAATAACTTAAAAGTTATTTGAAGCACCTCATAACCGTAAAAAGAGGGGTGTGTGTGATGATTTGGGGTTTTGTCGCGTTCCATGTGATAAGCACTTAGTTTTCATCTCGTCCAACGACAGTGTGCTCGTTTCGTCGGCAGTTTGCATCTCCGACACCGCACATACCTCATTATTCTTTCATGCTATTGCAAATTATCCATCAGAAAGAACCCAGGGAGGGAGTATCTCCGGTTAAAAAATTCCGAAAGTTGCTCGGCCGGAAACTTAATTATATTGGATGTTTCGAGTCGACTGGTGAGGAGATTTAGAATCGAATCCGCTAATCGATCGATGGGGCCTAATTAAAAACTCGGGAATAATTCCGGCGGAATTCGTCTCGACTTCACGTACTACAGGTGTGCTCCTAATACAGCGAAGTGTTTCTAGGGCCTCTTGGGAGCGGGGAAATGGATTGGAAAACTTCCATCCATTGATTTGTATTCGCTCTGCGTCCGCCTGCCACTGTACTCACATATTCACCGACCGGTTGGTTACCTTATACGACTACACTTCGAATGGCTCCATTTCAGACCAAAATCGACTTTTCCGACCATTACGCGCCGCACCCTGAAAATCGAGCGCAATTAAAGAAAATGACCACCCACCCACACACATTTGTAAGCATCAGGCGGTTCAACGAGAGATGACACTTTACATCTTCAATAGATAATTTAGGAGTGGTTGGAATCCACAGGAATCTCTCTGCAGAGGATAAAAACACAATATGTACAACCGGCCGTATTTAAATTGTCGCACCATTTATTTAAAAACATTTTATATTTTCCTTTAAAAAAATATAAGGAATTCAATAAAGATTAAAGATTAAAAATAAAGATTCAATAATCACGTATATCTGCACTCTATTTCATTTTTGCTCTCAAGATATAGTGCCTTTTTGGGTAGTTTTTATATTAAAAATTTCGTCCAGAAGACAAAAAGCACCATTTTTTCGTCTCATCTTATGTTCATACTACTCAACAGATTTAAATAAAATGAATAAATTTAAAGTTTGTTGTTGTTAACAAAATATAAATTTTATTCTATTATTAAGTACAGTCCTTTTGAGCATAGCCAACATGTTGATTTTGTTTTAAATTACGTTGAAAATTGATCATACCCTCAAATTTACGAGCGAAGGATAATTTACAACAACGACAGTTGTTGCGGATAGTGAGTTGTCACTGAAGGTAGAGTTTCGTATATAGCTGCGTCATTTTAAATGCGGCCGGCTGTACTTTAATTCTTAAAATTCCTTCAATACAATTTTATTAAAAAACAAAAAAATATTAATATTTTTCTGCGTGATATGAAACTGTTTCTTCTGGTGGAGTGGTTGGGGCGATTAGTCTCGCGTCGCAACCCTTCGCCTTGTCATCCTTTTCAGTCCATCCATCTCGGAGAAGCGCATCCATATTCATATAATTGTAATCGCATCATGCATGTGTCATTTGAGCAGTGTAACTACATTTCCTGGGCATTGTCGTCGGGTTATCGCGTCCCTCCCCTCTTCAACTTAATACAACATTTTCTCATTGCCACCCCTATCGCAAGTTTCCGAATCGCAATTGCATTATGTGAAATCGTTGGTCAAGTTCGAAAACGCGCGCTGGAAGGGGGGTCGGGTACCCCCAGCTTTAATTAAAGGGAAACGAGTGCCCCTTTAATGCGGCGCATATCTCGTGTGCGCGATTAAGGGCCTGTCAAAAACAGAGAAATTCATTTTTTCGCATTCGTTCTTTAATTCCTTTTTTATCAGCTAAGCGGCATTCATCCGGCCAGGCCAACGCTCCTCCTCGCCACCCTCCGCAGCTTTTTTCTACGGCTGGAATGCAGATTTTTTGATTAAATGTTTTCGCACCGCGGCCTGTCTCCGATGACAACGATCTAACCAGTTAGAAAACGAATGGATTTCCATTATTTTCGAACCATGGATGGAGGCAGACGCTTTTTCAATACCCCTATCAGAAATATAACCACTTAATCCAGATAACGCTAATCCAATACAATTTAATCAATTGTAAAAACATTAGAATATTTCTGGGCCAATCTAATGTCCTAATTTAAAAAAAAAATAATCTGTTTTAATAAAATATGTGTTAAAAACATTAATTATTTGAAATTACATTATTTTGTAGAGTTAAAAAATATTTCTAAAAGTAAAAAATAAAAATTGTCACAGTCGGTAAAAAAATTGGCGCAGTCGGTAGGTATTGTTTTTTAAAATTTGAATATTTTTGTTTAAATTTTCGGTAAATGTAACAATGAAAATTAAATTTTAGAAGTAACTAAAGGCTATAAATATGTTAGAGACATTTCTAAAGTAACAATTTAATGTTCCGAGAAAAGTGAAGTCACCATAAAAACGGAATAAATAATGAGATATTGAGCTGGGAAATCAGTCGTGTGCTGTCCTCTGGTCTTGTAATAGACAGTGAACTGTCAAAGAAAGACAGAGCTTAGAGCAAGAACTGAATCGGCTTGGAACGGAGCGAATAAAAAGTTCTCTTTGCGAGAGCCCCTTGGGGTGGGTAGACAAATGGGTGTCGCTGCATATGTAAAACGAGGAGCCCAGTCACCCTTTGTCTGTCATTTGTCACTGTCCGAGCGTCGGGGGCGGCACACGTCGTCATGGTAACACGCACACGACCGATATGCCCCCGTGCATCATAACCGAAAAAGACACACGCGCTACAAAAATGCCCAAACCAAAAACTAGTTACTGCAGTTATCAGGTGGATTTTTCTTCGGGAGGTTGGGGGCGGTGGCGCCTTTTCCAGAAAGAGAGCTTTCTGGCCGGGCTTGTGCATCAGTCAAAGCACGGTCCATTACGCAGGGCTAAGCGATAGCGGCTAATGGCTGAAAACCGGAGATGAATGGCCGGCTGAAAAGCTAGCCCCGCTCACTGAAAACCATCGACCTAAAACTCCCCAATGACGATATGTTAATTTGATGGGAAAATGGTATTAACTGCTCGAAAACACAAAAACTAGAGACTGTACCAAGCGATTAAATCTATAGCTAAGGCAGAGAAATACAACGGGTGCAAGTGTCACTGATTTCGAAAAAGAATTACCCGAAAGATCGTAAATCTGTCATTAGCAATATTTTTCCACAGAGAAAAACCCCAACCCTAATCAGCTCTCCATTCAATAACGGACTAAAAAAAAAATCGGTATAACGGAAAATGTAGAACAGCTTTGTTTTACACGAGAGAGTAATTCCTAAATTCTGAATTTATAAACATTCACGTGTCCCTCACGATATTCAACAGAATCACGTTTTAGAAGCTAGATTACCATCTAACATCATTACATATACAAGAGAGCATATCATTGTTGGAAATGAATAAATTTTGTTTTATTGCTCTTTTCCTATGCTTTACCTATCAACACGATTTTCAACAAAGCTGTTTGTTCATTTTAATTATAGTATTTTTCTATTCATTTATTAAAATAATAAGACTACAGTACATGCAATTTTATAAACATAAATCAGAATTGTGGTGTATAGTATACTCACTTTTTACAAATTAAAGTATAAGCACTTTTCACATAAAATTACCAATAAAAAAAGATTTATGTTCAATTGTGTATTGTTACCTGTGTTTTTAACTGATCTCGACATACGCCAAAATGAGAAAAAAGTAATCACGATTTTTATGATTATGTATAACAAGTTATGTTAAAAACTTTGAAGAAAAAAAATAAAAACAAAAGGAAATATTGAAACAACTTTGTACATTGGGAATGAGTTATTACAATGTTAAAGCAAAATATGTGTAAATAATTTAAGCTCAACCGAATCAAAATTGCGTGCTTACAGTTTAGCTACCATGGCAGAAAATAACACCTTATAGCTGACGCACCATAAAATTGTTTTCAAGCCCGTTGCATGTACATCACTTTCAATTTGCAATTTTTTTTCGTTGTAAAAACCGAACAATTTTTTCACCAAAAAAAAAAACTTTTTGTAAAAAATATTTAAAAATCAAACCTCCGCCACCGGATTCGTGTTCTAGGGATCAATTTACGTAAGTTTAGCGAAAACTCCGATTTTTTTCATGCATTTTTAGTGTGGTCAGCTAAAGTAAACTATAACCAAATATCCTCTCGGGTCAGAATCTCGTGATTCTCCTAACATTAAAAACTTGGAAAAACAGACAAACTAGGAAACCACTTCTTGGCAAGCAACAACCTTAATATCGCCGGATGGGGTAGCCAAAAAGGCAGCAGATTCAATTCAGTATTAATAATTCGTTTTAACTATACTTCAAAAGTCAGTTTTGTCGCGAGTTTTACTTAGTCCAATAAATAAGTTTAATTCAACTAACTACATATAGTTCTTTTTTTCTTTTTAATGCGCTTGTCTTTCTTTACAACACATTGTTGTTATGTTGCTATGTCATATAGATAATTTGTTGAACAGAGACAGACAAGCGCTTTAAAAAAAAAACGAACTATAATAACTAACAAATATTTTTTTTATTATTTTGATTTCCCTAACTTTGTAATTTTGTGGAGTTGTAAAAATTTGAAACTAAATCTTTTATTATTTTTGTGCAATTCTAAACAATTTTATACAGAATTGATGACTCATTTTAATAGTTGTTATATTGTTGTTGAGAAGACCATCAACCACAATCAACCTGTAACATAAACCACCAACAAGCGTGGTAAGGACCTCATCGCAGCTGGCCAGTAGAAATCGGTCAGGTGATCAGAGCCTGCGGTTTGTCGGAAATTTTCTCTTTTTAGTCCTCTTGGCAAAGAATTAACATCTCATCGTGTTCTCTTTAAAATTAGTTGTGTAAAGACTAAATCAATTAATGGATTCATTAACCAGTGAAGACACAATCATTCGAAAAAAAATTGTAAGACCAATTGAGACATTGAAAGTTGAAATTCCATCGCTTAATAACAAATCAGTACTAAGAGTACTCACGCCGAGTAAAGTAACGTAAGAAAAATAACAGATCAAAAAGAATTCCTGTTTAATTCTAATCTACCAAAGCTCAACTGCGACAACTCTAACAGAATATAATATTTTGTCAATTGATTGTTAGCGAGCTTTAGCAAACTTTAGTTTTACAGGACCAGTAAAAAGGCTCCGCTCATCCCATTTCCATCTTTTCCTATAATTCATTTCTTTGGGCTGAATCAATTATTTATTCAATTAAAATTATTCAATTGTATTTGATTTAATTATCGGAGTCTTTATTTCAACCAATTAGGGTAACTATAATTTAGTTTATTAAAGCCTTCAGCTCGATGAACTGTTTACTTGATCACAATTTGTGTAAATCAAACCTTCAGCTCGTTTGTTTATTTCATTTGTATTTTATTTATTTGAGAAAGTGCAATTTGAATTTAAAATCTCTCTTATTTATTATAAAAGTGCACTTTTTTGTGACCAACTCTCTTTTTCTTTCTCTCTTTCAAAACACCCTAAAATTCACTTTTTTAATCACCCGGTACAAATATACCAAACAGATTTTAATATTATGTAGTCGTTTTGATTATATGCAAATGCCAATGTTTTTTCTAACTTTTTTGCTACAAAAGATAACTAGATTTATTATGCTTAAACATTAAGTACCCACAACTATAAAAATATAAACATAAATGAAGATGTATTTCACAAAACATGGTATTAAACTCTAATTATGGTTAGCCAAGGAACATTAAATATGGAATGCAAAAAAGATGATTCTCTGTTTGGCCATAAATTTTGACTTAATCTTAATCTAAGGAGGAGCTAAAGTAGCTTCGTTTAACGTTGATGTTCATAATAATTATTAAAAAATCTGTTTTAAAAGCTTTTTTTAGAAGTAAAGTATAGCTAATTTTACTAAAGCAAAATTTAAAATCCTAAATTTGCAGGATTTTGTGATCTGTCATTTCACTTGTCGAAATGATGCGAATATAACCGATTTTACCTAAATCAGAAAATAACATCCAGTTGTATTATTTAAGTTTTTACTGGTTGAACTGTTTCAAAGCCGTATTTATTATGTATAGTTTTGACAGTTCTACACGACCTAATCACGAGCAGTCGAGCACACAAATTTCGTGACATACATGTTGGCTGGAATCAAAACATGGGTTTGTTTAGCATAATGTGTAGAAAAGTTATTTGAGAATAAAGGAGAAAGGGGTCTGTGTTTAATTTGAAGATGGGGGCGGGAGATTCTGTCGGTGATCGGAAACGATTGTCCGGGAGCGGCTTCCTAGGAGAAGTAGATCTGTTGATAACGAGCTCCTTCATAACATTTGATTCGAGTTTATGGTATCGCTAGCATAACTGTGATCACCTCGTTTACTTTACGATCTGTATCTGTTGGGTGTTCAGTGCGGCCACTACATTTTCGCTAGATGAGTACGTCCACGATACTTTTATAGTACAATAACATCCGCCAAAGTGGGCCGTTAAATTGTTTTATAGCTGGAGCGGCAACAGATGGAAGCGTCACACGTGCCGCCATCTAGCAGACGGTAGCCGCACCGAATCTCCGTGTAAAAAGCCCTTAAGAATTGATCGTAAAATATTTTACAATTCAGCTTTAATGCATTGCTAATGCAACTCTTTACGACCGAAACAAAACAAGTTAAAAAAAATAAATTAGATTTATTTTTAAGCCGGGACTGATTGGTTCATAGTAGAACGATGTTTCTTGCGCCACTAATAAATCCGAACGTTTCGCTAATGAATTGCGCTATCTCTTCAGATTGTTCTGATGTGGGTCTTTTTTATCGAGGCTTTCATAAAGATTCCATCGTTATATGCGAATGTCCGCATGCTTTTTGCCAGTCCGGCTTCTTGTTAAGGAAGCCTGTAAAATTATAATAGAGATCTTACAGTTTTTGCTCTTGCTCGAGATGCATCCAATACGCGCTGAGTTATGTTACGTGTGTAAATTTATCGGCGGTGTACCTTTTTATATCGACACGATATTTATGCAACCGTGGCGTACTAAAACAGAATACCAAACGGCAGAAGCTCATCTTTCCACTTCGACGCTCGATTTTTTCCAATACTAAACTTCATCCATTATTGATAACAATCGAAATTTCGGACTGAATCTATCAATTCAAAAAGATTGACATTCAAACACACCAAACTCAGACTCCGACCATCACAAACAAAAGGATTAACACAAAAAACAAACAAACACAACATATAGAAACAACCCACAACACACATTTAAATAAATTAGGTTTTACTAAAAAAGTTATATCGAATTATAGATTATGGACTCACTGTTCAGTCTATTTTGAAATAAAAAAAACAGCTAACAAAATAAGTAATAAACTAATCAAAATATGATAATTAAAAAAATATGTTCAGTGTTCAATTTTTTATTATTATTATATCTCCATTAAATATGGAAATATTGCAATGTTAACAGTGTCTTTTGAAAAAAAAAAACAAGAATAGTGTCTCACATAGACATAACATAGGTGTACTATAGGTATACTTCTACTGAATTTTACAGCATACTTTTAAGTTTAATATTTGATCTTGGAGATACTTATTGTATACAGGGACTGGTTTTGAATACCACATTTGTGATTATTTACCACTTGATCTATCAATTTATCATAAATTGGCAGTAAATAATATCTGCTTAAATAGAGTTGCTACGTTGAAATAATTTTCGACTTTAGTTACTTTCTCCTGTTTTCGTAAATGTGCAATAGGGCTCTTAGTTTTACCGCCAAAATATTTTGATTATGTTTTAGTGGTTCTTTTTTCTGCCAATCTTTTCTGTCTTTACATTTTCGCAATATTTTAGTATCCAGTCTAAGGCTTTTATATCTTCGCTTAGGACAAAGGTAGGTATCAATAGCGACAATGACGATCTATCACTCAATCGCATAATAATTTTTAAAAAATCGTAAAAAATAAACAATACGGAAAATACAGGTTTTCAGAAACTTTTAACGCATAAATAAAGGTAAAATGCAAACAAATCTTTATTGACCAAGTATATCTCACTCAAAAATTAGCTGCAAACCCCTACTTTAGAACATCTTCTTGTAGATCTTCACTTGCACCTAAACCAGATAGAAATCTATTATTGTGTTATCGACTTATCGTCCTGATCTTTTCGTTTATGTTTTTTCTCAAAAAAATTCCAGCCTATTATAGTCGTTGGTCGTTGCGTTCTGATTATACATATTTAATAATAAAATCTCTAATAAGTTCCTCGTCTTTTTGTTTATTTTAAGTCTTATTTTGTCGTTTTTGCTACGTTAGGACTTGTTTTCGTTATTTTTCTTTCCATTATTATGTCTACGAGTATAGCTTCACTTTTTTATTATAATTGTTTATTACATACATAGGTTATAAAGACTCTTATCGGAGCTTTATACATATATCTTATTTGTATTTAATTTCTTATTGGTTATTTAATTTTGGTGAGGTCCACTGTTACTGCAAAACGCTTGATTTCCTTTCAGTAATCTTTGCTTCACCTCTGTCTTTCCAGTTTATCACATTGTCACTTTTTCTGTCCCATCTTCTCATCAAATATAAGGTGAGATCGAAATGTAATTGAATCAGAGCAGGATGTGCCAGCGTAACTGCAATGATGTATCTAATGTTAATACGGCTTGCTTGATTCAGTTACATTTCGATCTCAGGTTAGTTAAAAATGCTGGCTCACTTTGAAAATAGCAGTGCTGTAAAATAACTCCTTATTTTTCTAATAAAGATAGAAATTGAAACTAAGAATTCTACAATAAGTGAAACTGCATTTCTTTTCCTATATCATTCAAAAAAAAAAGAGTCAGATGACAATATTTTTACCTTCTAGATATTAGAAAAAATCAGGAAAAACATTATTCTAATAGACCAAGCATGAAATAGTTATTTACCAAACGTGATTCTTGGGAAAATAAATTTTTTCCCAAAATATGTAGTTAAGTATAACATTTTCTGCAACGAATTAAAGCCAAAATTTAGTCGAGACTAAATAGCTAAACTAATTTTTACTATTTTCCTGTGAAAAATAAAAAACACATCCTTGGGAAAACCGTTTATGCGAGCGTCGAAAACGACTGAGATAGCTGTTCAAAAGCGATGAGTAGAAAAAAATAATTCATCACGAGCTTATCTAAGGTACGAGAAACTCTTTCAGGTAAGCAGAAAAGTAGGTACATTACTTTGGGGTAAAATTTTATGCAATTTTTAAAGCATTTCCTTAAAAAAATGTACTATAAAGTAATGTAAAATCTAAAAAATATAAGTTAAGAGTTATAAGAGTATTTATACACTTATAAATAAATTATATGTGTGGTTGACTTTTCTGCAAAACTGTTTATTCTTCCAACTATGCACTGTGTTTTTGGGTACTAAAAATTTTCAGTCCGCTTTAAATCCTCTGAATAAATAAATCTAATTGTTCAACTCGAAATCCACCTCAAACACTAAGCAAATTTTAATGTGGTATAGATTTTTTAAAAAGAAATTTATAAGTTTCATAAGATGCAAATAAGAAATGCACTCCCCCGGATTATAATTTACGCTTTGCAAAAATATGTTCCGTAATTTCGCCACCAAGCACGTTTTGAAAAACCTCACCTCTTATATTAATAAACCGGTCAGAAAAATTTAATAAACAAGGCTATAACAATGAATCATTCTCTAAAACCATTTTCATTTTACTCAAAAATTTTATTTTATTTACCTATCAAATTATGCAAACATTCATCAAATACCTATATTTAATACAGTTTATTATAGTCTATAATTATTTTGGTGAATTACGTCCATTCTTTTTACATTCGAAATTTGTTGTTACGGGGAAGTGGACAAGGCAGAAAAAAAAACTATTTTATAAGGCCAACGTTTCGAATCATTTATTGATTCTTTTTCAAGGCTTTTTTTTGCCATGTCCACTTCCCCGTAACAACAAATTTCGAATAGTCTATAATTTTTATAATTACGCTTTATTACAGCTGCCAGTGTTATAGTCTTTTGGAATCTAGTTTTTTGTCGATATTGCCTTATTACAGATAAGCTATTTCTGTGGTTATTTCTTGTCCTTTATGATATTTTATATAAATCTTCTTCTAGTTCATATTCCCCTTATAAAGCTTTACCGTTTGTTAGTTTCCTTAGGTCTTCAAGTTTTTATCTTCTTCGAATCAAATTTATAAACGAAAGACGAAAGACAATCCAATAAAACATCATGATTTATAAAATTAAAAATAAGAAAATCATACTCATGTAACATTACACGCATGCATATGCGTATTGCATACACTATTTTTTCTACGACCAGTCATTATAAAAAAATAGAAATTTATTTACAAAATTTACTAAACTTGGATTCACAAAATAAAACAAAACAAAACTGAACTACAAAAAAGTCAATTTTAACACAAAGTAAACAAATTAATATTTTTGATGAATTGTCATATTCTGAGTAGTGCAGTTATTAAACTACAACTGCGGCATTCTTAGCAGTGCAATAACAATATTGGCATATGCTGATGGGGCAATTATTAATAAATTATTGGTTTAATTATATTCAATCAAATTCAAAATTTTTTCTTCATGTTCACTTTATTTTGAACTGATACTTCTATATAACTTTCGACCACTGTAGTTGACTTTCAAACACCGTGGCGTTTTATTATGATGTAATATCACCACCAACATCAACCAATATTGTCGCAGAACTGCGATAGAAGCAGTGACCGGTATATAAATGCGAACCTTATTGTTGCCTCTCCATTTTTAAATTGAGAACAAAATTTTGCATAGGTTTTAGAAAATTTTGTCGGTAACAAAAACTTTGTGGTGTTTCTGGCTTGTTCTACAATCTCTGGAAGCATAAGATTTTTATTTCACAGTCACTTTCTTCTATACTGACTCGTTTTCTGTTGATTGTAATTGAAATCCACTGCGACCTGTCACTATTTTAAATGCCAATCTGATAAATATTTAAATCTTGCTGTAATAGATCGTTCTCATTGGTCAAAATTTGTAACTTAATGAAAAAGTTGTATCGTAAAGAACATCATTACAGTAGAGGTAATTTGCAACTAATAAACCAATTAGAGTACGGGAGTAGTAGGAAGTTGTTTACTTAATCTAGAACAAAATTCATATATGCCTGATACAATATACTTAAATAGAGTGACAAAAACACGTATGGCGCCATACTTTAGATTGCATTATATGTGAGAAAAGCAAGATTCTTGATCAATTCTTGTGCATCAATTAATGCAGTAAATGTAACATAATTATAAAATCTTCGTGGCGCTCTTTTTGTGTCAATTTATAGCTCATTCCCAGTACTTGCGTATATCTTACGACCTACACGTAATTGCATCTAATTTTATAGACTACATCTCATCAACATCGCATAAAATCACTTTTTAATTTATTTACGCTTCAACATTTCCATTTTTAATTATAACATGTGAGCTACCTTCGCCGTCACATTTAGTTCATCGAAAATTTACATTTACGAAAATCGCATCTCCATATTTATCGCACGATTCCCTTTAATAACAGTCTTCTCTCGCAAATGATTTAATGCGCATCGAAACGCTGTGGTTAGTTATTTCACGATAATCGGATCTTAGGCCCTACCTGCCCACCATTTAACGGGTTGTGGGTCGACTAATGACGATTGGCCCAACATCAGAGCGAATAGCATAACTCGCTGAGGATATTTCGTGATCGGAAATAATTATATTCGCGGCTAAAATGGATAGCGTAGCGAATACTTGAACAGGCCTACCCCTCACTCCGAGCCTCACTACTTCCATAATACCTACCATCAGCACATACGAACTTGTACTTTTTTCCACTGTAATTTAAACTTTACCGTAATTACACTTTTTAAGTCTTGAACGTTTTGCGTTCCCATCAATTTGTATTAACTTGATTTAATATTCCGAACGATAAATATCACGATATAATTTAAAACCCACATAGGCTACAATTTGACTGCTTATCCTGTGACTGAACATCTGAGTTATACATTTACAACATTAAAATTCAATGATTCTAGGTACAAGCAACCTATCATTAGGGAATTAATTAAATAGAATATTCGGTTTTAAATATATCAAGAAATTAAGATTTAGTGATGTAACAACACATACTACACAATAAATTATTGTATCAACGATTAAAAAAGCAATAATATTTTTTTGACTTTGAGTACCGCAATTCCGGTAACACCCGACCACAGTTCCCAATTCTTTAATTTTCTATAGAAACAAAAATGCTACCAGTATTTTAGCCCCTAAAAGACATTTTTCAGTTTTACACCAGTAAAACAGCATAATATAGACTCTCTGAGTGCGTCATGTGACGTTATGTGAGCAGTATAATAAAGTGCTCAGAAAGATATATCGTGTTTACAACCTTTTATGGCTTTTAATTCTTTGATATACTCTGACACCAGAACCATGCTTAACACGTGCTGGGCCTGCTCCAGCATTGACAAAATCCGTTTACCTCCCTTTATTTGAAACTAGAAATGATGATTTGCGGTTAGACCTTCGTAAAAATTAGTGAAAGGTAAATATCGGATTATGTTGTAAACCTGATATATCTTTCTAAGGACTTTACCTAGCCTTTTTTTCTCTTTCTACTAGACGCTCTATTCTATAGTATTTGGGTACCCTTTTCAGCGTTATGTTAATATGTGTGGCAGGGCATAAAAAGTCTGAATTTAATCTTTCGAAAAATTCAGCATTTTTGCTTTTTGAAATTATGGATTCACTATTTATTACATTTTTTTTAATTTCTTATAACTGTTCACCATATTTTACCAATTTTTAGCTTTACAGCAGATTATAAGAAAATATTCTCTTTTCACAACGCCTCATAAAAGCAGATGAACTTTTAATAATGTAAAAACAGAAATGCAGATAAAAACAAATTTTAATTTAAATTGCGAGAACTTTTATAATAGTATATATCAACACTAGGTATAACAGTACCAAAATGAGTTTAATTACATGTTTCTTAGAAACGCAAATTATAAAAATTAGTATTAGGTACATAGTAAGGCGTTGATGCTGATAGTTCTTTAGTCTGAGAAGAAATACGAATTTAAGAAATATTAAAATGTATTACAATGTTAATATCAGTTCTGGAAAAATTCTGTAAAAGTTCTATGAAAATATAACATTACGCCGTTAGTATAGTGGAATTTCTGGAAGATTTACACATCGATCACTCGAGAATATACTGACTGAAGACGACATGTTCGTCTTAAATATAAAGCAAGGAGAGGGCGACGACCGATTAGGTAAATCGAGATTCAGGGATAAGTTCAGCATAGAAGCAAAGCGGTAGTATTGAATTATTTAAGTATTTATCAAGTTATTGTTGTTGTCCGTGTAAATAGTTCATTGTTAAATACATAAACCCGATTCTTTTTTACATTATTTTTTTACTTTTAGCAATAAAAATCCAATACTCTTCGTTCGTAAAGCGCTTTTAGTTTTAAATTTAAATGTTATTTAAACTATCCACAAATATTTACCATTTAGTGCTACCAACCTGCAAGTCGTAAAATTACTATTTGTCACTTACAATCGATAACACCAATCTGATACAACTTTGTCAATTGATTATCGAAAAAATAAACTGTAAACAAACATATCAGGCACGATAACAACTAAAGTCAAAACTGACAAAAACCACTGTTTCACACGTTTTTATTTGGCAATTTCGCAATTGGGTGACTCAATTTTTTTGTCGCAAATTGTGTTACAGAAAAAACCCCTTAGATAAAAATAATTATTTTATTGTCAACGATTTCTTAAAAAATTCAAATACACTAGAACTTTCTTCTTTACATAACCTGAGAGCATCTTTATATTGCTCAGTACTAAAAAACCCATCATTATGTGATGCAATAATATTCTTCTCAACGCTATCAAAAACAAACATAAATGTTGCCTGAATTGTGCTTTCGTCAGAAGGTGGAACGAAAAGTAAAGACCCTTCTTGGTCCAAAAAGCAAGTCATTGCAGCAAACATACATTTCATGTCAATTCCTGAGTCTAGCAATGCTAAACATGCTGCATTTAGTGCACAAGAAATTAACTAAAAAACCGATTTATTGAGTATTTAGAAAAAATTGAGAATGTGACTTAAGTTGTAAAGTATTCCAATAAAACAATTTTATTTAAGCAATTATTACATACTACCGATTTATGATGGGTTGACAACCCAAATATAGTGAATAACCTCATCTAAAGCCGCCACTAGACCGAATAACTTATCTAAATTGGTAAAATTTGCTTGGATAAAGTTACTTTGTTGGAACAATTTAGGGCTTTAGTAACATTCTCATCTTTTCATAAATACACAATAACAAAAAGTTTCGTCACCTACTTTTCCATTATCTTGCATTTCTTGTATAACAATAACAACAGAAGTTCGGGGAAAAAGAGCTATATCGACTGCAGCCTCACATACATTTCTAATAATTGTCTCATATAACCTATCTTTTACTCCTGAAATAATTTAATATTAGAACGTTGTAATTGCCAAAACTGTTTTATAATAACCAGGCAAGCCAGATTTTGGCCTAAAATGAGCTTCAATCACTGCTTTCTCCACTAAAGCCTTACTTGACTTACATTCAACAGGGCCATATACACCTGCTATTACTGTTGTCTCATCTAAAAAAAAATCTAGTTGAATGTTTAAAAGCACAAATTTGGGTTTTTTGCCTTGCGAGAAAGATACTGAGCCGTCAGGTCTACTTAAAATGCCTAATTCACAACTTAATTTTATATTACTCATTTTCAAAAAAGTGAGGTTAGATCAAAAATGACATGTCACAAGCTCTAGATGTAGTATTTGCTTGCAATACAAAGAAATCGAATATTGGAATAACGATAGTTGCATTAAAAATGTTACAAAAATTGTAAATCGTTCTACAAATTCTAAGCTGACACTTAAATTTTTCTTATTATTTATATTACAAGTGCTTATTTTTATTATTAACCTATATTTTTCAATGTAGTATTACTGCGGTTGTATAATACTGCTGACTTATGGCTGTAGCCAACCGAAATACAAAAAGTTACTAGAATTTTAATATTTTAAATATTACACAAAAAAAGATTTTTATTGTTACATGTGTTAGGATTTAATAAAGCAACAGATAGCATAAAAATATTGTATTTTATCAAATAAATTCACTGTTAACATAAAAAATAGGTTAGAGGTGCGCAATATAAGAAATTAGCATACACAATGTTATTTTTACACTGTTACTGATTTTTCAGGGCTTGCGCTCCCAATTAAATGAAATGACAGCCACCATGAAAGCACTGGCTGCACACCGGCCACGAATAACAAAAAATATAACCTCCTTTTATTCCCTCTTGTTGGGACTGGATCTCCATAATAGCTTGCAGGTTGAGTATTAGTCTCAACAAGTACTTGAGCTTTCAATGTTCGTACCAGAAAAAAAGCTAATGCAAAACTGACATAGATGAGACAACAGTAATAAGCTGTTTTTGCTCCTATTATGCTGACTAAAACACTGATAATAATTCCCACAAATTTATATCCACTGAAAGCTAATAAATCTAGAGTTCTAAGCGTTGTTTTAATATTGGCAATGTAAAGAGTACAACTGTACACTGCCAATTCAACAAGAAACCAAGCTAAGGCTGAAGAAGCCAAAATTCCTATTTGTTCAGGAGTGAACTTTTGTTGCATTCCTAGAACCATACCCGCCACTAAAACGTAAGTTACATAAGCCATTGTTGGAATATATAGATCTGGAGCATTTATCTCGAATCTAGGTTGGACTGGACCGTCTTGTTCGTATTTAACTGACCAGTCCTAAAATAATCGCGTTACATAAGAAATTAATTTAATCAGATACAACCTTATGAGTGAAAGGAAAGAACAAGAGCATTAGTTTTGACACAACGTATTTTGTATCAACAGCAAAGTAATATTTAAGACTATTCACAGGGACTATTTTTTCTACTTCTTGTTTTATCATTGACTTTCCGGTGTTTGCTAACTGAAAGCTTAATTATACAAATATTAGTTACAAGTTTAGCTTTACCTGTTGTCCATATTGCAAAGCCATGTCTTGAACGATTGGTTGTCCGAAAACGCCCCCAAATTGGGGATTAGGTGATAACTGTGCATTTGGATAAGGTCCAACAGGATTAAAACCATACATTTGAGGATTATTTAATGGCTCTCCGTAATTTTGATTTGCATTAAATGGCTGGTTAGCATAATCTACAATTATAATATAGACAAGGTACAAAAATCACAATTTAAGTACTTTGCTGGTAAGGACTAGGGCCAGGAATTTCTGATCCTAAATTTGGGTACAAATTATTCTGCATCCCTTGTGTAGGTTCGTAAGGGTTATATCCCATAGCGTTTACGTCACTAACCCGTTTAATTTTTCTACTGTGGGCTAAAATATTAAAGTGAGGTTAGCTTTCCATAACAAACATAAAGCAACAGTAAAGTAATTACCTGGTCGGATCCCTGTATTTGCGTTGTAATTCATTATGATAATTTAGTTAAATTCTAGGAGTAAAAACATCAAATTAAGTAATTTTCAAGAAATAAACACAGAGAGACACGTCACGTAGACATCTGTCATTTTAATTTTTCAGGTGACACACACTTCCACACGATGTAAACAATAAACTTGTGGTACATTAATTAAGATGAATTGTTTTTGTAAATAATTTAGTTGTAATCAGATTTTTGATAAATTGTTGGAAAATTTGAAATTTCCTTTAAAATCTGACAGTTTAGTAGTTCGGCTATTGGTCACTAGAGGTAGACTGGCGCTAGTGTCGTAGATCTAGGGATAGCAAGTAACAAATGATCATAATTATTTGTCCCAGTTAAAATGGGATCCGAAAGCCGTGACGTCAAAACAGCGCGAAATTTTGAAACACTGTCATTCGATAAAAGTACCTTGAAAAAGTCGGCTTTATTGCGTATGTAAATAAGGTTGAGTTTACAAAGATCATATTTCAAGCGACAAATAAATAAGACTTAAAAATGTCAACGTTCGATATCCTAAACATTTCATGTATTGTTAAGTCACGAATCACAACAAACTTACACTTGACAAAGAAATTAATGAAAAATAAAACGTTCGATGCACAGATTTCCTTCATTTCTAAGCTATAACGCAAGTCAACATGAGCGAATTCCAGCGAACCATGCCGAATGTGAACGATGCCTCTCCCATTTTGTCGGAGCAGATGCAAATGTGATGTACTTGGCCAGTTTCGGTAGTTGGTTTACAGCTGTTCGAGTGACTTTGACAGCACGAAGCTTGTACAGTAATTTCTATTTTCGATTAATTTCTCAATTATAAAAGAATTTTTTTAAACTTGTGTTTGGATTAAAACTAGAATGTCTAGAGTATTGGAGTTGAGTGTTTTTATGCCTTATTTGTGTTTCCATATGTAGTTTTTATTCGGTCAAAGTTTAGCTGTTATAATTTCGACCTTATGTGCTATTGCAATAAGGTCGACTTTTTTAAGGTATGTTTTTAAAATGACAGTGTTTTGAATTTTCGCGCATTTTTTTCGTCACACTTTCGCTCCCCATTACCGAGTAACTATTTAAACTTGTTAGTTTTTACCAACAGATTTTGTTTTTAACTAATAGCAACAATAAAACTTTAGCTAGGCTTCTGACTTTAGGGTTTAATGGGCTCCAGAAGCCGTGACGTAAAAAATGCGCGAAATTTTGAAACACTGTCATTCGATAAAAATACCTTAAAAAAGTCGACGTTATTGCACATGTAAATAAGGATGAATTTACAAAGATCAAATTTCAAGCGATGAATAAATACACTAAATAAAATAAATAAGACCTAAAAATATCGACATTCGATACCCTAAACATTTCATTTATTGATAAGTCACGAATTACAACAAATTTACACTTAATAAAGAATTTAATGGAAAATAAAATGTTCGATGCACATATTTCCTTCATTTCTAAGCTATAACGCAAGTCAACATGAGCGAATTCCAGCGAACCATACCAAATGTGAACGATGTCCCTCTCATTTTGTCGGTGCAGACAGTGCAGATGCAAATGTTATGTACTCGACCATCTTCGGTAGTTGGTTTACAGCTGTTCGGGTGAGTTTGACAGCACGAAGCATGTACAGTAATTTCTATTTTCGATTAATTTCTCAAATATGCGAGAATTGTTTGTAACTTGTGTCTGCATTAAAACTAGAATGTCTAGAGTATTGGAGTTGAGTGTTTTTATGCCTTATTTGTGTTTCCATATGTGATTTTTATTCGGTCAAAGTTTAGCTGTTATAATTTCAACCTTATGTATTAGTGCAATAAGGGCGACTTTTTTAAGGTATATTTTTAGAATGACAGTGCTTCAAACGTTCGCGCTAAAATTACGACACACTTCTCCAGCCCATTATGAAGGAGTGCTCCGAATTATCAGTCTCACAAACTTACCCTAAAATTTCAACTTTTTACTTCTAGCAGAAACGTACTTTACGAGAGTGAGAGGTAAAAACAATAAATTTTTTATTTTTAAAAAAAGAGTAACATTTGACTATTTATTTTTCATTTTTTCTCTAAGTTTTGGTAATGATAACTTTAAAGGGGTAAGTTTTATAGATTAAAAATATGGGAGCTGCTAAAATAAGCAGTGAATGCTGATAAAAATCTTAAGCCTAGAGGTGTTCCCATCGAAATAAACAAGTCACTCGCAGAAACTGTTTTTTTCTTTAAATATTAAACTTTAAGAAAGAGAATAGCCTAAATTAAAGTTAAAGTTTTCTAAATTAAATTAAATTTTAATATATATTTTTTTAATTATATTCATTTGCGTAGTATTCATTAGACGTTTTAACATAAATATAAATTTGTTTAGCATAGCGCATAAAGTACATAATTATAAATAAATTTATTTTTGTGGTATTTATCATTTCCCCTATCTTTAAAAAAATAAATAAATATTATCAAGTAAATTCCGTTTGTTTTATTGGAGTTTGAGGAGTAGGTTTCAAGAATATCGCTGAAAATTTGAATTAAAGGTAGGTCCGAAAGAAACAGAGAAATAAATCGCCACATAGGGCAGAAGAAGAAGCACCGTTTTCAAGATTAAAAATAGGTTCGAAAAAAGCAGAAAGAGGGAATTCGTCAGTCATCAATTGTGCCAGAAAAAAAATGCTTTAATTAAGACTTTATGTATAGTTCATGACTTTGTTAAAATTGTAGATCTCTGTTTTAATTTAGAATTTTTTAATCAAAATTTTGAATTTTATTTAAAATCGATTTTTTTTGAATTTATTTTTGTGTAGGTATAGTGTATTTTAACAACTTTTCTGTTTCAGATTTACCTACTAATTTTTCTCTTTATGTTTCAGATTTTCGAAATTTTTCTACTTTAAGTTTTTCTAATTTTTATGTTTTAGGTTTTTTCTAATTTAATTGTTTTTTCCCGGCATTACCTACAGGTATGCAATTTTTTTTGCATGTTAATTACTTAATTTAAGTATATTAGATAAGATAATTGTTAAGTTAGTTTCTAAGTTTGTCTGATTGAAGGACTACTTGTCTGGTTAGCATTTATTGTAAGCGCTAACTACATCCCTGTTTTTATAATATGTTGTATATTGTTAATTAATTTAATTAATAATTAATTATAATAATAATTATTAATAATTGATAAAAACGTTTTATAATTTATCTGTCAAAATTTATATTTTGAACTCTCCAAAATCTTGAAAAAAAATATGTCAAAAAGAAGTCAAACACTAAAACGCAATAAAATTTTAAATTTTTTTGCATTTTTTTTAATAAGTATTTTTACAACATTACAACATTTTTAAACAGCCTTCTAGGTGAATTTTATGCCTTCTTGAATAATAATTTGAATAACTTTAGCTAAATAAATAAAAAAAATCTGTTAATTTTTGCGTCGTAAAAAGTACTTGGAACGTTGTCTTAAAGCTAATGTGTTAGGTAGGTTGCATAAAAGTCTGAAAACGCCTCATTCGCTAATGTTACACTTGCGTTGAAGCTTAGAAAAGGAGAAAATCTCTGCATTGAACGTTTACAATATAATTAATAAAATGTATAGAATATCAAATGTCGGTATTTTTATGTCTTATTTACTTTATTTAGTGTATTTCTTCATAGATTATTTTTTTTTGTAAATTTAACCTTATTTACATGTGCAATAACGTCGACTTGTTCAAGGTATTTTAATCAAATGACAGTGTTTCTAAATCTTAGGTTGTAGTGACGTCAGGGCTTCTGTAGCCCATGGGCTGGAAAAGTGTGTCGTAATTTTAGCGCAAACGTTTGAAGCACTGTCATTCTGAAAACATACCTTAAAAAAGTCGCCCTTATTGGACTAATACATAAGGTTGAAATTATAACAGCTAAATTTTGACCGAATAAAAATCACATATGGAAACACAAATAAGGCATAAAAACACTCAACTCAAATACTCTAGATATTCTAGTTTTAATCCAGACACAAGTTACAAACAATTCTCGCATATTTGAGAAATTAATCGAAAATAGAAATTACTGTACATGCTTCGTGCTGTCAAACTCACCCGAACAGCTGTAAACCAACTACCGAAGATAGCCGAGTACATACAAATAACAAGTTGCGCGGGCAAATCGGAGGGGATTTGCTCGCATTCGGCATGGTTCGTTGGAATTTGTTCATATTGGACCTGCGTTAAAGCTTAGAAATAAAGGAAATCTGTGCATCGAACATTTTATTTTCCATTAACTTCTTTATTAAGTGTAAATTTGTTGTAATTCGTGACTTATCAATAAATGAAATGTTTAGGCTATCGAATGTCGACATTTTTAGGTCTAATTTATTTTATTTAGTGTATTTATTCATCGCATAAAATTTGATCTTTATAAATTCAACCTTATTTACATGTGCAATAAGGTCGACTTTCTCAAGATATTTTTATCGAATGACAGTGTTTCAAAATTTCGCGCATTTTATACGTCACGGCTTCTGGAGCCCATTCTAATTATTTTTAGAGTGCGCACGCACCATGATCATTTGTTATTCGCTGTCCCTAGACACAATTTTATCTTCTGTTTCTTTCTAATAGTGAGTGTATCTTTGTCGTTGAGTCATTCGGTTGCATCGCAACTGTCAATTTTGCGGTCTTTGTACTCGTTTGACAGTTCGTGATGCAGATGACATAAAGGTGTTAAAAAGTTTAGTGATGATTGTGAGTAATGTTGGAGTGGCCGAGTCAGTCTCGGTTCTAAGAATCGCTAGTTCGGGGCCCCTAATTTAGCCGACTACGCCCCCGTGAAAATGAGCGAAAAGCCCAATAAAACGGTGAGCGGGGCGGGTGCCTCCGCTCCGAACAAAATGAGACTCTACGCCACTTGGGTTGACAGGACCCCTTCGAATTGTATTCCGAGGTCAGTAACTTGTCATTTTCACCGGTTTTGGTTTTACGTTTTAGTTATTCCAGGCTTTGTTCGTTGACGTTGACAAGGCTGGTTGTTTTAAAACCTCTGGGATCTGATCTAGCCTCTATTTCTATTGCCGTTAAAATGCAATCGAGCAAACGCACATTACGCTCCAATGAACTGATTTTGCCACCGAACGGTTTATTGGACACGCCGTTGGAATTAACTTTTTGTCTCCAATATCCGCATTTTTTGAAACGAGAAGGGAATAAGTTACATATTTTACTTCAAAGACGAAAACGGTACAAAAATCGCACAATGCTAGGGTTCAAAACACTCGCAGAAGGGATCATTCGAATGGACCAAGTAAGTAGCAAGAAAGAGAAACAAAAATCATCAATTTTCTATTTTTTTCATAATTATAAAGAGTACTTAACTCGTCATTAGTTTTGAATGCAACACTAATCTGTTTGCTCTACTTTTGTGTAAATATTTTTTTAGGCACTTTACATTTACTAATAAATAAACCTTATTTAACTGAGCCACTCTTTACTGCAGCTTTTTATTATCAACATGTGTTGGCCATTTGGTAATAAAATGTAAAAGTTCAAATTAAAAATGAATGTATAAAGAATTTTATTGTTACACTGTCCTCGCATGATTTTTTTTATCAGAAAACAATGTAAATTGGAATGTAATACCAATCTAAAAAAATGGAAAAATTAACAATTTACATAGAAATTAATAGTATATTACGTCACAAGGGTAAAAAGTATGGATTAGCAGCCCGAGATTGCTCGCTGCGCTCAGGATCAAATGAAGCTGAGTGCTTCAAATAAAAAGAAATACATTTTTTTCTTCAAATAAAAAGTGTTAAATCAAACGTCAAATTGACCAAAAATATGTGCTCTAGAGCCGAAAATGACACATTTTGACACATTTTTGTGGCTATACAGGGTGAGTCTGTTAAGAGTTTATCTTATCTTTTTTTTTTTAAACTAGTTATCACATCAACTTCGAAGTTTGCCATTAAACACTTTGTATTGTTCTCTACGCATCTGAATTTTTTCAGAATTTTTCTGATATTCCACCTAATGAATATTAATTCTTAGAAAAAAATATAAAATTTTCATTTTTTGAAATGTCATTCTAAATGAAGGGAAGTGAAATATAGTTTTGTGTAAAAAATACTTCAAAAATAGGTAGATAACCGCAAAGAATAATAAAGTTTATTCGTTTTATAAGACCCATCTTGAAGCAGTAACAGAAACAGCCTCATCCTGTATTTTCGTTAAAGGTGGATAAAAAAGTATTATAACAATGAAAGTTAAGCTGTAAAAAATACAGCTGATCTCAGATTGTTATATTAATTATTGCCTCAATTACCTACTTAATCTTACGTAACGGTGAAGTTAATTAAAATTTATTTTCCGTTCAATTAAATCTTTAATAACCACGATATTGGATAAGATTTTTTTTACTGATTGTATCTATGATTATATAGATTTAGTAATATTCTAAAGACCGTTTTACACTGTCGATTTTGTGTTTGAATTTTTTCTTTGCATTAATTAGAGCACAAATGTGCGGAAAAATGCTCTATTTTTTGGTAGTAGGCATTGATTTTTTTAATACTGTTTCTAGTTTTCCAAGATGATTTATTAAATAAACAAACTTGAAAAAATAACGCAACGTAGCAATTATTATTGTAATAACATAATTCAATAAATGGGAACAGTTTGAAAAGTAAAACGTAGGATATGAAAAATAAAAATCCTCATTAATAAACGATGCGTAACAATTGGCAATTATCTAATAAAAAGTTTGTTTTCGGTTTAGAATTCTAGGAAATTGATTGCATGGCGCCATTTTGCAGTTTTCAAGTTTTTTATTCTCTATTTTGCAATAAATTGCTTCAATTAGGAACTGAGATTAAACGACAGCATGCGGTATAAATGCAAATTATCAGAAAAGAGCCGTTTACTGATTTTAAATTTAGTATCTTGACTGTTTTATTATAATAAACATTGCGTGCACCTGATCAGCTGTTTGATTGTTTGGAAGTAAATCAACCATCACTCTGCTTTAAGAATAATATTGTGATCATCTTTTTATCACGTTTTTTGTACATTTTAAATTTTAAGTTATACATATTATTTTTTTATTTGTAATTATTTCTCTCAAATTTCTTGATGTTTTGAATAAATGCACTCAATCACACCAAACAATTTTTTAAACACCAACAAATGCAAAGTTGATGGTTTTGTCAAAAAATTTTGTTAATCGCTTTCAAAGTATTAATTTTACTTATGAAGAAAAGAAATAGATGGAAAGTTGTCATTTTTAGATATTTTTATACGCTTCGCTACATCACTGCAGACTCTTATCACTGTCCTCAACATAAGACGGCAAGTTTTAATTTTCAATTCATCGATTTGTTAATTTTCCGTTAATAGGCGATAATGAGAGGTTTAAAAAAGAGCTTAAAATTATCAAAGAAGCGGTTAGCAGTTGCAAGACTGACATTATTGGTAAGATACTTCGTAAAATTAAAAATAAGAAATTGATCAATTAATTTGAATTTGCAAACAAACCAGAAAAAACATCTTATATAAATATTATAACAATATCCTATGCTTCCTCAATTACAAGAAGTGTGACCAAGATCGAAAGAAAACCTTGAAATCTATAGGAACAAAGGTACACTCATGAACTTTTCGACAAAGAGTCTATCCCCAGCTCCTCTCTTTTCTCATTAGTCAAAATGCGAAACATTTTTTTTCTAAATTAAAATAACAAGTGTAAAGCCGAAGTTGTCACTAATAAATTATATCTTTAATTTATTACGTTTTATTTTTACGAAAATATGTTTTCAAATTTATTACTGAATAGATGTTTTTATTGTTGTTATTGTACAATTGACTAATGTATTATGAGTGTATGTGAAAAATTTGTCAATTGCCACAATAAATCATATTTTTTTAAACTATTATGTAATCGACTAGTATATAAGGCAAAGCGGTTTGTAAGGTATTACCTCTTTTAAATAACAGTCTTACAAGATATTGATTACAAATCGATAAATCTTTGATTTTGTTATTTTTAAGGAATATTTATGATTATTGATCTTACTGTAATTATTTCAATACTGCAAACCGAAGGGTAACTTATTTACAACCCTAATAGCCTACATCTTGAGGCTTCACTTTCCATTGTGCCATTGTCATAAATCTCCATATTCATAACAAAAAGGTTACTGTTCACAAATAAAAGTTGTGAATTCGATTTTTAAATAAATCATTTTTCACTTTTTATACGTAATTATTACATATTTGTTATTTCTTTTAAAAAAAATACTATAAGTAATGGTTTTGATTCTTATATGTATCTTCAATAATAACCAAAAAAATGTACTATATTTATATGGACATCCACACTACACCATCATCGTTGTTTACTCGTTTTGCACGGTTCTAGTTTATTGTTGATTACATTTTGTATTAAATAAACACTTATAAACAAATATTTACTCTAGATATTGTGTATTAGAGCATTTACTATTATTATTTAAGATAAAAAGATACCATCCAATAGAAAATGTACTTATTTAGGCGCTATTTAAAAATAAAAAAATTCAACGCAATTAGCCTCAATAAATGTGAGATTAAATAATTTATTTATTTGTGATATAATTGGTCTAACTGGTGAGGCTGAGAGGATTCAGGAGGCAGTAATCACAGTACCATTTATTTCCAGTAAAGTGGCAAATTAGCCAAATTCTAAGAAGATTCGCTAGAGAACTAGCCCGAGTTCTACAGACCATCAAAAGGTCCGGGATAATGAAGCGGGACAAACAGTGTATAAACAGTCCCCATTTTCCAGTGTCTTTGGACAGTCTGTCGAACGGCTTCACAATCTAGGACAATTCTCTGGTGAATCTTGTTACAATTACAACAGCCTCAGAAGCCAGCTTAAACCAGTTGGGCTATCGAGAAAAATAAAATTAATGTGTATACCAGGTCCTGCAAAGACAAATGGACTTGGAGCTGGAGATGCTCCCTGAAGGAGGCGGTAAAGACAAAGAAAAAGGTGCCGTGGCTCGCTTAACCGTTTTACAACTAAGTTCCACTCCTGTCGATCAAGAACACAAACCAGACCGAGACCATGATTTCAGCGATGACGATGACGAAATCAGTTCAGGCGAAGAAGAAGTTGCCGATTTATCAGACAGCGAACCGATCCGTACCAAACTCCCGCATACTCGCCACAATCTAAAACAACGTTTCGTGTCATTACTCCGTCGTTTCAAAGTACCAGACAGCGAATGTGGTCGAAGTGGCGATCTTTCCAACCCTAGCGACATCCAAGCTCTCTTCAAAGAACTCGAATCGTTGAGTTGCGATGAGGATTCGGCCGGTGAACAAGACACCATGTCCATATCTAGTACGCCGAAACCGAGTCTAAGGCCGTTTTTCAGCAGTAGCAAGAGTTTGTTAGATTCGAATGTACAGTATAGCGAAACCGAGAAATTCATTGACGATAAAGCGTCCGGAAGTGACGGAAATGCGGATATTTTTACCGATCAGGAAGTGCAATCGGATCCTCAGACGGGATCACCGCCAAGGGAGCAGTCGGCAACGCCTCGAACGAAGTTATCAGGAGATAGTGATTTTACGAATTTGATGCAGGAGTTTAATGAAAGGAAATCGAAATTGTTCCGGTCGTCGGCGTCGTCAGGGAAAAAGAAAAATTCGCTGAGCGTCAGTTCGGATGTTCCTGTGCCAGAAACTGTAACGGTAAGTTGTTACATCATAATAGTTCTTCAGGGTAAGCTCTACACAAATTTCCGTATAGGAAAAACAATGTTAATGTCGTAAATATAAAACAATAAGTAAGTATATTTCGGGTTCGAAGGTTAAATAAGTAACTGCGCCAATAACCGGCTTCATCTACATTAAGAAGGCTAAATAAATAACTAGGTTTTTACTTTACTTTTTTAACAAATACTGCAACATATTCTCGATAAATAAATAAATTAATCGCGCATATCGCCCACGATTGTCACTCAATATCGCCGATTCGCTCTCGAGATCGCCGCGCCGCTGTCTTAAACGTTGAACTCAACTCATTCAACTATTCGGCTTCGATTGATTGGTCATCGCTCTCTGATTGGCTTATACATATAGAGTTAGTAGTAAATTCTCCTACATTCTTCACTCCCTTAGAACGTTTTTTTTTAATTAGTTGAGCTTTATGATTACTGTACTATTGAACACTATTTTTATTTTAGCACATAACGTATTAAAATGTTAATTATTACATCCAAACAATAAATTCTTACGACTAGTAAGTCAGTAGAGCTTGCCCTTAATAACAAAAAGCCATTGATCAGCGAGACATTGTTTTAATCCTGGAATCTATTCTTAATTATTATATCGGTTGGAACAATGATTTTAGGCGCGCAAAATATTTCTGGAACAAGTTAGTCGAGTACTTCCCCTGGAAGAAAATGTTCTTCCGGAAGCAGTTGTATTAATAACAGGCCCTGACAGTATTACTGGACCATTATCAGCACGACTCACCCATCATCGTATTTTCCTCCCATTATCATCAGTCGAAGTTAAATCAGTTATAACAGCTGTTTTTAACAAAATCCATAAATAGTAAGTAACTAATAACTTACATTTGTTTTGTTTTAAATGACTTCTTTCTAGTTGTAATAGCTGTGCCAAACCGGGCAGCTTTGTAAAATTAGTACTGATTGGTGGTGATACTCTTATCGGTTGGGTAATTCGCCCTTACGTCGAACTTTTATCAAGTAAACCTCCTGAGTGGCTAAACTACATAAGAATTTATATAATCCCAATTGGCAATTGTGGATTAACAAAGCATCTTGGTAATTTAGACCAAGGATATGCTTCTTTGTTCCCTTCAGATCAGGAATTAAAAATCGACGAACTTTCCGGAAGATTACAACGCTATTTACAAGTCCCGTCTTCAGCTCCTGTCGCTCAGCTTCCTTTAGGTGAAGCGATGCTTACTTGTCAAGATGATTCCAGTCAGCTCTTCATCCCATTCGTTAACGTAATATCTCTTCTCAAAAAATGAAGCAATATCAAATTTTGAATTTTTTCTTTAGGAAGTACGAGTTGGTCCAGCCGAACATACTCTTTCTGTATCTGTAGATCTTGAAGATTTGATGTGTTCCAGTCCGCCTGCCCCTTCCTTAACACCTCCGTCATCCCCTAACGTACAAACACGTGATTCCCCTTGGGAACCTCTCGAGCTACAATTAGATTATTGGCAATTAGCTAAATGCACTGAATCTCTAGCCCCAAAGACTGACAAAACCAAACAAGACGGTAAAAACTCATTTAAAGGACTGTTTCGGGGGCTTCAAGCCTCGCCTTCTAACACCGGTGGACTTAATCTCACGATGCATATAGCAAACAAGGAAAAAAAACAAAAAAGTAAACTAATAAAATTTGTGAAATAAATAATGACTTTTGTGATTTTAGTTATGAGACTGGGTAAGAAGAAGGAAAAAGAAAAGGATACTGAGCCTCGTAGTCAGACTGTCGAGGGTATTTCTAGGTTAATTTGTTCGGCTAAAGCGTCCCATAACACGCCGATAAAAGGTGCGTATTGATTCTACCAGTGGAATTTGGAACTAGTAGCCACGTGCATTATTGAGGGATTAAACAAACTCTAGTTTAAAAAATAAAGTTTACAAAGTTATTGACGTGTATTTGGCATGTATCAAAGACATTAAAAAACAATTTGTCAGTATTTTTTTTATATAATTATGCGGTTTAAAATCTTGATATTCATTATTTTAACGCTTTCACCACATTTATGAGGTCATAATAAAGGTCATTGTGGATTCCGACGTATGGCTTTAGTTTTATCCCACGATAATGCACGTTGCCACTAGTTCCAAGTCCTACCGCCAAAGCGCGCATACTTAATTTAATTTGAATATAAATTTTTTAGTATATGTGGACGGCGTCGAGTTTAACGGAGTTAAATTCTTCCAGTTGAGTTCGACTTGGCAAACGCATGTAAAACAATTGTCAGTGGCTTTAGTAGGAGTGCCATTGGCTAGTGCCGAAGTGAATTCTATGTAACATAAGATGACCTTCCCCTTTTTTAAATCCGCCGCTTTGCTTCCGTGTCTCGTTCCCGCGATGCATTCATCGCTTCTAGTCAAGGTCAAATCCATCATAATCCAACCGTTGACAATACATCCAAATAAGGCTCAAAACTCAAATTTGGAGAAAAAATTAAGTAAAAACTCACGTTAAAAATACTCCGTATATGTGATATAGTTTATAGTCGTCGTTAATATCGATAAATGCTTGAGATTTTTTCAGAAAAAAAAATTAATACATACTTTTTTACAAGCTAAGATTGAATCGTTTTTTAAGCACAGCAAGATTTTGTTATAAACCGAGCATTTTGCGTAAATACCAAAGCGAAATTTGTGTTATTTAACGGAAAGTTGTTTAATGTGTAGGTTTCTCAGCTGAGAATAGTTCCATGTCAAATCAAATTTTATTGGGAATGTTGAAGGATCTCACATTGATTGTTGAACTGTGATGTGTCTGGAGATAAGAAAAAGGCCGTGCGACTGTGATTTTAAACGCAGCTCATTCCAACTTGTTAGCTCAGGTGGATGTTCTATCATTATATCTCATTTGGAATGTGCAACAAGTTTCAGAACATCCATCTCTAGTATCAGTGTTTGATTGTAAATGATAGAGTAGATTATCTGTTGTATAAATGCAATAATGTCTGGAATTAGTATTGTTTATATATAACTACATGCATATAAACATGAATATGTACTTTTATTATTTATCATTTTTTTACACTATATTTTAGTCAGGAGGTTGTTGCTCTGACGATTGTTTTTGTTTCTTTACCGCGTCTGCGAGGTACTTGAACCTCATCATACATTCCTCCTAAAATACAATTTTAAATACCACAAAAACAAACCGCAAAATTACCTTGGTTTTATTTGGAACACAATCCGCTATTTTCTCCCACCTTTCAGCACAACCTTTCGGATATTTCGCCAAGGCATCCTCGAGTGCTTTCTGTTGATTCTGACTCCATTTCTTCACGCTTTCATCCCCACTATCCACTTCTTTCTTCGTTTTTTGCTTTACTTTAACTTGCACTTCCTCTTCCTGCTCATTTGGCAATTTATAGCAGATTTCTTTCATTTTATTTGCCATATAGGTAACTTCAGGTACTGTCCTTCCCATAATTTCCGCTATAGTCTCCCACCTACCAGTGGTACCACCTGGGTATTTCTTAACTAATTTCACTAACTCTGCTAAATCATCATCTGTCCAGAGTCCACCAGAACTAACCGGTGGTGGACTTGAAGCATTCAATTCGCTATTAGAACTATAAGAAATCTCAAAATTTGGCTTGTCAGGCAAGACGAAGCCTTTATTGCGCTTACGGACTGTCTTCACCCTCACTGGCACCTCTTCAGGCTCTTCTTGAGGTGGGGCTTTCGTCACTTCTTCTATTTGTTGAACTACCACAGTTTTAATCAAGCCGAGAGTTGTAGGAAGAGAGATAATAAAATGCCAAAGCAAACGAGGTATTTGTACAGGTAATGTGTCAGTTATTGACGGTTTTTCTAAAATTATGGTTGGTTCTTGAAACTTTTCAGCTTTTTTTCCCGCGTCTATTAGGCTTTTTATTTTGTTCCTGAAAAAAAAAGAAAAATTACATCCAACAAATCATAAGTCAATGCCATAATATACTCAGCTTAAAGTAGTACTGGCATTTGAACTCAAATTACATTTTTTTTTGTTAATAAGCGCACTTGGACGCATGTGTTAGCTAATAGACACAGACGCAAATTTTTAATAATACTCACAATAGTGTATTTCTTCTCAAAGTAGGAGGCCCAATTGACCAAATACTGCCCAATAGTAAGAATTACAAATAAAATGATACAAACTTCCACCATGCCCATTTTACGGACATAGCGGTAGTAGTAGACAGCTGAGCGCCAGTTAGGAAGTCCATTAACGAGGACTTCATCGTAGTACTTCCTTTTGGTGCTACTTCTAAGTACTTCATAAACTGCAACTAAATTTCTAAACTGGACTGACGTGTCAACATGGGGGTTTTTATCAGGGTGTAACTTGAGAGAAAGTGCTCTAAAGGCGGATTTGATTTCTTGATTTGAAGCACTCTAAAATTATTAAGTGATCATCAAGCAAAAACATGCAAAAATACTCACTTGAGACACATTAAGGAGCGCATAGAAGTTCTCCTTAACCTCATCCACGACATCAAAAACCTCCAATTCCTCGGAATCCCACGCAGCAACAGATTTTAAACAAAAAATTAACAATATTCCACGGAAAAACATCATTTTCGTTGCTTTTTTTCGAGTGGGAAACACATTTTACTGGAATTATTGACAGGTGGAAAAGTGAGGTTATGGTGGTTGACGTGTCAACTGTCACACTAAACCCGGTCAATTCAAAAGTGATTGTAAAAGTGAAACAAATTGGTTTTTATCTTTATTAGAAATTTATCGTCAAACCAACACTTTCTCAATAAATAAAGCGTTAAATTAATGCACACAATCGGTCATAAAACATTCTCTTTCAAAATAATAGATTTACATTTAAGTCCTAAGTCGCCATGAATACCTCCTTCAGGCACCTTCAAATTAATATCAGGCCGTCTCTGATAAGGCCCAACTTCGTTTAATTGGGCATTACTGGCAGACAAATCAGCCAATTTCCAAATTGCCACATTTTTAGCCTTTCCATGTCTGGCTATCACATAAAAATCATTTTCGGTTTCCACAGCCCCACAAATTATCGCCCAGTGAGCCTTAAGCCCATTTAATAAACCCGGAGAGTTGTCTTTATCCGTATCATAAGGCACAAGTAAGTTTCCACTGTTGAGCAAAACTTCTCTAATTTCTTTCGTATCTAATAAACCTGAATATATCTGAACACAGGTCGGTTTTAAATAACATTGGGCCAGAGTGGCCATATTTTGGACACTAAACATTTCACCGTTGTTAGTGAAACCCTCAATTTTAGCCCTTTTTAGTAGTGACTGTACTGAATCGGTACTGGGGTGCCCTAAATAAATTGCAAGGGCTACTAAACCGCACTGGGGCCCATCTTGGAGAAAAGGAGGCAGTGATTTATATGAGTATTTCACAGGATTGCTTAGTTCTGTTAAGCTGAAGAGAGTACAAATTTTGTGCACTTCCGGATACGACTCAGCCCAAGAGAAATTCATGTTGTCAGATTTAAAAAAGTGAGGTTATGTTAAGAAAGAGGGAAGACTTAAAATTACTCCAAAACGGATTCCGAAACCTAAAAACGCTAAAGTTGAATTAAAACGTATTTTGTGTAATGCACTAATGACCAGTAGTAAAATGAGTATGTTGCTTTTTTAAGGTTTCCAATTTTGAATAACCATATTTTGAAAAGTGAGGTTATGTTATGGCAGCCTCAAACCAGGACAGTTCTCCTAAACTAAAAAAATGTGCAGGAAAAGACAGTCTTCAACGACTAAACTATTTATATCAGGTACTATTTTAGTAAAATTTGGCTAGAAATAAACTCTATTTTTAGGCTTGTAATGCAATAACAACAAACAATGAATCAAGTCATTTAGCATCTGTTATGTATAGTAATCTTATGGTGGCAATATCAAAGAAAGCCGTTCAAAGAATGTAATTATCCCGTTTTACGTGTACTTTTTGTAATTGTTTTTTTTTTAGGGATATTGAAGTGAAAAGAACAATTTGTAAAGGTTGTCGTTGTTTGTTGTTAGCGGGGCTTACATGTAAAGTAAGAATAAAGAAAAAACGTTTAATTTGGACGTGCATTCAATGCAATACAACCAAAGTTTTCCACGTAAAAAAGCCTGATTATATACCATGGACCCTACAAAAGGATAGTATTGTAGAGACTTTAGAATACAAATAAATACTTTTTATTAATAAAAATTACAGAAAACGAATCTTAATCTAAGTTATAATATTAGAATTTGTCTTAAAATATAAATTGCTGTAGCTAAATAAATACTTGTTCATTTGCCAAACTGTCTGCAAACGGGCTAACTATTTCTTTGGTTGCAAAATAAAAAATCAGACCAAACGTGATAGAGATAGGAAGCGCTGGTAATGCTTTTTTAAAAATAGCCAACAGAAGTAACGTGAGACACAAACCCTGAAAAAACTAGTTAGAAAACAATTATTGTTAAAATTACTCATACAATAAGAATGGCGACAAAACAGGCCAATGTGGTATTCCAGTCCCCATAAGACGACGCTTTTCCCACCAAAACACTGTAAAAAATAAAGTCACCCAAACCCAGTTTCACACCACCTACAAAAATAATTAGAAACGAGTTTTATCGCTGATATTACTCACGTTCTTCCTCTTCTTGGTGAATTTGTGTCCTTGGTGTCCCGCTTGGAACATCATGCACTTCTAACTGCCTTTGTGCAACTCTCCTAGAGTGATTATCAACCCAGTCTTGTGTAAAACCATGTTCTTCACCAGTGGAGTCAACCGAAGTACGTGCCAAAGCTGTAGTTGGTGGGTTATCATCACCTGTTGCCATACTTGTGTATGCATACATGTACGTTGCTAAAAAAACAAGTTTCAGAGAAACACAAACGGCTAAATAACTTACAAGAATAAATTAAAGCTGGGAAAATTTGTTCGTTTCTCTCCTGGGCAGTTTCTACCAAAATTCTTAAAGGCCCTTTAGGCATCAAAACAGCAATTAAATCTGTAAATTTAAAATTAGAAATATTTTTTTGTTGGATTGTGTCTTACCCCAGACGGAAATAACAGCTAAGACCGCCCAAGTAGTCCATTCTGGCAGGTATTTTATAAAAACTAAAGCCATAAGGGCGGCAACAAAAATGAGATATGCTTGCTGAAGGATTAGAGGGCCTTGCCAGTGAATACAGACCATTCCCATTACACCAAAATTCCACATTAGTAAAACTATTGTGGGATAGTCCATTGGAATATTGTAAGCTCTTAAAATTTCCCTTTAATAAAAAAAGTTGTGATTATTAATGTCTGATTAGTGTGTTTGCTTACTCTAGGTAAAGGTACGAGAACACGGTCAACAGCATTAAAGAAGATAAAATCAACCATCCGTGAATGGTCTTGTAGCATCTATATTTATATAAAACAATCAACAAGACAGTCATTACTACAATAACGGCCATTAAAATCAACGAATTGGCTGCTGCATTCCAAACTTTGGTACTAGTATCAGAACTTTCTTCATGAAAAGGCGTGTAAACCCTAAAACTCGCAATTACCCACCAAAAACACCCTCAAAACTCTCTCTTACAAATACATATCTTTGACGGAATAGAAATTCACAGCACTTATGGTCGCGACAACAACTACCATACAAAGAGACACAGGAGCGAATAACTTAATGACGTGTTTGGCCCCATATTTCAGCTCCTCTTCCTCATCTCTTAGTTCAGCAATATTCTGGAAATCAGCGGGTGGGGTCCTGTTGGAGCCCCCAGACACAATTTGAGCTTCGGGGACGTTATCATCTTCGGGTAATCTACGAGATCTCCGTTTGCGGGAACCCTCAGGACCTGCCCTGGACTCTCCCGTTAATGAACTGCCGCTTCCGTTCGTCTCCACATGTCCGTCCATCAGTCTGGTTTTCTCGGACACCGACTCGAATTCGCTTTCACTCTCGGACATACACTTTTCAGTGAAATTTACAAGGAAAACTTAAAAAAATAAATGGACATAATAGTGAATTTTGACAGCTGTCAGGTGTCAAGAAATGGATGTCAAAAAAGGGTGGGGAGCCAATCGGGTATCGGGATTTTTTGTATTTTGAAATTTTTGACAGCGCGGAAGAAGTAACCGTCGTGTTCGAAGTTGATGTGTTTTCTGTGAAACTTTGTGGTGAATAATCACTAATTTTTGGTTAAAATGAATGCTTTTGAAGGCATAATAAGTGATTTGGACACTACAAACTTTGATTTTATTAAAAAAGGTCTGGAACCTTTGTTGGAACTTGATGTGGTAAGTAAGACTGGTTCATTGCAAATGTATTGGTTTATTGTCTTAAAAACTCGTGAACGCACCGAATACACCTTTTAGGGAATGTTTTTGCCCCAAAATGTGTCAAAGCCAGTAAATTTCATATTTTTTACGTAGTTTTTGGTTTTGTAATTTTCAGAAAATTGTAGTTATAGCCCCATGTAGTACCGTCAATATCATACTGAATCTAAAGGACAGTCGAAACGAAATGTTCTTTATTCTTATAAATAGCATACAAAGGCTTTCTTATATTACAACAAAAAAAAGTTGGATATTATGAACATACTAAGCACAACAATAAATTTGGGACAAGAAATTGTGTAAGAAACCAAGCTCACTCCGGAGAGGTTATTACTCATATTTTAACCAATCAGGGCTGTGGCACTAAGTACGTCACCGGTGTCCTGATTTAAACAACTCTTCTAAAAGCAAATATCTTGTAACTACAGTATTATTGTTTTAGTTAAATAAATAATCCCTATGATCTATTCACGCTCAGTAGAAGTGACTAGGGTTGCCAACCGTCCTTTATTACAAAGGGCAGTCCTTTAATTTTATAAACTGTTCTTTAGTCTTTAACACGTACGAGTACTTAACCGACAATTTGTCCTTTTATCTAGTTTTTTTACCAAAGAAAAACGAGCAAGTCTTAGAAAATTGACATACCTATTTATAATAGGTTGATTTCAAACATAAATTAATTGTTTAAACATCCTTTTAAGTTACCAAAATTAATTATAAGTACCTACATATAAACAAACAAAAGTTATATCTACACTTGAGTTATGAAACCTACGTAAATAGGGTATTTAATGGTAGAGAGAAAAGAACAAGGAGAATTACGACTAGTGGAAAATGAACAACAAGTAGATTCTAGAAGAATTTGAAAAAGTAGATTCTATAAAAATTTGTGGAAAAGATAACCTAATGTCAAATTAGGTTATATCGAGAAATTAATATGTATGTTGTACCGGGTGAATCAAGGTTTACTACCTACACCCCAAAAACAGCCATTTTACAAAAGAATTGTAGATGATATTTTCAAATAGAGGACGATTTTCTCCAAATTTCAAATTGTTTACTTGTACGGTTACTTTTTTCACTTTTACTCATTTGATTATAAATTAATGTTAACGATTTTTTGTGTATATGTGTATTAGTGTATTTTGATACAATGCATCAAAGTGGCTAATAAATTTTTGACCATATGTGTCGTTTGTTTTTAATTAACATTTTGATATTGAAGCACTTACTTTCTTATAATTTATTAAGAGTATTAGAGTATTTATTAAGAGTATCGTAAATTTTATTCAAAGAGGACCTCATCAGAGTGGTGGTTTCTTGAAGTTTATAGTATTTGTCATAAGACTGGCACACGACTATTGTAGAGATTTGAAAGTTAAGGCAGACGGTATCAAATTTCCAGGTCATAAATCTACTCTAAATTGTTAGGGTTTTAGCCGTGGATTTATTACTACTTCAACTTAACAAGTCTTAAATTAAACTAAGATATTTAACAAATAATGTAAAAATGGGTTTTAGTCAAAGTCAAACATTTTTTTTAATAATAAATTTTTTAGATTGATTTTGTTAGACATTTTTAATCAGTTGATTTAAGAAACAGGACGTAAGATTTTTTCCCGATATCATTTTTCTTCAGTTTTATAGTTCAAATAAATTGCTAGAATGTTTTTTTTTGAGTTAGATTAGATATCAATTTATCGCAATATGTCAATTTCATAATTTTTTTTCGTGTTTTAAGACGTGTTTTTGGGGTGCGGATATAACTTGATTCACCCGGTAGAAGAAAAAAACCAATGAAAAATTTTAAAAATGTAGTTTAGACAATTCTAAAAGAACTGTAGATTCTACGCCTCTAGAAAAAAATAAAGAATTACAAAACCAACGCTTGGTAGACAACAAGAAGAAAATCCAACTAAAACAAACGATAAAAAAAAAAGATTAAGAAGTTGAAAAAGTCATTTGAGAGATTCTGGAGGAACAAAATTCTAGGCAAATTTGTAAAACAATATTTGGAAAAAATTAAAATAAGAAAACAACTACTAAAAGGAAAGAAGAAAAGGAAAGTTAAAAGTAGTAAAAAATCAAGAAAAATTCTAGATTAATAATAGAATAATCCTTCGAGTCGGATACTGAGAAAAGTCTTGGTAGATATGTAGTAATTACAATAATTTTCGCTTCAAGCACCCAAAAAGCTATATATGTTACCTATATTAAAGGTTTTTAACAGAATTTAGGAGCTGGAGACGACTGTTTATACTCTTTTTTTTATAAAAATTGCAGTAAATATTTATCTTTGTAATAATCGTCGCTTTTGCCTCCCAAAGTATATACCGGGTGTAAACGAAGTTAGGCTCACACCTTTTTTTTAATAGTATTTTTTTAAATAAAAAAACGAAACTTGGAAAACTTATTATGTTGGAAAATCCCCATTATTTGAGTTAAAAATAAACTTTTTACCACTTCCATTTTTAAATGGAACACTATGTATATTTTTATTTTTGGAATCGGCGTTAAATTCTGTGTCTAATAGACTACTTTTCATAACTTTTTGTTATGAAAAGGTTTGTTCAGGGATTTGTTTTTCAGGAAAACGCTTGGAGTCGTATCTTGTTTTTTTTAACTCGTATTTTTGACAAAGAAACGGATGTACAGGATGTCCCAAAATCAAGATACGACCCTCAACTTTAAAATTTCAATTAAGAATCCATTTTTTTAGTATATCTAAATTCTACGTATAAATTCCTGAATTTTTTACGAATTTTTTCATTTCAAATGGTTCACGCCTTGTTCTTTTCAAAAACAACTGAAAATCGACATAGTGTGAGCTACATAAAAATACGCAAAATTATACGTAGAATTCAGATATGCAAAAAAAAATGGGGCTTTCCATTTAAAATTTCAAAGTAGAAGGTTGTATCTTGATGTTGGGACTTGGGACATCCTGTATATCCAATTTTTTTGTCAAAAAATGCGCGTTGAAAAATAATAGAATACGTGTTCAAACGTTTTCCTAAAAAACAATGGTTCACACTGTATATCAAACACCAGTATTTATATCAGATGATTCAAAAGCATGAAGCAATATTTTGGCCAGAAATACAGCACCGCAAAGGATGAAAATTTGTAAAAAAAAGTTTTGGCTTATCTCAACTGATAACAAAATTATAGCATAAAAATTAGTTATAAAACATGTAGCAAAAAAAATGTGATAATACTTTTTTTTTGTTTTGCAGGTTGTTCAAGAATATTGTGCGGAATTTAACAATGTTTTAAAAACATATCAGAAAAAAGGAGAAAAACCTTCGTTGAAATATTTAAGCAATTGGGAAGAGTTTAAAACGGGTAGAAATTGATTGTAAGTTTTCCATTCCTTTTTATACCTATGGTTTTCTAGGCAAAAGAAAAAACTCTTTGAAAGAAAACATTGAGCCAACAAACGAGATCATAAAGGAAAGCAATGCCCGTCCTCGACGCAATGCTTTTAAAGAAGCCACTCAAAGTATTAGTGATCAACTTAATATATCGTTAAACACAAGACTTCGCCGCAATATCAAACAAGAAAAATTCTCTATCTGTACTAGTGAAAACTCTACGGAATCACTTGTTGACGATAAAAAAATCAAAAAAGAAGATGAAGAAATGCCAGCACCTTCTCGACCTGCTCCCAAAAAGAAAAGGAAAAAGACTAGAGGCAAAACACTCCTGACGCAAGAAAAAGTCGAAGAAATTGAAAAACCTCGAGATTCTGATGTTATCGTTAATGAACCAAAATTATCTACAATTAATATCGCTGATTCAGAGGAAGAAGTTGAAAAGACAATTACGAATGTGGAGAAAACTAGAGAAACATCGTCGAAAAGAACAAGAACAGTTTCCGATGATGATAAACAAGGTAGTAAAGAGAAAAAATCAAAATCTAGTGAAGATGAAACAATTACGAACTATGAAGATGCAGTTTCTACTTTTGATAACAATAATGCAACATTTATCGCCAAACCATCTCCAGCTAAAAATGTCGTTACCGACGAAAAAATGAATGCAACAGTTGTTATAGAAAATCCTAAATGTGTGAAAAATTTAATTCCACAAACTATGAATGATTTAATGACGGATGATGAGTCAGAAGAGGAAATAACTAAGAAAAGTTTACCTAAGAAAGTAACAAAGATACCAGGACGCAGCAAGCAAATTTTCAGTCCGTTTGAAGCGAGTCCGGTGAAGAAAAAGGTAAGACTAGTAATCATGCAGGTAGCAAGTACATATAATAAAAAATGAGTTGTTTTTTAGGTTCAGGCTTTTGAAAGACTCCATGAAGAAGCTGCAGCGAATCCGACCCGAATCACCCGTACTAAATCTAAGGCTCAAGCTAAAGAACAAGAAAAGGAAGTCTCAGATTCGAACGAAAACGAGAAAAAGAATAACGTAAAAGAAAAAGCAAAAATTTTCACTCCACTAAACGCGAAATTTATTCCAAAAGCTGCCAGTACCACCATGAAAGCCCACAAATTGGTCAGTTCGGCTTCAAACGAAAGTCTTCTCTCAGCAAAAAGTGCAAGTGTTTTGAAAGCATCCCAAGCCGAATACAGAGAACGCGAAAAAAGACGTCGCGAGAAAGAAGAAGAAGCTCTTAAAAAGCGCGAAGCTCTACTTCAGGCACAAATCGAAGAGAAGAAACGCAGACGAGAAGAGAAACAATTGAAGGCGCAGCAACAACGCGAAGCTTTAGAAAAAGAGAAACTAAAAGCATTGGAAGCACAAAGATTGAAAGACGAACGGCATAGACTACTCCTCATCGAGCAAGAACTAAAGAAGCAACAGATGAAAGAAGAGTTGGAAAAGAAGCGGATGTTGGTGAAGATTCGTGCACAGGAAGAGAAGAAACGCGAAGAGGAGAAGCGTATTGAAGAGCAGAGGAAAGCAGAGGAGATGACGGCGAAGTTGGCAAAACAGGATGAAGATATTGTGAAGATGCTAAAGAAGAAGAACGGAAGAGCGCGGGAACCGGTGTATATGAGAGAGCGGACGCCGCAACTGCCTTCATATGATTGTTATGATTCTGATGATGAGGATTACAGACGTGTGGATTTTATGTTGGATTGGGAGAAAAACAGAAACATTATTTACAAACAAAAGTGTACTACGGTGGCAGGAGAGGCGGTTAAAAATACGTTCTTTTTAATTCAAGCACAGACGCCGGATTTGCAAGAGATATTTGAAAGTATTGAGCCACAGAAGTTGAAGAGGACGTCCAGTGCGGTTTGGCATAAGCCGCCGAGGTTTACTATGATTCCAGGACTTGAGAGTCATGACGAAACAGCAGAGTTTGAAGATTATGATTAATTAATAAGTTGTACTTTTTAGCATATTGTTACTATTATTACTTTCACTATTTCTGTATTTTTTAATATATGTATGCATATGTAACCTTAGTCATGTATTTTTATTGTATACAATCTTGTCTTTATTTTTATTTATGTTGCTCTTTATAAAGGATTTGAAATGGTTTAAGAAATTTATGAGAACATACATTTATTTTTTTTTGAGAACAATTTTTTTTTATATTTTAATAATAAATAAACACTAATTTGATTCGGGTTCTGTTATTCAATAGAGCAAACGTATAGCGGCACCATCATAGCAGTCTCCACACCATCTAAAATTCATCACATTATTATTGATTACCACAGAACAATACAGGAGCGTTAAAAGCTGCAATTTGCAGACACAACTTCTGACGGTTTTATCATCACAATGGACTTTTCGTGGCGCCAAATTCAAACGAAATGCTTACGTTGAAAAATATGTAACTGTTATTCCAGATCTGTTTTTTTTGTTTTTTCATGGTAATCCAAAATATTAATGGCCCAAACTGAGTAAATAATATCAATTTATGCACTGCCCATGATGCTGTCATTTGTCTCAACCTCTCACCAAGGGCCGGTGTGGTTTCACCGCCTTCAGTGAGTGCATAGAACTAGATTGGTTTCACAGAATAAGCTAAGACAAGTAGAATTAGCCCAACTAGCACTAGAAATCCATTCCGAAAGTGGAAAAAATCTTCAATCACAAAAAGATAAATAGAAGGATCAACGTACAAATCCCTAAAGAAATAAATTGCATACCACAGACTGGTCAATATCATTGTGGTCAACTCGGAAAAATGTTTTCACAGAAATGGCTTTCACTAGGTCGGCGTTATTTTTAAAAAGTAAATGGGCATATTTTTCTAAACTCAAATCTGTTTAAAAAATCTGAAAGTAAATGTTTCTTGAAAAAGTACTTTATAATTTCCCGCTCTACTGACGGACGCTGTAGTAATTTTGACTTGTATAAAACAAAAACTGGAAAATTACAACAACACGTAAATGGTATAATGGTAACACTACACCATTTATATTTTTTTAAATTTAGGAAAATTAAAAAAATATGAATTTTAGAGAAGTCCGAAAGTAAAAGATTACGCTCGCAGTCAAAGTTTAAGACACGATGGACAACTGATCATTTTATATTTTTTTAAGATAATGTTTTGGTAGGTTTATCAGAATAACAATAAAAACTTTCTTTTCTGCTGTTGGTAATCGCGGTAAATTTGAAACATAACTTACATTTTAAGTATTTTTAATTTATTAGTACATTCTGTTAAGTGTTTACTTAAAAAAGTTTTGTTAAAAATAAACGTAAACAAAAAATGCACACAGGACCTTGATTTTTATAACTATAAAAGAAAATCAGCAACCTTTTAGAAAATTTTCTAAAAAAATTACGACGAAGAAAGTTCCGATTCTGATTGAGGTAAAGCATCTATATAGCTAAATTTTTATTATCTTATACCTACAACCAAACAAAAACTTTTAGAATTTGTCGTTTTTATTTTTAATCTTGACGAACAGTTTTGAGTGGCTGTCGTAGGTCTATGTATAAGAGGTTTACTTCGTTGATTTTTTCCTGTAACGCTGTCACTTAATAATTTTTGAGTGCGTATTTTAATACGAATTGACTAGAATTCTCCTAAGAGGAAAGGAGAATTCCAGTCATTTGCATTAAAAAAAAAATTGATTGAAATTTTGAGTTGCTCTGAAGCTAAGCAATAGCGAATAATTTAATAAAATTATTCGCGAAAAGCTTTAAGATTATCTACTAGTTTTATGAAATAGATTTTAGGTCATCGACTCGCGTCATTGTAACAGTTGTGACAACCACCACTGACAGTAACTGCAGTAGAATTTAACTGAGAAATACTTTAAAATATTGTTGTTTTGTCATGACACTCAAGAAAACGTTTCTAATTGAACACATTGTGCTAGTCTGGACTTGTAGCTTGTTATGCGAAGGGACATAGAGTGTGTACCGTTATAGTTATTAGTTGTCAATAACAAATCTCTATTGAACTATGCAACAAAGTTTTAAAATCGCTAAAATTTGCATTTTTTAAAAACAATTTTAGATAATATGATTTTAGATAAATTAAATATTAATTTGTAAAGTATGAGTGTTGTATGCATGCAGAATAAAGGCCTGGCGCTTATAGTATGTTTACTGAATTAAAATAAAAATTTATTTTCTTGCCTTATTCTTCCTGTATTTTCAAAAATTCAACGTTTTTGCCCACCAGCAAGTGATTTGCTCTCTCACACACATTTAATCTGTGTATTATCCTATCTCTCTCACTCTCTTATACCATGTACTGACTATTATGTTGTCACCGCAGCTCGCTTCGGCAACGTATAGGCGAGGGTCGATCCAGTCTTATTATTAGATCTATTTTGTCACTTTGCTTGACAAATATTATAATTAATAGTGCGCAGGACGCTTTGCGCCTATTTCATACAAACAATCCTCGGGCTGACGCTACCACCAAAAGTCTTTTTTTCTCTCAATCTGTTTATCCTGTTTAAAACGTATAGAGCCCTGAATTTTCTCGTCAAACCGTAAAACTCTTTATTTACTCCTTCAATTACTAAAAAAACTAGACTTTTTGTAAAACGACTGAATTTGTAATTCACAAGTTTCTTTTTTAAATTTTTTTAAGTCCACATGCGCGGCGGTAACAGAAACCACACCACGAAACGACGTAGGGTGCCAACATTTAACTGGTTGCATACATTAGAACTGAGGAGTTGCAGATTTCTGAACTGAATATTATTTTAGATTGGCTTTTAACTCCGAGATGTCAGGATTAATAGCGGTGAAATAACAATTTATTATTACATAAAATAATAATTAAAATAAAACAATTTCAAGGACTGCCTATAATATTCAAATAAAAAATATTTGTCAAATAAATTTTTAAACTTTTAAAAAATAACAGTCTCAATTATACAGAGCGTTCAAATAAAAACGATTCGTAGTGTGCCAAGGATTTAAAAACGTAAGACATCTGTCATCATTTGTCACCTGAATTAAACTAAACATGTTTGAAAATTTTATAAAACATTTAATTTTTTTTAGCTACTGAAGTACAAATAAATGTCCCTGTTATTGTTTCTATGACAACGAGATGCTTTTAATGTAAGAAATTAAAATTTGGAGATCATTATATGCACCAATTTTTTTTTAACGCGTATTATGATTGAAAGATACGTTCGTAATGGTCAGAAAGTTCTAAAAAAATTGACAGCATTCCACTCGAGACTTTAATTTAATTCAAACAGGTAAGTGACAAATAATGACAGACGACGTCTAAAATCGATAACACACTACAATGTCATTTTTATTTGAACATTCTGTAGTTTCAATTGTTACGCACATAAAATAGGGTAGAATAGTAAAGGTATATAAATAGGTAGGGTAAAATAGTCAAAGGTATTGTCAATAATGTTGACATTAATCCACAACCCTCTCTGCCTTAATTTTGAAAATTTAATTTTAAAAAACTGGCAGTAAAGTATAATGTGTTCCTATTTTTGGAGTTTCGGGCGGGAGCAAAAAGAAATCACCCTGTATATACTCAAATATAAATAACGCATTTCCATTATGAATTTTAAACAATAGTCGAATGCAGAAAGTTTATTTTTTAAATAGATTAATTTAATTAGGAAATTAGGTACCGTAGTGGTCATTGAAAAACGGGACGCCAAATTTGGCAATATTCTCGTAAAATTTAAAGAAAATCACCATGTAAATTAACCTTTTATTAATTATTTATTATTAAAAACGTAATTCTCGATAAATTATACGCCAAAATGCCGCAGTTTCAGGACGAATTTACAAATTCGTACCTGTCAAAGTGTCTCACTTTTCAATAGCCTGCACTGTACTTTTATTATGAATGAATAAATTTTTCAGTGATTAAAAAATGAGAGCGTTTCAAGAACCGGATAATGTTATTAACGATAAAACTATTTTTAATTGTTACTGTCAACGCTTCAAAAAAAGATAAAACCTACCACTATGTATCCGGTATAGTACGTTTCGAATTAGTCCGTGTTCTAAATAAAGGAATGTAAAGTATTTATGAAATAGGGAAATCAAAAGAAGATTAATTATACACGAGGTAACGTAGGAGTGGGAAGCTACAAAGATAATAACTTCCTCTAAACCACTTCCGCTTATCCTCTGTCCCAACTCTTCCCCGAAAAAAAAAAATTGCAATTTTCACTAATAATTATAGTCTCAACAAGCACTTTAGAGCCACTTCTGTATTGTTTTCAATTTTCAAATTATTTCCCCATACTGAGAAACCCACAAATTTACACCCTTCAGCTTTGGCGCGTTTATTTACCTCGATAATCCGCCTTTTGTCCGAAAAACACTCAAGAGCAAGGTGCTAATAGCCAAAGCTTGTCAGAGTTTTTGAAGCTTTGAACGTGACGCTGTTTGTTGATAAAAGTGGACTTTCTCGGTCGGCATAGCGTGAAGATGAAATTTGACTCAGAAGGGCTGCTTCATAGTTGCTTGAAACAGAGGGTATAAATAGAGGTTCCAGTACTAGACGGTCCATTCCATCGTGTTGTACTGCGAAAGCGGTACCTCGAGACGCGTCTCGGTTTCCTCGGCGATCCTCTCGCACCAATTTGTGTGTGTTTCAAGTGCAAGATCAAAGCTTTCGGAACATTGCCACCAAAAATTAGGATGCGGTTTCTTCAGAGGCGGCACCTCATGTAAGTTTTTTTGAAACATACCCAAATTTTTTTTGAAATTATAATTAATTGTTTTTTTTGTAACATAATTTTAAAAATTATTTTTAATCAAAATTTAAGACAGGAAGTATGAGTTGCGAATTTTAGGACCTACCTGAGGTCCTGGGTATTAATTTAATAAAAATCAGAAGTGATGACTCATTTTTCTTTAATTAATTAATTATAAATCTTCGAAAATATAATTTTCGGAAATTAATTTTACTGGTAACTAGTAATTACCATCTTGTTTCTAATTAATTACTTGACCACACTATAATGTGATAATTATACCGTCAATGATTGTTTGGATTAAACGGAAATAAAATGTTTTTGGCATAAACAAACAGTTCTTAAATAACTATTCAATACAAAATGCAATTATTTAAGCAAAAAATTGTACTCTCAAAAATAAATTTCTGCCAAGAATATTTTATAAAACTGGTTAAAATAGTACGAAGGTCTTAACTGTGTTTAAAATATTTAACTATTTATTTTACTTTGTTTCATTAATCTTTGATCTGCAGTACTTGGAAGTTGCTAATAGTTATCTGTTTTATATCAACTTTATTTAATTTTTAAGAACTTCCCGATTAATAATCGAGTCATAATGATTAGCGGGAACAAGAAGAGAAAAAGTTATCGGAAACTAGGATATTGCCTGACCTCTAATTCTTCAAAATTGACTAATTAACAACAGTACAGTAAATGTCACTAAAAGTCAATATTGACTTAAAATACAGGATGAAGCAATTTTAGACCATTTAGACTTATATGGTATACATGTAAATGCGTAATTTAATTTATCTAAATGGAAGGTATTCAGATTTTAATAATTTGCAGAGTTAAAAAGAAATCTTGATGAGAAATAGTGAACAAACATTTTTGAAACAAAAAAAAATAAAAGTTGACTTTCATTTTTAATTACCTGGAACAACACTGATGCAATTGGTTCTTAGACTTAGTATTTTGTGTTTGTTTAGATAATTAGATCATTTAAGATTATTTGCTGCTTTAGTTTATTTATGTGGTATTAGTCAATCTGACTAGAAATAAACAAAGAATATAAAATATATAGAAGAAAGGTGGGGAATGGCGGCTTTTTAAGCTTTTTTCAGATATATAACCTCCAGTTTTTACTTAGAATCAATCTTAGAAATCCAACACATAAGTTAGAGAAATATTAGACAAAATTTTATTGTCTTATTAATAAACATATTAAAAAAAAACTAAATTTAGGATGTCCAAACTTTTACTCTAAGTTCTTCTTTTTTTTACCTTATTTTTTATCGAAAAGTAATGTAAAAAATAGAATGTACTTTAATAATTGTACTTAATTAATTATGTTTTTCATATCATTTTTTTTGTTTCAATTTTTACCAAAATCAATCAAAAATTAATTAAAAAATGAATCTGTAATATCTATTTTTTATTTAACATAACCCTCGAAAAAACCACTCTGGTGCAAATAATAACCCTCTACATTTAATTTCTTATATTAAAAACATTACGTTGTCATAGAAACCATACCAAGGTAACATTTATTTGCTCCAAAGTGTTATTTCAATAAAAAAAGCAGATTATAACCTAAGCTTGAAACGTAACTGAATCAGAGCAAGCCGTGGAACTGGGTATTAACATCAGACACATCACTAAAGTTACGCTGGCACAGTCTGCTCTGATTCTGTTACATTTCGATCTTACCTTAGTTTCATTCTCTTTTTTAAATTACTAGTCTGTGAATAAATTTTACTTTAGAAATTGAGAATGGCACGTGACTGTCATAAATCTCATAGAAACGCTACCCTCCAAGGTACCTGAATCACACAATAGACAGACGACAAATGACCCATTTTCTTTTTTTTTGATGAAATGTACTAGGTATAAAGTCAATGAGAACACTTTAAGTGAGAAATAGTATAGTTCTACCTAAAAATTGAGTGCAAAATGACAATAGTAGTGTCAATTGAACAGATAATCGGATTTTAATGCACACTGAGTTCTGGGGTTATCAGTTAGATAATTGGAATAATATCACTTCTAGAAACAACACCAAAAAATATTTTTGTGAGTTTTTGAGTTGGTAATACTTTCTGCTTCTTAGCTAACATTCTTTTTGATGAATTTTACCAAAACGCTATTTTGATTTCCACTTTTTCTTTTAGTTCCAAAAAGCTTGCAATATGTATAGAATATTTCGGCCATAGAGATGAAGGAGAATATTCATTTAACATATTCAGGAAACACGAGAGAAAAACTGTTTTTTCCCAATAACTACGTCTTGTTCCTTATCTTGCTATTTACAAAACAGATTAAGAAACTTGCAATATATTTTTGACTTCGCTTCTATAGTAACAAATTTGATTTTACATCATTTTGCTTGCCTTTAAAATACTTGTGGTAGCATGAACATCTCCTTCCATGAAAAAGTGCATTCTTTAACAGAAACTTATTTACCTATATTCTGTTCTTTATGAACTATCGGAAGAAGAGAGGTAATTTTTTTCTATAAAAAATATAAATAATGACTTAAATTGTAAGTTTTACTAACAAAGACCTCTTACTTAAGCTAATAGCGTTATTACAATTTACGACATCTCTAGTCTTGCATTCGCAAAACCGAAAAAAACTAATGCCAACAGATGTTTGTTTTCACAGCTCATTAGGAGATACTGTAAACAATAATAAAACCTTAGAAAATAACTTCACTATTACCGATTTAAACTCTCTCAGCTTGCGCCTCGTCATGTAACATCGTCTTCGAGTAATCGTTTAATATGCGTTTTGTTATATTGTAGCTATCAACTAACCTAGGATGTAAAGAATGTCATAACAGCCGTAGATGTCAGTTTGGATCCGATAGAGCTTGTGAACGAGGATTTTTAGACATCTAAGGTTGATACTTTGTTACATTCATGGCATTTTGAAAATTTTATGTTTCTGTTGACCAAGTGAAAGTTAAATTTTATAAAATTAACAAATCGATACGTAAACTTGACGTGTCGATCTGTAAAACTGAAAATTCTGTAAAACCTTAAACATCTTTGATACGGTTATGCGATATTACAAGCCTTTTTTAATATGTAACGTAGGATTTAACAGGCAAACAAATAAATAGCATTTCTATAATTTGCGTCTCTAAGAAATCTATTATAACACTTATTTGGATGCTGTAATAGTCATTTTTGCACCCACTGTTATAATAAGGTATTATAGAACACAAAATTTGATAAAAAAATAGATAAAAGGTGTAACTTATAAAAAATAATAAGGTAAGATCGAAATGTAAGTGAATCAGAGCAGGCTGTGCCAGGTTAACTGTAATGATGTAATGTTAATACCCACTTCCAGGGCTTGCTCTAATTCAATTACATTTCGATCTCACGCTATATAAAGAACTTGTTTCTTAATTGTCTGTAATTGGGCACTCATTCTTTATAAAACTCCCGCTTTGCGCTCTTTTTGTAACTATACCAAACGTATTCTTTAATATAGTATTAAATCATCAAACTGTTTTGGAAGAAAATTAGTTTTTGGTTTTGCATGACAGTCTACAAATTATCAAGCTATTATAATAATTATAATAATTTGAATAAAATTCGTAATCCGCTAGATCTGGATTTCAAGAAAAATTCCAAACAAATCTCTTCCAAGCCATCCACGTGTTTCTTTCATTTGACGTTTTAAAACCTTATCATCACTCTTTCAACATCTTGGAAAAAAATTCAACACGCAACATCTAAAACGCTAAAACTTTTTTTGTTTCTAGTTTCGGAGTTTATTCAAATTTATTTATACGATTGCATACAAAACCATTTCCCTGGGTTGTAATTATATACATAACAACATAATAGCTTTATGTGTATAATAATGATAATAATAAAATTACATAATAGTAGCGAGGTGTTAACGCAATTACATTTATAAACGAGTTGATCATTTTCTTTTCAACAAGTTTTTGCAATTAAATTGCTTCCTCAGGACAGAAACAACGAATATAAATTACACCTGAGAAAATTCAATCAAAAAACTGCATTGATATTCAAATCCAAAGCACAAAATAAATTAATCAAATATTGTCTATGAAGGCCTTCTATTTTTGCACCTATGCAGTCACTATCCACCCGAAAAAGCACCTTAGAAATATTCTCTGCATATTAAAAAGTCCCTGATTGATGGCTGTCATACCTGGTGCATTTTGAGTTGGTAAAAATTCATTTGCATTCAAGAACCATTAGTTAAAATCAAGTTTAATGACCCTTGGAATCAAAGAATAGTCCGAATTCGCATCCACTGGCCCTACCATGGCCTTGGATGTCTGCACTACCACCCAGAGAACGTCTCATGCAAAAAAATCAAGAAACACGATACCATCCGGTGGGTTTCCTCGAACTAGACGATTTCAATAGGGTTAGGATCTGGACGGAGAGGAACTCATTAAGACGGTTTATTGTGCGATCTTAATTAATCTTCTTTGAAGAAGTTTTGCGTTTTTGCATAGCCGCAAGCTTCAAGCTTTTTATTGTAACTAACAATAAAATTTAATGGAAGATTATTGCAATTTCTCTGTGGCGGCAAAGCTTGTTTTATTGCTAATAAAGTTTTTATTGGCTGAAATTTGCAAAATTCAATTTTTTTGGAGTGGGTATGTATAGTTATTATGTTTGGTCTCCTTGAAATTCTCCATAAACTGCCTTAAAATATTTACAAACCTTCAATAACGCTGTAAATATCACCTATCAAGATCAAGGACTAGACCCACTCAGTGTTGGTCCAAGTGGAGCAATGCACCTGTACGGTAGCGACCTTTAATGTTTACGTAAAGCAAACAATTAAATGCAATAGGCAACGGTAAATCGGCCTTTATACCTGCCTACTAAAGCTTTGCGAAGCTCGTGCCTTAAAAATGACAAGTGTGAGCCATGAGGGTTGAAGGAAACAAGAATCCAATAAAAGTCTTCCAGCCGTGTTGTAAAATCCATTTAAACATGCCATTGTCTAGGTATTATACTCGAGTAATAAGAGATGATTTGATATGACAGGATAATTTATTGTAGTGAAGTGAAATTGCTCAGTTGTAAGAGGTAGACAGCGCGGCTCGGAGACGTCCCACTCGACGATAAAATGCACGATGACACTTGCAGTGTTTACAAGCCGAATGCTAATAACCTCGACACCATTAAAAGACTTCGAACAATTGGACGACAACCGAAAGTCAATGGTAGATTGGTAGACAAACTGTGGACATTCTAAATGTGTAGTATGCCAAAAGATGGACCCAACACGCGGTTTTTTGCATTCGCTTCTTGATAAGATAACCAAAGTAACCAGTTATTATGTAATTTTATAGGACAATGCACTTTGTAATTATTTGATGAAATGTCTTGAAAGGATGTATTCGGCGTTTACAAATCTGCAATGAAAATTGAAAAATCCAATTTGACGAGTTCACACTTTTGATCACAATTTTTTAAAAAATTGCGACATTGATCTGTAAGCTTGTTTTTAAATTCTTGCTTTTTGAATAAAACCAAATCTTAAATTAATTAAAATTAAATGGTTGTTCCAAATTTAATTTTTTTGACTTTTATGAGTTTACACTTATTACCCTTTGTTAAAATATTTTAGATTTTTTTACCTCAATTTTTTTCTCTTCTAGAACGCTTCTATCAAATATATTTTGTAAACGAATGGATTTCTCCAAAAATGTTTTATTTTTACTTTTCGTTTCTCTTTCAGTTACTACTTTTATTTTAAATTTTCTTTCTCTTATAATTAACATTTTTCAAGTATTTCTAAAATCTTTGTGTTTTCTTTCTTCTACTCCTTTTCTTCTGAACGTTGTTTTAAAGCGGTATAAGAATATTTGTTTATTTTTCTAGACTTTGTCTAAACTTTATTCCCTTTTTCTTATGAATGGTTTTTCTTTTTCTTTCAATTTCAATATTTATTGAATTTCAATTTTTTATGAAACTTTCTTTGGCTTTTCAGTAACTTTCTTTGTTTCTTTTTCTTTTACACGTAGGTTTTTTTTATTGTACTTATTTCAGTTGTTGTTTTTTTAGTTTTTTTAATTTGTACTAAAATCTAAAGTGTTATAGCATTGTAATTTTTGCACGACAGGGAGTAGAACTCAAGTTTTCGAGTGTTAAAATCGTGACAGAAGTCCAATTTCTCTCTCAAGGGAGAGAAAAGAGCCTAACGACGGGAGAAAATATTTGCTCCCGTTGCCAAGTCTTTGTTGAGTCGTTGTTATGTTCGTTATCACCGAAAAAAATTCGTTGTTGTTGATGTTTTCATGGTGTAATTTCAAATAATGATAGATGCTTGTTTTTGAATTTTATTAAAAAATTACAACAAATTTTTTAAGATTCGAGCAAAAAATAGAATATATACCCCCGGAGCGAAGTGCGATTATTTCCTCGGGGCTTTATAGAGCTTCGCTCTTGGGCTATAAACGGTATAAACAGCACCTTAGGAATAATTACAGTCTTTTTTTTATAAAACCACCAACATTGCATTTTCTCTCAAAAGAGATTTGGCAATCTAGCATTCATCTGACATGGGGTAAAATAAGGGTAATGACAAGTCGTGATATGTGACAGACACGAAGACAAGTTATCTTAGCAAAATGTACAAGTGTGTCAAATTCAGGGGGTCTCAACTTAATTCGAATGGAACGCCATGGACTTGTTTTTTCCTTGAAGCAAATTTCGCCGTTTTCGTGGCATTGTGGCAAAATATTCAAAATAATCTGACATCTGACATAAATTGAGACAGATGTATTACAAACCCAACAAATAAAAATTATTATTGTAGGGAAATTAATTTGATACCAACATAATGCAACAGGTGGTGGTTTTATAAGAAAAATAGGCTGTATGTACTTCTCTCTCTTGATATTTAAATAACTATTGCATGTTTTTGATAATTCCAATCACACACTTGTCAAAATAAAATGTCAATTAATCTTGTAATCGTCATTGTCACCTCTGAACACAGCTTTTATTTTTTTTTCAATTGTACAATTTTCTTTGGTTTTTTGAAATCTATTTTCAAGTGTTTGTTTTTCCATAATTAATCTTTTTTTCTTTTTCTAATTTTTATTTTTTTCAGTCGTCGTTTTTTGTGTTTATCTAAAATTGCTTTGTGTTTCTGCTTCTTTCTAAAATGTCTCTTGACTCTTTATATTAGTATTAATAACCTTTTTTGATTTGTTTAAATCATTTTTAATTCACTGTTTAAATCAAATGTCAAATATTAAAATAAATGTGCTTAGGCAGCTAAAATTTTTCTAAATGGCTCCCTTATTCCCAATTTCCTATTTTTTTTACTTCTATATGTTTACCTTTATTACCCTTTACTTAAATATGCTAGAATTTTTACCTAATTTTTTTTTCTTCTAGAATGTTTCTATCGAATACCTACATTTTGTAAACGAACGGATTTCTCCAAAAATCTTTCATGTTTCTTGTTCTCTTTCAGTCACTGTTTTTTTTTTAATTTTCTTCCTCTTATAAGTGACATTCTTCATATATTTATAAGAGTTTTGTGTTTTCTTTCTTCTACTTTTCTTCTAAATGATGTTTTTCAAGTCGTTTAAGAATATATATCCATTTTTCTCGACTCTATTTTTGTTCTCTTTTTTTAATGAATGGTTTATCTTTTTCTTTCAATCTCAGTCTTTATTGATTTTCAAATTTTTATTTTCTTTGACCTTACAGTACCTTTCTTTATTTTTTTAACTTTCTTTTTAATTCTATCCACACCCTTGTTAAAATGAATGGCAATCAATTTTGTAATTGTCATCGTTACTTTGGAACATCGCTATTATTTTTCTTTCAATTATAATGTTTCCCTTGTCTTTTTTCTCAATTCATTTTAAACTTTTGTTTTTTTATAATGTGTGTTTCTAATTCTTTATAAAATGTTGTCTCTTTACTTTCTATACTTATTAGTATTTATAACCTGTTTTCGATTGGTTTAAATTATTTTTAATTCATTTTTTAAATCTAACCTCAAATGTAGGGTACAAAAATAAAAAGAGGAATGTCCAAAAATTTGTTTTTTTAAAGAGGTGGGATTCCTATCGTTTTTAATGAAAACGGCAGATTTTTTTATTCGATAGACCTTTTGTGTAGACTGAGAAATCTTGACCAGTCATTGTTTTTAACTGTTTTTTGTCAGAATTGAATTCAATATTAGTAAAAAATGATAGAAATCCAAGTTCTATAAGAAATCGAATTTTTGGACACACCTCTTTTTATTCCTGTACCCTGTACCCTTCAAATATTAAAACAACATTTTTAGGCGGCTAAAATTTATGGATCTTTTGTCAATTTTTCTAAATAGCAACCATTTATTTTGATATGTCAGATTGATCAAATATTTTTGTACTTTCTAAAGATAACAAAATAACGTTTATTTGATTAAAGTTTTAGTATACAAGGTAATTTTTTTATTTGTTCCCTCCCGAAACTAAAAATAGGCAACACATTATACTTTCAAAATTTATTTTCAAAATTAAGCCCTTTAGAGTTGTGAATTAATGTCAATATTGTTGATAATACCTTTAACAGTGCTTCCAGAGTCAATTTATTTGGATCATTTGTTGCCACATTATTTAATTAATTAACTAACTTTTCGTTTGTATATGTTTTATACTTTTATATTTTTAATTTATTATTGATAAAAGTTTAGTAAGTTTTTTTAATTTTTTTCTGACTTTGTATAATTTTTCTTTTTGCATTATTATTTAGGCATTAATGATGAGACTTAGTTCTTAAAAGTGCTTTGCCAGTCTCACATAAGATTTTTTTTTGATTAAAAATTTGTAATTCTTTTATCATTTATAATGAAGCACTTTCGAGAATTGTCTAAAGTCACAGTTAAAGTTTTTCATAAATTAAGAATTTGATTGTTCACTGGTTGTCAGTCAAATTCTAAAGAGTTAAATTATGCAAAATGAATTAGGTTTTTCCTTTGTGTTCTTTATGCGGGCTGTGCAGATCTATCGTCTGGATCTCTGTTGATTAGAGCTTGTGCTATCCGTTGACAGAGGCAATGATTGTGGCGATCGCGTCTTAATTTAATCTTCCGGAACCCCATTTATCCAATGCCTACAATTTGGCATTCTTGTCTCGTTAATAAGCGCACTTGTAAGAATTATGTGCAGTTTCTTGGTACATAATTTTCGGATTATTATGTTCGTTTAAAGATTACCATCTGAGAAGACGGCATCGTAAAGAAATTGCATCGTTCTCGTTGTTTAAGTCGCTCTAACAAGACGAGTAAAGTACCTGAAAGCTTTACTTGAACACAAAAATAAACTTTAGTGGTTTCTTGACTGATGGGGAACAAGAAGAGTTTTTTCGGTAAGAAAAAATAAACAGTTGTATTTTTGAAATGGTGACCGACAAAGAAAGGGCCTCAAGGCAGCTTGTTAGTGGCTACCATGGGAGGGAGTAACAATAGAGACGACCGAAAGACAAGATATGTGCTGAACGCTTCTTCAGATTTGTCTAAGGCAGTAAAAAATCCGTGAGACTACAAGTTGCAGATGGCCAGGAATTTTAATGGTTTTTAGAACTCAGAAGGGTTGTTGACTGACCATCCATTGTATAATTAATATATCGTTATTCGGCAAGCCTTGAGCTACACATTTTTGCAAAAAATTCCAATTTTGAACAAATCAAAAAAATGTTTTATATCTCAATTTAAATTATTTTTCTCTGCTTGTTGGCGTCCCCCAGCATGTAATTGAAGGTGTAGGTAACCTGTCTATAATATATGCACGAAATGCTCGCCCTGTAATTTGTACTCTCCGCTTATTGTTCTGTCAGTTTATTTATCTTTCGTTTTATTCTTTTTAACCATCTCAATCATTTTCCAGGGACGTTAATGAACGAAAAATTATTAATACAATAACTAACGGAATTTAAAACAGGTGTCGGTTTATTTTTCCACCCCCAGCAGTAAGTAATTAAAATTATTGTCAGGTGAATGACTCTACCTGGGGCGGTCGCAATCTCGACTCACTTTCTGGAAAGGACCTCCAGCAAAATCCTTTATTTTGACCACTTGCCGACACATTAAACTGCACATTTTGGCGTGATTTTTCGCTTTGATGAGCGAGATGATGACACATTGGAATAATGGCCGTAATAGTGGCCGCCGGCCGTAAATATTTAGACAGGCTTGTAATTTTCAATTTTTGCGTAAATCGTTTATGGGCTGTTTACGGCAAATAAACACTGGCGCATAATTTATTTAAATTTTGCTTGATTATTTATAATTATTTTTAACTACTAGGCTATTGAAGTAAGTGGAAAAAATAAATGTCGTTGGGATAAGATTTTTATATTTCCATGATGGCCCAATAAAAAAACGTTTATGTGGCCGTGAAATGAAGACATTAATTTTTTTAAACAACATTTCTGTGATCCTGTGTAGTCTACTCTGAATGAGAATGTTAACAGCGGAAATAAACTACTAATAATCAATAATAAAAAAAAATCCCGATAATAACCTTTGAAAGAAATACTAAATAAAATATAACAAATACGAAATACTAATTCTTAAAAAAATACTAAATAATCAAACTTGCCTTATTCCAATGTTAATAGTTTTTTTTGCTTAAAAATATTGTTGTTGTACATTTCAAAATTATTTTTTTAGAAAAAATTTCTACACTGTGTACCACAAAAGTCACTAATATTTGGTAAAATATTTAGCATCTTTTTAACGGAAACATCATTAGGTAAAATTCTTGCACATATTGATTTTAATTACGCCCTGTACATTAACATTATTGCTATAATACATTGTGCCTCGTTAAAAAAATTTCAAGTTCTACCTCGTATATCTATCTCGAAAATGAATTTTAGACAATCTCAAAAAACGGTGACTGAAAGGAACAAAAGAACAAGAAAGATAAGAAAAACTATGTTTACAGTAGAAAAAGGTATAGAATAAAAAAAAATCTTAAAGAACTTGAGAAACAACGTTTAAAAGTTAAGTACAAAAGATAAAGAAGGTCTAAAAGAACTTAGAACGTTAAAAAGAAAAAGAGGAACCTAAAAACACTGGGAAAACGGCGGTTGAAAGAACCATTAAGCAAAAATACATTTAGAAAAAAAAAGAATAAGGAAAGATTTTGAAAAAATAAAACAAAATAAAAAAGCAACAAACGTAAATTCTAGAACAATAGAAGATTTTTTCTAAACAACTTGAAAGATAATGATCAGAAGAACAAAACACAAGAAAAACGTTGATTAGAAGGATAAGAATTTGCAAATCGTAAAGAAGAAGGAAAAGCAACAGACAAAATTAAAAAATTAAGACAGGAAAAGAATAAAAAAAAAACATTGGCGTAAACAATAGAAGAATAAAAATATAGTGCAATGGGATATAAACAATAGAAAATAAAAAAGAAACTAGAAATGACAGAACGAATTAATCGAACCACAGTCACAACGAGCGAAACCCCAACATTTAACGTTCAAACTTTTAATAATTTTTGTATTTTGTCATAATTTTTTTAACACAAGTACAATACTTTCTTGATTACCTTTTTTGATTACCACTCAAGCAACAGTAAACAGAGACCATAAATTTACCTCTGGGGACACTGCAAAAGTTCTTTTCCTGTTTGCGGCATTACGTTACACGAAATTTTCACCCATTCCTTCAGGAAATGCGAGGACAATATCAATCAAAATCTTCAGAAACGAGATATGTTTTTTCATCCTACTTGACTTCAAAGTTAGTTAATTTTAACCTCTTGACAGGTCAGAAAATCGCTCTTGTTTCCCTAGGGAATCAAGCATGTCGCAATTTGTGGCCGTTAGATGGCGTTGAGTTAAACGTCAACTAAAGTCTCAAGTTCTTTTTAAATCTACGTAATAATACTAATAATGTGCTTTCTACTGTTGGAATACGAGATCTAATACAAAAAATTACGAGTGCTGTAAATAAATACGAAAGACGAAAATCAGGTTAAAGTATTGAAATTCAAAAGCCTGGTTTGTCACGACACATAATCTCAAAATCTTTAAAGAAGAGAAAATATAATAGTAATTCATCACCATCTGTACTGTAATCTATACTCTAATATTGAGATATTTTGGCTGTAATCAACGTAATTAGTGTCGGTCAACTATCTGAGTTTGTCACCTTCCTATTTCAAATTTTCCATCAGCTATTGTATTTGTTCGAAAAATGTTATTTTTACACAGTAACTGCCTCAACATACAACATGTTTAACAACAATCAAGTAAAAGTATAAAAACTCTGCCGAATTCTTGTTATTACAGTCAAATTATTACGAAATATTTTGAGGTTAGGTCACATATCCGACAGCTTATTTTACCGTTAAAAGTTTTTTATTTTGAGTAAGATAAAAAATAATGTGTGCACCTCATCAATAAAGAGGTTTTCCAAGCCTCAGGAAGTGGCCAGCTTCGACTTCGTCTCAGCTGACCATCTCTTCCTTCGGCTTGGAAACTGCCTCTTTCTAGCTAACGTGCACAATATACTATTTACTGTTAGAAATAACAGATCAAATTATCACTCTTTGGTTAAAGAGGCTTTTTGAGCAGGTGTCAGATGTTTCTATTGCCAAGTCGCCTCCATAAATTTAATAAAGTTGGTTATTAAATAATAATTGACTTGAGCATTATATCTCCAATAAGTTGATATAAATTTTTTTAACAGATTATAATTAGTTGCTTTTTGTTCTTCTATTTTTGTTTTTTTAGAAAGCTTGTTTGAGCTCTTATAACATGAATTTAAGATTTTCTTTATTATATAATTATAATAAAAATCAATATTGAACACATAAGTTTAAATAAAATTCTAATATTACAGTGACAGAGCGCTTTCGGAATCTAAACTTTCATCTTCAGTGCCCAACAATAATAAATGTAGAAAGGAAACTTATACAAAAAGTTAAAAATGTTGAAAAACCTTACCAATCTTTTCTCAAAATGAATTAAAAACATTGAAATTAAAACATTAAACAATAAAATGTACAATATATAGTACAAATGCAGTAAAACGTTATTTCTAGTTCAGCAATTTCTGAATGACTTAAAGGAAAAAATGCAAATAAACAGTTTGTTGCTATCAAGTTAAGAGTTCGACATTTATTTTTATTATAATTGTACAAAAAATTGCCCCACCTCGAGAAAGGATGCTTCCATCAAATTTTCTTTGTTATTTATTCTTCTTCTGTTTTATTGTAGCTCTTTTTATTATTTCTTTTATTTGAATTTTTTTGTAATTTCGAATAGAGCACCTTCACCTTCATCTTCTTATATAATTTCAGGCTTCTACTTCTGGTATTCAGTTCCAAACCAAAAAGAGATTTACGATTGGTTTTAAAGTTTTGCCCCGACTTTCAATTTCTATTTGCTAAAAATATGACTATTTTCAACATTTTTTTTTGTCATGCTGATAAATTTCACCTAGTCCAGATGCAGTTTATAATAACCTGAAAGACGAAAGGAATTTTCTACTTTAATTTCACGAATTTATTATCTTCGATGATTAGTCATACCTTATATTAAATTCAGTGAGACAATATAATGAATAAAACGCTTTTTGATGATATATAAATTATATTGAGGTAAGAAGATAACAGAATGGAGAACAGGTAAATGAAAAGCTTTTGTTGAAGGCCTACGTTTCTGAATTTTAATGTTATTCCTTTCTCAGAGTTGGTCAACTCTTTAAAATTTTGGTAAATAAAACATTAACATTCCGAAACGTAGCTTTTCATTTATCAGCTCCCCATCCCGTTATCTTCTTATCTTTGCTTTATAATTTGGAACATTAAACTACAATTATCATAAATGTTATTCTTAAAATAATTCTACAATTAAAATCAATTTTCTTTAGATAACAATAAAGACTATACGAAGGACCGATTAGCTGAAAGTTCATTGCTATAAAAACACCAGAAAACAAAAATCCGAACCTGAGAAAACACTAATTTAAATTTTTTAATCTAGATTTTCTTATTAATGCATCTATTGTTTTCTCCTTAATAAACCAAACCCTAAGCTTTGAACTAAATGTACAGTTACCTTCAATGAATTAATAAATAGTTTTAAGCAATTGTTAACGTCAACTGAAGAATATTTATTTTGGTATTGTAGATAATAAAATTTTAATTTTTCGTTTTGTTTTTCCTGCATTATTTTATACCTAGAAAAATGAAATATCTCCACAAGCTCACTCATTGAATATGCATTCTCAGGCTTAGAATTCTTCTAACACTCCTGTTTAGGCATCCAGACATCTCTCAAACCATAAGTAGATGCAATAACAGTCAGTAATAAAAAAGCTTGTCCATTATTCAAATTCTACGATCGACATGTTTGTTCTTATGACTATATCTATACGAACTAATGGCGGTAATTAATAAATTTCTCCATGTCAGCACGTTTGGACTTCAGAGAGTTATGTATGGGCTAGAGGCAAATTTGTCATGTCATTTCAATGGCAGGAATCAATTAACACAAGGAGTTCGTAATAATTATAGTAAAATGGAAGTAATATAGCTCAGACAATATGTATAAAATATTGACGATATTAGATTATCTAAATTTATTCTAAAATGACGTAAATTCATTAGTATGTGGCAGCGGGTTTATATTATAATTTTTATTTGAACAATGTTGATAGCGTAGATTTGACCCACATCGGTGTCTTCAGCATTGACCTTAGGATACGTGCATAATCTCTTCTGTATTTTACCATATAAATCTCAGAATGAATGAGCTCGGCTACTTTCACATATGTAGTATACACCCGACACGAATACGTAATAGCAACTTGTAGTATTATTGAATGAAGTGTGACCGCGACCTCTAACCCATCAAAGAAAAAAAAAAGAAGAAGCATGTGAGTGCACTCCTTAATTGCTACTCTTGGTTTTATCTTCGAATTTAATTACTAATAAAACCAGACATTCCCTTCGACCATCAAACTAAAAATATCGTAATTAATCCCTCCGTTTTGGTACAATGTAATTACAGATAGGCACATCTCGGGGTCCGCAAGCAATAATTAATGGTAATGGATTTAGATTGTCCCGGAAAAAATGATTTTGATAAACCGCTGCGTTCCTAGGCAAATAACCCAAGACAAAGAGCACTCAAGTCCTTATAAGGAACTCCCAGCAAATAACAATGTGTTAACCTTCACTTTCAGTCAAGAGTCTGTCTTCAGACACCTGACTCCAGATTAAAATTCTTCCAACCCCAATAACAATGATAATAGGATTAAATTTTTGATAAATGTGTGCTTGGCTTAATCAAATTGTGTGGAAAAGCGAGTCATCCAAGTCTCTAAATAACACTATTATGAGCCCTTCATTGACATAACCCTCTGGGAGGCCCATCAAAAAATGATTAAAGGTAATTGCTTCAAAATTGATACTTTCAACTCTTGATGGGTGGCAAAAATAAAAGAACGAACGTGCAAGATAAGCCATCTTGAGATGTCTTTCGAACTAACATGATGCAGAAAATGCCGCCAGATGGGTGCACACATGGTTTCCGGATTTTTACTACTTTGTCCCACGATGGATATTTTATTTGTGGAGGCTCCCACGTGTTTGTGGGACCAGCGGGAATGCAAGAAAAGGGGTCCAATGTAAACAACCACTTGGCAAAACTTTACAAATATCGGTTATTGGTCAACATTCGTTTAAAACTTTTATTAAATTTGGAACTCAATTATACAATTTTTTTTGGTTATTTCAAATTGAATTTGTTGTAACTTTACTGCTTGAAAATATGTATTTGATGCACCCTGTATATATCTTTTATTGATCGATGCGTATTTTTAAATGGTTTATGTAAACCCACCATGTGGTTTAAAGTCATTTGAGAAATGTTTAAAATACTATTAGTTCTTAATTACTGAACTTCCGGAAGTTTGAAATCTTCAGATCTTTATAACTTTTTGTCATTTTAACGTAATTGTTTTACATAAAATTTTTTCAAGATAACTTTTATTTTTTTTTATTTCTTAGATTTTTTATGTATACAATCAGATCACACAGAAAATTCCAAGGACCAAAAAAGCCAAGGAAGAATTTCACTACCTAACTTATTCAACTAACTTAATTAGCATTTTTTTAATATAAGGATTTCTTAGATGGTTTCAAAGAATGGTAATACGGTAACAAAAGACGAATAGTAGTAGTAAAAACTAAAAATAAAGGGTTTCAATTGCACTAAAAGATCGGTAACGACCAACTACTTAATTGACTTAATAGAAGGCGTGCAAAAGTCTCAAAAAACCTCAGGTTAAATAGCAACTAAAATTAATTAGTAAATTATGAAATTTTGGTTTTCAAGTAAACCGTCTGAAATATAAAAAAATAAAATAACACAAGCAAATTCTGAAGAATCATTATAAAATTTTCGGAGTTTTGGGCGAGAAGATATCAATTAAATTTTGTTCTAATGCAAAAAGAAAAAAAGCAGAGTAAAAAACATTTTTGCTCTTGGTAAAAGGTAAAGTGACCAACGTGTGTTATCCGTATCTTTACTAATGGATAACAAGGTCAAAGACTAACAAATCAAACTTGACCATCATCGTCAAGTCACAGTACCTACATTCCAGGTATTTCTTATTAAAATTTTTAGAATTCTATTGCTAAATTTTTCAAAATTGTTACGCTTTTGTAAATATTTTAGTCTACTATAAACAATACCGTTTCCAAAATCTCATTCGTTTTGGTAAGCTTTTATGCTGGTTTCAACTTTCAGGATCAACTTCTCTCTTTTTACATTATTTCAATTTTTAAGTTCTTAAAATTTCTCCGATATTTTAATCCTCTACTTTTTTTAAAAAAATTGTTTAATATTCTAAATTTTTAGATGCTTCTGACGTATATCTACACATCTAAGTTGTACAGGTTTTTTCGATTTCTTAAATTTTTAATTTTCTAGATTTACTAAAATACATTTGTTACATTTCTAATTTTTTTAGATATATTTTTAAGATATTCTAAATTTTTCTTTTTTTATTAATTCATCACTTTACTACTTTTATCACAGATCGCTAACATTATACTATCTCAAAGACTTTTCCTCGATTTGCAATCAATAAAGTGCACACAATGTTATAATAATGAATGAACAACGGTTAAATTTATTAACTCCATACAATTTGTCTTTGAGCTTCTTCTGTTAAAATATTGCCCACCATTTCTTCTGACGGAATATTTATGTTTCAGGTTCATTATCTTATTCTTCAGCACTCTTCCAAATAAAATGTTAATTTAGGGATGTTCAATCTGTTTAGAATTGAAAAAATTTAAAACGATCTTTTTTAATGAATTAAACTATCTCTAAAACTTTGTATTCTGTCATATTTATTTCAAATGTTTTTGATTAATTTTAATAGCCATATCTAAAAAACCAGCTATAAATTCTATTGCACAACGCTATTGTTAGAATTCTTTGTAATGAAAATTTAAAATTCATTGAAATTTCAACAAGAGTTCAAAGACAGGTTAAAGAAAACACATTTTCAAGAACCTAGGTGATTAATTATTGCAAATAGTTCAGCGCTGACAGAACACGCGTCCCAAAAATGAAAAAAAAATCTGCTAGAAAGGTTATGGCGACAGTGTTTTTGACTTTAGAAAATAATTTTTTTAATCAAGTAGTAGTTAAATCCATATTTTGCACAAAAAGACGTAAAGATTCAATCAGAAGTGTGTTTCCGCTTCACGATAACGCTCGTCTTAACAGGATGCAATTAATAAGGTTATTTTGACCAAATTATAACTTGTTTTCTGTTTCTTTTCTTATGAATTAGTAAAATCTGTTCTACCTTCTTTAGGTATTTTTTCTTTACTCCATATATTGTTGTACTCCTTTAATTTTTTACTAGCTTGCTTTTATTCTTCTTTACTGATTCTATCTTCTACTTCTGTTTCTTTGTTCCTGTATTTCATTACTTTATCTCCCTCGTTCTTTATGTTTTTTGTGTTGGTGTGTCCATTTAGTAATTCTTAAAACTACTTTTTCCACCTTGTCTATACATCTCATATTTTGGGTTGATGTGTTGATGATGATTTTTCCTTCTTGGGTTCTAATCGTAATTGTTTGTTTTTCATTTTTATTTTCTTGAGCTTTTCAATACTCTGTTAAACGATTTTTGATTTTCTTTACTATTCTTCTATCGTCATTTGCTCAAAGTTATTCTTTTTATTTTGTTCCTCTTTTACAATTATTAACATCTCTTATTTTGTCGTCACTTCTATGCCTTGTAATTTGTATGATTTTATGTACGAAGGGCTTTTAGTTTCACGACAGCAATTATCGACAAAATGTGTTAATTTCTTAAAGCATTGTAGATACGTTTTATGCACAATTGAAAACAAAAACCAAAATTTTTAAAAATTCAATCAAAAAATTAGGTGATAGTTGATTGTCAAAAGTGACAGATTAGGGCAACAAAATGACATTATTACCCAGGACCTTGACAACAAGGTTTACTCTATTCTATTGTGCACAGATAGATATTACAGGAACTGGTTTAAATTTGATTTGCAGTATTTCAAGCAGACAGACAGACAAAGCAATAAGTTAAATAAAAGCTTACAATAATACAATAACACAAATAATATTTATGTAGCATGACAAGCATTTTTATACAAATCTTTCGTTTTCTGAAGAAAATTGTGAATGAAATCAGGTTGTGTGAAACTGGCAAACTAATAAAAGAGTTTCTGTTCTGAATATAATTTGAGTTAAATTGGTTTACTTATTATTAGAAAATCAATTTCCTTCTTAAAAACAAATTAGCTACGAAGCAATAAGCATAAAAAATAATTTTTGATTTGAAAAACTTAGCATTTCAGAAAACGTGAAATATTTGAATCAAAGCAATAAGACTTTTCGAAAAAAAAAATGATGTCAGCTATAAACGATTTTATTTGAAGTTTAAGTTGCTTGTTTATTTAAGCCGACTATATACTGGTAATAGCCTCCATAAACCAAAAAAATGAAAGTTAACAATAAAATAAACGTCCCTCCAACAGGTTGTTTAGACGCCACATAACTAACCCCGAAATAAAATTTGTTTATAAAAAAATCCAAAATTAATCTAAGACATAAACCCAGACGCAATATATTTATTTTCGCGCCGATATAAAGGTAAAATTAGATTTAGTCGAGTATCTTATTGAAAGGTGTTAATGATTGCGTTTTTTCTGGCGGTTCTAATTTAGACATTGTGAAAACGGTCAGTCACGGTGCAAGTTGGTCCGATTATGACCGCGAAGCAGTCATCCGTGGCCTGTGGTGGCCCAACGATGTCTAGGTGGAGCCAGCCTTGATGCTCGGACCACACATCAAGCCCACCTCGCCCTAGACCTCTTCACCGATTAATTACCGCAACTACTATCGAATTTCAAAGAAGAAAAAATCGGAGACTAATGGACGCTTGTAGAAATAACATAATCGTCGTCGAGAGCCCCACTATTAAGTTGTTTGGGTATTGGTTTTTCGTTATCAACACCTCCTTCAACCGAAATAACTCCGGAATGTCGAATTTGAGGAAGAGCCACGTTCGAGCGCCTGATGCAATTTATCACGTAACGAGATAAAATGAAATATTCGACTGACATCCTAGAATGAAATATTCAAGACGAGACGCTCCTGGCTGCTCTTCTAAATGCTGGGAAATCGAATTTGCGAGTTGCATGTTATGCAATGGGGAACTCTCACGATTTGTCAGTCAGTTTTTGCTAAGTGAAAGAAGATCCAGGGGCTTTGCATGTGGTTCTCCGGTTTAACTTATTACTTCCGTAAAGATTCACTTCGAGGGTTGGATTAGAAAGAAGGACAAGGGTTATGACCTCACCCCAAGTGGGTTGCGTCATTAATTTTGACGTTTATTATTAATAATATTTATGGCAAATTTATTACTGCTTCCGCTGTGTCATATTTTATTGCCATTTCTATATCTTACTTCCTTATTAAAGAGTTAAAACCTAAGGGCAAAAGTAATTTTAGTAAAAGCATTCAAGTAAAACAGTCCCTTGACCCAGTCCCAGTTTCCAAGTCAATTTTTTGATATTGTCACCAAATTTTTGAACAAATTTAAAAAGACATATTGTTTACAAGATGAAAAAATATTGGATCTTTTACATTTTTTTATTATTAATTTGTCTTTTACACAAATTTTGAACAATGTTAAAAAAATTTCCTTATTTTAGCAAACAGTATATTTGGATGAAAATAAAAACTACAAAAAAGTAGATGAGATATTAATCCTCTGTTTGGATATATATTTTTTTTCTAATACAGCACTAATTTTTTTGAGTTTCGAATTAAAATTTTAGTGACAACCACCATTTTTGTTAATTTGAACAAATAATCTATTGTTGGAGAAAGTTGAAAATATGAGAAAATTTAAATTTTTTAATTTCTTGTTCTTTTTTTTCAGTTATCGTCTTTCCAGTTCTTCTTTTTCTTCTATATGTGGTTTTTTTGAGTTCTTCTGATGCTTCTTTTGTAATTTTACTTCGTCATTTTTCAAGTTGCTTTAGAACATTTTGTTCTTATAGAATCCGTTTTTATAAACCTATGTTTATTCTCTTGGGTTTTTAAACGATTTGAAAATAGTTTTTCTTTTTTTAAATTGTAGTTTTCTTGTTCTTTGTTCAATTGTCTATTATCAAGATTTATGGAACAGTCTTTTATTATTCTGGATTCTTTCTTTCTTTGTTCTTTTTGTTTATCCTTAATTTTTATTATTCTTTTTTCCTTCTCATAGTTGCCTTTTGAGTGTATCCTAGAAACATCTTTCTGTGTTTCTATTGCTTTCTTATGGCTTTTCTTGTCTTCTTGGTTTAAATTCTTAAATAGTAAATTGTCCTGTAAAAATCCAGATTGTTTTTTGAATTGTTGTTTGCTCATTTGTAGCAGTTGTATAACTTGTACTTTGATATGTCCGCCGACAAACATCTGCAATTACCTTACACCTGGAGATGTTACACCTATGATCTTGTCTTAAAATTTTAGTCGTCCTTGAAATTTAAGATTATATCTTTGTCGCGAAAATTAATTATTTGGGACAAAAGGGTAATAAAACAATTTTGTTTACCGCGACGTTTCGACTGTATATTCAGTCATCTTTAGGAGGAAACATTCAGCTGCCGTGCTCGAGGCATGGTCACTAGTTAACTAACACCTATTGTCCCAAATACCTACCTCATTTCCACGAAAAATTATAATTTTATCTTAAAAGTTCTTTTACTTCCATCTTTATCCTTCGAACTCTTTGTTTTTATTCTTCTTCCTGTAATAATATTCAAGTCCAGAACCTTTTTGGGATCCTTTCTCTCGCCATTTTTTGTACGTGTCCTAATATCGAATTCTCTGGGTTTTTATCACTACAAGTTGTTCCCGATACTAATTGCTTCTACTGTACCACTGGTTCCTTGAAAAATAATGCTTAATACTTTTCTTTTTACAGTCATAACCAATTCTGCTCTCTGACATTGTTCTCTTATATTCTTTTTCCATTTCTGAGTTTTTCATTATTGCAGTTCCCAAGTATACAAAACTTCTTCAAAATTGTAACTTCTTGCGTTTTCTTTTGTTAGGTTCAACTTTTTTCCTGTGGTAAACTCTGACCAAGTCATGTATCTTGATTTTAAACTTTTTTGATAGTTTTTCTTTCTTTCTATTATTTTGAGTCTGTTTCTCTAGACCTTAAGGTTGCTTTTACCGTTCACAAAACCTTCCAGAGCGTTAGACAGTTTTTTGTCCGATGACTCTACAATATGCTTGCTCAATAAAGAGTAGATGTGTCTTTTTTTGTCATAACTTTTGCTTTAGAGCTCTCATAGGATAAAACTAGTGATCTTATATTCTCAAAACCGCCTTCTTTTTTCTTGTCATTTAGCTGTTTATAATGTCCTATTTTAACACCAGTTACATAATGAAGAACGTTTGACAACGGAAATGACATAAAAATGGTTGATTTTTGTAACTGAATTGGGAAATAGATAAAATTAAATTATTTGTCACATTTTTTCTCGTAATTGTATCTGGCTAATTTCGATTGAAAAGGTTTTTTTAAACATTAATTTGTTAATCACACTTAGCAATGTATCAGTGTTTCGTTTCTTGGTTAAACCAACGGTTAAACGTTCTTTAAACAACGTACAGCATGATTTTGACAATATTTTTATAGCACTTTTAATTAGTAATTTATTTAGGTACACGACGGCAATTTTATGCCCATACAGTTCATCTTTTTTTTTGTTATTACTCGTAATTTTGACTTTTGTGTCTTGTTGTACTCTCCTTGGCTTCGTATGCTTGTTTTGTTACAATTTTTATTATGTCTTGGTCTTTTTATTTCTTTATCGAACCATTTTTTGTTCTTTTCCTTTTATTCCTCTTGCAATATTTATTTTTTTATGTAAGTTATGCATATTGTTGTTTTCGCTATTATTTTTTAATTTTTAAAGTTTTGTCGATAGTGAAAATGTAAATTGGCCCTTTACCTATCTAGCTCTCTTGGCTAAAATGCACGGATTTTTTCTACTATGCTATAAATGGTTTCTGGTTTTTACAGACGGCTAGCCAGTCTTATTAGGAATTTTTTGCAAATTCAAAGGTGATTAACCATTTTCGACATGAAAAAATTGAACTGGTTTCAGCTGAAAGAGCTATAATTAAAATGGCGGTCAAAAACACACCACGCGATGCTATCATCAATAATGAGCTAATATAATTTTTTATGGATCTATTTACAATAACGACTCTATTATTGTTTCGCGGATGAACCAAGACCAATCAGACGACCAATTGTAGTCATTATGTATTCAGATCCCATTTATGCGTCTGAGATATATGCTTCATTTAGTTAGATTTTTTTAAGTCATTCCCAGCAACTGATAAATTGTTTTAAGAGCGTCGGAATAGTTGTGGTGGAGCTCATTTCACGTTCACGTTTCGCCTGGAATTTTGTTTAAAATTCCTGAAAAGCCTTTCTCTTAAAAATAATTACACTTTTAGTTCCGCATCTCCTTAAAACCTTTAAACAATTATCTCAATCTCTGCCCATTTATTATACTCGTTTTGGTCCATTTTGGAAGGATTTTCTTTTGATATTACGTTCCTTTGCCTTTTATGTTTTTATTTCCGACATTTATTAGAGGACTGAAAGTGAAAGATTTTATAACGCAAGCACTTGAACATTTGTCGATAAAGAAAGCTTACAAAGCGCTTACGGTCTGAAATAAGTTCATTTCGTTGTGCTTACATCATAAAAATCGTTTTGATTTATCGCTGGAACAGTAAAGACTAAAGAGATTCCTTCCGTGTCAGAAATCACAAGACAGATTCTTCCTACGCTTTCGAGAAACCAGTTCAGTGTTATAACATCGTCGAAGACAAGACCAGGAAAGTGACTTTGGCCCTATTTGGAAACGATTCTCACGGACTGGGTTACTGGAAACATCATTGATGCTCACACTTGTCGTTCAAGAAAGAGAATTATGACACCTCTTAAAAAGCAGTTAAACGAATTACTGATAAAAATCGTAATGACATTATAAATTTTCACTTAATTGGAAGAAAGTACTTGAATAACGAGACTCCAAACCACGAGATGGGCTCCTCCTTGATTTATGGTTATGTTACATAATCTGGCCGCTAGCCGTAAGCGATAAGTCTGCTTAGTGTCTAGAAAGATGAATAATTTTGTAAAACCTCCTCATCGGTCAGCTTTCGTGTCCACATAGTGCAGTTTTGCCCATCATGGGTGTTCCCGGCCTTTGGAAGATTTTTTCACGGTTTCAAAACAGATTTTATGACAAAGCAATTGTGATTTACGATTTAGAGAGAAAGTGTACTTGGTCTAAGAAGTCGTTTTTTTTTTTATTCCCGATTTAATGGGATTGGTGGTGATAAAATGGAACCATTTTATGGATCTGTTCCGTGTTAGCACGCGATTAATTAGTAGTACAACGATGAGAAAACGCTTTTGATGGCCTCGCATGGTGCAGTTTTACAGCCGAGATAATACATTTGTCTTCAGTACTGAGCCATTTGATTTATTATCTTCACTGGCCTCTATATCGTAAATAAAGTTTTATTGTTACGCCGCTCGTTTGATCGTTTATTCCTCAAAAAATCTACAGGACATTAACTCGAAATTAGTACTCGTTTTGTTGTTAGATCTAGTTCGTTAGACCTAAAACAGTTCTGGTATGTTTTGTTATTGATTGAGTTCGCAATCAGTTTAAATGCCACTAAAGTATTTAAATTGCAAATTATCACTTGCTTCGTGTGAGATTACGGCTTCAACAAGAGCTGCATTTAGGATTTAAGTGCATGGGTAAATTGCACTGAATTCCAGAAGCTCTGCCGACAAAAACGATTCGTTTTGAATTTACTTGGGAGCTAAGAGTCGACGGTGTAATTGACACTGATTCAACTTTTATCTTGTAGCATCTGACAAGAAAAAAGTAGCATTTATCATAGAGATAAGTCTATTTTATCTTACATTCTCCTTCTAGGACACGCATTTTTATCTTCTCTTTATTGTTACTTCGTGAAACTGACTTTCTTAATTATAAACCTGATTCTACTCGGATGTAACATTTATATTACAAAATAAAAAAAAATATTTGTGTGAGGACACATAATACGTGAACATTTTTATACATATAAAAAAAAACAGTCCAGTGACCTTTTTCGCCTTAAGCTTCCAAATTGTATTTAAAAAATGAATGGTTCTTAAAGCCGGATATAGAGAAAGGTCTGATTGTAATATAAAATTTACAGTCAGTTTTTTATTGTTTTTTAAAATATTGATTTTTGTAGTTATTGTCGCCTAATTAGGCAGCCAAATTGTACACAACATTTTATGGACCTTCGAGCCGGATGAAAAAATTGGTTATTTGGGATAAAAGGGTAATAAAACAATTTTGTATACCGCTACGTTTTGACTGTATATTCAGTCATCTTCAGACGGAAATAATCAGCTGTTTGATCACTAGTTAACTAACATCTTTTGTCCCAAATACCCAATTTCCACGAAAAAGTTATAATCTTGTTTTAAAAGTTCTTTTACTTCCATCTTTATCCGTCGAGCTCTTTGTTTTTATTCTTCTTCCTCTAATAATATTCTAGTTCAGGACCTTTTTAGGATCTTTTCTCTCGCTATTTTTTTGCACGTGTCCTAGCCATTGAATTCTCTGGGTTTTTATCACTGCAACAATTGTAATTGTTCCAGATACTGATTGCTTCTTCTGTACCACTGGTTCCTTGAAAAATAAATCTTAAAACTTTTCTTTCTTATATTCATAACCAATTCTACTCTCTGACATTGATATCTCTTAAATTATTTTTTTATATCTGGGTTTTTTGTGATCACAGTTCCCAAGCATACAAAACTACTTCTCAAAAATTCTCAAATTTGTAACTTCTTGCGTTTTCTTTTCTTATTTATCTTTTTTAATGTAGTAAACTCTGACCATCTCATGTATCTTTACTGTAAACTATCTTGATACTTTTTCATTTTTTTTTGAGTTTGTTTTTCTAGACTTTCAGGTTGCTTTTACCGTTCACAAGACCTTCCAAAGCATTAGACAGTTTTTATCCGAAAACTACATATATCTGTTTAGTGATCTTATATTCTCAAAACCGCTTCCTTTTTTCTTGTCATTTTGCTGTTTATAATGTTTTATTTTATCACCAGTTACATAATGAAGAACGTTTGACAACGGAAATGACATAAAAATGGTTGCTCTTTGTAACTGAATTAGGAAAAAGATAAAATTAAATTATTTGTCACATTTTTTAGCATTTTGACGAGCAATATTTTCTTTTCGTAGTTGTATCTGACTAATTTCGATTGAAAAAGTTTTTTTTTAAATTTTAATTTGTTAATCACACTTAGCAATGTATCAGTGTTTCGTTTCTTGGTTAAACGTTCTTTAGGCAACGTACAGCATGATTTTGAAAATACTTTCATAGCACTTTTAATTAGGAATTTATTTAGATACACGACAGCAATTTTTTGCCCATACATTGCTTCTTTTTTTGTTATTACTCGTAATTTTTGCTCTTTGTTGTATTCTCCTTGGCTTCGTCTGCTTGTTGTGTTACAATTTAACACTAATTTGTGTAGTTATTGTCGCCTTAAGCTTCCAAATTGTATACAACATTTTATGAACCTTCGAGCCGGATGTTCAGAAAAGTTTTGGTATAAAAGAGGCGATTTACAATAGATTTACAATAAGGTTTCTTATACAATTTTAAAACCGAAGGCCATTCTTTTTTTACATTCTCTTTTTCATGATTATTGAAAAAACAATCATTTAGAACACCTAAACTACAATAATGCAACAATTTTGTCGCGAAGTGTATAAACATTTATTACTTTCGCCTCCTAAGTTGTATTAAAAAATTGTGATCCTTTGAGCCGGATGTAAAGATAAATCTAAAGGTGAATCCAGAAGGGCGATTTTGACATTAAAAAAAAAAGAAAACTTAAGCATCCTTCACCTCCCTGGTCCTGAAAAGTAATGTTAAGTACGTTCTTGATTCAAGCTTCTCTTTTGATATCAAAATGTATTTGGCACTGATATTTCTCCAAGGTTTACATCCTGACATTATTATGACTGTAACAAGATGCATTATGCCACGCCCAATTCCATATAAATTAATAAAGCATTTAAAAATGAAAGCAACGAAGTGCATCGCGTGATAAAATAACATGTTTTAGGAAGTTAACGAAGAAGCAAGAGACGTATCTAGTGAAAAAAATCATAAGATACTCTCCTAACTTATGGGGTATGTGACAGTCCACTAGGTATAAAAAAAACTTGTCGGGAGCGGTGATTTGAATTATGATATTGTGATAAATCTCTTCACACTTAATTGAAAAAAACTTCTTCTCAACCGGACTCATCACTCAACACTGAAGCAAGTGGTGAAGGATTAGTTGTATAGTAATTTAAGACTGTCGTCTCTGGGAGGTCAAGGATTCAAGGAGATCGAGATATTTTGCAGTATTGGTTGAAAGCAAACAGAAATAATGAAGACAGTAAGACAAAAAATGTCTCTTCCAGGACTATTACGTCAAGTCATGGTTGAACAATTAGGTTTTTTGGACAAGTCCAACATGTAATTTGGTCAGATTTCGTGCGGCAATGTAATTTCTCAAATCTCGTTAAGCATCCTGCCCACATAGATACCCTCCGTAATCGATTTAGCCCTCCTCAATCGATAAACCCGAGTAATTTAAACCTGTCATATTTCAACAAAACATCCAAAACAAAGACTCCATAAACAAGTCGGCAATATCAGATTATATGCCTTACTCATCCATCACCACGGATAACAAATGTTTGACCGTCAGAAAGCCAACTCGGGATATTATCAATGAAGCGTTCCCATTGATTTTCATTTTTCCAAGTGAAACACAATCCGATTGACATACCGCGATGCACCGGATTTGCATATTTAGATTGAACAGTTTACACGGTCATAAAACACCCATAAACACGGAGTCAGTGCCCCCTCAAAACTCCAGTGGTGAGTTTTGCGAATATAGGTTAATCGGAGGCCATGGACATGCCGTTATCGCTACCAACAACCGCTGGACTATCTCCTCAAACTTCCTAGCCCCACGCAAACCCACGCTTTCCGCACCGATTCCCAATGATGGAATCACGACAATTACCAATAGTGAACTCAAATCGAGCTAAATAACGCCTATTTTTGAAATGAGGGTATAAATGGGACCTTTACAGTCCTATGAAAAATCATTTTGGCCATCTGAATTCGTTATCTACAACTTTTTGTAATAGGATTTCCGAAAAAAGTCTTTTGTTTTTGAGAAATCTTACTAGTAACAAAACTGTGATTAACTGAGAGATGAGAACCATAAGGTTCTAGTGCCATTCGCAAAATTCTAGGAAAAGTTCAAATGGCATTGTTAGGCAATAGTAAAGACCAATATATGGATTAGCAAAGAAATTCAATAACTTTTACAATATGAAACAACATTTTGAATTTGAAAATAAAGTCATTTACAATTATTGCAGTTAGTACCTTCTGGTTCCAAGTACAAGTTTATCAATTAATAAAACTCAAAAATAATAACAATTTGGAAGTAGTTTGGCAATACACTAAAATAAAACAATAATAATGAGTTAACAAAAAAAAAGTTGTAAAAGGGCTACATTTTTGCGAAAAAGAAGTAGAACCATCTAAATAAAAAACATCAAAGAGTCAAATTTTTATTACAAATTAAAAAAATTACAGTGATCTGTGGAGTCAAACTTCTGCACTTTTTTTTGTTCTTGATAAGCATTTAATAAACCCGTAAGCAATCAATTTTTTTTCCATTTTCTTCGTTAGTAATGTTAATTACATGGATTTTCGATTTTGCTCGTCCTTCTAAGCGTCGCCGCCGCGCCGTCTAAAAATCTGTGATAATTGTTATATTTTTATCACACTTTTTTAAATTTTCTCCTTTTTTATAAGAAAATAATCAAAAATACCATCTTAATAAATTATGTTTACTAGTGTCTAATAAGAACAGGAGGGAAATATACAAAATAAAATTCCTAAGAAACCAACAACTACCACCTAATATGCCGCCTCTTTAGTGTTATCACGTTATCAGTTCTTGTGTGTTGATTAAATTTACACTAATTTAAGTTTTAATTCCTCCCTGAGGTTGATAACTTTGTTGTCGAAACGCACGTCGTATTAAGTAAAGTGTTTGGTATTAGTGGGTGTTTTACGTTTCATTTAACACACCAAGAAGTTCCAACAAGGAGATTACTTCACAACACTTAGAACAAATACTTTTTAACCATTTAATACCATTGAAACCATGAAAACATTTTTTGTAGAATAAGTATTATTTCAATAAAAACAACAAAAGCGATACTAATAGCAGTACTAATAGCCAGCACAGAGGGCGCGAGTGCTGGCGTTTTAGCAGCAAATTTTAAATACGTAGTTGAAGTTATTTACATTACAAAAGGGACAAAACATTTGATTTTATAGCTATTCGTTAATAGAAACATTAATTTTTGTTACCAAATTCCGTTTCCGCTTCTAACATTGACACTGCTCTGACTTGAATTTAGATCAAATCTATCAATTCCTTTTTAGTGCTTCGTTTTTTAAAAGTATAATAATAAACCCAGTATATTAATTTTTTAAAAGAAGGCTTGGGGGACGCTACTTTTACTCGAATGGTCAAACCATACCTGGTTTATATATAGAAGAAGTTCAATTAGATTAAACCGTTAAATCCGATTAGAACTTTTACTTAATCCGACTAATTTTTTACTCGAATTGGATTAAATCAAACCAAATTTAGCTTAAGCCACACAATATAATCATTAAGATTAAATTTTTTCGCAAATGTGCCGTACATCTATAGCGGATTCAATCTAATCGGATTGAACATTGAACGCCTACAATATAAATGTGCAAATATTAATACAGAATACAGATAGATCCAATTTACTTATTAATGTAATGTTTTAGAAGTAAGTACATATTAAAATAGTAATAATTTGAAGACCAGTAACTCCATTAAACTTTTTTTTCCAAAAATCTATTTCAAGTTTTTGTAATCCGAAAATCAACATTATATGCTTAAATTTTTAATAATTCAGATAGCTCAGCACAGGATCAAATTTTCAATGCACAAATTTCGTTGTGACTTTGGAGTTATTGTTTTCTAAAACAAAAAACTTTTTTGAAAATCTTAAATAGATTTTTTTGTGCCATTTATGTTTTTAAAAACACGATTTTGGAAATTGTTGTTTCGACATGATATATTTAATTTTACAATGCTCGGCGCTACTAAAAAAGTTGTAGACAGCGTTTTCAGATGGCCAAAATGATACTCAAAAAAACTGTTAAGTCCCATTTGGTTAAACCTTAAAAAAGTTTTTTTAAGAAGCAAGAAAGGACAGTAATTTTACTCCACTGCAAGATTTATAGCGAAAATGACACCAACAAAACACGGTTTTCACTCGCGTTGAGGAGCACTGTGCGTATACGAGACGATACCTGGATCCACGGAAAAAAAAATAAACAAAACTTACCTGTGGCATTTCGCTATCCGAGTAACAGGAAAGTAGAAGAAAGAAGAGGTACGCAAGGTGCGCTTTGCATACCTGTGCGGATAATACCTGCGTGTACTCGCGCTGGATCGAATTACGAAAACAACATCTGCACCACAAAGTTGCTCAATGCCAGAGAAAATTGCTGTCTGCTCTCTGCGACGCGACGATCTTTGCGTATTATTTCAAAAAAGTGCAATAAAAATACACTTATTAATCTACTACTCAAAACAAGAAGGTAATCCAAATCCGGCTCAAAGAACCAAAAACTAAAAAAGTTAATTTGCGTCAATTTTGTTCGGGATTTAACTTGGTTAGCTTACTTGAACTCGAGGCATAATTAAGTCTTTGTCTATCACCCCAAGCTCTTTAACTCCCGCTTGATTTATTTTCTGAGGCTTTTAATGAGGAAGTGTTTGTCGATTGACGGTTAATAAGCCGTGTTTATTTATTTTGTTAAAGTAGTTGCGTTGTTGTGGTGCAAATGTAGTGTTCCCAGGTGAAAGCAAATACGGTGTATCGAGTTATTCGGTTGGTTTAGCGCGACATTTCTACCTCTTTTCGTTTCTATTCTCCTCAGCCGCGGAGCCCAATGTTAAAAGCGAATTCTAACAGGTGTTAATTGACTTTTCGGTTGTTACGTAATTATTACAGAACCGTATCCACGTAACATAGTCACGCGAGCATTGACACTCGACCGTGAAAGTAAAAATTTCGGAGAATCCTCTTGGGATTTTCTAAAGAATGAGATATCATTGATGAAATTAATTTCATATTAATCACTTGTGAGTTCTCGGAAGGGGGTATGAGATAAATCATGGCTTACAAAGCCCATTTCACACATCTTTGAGCATCTTTACGCAATCTATGAGTGGTAATTACAGATAATTACGTTGCTTGCACGATCTATTAGAGTTTCTGATGTGCCATAACGGGCGTTAGATGCATTTTAGTCTGGATGCGTGCACGCTATTTCGACACGCATTGCTATTATCAACCGTTGATAAACCTTTTCGCTATAGTCCCACACCGCGACTTGACCTAAGCTAACGTTATAAAACGCGGTAGGTAAAATCCTGCGATCCCTGAATAGCAGGAGAACATCCTCGCAGGAAGGCCGACGATCCTGACGCATGCCAGTAATTATCGATCGGGGAAAACCCTTTTTCGTGAAATTTCCCAAATCGATCCAACACTCCTAGATAAAATCAGTTTTTTTTCTTGATTCGAAAAACTGGCAAAAAGGGGGAAAATTTAAAATAAAAACTAGAGTTGTCCTCGTTATAGGAGTCTAGGATAACTCCAAATTCCCGAATTTGCGGTCATAAACCTCTGCTCCTCTCAAACTCTCCTGTTCATCAGGAAGTAATAATAACCCGTGTGTCGACCCCACACAAGGTTATCCGCAATTTTGGTAACTAACTTGGGTTTAGTTCGGTTAGGAGTTAACTTATCGGTATTTCACTATCTCAAGTTGATGTGTAATCAAGTGAGGCTAAAAAATGGGCCGTTTTGTTTAACAAACTCAAACTAGGAATTAATTTTAAGCGATAAATTAGTTTGTCTGTCAAAACTAATTACACCTGCCATTGTCTCCAATTAAAAATGTTGAAGTAAAGTGCCGACACTTACTATCCCACTAAAATTTAAATTTCCTGGTGCGTGAGGTGCTTCAACTATTAATTATTCCACCAGAGATAGAGACTATCATTTATTTCAGTTTCTAACTTGTTAACTTAACAGTCTCGATAATTAAATGTCTCATTAAATCACTGCATTATTGCTTTTAAAAGAGGATATCTAGTATTTTGTTTTGTATAATATCTTTGGTTTTTTGTTACAGGTCGCCGCTGATACTCCTTATATTTATCACATGCTTTAGTAACGTACTCAGCATACATGTAAGTATCAACTTTTGGGGGTGGCACAGCACTTGGAGTTGTACCGCCCCTTGCAATTTTTTTTTGTACACATTCTAAATTTTGTATTTAGTACATTATAAATTCGACAAAAAATGGCCGCAATGATAGGCGGTAGTCGATGAATATATTCTATCCAACGCTTTTGTATAAAAAGGCCCTAACTATGTTCATTTTAGATAAGTAAAGTGCCCAATAAGTCAACAGTGAGATAAAATCTGCTTAAATCACTACAGTCATGACAACATAACTCACTCAGATTTGTTCTTACAAAAACTGCAAAACTTTTAACTAAAATACTAAAACGTTTTGAAGATTTAAAATTAGCTATCTTTAGTTCAGTGATAAAAACGTTTTCTTTTGTATTTTGCCGTGTTCCACTGTCACTTTACAAAATTTTAATTTTGAGATTGTCAGCTGATATGTAATCAGGGATAATGTAACAAAATGCTTGATTCTTATCAAAATTGGACTGTTATCACCCAAATGACCAAGCAGTGCGCACACCTGACTTTTGTTTTTTTAGTACCAATATTAGGATACTAAAAATGTATTATTCTGAATGCATTTTTACTAAAAATGATTCAGGATACTAAAAATGCATTCAGAATAATGTTTTATTGTTAGTAAAGGAGATCTAAGGATGAGAGTCTTTATAGTTCACATTGACTAATTTTCAATTCGCGCCTATTTGTCTAACTTAAAAGTTTGATTAATCAAATTGGTCACATGTGTTCATTATTTGGTGATCTGGAATACATTATCCGTTCATTTTTGACATAAGCACTGTCAGTGCCATTTTTGTGAACATATCCTGGCTGTTCTAACCAATTTCCCATGGGTTTTTTTACTCTAATTGTACAGTAAAGTGGACAAACAAATTAACAGAAGTCAATCTGAACACTTACAGTAAGAAATAGGACACCATACGCAAAAATTAGGTTAAAAATGACTGACAGTGTGTGTCAAAAAAAATTAAATAATACACCATGATCAACAAGTACTGATTAGGTTGGTAAGGCAATTTTTTGTAATTTTAGCATAATTTAGGTACCTTATGGGCTAATTTCAAGTTGAGATACTACCGGTAGTACCGCAAATTTTAATAAAAGAGTATTTTAATACATTTCTATTGCAACGACCAATCACAGCCCCGAATTCTTTTAATTTTGTCTAGAAGCGAAGATACCACCGGTATTATCTCAACTTGAAATTTGCCCATTAGTTGTTCCAATTACGGTTTTTAGTGAAATTTTTACAAATATTTTCATGTCGAATAACATTAGTAAACAATGAAAAATTTATCAATTTAATAAGTTTTTAACAAAATTTTTTTATTAACATCAGAAACAACCTATTCAGTATTTGTTGATCACGGTGTAAGTATTTAAAATTTTTAATTATTTTAGGAAAACTGTCGCTTGCGGCTCTCAATTTTAATGAATTTTTTTTAAATATGTTTCAAGAATTTAATTTTTTAAGGAATTGTCGCTCGTGTCTTCCAATTTTAGTGAAACTGTCGCCTGTCACTCTCAATTTTTATGAAACTGTCGCTTCAGTCGCTTGTGCCTCTTTATTTTCATGAAAACGGTCGGCTTTTTGTCCAAATTCTTATTTATTAATAACGTTTTCAATTTGTAAGAAAATATCATCTGCGATTCCTCATTATTATCAAAGAAAAACTAGGAGCACAGGCAATAGTTTCATCAAAATTGGGAGCCGTAGGCGACAATTTCATTAAAATGGGGAGCAGCAGGCGTTAAAATGTACCTCAAAAAACATTTTATAAAAACTGGCATCTACTGACAATACCACGGCCAACTGTATCAATCTCCACTTCGTCACAGACTTCGTTCCGATACGGCCATAACGCTCCGCTTATAAAACTGTTCTGATCTAGTCGCCAATTGCGTTACGCAAGTGCTGCCCCCAAACGATTGAACGGTGAACTTTAAAAGTTGACAGATTCAAAATTTTTGCTGTATCTTGTCAAATTATAATTTGAAACGTACGATCTCATTGCATAATGGGAAAGAAATGTTTGATTTGTGGCAAGCGCAATACACAGCTTTTTGAATTCCCTAGTGATTTTCATCAACGCACTAAATGGCTTGAAATAATTGAAGAATTTTGTGGTAATTTTACACAAACCCTAACAAAATAGATCGATTTTATCAATTTTTATTTGGTTTTTACAGATGTTGCAAGTATAAAAGATCAATCAGTTATCTGTAAAGATCACTTCGAAGAAAATTTCTTTACTTTCACAAAAAATTCTTGTCGCTTAATAAAAGGAGTTGTACCTTCAATATTTGTAAGGATAAATGAGAATTGTCCAATCAAATATTTATATGAAGGTAAAATAATTATTAAATTTTATTTGTAGAATATTCCTGTCACACCCGAATATCCTGTCGAAACTCCTCCTAATGTTTATGGCAAAGAAAACACAAATTCTAAATTAATCCAAGTCTCCATTCCCTCTGTTGAGCTTGAGAATTTACGTTACCACTGTAAAATATTAAATCAGAAACTAAAGCGTATGACTAATAAGTATTTAAAGTGCCTGTCACGAGTTCAATCTCTCGAAGTGGAACTTCAAAGACAAAGCCATAACTCTAAATTAATCACAAATATATCCCAGGATGCTGAAGAATCTGATGACAAAGCTTTCTTTTTAATGGATCTTATTAACAATTATGCAAAAAAGTCACCTAGGTGGTCTGAAATGACAATTCGTATGTGTACTCTTTGGCGTTTTTGCTCTCCAAAAGGATACGAGTATTGTCGAATCAATTTAGCCAAACTTCCATCCAAAACTACCATATCCAGACATCTTGGTGAATATAAAGGGTCAAAAGAGTTGTGTAAACAGCGTTTACAATGCGAAATAGCTGCACTTAAAGTTCCAGTAGAGCGAATTTGTTCGTTAGTTGTAGATGATATGGCTATAAAAGAAAAAATGTACTATAGTCGACCTGAAGATTGTTTTTTCGGTCTTGATGACTGTCATTTTAATAAAACTATTCAAGAGAAGCCCAAAATTGCGAGCAAAATGCTTTGTTTTGTTATATACGGGTTATCAACACGATATTGCATACCTGCTGGATATTTCTTCCATTCAACACTGACAACTGATAGCTTCTATACCTTGACTATGCAAGTGATACAAATGTTGACTGACTGTGGGTTTATTGTGTTAAGGCTTGTGACTGACAATTTTTCTGGAAATGTAGCACTCTTCAAGAAACTATCTAACGCCAGTGGAGCTCTCAAAAACGTAATCGACCATCCTCTGTTGCCAAATATGCCACTATTTCTTAGCTTCGATTACTGTCATGGGATTAAAAATGCAAGAAACCTATTCTTAGACCACGACATGTGTTCTTCTGAAGGCACTATTAGCTCATCATATCTAAAACAGCTGTATAGTTCACAAAGAGGATTACCAATTAAACCAGTCAGATATTTAACCAGAAAACACCTTTATCCGACAAATTTTGAGAAGATGAATGTTCTCAGAGCTGTTCAAGTTTTTTCGCCTGCAGTGACTTCATCTTTAAAATTTTTGAAAGAAAATGGACATGAGCAGTTCAAAGATGCAAGTAGCACTGTATCTTTCATGGGAAACATGTACTTTTACTTTCAGTTTCACAATGTCTCAAGTAGATCCCAGTACATTCGTACCTTAGATAGTCATATTGCTCCTTACGTTGATGTTTCTGATAAACGACTCCAATGGCTAATAGAAACATTTACAAAATACATTGATGAAGTACAAATTGTATCAGCTAATGTTGGTTTGAAAGGTTTTTCAGAAGAAACTGCCCATGCTCTACAGTTTACAGCAATAAGTACATTTTTGTATATCAAATTTTTACTGCAAGAAGCAGGATTCTATTATGTACTTACCAGGTCTTTCAGTTCTGACGCAGTTGAAGGAATGTTTTCCCAAGTACGTCTTCGAGGCGGATCCAACGATGCCACAGACGCCAGAACCGCCGAATACGCAATGCGTCAGATTTTAAGATGTGGCATCGTTAAAAGTTCAAAATCGGCCAATATTGCTGACAAAATTGAGTATATTAGCAATGCTAATATACAGACAGAGAGCTGAAGGACATTCCTTTGAAAGTGAGATTAAAGAAGACTTGATATTACCAATTAATATAAGAGTCAAGATTCAAAAACTACATAAAGATAATGCAATACCTGACACCAATATATACTCTGCATCTGTAGCTTTCCTGGCAGGATACATTTTAAAAAAATTTGACGACAAATTTCATTGCAATGAATGTCTTTCATCATTGCTAGCCACCACTACTCCAGGACCTCTGATGCAACTTATAAGTCTGCAAGATCACGGTGCTCTAACCTATCCCAACTCTCAATTTGTCTGTGTCATAATGGATTTAGCAGACATTATACAAAATATTCTACCTTTCTTGGAATATGAAAACACTTGTCATCAACTTGTTGAAATTTTAAGCCTCTCGCTGCAAAAAAATAAATTATTTGAATGCATGTTAAACAAAAAAGAATTATGCAAATTTATAATTCAAGCGACAACCAAACCTACCTTAACAAATATTTGCTTAGAACGAACAGATTTGTTGAAAAAAAATTTGTTGAAAAAAAAAAAAAAAAAACGGTGCGCCACTTGCGGACCGTTCGTTTTCAAGGTCAGGAATTTTATTCCTTATGGCCAAATCGAGGAGCGTTGCGGCCGTATCGGAACGAAGTGGAGATTGATACAGTAGGCCATGGACAATACAAATCTGAAATGCATTCTATCGACAGGGTTTAGAACTAGTAAACGTCAACCACTTGTCAATGGTTTGAATTTTCTCTCACAAAAAAGTGTCTATCTAATAATTTTAATTTTAAGAAACATCCATTTGAGGCTCCCAATTTTTTATAAAATTTTGTAAAATGTGGTTTAGGTTTTAAAGAAACTGTCGCCTCTAATGTGGCTTCTAATTATTATTAATTAAGGTCTGAGCTAGTAGTGTTCATAGAATGTTAGAAAAATAATTAAAAAAATTTGTTTAAAATATAAAGTTGACAAGTATTTTTTTGTTGAAAACAGGGCTTCAGTAATTACACATTCGGATCTATTATTTATTTACCAAAAGAATTCTGCTTTTTGGCATTGTAAATTAGACACTTTCCTCATATTTTCCTCAAAAAGCTTTTATTTCGGTTTTGATTTTACGGTTACTTCAACTATAACTAGAATTTCTACAACTAGATTGCTAGAAATAACTATTTAGCTCATTCTCCAGTACATCTACTATTTTACTATTATTTGTATAAGATAAATTTGTCCATGTTTATTTTCTTTTTTTGCACAATCCGGCTTGAAGGTCCATGCTTCTTATCTCCTTGAGTGTATTGAGTGTTGAGAAATAAATTTTATTCAAAGATCTAAAGTGTCTTCCTGATTCATTTTTGATAAAGTGTAATCGGTTTTTTGTAAGAAACTATAGACCAGAAGACTCTGAACCGAGCCATGTGTTCCAATTATGGACAATGCATTACATCAATCCCCTTTTTTAAATAGCTCAGTTGTGGAAAGTAAATAAAGCTCCACTTAGATTACAATATCAATTCCTCAAAGCAACTTAAAAAGAATTATTACCCACGGTTAACCTAAGTAAATTTCGAGTATAATAAACCTAGGAGGATATCGTGCTGCATCTCGTTATAGGAAACTGTTTACTTTTTAGAATCTAGGTCAATTTTTCTATTTTATAGTCTCGTGTAGGTAGAGCAAATGCAATTTGTCTTGTTGATATCGATTAAAGATTACTTTAAGCGAACCAAATATTGTTCTTGCACTTTCCGGTTATTGAAGCGAGACAAAGTAAATACAAATTCCCCTAAGATCTATTGCTTTTTGTTTTAAAATATCTACAAACGAGATATTTTTAGCCACTTCATAGTTGAAACAACAAATGTATTTCCAATCCTAAGCCTCTTGTACACGAATTACTTTAAGAATGAATGTGAAAACGATACGATCTTCTTCTTATAATAACACGTTTTGATTTACTTTAAATGAAAATTTATTTATATCCTTACAACAGCTTTGACAAGAAAAAGCTTGAGGCGTAAAGACCGAGCAAGGGGTCGTTGATGCTTCGTTATAATCCATTTATTCTTTTTGTTTGAACTTGATAAGTCACAACTTTACCAAAGGCAATGCTCTTTGTGCATTTTAAACTGACAATACTTGGTCGTAATATTGAAAACAAGAATTTTGATGCAGGAAAGATAAGAAGTATTCAAATCAAAGACTCGGTGTTGTTTTATTTTAAACCCACAATACAATACTGGACAGGCAATTTATGTAAGCTTAATTATTTTAATTCTAGATCTATACAAGTCAAGAGAAGACAGATTTGCTCACTAATTGAGCACAACTTCCTCTTGCATAATCTCGCTTAGAAAGTACTGTCAATAGTCAGAATTTAAATGTCACTTAAAAATTTTATTTTCTTCATAGTGTTATTTTATTGCAACAAAATTAATTAGTGTTTGTTGTTTGTTATAACAATAATAATCAATAGTCATCATCAATGCATCCCATGTCTTATTTACACATTCATTACCTCCTGGGTGCGAAATAGATATTTCCCCATTGAAAAATTTAATAGAGGTGAGTTCAAGTGTGCACCTTAAACCCACATGATCCCTTGAGAACCCATCCTATCCGATGTAATGGGCGAAAGGAATTCTCTAACATAAAACAGTCGTATTTCACGCATACATATTTACGATTGAAAACTATTATCTTTTAATACAATTCCTTTGCGAAAACCACCAAACGTAAATCATAACGAGATTTATTGGTTGCTGGTGGATTTTCCTTACAATTATCTATTTATCGGTATAATTTTAAGACGACCACACGGGAGCATCAAGATTGGCTTTTCCCCGATAATTACACGTCTTTACACGCAGTAAATCAAAAATTGTTGCGGGTCAAAGATTCACCATAAACTTTGATCAGTCGTTTAAAGTGGTTCAATAAATATTAATAACGTTAACATCTGGTTTTCGGAAAAATCGTGTAAATATTTATCCTCGAAGCATCAATTATGATCCCGTAATAATGATACAAAGTCCATTAAAATAATCCGATTTGATTAAAAGGTGGTATTTTTAAGATCGGGATTTGAAACAAAATTTGATAGGTTGTTTAGTTCGGTTTTGTTTGATTACTTAACAGCTTCTGGTTCTGTACTTAATAACATTTGTTTAAAAAGTCGGCTATTTATAAGATTTGCGGGACAGTGACCTAATTTATTCAAAGTCGATTTGTCTGGATAAAAAGCGGGAAGCCACTTCTCATCCATCGAAGGAAGAGATTTCCGTCGACGGAAGACCAAGCCTCAGTGCCAGACCAAATGAGTGTTGTCACCGATTTATTCCTTGCTTTTAGTATTACCAACCCATTAACGAAGATTTCTCTCAAATTAAAAAGAAAAAAATATAGTTCTTTACATGTTTACACATACAAATGAGTACTTGTGTAATAGAGTACTAGTGCAGTAAGGGATAAAACTTAACTTGTGCTGTTTCTCACTGATGTTAGATTTTCGAAATTTTCTATTGTCATTGTCTCACACACGACTGCCTCGAGAAAATGTAGGGTAATCTCCTCAATAAGATTAGTCTGTATCATATTATGGTCTGTTTTTTACCAGAGAGACACTAGTAAGCGTTGCAAATTTAAATACTCACTTGTGATTGGTTGATTTCTAGAATTAAACAATCACAAATGAGTATTTCAAATTTCCAAGACTTACTAGTGTCTCTCTGATAAAAAACAGACCATAGATTTTAGAATCCGTGTGTGCATAAACTAGAGACCATTTCTTCTCTCATCTATTCCTACACATTCTCCTTTTTTTCTTATTAAGTACTTCTTGCTATATAAGTTTTTGTTTATCCTTTTTTCTACTATAACAGCAAGCAGAACTTTTGCCAATATCAAGTAAATAAAAGCTAACAATATACCTATCTTCCAAATAATTTCTAACAAATCTTTCATTGACAATAATTTTAATGGTCGTTTCCTTCGTCAAGAGCTTTTATTACCTGGCTGTGTCTGGAGATGCGGTCTTGTCTAGATGAGATGTGCAATCAGTTAATAATGTCTTGGTCTTGGTCTTGAAAGTTTAGTCAAATCTTGTCTTGTGTCCTATCTTATACAAGACTTTTTAGTGAAAATCTTGTCTCGTGGAAAGAAATCTTGGTCTTGAGTCTTGAATAAAATTTGAAAAAGTTTTTTATTATTTTATAAGTTACTTTTTGATTGTTTTTTGAAAGTATTTCAGATTAGCAAAAAACATGCATTTAAGCAAAATTTCGCAAAACACAAATAAGCTAATTTCAAGTTGAGATACTACCAGTAGTATCGCAAATTTTAACACTTTTCCATGGCAATAACCAATCACAACCCCGATTTTTCAGTTTTCCACGAAAACGAAGATACTACTGCTATTATCTCAACTTGAAATTACCCAAAAAAATTTCTAAAATAAACGTTTTTGTGCTTCCGTTCGTTGTCGTCAAGCTTCCATGCCTACAAATTGTTCAGAAGAGCGCCTTTTGCCGTTCTAAGAAAATAACTCTATAAATTAACCAACTTCTATCGCCTCCAATAACCGCCGTTAATCCGCCCGTGATACTTGTTCTGTTTACCTCAGCTAAACTGCTCTACCCTCGACCCTCGTGCTTCTCCTGTTTATTTATACACATCAAAGTCGGTATCTACGTTGACATCTGAATCAAACATTCTTTTCAGAACAACGAAGAAACAGTAATAAATAGAGAACTGGAAGAGTTTGCTTCTTTTTCTTTCTTATTTAGACAGAACTTTACACGTCTCTTTAAATTACATCCGTAAAAAACTAGCAAATAATCTCCTTGTTCTTGTTTTCTACTTTTTTTTTAAGACTCTTTTGCTTCTTCTACCTGAAAACATTATTTCTTTTCGCTGTAAAAACCGTCTTTTGGTAACTTTTTGCTTCTGTAAGCTTCACTTTATCTTCTTTCCAAGTTTCTTATGGAGTTCAACCCATACTTCTCAAGATTGGCGATATGTTTAGCATTGGTACTGTCAGGTTCTTTCTGAGATAATCTAAACAACTGACCGAACAAACGTTTTTGTCTGTTCATACTGTACATTTTAGTCCAACCCTATTGCACATCTATCAATTGAGGGACTTCAATTCTGAAACCACAAAATGTTGGGCTACATTTTCTTTCTTCTCTGTGTCAGCCCAACTTTTCTGTCTGTTTCTCTACCACACCTTCAGACAGTTGTTGAGAGAGTAGCATTATTCCTTCAAAAGCTGGCATAACGCCATGGCTTTGTAGCTGAATTTTCACTTGAAATTTCTAATCAATCCATTTTGATTACCCTTCAAGTTTATCATTTGCATCTTTCTCATTAGTTGTAATTCCATTTTTTCAATTAAAGTAGAAACGTAGATATTATTTCTCTATAAGCATAACTTTGGGTCCATAACCTGATGAGATCTGTAGAATCGCAAAAGATAACATGTTAAATGTAATAAAGACTGAGATATTAAAATCAGCACTATAAATATGATAATTAAGTAATAACTAATAACAGACAACTTTAAAAGCCTTTTACAGAGTACCTAATTTTCTGAAATAGGTAAATAACAAAATTAGCTAATTATCTGGCACCTGGAATAGTTTATTGGTCCAATTTTTTAAACCGAGGATATGCAGTTACAGACGTTTTGAGATTATAGATAATGCTTAAATTTTTCATTTAAAATATTTTCTGCTATATCTATAAATAAATACTTACAAAGTGTACAAATCGACTAACTCCTTGAAAAGCCTGGTTACAATCCATTTACATAAATAAGCAGTGGAACCAGGAAATTCAAAAACAGAGATCTTTAATGTTTAAAATTCTTTTCCTAATATAATCAAGTTAAATAGAGAAAACATAATGAACACGTCTTCTAAATACTTGTTCAATTTTTTCAAGAACAAATTTCCTATTTACATGCTTGAAATTCTTTTAAATTTTTAATAATCTCTAAAGACATCAGAAAATAAGGATCGTTATAATTCTTTCACGACTTTGTGATTGATCGATCAATCAATATTTTAATACCATCTTGAAAGTTTGTTAACAAATTAAAAGCTTTTCGATTTCAAACAAGTAATAATTATCCCACTTTATAAAATCAGTTATTAATCAGTTGAAGCGACTTGTTTCCGAAATTGGGTTAGTAATACCAGAATTACCATGATAGGTGGTTCATTAGAATAGAAAATAAAAAGTACCTTGTCCACTTGTCCTTTTACAGTTACTAGAAGAGTAAGTTTTATAATTTGATTCATATAACAAGCTAAAAAACGGTTTATAATTGATGAAAAACGGAATGCGACTCTTCGCATATAAGGCCAATCGTCTAGTCCGCGTCTGCTCTAGCGACTTAGCCATTGATTATTTATAGCTTGTTTGACATTCCGATCAGTTCGAGTTATGGTCTGCTGGATTCTCATTGTTGCCGCAATAAAGCCATTATCCTTTATACCATCAAGGCTGAAATCTCGCATTTTTTTCAAAAAAGCTGTTCTTTTTCCAGCGCATTCGACACCACCGAGACCGCTTCAAAAGGCAGCAAGGAGCCCACCTATACTTAGCTGGTAGTTATGTGTTTGAGGGTGGCGAAGGGCCGGAGCTGGGCCCTTGGACAGACTGGTCGTCACCTAGTGCTTGCTCTAGGTCATGTGGGGGCGGCGTTTCAACCCAAATAAGACAGTGCACGCCGGGATACACGTGCCAAGGGCCCTCCACCAGACATTTCTCCTGCAATACACAGGTAATGAAGACATTGGCACAATTAAACTATTTATAGACGGTTATGTGAGCTGCCAATGACCGCGCGCGGTGCTTAACATGTGAATTTGCGAGGTTTGTTTTAACTATGTTTCCTCAAAGTTAAGCAGACGGGGGCTTAACGACCACTGAATCACCGCACTTAATTTATGTTTTAAATAAAACGGAAAAGTAAGACAGGAAATCTTCTAGGATTTAAAATAAGAAAAATTCGATTATTTTGTTGTGTCGACAGTAACAAGAGGTTGTTAAGTCTTCCGTTCAGGAGCGGTACATCAAAGAAAATATTTTAAAACATTTGCAGGGTGCCAAGAAGAAGTGGTATTTATCTGGCCGGATTGGAACTGCGGCCCTACAATTAGCGTCATTTTTTTAAATACAGGTCTTTTTGGATTTATTAAATTCTTTCGTAAAACGTATTTTGTACTTTAAATTTGGACAGATCAGATATTAAAATGATGGTTGGTACAGTATTCAAAAAAGTAATGTCCTTTTCAACCACAAGCTGTCAGCAACTTACAGATTTTTCTGTTAGAATAAGGCAATAAAGTAGGTTTCGAGAGCAACAAAAATCATAAAATCAACAGGAACCAGCCGAAACTAATTTTTAATAATGTATATTATAAAATAATCCGAACTAATTTTTAACAGCCCGCTTAAAGCCAACATCTTTTTAGGATAAAGCAAAAAAATTTAAACAAAAATGTAACTTTCAGCGGATTTATTTTACCGGTGAAATTCCAGAAAGAGTGAGTATTTCAAATTTCTGTATAGCTAAAGCGAAAAACCAGTATTTCCCTAGAAAGAAACAGACCCTAGTCAATATGTTAGCTTTTATTATACCTTTATAAACGTCACAGTAAACTTTATCACCGCAGACGACGCCTTTTACTGACTAAGCAATAAAGCAGATTTTTTAGTGACAGTCAGCTGTCACAAAAATCTGCTGTGTAGTGTTAGACAGTCAAAATTGTTTAAAAAAATATTAAATTGAAAGTATTGACAAAAAAATGATGTCTACATACGACAATAAGGCAGATTTTAATGTTTTGCGTGGTTTCAAATTAGGAATGCACTTTGGGCTTTGTATTGCAAGCCGCGGCATTAAATCATATGCCTTATTGTCCAATTACAGTAGTCTACAACATTTTTTTTTTGAAGTAAGACCTATATATTTTTGTTATATAAGGCCCCCTCAACTTAGAAAAAATGTTTAAAAAAACTCAGCACGTCAAACTTTTAAAATATTTAATAAGAAAAATATTACAAAAAAAACAATGAATAAAAAATTAAAAATGTAGAGTTTAAGCTAATTTTTTATAACTACTTGCATATGTGCCTCTCACAGCAGACTAACAATAATCGCCTAGTATGTTCTGATCCCAAAAACCTATCTTGATAAAATCGCTCGCCGTGTTCGTCACTCGTACTTCCAAGATTTTCCGAAAAAATATATATATAGTGCCACTCATTAAATAAATAACTTTTTTTTTTAAATAATTCTAGAAGGAATATACTCCAGAAAAATTGACATTTTGCGAACAACAGAAACTGTTGAAAGTTACTTTTTTTGGCTATAACTTTTAAACCGCGTTTCTTAGAGCAAAAACTCTCTTAAAGCAATTTAAAGACTGTAATTCTGCGACCAATACCTATCTCACACTTAAAACTGGTCTAGTAGTATAGTCGTCATTGTCAGTCAAATAATGACATCTTATATGAAAAAGTGAAAAAGAAAACGTTTTTTCTAAGTTTGTGACCTGCTAGCAGAAATTAAAAAATTGTGTATTAACTACCCTTAATAGCTTATGCAACAAAATATATTTGATTCAATAAAAAAATAATGTTTAATTTTGTAGCCTAGTGTTATGAATAAGCTTCGGTGCAAAGGAGTCTTGCTTAAACGACCAGGTAATTAACCGGTGTAATCCAGCGGCTGCATGTTATTCATTCAACTGGTCTACACCAGTTGGCCAGTAGACCAGTAGAATGAATCACATGCAACCCGCAGGATTACACCGGTTAATTACCTGGTCGTTTAAGCATGACTTCTTTGCACCGAAGCTTACTTATAAAACAACCATTTTGACGAACTAAAAAAATATTTTTTGTACTATAAAGAATTCTGAAACTAGAATCAGAATTTTATTATTAGAATTCGGCGTTTAGGAGTACCTAGACAGTTGGCCAGCTAATTAATCGGTGTAATTCAGCGCGCAACGTGTTAGTCATTCAACTGGTCTACATGAACGCTGCAAACCCAGCAGCGTCGTTGCCTCAAATGTACCCAAAATATATTTACTGCTTAAATGAGAGAACCTATTATAGTCTATTATAATCAAATACTGATTGAGTAAGTGACTGTCAATGTGCCCTTAAGTCCTACCGCCTTTAAATGACGTTAAATAAACTGTAAATAACAACGCGAAATCACGCCGCTGGAGAACTATTTGCTGTAATAAAATGTAATAAGTAGTAGAACACGGCCCCTTTCTTATCATTTATCTCATATAAAACTTGACAAAAGCGCCTGATGATGCCTACATAGGCGAAACTGGTAGCGGCATTTAATAAATAAAGTGTAATAAAAGTACAAAAACCCTATTTCTCCAAATTAAAATAAAAAAAAGTAGAGATTGTTATTACTACTCATTAGTAATCATTAAATTGAACTAAATTATAATTAGCTTTGTAATGGTCACAAAACCGATTTATAGTTTGACTTTTTAGTTTATAAAAGTGACTCTTCAATTTATGTTGCAATTAAGTTGCTGCTTCGATTGTAGATTTCTGAAATAATAAATTTTTTGAGATCCTGAAGTGTGATTCGACTAAGATAGTCAAGATTCTAATATTTTCAAATTTCTAAATTTTAAAACACTTATAATATTCAACACGTTTCTGAACTTCTGAAAACCACTACGCAATTTCTGAAAAATCTCTGTTTAATAATTTCTTTCAGAATTTTAAAATTTTTTTATTCAAAATTGTTTTTGAACTTTAAATACTAAAATCATCAAAATTCTATTTCTTGGAATCTTTAAAATTACAAAACTCAAATAAAAAGTTTTAAAGTTTTTAAATCTTTAAATACTTATGTATGTACTTACTATACTTCAAAGTTCTACATTCTAGTATATTTTTCTTCGTTTTTTTTATTTCTAAAAACAATAGTATATTTCTTTGTTAGGCTGAGAAGTGCGATTTTTTGTGTTGAATCTGTAAGTTTTACTGTGACGGTTTATCGCCGTGAGTCCGCCATAAAACTGCTAAATGGGACACAAACAGTTTCTAAAATTTTTGCCATTCTATAAATTATTGAAACTCTAAGACTCTTGACAATCTAAAGTTTCTTAAAATAAATAAATAATGCATAATTCTAAATTAAAATGTTGCAGGGCATATCTATCTACCGTATTCATGTCACTATCAAGCACTTGTTGTTGGTTGTGACAGCTATTACTATTCATTTGTACTATTCATTTGTTGTAAATGTAACCAATGAGGGCGCCTAAATTTGAGTTGGTACAATTCTTTTCTACCCTAAAATTACATGCGTTTTCATTTTTTTTGTTTGAGTAAAAATGAAATTTTTGAAACATTTTTCAGTTTTACTTTAAACTAGAACTCGTTTAAAAGAGTGTTTCTGATTATGACTAATGACAGAATGAATGATTGCTGATTTATTGTGCATTTTTCCGTCCGATATGGTTTCATTATTGGCCGTAAATTGCGTCAATAGTTGTGAGTCAATTGGTTTTACATTCAGCTTTGGTTGTTCAATAGATCAATGATACCCCAGCGAAAATCAATTACTCCAGACAATTAGCAATGGTCCCAATGGCTATTACACGGTCAATAACTCACTTGACGTAGTGGACAGTTAGACAATGGCCCCAATCATATGTCTGCTTATTCCAACCACGTGTCGGTGTCTTAAAAAAGAAATTCCTCTCCATACAGCACACCTAACAAGACCCTTTCATTAATACGGCCCAAGTTCAAGGCCAGTCGCGTTATCTTGACGAATTATCATAATCAGTTAAGAATTTCGAAAAATTTCAAAATTTTCCCAAATTATCCGCCCTCGACTTCCACGTGCTTTTCGTTAAAGAAGGTCATTATTCAGGCACTCTTGACGCTGCAATTAATAACAGGACTACCTCCTTTTTGAAGATAAAATCACACCGCGCCGCTTTTAATCTTCTTATTAAGTTAAAACCGGCAATTATTTTCAGGATTGTCCGGATATTGGAGATTTCAGGGCGCAGCAATGTTCGGAATTTGACAGTGTCCCTTTTAATGGGGTACATTACCAGTAGGTAACGTGATATGAAGCGCAGACAGGAAGCTAAAGAAGTTTTTTAGGTGGATTCCATACACGAAAGCTCCAAATCCGTGTGAACTCAACTGTATGCCCAAAGGTGAAAGGTTTTATTACAGGCATAGGAACCAAGTCACTGATGGTACCAGATGCAATGACGAAAGTCCCAATGTTTGCATCAATGGCAAATGTCAAGTAATCTTAAATTACCATTCAGGTGGTACCAACTTAAATTAAAACTTTGTAGCCAGTGGGTTGCGACATGATGTTAGGATCGAACGTTCGGGAGGATAATTGTAGGGTTTGTGGAGGTGATGGAAGTACTTGTAACACAGTAAGAGGTCGATTAGACATGCAAGACCTTCAAGTAGGGTACAATGACATTCTTTTAATACCTTCGGGGGCTACCAATATCCTAGTACAAGAAATTGGACCATCTAATAATTATTTAGCAGTGCGGAACACCACCGGTCATTATTACCTGAATGGTAACTGGAGGATTGATTTTCCCAGAACCATGGAGTTTGCAGGTTGCAAATTTCACTATAATCGGGATCCACAAGGATTTTCAGCACCTGATCGAATCTCTTGTTTGGGACCAATAGATGAAGCGATTTTTATTGTTGTAAGTACCTTCAACTAAAAGTAGTACCAAAAAACCACCAAGCAAATTCCAGATGTTATACCAAGACCACAATGTTGGAGTAGACTACGAATACAGTCTCCCAACAAACATCCAACCAGGATACGAAACTGAAACTTACGCTTGGACTTTTGACCAATTCACTCCATGCAGCCAAACATGTGGAGGAGGTACTAATTTTCCCAAAAATTTTCCTAAATCTTCTAATTTTTTATTTAGGAGTACAATACAGAAACGTAACTTGTGCCGGTAGAAGAACTTTAGAACCAGCAGATCGAAGCCTTTGTGACGCTAATAACGAACCAACATCGTCACAAAAATGTGCAGAAGTACCATGTGAAGCACAATGGGTGCCGTATCCTTGGAACAATTGTTCGGCACCTTGTGGCGAAGGTGGTACCCAGACGCGTGAAATAGCTTGCCAACAAGTTATTTCAAACGGTTATCCTTCCCTGGTTGATGAAAGTGAATGCGCAGGACAACCTAAACCACCACAACAACAAACTTGTAATAAAGGACGAGTTTGTGCAAAATGGCATATTGGTCCTTGGAAACCGGTAAGTACCCGATTTTTGCGGTATAACAGCTTACAAAATTTGTAACAGTGTGACCACCTATGTGGTGATGGTAAAGAAACGCGACAAGTCAAGTGTTATCGAAAAGAAGGTAAAAAAATTGAAGTTATGGATGATTCCGAGTGTGTTCCAATCGAACCAAAACCAGAATCAGAACGGAAGTGTAACCTAAGACCTTGTGAAGGTGTCGATTGGATAACGTCAGTCTGGAGTGGAGTGAGTACCTCTTTTTATTTAAACACACCTAATTATTTTTGTAGTGTGATAAATGCGGTTTAACAAACGAAACAAGAAAAGTTCAGTGTGCTACTGCTGAAGGAGTGGTGTACCCCGACAATCTCTGTGAAGCTGACCAAAAACCCGAAATAGTACGTCAATGTAATACAACAAAACCCACTTGTGAATACAATTGGTACGCGTCGCAATGGAGTGAGGTGATTACATTATTATTTCGTAAAATTTGTCCAAAACTCTTGTAATGGTATTAGTAGTGTTCTGCTCAATGTGGACAAGGTGTCCAAACCCGGACTCTGTTTTGTGGACTTGTTGCTGAAGATGGAACGGTAAAAAAAGTTGAAAACGAGAAATGCGACCAGAATAAAACCTACGAATTGATCAGGAATTGTACTGGAGAAATGGAGAAGTGTCCAGGAGAGTGGTACAGTGGACCTTGGACTGAATGTTCCAAGCCTTGTGGTGGTGGAGAAAGAAGCAAGAAAGTGGTGTGTCTCAAGGATCTTCAAGTAGTTGATGCGTCAGAATGTGGGCCGGATAAAATTATTTTTTCAAAAGAAGAATGTAACACGCAGCCTTGCTCTGAAGGTTTGAACTTTCTTATAAAGTTTAAAATGAATTTTAATTAAATGCTTTAGATACAATTTTGCCAACTGACGTTACAAAATCAATTGACGAATCTGAGTCTGATTCAACTGAACCAACAGAAGAGACTCCAGTAACAGAAGAAACTCCAGTAACAGAAGAAGGAGACAAACCGGTCCAAGACGAAGAATATGAAATTGTTCCAGATGATGAATGCGATGATGGTGTGTGGGTTGATGAAGATGGACGTCCAGAAGAACTGAAAGAAGAAGTTACCGAGCCTATGGTAATTGTTTCTTTATTTGAATAAAGTACTAACTTTAGATTGTGTAGGATGAAGATAAACTGGGTTCAAGTACCGATTCTAGTGTAACTGGTTGGTCTAAAGAAACTGATTTATCTATGGATGATTTGATGCTCAGCGATGCTCCATCGTCACCTTCTGGAAGTGAAGGTACTGAAATCACTGGTTCTGGAGATGAAGAACTTACAACAGAACCAAGCAGTTCTGGAGGTTCTACTGTAGCTATGGAAACAACACTTGAAGGTTCTGGAGATACTGGATCACCAACGTTTGAAACTGATACTCCGATAGAAACCGACAGTGGATCTAGTATTGAGAGTGAAGCAACAACAGTTGCTGGAAGTGACAGTACTGATTCCAGCAAAACTAGTGATGAAAGTACGGAATCTTCAGGTGTTACAGAATCTTCTGATGTTACGGGTTCTTCTGACGTTACTGGTTCTTCTGACGTTACTAAATCTTCTGATTTGACAACAGAATCATCAGATTCAGCAACAAAATCTTCAGATATGACTTCAGAAATGTCAAGTGAATCTGATAAAACATCCGAAAGTGATCCTACGGAAACAACAGAAACTACTGATCCTACTGAGAGTACTTTAAGTTCAGATCCTACAGATACAACAGAAAGTACTGATAATATCTCGACCCAGAGTTCTGAATCAAGTGAATCTTCCACAGTTGATGGTAGTAGTGTCACTGAAAGTGGCGCTACAACAGAAAGTGGAAGTGATGGAACAACAGAAAGTGGAAGTGAAGGAACAACAGACTCTTCAGCATCACCCGAACCGAGTGAACCATTTATTGGAGAATCAGATTTTGGTGCCGATAAACCTACAACGGAGAAATCTAGTGAAACTGATACTACATCAGAAAGTGGATCTACTGATGTAACAGAATCTGGAATGACTGACATGTCAACAGAAGGCAGTTCTGAAACTACAACTGAAGAAATGGGAAGCTCACAATCAACTGAAATGGTATCAGAAGGAAGTACTGAAGCTACAACAGAATTTACTGGCAGTACCGAATCACCAGGAAGCACTGAATCAACCTCCGAATTCACCGGAACTGTCCCAACCGACTACGACATCTGGACATCAACTACAGAAAGTGGTCAAACTGAAGAAACAACAGATGTTTGGAGTACAACTCCTATTACCGACATTTTCGAAACATTAAAACCACGAATGTGCAAACGCAAGAAACTAAAAGACTGCAAGAAGACTTTGTATGGTTGTTGTTGGGATAAAATCACTCCCGCTGAAGGACCTTTCGATCAAGGTTGTCCCACTCCCAAAACATGTAAAGAATCTAAATTCGGTTGTTGTGAAGACGGTGTTTCCCCAGCTTTGGGTCGCAAATTCAAAGGATGTCCTCCTACTCATTGCAACGAAACTCTTTTCGGTTGTTGCCCAGATAAGAAAACACCGGCTGAAGGCAATGACAACGAAGGGTGTCCACCACCACCTCCCGCCTGCCTTAAATCAAGATTCGGTTGTTGCGAAGATAACGTCACTGCAGCTAAAGGACCCAAACACAAAGGTTGCAAAGAAGAAACTCCAGCAACTTCAGCTCCACCAAAAGAAAATTGCAACAATACTAAATTCGGATGTTGTCCCGATGGGGTTCAAGCAGCGCAAGGAGATCACTACAAGGGTTGCAACATTACAAACTGCACAGAATCATACTTCAGATGTTGCCCTGACGGAGTCACACCAGCTCAAGGACCGAATTTCAAAGGATGCAAAACGCCATGTGCTGAAAATGATTTCGGATGCTGTAGCGATGGAATCACACCAGCGCACGGACCTAGTGGAGAAGGATGTTGTTTGGCTAGTGCGTTTGGATGTTGTCCTGATAATATCATGGAAGCGAGAGGACCAAATCTGGAAGGGTGTGGCTGCCAATACTCGCCATACAGGTGTTGTCCTGATAACGTCACAGCAGCTAGAGGACACAACAACGAAGGCTGTGGGTGTCAATACACAGAACACGGATGTTGTCCAGATGAATACACCCCAGCTGCAGGTCCAGAATATCAAGGTTGTTTGTGCCACACGTTTCAATTTGGATGTTGTCCCGATGGAGTTACCGTGGCTAAAGGGCCCCACCAACAAGGTAAAAATTCAAAACAACATAAAATTTAGAGTATTATATTTACTGAATTTAAAAATTAATGCAACCAGTGGATTGGTATGTATATCTTTGTTTTTTCCAAACTTTTGGAGTTGAAATATTTTGGTAGGTTGTGGTTGTCGCAACACCGAATTTGGATGTTGTTCGGACGACAGTACACCAGCCCAAGGTCCCAATTATGCCGGCTGTGGTTGTGCATCAAGCAAATACGGATGTTGTCTCGATGGTACAACAGAAGCAAGTGGTGATAACTTTGAAGGTTGTCCCGAAATTCCACAAAATCTTCAAGAGAGTTGTACTCAACCAAAAGAGCGCGGAACTTGTCGCAACTACACTGTTAAATGGTTCTTTGATATGGATTACGGTGGTTGTTCCCGATTTTGGTATGGAGGATGCGATGGTAATAACAATCGGTTCAAATCAAAAGAAGAATGTGATGGAATTTGTGTCAAACCAGAAGGCATCGGTAAGAACTCCTCCCGTCGCATTTAAAACGTTAAATTAGCTTTTTCGCAGATAGATGTAAACTTCCTAAAATCCCAGGACCTTGCGAAGGGTATTATCCGCAATGGTTCTATGATCCAGAGAGAAAACACTGTGCGCAGTTCATCTATGGTGGTTGCTTGGGAAATAATAACAGATTTGAGACAAGGGAGGAGTGTGCTGCGCTGTGTGTGAAAGATGACACTGTTGGTGAGTTATCAACTAACCACCTAGAATTGAAAATATATGTAAAATTTTCAGACGCTTGTGAGCAAGACAAGGATGAAGGACCTTGCAAAGGAAATTATTTGAGGTGGTACTACGACAAGAACAGCAAGAGTTGCCAACAATTCATCTATGGAGGTTGTAAGTCAAACAATAATAATTTCCCAACGGAAGAGGCCTGCAAACAGCAGTGTACCCAACCTGGTCGTAAAAAAGGTAAGTCGGGATTGGGAACTTTTGGGTTTTTGCATGGTTGTTTGAAGTGCATGAGTAATGTAACTACTAACTTGGGTATTAGATCACTGTTCCTTACCTCGGGCTCAGGGTAATTGCACGGAAAGAATACCAAGATGGTACTATGATACACCTGAAAGACATTGCTTACCGTTTTACTATTCTGGCTGTAATGGTAATAACAATAACTTCAACAGTAGAGAAGCATGCGAAACTGACTGTCCTAAAGAAATTGGTACGACTAATATTCATTTTAAACCCTGTACTAAATAACTAATTCATTTTTGATTATTTAGAAAAAGACTTGTGCCAATTAGCTGCTGATATTGGTACTTGTGGTAATTACACCGACCGTTGGTATTACGACACAAGAGAAAAATTGTGCCGCCAGTTCTACTATGGAGGTTGCGGAGGAAACGGAAACAACTTTGAAACCCAAGAACAATGCGAACAGAGATGTAGCAGAAAACGAGCTCCAGAACCATCAAAGACACCCCAGGAACAATTCACTACCGACATGTGTTTCTTGCCAAGCGAACCTGGCAATTGCCGCGAAAACCAACTGCGGTACTTCTACGACCGAGCTGATGGTGTTTGTAAACGTTTCACCTACACTGGATGCAACGGTAACCGTAACAACTTCGAATCAGTCGAGCAATGTCTACAGTACTGTGGCAACGCTCAAGAACTGTGCAAGCTTCCTCCAGTAGTAGGTCCTTGCGATGCCGAATACGAACAGTACTACTACGATCAACGAACAGACTCTTGCCTTGTGTTCAATTATGGCGGCTGTGAAGGCAACTACAACCGGTTTCCAGACAAAACCTCGTGCGAACAAAGATGCAAGAGGACTCCTCCCAGTCAAACACAAGCACCCCCAGGTGAGTACTGCAAGTTTTGAAAGTAGGTATTAAAGCAAGATTTAGTCCAAACGCCTCCCAGCAATGTCGCAATGTGTTACGAACAACCCGACCCTGGCAATTGCACGGATAATCTCTCGGTGTTCTTCTTCGATCCGGCAACCCACACTTGCACTCCCTTCACCTACACCGGCTGCGGCGGTAACGGTAACCGCTTCAGCAGTGAAGAGCAGTGCGAACGACAATGCGGCAAATTCCGCGGGCAAGACGTGTGTAACATGCCGCGAGATGAAGGTCCCTGCAAGGCATACTTCGTCAAGTATTACTACGAGAAAAGTGTGGGACGCTGTGGCCAGTTTGGTTACGGTGGCTGTGGCGGTAACGGTAACAGGTTCAGCTCGAATGAAGAATGCGAGTCGATTTGTGTAACGCACGAAGAGAAAAGAAGTAATGTTACCAGTACTGGTAAGTACTCGGTTTGTGGGGGAGTTGGTACAGTAATTGTTCTTTAGCTTTGTGTGAGTTACCCGTGGATACGGGCTCCTGCCAAGATGGCTACCACAAACGTTGGTACTTCGATAATGCACGTGGGGAATGCATTGCCTTCATATTCAGTGGTTGTGGTGGAAATTTAAATAACTTTAAAACATTCCAGTCGTGTGTTGATTTCTGTAAAGATTATTTGACTGTAACTCAACCTCGTAAGTTTGCTGTTCTTGTTGCACTTTCAACACAATGCACACGCTACCACCCACCACGCAAAGCTTTTTCATTCACTCACAACGAAGCCTATGATAGTATTAGCCTGGATTCAGCCCCTGACTTTCAGTATGATGTCACAAAGTGGTAGAACTTTTGGCCACCTTTGTGACATCACCATTTCTATATACAGGCTTGGCTCTCGTAGACTTCCCTCACACTCAAGTGCAGTGCAAAACCGATTCCTTCTTAATTTTACAATTTCTGAAGTTTTGCACGGCACTTCTCCAGCTACTTGTAAATCAGTTCTTAATTTCCGGTTCTTTTGCGAAGCGGTGAGTCCTCAAGACCATCCATGTCAAGCCCACTTTGACGAATGTGCAACATTGCGGTGTCCATACGGAATTGAAGCTTACGTTGACGATAACCAGTGCAACAGATGCCAATGTCAAAACCCATGTAGCAAAGTTGACTGCCCCCCGAATTCTCAATGTGCCATTGATATTAACCGTAACAAAACTAGCAATCAAGATCCTGACTTTATAGCAGTTTGCCGAGAAAGTATAAACCTAGAAAAGTACCATCAAAAGTACTAAATAATATTTTCAGTTAACAAAAATGGCCAATGTCCCATTTTGGAACACCATGAAGAAAATGACTGCGAGCAAGAATGTAGAAATGATGCTGATTGTCCATTACATCTGAAATGTTGTTCTACGGGATGTGGTACTTCTTGTATTGAACCAACAGTACCCGCAGAATTAGTGACTCAGTATTATCAACCAGCATATACAGAAGCCCCAATTCAAAGAGACTGTGAGTTCAAGTTCATGACTTAAAAGTTTTTAAATCAACTAAAAAATATTGTTTAAGTCTCTCCACCAAAAATTGACATTCAGACTTTTGAACCTGAAGTCCAGGGACTTATGGGAGATCATGTGACTTTAAGGTGTGCCGTAACTGGTAGTCCTACACCCAAAATAACTTGGAAAAAAGATGATTTACTAGTAAATAACGAAATTTTATTTTTTGACATCTCTATCTTATCTGTTGTAGATTGATGGTACTCAAGCCAAATACAGAATTAAGCTAGACCAGTCTTTACAAATTATAACACTCCATAAAACTGACTCCGGTATTTATCTATGTACTGCTGATAACAGTATTGGTGAACCAGTAACTAATAAAATAATGCTAAACGTCATCGGTAAGTACCTACTAAACAATTTTTTGGTAGCATTTTGTGTTTGTGTGGTAGAATTTGTTCTAATATTTAACTAACACTAGACGGTCCCCCACGGCCTGCCAGTGTACTGGAACCCGAGAGTCAACCAAACGTTGTGGTTTCACTTAACGCCCCAGCAACTCTTAACTGCCTTGCCCTTGGTTATCCCTTCCCTGCTGTTACTTGGTGGAAAGATGACAGTCTTATCCCACTCAAAACAAGCCAATTTGAAGTCCGAAAAGACTATTCCCTTCTTATCCATTCCGTTAAACTGTCAAATCTTGGAGTGTATACTTGTCAAGCTTATAATGGTGTTGGGAAAGCCGCAAGTTGGTCTGTAACAGTCAAAGCTAAAGGGCCTTACCATAGCACTAACCCTAAAGATCAAAAGTACCTCAGATATATTGTTAACCCGCCTGAGTTGCCCTCAACTGTGGCTCCACCTGTATTTAGACCTTACCTACCGCCGGCCAATAACGAAATTTATCCAAATAGACAGCCTGGACCTGCTTCTAATATTGGTAAAGTAGTTTGTTATTAACTCAACTAATTAATAGAACTGTAGAAGAGAAGTAACATATTTAAAAAAAAATCATTTATTTATTTCATTTAATTTAGTGCCAGTAAGAACGAATATAACAACTGAAAATCAGCGATTCCCGACAAACGCAGATGTTGTAATACCTTGTGAAGTAGAAGGATATCCAACTCCACAAGTTCAGTGGTACAAAGATGGTGTTTCACTCAATCCATCCGAACGAGTCCTTATTTCAGGTATTTCTCTAGCATTTAATAAAGTTAGCCGAATATGCTACGCGAGCGGAGCAGCGGCCTTTTTATGTGTTCAGATGACATTTATATTTCTTCAGTATCGAACTCAAAATTATCATTATTTAAGTCTTTATTTACTTGTGGAATAAGTTAATTCCAAATATCTACAACCTCATCAGTAACCTTCGCTACTATTATAGTCGTAGTTGTTAAGCTTCTTTTTAACTTCTGAATTGATTATTATTCCTTTCTCATTGCAGAAAATAATAAATTGACAATCCGACGAGCAACTAAAGCAGATTCTGGTGAATATCAATGCGAAGCTGCAAATTCCTACTCGAAATCAGCGAGCAGCATCTCAATTCTTATTGATGGTACGTTTTTTTGTTTGTTTTACCTTTTGTTACCTTTTTTATTGCAGAAATGTATATACACCCCAACTGTAAAGACAACCGCTTCTTTGCCAACTGTACTCTTATCGTACAAGCGAGATACTGTTCACACAGATACTATGCCAAGTTTTGCTGTAGGTCATGCACTGAAGCTGGTTTATTACCAGTAGATGGTCCCCATCTAAACGATGAAAAACAGTCAGCACTCAGTTACAACTTAGTATAATTTTTAAATTTATTGTAATTGCTAGTCTCATTATTTTGTTACGAGTTACAAAAGTATTTTTAAATGACTAACAAATTTTGTGTTTTTTATGGAACGTGTATGCTTCTTATTTTTTTTTTTTGTACTTAACGTGTTTCCTTCGTAAGAAATTGTAGATATATTTTTTACTGTGTGTGCAATTTATTGATGTAACTCTTGTATGTATATAAAAATTACGTTAATATTTTTATAATTTTTTAATGTAAAAATGTGTTCATTACATCGTAAAAACAGCTGTGGATTATTTATTTATTTCACTTCTTTCCTTTATTTTATCATTTCTGTAAAGTTTCTATTAATTGAAAGCATCTTGTCAATTACCGGATTTCTCGAAGATTTTCTTTATTTCAGAGTTTTTCTTGTTCTTCTTTCCCTTCCAATAATTATAACGAAGTGTTTCCATATTTACTAATCAGAGCAAGGTAACGCTGAGCGGCTGATATCGGACCGCGACGTCGTCGGAATACGTCATGCCACTTCCACTGCCATGACGTAATCTTCCCACTACCGAGGACCACCACCAACCCTTCGCTACTCTTCTCCTCTCTTTTCCCTCGCCTAGGCGAGGGTATATATTACGTTTTGGGTTTTGCTGCCACCAGAATCAGACTTATGGGAGAATTATCCTCATGAGTCAATTCCCCTTGACCCCGCCACCACTGGTGCATTAACCCAGTGGTTCATCCTTCCCGAAACCGCTACCCACGGTGCATTAACCCGTGGGTTTCCCCTTCCTGAAACCGCTACCCACGGTGCATTAACCTTCCCTCCTCAACGAGTAGGAGCCGCCGAGGACGACGAGGCCGTGTTACCGTTTGGAGATTTGATTTATTATTATTCAGAAATAGTATTTTATTTTATTGTACATAATTTTCGATTTAAATAAAACCCCATCAAAGCTGCTCTCTTCTTTCTCTCTCTCTCTCTACGTCACCCAGGACCCCCGCACGTAAACAACCGTTACACAATTGTGATTTTTCAAGGGGTGGCTTAGCCTAAATGTTTTAACTGTGATAGGAGAGGAGATCTAAAAAGATACTGTCGACATCTAAGAACGACTTCAGAGAACTGAAAAAACGCATTGTAAAATGTAATGGCAAAAGCAAGGAGGTTTAAGGTAAAATGCTTCAGACAAATAATCTTTTAAAAGGTAAAAATGTAACGAACTATTCTAGGATTATTTAACGAGTTCTCCAAAATATAGTAGTGCTCTATACCGATAGCGCGGGTTATTAGAAAATATTAGTCACGGCTATTGACTGGATTCGATGAATGCTTACACCTTGTTTTAAATAAATAAAGAATATACAATAATTTACTAGAAAGTGGCTTCACTGTATTAAGCAAATAAACGGACGTTGAAGTCAATCGAAGCCGAATAAGAGAATGAGTTCAGCGGTTCAACCAAGAGGTGATTTCAGAGCGATGATCGTGGGTGATATATTGTGTTATTTATTGAAGGTGAATAATGAAAGAATATTTGTAATGTAATACTATCATCCATTTTATTAAAACCCAAATTTATACAGCTTCGTTACATACTAAAACATGAATGTGAAAAGAACACAAGCAAAATTAATTAAGTGATCACTTAAAAATATTTACAATAATAAGATAACAATACCGTGGTCGGCTGGTCTCAGACCAACGCAGCGCGCATCAGAGAGTATAAGAAAATAGGGCTCTACATAAGCAGACCTCCAGAAGTGTGGCTCCAACGTTGAACAACTAACCGCACGTAACGCAACAATGTTAGAAACAATATTATGGACTCGTGCTGCCTACACAGTGTAACTGCTACCCGCCCGTTACGTAAACTATATACACAACAAACGAAACGAATGTCAAACGTTTACAATCGTGATAGTAGTTAGTAGTCATGTGTATTGAGCACGACTGGTATGACACTTAACACGATATAACAACACAGTTACAATCTAGCTAACCTAAGTGTTGAAAGCCTAAATAATACTACCTCGTTCAAGACGTTCAGTGGCGGAGCCCCGAAGGCCGCGCAACAACCAACCGCCGTCCGTCAAGGCTCCGCCCCCATCCACTCGCTCACAGTCCGACACATCTCTAAGGCAACTGTTTTCAACTTGGAATGTATGAAAACACTATTGCGTCTCTACTGCTGCTCGACTTGCAGACCAACCAACCCGAAACGAACATCATTCACACATACACACATCCTCTCTCTCTCTCTTTCTTCCACATTCACTCTCTCTCCTTTTTTGAAATTACAATGTACGGACTGCAGCGTAAGCATGCAGCAAATTTACTAGAAATAGCAACAGGATTTTTGTACACAACGACCGATAAGGAACAACGCCGTCACGGCGGGTGAAACGGCGTCCTTCCAATCGACTGATGAGTGTGATTTTTTGTTTTGTTTGTTGTTATTGTGACCTGCGGCAGCAGACGCAGTGCCACCTGGTGGCAGTACGCAAAACATTGTGATGCGCTTAATAGTACGTCTCCTGTTCCAGCCATCCTCCGGGATTGCGACGCAAATAAAACCGACGAGTCTCGTCGTAAATAAAGATGGACAACATAAATGGAATTGCAGGTAACCACCATACAAACCTTAAAATCAAAATTAAAAAAAAACACTCACTTAAAGATAAAGACGTACTTGAGCGGGAACATGCGGAGACCTTTATCCATTCCTGGAGTGTACGACAGGAAGGCTGCAAGTGCAGTTTCGAAGATCAAGCCGAAATTGAGCGCCCAGTTACGCATTCCCTGATGGACGATCGAGTTACGACGCGTCTTACAAATTATCAAGTCAGCCCATTGTACCACCACGATGGACACAAAGAAAGCGGTGTGGCACGTGTATTCCAACGTTTTTCTATCCCGATATGTCTAAACAAAGAGCGGTTATAAATTCCACTGTTGTTAAGTTTTAACTACAATGTAGCTCAACTACTTTTTATATACATTAATGAGCTAATTTCAAGTTGAGATAATACCGGTAGCCGGTAGTATCTTCGTTTATATGGAAAATTCATAAAATTCGGGGTTGTGATTGGTTGTTGCTACCGAAAAGTATTAATTTAGCTCACGAATTACTTTTTCATCAATTTTGTATAAGAGGTAAATTATGTGAAATCGCTTTAATTTGGCCCCAAAAAACCTGTACTACTTGTTTTTTGTTCACATTTTTTTTAGGTAATAATCTTGTTATCAGTTGCGATACGAGAATTTTTTTGCAGATTTTCATTATTCATGGTGCTGTCAGATTAAATTTTGCCCCAAGATCCTGTTTAAGCTGCGTTTAAATAGTTTTTTAAAAAAGTTGTTGTAGTTGAACTAGATTTTGGAAAGTAGCTTTTACATCACTAGGGAGGAGATGGGAGTAGGAAGAACTAACCCATTCCTGTCCGTACGAATCTGTGAGATCATTGACAGCCTTGGAATCCCATTGTTTCCTAATACCGAATAAGTGTGTTGGTCGGAACCCATTTTCAGCCATGATGACAAAGTAGACGAAGAAACCAGCAGCTGCTTGGATCATACCAATTTGACCATATGCCATCGAAATCAACCTGTATACCAGTCAATAATAAGCCAGTGTTTGTTAATTTCAGTATGTTAACCTTGGTTGACTTTTCGGAATTAAAAAAAAATTAAAACATGTATTATAGGTATGTATATATATATTTTCCGAAAAATCACGACAAGTCCCACATACTTACGAACAACATCCCACGAAACATGCTGTTACATTTATAGCACAAAAACAAATAACCACATGCATTATATACAGTTAAATAATATTACCATCGTGTGTTACAACGCTTTTATATCATGTGTTAGCTTGCAAAGTGTGATTTATTTACATGATAAGAAAACGATGCATTTTCATACTGTAAGCGTTACTTCTGCTTCATACGGGGAAAAGTGGATTGATGGAAGGATCCTGTATGGTTCTTTGAATAATCAAAAATAAAGGTTACTTACTTGGCATTAAACGTACGTTTGACTGACAACAAATTAGTTTAATAAAGAGAGAAAAAGAGGCTAATAGTTAATTACGTAACTAATTATGAAAAGACCGATTTTGTTTAACAAGCAAATTATGCGAGTTAAACAATAATAATGTTTTTCATAACGTATTACGTATACAATTTTTCCTCAATCCGTAGAAAAATGTAATTTTCTTCTTACAATACTTTTTGTAACTAGTGATGTAATGATATTCATCAAAATTCGTCATTGCGTAACAAATGAAATTCATTACATAACTAGTGCCATTACATAACGCTACAAATTCACGTAATGAAACAATTCCCGTTTCATAACGAAATGAGGAAAAAGAATTTTCAAAAGATTCACTTGGAAAATTTAGTATGCGAATCCTTTAAATTTCCTATTAAATCAATAAAGCAAAAACTTAGTCAAGTGTACGAAAAAAATTAAAGTAGTGCTAAAAATCTATAATGAAAATTTAACAAGCCCAATTAGAAACAAAGTTTTTAAATTTTAAAATTAAAATTCTAAAGAAAAAAAAATTGTTTTTACAATAAGAGAAACTAAAGCAACTACTCTACTCAAATCTATGAAAAATCCATAGATCTATTCCAAAGAAGCATACCGAGGAAGGTTATTAAAGGTTAAAACTTTAGACAGGTGTGTGTCACATGCATAAACTCGTTTAATTCTCTTTTTTCTTTAGAAAAAACTACAAACTATTTTGCTAAAACTATTCTAAAGTTGGAAAACAGAAAAAGAACTATCAAAAATGTTGAAGGCAGAGAAGTATCTCGTGTGTTCAACACACCTAGAGCAAGAAAAAAATTGCTAATTGTGCTCTTGTCTAAAAATGCTTTTCTACGGGCATCACAAACTATACCTCGGCAAAAAACTCTCAAATGTAGCTCTTACACTACGAGAAAAAATTTGACAAAAAGACAGAAAAAAGTGGAAGCAAAGAACACCGCTCAATATTATTATTGCCCAATATTTTTGTCCGATTTTTTTGGTTCATCCAATTTTTAGATAATAGAAATGGTACAATTGTTTAACCAATTAGCGCGTCGAAAATTGGTGACGTCAGACTCTAATATTATGTCAACTGTTATATGTATTTTTTAGAATTTGTACGCGATTGAAGAAAAACAAAGTATTGTTGTACACTGTTTCTATTTTTGTGTCTGTCATAAATCTTTATAGACTTCTTAAAAACTACAGTGATTAGTTTATTAAAATTAATTTTCGCTTGCCAAAGAAGTGTCTAAGTTAGTCAAAATCCCCAAACTCAAATTGATAAAAGAAAAACGACCCTTACTTTCAGTAATTGTCTCTTAAATAAATGCTCAATAATGATAAGCACTGTGGTTTTTTAGAAGGCCATAAAGTTTTATGAAGCCCGATAAAAAATAGAAACACTATACTACTATATTGAGCGTGATACGGTTATTTGTACAATCAAAAAACAATTAGATACTTGAATGTCTTTGATAAATTTATTTCGTAAACGTCACTTTTTTACATTAAAGCACGTTATGATTAAAAATTATTAATTATATTGGAAATCTTCGCAACATCTAGAAACAGCGCTGCAAGTTCGCAGTACTGGGAAAACATGAAACGTTTTGGAAAAAAATCGCCACTTAAACCCAGTACACTATCCTCAACAGCTAGAACGAAAACAACTACTTCGCCGAGAAAAGCCCTAACTGGTACTGAACAACATCATTTAGCTGTTCCAACAGCTAATATACGAAGAACAAGCGTAAGCGACTGAAATCGGAGAAATCGAAATGGAAGAAGCGAAATTCGTCATACATTCCCATGTTTTTACGCAAATTTCTTATTATTAAACGAAAAATGCTTTTCTTAATCATTTCCGGAAAATTTCAAAACATCGCATAGAACATATTGTTGAGAAAAAGCTACAAAATAATAATAATAATAATAATACTAATACCCATAGTATAATATACACAATAAAAACTAATTATAAATTGGATCTTTCCAGAGAGAATATCCTAGGGATTTCTTGAGGATTTCTTTGGTTAAAAGGATTTCTGGTAAACATTTTTTTAAGATGTGTCCACCCCTCGATATCTACAATATCCAAAAATATATTTTTCTCTAATAGAATTTGTACAATTCTCCCATTTTTTTTTTTAATTTCAACGTGTTTTGATGCGGATATTACTTATTTTGGGTACTGTACATCTTATGTAACCTAACGTAACTGTTCCAAAATTCGCGGACCAACAAAATAGCACGCATTTCCTTAGGTTTAGGAATACACCAAAAATTTTCCAAAAAAATTCAGCTATTTAAATTTTCAGTACACTAATTTTTATTATAAAGTCTTTACATTTTAACTAAGAATCTTGATTCTTGTTTATTATTTTTTTAAAACTTTAAAACTTCACATTTTTGACATACTAATTAAGATCTTTATAAGGTTTGTTCCAACACCATTTTAGAACTATTTCACAACGGTTCGAAACCGAACTAAGCATGCGCAATAGAAATTTTGAACCATTAAAACGCTACTGCGTATGTGCAGTACAATTTTAAACCGTTCTGAACTGTTGTTGTACCAAACCTGTCTATTATTTCAAATGTTTTAACATTTTTCTCAATAAATCCTTGGACTTATACTTATCAACAATTTGATCCACGGATTTTGGGACTCATGTAGAGAAAAACAGACAAAATAGTGCTATCAGTAGTTTTCTTGTTAAAAGCAATTTATTTATTTATATTTCGAGGGATTTATACAAGAAAAGGCATATCAATTCATGATTAGTGATAAAAATGCTGTACGATGAATGTATTTTTAAAGGGGTAAAACCGTATTTTCCGTTTAATAACAAATGACTAAAAATTTGAAAAACATTGCAACCAACATTACACAAGCACATTCACAACATTAGACATATCTACAGTCTGCATAAAACATTGGATTCATGTTTTTCATACATTTTGATTATTATCTGTAATTATTTTTTCGATTAATGACATTTGAGTTCACAAAAATACTTCTTTACGGACTATTTTATGTCAGTTTAGGTCAATTTCACGTTTAAACTTCTTGTTGGATCTGCTTGGCGTGTCGAATAAATCGAAAAATGCATACAACACGAAATATTTTTGTAAACAACGCGTGTTTCGGTAACGATGTTGCCATTCTCAATGTGAAACTCAAGACTGAACATAAAATAATATAATTTAAGATTCATCATAACAGCTAACAACAATTTTTTACTGACACTCCTTGTATGTATATTAGTCGATTACACAATATTTTTTACTTAATGTAAAAACCAACGTTTACAAAATTAATTTACGTTTCATTTTGTCAAATAAGTAGAAAACTTATCAAAAACATTCAGAACAATTGCTTTATGATTTCACAGCTCTTTAGATTACAAAAATATAATAACCACCTCATTTTCTGAATAAAAATGTTTTTGATAAAATAATATATATAGTGTTTTAATGAAAAATTGAATTTTGAAACGGTGTATTTGTTTTCTGCCTGCAACTCGCAATCGGTGCTGAACACATTCCAATCCCTGTGAGTTGAAACGAGACACTCAGTGCCAAACAGCGATTTTCGGGAGTGAGTGGTAAATTAGAGGCATACTGAATAATAATAATAAAATTGGGGACACTTATGACCGCGCATCATGTGCCGAGGTTGTAGTTGTGGTGCTGATACCCGTCACGACACCGCTCAGCGACCCACCTGCGATTAACCAGGTTGTCCCTATAGGGGTCGCGCGGCTGACGTTTCATAATGTCGGACTCCGGGGCTTCGTAAGCCAGAGAAATAGCAGGCACCTATACAGTGGCCGGCGCAACACACAAAGTTAGTAGTGAGAAATCGACCATGCAAAAGTTGAGTAGACCTGTCTAGATATGGTGTGTTAAAAGAATTCGGGAAGAAGGGACGAGGGCCTCAGCTGATAAGCAGGGTGCAGAATGAATGATGTGCTCGAAACCAAATCATAACTTACCCCTCACACGAACTCACACTACGCACAAAAGCCTCGACAGAAACGACCAACTCAAAAAAAATAACTACTGTTGCTCGTTTCGTTGCAGCAAAGCAAAAAAGCGAAATAAAGTCGAGTGAAGGATAATCACACACAGGGAGATGAAGGATACAAGGGGAAGCAGAAGTTATCGCGTACATTTCCATTATCCGATCCGATCTCATATAGGTATGAAGAGGAGACACGTGACATTCCTATTACCTTTCGTTGACGAGTTTATCACTGAAAGGGTTTCTAGGACGGCGCTTCATTATATCAGACTCTGCCTCCTCGTATGCCAGGGATATGGCGGGGACCTGAGCTCGGCCAAACAAATACACGTCAAAACAAAAATTTGGGACATGGAAGGATAACAATGAACCGGGAGGGCACACTTACATGCCAGCACTGCTCCTTGACTTGCCTAACTCTATGAGATGTGCCTGACTAGACTCAATGTGCCAACAAACGCCCATCACCAACTATCTTAAACCTAATCAATTTTTACATAAACCACAGTGATCAAAAATATTTTCAGGAAAGCTGACCCCCATGTCTAGTAATCACTATGGTTAATTGAATACTTCTTGAAATTTTCATTAAGTTTGAAAGAAAAGGGATGTAACAGGCGTTTCACTACATTTGGCACATCTGCTTTTTCTAAGAGACTAGGGGTCGAGCAAGCTGTGCCAAGCAAGGCGACTACGCATTATGCGTGATGTGATACATGGACAAGGGAAATGTGTGTTTGTGTTTTTTGTTGTCCTTAATAATAACTACATATGACCCAAAACAAATGATACAACCCCATTGGACAAGACAAAAAGCTCCACCAGGACAATACTGTTTATCTTGTCACCAAAAAGTTAATTAATATTATGATTTGTTAATTTACTCAAAATCAAAACATGCAGTTACTTTATATCCCATCAGGCATCAGTGCAAACCGTTATTAGTGTTTAATATTCCCCCAAATATACTGCAAATATATACAGTTAGTTCAAAAATCAATACAAAAAAAAACGACCACATTTGTTAGAATTTAAAAAAATATACTCAAAACAGCACCTATCATTGACTAGTTTATCATTCTGTGGGTCTCTGGGTGGTCTCTTCATAATATCAGATTCTGCTTCCTCATATGCCAAAGAAATGGCTGGAACCTATATTTTATTAAAATAAAAAAAAACAAATGAAAGAAACATAAAAAAATGTAGTGATGATACGTGAGAAAATTTTTGTTTTTGGTCATTGGATAAACAAGGTAAAAAAAGAACTAAAAAGGATTTGATTGAGAATGCGAAAACAACAAAAAGTTGTTTTCACATTAAACTGAAATAATGCTCAGGTGTGAAGAAAAGCCTACAGGACAGAGAGTAACTGAGCAATATCAGAGAAACATACCTTGTCGCATAAAACCGTGACCATCCGCAATAAAAATCTACTGAAAGAACGTAAAGTAGACTATCTACTATCAAAAGAACGCAAAATCAAAAAAGTGTCTGAAATAACCGAGCCTACCAGTGCAAATTTGATAAAAACTCGAAAAAATTAACTCTACATGCTTATTATGAATCTGCACTGTATCATATTGTACCTTTCGTTAACTAATTTATCAGAGTACGGGTCACGTGGCCGTCGTTTCATAATGTCGGATTCGGCTTTTTCATAAGCGAGAGAAATGGCCGGCACCTTTTGATGAAACAACATTTTTATAACCGTACAACTGATGCCTTATAATTTTTGAATAAAATTCATGGGGTCAAAAAACAGTAATCGTATCTAATAAATAATAGAATCACACTCACCATGTCAGTTCCAAGATCGATGCATAGAATTGTTACAGTACCAAGAGGCAAAGGAACGTCGCATAAAATGAAGGCAAGGAAAGGAGAAATTTCGGGAATATTCGAGGTTAAGGTATATGCAATGGATTTCTTCAAATTGTCGAAGATCAAACGGCCTTCTTCTACTCCTGTTACAATTGATGCAAAATTGTCGTCCAGTAGAATCATGTCAGCGGCCTGTTTCGATACGTCCGAACCAGCTATACCCATAGCAACACCAATATCGGCCTTCTTCAATGCTGGAGAGTCGTTCACACCATCACCTAAACAAAATAAAAAATGGTTATTGAATTACATGGAGTACATAAGACAAAACGGTTTGTAAAATATTCAATCTAAAGTTTCACTTGAGAGTGATAACATCGTTATCAAAACGCGCGTCGAAAGTAAAAAGTGTTTAGTATGATTGGATGCATCTTTATAAATCTAAGAGGATTTAAAGCATTTGCAAAATCCCGAAATTTTACAAATGGTGTTGCAGAAACGGTGTAACAAAAACTTTGTGGTGTCTTTTTTATATCTTTACTTTATTTTAATTAAAATTTATACTATAGATGGCGAACCCTTTGCAGAATCTTGCGAATTCTTAGACAAATTGGATTGTGTCAAGTAAATCCTCGAAAGTAAAGCATTTCTTAATAAAAATAATTCTTTTCAAAAACCGACTGTACATCATTTGTCCTACATTCTTTACCACATGTCACGTGACATTTTTCGGATCTCTATTCTTTTTTGTAAGTTACGTAAGTAAATTCATTTCTTTTCATATGTAATTATCTATTTTCAACATCTTTCAGGACTTTTCCTAAATTCTATGAATCTAGGAGACCAACTTAGGTATAAATTTGTACCACTGCCTATTTTTTTCTTATGCAAATACTCGATATTTAGTGCGCTCAGTAGAGTGGAACGTAAACTAATCAATAAATTAATAAAATCTAAACAACTGTTATGTGTTTACTGAAATGTTACAAAATGATTGAATTGATTTAAAAATTTGTAAAAGCTATTATCTTTGAGTGATTGGACTCTCACTTAGCCTATAATTATCACTTGAAAAAAATGAAAAACTTACCAGTTACAGCAACGATAGCCCCCATTCGTTGACATCCTTCCACAATGATCAATTTTTGTTGTGGCGAGGTTCTAGCGAATACAATTTCGGTATGGTATCTCAAAATTTCGTCCAATTGGTCGGAAGACAAGTCCCTAAGATCAGATCCATGAATAACCGCAGCTTTAGCTTCTCTTGGATTAACTTCCGAAACTGGGATATTCAAACGTTGAGCAATATCTTCAACAGTTTCATTACCCTCCGAAATAATTCCGACTGATTTCGCAATAGCTTTAGCTGTAATCGGGTGATCTCCAGTGACCATAATAACCTTAATACCGGCACTTCTGCATTTGGCTACTGCATCAGGTACTGCAGCTCTTGGAGGATCAATCATAGACATAAGACCGACGAATCTCAATCCATCTAGAGGGAAATTGGGGTCATCGGAGTTGAATTTGTAACCAATTGGGAATTTATCAGTAGGTAACATAAAATCGCAGAAACCAAGAACACGCTCTCCTAAACCTCCAAGTTCCAAATAGGCGTTATTGAAAGCTTCTTTCATTTCTTCATCCAGAACTTTTTCTTTACCGCAAATAAAGATAGTGCTGCAGCGTTCAAGGATACGTTCAGGAGCACCCTTCATGACTAGGATGTGACGTGGGTCACTAGAATCTTCATTTTCGTGAACAGAAACTTGGTATTTGTTGGTGGAATTGAATGGAACTTCACAGACTTTCTTGTTTTTGCGTCGAACAGACATCACATCACCCAAAGCAAGTTCCATACATTTCAAAAGAGCAGCTTCGGAAGCATCACCGTTGACTTCACGTTTCAAGATTGGTACATTATCTTGACCGGGCTTAAACTCAGCTCGGTTACAAAGAGTTGCAATACGAGATAAAGCCTTAAATCCTGGACTTGTACGGTCATATTGAACACCTGATTGATCCTCAGTAGTATCAGCCTCTATAATCTGGTTATCAAACCACATATGTGCAACTGTCATCCGGTTCTGGGTCAAGGTTCCAGTCTTATCCGAGCAGATAGTACTAGTAGATCCAAGTGTTTCCACAGCTTCGAGATTCTTCACTAAACAATTCTTGGAAGCCATCCTCTTGGCGGTGAGGGTCAGACAGACAGTGACAGTAGCAAGAAGCCCTTCAGGCACGTTCGCCACAATAATACCGATAAGGAAAATGACAGCATCGAGCCAATGGTACCCCAGGATAAACGCAATAACGAAGAAAGTGACACCAAGGAACACGGCAACGCCGGTGATAAGATGAATGAAATGATGGATTTCTTTAGCGATGGGCGTCTCGCCGGTGTCCAGACCGGAAGCGAGGCCGGCGATGCGACCCATCACGGTATTGTCACCACAACTAATCACAACACCTTTGGCAGTGCCTTCGACGGCGTTAGTCGAGAAGAACGCCAAGTTTTTCGTTTCGAGAGGATTCTCGTGGGTGAATTCCGGGCTGCGAGATTGCGGTTCGGATTCGCCGGTCAAGGATGAGTTGTCCACTTTGAAGCCGCGGGATTCGATGATTCGGATGTCGGCTGGAATTCGATCGCCGAATTTCACCTCCACCACGTCGCCCAACACCAGATCTTCCGCACGAAGGGTCAGCTTCTCACCCTCGCGCAGCACGGTTGCGAACTGGGGCACCATGTTCTTGAACGACTCCATAATCTTTGAACTCTTGCTTTCTTGATAATAAGAAAATATACCTGAAAAAAATAAAAATAAATAAAACTTCGAGGAAAACACGAATTTTCAAAGCTATAACTACTTTCATTACCAATTAAACACTAACAAACTAGGATTTTTATAGATGGCGTTCTCTTAAAAAACACTAAACAAAGCTTTTATGACTACACAACCTGCATAAAATTAGAAAAATCGTATTGTGTGTTGTTGAAAATAATCAGCAATCGAAAAAAAAACTCATGTAGGTAAGCGCTAGAAAAAATTAGTCACAACCTCAAAATTGAAGACTCTTCTAAATTAGCTTTTGCAGTTTTTTGGAAGCTTTTCAACAAATTCTACAGAAAAAGTTCTTGTAAAAGAAATGATTAACCCAAACAAAGAAGAAGAAAGTATAAAGAAACAAATAGAACTGAGACAAAAAATAAAGAAAAACAAAAATAAATATTGGGAACAAAAATGTAGACAAGAAAAAGGCTTAATTGAGTAAGCTTATGTATTAGATTTACTTAGATCTACTTATGTAAGTAGATTATGTATTATGATGTTTGCTATTGGAAACGTCACTCTGTGACGTCTCTCAGTTTTAAATCAATCAAAAACACGACATTTACGCCCTGAATAACGTCAGGGCACGTTGCCAATGTGCGTAATATCATATGAGTGGTATCCATACAGAAATAGGTAAAACATTATAAAAAAAACTATTACTAAATGGAGAAAGTAAGACAAAACCACTCTAAAGAAAAACAAAAAACCAAAATCATGATAATAGAAAACGACGTAAAATAATGAATAAAAACTAAAAAATAACGTGTATATATGTCTCATCATTTATAGTTATACATTATACAGGTAGTAGGTCTGCGCATTCTCATATAGGTTATACGGAAATAAAGCTTAGAACTAGCAAAATGTGAAGAAAAAATTATGTATACATTGAAGGGTCAATGAATAACTAACCGCTGCGAATCCATTAATAATACCTAAAGAATAAAGAGCAGCATACATAAAATATGGTTTTTAAGCTAAAACATTAACAAACATAGAAAAAAAGGTCAAAGCGGTTTTAAACAGAAAATCAATTGTAGGCGATCTCTTTACGTCTTAACAACTATACTTAGTAGGAAAAAAATTAAATTCCTTTTTTAAATCAAAAGTGATACTTGTTTTTTCTAAAGACATTTACTTCATAGTTATTCATACACAATTTTAATATTTTGGGAATAACTGATTAAATGATTAAAAATTTAATTTCCGTTACAATAGCAGCAGCAATGAACATATTAACAGTTAGTTTTTAAAATAAATTTTCAATTCATTTTACAACTAGACGAACGACGTTGTAAAAGACATTGAAAACAACTGTTTTAAGATTTCAATGCACTCTAAAGGTTGTTTTTTAATGAACAGTCGTTAGAAGAAGATGAATTAAGGGAAAGTTTGTCGGATATTAACACAAACATTTTCGGTTGCTTAGTAACTGATCTAATTAATCAATAGATTGTTAGTTGCATAAGCTTTTCGCCCTCTTATAATACCTTTTGCCACGCCTATAACTTAATAAAACCCAACGTTTTCCAAACTTTACAATCACTTTCTCAATAATTTTTAACAATATATCAAATTGGGGTGTTTGGTCAATTTTTGTGATGCACACAGATTTAACACTATTTGTTGAACAACTCTGCGATGACAAACAGCAAAGAAGCCGTTATAAATAATGTAGGGGTACGTTGCACATATGAAGCCTTAAAATTTGTAAGATATGTTTCTGATTTGCAAAAAAACTTATATTACCTGTATTTAGTCATTCAAAATTCAACAGAAAGTTTTTTTCTTTTTAAATAAATGTAAAGATGTTATTTAATGTCAAAAAAATGACAAACACATAGATGAGTTTATTAAAAACATTCAAAACAATTAATTATTGCTGTTGTTAAAGTAATAAGAAACTCATAAGTAAGACGAGAAACTTAATTTTCAAAACAATTGTTTTGCAATTCACTGGACAAGTGATGACGTCATGTGATTGTTCCAAACAAAACACTGTAGATTATTGGACCCTGTTTGACCTCAGTTAAAAGCTACAAAATAAGAAGACTGATTCAAAAACCGAATAATCTAATAATAGAATAACTCTTTTGAGGCACACATAGCAAATTTTCAGAAGACTATATTAATCCAATATTGGTAAATCCAATAAAAACTGTGTATCATAAGTGACGGATACAGTCTGCAATAAAAGAGAAGGTCATTTAAAATTTTGAATCAATAGTCTCCCAAAATTACTTTCCTACGAGAGGAGGGTGTATCGTTACTTATGTGCGTGAGAATACATAGATGATAGATGATGATACGTAGTTTGCATAAATGTTGGGACATACAGCAGAACTATCGGGTTATGACGAGAAGTAGGGATGCGAAAGAGACCAAGTTTAGCTTTCAAAGACTCATGTCAGTAGCAGAGGTTAACTATATGTACCAGATTATAACATTATACATTATTCTATACCATATTCTAACAGTAAAAACAGTTTATTCATTATATACTTATAATGATATAAGTTATATATTCGTATAACTTGGTTAACAAAAGAAGTCTGACAACAATCACGCAAATCTTGCTCTCCTGTCCGCTGCTTTACATGTAAAGGAACCGAATTTTCACAATTGTAAGAGTAAAGTGGACCTTTCACTGCTGTGGAGATCCGGTTCCGTTACATGTAAAGCAGCGAACAAAAGAGCAGGTTTGCGTGTTTGTCATCGGACATCTTTCGTTAACCAAGCTTTATCTAACAGTTGAAAAAATATAGAGGCCAGAATTTGTAAAAAGATAATCACGTCCCGCTAAAAAAATAACACTCAAACTTAAATGTCGAAACACCGAAATTAACTAATGAAAACTTGCCAACTTTAATTTGATTTTCACAATTTTTTGAAATATACTGTATGTCAACATTATGACTTGACTGTATCGATATTTAACAAAAGAAATACATGCTATACCGGTAGAATTTGCAAGTACAGACGTGCGTTATTGTGAGAGGAACGATAAAAGTCAAATTCAAAAATATATCAGTGTTTTTGTCGGTTCTACAAACAATTTGAGTATTTTTTTCTCTTACTAATGCACGTGTATACTACTTGAAAATGCCACCACTAGGACGTATTTTACTTGTTGTTAATTATTGTCTAAACTTCCACACAAGAAATGTAATCCCAATTAGTCTGAACTTAGATTTTTTTCGCTCTCATCTTATAACAATAAAAACATTTTTGACGCAATTGATAAATGAGAATATAGTAAAAATCACTTAAATAAACACGTCTTGATCGCGATAAAATTGATTGTAATCCAAAAGTTGACACGAATTAGCGTAAATCAACACTTGAAAATCCTAGAGACAATAAATGTATTTACCTGTAACGATAACAACGGCAGCTAAGACGATGCCAAGATAAAGATTATCATCGGCTGGTTCCTCCACGGTGCTAGCCTGGATAGAATAGGCTATAAAGCAGAGGATGGCGCCGATCCACAATAAGAGAGCAAAACCCCCGAAGAGATTTTTACAAAATTTCACCCATTCGGGAGTAGTCTTAGGGGGTGTGAGTGCATTGGGTCCGTCCCGTTCCAAGTTCTCTTTCGCTTTCGCATGACTGAGGCCCTGATAAAAAAAAATCGTAATTTTCAAAAAACCAAAAATTGAAGACGTACATTTTCTGGATGTGTCTGGAATCGCTGATATAATTCTTCCGGGGTGATTTTATGGTAATCGATGTCCAATTCTTGTTTCAAATCATCTAAATCGTCTGCTTTCCTGGCCTTCTTATTTTTCCTCCGTGACTAGAAAATTCACAAAAATTACTACATGATCGATGCAGATCGATGGCGATTTTACCGGTTTAAACCCATCTTATTTAAAAAATATTAATAAACCCTTGAAGCTTGTCATGCAAGTCGGCGATAATTAAAGGTGGTAACAATGATTAATTTTGACTTCCAGTTATTTCTAGAAAATTTGAGTCTGAGCTACAATTATCCAGTAGCGAGTATACTCAAGAAATCAGAACCAAACCTTGACAACCTGAAGAGGTCTGTATTTTCCTTATTGATTTTTTTCAAAAGCTGATAATAAAACCAAACCGGAAATTCAGCAAGCGCAGCGACGGTTATAATTTTGATAAAAATTATCGCAAAATAATGATTTTATTGGGTTATTTGTTGTTAGATACATACCCAAAGTGCAATATTTGCAAGTGCTGTTAGTGGTGTTAGCTCACAACTTACTTACGTGAAAAACGAAAATACCAAACCGTTTTATTCATTATTTTCTCATTGACGTCATTTTATTATTAAACTAAATGTTAGATTCGGATCGATAACGAATAAAACAGCTTTAAGTAAATAAATAATTAAAAGAAAAACAAAGATAGGAAAGTCCTTGACCCAACAACCTACTCAGATGTGTGTATAGAGAAATAGAAATTTGCCAAAAATGTGTTTTTTGTGTATACCTTAGCTCTACCATCTGCCGTTTTGTTGTCGTCATAATTGGACGGAATAGTAGCCACACGATACGAGTCAGAACGGCCGTGCTGAAAAAAACCACTACGGTCTAAACACTCAGTTCTACATACCAAACGACTCAGCTCCAGTCGAAAAAAGTCAAAATTGTTAAAATTAATTGCATTGTTATATTCATGCTTCTTGTGGTGCTAAAATTTTTAGTGAGACTTATTGAATTCTTAGGTCAGGTGTGAAATTTTCCATCCTGATTCGCGTGTATACAAGGACATAACAAAGACCTCATGAACAAAATTGATGTCTGGTCTAATTGAATAAACGTTTCCTATTGCTTGAAGGAAGTAGCAGACTTTTCGAAAACAACACCTCAAGTGAATCATCGCATTTTTTGGTTAATGAACTTGGGTTATGTAACTTGTTTAAATTCTACTACTAGACATAGTATTTCTCAAGGACTAGGTTAAAGATTTGAAGAGATTTTTAAATTAATTTGACTGACCCAACATCACTGGTCAATTAGTAATTGGCAATAAATTTTAATCGAAATTTTGGGAAAGAAAAAATCCCAAAAATGATGTCTCTTCATGATCTATTTTTGGGAGGAGTCTGCGCTTTCCGTTACTGATGCATAATTGGAAATTTTGGTGAATTTAGGACTGGACTAAATAAATTTCAGAAGCAACGAAAAATCAAATTGTTTATTTGAAGAATTTAATCTTGATCTAAATAACTATTCCTGTAAATTTTCCACTGATCTAAGATCTAAGAACAAAGATTCTAAATTGGATTTATTATAAATCGGCTAATCAATATCGATATAAATCTCAAGTATGATATAATTTTAAAAAAACCCTGATTTTTTTGAGAGTTTATTGACGCACGATTATTCCCAATCAATATTTAGTTAAACAATCATTATCATTAATATCATTAATTGTGAAGTTACATAACAATCAGATAATAGTGATTCTGATTACTGATTAGTGAGTACAATTCAACAAAACCAAATTTCCGATCTAGGTCAATAAAAGATTTTCGGGTGCGAAACGAAAATTCAATAAGCCCTCAGTGAAGCCGTCCGCCACGGCTTGCCGGAAGAATCGATAACCTCCCGGTGTACCTACCGCCTGTCCCAAACCCCAATTTTCCCCTGAATTTTCAAAAATTTCTTTTTGAACATACCTCCTCCCCCATGCTGATTGTGTGATAAGATCCCGGGGAGTGGTGTTAAATACTGTACTTCATGTGATGTCGACCACTGCACACAAATCGCACTAGAAGCAGCAACGACGGGCGCGGACCCACTAAAACTTCGCCTGGCTGCGCTGCCGCGGCACGTATTGAGCCTTGACGTCATACTGCGGACTCGGCGCCGCGACGGCCGAAGGGGGGCGGCGAAGGACAGGCCTTCCAGCTTCAAACCTGCCCCAAGTTACACTCAATTTTGATCGGGGGACACCTGGGGGACCGCCGCCTTTGGGGCTACTTGCATCATATACGTCATAGTTGACGTAATAAGGAGGTTTGGGGGTGGGACTGCGACGCCTATTTTTATGCATGCGGTGCTATTTCAATCGGGGATGGGCCGACTTTATTGAACCATAATTAGGGGAAAGCTGAGGGTAGATACGCGATACACGAGGTTTACGCTGGTTATGGCTTCGCGTATTTGTTTTTATTGGAAATTTTTTTCTTGTTTTTCTTTCATTTGTGTTTTTTATGAAGAAAAAAAATTTAACTATGTAGTCTCTGTTATAGTTTTAAGCTACAGACTTAAGATAAAATCTTATTAATTTTCCATCAATAAACAAAGCAAGATGATATTTATTAAACAATAAAGTAGGATCAGGTTTAGAGATATTATGAAATAATACATAATAGTAATTCTATTTTGAAATATAAAAGTGATGAAAACTATAGTATTTTTAGTGTTGTTGTCGATTAAACAATTTTCGTTTTATTACTAATGAGAGAAGTTTGTGTTATATTTCACGCGTTACAGAAGTGTTGAAATATAATTAAAACTTTGGTAACTCGATATCTATTCTCAAAATAACAAAAAAATGGAGTATTTAGAAGTTACAAAAAAACAATTGTTGACATAATAGCAAAAATAAGGTCGGAGACGAGTTCGTTCCCATTAATCTCTTCAAGTAGTATGGTTTAAAAAGAGTGGATCGAATTAGTTCTCGAATAGGTAGATTGATATAAAAGAATTAAAGGTTCAAATATATTTATATTTCTGCTTTAACCAGAATTTGAATGTTAAAATTTCTATTTAAAATGCGTTTATTCATTTTTGGTTGAGCAAATTTTTCATGAGGGAGGTATATTGATATTTCTACCCAATAATATATTATTATCGAAAACAGAACACTTTTCTTATAAAGAAACACAAATTACTTCTACAAAAAACCTATTAATTCATATTATTTAAATACGTCTGGTAAATCTATTGGTCTAATTTAGACAAATCTTTCCTTAAAATTGTGTTTCTGTTATCTCTAAATCCGATTAATTGTGGTCGATGGGAACCAATTCAACGATGACCGAAAACCTGCCACTAAGCAATAAAACTATAAATTGAAGTTCTTTTTGGCTCTTCTCTAAACCGAAGCCGAGTCTAAACTCAGATACTCAAATTTGATTTACAATAAATCTCAAAGTCCTTCTTAACTGCCTCATAATGGTGGTGATAATTATAACAACTACATGGTCATAAAAACCACATTAGAAACGTATTATTTAAAACTCTGGTATCGCTCAAGTTTGCTCCGCTTACCGTCATGCTTTTACGATTTTTCTTACTGTATACTAAAATTTCTTAAAATACCAATCAAGATTTTCTAGTTTTTGAAATTCTCTTAATTTTTTAGTTTTTCTATTTCTTAGATCTTCTATATCGTTAGAATAATTACATTTTAAAACCTTCTAATTTTCTAAATTGTTTCTATTATTTTGTAGATTAACTACGATGAGAATGAGAATTAGAATTGACTTTGCTTCAAAATATGACAGACCAAAGCATAATCTGATTCAAGAAATTTTCGTTCTCACAGTATTTAATATATGTTATCGAATGTGTGAAAAATGTTCAAGCAATCTGCAGAATGCCTAAATCAGAAGTCGATGTTCAAAATTATACCGCACAATTAGTCAGCTTCCGCATTGACTAATAATTTTCGCATGACTGCCTATTCAAAATTGTGTATATTGCTCATTAAGGTGAGATTATAATTTAAGAACAAAAAATAAAATAATGTACTAATGTTACTAATAATTAATGTTAATAATAATGTTAAAGATACATTTAGCTTTATACACAAGTAGTACTAACAAGTGGATCCCAAAACTTTGGAAAAAAAATTTAAGTCTAAAAGTTATTTGTTTCTGGAAATTTAAAAATGAAATCTCACTGCCCCAGCATCATCCCCAAATTTCTACTTCAAATATTCAAATATTTGTGTACTAAACTGACCGCCCAACAAATTTTTCCAAATAACAAAAAAAAAACCTGACTTTCTGAAAAAATAGTCGATTTCCCTATTCCCTGACATTATGCGAACAAATTAAATTCCCTGTTGTTTCCAGGTTTTCCCGGTTTTCCAGGCTGCTGGATACCCTGGAAATGTACACGAAAATTCGAGCGAGTGCGTGCTGCAAAAGCCTATATCATTTTTCCGAGAAGTAGACTCATATATACGTTTTCCTTTCCAAATTCTTTTCGCCATTTTTTTTTTAAAGCATAGTTACCCTTAAAATGTGCCAGAAAATGTCATTTTCCGCATTGGGCTAAAATTCCACATTAGCCCGCATTTTTCATTTTTATTTGTGACAGTTTATTAAAGTATAACACTTTTCATTAGTAGATAAAAAATTGTTTTATATTTTTTATTTAATTTAAGATGGATGGAAAACAAGTAAACGTCACTAAAGAATAAAGGTATTAGTAGTACATACATCTCACCTTCACTACTTTCAGGCATCAAACACAGTCTCGGACTGATAATATCTACTTTCAGCCCTTGGAAAAAGTGGCGAATTTTTTTATGGTTTCTTTCCTTCCTATTAAGCTAGTCAAATGTAATTTTAGACACAGAATAATTAAAAAAAACACCCCATACCTTCTTAGAAAAGAAGTTGTGTACACTTAAAAAAAAATATTTTTTTATAGCATATTTAACATATTCCAAACAATTTCCTAAAATGTTGCACTTTTTTTTGCTTTTTCGAATTTTGAAGAGCTGGTAAAATATTAACCTCTTATAAATATAGGACACTGTATAGAAATAAGCTTATTAAGTTATTAATTACGCATCACACCTGATTTGAAAATACGGATTTTGAGTTTTGCAAAGTTGCCCTTTTTGCCTATAGTATAATGGTTCACTAATTATAAAAAATTGAAATGATAACTCCATCTCCACATATTAAACCAATAAGAACACGTAGAAATTTTGACGTCATCCGAACAAAAATTGTTAATTTTTGACATTACTATTAAAAATTAAACAAAAACATTATTTTGTATGTAGCATTAAAAATATAATAAATGCATGAAAAAACCACTGAAATCCAGTTGATTTATTGATATTGTTATAAATCAGAATTAGATATTGGCAGATTAGCAACAAATCCAAATTTGGGAGATAATAAATAATTCTCCCGAAAAAACCCTCCTCTTGTTTACTTTTATTAAATTTGGTCCCGAAAAATCCAGTCCGGAATCAGTGATTCCCGAGGAAATAAAAGTCCCTGTCGTAAATTAATAACGTTTTCTGAGACTGACTGAGATGAGAAAACACGCACTGTAATAACCGTCGCAGTAAACTTATGTTTATGTACCACAGTTTGTTAACAGTGTAGATAAACATCTAGAATTTCGATTGTGTGGAAACACCCTTTCCCTTACTGGTTTACTGTTATTCTATAGGTCGAACTTGCAGATGTTGATTTCGTTGTTTTGTTAGCGTTCTAAATGCAAACAGCCGGTAACCGCAATGTTTTCTACCGCGAACTATCAATTTATTTATTAGAGTACACTCATCACAGGTAGATAAGAATCTAATCAAGAAAATTAAGCAAAGTTGTGAAATTTTCTATTTAAGCATTGATGACCGTGAGCAATCAGTGTTTAAAAAATTGATGTTTATCAATGACAAAATATTCACACTATTTTAACTAGGTGTAACATGAGAGTGTTAACAAATTAAGCAAACTTGGAAAAATCTCCTTGTGAAATAAGCGAGAAATTGAATTTTCTTTATTCTATTTGACATGTTACAGCGAAATGCTTTCAGAGAACGTAAAATCAATTTTTATAACAATTTCATATTTTACGTCAGGTAGAATATTAATCTTGTAATAAGAAACGAAGACACATTTACAATTGTCAAAGATATATCCATCTTACCACTTACTTAGTCGGGATGATAAATCATCAAAATTATGTGGCATCATTTCTCTTCAGAGAATTTTTTTTTAAAAAATACGTTAAATTTTTTGTAAACAGAAATTAATTTAAACACTTTTCGCTTGTGAGTAAAATTGATTAAAATTAGCTTTAATTTGTGACTATGGTAACCGCTAATACTAATAAACGAATAACTACAATAATTTCAATAAGCCATTTTGATCAAAATATTTTTGGCTTTCAATTTACTGATAAATAGATACGTAAATTGATAAAACTAAACATTAAAACACTATTATTTGATCGAACATGAAATTGTAACGATATACGAGTATGTAAATACATTAAGTGGGTAAACAAAAAAGATAAAAATAAAAAATTATTGAGCTACTTATGGTTAGCCATTGTAGAATCCCAGGGAATCCCTTAAATGGTTTATAAGCAATGCACAGTCATGAGAAACGCAATATTGTAGAATCCATTTTTTTTTTAAATATTCTTTTTTAAGTAACTCAGAAAACTGTATCAAAGTTTTCTTTTTACAAGCTACTGTCTACTAGAGAAGGTTTTTTAGGTTTACCAATAAATCCTTAATACATGTCTAAACTGATTTTGTAGATGACAATTTCCAATTAAGCTATTTTTACATTTTTCAGAATTTTTTTAGCAAGCTAGAGTTTTTCAACATTTTTTTTCGAATGTATATATAGTAGTGGTCAAAATGATAGCAACTTTTAAATAAATTTAAATATAAATACTAATTTAGTATTGTGACTACCCAAACGTATTTCCTATAAATCCTTTTCACATAAAAACTAGAATCAGCACCTGAGATAAAATATCTTTCAGTTCTTATAAAAACAATTTGGTTTTTGTTGTTTTTACATTGGTCAAAAAGATAGCAACTCCGATGTTTCAGACGAACGAATGAGTCTCAGTTGTAGTATTGCTACACACATTGCTATATCGGCTGATATTAATTAATGAATTGACTATGGGCCATAATAAAACAGTGTCTGAACCTGTACATCATAGTACAACGGTACCGAGACGGAGAAAAGCAAGTGGAAATTGAAAAATGTCTTCGACTTTGCAAGTCTGTGGTGTCCCGAATTTTTAAGCGATTTCGCAGTACGGGAGAAGTTTTAGCTCGGAAGAGTTCAGGGAAACCACGAAAAACCACAAAAAGAATGGACCGACAAATACAAAACCTTTCTAGGCAGCAACCATTTTTATTATCTTTTAAGATTTGTGAACAATTAGCTAAGTCTGAAGATGCATAAGTGGGTGCACGAACAATTAGGAGAAGATTAGTGGAGGCTGGTTTATTTGGCCGCCGCGCCGTCCTGCTAAAAAACCGCTACATTCTAAACGAAATATAAAAGCGCGACTTCAGTTTGCTTAAGAGCATTTACAGTGGACGGTGAATGATTGGAGAAAAATTGTATTTAGCGATGAGTCTAAATTCAATCTTTATCGAAGTGATGGGGCCCAATATGTAAGACGCCCTCGAGGTAAAAGACTACACTAAAAGTATGTAGCAACTACAGTTAAACATGGTGGCGGTTCTGTGATGGTTTAGGGATGCTTTTCTTCATACGGTATGGGTCCCATCTGCAGAATATACGGCAAGATAGACAGGTTTATGTACAGAGACATATTACGGAACAACTTAGTACCCTATCTTGACGACATCATGCCTATTCTTTGCCAATTTCAGCAACATAACGTCCCAAAACACTCATCCAAGCTTGTTGCTAATTGGTTTAAAGAGGAAAAAATTGACGTTATAAAGTGGCTCTCGCAGTCGCCTGATCTTAACCCAATCGAAAACCTTTGGGATCAACTGGACGAAGCTATCAAGGGCCAAAACTTCACAAATTTGGACGCTCTGTTCACCTCATTGCAAAATGGATAAAGCTCGAATTAACAAACTTATTGAGTCTATGCCGAAACGGTGTGCAGACGTTATTAGGGCGAATGTTTATTGGACCAAATATTAATGTAGTAGTTTTTGTTTTAATAAATGAAAGAAAATCTACACTGTTTTAAATTTCTTGCTATCTTTTTGTCCATACTATGTACACAAATTTCTCAATTTAGTTTGAGGGATGAAATATATAGATTGAAATAATACATATACTTACTACTTATTATGCCCTCTTTAGCTCCCTAACCTAGTATTTTTCCCTTATTACATTTTAGAATATTTTATTTATAAAATAATGATAGTTGCTAACTTTTTGGCCACTACTGCACGTTACGATGTCCTATATGACTGTAAACCATTTCAAGTACACCTGTATTAAATTATTAGATTTCCAAGTAGACGACGCTCTTCGAAGAACACAGATTAAGTATTTTGAAAAAAGGTTCATACTGATGATTAGATATTGTAGTAACCAAAACAAGTAGCTAATCATTAGATAGACTTGATCCCCAGATAGTACCTCCATATTCTAGAATAAACGACAACAGCTTTGGATAAGAAAGAGAAAAACTTGTTTTTTTACAAACAGAAGAAATGTGGGATAAACAGAAAAATTCTTAGTGACCAAAATTCCAAGATAATCGTCAACAATTGATATTAAGTATCCTCATTTACAGCATACCACAATCTCGGTGTTCTTATCTCTATGCAATACTACACACTGGAGTATAGTCTAATGCATCAATCAGTAAAACAAAAGACAAAAAGCTAAATAGAATAGGAAACGTCTGCTACATAAAGAAAAAACAGGAAACATCCAAAGACGATTTCTCAAGATACAACACCAAAATCTTTCGTACAATCATAAAACTGATCACCAACTACAAGAAAATATTTGACCAGAAAGATACGAAGATCTCCAAGATAAGAAAACATCTTGACGTGATGTCAAGATCACTCCATTCCACTGGTCAATAAAAATCGGTCAGGTAACCAGAACCTGCAGCTTATTAGAAAATCTCTCCGTATTCGCTTCAAAAAAATCGTGTGAGAGCTGACACTTATCTCATTCCACTTCTGAAGAACGCAGGTTTCCTAAGGAGAATTCTTTGTAAATCTACGAATCTTGCGATATTTTTTTTTATTTCACAATCATGCATCAATTATGTAAAATCATACATTAATGGGCTACATTAATAAACGATCTCTTAATGTTTAAACAGATATGTCTTAAAAATAAACAGAAGTGTGCACTGGATACATAGATAATAATAAAATAGTGTTGTTACAAATTGTAAAGGATAATTCCCTTAATGAGCATTTATAACAGTTTCACCTAGATTGTAGACTACAAAAGATAAATTTTGCTGTAAACACACTCATTGTAAATACAACAAACAATTGTCTTTGATATTGTATAGTGTGGCTTCATTATGCAACGAATTAAATTCGTTTAATGAAATTCGTAATCGATCGATCGGCGATGTCATCATTTATTTTAAATTCAAAGCATGTAAAAAATGAGTTGGTAAATAAACTGTCTCTGACAATTTTAAATTAACGTCAAATAAAGACCGGTAAAATTTTCAATGAAGCTAAAATAGAACGTAGTAAATATTAGACTATTTACTATATCCTTTGTTACGCCTACGATAGATTCTGCAGGAAGAAATAATGCCTTCACTAGCCAGACAAAACAAGTTTTATTTTGTTTCAGAGTTTCACAAAACTGATACAACATGTATAAGATGACAAGAGTCGAAAAATAGTTTCTACATTTCCCGTTTGTAAACAAAAATACGATTTTTATAACTATCCATGGTTAAAATAGATCTGGAGACTTTATTTGCCAAGAAATATTTGTCGTCATTAGACGTCGCCCAGCCATTGCCAAATTATCATTATATCTTTCAGATTTGATATAAAATTTATACTGTAGGCATATTCATGAAACTTGAGCTCGTAAAGTTGTTCTGGACATCGTAGGACAAAAAATTTAGGAGTGGAATTGACAGCAAAAGATAAAACGGAAAAGCGATAAAAGAAATATGTCCCATATAATGTACGGCCAAAGAAAAACGTAAAAAATTCATGTCTTGTAATTTTTTAAAACCCCAACTCTGAATTTATTATTTATTTTACACAATGTAAATGTTTGAATGAAAAGTCGACTCCCTAAAGCAATTATTGTCCTAGTAAAATGAAAAAATTAATAAATTATGCTCACAGTTTGCTTCGCAAAATCAATGAAAGCTTTATTTGAGAAAGCTCTCAGCGCTTTAAAATTACCGGATTTTATACGAAAAACTCGACAAATAAAGCAAATGGGAAAATAAAACTCCAGAATCTCGATCGATGTTTTTGTTGACAAGAGCGATCCTAAAAACAACCTCGTCTTTCAAGTGAGGCCCTCAAATATTTTAATAACCAAAAATTAATAAGTCCGTCATTCAGCGAAGTAGGTCAATTTGGTAAGTTGGCAAACTTGGCGCAATTTCAGCCGAAAGCTTTATTAAAGCGAACCTAATGGTGAATTTTGACTTAGATTGTAAATCTAACAACAATGTCGTTCGAGACACAAGTTGATTGTTCTGCAGTAAAGTATTGAAGCTATTTATTGCTTATTTGGCACAATGAAACAGACGTCCAAACGTCCAAAGTGATTAAACAGCTTAAATACTTTACTGCAAAGCAATAGACCTTTGTCCTGAACGGCATTGCTGTTAGATTTGCAATTAAGTCAAAATTCACTATTAGGTTTGCTTCTCAAGAATAGACTTCAATTTTTGAATTTCCACGTGTTTGAGGCAGGTCCCGAATATCCTAATATCTAATTAAATTCAAGGGTACGTTAAAATAGCCTGCATCCTGCACGCTACAAAAATAAGCCGTCTGATCAATAAATCCACAGGACTTTGGTGCTCCTGCCATAGCAGCAAAGCTTGTTGATCAACTCGGTACAAAAATCATGAATGAAACTCGAAAACCGGTTATAAACTAGTTTTCTTACAATCACTTACTCCAATTTGATTGAATCAGTCATTTTTATTGTGATTTAAGTGATCTAATCAGATTCGAAAATGAAGCAGCAATCGACATCATAATCTTATGACGAAACTTGGCACGAGAGTGTATCTATATTGGAAATTAACGTAAAAATGACGTAAAAACGAGAACAGAGCCGTATTCAATTAGACAACGTGTGAAAAAATAATGCCCTGTTGGAAGTGTTCAGGGTTACATGAATTATTAGTGGCCTACACGGAGGAAATGGCGAATTATTACAACCTACTGGATGTCTTGCTGACTCACTACGATGTGTGCCAGACAGACTTTTTGCCAATTTTGAGACACATCAAAGAGGATTCTAAATTACCGCTTGATTGGAAATTTCTGAAATACAGGCCTCAAAAGGAAAATTATGGAAACAAAGTTAATTATTGCGATAATGAACATTTCGCCGAATTGTAATTAAATTTAATTTGAGCCTGCAGCGCATTAGTTTATTTTTGAAGTCGATCATAATCGAAATTTATATAATCAACAAACTATAGATAAATAGTTATTTTCAGAGCTAAAATTGTACTGAAGTATATCAGATTTAGTGTTGCGGTAGCAACTGTATTTAAAAAAACCCAAATGAATGGTCCTATTAGCGGTAATAAAATAGTTATTATCCTTTCGACAAAACCATTGTGATAACTATTAAATGAATTATTTGTTACATCGACCTATATTAAATTGGGTCATGTACGCAATAATTTCCTCCTAGGTCACTTCTTAATCTTCTTTGATAAAACTACAAAAGTAAAATTTTGCTCATCTTGAGAGTAAATCTCTTTTGGATAAAGATGCGAACGCAATCCAATTAAGAGAGTTGATTACTTCTGAAATAAATTTTACATGCAATTATGAGATGAAATAGACCACTAAAATTATTATTTTAAATCCAAATCACTGAACAATGTTCAACAATCTGGCATTACTAAGATTGATCATGAACTATATATCGCACTCGAGTTAATTGACTCATAAAAGAAAAAATGTGTCTGCATTAATAGATTTTATTACATCCTGAACAATAATTTTCACTTTCGCTTTATGTCTTTAAAAAACTGATTTTTTGCAAAAGATGTTTTTACAGAAATTGAAATACCTCATTAAATAAAAATAGCTGTAATTTAACACGCCATAAAACTAAAACGTACAATTACATGCAAACATGTTGCTAAAATTATTGGATTAAAAATAAACTAGGTTTAATTACAAAACATAATAATAAAGCCTTCGCACGAAACAATTTTCTGTTAATTATATGCATAAATGCATTTTTTAACGCAGATACAGACTATGTAATAAGAGAATTAACAAGTCTTTCAAACGACAGAGATAAAGATGTTCATAAAATTCATTTTTTTTTTTTGTAATTAGACAAAAAATGAATGTAAATTATGTGCTCTTAAAGCTTTCAAATAAAATAATTAATTAGGGAAGTAATACACGAAAAAGCCTTTTAATTAATTATTATTTTGTGAGCATCGCTGATTTAGATTCTCAATTTATTTTCTTTGTTTTGTCATCTTTATTACTGCCATTTCTGTTTAATAACACCTTTTGAGTCTGCTAATTAACTCTACTGAATTTACATAGGGTGGGTATTTTAAGTGGAATAAATTTTGTACGTCGACTCTCATTAGATAGATCAAACAAAATAAAAAAAAATCTACTGTTTTAAATCTGACACGTTATTTTTGAGTTTTCTTAGATTTTACTCCCTATTTGGGAAACAACTTTTTTTTCAAATGCGATAACTCATTTAAAAAGACTAATTAAAATAGAGAATAATTCTACTACGAATTTTTACAATCTGATAATCTTTTTCTTCCCTTTTTAAATCAAAATTGTTTCTTTACTGGTAAAATGTCAGTCTAAAATTCATGACATTTTTGATATTTTGAAGTAGAAACTCAGAAAAATAGATTTTTTTGGTAGTTAATTAAGCTAAAATTACAATACCAACAGCCCACAGGCAATTAGGCAAAATTTTCTATTTCTTTAAGGTGGTAGTTCGGTACCCATCATTCGGCCAAAAATTAATCGTTTTTTTTGTAGAGTTCTGATGTAGTAGTGTTTATGGAATGTTATAAAAATAAAAAAAAGATTATTTTAAATATCAAGGCGATTTTTTTTTTTTTTTGAAAACAAGACTTCAGTATTAGGTACACACCCAGATCTGTTATTTATTTACCACAAAAATTCTGTTTTGGGTATCGTAAATTAGACACATTTCCTAGTGTCTTACCTAGCTGCTTTTATTATAATTATTGTCATTGCATTTATCAAAAATTATTTCAATAGTAGAAGCTGTTTCATTAATGACCAAGCTCAACATTTTTGTGCACGTTAACCTACATATTTTCAAAAAAAAAAAAAACTCTTTTCCTTTAACAAGTGCTAGAAAAAATGACTTGGTTATAGATCTTCGGTTGCGTCATTACGTAGTTTAGCAATTTCTAAAAAAATTAAATAAAAACATGTATCTGCTTTGACATTACTTGTTCTTGGCTTGATGTAAGAAATCAGAAAATTTTGCTCTTTACTGAAGAAGTGACCAAATTAATTTTTAAACGAAAGCCCATAAATTATCCTCGCTTTTAAGTTTTTGATCAAACAAAAAACAATAAAACATTATTTTAAAAAATAGTACAAATCTTAAGAAAATCACAAAAATCTATATCGTAGCAACTGAAAACACTTTGAGCCACTTTTAACTCCAAAATTATGTCAAATTTCTGTTGCCTATTATGTTGTACAACAAAAATTTTTGTGCCTCCAATAACAAAATCAGTTTCTTTTTGATGTACTAATAAAACTTCTGTGTGCTATGAGTTTATGTGCTTCATATTACAGCAGTTTATACGAAAAAAATGCATAGTAACTCTATTTGAACCATTTTGATATCTACTAATTCAAATAAAAACCACAATTAATCATAATATTATACCTATAAAAAATAAAATATTTAAGAAAAACCACTTTTCGTCACCTTTGACCACGAATATCTCGTAAAGTCGGCTCGATATCGATAGAAACTTTTAACATGTTTATTAGAACATTGAAATACTCGTAAAGCTATAATACTCGTAATTATACAAAAATCCTGATTTTCTATTTTGCAGATTGGTCAATTTCTCACCTAAAATTACTAGACTATATCTCAAAGAGCAAAAATATTTTGTGGGTTGGTTATAAAATTGATCGAATTATGAAGAAATTTATGAAAATAGTGATCTTGAAAGTTTTATATCAAAAATAAAGCAGAATAACGGCAAACAATAATAGTTAAATACACATCACGAACGAAAAAGGTAAACCAGCACGATTCTTTTGCGCCACCTGATGTGCGTCTATTTGTGATATAAAATGTAAATAGCAATGAAACAAAATCGATAAGTCTGACATGCGAAACGTTATTTTTTCCAGACCTTCACCTGTAACTTTTTGCTTGTTTTTGTGCGCTGAGAAATACGAAATTATGACAGCTATTACGGCCAATTGTTTGTAAGCTCAGGCTTTCGAAGGACAAAAAATTGGTTAAAATATGTGCGTTCCATGCAAATTTCCTAAATTTCCCACCCACGACATTAATATGATTAAAAAAGCGACGGATATCCTGGACCAGAATTTGTGTAGCCTCTTATTAAACCTTGCAATAGACTAGTAACCCAATCTTTCTGTTTGTGTGTCACGTTAACGTTGCATGACTAGAATGACAATTCATCTAACAAAATGCATACAATTCCAAAGACGCGGATTATTGCGAAAGACGACAGCGTCTCCACCTGAAGCAATATCTCTCCACTCTCCAGAAAACTAATATTTAATATTACTTTCTTTCACCTGTCTACCAGAGACGATATATTGACGCGAAAATCGATACATGAAGTGATAAGACAAGTCATGTTAGCGTGAAAAGAAAAATAGATCGGAAGGGAAAATGAAAATTTAATTTTTTGGAAACTTCCAGTAGATCAATAAAATTAGATTTAATCTCAAAAAAATTTCGACCAAGTTGGTTTTTTGTAGAGACCTAAATGTACAAAACATCCTTAAACGTACCTTTTTCTTGGACCGTGGATTACGGTTTTTTGAGGGGTAAATTTAGGTTTTTACAAATATACAAATTTTTGCAAGTACTGTATTGTATTTTAAAAATTATCAATTTTTTATTATTGAAATAATGATTACGTTAAAAAATTATAAGCAAAAACAGTTGCTAGACTTTCAGGCAACACTCAACAGATGTCTAATCCCGTATTTACTCTTTAACAGGTAGTCAGAAAACATGTTAGGATTCTTTTCGTTTGCCGAAAGAGTGCTAAACGAAGCCAAAATTTTCTTAGAGTCTAAAATTGATAACGAAAGAAATACCCGTAACCTTAAAGAATTGCCTCATAAATAAACGCTCAATAATGATCAGCTACTACTCACTGTGGTTTTTGAGACCACAAAGCTTTGACAAGCCAAAACAAAAAAAATTAGAAACAATATACTTGTGAAAATAAGTCTAGAACATCTAAATAAAGGTTTCCATAAAAATTAGTTTGGTCGGAATTTTCGCCCATTTTTTTAGCCCACTAGAAGCGATTAAATATTCAGACAAATTTGCATAGTAGGAACAATTTAGAAGATACTTTCTATTCATACGATAATAAATAACAAGCTTAATTAAGTCGAGCACATAATTTTCAATTAGTTTGTCGGTTTCCTCGCAGGCCATTTAAGTCGGAGAGGTCAGTCAAAAGATCTAATTAACACCATAAAACAGCTCAATCAAAACATGATCCAATGTTTAATAAACGAGATATAATTGCAAAAGTTTTCTCCCGTCTTGTTTTCGATTAAAAAAAGTTGAAACAAATTGAAAACTTGTCGCGAACAAATCCCGATAAAGAGTTACTTTTAATTAAAACAGTTGGAGCGAACATGTAATCCTGCGGTTGCTTTGTTACCGAATTAAATCTTTAGGTAATGAAACTTCAGGACAAAGACACAATAACTGCAAGGAGCTGAATGCTCCGCTCCAGCTCTATTCAAATCCCGTTCCCGAAAAATCTCAATTAGACAACGAACACAACTAAAAACTCCCATTCGTCCTAATATTGGAATTTCTCGGTTCAGCTTCGAAAATTTCTCTTCATCCTGCTGTTGCGAAGGAGAACAGATTCTGGTGACCTCGTTCTTGGTGGCGATCAATAGCAACGACCACCCCCAGGACATGCATAGACTCGCCTGCCACCGGATCCACCCGTCGGCTCCAGGCTCCGGGTCACCATCCTCTATCTCTCTCACTCCCTAAACCGCCAAGCCCTTTCCGAACACGTCAGCCCTTTCGTCCTTTTTCAGCGGCCTTATACCCAAGTCTTGTTATTTCATGAAGGGCTTTTATTAAAATTTTTGGGAGGTTAGAGATGAAGCCTCCGAAATCTGTGCAAACCCGCAAGGGTGTGGACGGAACCTCCCGATGTTTCTGATTTAATTCTTTTTATTACTCGGTTTCATTCGCTTTGAAATTTATCGCACAAGTGCAAATGTCACAGTTCAATTTGAGAGATTTTAATGTTTGCGAATTTCATTTTTGGGTCCCTTTGCTACGGTTGATTTACGAATGCCATCAGTGTAAATTATTTTTTTTCTCTCTCAACGTAAAGGAAATTATGGAGAGGTCATGTTGCTACATAGAAAATTTATACACAATTATAAAACTACACAAAGGACTCGTTTACAAAATTGCCAAAACCAAATTTGCCCTGATACAGAATTTGCAATGTAGATGGAATTTTAAACGAAATGAAAGTCGCAAACTAATTTTAATTAGGGTATTTTATTCAAAACAGTCAAACAAAAAAGTCTAGACAAAGAAAATTGATCTTCTAGAAAATTTAAGGGAAATAATTAAAACGGAAGCTTTGAAAAGAAAAAGTTCTTTATTGCGTTAATGAAAACCCTATTGATATCTGTATTGATATTTAAGAAAAAAGCTCCGACAAATCTCTTCCAATCCGACTGAACGTAAAATCCTGTCTCATACTCTGTTTGCAACGAAGTTTTAGTATCGCAGCTTGACATTGGTGTTGAGAATTTTTTTTCCCTAATTCAGCTACGAAAATCAATCATTTTGATATGTCATTTCAGTTGTCAAATTGACATTAAAACCCGTAGGTATATTCAAAAAACTAACAATTTTATTTTAGTTTAAAGTGGTTGCATTTTGTAACTGAGCTGAAAAAAATCTTGTATGAAACACGTTGCAAAATAGCAGATTTTTACAAATGACGTGTTAACCTCGTTAACACTCGTGGCCCAATCTTCATGTCTAGTGCAAAAAATCCGCTCATTTTACGCTTAAATAGCTATGTTTTTCTATTTTTAAAATGGCAAATAATTTTAATTACTCAAATAATAAGAAAACCTAATAGTAAATTGTAAAAAATATTGTTGTTGTCACGCCCATCAGTCTAGATGTTTGTACAACAATTTGCTGATGTATAAGGTCGCGAGAAAAAAATCTCGGTGGTCAAAAGTACTGAAATAATAAAAAATATAATTTTTGATATGTGTAGACGAATTTTAAGTTGAGATACTACCGGTAGTATTGCAAATTTGAATACTTTTCCATGGCAACAACCAATCACCAATTTTTTTAATTTTCAATAGAAGCGAAAATACATACTACCACAACTTAAAATTATCTCAACTTGAAATTGGCCCATTAGTTGACATTTTGATGTCATTCACTGTACAACTGATGAACTATTATTTTTTATCTGTTATTTTATAACTATTATTTATATGTATGTAACAGTAAAAGACCGTTACTTTGCTTAAAAATAATTTAAAAAATAAATTTCATAACAACAATTTTAAAAATATTTGGTTATTATTAATCTTAAACATAACTTTGAAATATTATAAATATAATACAAAAAAGAAAGAAAATTATATTATTACACATTTGGAAAAGTATCCTCTTTAGATGTGTTCATTTAAAAAAAACTACCAAAAGTTTTTTTTTATAAACAATACAATAAAAAATATTTTATTTTACTGTCAATCTCTTTTATTTCAAATTACTTTTTGTATTGTTTCTTACTTTTACTTTACAAGACATTGACGATACATATTTCTTAGCAATTTTAAATAAATAAAAATAGAAGCGCTAATTTTTTTCTAGTTTTGGAAGCCGGAAGCAATATTTTACTAATTTTAGAAGCCAACTGAAGCAACATACTAATTTTGAAAGCCACTTCTTATCAAGTTTTAAATTAATAAAGACAAGGACACATGTTTCGATAATTCTTATATTTATTATAACGACACAGACGCCATGTTCTTTTAATTTTAAGAGCCTGAGACAATTTTAGAAAAATTTGAATATAAAATTAAAAGTCTAGATGCCAATTATCTTCCCTAAAGTTTGTGTCCTTATGAAGTGCCCCTGTTGCAAGGCCGTATCTACGGCACTGACTGTTTGTCCTTCCAACTTTCCAATATTTCATTTCTTTCGAGTTCAATCTTTATAAAAGGATAACTCTAAGTGAATTGTGGAAGTAGCAAAAAATTGTATAACCCTTAAACCTGTTATCTAAATGCTTTCACATAAGTCAGTTATACAGCCCATGCGTGAAATGGCCTCAAGTTCGCCCTTATAAATACCTTTTATAATACACTTTTCGTATATAAAAGAAAATTTATAAAGCCCAGCTTTCATCGACTTGCATTTAATTTTTAGAATCCATTTATTCCAGCATTCATGAGCTTTCTACTATCAGCAGGACATGTAAAGCAGTGGTAAAATTCCTTCATCATTGCCGCAAATGGAAGTCGCAAGATTATCTAATCTTAATCCCATAAAAATGCCCAGGATATAGTTCATAACTGGGAAGTCATAAATCATCCTTTTATAGTTCTTAAATAGTAGTTTCACGAAATGAGATCTTTGGCGCTTTTTGCAAACAGAATTTATGAATAGTCGTTGTTGGGACAAAGAGGCGCATTCATAAATTATTCAAAACGAGAGATTTTTGGCAAGCTTAAAGTCGTGCAAATTTGTTACCTCATCTTCGTAGTCGACGTCGTTCCTTCGAGCTGCCATTGGCACTTATCACCCGAAAATTCGTGATAAAAGTCGGTTGTGTTATCGCGATTTGTTCACTGCCACTGCAAAGTATGAAATTGCAAAGCGGATCTGTAGCAGGCTTGGCCCACACGGGGCACAACTAGAGATAATTACCTCAATTATCTCGCGACATTACGTGCTATTATGCCATCAATGGACAGCAAGAAGCAAGAGTCCAAGTGGCCTTTAAAAAATTCAAAATCAAAAAGCTATGGTCTGTTTTTACCAGAGAGAGAATAGTAAACGTTGTATACCTATTTACAATTATTTGATTTTTGAAATCAATCAATCACAATAATTATTTATCTTGTAACGTGTAACTCAGTATGTAATTAGATATTTTGTAATCTGAAAGCAGTTTGAAGCACGAGCTCCGTAGGAAATAGTTCACAAAAGTTGTAGCTCTAATTTTTAACTTTAAAATTGTCGTTTTTTTATTTTATTGAGTGGTTACTGCATTAATTACAGTGGAAAGCTCTCTTTAATAAACATATTAACTGCAAGAGCATTTATTCTTTAAATATTTCGAACTGCTCAGTATAATGCTGTTATTTTACCGCACCGTGCGTAAAGCTCCCTTTTCCACTAAAATATACACAACCGTAAAGTCTTTTTTTTTTCTATTTTCAACGTCAAAAATGAGTATTTCAAATTTCCAAAGCTTTGTCAGTTTCATTCCGGTAAAAAACAGACTATAGTAGTGAATTGAAAAGGGTCGGTACGTTCAAGGCCCGCATTGAGAGGACCAATGGTTTTAATTTTATTATTCGGCGGCCAGTGACGCAATTCGCAATAAGGGCATTTCCGGTGTCGCCCCCTTAGTTACGTCACAAGGCTACACTATTCAACCGCTATCATGCACTTAATTCATTGAGTATAATGTGACTCATTTATTCGTTAGATATGTGTTAGTGGCACAATGGATTGAGATGTACCTACTTCTTTTAGTTTCCTCCTGAAATTTTTATAACAAATGGTTCCCGGTTGCAGGAAGAGGCTGATTGAGATAGGTCTTGCTTGGATTTTTGAAGATTGCTCCGGTTCTAACTTGTTAATATTAAATTAGAAAATAAGCGCAGACATAATTGAATTTGTCTGAAGAACAGTACAGATTGTTCTCATGTGATGTGCTAATATAATTTTATTTCAGATTAAATTTGCTTTTTTATGAGGAAAATTTGCTTGCCATTGATGTGAATTAATGGAAAAATAATTACAAGACTGGGGAGAAAAATGTCGATAAAGGCTTTCGTGATGTAAGCGACCTTGTTTGGATCGATGTTACTCGCGACCCTTTCGGCACTGGTGGCAGTCTGCAAGACGCCGTGCCACTTTGATTCGGTTTTACAACGGAACATTCAGATTGATTATTTTTGCCAAATGTTTCTTTTGTTTCCGACAATAAGCCACTTTGGGGATTTGGACGAAAGTGCTCGATAAAAAACACTTTTTATTTCCTTTTAAAGTATCTCACAATAACTTGTAACCACATTATTTGATATATGTTTGAGATCTGCAACAATGTGCTACAAAGTTGCACTACTTGTAAAATCTTATAACAAACACGGGATTTTCACTATCAATAAAATGTCAACATAATAACAGATCATGCATTTCAGAATAAGTTTATTCAAGCTTTAAAATGTGACAAGAAATTTTATAATACGAGTATATATTATTACAGTATTGATAATAATATACTCTGGCTCTCTAGCCCACCGAATACCAAAAATTAAAAACAACGCTAATTTTATAATGTATCATTCAAGATCAAGAACAAACAAAATTTTAAAATTACTCTGTGTACCACTCAAATTTGTTATCGACAGTTGTCAAAAATTTTGACGTATACCTGAAGAAATTCAGACGGCTGCATCTAATAAAGTTTTATCAACAACAAGTTGTTCTTTTGGCGCCGATCGACACATGTATAATACTAAATTATTGTATGTAAGAAGCCTTAAAGAAAAATTTAAATAATTTCCGAAACGTCGGCAATTTAGTAAAAGTTGTATTTTAAATCCACTTTCTGGTGACCCCGTCTTCAGTAAAAATAACACAATTTGAATAGAGAATCTAGTTTAATAAAAGATCAAGTGATCAATGTAATTATTTAAGACTTGTCAACTTGCTTCCAACTTGATCATAAATTTTAGAGCACAAAGCTATACCTGACAACTCAGAACAGAGGAATCCACAAACCAAAGCAATAATCTTTAGTCGACTAATCATACAACTCTCTCATAAATAAAAATCAAAATAATAATACAGGATAATCCCGATAATCCTTCAAGAGATCAATTATAAAGATTTTCGAAATAACGAAGACAAAAAAAAATAATAAACGTTATCTAAAAAAAGTTTTTTGAAACTACTTATTATTTATTGTAAAAAACAAAACATTTTTTTCCATAAATTGTGTGATCTGTTCCTTTAGATTCGTCTTAAACACGTATAAATTAACATTCTAGTATGTGTGTAATAGAAATTAGAGGTGAAAGTTGCGAACTGTAGGGTGTTTCGATGAATGCATTACGATTTTCGTTTGTATAATAAAACGTTTTCAGAGATATATACGAGTAAAATCCTTTTTTTTTGTCATACGCAGTGGTGTCTTTGTGAAAAAATCTCGTCTGTTCTAAGTTATTTCTCATGTATTTTGTATAAAATGTATAAAAAAAGTTAACAAATACCTAGATAACAAACATCAATGTGAACACTCATAAATCATAATACAAAATAGAGCAGTTCTACCCAAAAATTAGGCAAAAAATGACACTGACTATGCGTATGTGAAAAAAATTGACAAAAAAAAACAATTACTAATAATTTAAGCGACCGAAATGCATTAAGTTTTTAAGAATAGTTAAATAATAACAGTTTTTTAAGAATAACTGGTAGAAATTAAGGCAATTTACGAATTATCGGAAGACGAGTTACCGAGACTATACTGTAAGACATTAAAATAGAAATCAAAGCAAAGAGTCTGAGACTCGCTTTAAAGTCTGACTGATGGATGCTTTTCCAGTTTATAAAAGTGTCTCGTCCATTTATCTTGCAGTTACCTGCAAAGAACCCTCATTGTTAGATAAACAGATGGAACAGAGAAATTTGCTTTTGTTATTTGCATAAATTCACTTTAACGTAAAAACGGAATTCGCCAATAAAACAAAAATTTTAGTACTTGTCACGCATGTATGTACAGTGGCGAGCAAAAAATTTCGGACAGCAATTCATATGTCATTAAAAAAAAAACAATGTACTTTGACCTTTATTGTCATAAATGTCATGATCATTTGTCAAAATGGCATGCGACAGTACTGAATAGTTATTAAATTGAGGTTATTAATATGTCTAACACGTAAAGCTCATTTCACATTTTATATCACTCAAATTTCAAGTCTGCCCGAAATTTTTTGCTCGCCATTGTACAACAAATTTTTAAAAGGTTATTTTCATGTTTTATTTCATTTGGTCTGAAATTCAACGGCGTTTTTTTACCAATTTTATGTTATGCTTGTGGTATCAATTGTAATTTTATTTGTAAAGTCAGTAATTTGTCATAATAATATGTATAAAATAATAAAATTATTATATAAAAAAAGCGGTCATCAGATTTTGACACTGACAACTAAAATCGTGTAAACCACCCTTTCTTGCCAAATTTTAAGGATAGTTCTTGTCGTTGAAACCGATATTGTGATTGTACGTAAATGAATCAAAAATTAATGGTTGATTTAGACATTTTTTTTTATGTCAGTGTCAAAATTTGTTCTGGTTTTTTATCGCAAAGTGTAATCTTTGCTAGAGCTGTCGGTTGTTATTAAAAAATTAAATTTGTCTGGCCTTAGGATTTCCATAAAACAGTTGGAACATAAAACATGGAAAACACTTTCTAGTCTTGGAATTTTATAACTCGTTTATGGATCAATTTACTGAAATGATCGTACATATTTTTATAAAAAATTAAACACTCTACAAAAAAAGTCTCTTATTATTTTACTATAAATAAACTCTTTCAAAAGTTATTTAAGGTTAGAGTTGAAATTAGAGTAAATTTCCAGACTCTTCGACGGCAATTTTTGTGTTTTAGCAAGTAAGAAAGTATTTAAAATTTAAAAGTCATGAATCGTAAAATTTCACTACAAAATTTATTGATAATGGAATTACAATATTACGTAAATAAAGTGAATCGAATTATTTATTTTTTAAACTCATTTTACAATATTCTTAAAAACTAATTTACAATTCTTTTAATGGTTTTTCCATGTGCGCTGATGAGGTTTAAAGCCTTTTTAGCGTGTAAATAAAAATGAATTAAAACAAAGCTTCTCCTTATTTTCGAAATCTAAGTAAAAATTCCAAATTTTTCATCAAAATTAGGTAAGGAATAGTCCTTTTAGGCCCATTTAGAGTGCCAAATAAGTTTTTTTATCCACTTTCAACAACCTATTTGTTTACTTCGAAAGAGATAACATTTATCGAATTGCAATAATACACACTGAGGTAGAGATTTCAACTTGAAATTAGCTAATTAGAGTATTGTTTATTACTGACAGTGAAAGATGTTAGAACAAGACCTATGAATAAATTTCAGAGACATAAATTACAATGCAAAATTTCCCAGGTTGATAGGATTTTGTTTAATATTACGAAAGTCCAAAAGTGTTTAGGTTTAATTAGAGTTGCTTTGATAGAATTACTGATCTTATTATAACTTCAAAAATCTGTTGTTGCTGTTGTTCAATGTAAACATCTTTCTGAGGCAGCCTGTATATCGGCGTAATCAATAATTAGTAAATTTTTAATCGATTCTTGACAGTATTAAATATTATACATGTATATAAATGTATGTTTCAAAAATATTTAATTTATACAATTTTCCATTACAACAAATAAAGAAACAACTTAAGACCCGAGATACATTGGGGATGTTTACAAAAACCGTTCAGATGGCGCAGGCATTCACTTTTTAGTAATACAACCATCCAAGCCTTCCAAATATTAGAGAAAGTTTGGACTTGTGTCTTCGAGTAAGCTCGAAAGGACACGGTACTTCCCGAACTTTAGCCGCTTTACAAGATATTCCAAATAATCGTATATTTTGTAAAAAAAAGTGAAAAGGATTTTTTTGTTATGACAATATGTGGCTTTTATTTAAAACACTGCAGCTATAATAATTTAATCAGCATTATGTCAAATAGTGTAAAAACTATTAAAGGAAAATTAAATAAATTTATTATTATGTTTTACTTTGAACTCGAATTTGAAATAAAATGATTGTTTATATTCTAATTTATATTACCGCATTTATTGGGATTAAGTAAAACTTTTGGTGCTTGTCAGGTGTTAAAAAAATCCAAAAATTAAAATAATGTAGTTTTTCAAAACTGTCTAAAGTGGGTCTTATTATTTTAAAATAGAAACAATAGATTATCAGGCTGGAACCATACGTTTGTAAGTTATTGTGGAAGTTATAGTTATAAAAGAAACAAGAATATTAAGTAATATTTTTATAAACAATTTTAATATTTAAAAATTGAGAAGAAAATGTTATTCAATAACATGATTTTGAAATGTGAGATTTCAACATTTATTCAAAAAATTTTAAACTTTTATGAGAGGCTGCTTTAATTATAATTTTTGAAATAACAGAAATAAGAAAATCTTACAAAGTTATTATATATTTGCGTACTTGAATTCAGCAGTTAGCTGAATTTCATCATTCATTACCAGGAATTTTCTTTTACCGGTACCGCCAAGAATTCTTGAAATTTGTTGTCGGCAACTATTTGTTTTTCCCGGAATTGTTTCATTTTAAATTAGGGTGGGTAACATAAGCTCCTTCAATTTTACAAATTATTCATTATTATTGGTGGTGCTACTTGTGAGTGAAGTGTTTCTGATTTGCTTTTTTTACGATGGGACAAACTTCGCGTACAAGACCTTCAAAGATTTGTAAAAGAAATAAAGCTTCTATTTCTCGAAGAAAATATCTAATTGCTAAAAAAGGTAAATAAAATACAAACATATTTTTAAAATATATAACTATACAGAATATTTAATTACAGTTTTAGCTATTACTAAGAATGCAGATTGTACTGACGAAACAAGAAATGTTATAGGAGACACAAATTATGATAAAATCTGTTCAGAAAAACAAAGAAGACTGGATGAAAAAATAACATTTTCTAGGTTTGTATTCAAGCGTGTAATTTGTGTAAATTGTGAAAAAGTGTGTTTTTACGATTAAAACTTTATCTAAAAGGTTACACCACAAATTTGAAGCTATGTATAAATTTTATTTCAGTTATAAGTTATAAAAAAAATTAAAAGCGATGTCTAAAACGCATTCAATACTTTATCATAATGTACATTATTTTTTATATCAATTGACACTTTACGTAAGTTTTATATTAAAATATTTTAGTGAGGTTAAACCTTCTACGTCTGAAGAACATGAAACAGACAATAATTGTGAAAATATGAGATGCGATACACCTTTGATGAAAGATCCCATATGCATGAATGAAACCACATTTAATGAGTACGACCTGTTGAATACATGTTATGGTTTTAATTTTTGTATGCGTAATTTTTAGAATAATGGATCATGAACTTTGCATCGAAAAAGATGATGTCTATTCCAAAGCACTTCCTGGCAACAGAATTGTTGATTTGGGTTACATACTAAAATGGGCTTTTAGCATGCAGCACAGCCACTCCAAATTATGTTCAGGAATATTATATCCTTCTAAGGAATATGACAGAGGATTAGGACTGGTACGCCACATAGAATTTAAATGTTCAGAGTGTGACATTGGGAACATAATTCGAAGTACTGAAGATCCCAATAAAAAAAATTCGGAAATTAATTATGGAGCTGTATGGGGCACTTTGGCGACTGGCAGTAGTTTTGGCCACTTAGAGGAATTATTATCAACTAGGAATATACCACCCATGAATCAAAGAAAATTTAATGAAATAGAAAATACATTGGGAGATGTGAGTAAAAAAACGCATTTTTAGCTTTCTATATCACTTTTACAAAAAAAATATATTAGAAGCATTTTGTGTATTTATCTTTATTTAGAAACGTGCTTATTAGGTTTGGAAAGATCAACTTTGTAAAGATATGGAAGCTGCTGCTTTAGAAGAAGCTAAAATTGCCGTAGAAAATGGGCATGTAGATCCTGACGGGGTACTATATATAACGGTTTACTTAGACGGTGGATGGAGTCATAGAAGCTACGGCCATAATTACAACGCTGCATCTGGAGTTGTAAGAGATAATTATCATTCTTTTATTTAATATATCTACGTTAATGTTATTTTAGGGAGTCATTATTGGTCAAAAAACTTTGAAAGTTTTATATGTGGGTGTAAGAAATAAATACTGCATTATTTGTGCAAGGGCCGCAAATAAAAAAGAAACACCAAAGGAACATAAATGCTTCCGCAATTGGAGCGGCAGTTCTTCTGCGATGGAAGCTGATATAATTGTAGAAGGCTTTTGTTTTGCAGAGAAAGTTTACAATTTACGATTTAAATCTTTTGTTGGCGATGGGGACTCCAGTGTCTACACTAAAATAATTGAGCGAGTCCCGTATGGAAGAACAGTAAAAAAAATTGAGTGCGTCATTCATGTTCTCAAAAATTATGGAAAAACACTCTTCCAATTAAGCAAAGACGCAAAAATTGATTTAGCGGCCAGAAAATTATTAACAAACAAAATTATAAAAGATTTACAAAAGGTCGCTCGAAAAGCAATTTATAATTGCAACAAAAATCTTGATCAGTTAAAAGAAGATTTAAGAAATGGTCCTTTACATACTTTTGGTGACCATCGCTCATGTAAAGATCGTTACTGTGAGACACCTACCGTGCTTCATAATATTAAAAAAATTGAAGCTATAAAAAAATTCGGTCTGTACAATCATTTATATAGTAAGTATTTGCTTTTTTTTAGTTGTAATTTTTTTGCATGTACCGTATACATTTTTGCAGGTGCCTTAGAAATTATTTTGAAAAAATCTCATTTATTACTAGAAAATCAGAACAACAACCGGGCAGAAATATTCATGAATATACTAGCTAGATTTAATGCCGGAAAACGTTTAAATTTGACTACAAGGGGCTCATTTCAAGCAAGATGCACAATGAGTGGAATGAGGTATAACAAAGGCATTATGTGGCATTCAAGTCCATGGAAATCTTTAACAAAAAAAAGCCCGGGAAAATATTTCAAACAATACATTGACACTCAAAGTCACAGGGCAAAAGTTAAACCAAGAAGAAAAAAATTGGAATTTAAAACAAGCGGACAAAAGTTACCAACTATAAAAAATATAGATTACGGTTTAAATGCCCAACAGCCTGAACCGACAGAAGAGTATCTAAAAGAAGAATGTGCAAGAATAATTGCAAAATTACAGGTAAATACATTTAGTATAAGCCTTACTGTCACCTGTGGCAACTTATTGTCTTTTTGTAAATTAATATGTAGTTCGTTTTTCTTGTTAGTGGGCTTGTCAATACATTATGTATATGACATAACAACGTATACAACAATGTGTTAAAAAGAGACAGACTAGCGCACTAAAAAGAAAAACAAACAAACTAGATATAAATTATCCATAATAACTTTTTTTTTAATTGTACTGATTTTAGGTTAGTAAAGAAGAACGAGCTTTTATCGAACAAAACACAAAAGAACAGTTTGGCAGTGAATTGTTTAAAACAGAGAGGGCAGATAGGTTGACAGCCTCTTTTTTTGGCAACGTTATAAAGCGAAGAGCGTCAACTTCTTGCCATAATTTGGTTAAAGAAATTTTATATGGGAACAGTCTCTCTACGCCAAGTCTTGAATATGGAAAGACAATGGAAACAGTCGCCATAAAAAAATTTGAAACAGAATATGGTTTCGTTGTAAAAAAGGCTGGTTTTTTCATTGATCTTAATTATGGGTATCTTGGTGCGTCTCCAGATGGTTAGTATATTAACTATTATTCTTTGTTAATTGATTTGAAATGATTTATTTTTCCATTACTTTATTTTGTTATAGGACTTGTAGGTGAAACCCACCTCGTGGAAGTAAAATGTTTGCACAGCGTTTTTAAACAGAACGTGGCATTAGAAGAGGCTGCCGAAAAAAATAATATTTGTCTGGAAAAATATGAGAAAAAATTAAGATTAAAACGAAACCATACTTATTGGTATCAAATCCAAGGCCAGTTAAATATTGCCCAGCGAGAAGCATGCTACTTTGTAGTTTATACTGGAGATGCAAACCCACTTTTTGTTGAAGAAATTAAAATTGACATGAATTTTTGGAAAAATAAAATGTTACCAATTTTAATAAAATTTTACAATGACTGTGTCTTACAAGAAATTGTAAGACGCAGAATTCCTAAAGGAGAAAAATGTTTAGATCCACCATATATTGTTCAAGCTCAAGAAAAAAAAAAACATAAAAAAAAATAAAGTGTAACTTTAATTTTCTATGTGATGCTTTACTATTAACCTGTCATTTTTCCTTTATGCTTGGTTTTTATTTTGTAAAAGTTTTTATTGAGGCATAAACTATGCAATTTTTGTTATTTATTTTTAACTTCAATAATTTCAATATATTACGAGTATAATCAATAAGTGTAAATAAATATTTATTTAATTTATTAATCAACAGTAAATTGTTGAAATGTGCTACTACGAAATAAATACATTGTTAATAATAAAAAATGAAATTACGTATTAAACTCATTGTTTCAAATCTTAATCTGCCTTTTGCATAACTCCACAAAAGAAATTGAAACCATTACTGTTAAAAATTTTATGTTAAGTTCGTACTTTATCTTTTCATTTCTTACCTTATTAATTCTCTTTTGCATATTGTTTTAAATATCATAATTTGAAAATGGTTGCGCCATCTATTCGAAACACGCTGAAGTTTTGTCTGACTTTCACATAGATAGGCAACCCATATTTCTTATTGAAAGTGTCAGATTGTTATAAAAATTTTATGGCGAAAATATCTAAGCTATAACACAAATATTTCGAAGATTTTTTTTATAGTTATTTTTATTGGATAATAGTGTATTGATTCGTCTTTTTTTAAGCACAAAGGCATTAATATTTAATTGTTATTAAAGCAATTTTCACTTCTACTAGATACGACACTTTTAATATTTTTTATTAATTAATGACCAGCTTTTTTTAACAAAAAAACCTACTGATGCAATTAATTAGATGTTGGTCTAAAAGAATCTACAAAAAAAACTACTCTAAGTTATTTCATAAATGAAAAATTTTCGACAAAAGTTAGTGCTGTTTTACACGCAATGAGGGCTATGTATCTCTCATCTTAAATTCTGTTTTTTACGGTAGCCAAACTAGTAACCGCCCGAAATTTAAAATACTCCTTTATGATTGGTGAATTATCGAAATAAACCAATCACAAATAAGCATTTTAAATTTCCAGCGCCTACTAGTTTGCCTATTATAAAAAAACAGATTTTAGTGTGCTGTAAGAGTAAACAATTTTTTTATGAATACCCGTTCGCTCTTTTTGTTATCAACTCATAGATAGATTTAATTTAATCCTGACGTCCATAATCTATGATGAACAAAGGAATGCAGTTTTCCTGAACACAATGGGTTATTAAATTTTTATGCAAAATAAATTCCCTCATAATATCTACCTGTTCACTGTAATAACCCAATAATTCTCGCTAATATTTTAAAGATGGTAACAATTTAGTGACAACAACTAGGCTCAAACCTATTTTTTAATACAGTAATTTGTATTAAACCGAACCTTTATTGGATTGACTGCAGGCAAACCCCATAATACAGAGCCATTTAATTTATGATGGATCTATTACATAGTTTTAAACATTTATTACAGAATCGCCGTAAATTAAATTGTATCGGCGGCTTAGATTTGCCTACAATGAAATAAACAATCACAATTACATACAGGGTGTAACGTTGAAAACTTCTACCTTTAATAACTTTTAATCTTAAAAAATTAAGGACCGTTTCAACGTGTGTTGAAGGGAAAGAAGAATGAGTATGTTATTTGACCCGTAAGTGGTTAAATATTAGCACCCCAACAAACTTTAATAAAACTATACCATTTGTCATAAATCACTTGCAAGGTAAGAACCGGTAAAATGTGCCAAAAAAAACACAACAAAATATCTTTATTATTAACCCCTTTATTATTAAGGAAAAAGATACTTGGAGTTGCTAGATGATATCATAGATCCTCTCAACGTAGATGCAAGTGAAACAGACTCCATATTAAACCTCGGTGAAGTATTTTTCCAACAGGATGGTGCACCATCTCATTATTTTCGACCTGAGAGAGAGTATTTAGACAATAGGTTTACAATAAAGTCCGTTTATCAATTATTTTACTTCGTGCCTCTGTTAATACTGAAAATATTTTGTTGAACTTTTTGTGTGTGTCTCTCGGTCCTTACCTTTTCATTTGATACATGTATCGCAAATGGTATGGTCCTATTAAAGTTTGTAGGGATTGGAGTTGGAGTCCTAACACTTTAACACTTACAGACCAAATAACATACCCTTCCTACTTCCCCTTCATACTGTCGAAACGGTTTTTTCTTTATTTTTTATCTTCACCTGTTTAAAAGTTATTGCAGGTAGAAGTTTTAAATGTTACACCCTGTATTTGTTTTATTGAAAATTTATTAAAAAGTAAGACAATAGATGTCCATTTCGAGATAAAAAAAAACAGGTCAGGAGTTTTTATTTTAGAAAAACTGCTCATGTTGTTTGTGCCATAATTATTACTTTTCAAAGTAGTGAGTCGGTTAAAACCGGTCTAAAGCCCAACAGTTATTTTTACTTCCACTACATGTTTGCAAGGCATTTTTTCCGAAATTTTCCCGCGTTTTTTAATTCTTAAAGCATAATTGGCAAACCTGCTAAGAGAAGTTATCTCAACATCTGTGAACGAATTAAAGAAAATTCAAGGAATTATGATACACTTCCTGTATCAAAAATAAATCATTAGTATAGTCTGTTGGTTACTTAATAAATGGATTAAACGAAATTAACGGTTCAATTTCAAACACTAATCTGAAACCCGAGAGCACCGCATTAGTCATGAGTGATAATTAATTCAATCAGCGACACACCTCGTCTTAATTATATAAAAGGAATCGATTTTAACACAAAATTCACATAATTATTCCCTTGTTTAATCAAGTGTTATGGTTTAATTCAAAATTTAGAAGTAATTAGGGCACTACACCTGTTGTCATGTTGGCATCTCATGCAAATTGACAACAAAAACATTGAATAGGCGTGGCCTTGGCAACCAAAATAACAGACCTATGACCGTTATCTTATCAGGTAAGTTGATTTATAACGCGCTCATATAACAATGCAATTAATTACGATTTCAACAATTACACTTAAACTAAATCATTCACGGATAAAATAATAAAAAAGATTTTAAATTTCACTCACCTCTTCCTTCATTTCGCTCTTCAATGCCATTACATTACAACAACCTGGACGGACAGGGTGGCAAACATCGAAAGAAAAAAAACAGGTGTGCGGTTTGTTAAATACTAGGTTGTGTAAACACTTATCGCGTAATTAGGCTAATTGTTCAACATCTTTGACGTGACTAGTCATCATTTTTCTTAAGAATATCTGTGTTTACATTAATTTGATAACAAAATCGGTGACTCATTGACAGTCAGTTGGCAACATTGTTTAAAGACTTGAGCGCCAATATTCAAATTTAACTTACATAATTTAGTGATAAACCGGTTGCGAGATTGAGAAAAAAAAATGTGTTTAAATTAATCTTTATTTATCCATATTGAAATGTACAGTTTGTTGGGTTGGTTATTTATAAAATAAACTGGAAAAAAGTATGATATACAGCGCTAGTACTAAAGTACAGTATTTACAGGCTACAATGTTTGGTTTAAAAAAAAGTTATAGCACATACAGTTAATATATTATTTGGCATATAAAATATCATTTCTTTAAGCTAACACTTGAATTTCTATATAAAAAACCTGCACTTGTTAACGCTACAGAAATATTTTGCCGAATTTAAACTATTGTAACTTATAAACGCAACCATACAAACTTTAATAAAGGTCATCAAATTTAATAACCATTAACATTGTCTTATTTATAGAAGAAACATCAAAATTTAATTATATACAGCTTAAAAGATTAAACTGTTGCACACTATAAAAACACAAGTGACAACAATATTCAGATGATCTCTGACTAGGAAATATCAACTTAATGTGCAATGACAATGCAAAACAAATTCGTTTTAATGAGAAAACTACAGATAATCACAACACGAAAATTAAATGCAAAGAAATCTCAAATTACAACTAAAGAAATGAAACATTTAATAAATATTGAAGAATTGTAACAAAAACATTATTTACATTATATAGATGGTGCCCACAAACATTCTACACCAAGTTGTTTTTGTTTCACGTCTCCCGCGTTTTAAATGGCACGTAAATAAACTTTAGTGCGTCTTAGTCAATAGAAAAAACTCAACAGTAACATTAGTAAATAGGTTAGATAAAATTAACACGTACAAAGCAAAAAATGACTATATTTATATATACAAATCCAAGTTTTTTTTGTTTAGATCCTTAAGTCATCACATTTTTTTTCATGTAAAAATTTCTAATCGAAACATAAAATAACTAGACTACTCTTACGTTAAACTGATTCATTAAGCTTAAATAACATGTGCTTGTAAATTAATAATAAAATGTCTCTTGGAAGATTACTTGCAACTTTCCTTGGACTAGCTATTTGAATTTTTCGGACTCGTCGGTACAGAAGTGTACTGTTGAGACCTTGTGATGTACAGTCTCAGCAATTTTACTTTACTTCCCGCCAAACAAGCAATGTAAGGTGACATTCGATCCTCACCCACGGCTTTATATAATGCGACCATACAGAAAATAGAACTTTTCCGTACGGAACTTTCGGGATGATCTGTACCCTAAAAAAGCAAAATTTATTCAAGTTATCACACTCTCGTAACAAACCTTTATCAATCCAGGCATTATCTGGCCTAAATGTTCGTCAGTCACGTCGTCCGGGTTTGCTTCAATCAGTTTTGTGAGCATTTTTATAGCACCTAGTTTTTGAGAATCGGGATTGGTTTGAATCCAAGATGCTAACGTCATCACAGTCGTATTAAAGGGACAAACACTCATTGCGGCGGCTGTCTGCTCCGCCATTTTCACTACCTAATAAACATAAATTCGATTTTTCTTTTAATTGGTTGATTTTTTGACATATTTTAAAGAGCTCAGACAATAACTAACAAGCAGTTCCACAATTCGTGAAGGAAATAACTACAATCGCAACAAAGAAAGCAGACAAAAGAGATATTTATGATTAACAAATGCAATGAACACGAACTAGTGAACACGTGCTTTATTGAGGGAAAAATAAAAATTCAAATAGACCATTTTGTCAACACTTTTGGTTTTCTCCCTCAATAAGGCATGTATTCACCAATTCCAAATTGTACCCCAATCTTCCATGTAGAACTAATTTTAATTTTTCTCAGACGCACTACTTTTAACTATTGAAATGACTTTGTATAAGAATTTTAATAAATAAAGGTAAAAGATGGCTTAAAAAAATTAGACCTTAAAATTTATCGAAGCCATCTTCAACTTTTATTCATTAAAATTCGCATTAAAATAGTTGACAAAACAAATTTATTTTAAAGGAGATCGTTCCCATCTTATGGAAATCTAATGACCACTTAAAAGGGAGATTTTTTTGTATCAATCAATAGCACTTGAAATATGGAGCAATTGATATTATTGCGCCCCCTTTGTAGTTCTTCATATAAAGTGGCTGTATTAATTTAAAGTTCAAATGATTTCTGATACCGAGTTTATAAAACTCTCACTTGTTTTTTATGGGGATTAAGTCGGTTGATCCTTGAGCCTGCAGATACATAATCAAATCATTTTATAGATACACATAATCAATTGTTAAAGAAATAACAATATTCTTAAAATAGAAATATTGTTATCGTAAGGTATACAAAGTTTTAACAATGTTGCTATTCTTTAAAGATAATCGACCTGATTATCTGAAGGGTCCCAAACCGTAATCTAGCCCCCATGGAGTTAAGCTTATTGTTAAAACTATTACTCTTATTACGGTGAGAACCTAGATTTTATGATTTATAGACTTTCAAACCACTCGATTCTTCTGGCCTTACTGGCTCTCACTCTTCCCAATGCATTTTGCGTTTGCCGTTTTTATTTTTTCTTACTTTAATAAATCCTTGATTTGAAGAGCCACAAACAATTGCTCCTTATTTCAAGAGCTATCGATTGAGACAAAAAAATCTCGATTTGAGTGGTCATTAGATTTCCATAAGATGGGAACGATCTTCTTTCATTTCATTTTTCTTTTAAATTTTTTTTAACCGATTTGGAAAAAAAAATAATGAAAATATGTAAGTAATTAAACAGTGGACACAAAAAACTATGGTATTTAAAAAACTGCATCGTTATGAAGATTTGTGACATCCTCTGTATAACCAAAAACATTATTCTGAAATGAATCCCAGATTGTAAAGTCTGCAAAATATCAAAATTTCAACTAAAGTAATAACTTGGCTACAAAAGACCATATTTTTAATAATTTGCAATTAGTTTTGTTGAGTTTACCGCAATTTTATCTTCAGTAAATTCAAAAATAGCAATTAGTACGTTTAGTGTGAGTCAGTACACTTATTTCTGAAAGGATATACTTTACAAACCTCTTTCTTCTCGTCGCAATGGGCATTAATCACCCGCAATGTGAGCAATTCGACAAAATTAGACCAACAATCTTTCATTTCTTCACTTTCAAAGATCACACGTAAAATTTCTAGTACAGTAATCTTCATATTTGTGTCTTTTTCATTTAAATTGTCTATAAGCAAACGAAGTAATTTTCTACAAAGTAAAAAAACATAAAAATAGAATAAAAAGCAGTGAAAACCACTTACTTGAAATTTTGAATAATTGCTTCAGTTTGACCTTGCTTGATCATATTTATCAATTGGCCCAACAGCAATTTCTTTTCTTGGATAGGTGTAGGATGGTCAACCACACACTTTTCCAAAATATTTTTAACAATATCTGAGTCTTTCCATTCACCTAAGCTTTTATAGCCGTTATAATCAGCTTCAGAAACTCCATTGACTGAAGAAAAAGGTGGCAAAGACCTAGGCCCTGACCTCGAATTAAAATTCGCTCTAATATTCAACTCTTCCATCCTCTCTTCCAAATTTCCAATATCGTTTTTAAGATCATTCCCTACTGACATTTGAGAAATCCCTGAATCTTGTGATGTTGTATCTCGATCTCTGTCTAATTTAGAACCCAATGTTTCATAACTGTAATTTTGTATTTCCGCGGTTGTTTTCCTCAGACTTCGATAAATCTCCTCCTGGTCTAACCCTTCTCGGAAGGGTGGAGTCCCAGGTGATAGAGCTTTAGGACTTGAATTGACTAACGGACTTCCAGGTTCACTTCCGGTCGAATTCTTACGCATATGACTGTGTACAATACCACTGGCAATATCCTGTTGCTCCTTCGGCAATTCCGACAACATCATCGTCATCAAAGGCGTGTTACAATTCCACATCGCAACTATACAAATCTTCGCTGCATTTCGCAGCTCCACTGATTTCATATCTTGAGTGAAAGCAATAATTTTCTGTAAGGCCTGACTGGCTGGAGGCGCACCCACCATCTGAGTGCCATCTGCCGAATTACAAAGTGCTGTCAAAAACGACACAACGACACTTTTCACTTTGGTATTAGGTGTCTGAGTGGCATCCACCAGAAATCTATAAACGTTTGATATGAGTAGAGGAATTGGGAAATTCGTACGGATGATATCCAAAGTCGCCATGAGTTTTGTTTGGACGGAATTGAGTGTTTCCGTTCCCATTTTAACGAAAACTCGCTGGAGAAGGACATAGACCCAGCTGTGGAGCTCGTTTTTGTGCATTTTGATTACTTCGTGAAGAGTGTCAAGAAATACGCTGAGGCCTTTTGTGTGCGAATCCATAAACATTTTCGTGAAGATTTCAGTGAGATGTTTGAGCTCGCCGGGGGTTAGTGGAGCTTCAGAGATGAGGTAGTGCTGCAAGGAGAGAAGACCTTCCTTACGCTCTTGCCATACTGTGCTAGCACAGAATGCGATTATCTCGTTGATGTCCTGAAAATTGGTAAAATCACACATGGGGAAAAGACAAAAGGTACCAGTAGATAGCGCTAGTTGAGGAAAGTGGAAGGAAAAATCGGATTCTCTTCGAATGTGCTTAGAAAAGTGGAAAACACAACCAATACGAGTTTAAAAAACTTAATTTGAATTTGACGTTGATTTGACAACCTAATCAGCAGTGTATGAAGTAATATTGTCCAAGTCCTACTTCATAAATAAAAAATTTAATAACACGTTTTTAAAAAATTCCAATTGACAGTAAATGATACTTTTTAGTAAAAATTGAGGGAAGAAAATTATAGAGCGTTCCATATAAATATGTCGTAATAAATTAGAGTTTTGATATTTTTCTACATTTCATAGAACAATCCCAATAAAAATTTAAATAAAAAAAGTGTTTTTTCCCCAATAAAACACATGATTTCTCCCAGATTTTATTTATTTTTTTAAATAGGAGAAAAAAGTGAGTTTTTCCCAGATAGGGAGAAAAAAGAAAATCAAGTTAAATCAGTTTTAATAAAATTTTAAAAATAGAATTTGTGTAATTGAAGTAACGTGATAAAATTTTAGCGTTGATACGTTGCCGATACCTCCGCAGACGTCATTGTGAATGACGTCATTACGTGTGTAACTATAAAAAATCAAGTATTGTGCTAGTCGTAAATAACGCATAGTAAACAACTCACTGTAATAGCTATTATTATTATAATTCTTACACCCTTGCTCGCTCTGGATTGCAAATTTCATACTCTGTAATAATAGCTCTCATTATAGCACGGTGGTGCAATTTTGAATTATTAATTGCAATATTTTTTTAACAAAATGTATGATTGTGTAATAACTAATTGAAGTTTTATTTCATGAAATTAATAAAAAGTAGTACAACTGTATTAAATGTTACGTCACTTTACTTTTTAAAACATTCCAACACTGCTAATAAGGCTTCATTTCTCCTTAAACCATTAATAAACCAATAAAAAATAATAATCATTTACATTCTTTCAAAGAGAAAGAATTATGGTGTTCCTGGGTGTTAATACAACTAAACTAGTGCCTACATTTGTGTATAGTAATGAAAAAGCATATTAAATAACCACCTGCTAGCCCCTTTGCAAAAGCCTAAATAAATAATAAACACTACATGCAAAAAGCATTAGATTGTGATAATGAAGTTACAACTAGCTTTTTAATTACTTACACGGCAGGGCTCCCACAATTCCCTGCTTGAAAGTCTTTGTTGCGAACCGCTCCATGAGTATGACTGATAAAAAATGACACCATTATATAAGCCCAAAAGAAACATAAAAAACATAAAAATCAAGCTTACAACACTTCAAGCAGTAAAACACCCAAAAACTTACATCACTCGGCCGTCTGAAAGAATCAAAAGAACGTTCCGAACAAACACTTGACGTTTCAGATTCATCTGAATGATTATCAACAGATCTCATAGTTTTTCTAGGAGTTCTAAAGTGATCAGTTGAGTCATTCTACAAAAGAAAAATTCATACAACATTTCAGAAATTCATTCAACTCACAAAAGCATCAGCAAGAGCATTTTCCGCTTCTCGGCTTTGTTGAAGAATCTTTTGTGCTAGTACCGGCCTGGATGCGGGACTTAAGGGCGGTCTTTCACTACCCCTACTTCTAAACCTTCCCAAAGTTGAGCGATTCGGACTTGTTTCTCTCGAAGTATCACGTGAGCCGGTTGTAGATCTCGGAATGCCTGACGATAGTCTTCGAGGTCTGGGTGAGTCGTGTTCGGTACTGCGATTGTACAAATAGGCCAGGCGAGAACTGGGAGACCCAGACCTACTAGTCGCTAAAATATTTTCATTTAATATTATCAAATTGCCAAAAATTAGTAAATTACGTTGTGATTGCGAATTGCGGTTTCTCGTTCGTCCCAAACGTTCCGGTGATGCTGTCGCTGCCGTCTCTGGAGTTTTTCTTGGTCGTGCTGTTAAACAAGAATTAGTTGTGACTTGTCCAATTAACATTTTTGGTTATTATTTTAATTTGTTAATAAATAAAATGTTAAATACCTTGTTGCGCAACCTCTCCTTCTAAAGGCATGAAAAAAAGCAACAAATTAAGTTAGAAAATGATTACAAACACTCCTAAAATTAAATTATTTGATTACCTACAATTAATGATTCACTACTTAAATTAGACGACATTGCTGATATTAATTTTATTATTAGTTTTTTAGGGCGGTACAACAGAAAGCAAAATAATATTCTTCCACTAAGAACTTACGCAAACTAGCTGTTCCAGATGTTATTTTATTACGGGCCATTGCGGCATATTGAGCACGAACTTTAGCTCTTTGAGCCGCTTGTAAATCGATTGCTGAATTGCTCCGGAAACCTTTACGACCAGAATCTGAAAACACATCAATTTCAGAAATGACAAAAACACCAATTGGTATTGTAAAATTGACTAAATACATAACAGCTAAACATACTTTCTTTAGATAATACTGGTATACCACTACGCTGTCTGTAGCTTCGAGGTAAAGAGGGAGCCCTATGAAGGCCACTACCAGTACTAGAAAGATTTTCTGTACTTCCTTGAATATCCAGAAAGCAGCAAAAAATTCAAACATTTCAATTAAATATAGATATTTTTACGTTGAAAAATAAACAGTGCGAAAGAGTGTTAATTGGTGAATAAATTATATATTAAGTGTAAAAATTACAAATTATGTTCTTGAGAAAAAGCAAATTTAATGGGTAATTTATGCGTTAATTTTCTAATTAGATTCACTACAAATTTTACAACCTATAAAATGTTTAATTGCTACCTTGTTTATTAAAAATTATAACTATTTTGTCGTTTGTAAAACAGCAATAAAGATTTTAGTGCTTTCTAAATTTCTGTAGAATAAAAACTTTAGATCCAAAAAGTAAAAACAAAATTGAAGAGACTTTCTCTAATGTTAATGTATGTAACTCAATAGTCAAAAGTGATAAAAAGTAGACTTATGGACTAATTTCAAGTTGAAATAATATCGGTAATATTTTCGTTACCTTGGAAAATTAATAAAATTCGCTGTTGTGATTGGTTGTTGCTAAGAAAAAGTATTAAAATTTGATATTACCGGTAACATTTCAACTTGAAATTAGCTCATAAGACTTTTCTTTATATCCGGCTCAAAGGACCACAAATGTTTTAATACATTATAGAGGCTGAAAACAACAATTATGTTTCTGCAATGTCTGCAAATTCTACTAAAAACCTCAAAATATACGTTTCTGGGTGTCGGAAACAAGAATTATTGTCTCTTCTATACTCAGAATTTTCTCAATATCTGGCTCAAGTGACTCAACTGTTTGCACATACTTTTAAAATTCCTTTTAATAAACAAGTTTATTTTCAAATTTAATTACAAATTAAACAATGACAATACTTGTGCGTAAAATACATCCACTGGGCGAACTATTCGCAACGGAAATGACCGTTGAGGCCGCCACATGAAGAAAATAATAATTCTAAATTGAATAATATCAAAACTTTTGTAATGCTTCAAAACTGTGTTCCATTATATTTTGTTCAAAGAAAGTTTGTGTATCTTCATACATTTTGGTCGAGTATTCTAGCATTTTCTTCGGTGTCATAAACAAATTTACCAAAACGCAAAAAAATTATTTTTATGACAATTTAGCTAGGATTCCAACTCCCACAAGTTATTTGAGCAAACTTTTCCATTTCATTAATTTAAATTGTATTCATTTGTCTAGAAAATCAACTACCGACATATTATCTAAATACAATAATTATTTAGACCTACAATTAGCGTAGGTTATAATTGATTAACTTTTATCCATTTTTAAGAAGAATTTGTTTATTTCTCTAGATTAAGACAAACTAGATGGCGTATCGACGCGATTCCTTTTCCTATTGTGTGAAACTTTTAACGAATTTCCTACACTAACTTGCCAAAAATGATACATACATCTCAAATGACAATTTTAATGTGTAAATGTGATGTTTCCTTATCGAATTCAAAAATTATTTTTTAAAAATAAATTACACTGTTCGTTATTACTTAAAATGTTGAAAAAAACATTCCTATGAAGCCACAATTCGAAAACATTCTCTTTAGTAGATATACAGGATTTGTGCCTTAAAGATCGTCGTTTACTTACAGTGGAATTTGTGTTAAAATCTTTTTTTTTAACATCTAAAATATCAAGTTGAGTTATGCAAACAGTTTTTCATATTTCATTCTGATCTAAGTTTGTTTTTATATCAAACATTTTGGATTAATATACAGGATATCCCAAAAATATGTGCAAAATTGCCGATACGTTAGGAATTAAAGTCCAAGAAATACAAAAAAGCGTATGTTTTGACATTTAAACAAATTAACATTTTGTATAAGAGAGATTTTATAATTAAAATGATTAAATTGGTAAAGTTTAAGTTATGTTGTCCAATATTTTTTTAATAAAAATAACAAAAAAAAAATTTCTTATAAATCAATTAATTGTAGGATACTGCAAAGAAACTTATAACCATTCAAAAGATTTAAATAAAGCAAAATGCAAAACTCTTATACATCAGATGTATAACCTTTCTACTTTCCTTCGGTCTACTATAGCATTTTGTAAACTTCTTAAAAACAACAGTAATTAGCGCATTATTGAGCGTTTATTTATGACTTTATTCCGAAGTAAAATAGAAAGAGTATAAAAGTGGTGAGGTTTAGGACCTGTATTTTGAAAAATAAGAAACAAAAAAAAAACATTTTTTCGTGCCTTTCAGACCTAAAATTTGCTTCAACGTAAAAACAAAAGTCTTTCTCGTATTTTAGAACAGCTTATATCTTTATTACTACTCCTCTTTACACATAAATCACACTTTTGAAGTCTTAAAACTTGAAAAATGCCAAGAGTACGTCAAGACAAATTTATATTATCTCTTCTTTTATCGAAAATAAAAAGTTGTTTAAATTAAAATGACTCATTAAAAAAACTACTAAATAAAGATATTTATTAATTTAAACTTTACTTAACAGTAAAGACTGAAAAGATAATTATAGTTATTTATGTCACTAAAAGCCTGTAATTTGCTGAAGTCATATAATCACAAGATTATAACCTACTCATTTAATGTTTTATCCAATTGTAAAAATTGCAACTTAAAATCGTGATAAGAATCACCAAATAAACCAAGTTTATACGATTTATATCCCCAAATTTCGTTTATTTACAAATAGAAAAAAATTGTTTCTTTCCCATTCGTAACACCCCTATTTTTAGACTATTGATTCCAAAATCATTTTCCCACCCTACCCGGAATAATATAAATTTATGACTTGAAAAACCTCCACTGCAGATCAATAGAAAACCTACAGTTCAATAACCATCAAAGACAGTAATTTTTTAACCTACCTGTTGCACTATGCGGCGTTACAACTGTGCGTCCATATCCTCTCGGTGTCTTGAACCCACTCGCTAGATTATTATTAGAAGAGCTAGCTGACATTCCATCTCCTTGTAACGCTCTCCTATAACTAGGCTCTAATGATTGTAAGAGTGCTTCTGCTTGGTCTGGAAAATGTTCGCGAAAGCCCCGAAAAGCCCTAAAACACTCCCAATTAACACCAGAAGATAAATTTCACCCAAGACTCACTTTCGCGATGAAACTCGAGCTTCAGGATCCGCATCAGCGATTCCTTTTTTAACAGCTTCTTGTAAAGCCGCTACGTGTTTTTCTAAAGAATGCGTCGGCCAATTGTTCAAAATATAATCCAAAAACTCGCAGCAAGCTCTGCGAATATCTTTGCTCTTTGAGGTTGCCGCATTGGTTGTTATTATAGGAATTAATCGCGGACTGTGGATATTCTGAATAATAAATCTCAAAGTAACTATTGCGGATGTAGACATAATCTGCAAAATCCACAAATGCAAATCGGATTTGATAAAGAAAAAAAACTGTTTACCTTTGCAGAATTTTGGATTAAATTAATTAAGGGCGCCATTAACATTTCTGCGGTTCTATCAAATTTGCTTCCTAAAGTTTGCGCTACATAAGCGATTGTGATGCAAGCCTCCCGCACAACTTGCGATCTTAAATCTTTAATTATTGCCTGAAGAGGATGATCGAGTTGCTTAAGGCCCTGATAGAATTCGTCAAAATTTGTCGCATCCGCTAATATTAACGATCGGATTTTTTTCAACTGGAAATTTTTAGATATTTCTAGGTTTTATCTACCGGAAAGTGAACTTACGGCATCGACTCGTTTGTTCCATTCTTTATTGGAATCAGATATCGTGTCATAGATATTTTTCATGTGGTCGGATACTTCACGAGGTGAAAAAATTCGGACAGTCGGTACGTCCTCAAACGATTTTGTAAAAGTGTCTTCGTCAACGCTACCAGCTGGACCAGCTAAAATTTCGCACAATAAAGATTTGATTTTGTCAAAAAAAGTGAAGAAAAAAATTGGTGATAACTCAAAACACATTACAGATTTGCAAAAAGCCAATACAGTAAGTTTTATACAGTCTACATAAATTTATATTTAATGAGACACCCTGTAGTGTCCAAGATTTTTAAAATTCGCGAGCGGTGGCCAATTTATTAACAAGTTATTTATCTAAGTTTTCTCTCTCAATAACGCACGTGTTCATTATCAGTAATATTTCATAACAAATGAAACTAAAATCAAAAATTCAAAACTAAAGTTGCTATAATTTTCCATACATTAGAGGTAATAATATTTATACTACCCCCTTATATGTATTTATACACTGTGTTCATCCAAGTGTAGCGCCAATCTGGTTTTAATTACAATGTTGTCAACGCACAATTTATTAATACCTTTTCTTCAGATCTCTAGAGCATAACATTTCAAAACGTCCTCCCTGATTTAAAATTTAAAAGCGCACCCTTTATTTCCCAAAAACAAATAATCGCATGTTTCTCGGCTCTAAAATGTGTGTTGTCTATCATGAATTGATTAAATTTAAACCGAATCATTTCAAAACGAAATAAATCAATAACGACACAATAAACGCTTTCGTGCAACTTTTGATTTTCCCCTAAACACATTACCACAAGAGACACAGACTTTTTTAAATATTTTAATGCGGCATTGCGTGCTCAATTTAATAAATACCAACCACAAAAATAATTAAAACGACAAAAGTAATTATGAAGCAAAAAAAGACGACTTTTATGCCGACAACCGATCAATATTTTTTTATAAATTAACAGAAATTTGAAACTTTTAATCCACACAGCTGACAGTTTTCGTTACGCCTAACTGAATCTCATTAATCACACGGGATCAATTGAAACACCGAAGATCTGAGATATTTTGTTATTTGAGATGTAGAAATGTCGCTCAATTATTTAAGAAAAAAAATATATAAAGGTCATCCCAAGTTCGTTATATTAAAACAATAAGAAAATTTATTTGCATTTGCCCTTGTGTTCCAATTTTTAATTGTTTACTCTTGTTTGGTCGGTGAAATTTTAAAAAGCGATCAACTACCTACGTGGAAATCAATTCAATAATTAGTTATAAATACATAATCTGGTTTCGACGTGTTTTTTACGCAGTTACTTTATCTCTGCAATTTTTTTCTTCACATTTTTTTTAATTAAATATAACAAAAAAATTAGTAATGATGTCAATGATGTAAAAACAAATTAGACTTACATGAAAAATGAAGTTTTCTCATGGAACCCACTCTGCTTAAAACTGTTCATGCAAGAGAAAAAATGAAATAAAAAGAAACAAAAGAATTAAAATCATAAAGTTAAAAAATGATAGATGAAACGAAAAAATTTGTTAAATTCTCGACTCTCACCAGCATTGGCACTGCTGACTGTCGTAATCGTCCTTGCTTTGACTCCGCTTCCCAGATTGGGCTTCTTCACAGGAATCACCGGTTTCGGCATTACTGCCCTGTCTAATTCATCCGCACTATCTGCGAAGTTACCAGAATTAATCCTTGACAATCCTCCTAATTATAGCAATACTAACAACAATCGACGGACCTAGTAGCCGTCAAGAGTAATTCCCCACTATCTTTCACCTCGTCAAATCTGGCAGACAAAGCCTGCCATTTCGCTGGAGGCACTATATTCCGCCTTTGCAAGTCCACCCTCAATTTCTCCCCGACATGCTTATATAAATCAACAAGAGTACTAAATGCTGTATCTCTAACTGTTGATGTCGGATCCGACAGAAGCTTCACAATCTCAGGTATGAAGCGACTTATCGTCAACGACTGGGCCCCGTGTCTAACAAAAACAAAAGAATTACTATCGAGAATCGGCAAATTTTAGCATGTTTATCAGAAAATAAAAATATGACTAAGGTTTGTTAACAAAGCAGTTGTATTTATACTGTTTGGTTTAAACTCAAAGTGGCCTCAGGCAGCGGCATTCAAAACTCAACCCCTAAGCCAAAATTGAAAAAATAGTGCTATAAATTGAAAAATCATTGACAAAAGTACCCTTGCTTTGTTAAATAATTTATGACTTAAGTCACATTCTCATTTTCTGATGAGAAAAGTATACGGAAATTACTCATTGAGCGTGTTGAGGAGACATCGCAGGACCTCTTCACGTATTTTGGCGTTTTTGTGTGTGAATCCTGGGGTGAGTTTTTCGAGAAGCGTTTGTGGGGAGAGGACATTACGTTCTAATAGTTTGAGGATTAAAAGTTGGGCTTTTTCGCGGACTGTGTCTTTGGCGTCGCCCAATCTGTCTATCACGTTGGGTAATACTGTTTGGAGGTACGGCCTAAAATCAGTTCCCAGCCTGTCTATCAGATATGTCATTACTTCGATGCCATTGCTGGAAACCTGCGAAAAGGAGCGAATTTTGCGTCAGAGAATGAGGCTATATTTAGATGATTGACTATCACACCCATGTAGAAACAATAAGGTATTATTAATTAAACCTTCTTACATCAGTAGTTTACATAACGAGACACGCGTACAATGGACAACTACTGCTTGAATCGCCTCTGACGGTTGCACCTTATGAACTAAAAATACGCATTCTATTTACGTTGAAGAGACACTCAGAGATTTAAAAACTCAGTGCATTTATCCCTGGCCAGAGGTAGAAACAAGACCAACAAGTGATTCTGCACACGAAACGAAAATACAAGAAAAGTGGATGGTATTAATAACAGCGGGTTAATTAAAGACCGAGACTTCATTGGATTTAAATCAAAATTAAATCGGTTTTTATTCATTTTTTTAAAGCGAATTGTTTATGAATGACGTAAACAATGTGGGCTTGCATAATATTATGATAAAGACATATTCAGGTATTCATGTGAAAATAATGGGTCCATTCATATAAAAAAATATAAAGTTCTGTTAATTCAAGATCAACGACCCTGAAGAGGATATGTTTTTTCCAAAACACGTTACTGCATGCATAGAAACGACACAACTGGCATAATATTGCTGCTTTTTAAAGCTATTTTTCCATATAACGTGCAAAACAATCGAGACAACAAAGTGTGCCACAACTTCCTTATTTAGTTTACTATTTACTCCACATTTTGTATAATTTTATGAAACATTAACAATGTTACAGAGACAAAAAATTCAAAAAAATACATACAAAATAATCTAGAGAGATGTGTTTACAGCAATATATTTCCAGAAAATCTGTAAAAGTATCTGTTGAAACTTTTATGCATAAAAATTTGGACTCATTTCTTCAATAAGTGGGAAAACAACAGGTTCGAGAATGTTACCACAAGAGCCAAACGTATTCACCATCTATAGAAACGATCTGTCTTCTTCCACTGATAATGATACCAGTCCAGACTATGACTTGGTAAATGGGGACTTTTTAAGCAGTTCTTGAATATTTGGCACTGCCAAGTCGCTTTCAAAATCTCAAGTCTCTACTATCCACGACCGCAAATTATAACAAAACTGTGGCCCACTCCTGCGGTTGTCAGTTTACATGTTCTTGCGCCCACTGTAACCTGATTGCCGAATTCAGTCAGGATACATAATGTAAACACCCTCAAAAAACGACTAACTTTGAAACCAGCTTCATAAAGTCACATTGCGTACACTTACACAAGTTTAGTTAGTCCATACATTTCTACACTTAGAAAATTTTGGCACTTAAAGCCAAAAGTTGATCAACACATACAAAACTAAATATGTATGCCAAATGTAATACTAGCTTTTACTGTTTCCGTTATTTTCTGACTTTTAAATGTGACATCTAGAGTATTTTAATGCATGAGCCTATTTATAAAAATTTCTGATGTCTATTGTTTCTAAAAAAATAAAAAAGTTATAGATAACAATTCATAACAATCAATTATTTACATCATTTTTTATTGTGTCAATATTTAGGTTTATACGATAAGATACAAATTTATTTTTAATTTATTGACTTTAAAAATGTTATATAAAGAAATTCTTGATTGAACAAGTCGATACTCCGAATAAATAACTACGTTTATGCATTCACTTTTACGATATTATAAAAACTATAAAATGTATCAAATCAAAAAGTAAAAACCCATCACTTGTTCTCTATAAGTGACTTGATCAAAATATTATTTTTATAGCAGATTGTAGCTTGTTTTATTTGGTATATCACCAAACATATAAAACCTATGTAAAATTATACAGGGTCCCAAAAAAAGGATTTTCATCTAGTTATCTTTGAAATTATTTTACATGTTAATTTTTTTGTGCCGCTCTACTCTTTAAGTTTGAAATAATTTATTCTGTCACCTATCCAAAGCAGGAAAACTTTTTCTTTAAAAATTGCCGCTTGTAGAGAGACCGAATATATGGGGTTTTTCATTTTTCTTGTTACAACCTTAGTGACATTACTAGGTTTACTCGTTACCCCTATTTGCTAAAGCAGCATTTTTTATTTTACATGGGAAATTCACACGCGACTAGATGAAAATCTTTTTTTGGGGCTCTGTATTTATTTATACTAGAGATGTGGTGAATACGTGTTACTAAAAAAACAGGTAAAAAACTAAATAAATTTGCAGTGACATAACATTGACAGTTTGCTTAATTGCAAATATAATTATTATGAATTCCAAAGATAAAATTGGCATTTCAATATTGTAGAAAAAATAATATTTACTACATACTCGAAGCTAACGCAGCTTCTGAACGAACCATCATCTACCGAGTAAAGCCCACTTTCATATCGTGTTGTAAAATGTTCTATTTTCTAGATTAATAAAACAGACTTAAAAGAAAAATTTTTTTTAATGTTTAAGCACAGGAGCAAAGATTAACAAAGACAAAAATAAGAAATATACCGGGTAAATCAAGTTATATTCGCATCCCAAGAACACGTCTTAAAACACAGAAAAAAATTATGAAATTTATATGTTGCGTTAGATTGATACCTAATCTACCTCCAAAAAATAATTTTTTGTTCTAGCAATTTATTTGACCTATAAAACTGAAGAACAATGATTTCGGAAAAAAATTTACGACCTGTTTTTTGACATCAACTGATCAAAAATGTCTAACAAAATCAATCTAAAATATGTATTTAAAAAAATGTTAGACTTTGATTAAAACCCATTTTTATATTATTAATCAAATATTTTTGCCTAATTTATGACTTGATAAGTTGGAGTAGTAATAAATCCCCGGCTAAAACCCTAACAATTGAAGTAGATTTATGACCTGAAAATTTGTTACAGCTACCTTAACTTTCAAGTCTCCACAATAGTTGTGTGCCCGTTTAATGACGAATACCATAAACATCAAAAAACCAACACCCTCATGGGGTCCTTTTTTAATAAAATTTACGATACTCTCATAAATTATAAGAAAGTAAGTCCTTCAATATCAAAATGTAATTAAAAACAAAGGGCACATTTGGTCAAAAATTTAATTAGCCACTTTGATGCATGTACACATGTACACAAAAAATCGTTAACGTTAATTTATAATCAAATCAGCAAAGGTAAAAAAAGTAACCGTACAAGTAAACAATTTGAAACTTGAAGAAAATCTTCTCCTATTTGAAAATATCACCTACAATTTTTTTGAAAATTTTTGTTGAATTAGAAATGGCTGTTTTTGGAGTGCGTACAACACGTCAAAAATAAACCGTAAAACAAGAAACATAGAAATAAAATTATGAGATCTTCAAAAAAGATTACCATCAAACCAGACATGTACTCTAAGTTTAATTAAGTAAAAATTCGTTCGTTCGTATTTCAGAACCCCAATTAGAAATGCATAAACGTTGTAGTTAATTCTTTAAATAAATAAAGATCAGACAAAATGTCCTCACATATCTTGTTAAATTGCTGCTTAGTCACATAATTTATTTCCAGCAGAAACAATTTAATTACTCGGTTTATATTTAAACTGGAATAAGTTTCGGTCTAATCAGCACTTGTCACAAATTTAACAACCAAAAAATATAATTAAACGAACCGTCATTTTTTTAGATGTTTTTTATAAACAGCAAAGAATTTCTCTCTCTTAACTTTTCTCGTTGCTCTACTCGCTGCTTTACTTAGCTCGTTTATTGTCGCTCCGAAATAGACGAACTCTTAGGTGGAAGATACACTCAGTCTAAGGTCTTTGGTGTCCTATTCCTTTACAAAATTACCTCTAACAGTTAAGTTGGAGAAGGAAACACTTTTGCTTAGATGAAACCTTCGAGGCCCAACGCTCACAACAAATTTAAGATAAAAAACCTTATTTATAGATGCGTTAAAGTCATAGACTAACACTAAAAATTTTAATACGATCCAGCAGCAATATTATTATTATTATATATATTAGAAGAAAACATATTTTTCATAAAGTATTTCACTTAAAAACTGTCTCGCACTTTCGCCAAGCACATGTTAAAAAGCTCGAACTTTTTTATTGTTAAATCCGTCACAATTCTTTAAACAAACTTCAAATTATAGAAAAGATTTCAATGTTTTTTTCCAACTTTTTATCAGTATGTATGTCACTTGTCAATAAAATTTGATTTTGCGATGTATAATGAAAGTTTTTTCGGTCACTGCAAGATTAAAAAAATCTCACTTACCCGGATTACCGATTTTCCCCAAAACCTCTGTGTAACTTTATTAGATAAGTACATACAGCTATAATGAGCTAAGCGTGCAGAAATTTTGTTACTTTTTTGTTACATTAAATTCGTTTTTTCTTTTTTCTTCAAATAATTTAATATAAAAAACATTAAATATAATTAAGAATAAATTCAAAACATTAAAAACGTATTACTGTAATCCCATCAACTCAGTGCAACTTATAATTATAACAAAAAGACGAATCGGCCTGATGATGCCCATTAGATGAAACCGGGCGTTGAAATAAATCAACCACATATACTCAAAATATCTAAAAGTGGACTGACTTTTTAAGACCCTTCTATAAGCCAAAGAATAGCCATTGTTAAATTTCAGGCAAACTACCGTAAGGATGGATTTTGATTTATGACAAAGATAAAGATCCATCCTTACGGTAGTTTGTCTGTTCACAAATTGAACAATGGCTGTTCTTTGGTTTATAGAATGGTCTTAAAAATCAGTCCACTTTTAGATATTTTGACTATAACAATAATGTATGTTGAAAATTATATCCATCTCTCAACAGATCTAAATAAGACCAGTTTAAAATTTCATTACTTTCTACATTTCACTGGAAATATAAAGCCACAGCATTTGCCTTTCATTTGAAATAAGATAGTCTTTTAAAGCGTGAAATAAAAATGTTTTTTTCAATTTAAATTGAATCTGCATGAATCTACCTCTGATCAGGCTTTTTAGAAATTCAAATAGCCTTCGTTGGTGCTTGCAATTCGCTTTTAGCTGCATTTTCTCGCTCTAAATAAAAAAAAAAATCTGGCACCAACCTTGTAATTGCTGCTTTGCATCCAAGGTATAAGTCCATCAATAAGCAAGCCAATGTCCTGACAATAAACCGAATTTGAAGGTTCTGCTAAAAATGTCAGGAGATCAGCCCCAACTTGCAGACGAAATCTTGTGTCTGCCTTAGACAGATGGGGGATGAAACCGTCCAAGTCTTTTGGGAGAGAATATGCCATTGTGGCTATCCTGGAACGAAATAGAAAAGCACCGGCATTATTAAACAAATCATTTACGCAAACAAATCGATAGAAGAGTGTTTTAATAAACAAATGGTGTTTTTAAATTGTAAAAGTGATGTCACCTGATATGGGTATAAAAGTAATAACTCGTTTGACATACACGAGACCTTAATAATCCTGAATTTACAGTTAAATCAAAGTAGATGTTAAAAATAGCAGAGGAAAAGTGTGACCCAATCATCACATGGTCGTTAATTAAATAATAGAGCTATTTACAAATTGTAAATTTAAAAAATTGAACAAATAATGCAATGTCAAACTCGAGTCTGCATATAAGGATGGTGTCCTTCGAGAATAAATTAAAACGGTTCTAAATCGAAAACAACAAGGATTATAAAGCAGAGACAAGCAAAACAGCTTAACAAAGAGTCCTTCTGGAAAGAACAAGAGAAAAAGCTCGGAACTCGTGAGAAAACAGCCGAAATAGGTAGTGCGTAGGTCGAGGAAATATCTCATAAACTTACTTATTAACTTATTTCTAATTTCATGGAAAAACCACCACGGAAACAATACACTAGCACAATAAACAGTACCTTCTACACTTATTCACTAATAAACTAATTTTGGGGGCTTTCTCACGCCGCCATATTTTTTCCACAACATGACAGATTTGACAACAACCGACAAACACAGAAATTTACCGGCTTTCCTACTGTAGCGCCATCTACCAAGAAAACACCAAACTGTTTTTTAAATTTTTATTGCAAATTATAAAATATTAATGAATCATATGCGCCAAATTCCAATTCTGCTTCACGCTAACGAAGTCATCAACAACGACACCATCATCATCAATTGTCGCAACTTGGTACTTGGGGAAACTCCTCGCATCCCTGTAATACAGAACTTCCATACACTTCTCCACAAGTGCGCGAGCCTCGGCCTTGGTAGGACTCGGGTTTTTCTCTAGGGCCTCTCTAAGAAGGGGCACAGCGATGTAGGCGCCATAGCCAGTACACACAATTTTGTCAGCGAAAGCTGTGCCTAATTTATCAACAGTTCCAAGGAAAGGCTCCCCGTCCTGGAGTCCCCCAACTACGAAATTGTTCCAGAAGGGATCAAACTTGCTCCTGCGGTTGTACATAATCCTGGTCAACCAACAATAGAGCGATTTTGGTTTCAGTTTGAAGCCGTCATCTAAACAATCTTCTTCAATTCTGCAAAAAAATTCCTTTACACAAAGAAAATACACAGTTTTTATTACATTTTTTCCTCAATTATGTCCTTAACGTATTGAAAATCAGCGTAATCACCCCCTGCACCCAAAATAATATTATCGTTAACTTTCATTATTCTGGGACAATTCCTGAATCTCGCCAATGACCCGTAAGATCCCAAAAGATCTCCAGCAATAATAACACCCTTGTTGTATTGCATTGCTACAATTGAGGTTGCCGTAGTTATTGGAGATCTAAAAATTTAAATTTAAACAAATAATTGTAAAATAAAGTGAGCTTACTGTGAGTGTTGTCTAAAATCACTGGGGGTGGATTTGGAACCTGGAAAATTGTAGAAGGCGCCAGGAGATGGACCATTGTGCCAGAAAGGGGGTGCAGTTCCATTCGCATCAAACATTTTTATTTGTATTTTTTGAAAATCACACAGACCGAATGACTGTACAAATAAATTGACAGAGAAAAATGACAGGATGTTTAATAATATGAAATATTATAAAGTCGTAGTGCAAGTACATCGAATATTTAAAAATATAACTACTCATTTAAAATTTCTATACGCCAATAATTGCATAATGACCGTTTAGTCTCATTTATTACAATTCTATTAAAGTTTTGATTTACTTTAATGTATTTTTTTACAATTCGATTAAGTGATACTGCAACAGCAAACATTTTATTTGGTTATAAAATACAAAAATGAAAATCCCCTAGACGCTTCTTAGTCTATAAAAAAGATAGGGGACAGGGGCGTATTCAGTTAATTTAGCTAATTACTTTAAAATTTATGGCCTCTTTAATAATATATATAAGAAACCTCATTTACTGATTAATATCTATATTTTCAATTAATTAAAAAATTAGTTAAACGTTGCAAAAATAAGTGTGACTCATTTTGAAAATTTGCTTGTTACTTCTCTGTTCTGATAAACATAACCCCAAGAATTTCCTCACAATTTTGTAAATATATCTGTGCTTCCCGGCACTTCTACTATTATTGTAGTATTATTCGATGTTTAAAGTGCATCTGTGATATTAGAAAAAATAAAATAGTTAACAGTGTCAAAATGACTTTATTACGTTTTATATTTTCGGCTGTTTATTCATTTGCAGGAGTATCGGGTTTTGTGTCTTTTATCATACTTAAAAATTATGCAGCCGCCATATTAGCTATTGCAACAGGTAAAATTAATTTTATTTAATTTTTGAAAAAAAAAAAGTAACGCCCAACGTGGGGCTCGAACCCACGACCCTGAGATTAAGAGTCTCATGCTCTACCGACTGAGCTAGCCGGGCTGATGAAATAATATTTACACTAATTGTATATGACTAACACTTGATTAATAAAAATAATATTAATGAATAACAGTTATAAAATCATTATTCAACATAATAGATGTAATTTTACTGTTTTTACTATTTCATAACTGTGCCTTTTCTATTAATATAACAAAAAATTAGTAAATTTTTGGCAAATTTAACAGATTAACTGTCAACATAAAAATCGAATTAGTGCGTTGTGGTCGAGGTTGTGGTGTTGCTTAGCAACAGCTTTTTTTTTTTAATTTTTTGGTTTATAAATTGTTGAATAATGTTGGTTATCCTGAAAAAAATATTGAAAAAAATTATACAATATGAACTTACTTGACTATACCGACTAAATTTTATTTAAGAAATTAAGTTGTTAAATTGTTTGTAAAATGAACAAATTATTAGTCCTTATATTAACAAATCAATATAATCTGTAAAAAAGAACTTTTACTAGCTCTTAATTATGTCAAAATCAAAAACTGTTGGTAAAGTAGACAAATGAGCCTGCAAAATTATTGTGTATTGTTGATTGTATATTTCATATTTTTACAAAATTTGTATTATAATTTTTTGGAATTTAAACATTAATTAATAAACTCCATAATCGTACAACAAATTTAACTTTAGTGTTTTAGTATGTTCAAATAACTACTTTGTTTTAGGTTTAATTAGTGTCGTCACAAGTCATATTCATTTTTTAAATTTTAAAAATAAATTAGAAGAGTGGTACACGCCACAGCACTTGAGACAAATGAGTTTCTTCGGTTTTTATGGTTTTGCAATTAGTACTTCAGTTCTAGTTTATTTTTCAGTGGTTGAAATAATGGAAAAAAGGCGTATGAAATGTTAACGATGTAATAGTTCATTTATTTATTAAAAAATGTTTTCAGCAATTTTACCGATTGAAACTAGCGTTGTAATTCCTATGGTATGGTGTTTAATTACTTTGAAATGTGGACTGATTTTATTTTGTTTTGGAAGATTTTATGGTCGTGACAATTCTCATGTGCCTTTGATTGAAGAACCTACTATAACAAGAAATGAAGAATCCGAAGAAATTATGGCCTAAATATTATACTCAAAAATACTGTTTGACTGTGTTATTTTTGTATATGTTTGTATATGTGTTGATAAAAGACGTGTTTTTTTCTAAAAAATAAACCAATTTCAGGAAAAATAGTTTTTTTTGAGATACCATAACAATATTAAAAATAATGTAACTTAGACTCAATTTAGATTTCTGAGATTTAAAGAGTTCTAGAATATTCTTTAGGTTTTTTAGAATTTTTTTGACTGTTTATTTTTTGCAACCGACTTTTTTCGTTCTTTTAGTCGAACTTCTCAAATATGTATTAAACAAATTTGTTCCTCCATACTTCTTCTTTAAATTGAAGAAAACCTGGGTAAAAGTTTTTTTGTTGGTCATCTTGTGTGTATAAAGCCAAGGTCGGGTTCACGACTATTATAGGTGCGTTGAGTCCTCTATAACTTTTTACTTCGAGATTGAGTCTCCTATTGCTTTTATACATATATAAAAAAAATTGTACGTTCGAAAACAGTCACTTAAGATTTTACAGATCACTGTCGATGGCATTCTCTCTTCTAATAAGAGATTGTTCTACCTCATTTTTTCGTACTTCTGACGATGTACTGATTCGATCTTCCTAATTTGCTGTACTTCCAATTTCCTAACTTTCTTTTTTTGATTTTCTTTAAGTATTTCTTTGCAGCATTTTGCCTGCTGTCAAGTATTTCTAGATTTTTTTTTGTTTTTTTTTTCTCTTTATTGTTGTCTTTTATTTATTTTTTACTTAGAATCTTTTTTGTTTTTCTACGATTTTTCTTAGTTTTTATTTTTTTAGACATAACTTTTTTTGCTTTCTTGCAATTGTTATTTTTCAAGCTCTTCTAACGAGTGCATCAAAAGTTTTGAAGTCAAGTTAACTTTGGTGTGATAAACGTAGGGCTTGGATTAAAATTAATTTGTCAAATTTATTGTATTAAAACGTCCTTAACGTCATACTAAACTTTAGTTTTCCGGTTTTCTATTACAATTTGCGATTAATTTCTCTTTTGATTTGGTTTTACATTTTATTTAATTCTACCTATGTTTGTTTTTGTTTTGTTTATTTGTTAAAATGTTTATTCTTGTTCAAAATGCGTTTTTGTTAGAAAGTTATTTTCGTAATGGTGTACAAGCTGTAGATGATGTGCGGCAGTACTCTGCAGCAGCTTGTATGGAAAACGTAAATATAGCAGTCCAACAAAATCCTACTTCTTCAACACGAAGGCTTTCCTAGCAGTTAGATATTCCCCATACGATTTTATTAAGAGTACTTCGACAAGACTTACACATGCACGCGTATAAGATCCAAATGTATCAAGAACTGCTATCAATTAACTATGAGAGGAAGCTCAATATTCAGCTTCAATATTGCTATTAGTTTAATTGGTTTATTGGTTTAATCACTTTTAAAGTAATAAAGCTTTATCAACGTTTATAATGTTTTTATAGAATTAATTTGACAAATAATTCTATTATTTTAATCTAAGCCCTACGTTTATGACACCAAAGGTACATACCTTGACTCCGAAACTTTTGGACTCCGCGTTAGAATCATTTTTCGTTTTTTTGGTTTGTTTTTCTTTTTTATTAGTCAATAAATTGTCGTTTTTTATTTTTAAGTAATATGGACTTTGTTTTTTCAGAGTATTTCTTATTAGCTGACTTTTCTCTTCAAATTGTTGTTTCTCAAACTTTTCTAATAACTTGTGTTTTTCTAGATTTTTTCTTACTCTTATTTTTAAAGATCGTTTTTGATGTTTTTTTCTACAAATTTTATTTGTTTATCTATTGCTCTTCTCTTTCTTCCAGACAACGTAGTTCAACTTCTAAAGAAGGAATACCAGAAATCCTCAAAGGTTATTTTACCTTAGTTTCTCGCTTTTTTTTATTTCTGGTGATGAACTGGTTCGATTCTGGTAATTTGTTTTGTTTCAGTTTTCCAACTTTTTATTTCATATATTTTTTTAAATATTTCTTTTCAAAGCATTTTGCAAACTGTCCAGTAATTCTAAAATTTTTAATTTTTTTATTGTTGTCTTTTACATTTTTTTTGTCTTATTTTGTTTTTTTTTGCTCGTTTCCTCTTCCAATTGTCAATAAATTGTCGTTTTTAACCTTTATTAAAATTATAAGTAATTATAATTATAAGTTCTTCTAGAGTCTTTTTTCTCTTTTCTCTTCTTTCTCTTAAAACTGTGGTTTTTCAACCTCTTCTAAAAATTTCTTGTAATTTTTTTTCTAGAATTTTTTTGTTTATTGGTTTTTTTCCTGGACAATATCTTTAAGTATTTGCCAATTTTTTTTCCGTTAAACACCGATTTTATCTTTCAGACGCCGTTTTGCGAAATCTTTTAGAATCTTTTTTAGTTTATCTAATTCATCAGGATTTTTTTTAACTGTTTTTTTTCTTGTAACAAACATTTTTTTGTTTTTTTTTTGATAAAACTATTAACACACTTTTATCGCCTTGCATAATCGCCGCAGAGATTTTCTTCTTGTAATTACTCTTAATTTAGGTACTCTAAAATAATTCGGAATGTTCTGCTAACAATCACACCGCTCGATATTCCAAATGGTAGACTTGGCTGATTATAAACGAAAGCTGACTAACTACTTTCATTCATAATGTAACATTTGTCAAAAAAAAGTCAATTTGCAAACACAACTTTACTCTATTGGATTTTCATAGCGCCTCTTATTGAAAAAAATAATAATCCCAATTAGACATTTACCCGATTCCTTAGAAATACAAGCATTTATTACCTATTTCATTTATGAGATTTTTGATCCCAAATTAACATTTCTGTTTTTATTTCTGGAAGTGAAAATATTGTCATCTCTTGATAATGTTCTTAACGATGGTTTGTGGTAAAGAAAATACTCACTTTCATCGGAATAAATAGTATATTTATAAAAAATACAACAAAACGTGAAAATAAGGTTGCTTCCTAAGATGAGAGTTTGTCCAAGAGCTGCGTAAGCATCGACTCGGGCATTTATATAAAAGAAAAACCGTATTTTATCTTGAGTAGTAGTAAATGCATTTTTTCTGAAATACTAATATTATGTTTGGAATCTATAATTATTTGGGGAATAACTTAAAATTTCAGCCAAACTGTACCTAAGTAGCATCGTAAGTTGTAATCACTCTTACTTCGATTTTTGCGACTTTGATATTATGATACCGATAACTACCGATAAGTTACTTAATTTACATCTTTTAAATGATAGTAACCTGTGCACAATTGTTTTTAAACTACTCTGTCGTAAAATTCCTTTTTAGTAAATTTCAAACATTACTAAAATTTTCATATGCATGAGAAGAAAAAAATAAATAAAGTCATAATTTTTCCTTTTGTTTATATTTAATCTTATTCTTTGATTACAATATCTTCAATTAATATATGTAACCAAGCATAGGCTTTTCTTCCGCTTACAGCTTCGCCGTTAGAGTTATAAAAAAACGTCTAAAAAAGTATTTGCATCTTCTTTCTTTTCTGCATTGTGCATGTTCACTCTTTGTCCTTATTTTTTCTAATTGTCTAAACCCCAACTTCCGGTGCTTCTGCAGCAGCTCTTGGGCGCACAGACCCATGCAGATTCAGGCTACAGTACCATTACGCCACTGCAAAGTCCCGTAAAAACTGTATTTGTCAGGTAACGCTACGTACGTTCGCTCACCTGCTCACAGTTTAATCCCAACACGGTTTAAGAATCGCAACATCAAACGAAAATGCGCTACATTTCAAACCACACAAGTGTCCAGTGAGAAAATTTCGATTATTTGACCATTCTTCAGGTAAGTGAGTTTTTTATTTAATAACTTTTGTGTTTACGCTTGGTACTCAGCGTGATTTCAGTAGTTGCTCTCAGGAGTAATTTATCTGGTGTATTGATATTATTTTTATTAGTAATAATTGTCATCGCAGCTTTTGCCTTCTTAAAATGAATTTGTATTCGAAGAGCTATTAGTAACGCATGAATGATGCGCGGGTTATTATCGACTCCAGGAGACGCGATTATTCTTCAAAGCAAATGCAATAATTTCCTCCTAATTACCCTTTTGGTATTCCGTGGCTACTGTCCGATTTATTCGTGATTTGTGCTCGTTAATCACTAATCAGAACAAATTAAACGAACTTTCTTCATTGTTAAGCGGCAATTACGAGGCGCGCATCGCATACCACTTGTCACTTTTCGCATGGTTCTTTTCACTTTTTATCAAATTCTTTTGTATGTTAATTTTTCGAAATATTGGGTATAAATTTCTGTTTCAAACGCCGCACTTCTCGTGCTAACGTAACGTTGCAAGATAGCGGTACTATCGAGAGGAACTATTTGGTTATATCAGTACTGAGGTCAATATAAGGCAAGGTCAACCACTTCAAGAATGGGCATAATTTGATTTTTAACCAATTTGTCTAGGTCACTATGTAAGCGCATCGTTATGCATGATGATACCCAACCATAACGGTTAAACCATTTCCATCAAAATTTTTGGAGAGTGGGACTTTACCGAAATATATCAATTATTCTAACCGTTCACTGCACCCAGGAGAAAACGTTAATTTCTACTAAACAGAATTAACGTGTGAATTTTAAACAATGATAAATAATTACTATAATAAGAAATTCCAAAAGATCACAATCGTATTTTCTTCCAGATCAGTCGAATAATGACACCGCTTCGGTTATGTGCAGTCTATTGTTTCTTCATTACAATTTCTTCAACTAAATCAGCGTTTCCTCCAAGTTTGCGGTATCCAATACCAGTTTCCATTAATAAAATCACCGAAGCTAACTTAACCTGCGACATAAGAAGTTTCAATGCCACTGTCACCCTCCAGCACCCATTCAAAGGATTACTTTTTGCTAAAGATTTTTCACACGAATGCAACTCTCTTGGTGAGTAACCCAACATTTTCTCACCTTCAACAAACACGAACTTTTACAGGAACTTTATCAAATTCCGTCTCTATAAATCTTCCAACTTCCGGTTGCGGAATCAGACTCACTACAAGAAAAAACGAAAAAGGACAAGACGAAATGGTTTATAGTGTTGTCCTAGTAGCTCAACAAGACCGGCATTTGCGTCAAATCGCCGACCAAGAAAAGTACCTTGAGTGTGTAGTTAAAGATGAGGCTTTTGTGATCGAAAGCCAGTCAATGGTTGATGTTTTAAAACACGGCAAAAATCAACGAAGTGGCCGTATGAAGAAAGACGAAGACACTTTTGCACTAGCACGTGCTTGGATGGAAATCACACCTGAAGAAGACATGAAATCGAGTGGAACTCTCAAAGTTGGGGAAGTTGCAATTTTGACTGTCAAATCGACTTTACCAGATGGGATTGGCTGGAAAGTTGTTGAGTGTGTTGCCCATGACGGTTTAGGTGACTCCTCACAGAAGCTTCTGGATGATGATGGTTGTCCCACTGATGAATTGCTTTTCCCAGTACCCATAATGGGCCCTGTACAACCGATGTCCTACATGAAACATCAAGAAGCAATGTCGAGGTTTGCAGCATTCAAGTTTCCAGACAGAGACCGACTTCATTTGTCGTGTTTTCTCAACTTGTGTCGTGGAAATTGTCTTGAGGTTGTCTCTTGACGCTTCCTGGGTTTTTGTTGAATTGATTGGTTTCAGGTCGATTGCAGTAACAGGAATGCCACTTCTGAAAATCGACTGAAAGGTGAAGGAGAAGTTTTAGATCGGTTGAAAGTTTTCAATAGTGTGGAAGTGTTAGCGCCTGCTATTGATGACTTGAGAAAAAGCGAAAGGTTACAAATAAGTGGTGAGTTGGGTGTTTGGTTAAATCATTTTCTTTGTATAAGGTTGTACATAAATATATTTTTATGCACGCTTGCTCTTTTCTTTTTCTATCCTAGCACACTTCCTCTTCTTTGTAGCGTTTGGTTTTTTGGTTGATGATCAGGCAAAAAAATTTATTATATTGAAACCAAGTGGTAAAGTATAAACGGCGCCCCTTTGCGGGTTTGATTGGCTTTTGCTGAGCACATTTGAATACCACGGCGAATTTAATCTTCTCAATCTCCGTGGGAAAGCAACCATTTTGCGATTTATAAGTCCGCCTAGACTTGTAGCCTTTATTTATGAAGAGCAATGGTTTGATACATCGTTTGTTTTAGTTTATTATCAGCGGGGTGCCAATTTGTTGATTAAATTTGCTTTGTAGCAGTCCGATTTGTACGATAGAGAGCTAAAGCCGCATTCACACCAAGAAGGATCTGGTTTTGAGCAATAATAAATCAAACAGCGGAGACTAAACGTGTAATTTAACAATTTCTTGATAAGGGGAATAAAGCACACAAAGTGAGTTATTATTCCAAGATTCAATATTTACCATTCCGACTGTCATCACTTATCGTCCCTTTTTGTTTATTCTAGAGTCTATATCGTTAAAAAATCCACAATATACAATAAATACCGCTCAGAAATTTAAAGCCGGTTATTAAACGCAAGTTAAAAATTCTCAGTTTTGATTTATCGTCCTGTTTTACTTCCAGTAATGGCCAATTTAAAGACCAATCTGTATTTTATGCCGAGTCCGTTTCATCACAAAAGTAATTAGTGGATACAACAGATAATTGTAGCGCACGCCTACTGCGATTTATTATCAAATAGAGCCGATATAAAGTGTTGGGGCGTATGATGAAATATGACTCCCCTCAGTTTTATTTTCGAATTTTTTTTCTTAATATCAAAGCGACATTTTGCACAATAAAGGCCCATCTATCCTTGTACTCTCTGACGCCTGTTACAAATGGCACCCCGTAAACATCTAATATACCGTCATTATTATGCACAGTATGTTTATTTTTCAAGTCGAGGTGGTCTGGTCTGGCAGTGCGGGCACTGGAGCGCAAAATTTTCTGATGGCTCCGAGCGACGGCCGTTGGAGCAAAGATTTTGATTAATGAAGATTCACGGCAATAGTGTGCGAACAAGAATAACTTCATAACTGTTGGGAATGAAGATGCGCCTCAAATTAAATTAAAATGGAAATTTTACACCCAATTCGATCCGCTGGCACAACGCGGGTGTTGCGTAAATTAGCTTTATTCCACATAAAACACTCTCCATCAAGAGTCTTACACAACTAGCGGCGTTCTTTGTACGGACTTTTTTTACTTTTTTGCCATTTATTCCAAATTAAGAGAACTCTTCTTTGTATAGTTTTCTTTTCTTTCAGAAATTCTCATTTTTCTTTCTCAAAATTCTTTTTTTTTCCAACTGAAAATTTTGTTTTCTTACAGAACCTACAACGTTCCCTTTTACTAACCTTCCAGGAGACCGAACATTCTGCGTCTCTCCGGACAAAATCGCCATAACGTTTTGTATCTTAGGTATTATATTCCTCTGTGCTGTTGTTGTAGCAGCTTGTGCTTTACTCAGAAGTCGGAAAAACGGGGATGAAAGTCCTTTCTACCCCAGGAGTTTGTTTTCAAGTAGTACAAGTGGATCTGCTTATGGCAGTAAGTTACTTCTTCACGAAAGTCCATGTATGGGTCAGTCTCCAACAAGAAGAATGCCATATGGGCGGATATTATAACACACGATTTTGTATATAAATTTGATTTTTGGGGTGGTTGATGGTGGGTTTGGGATTTTGTCTGAAAATTCGTTATGCCGGAATTTTGTCAATTTCAGACTAGGTATTTTTATCTTTAAACAGTATTATTTATAATAAACACTTGCAGTAAAATTCTTGTTACTTCGAATTATTGTTGGACAAAAATTTCATTTAGGTGCAAGTGGTTATTAGCAATTATTGCGTTTTTAAATAAATTAAATTCTATAATAAGGTAAATGTTAGGTGAAACGTGTGATATAGACGAAAATAAAATAAATTTTCATTTTATATATTTTTTTGAAGTTTTATTTAGCAAATCACATCTCGGTTTTTTATGTGTTTTTTTTAAATTGTTAGTCTCAACTACGGCTTCCAAATATTTATTTTGATTATCTAGTTTATTGTAGTTTATTACCAAATAGTATCTACTTTGTAGATCATTTGCTTCTGTGGTAATTTTATTTTATTTTTTAAAAGTGATGTTTCAGATTCGACAAGTGATTCACATAAGAGAAGAAGTCAAATGTACCTAAATGACAATTCTCTGAAGTAATGTTGGATTTAAACATGTCATAAATTCACTATTTAATTGCTAAAAAAGTAACAACAGAATAAAGGTTTTTAGGCTTGGAATCAACCTATTTTTATTTTTAACATTTCAATGTCAATACGGTTTTGTATTTTAGTGTGGAATTTGTTATTTGCAAAGAGAATCAATCATTATTTACATACAGTAATTCAGTTAGATTAATCCGTTTCAATTTTATATCATCTTTTGACGTCAGATTTTTTTTTATACAGAGATATATAAGAAAGAAGGGGTTTAATTTATGCTTTCTTAGCACACACTTCTAGTGGATATAAGTGTTATAAATATGCTTCTCCATAATAATTGTGCCATGTTGCGCGTCTTTTATCTACACTCTTCGTGATATTGATCAGTTTATCATTGTTTTTTCATCCCTTCATTTTTCTTTATAATTCCTTTCTCTCTACATGGTCAATGGCTTTTTCTAAGTCTAGGGAGCAACATATATTTTCCTGGCAACGGCTAGAACTTCTTCACCTGCTCGTTTTTTTTCAGAGTGTGATTTTTGTGTTAGGTTTGTTTTTAATTACGAGTATTTGATATACGTTATAATTTACAAACAGCCCGCAAGATAAAGCATCTATGTTGTCTAGCTTTGCAAACTGCGTGTTTTTCTTTTTTATTTATACGAATTATTACCACGGTTTTCCAGTCTTAAGATATTACATTGTGTTTCTATATACCTTCTAGTTTTGTTATACTACTATTGAATTTTTAAACGAATAATTTATTTAAAAGCTTAAATCACACAAATAACTTTAAAAAAAAATAACTCTTAATAATAATAACTCAACAGCACACTTCTTATCGCTGGAGATCTGCTTGTGATAGCCGCTAGTTCTCGCTGAGTCAACTAAAGTGCTAGCAACAACCTATTATTAATTCAGGCTGCATCAATTTCACTGGTCTAATTCGCAGAAGCTTCAAATATTTCTTTTATTTATTTTAGAATGTCTTGCTTAAAAGCATTTACCCAAATTATGTTTTATCTCATGACATTTCGTTGTTCTAGTCGTAGTTTAACGATTCTTCTAAAAACAAAAGCTTTTTGTCGTGTTTTCTATTTTATTTTTAGAACTTTTTGTTTTTTTTCTAGACATGTCTTATCAGGGTTTTTTTTCTAATAATATAATAATAGCTTTTTTAAAAACATTTTTTGTTTTTCGAAAATCTTGCTTACAGTTTTTCGTTCTCTTTCATCGCTGCTTTTTGAGCTTTTTCCGAATCGTCTTTTTATTCTAGAATAATTTTCTTTCAATCGTTGTTGTTGTTTAAAATTTTTTAGAAAAATTTGTTCTTCTGGAATTGCTTTGCTTTTTTCAAATTGTTGTTTTACAGCTTTTCTTAAAAAAATTTTTGTTTTTGTAGTAACTCTCTTTATTCTTCTTTCTTACTGATTATCGTTTTTTTTTTCATTTTTCAAATGCTATTGTTCAAGCTTTTCTACAATATTTTCAGTTTTTTTTTGTTTTTTAGAACTTTCTTTGTGGTATGCTTTTTCTTCTACTTAACCACTCGATATCTTTCACTGTCTTCTCAAATTTTCTTCTGTTTTTCCAAAATTTTTCAGAACTTTCTATTGTTTTTCCTTTCTTCTAGTCAGTTGCTTTCACTTTCTTAGAGATTTTTTTGCGAGAAGATGTAAATACATAGTAGAATGACGTTTTGTCCTGGAAAAAAAGTCAAAAATATTTTTTATTGGAGGATATATGAGTCTTGGAATACATATGATCTTATTTAATTACTTTACATTACTCAAAAATTTAAAAGAATTTGCTTGTGCTTGCTCGGTCTTTCAAACAATATTATACTCGTAATATAAAATAAAAAGCATTATAACATTAAGTTTAACGTAAATTATTATTATGTAACTATATAACTTCGATTTTTTTAGAGAAATCATAACGTTTATTACTGTAATGCACCTATTACACCAACAACTTTTTTTTATTGATTGTGTAATCCTTCTAAAAACTTTTTATTGTTCTAAGAAACTGCAGATCACTCTCAAATATTCTTATCTACATAACGAAATTTCTTTTAGTATTTTTTAACCATCGAAGGCCTACCTAGAGAGGACTGGAAGTCTGTATAGTAGTAGTATAAGTAAAGTTTGTATTGTAGAGATACAATTATTCTGACAATGTAAAAAAATTAAACATGATCACTTATTAAAAAGCAATTCTGGCAATGCTCTAAAGAAAGTCTAAATATAGATCAAAGAGGCAACTTTTATTAGTTCTCACTTTCGATTCTCAAAAATGCATTTTTAAGCTTTTTATTACAGTTTTGGAGCGGAGGCAAAAACATTAATTATAATAATTGTCGCCTTCGGCTCCTAAATTTTGTTTAGAAATTTTATTGTCCAGAAATGTACAGAATAGTCTGAATACAGAAATTGTAATTTACAATAGTTCTTGTTTCTGATTTCCAAAAATTTATTTCAAAATTTTTTATAGAATTTGAGAGACCAAAGTGATAGTTTTAAATTTTAACAAGCACTACAGATACATTTTTTGTGTAATAATTGTTACCGTTGCTTCCCATATTGTATTTAAAAATTTTATGGTTTTTTAAGCCAGATCTATAGATAAGTCGGAATATAAAAGAGGCAATTTATAACAATCTTGCTTGTGGTTTACATAAAAGTATACTTTAAGCTTTTTAAAAAAATGTTATAAATATAAACGCTGGAGAAACATTTATCTTTATATTTGTTGCTTTTGTCTCTCAAGTTAAAAAATGTATGGTACTTTGAGCCGGATACTGAGAGAAATCTGAGAATAGAAGAAACAATAATTTTTTGTTTCCGACACACAAAAACGTAGGTATATTGTAAGGTTTTAGTAGAATTTAGGTGCCGGAGGCAGTTGTTATTTGTTTTATAGACATTGACATTGCAGAAACATAATAATTGCTGCTTTCAGCCTCCATATTGTATTAAAACTTTTGTGGTCCTTTGAGCCGGATGTAAAGAAAAGTCTAAGAGTCTACTTCAGGAAAATAGTCACCTCGCTTCAATAACAAGAACAATTATCTAGCAAATATTTAAAAAATTGTATTAAGGAAGGCATCTATCTACGTCTCAACTTTATCAGAAAAATATAAAATCATTGCCATTGTTTTTAATTATGCACCTACTATTTTTTAAACAATAGTACTGATGAGATGATACCTTGAAAAAATTGATTTACCGAATATTTCTTGTTCGAAGTGTAATAAAGGATACTTTTAAGGTCATTGATAGACTAAAAGAAGTACAGATAATTAGTAATTACATACTAATTGTAAGGGCAAATCAATTAAAATCGTATCTAATTTTTTTCTTCTTTCTTTTTAAAGTTTTATTTTTTTAAATTTTGTGTGTTATATATCAGAACAATATAAACCGTAAAATTAAATTAAATTTTTATTAAATTTTTATTAAGATTTGGTGTATTAGTTGGAGTAAATAGTGGTGATGGCGCTGTGTTTGACGTAGCCCCTGTGGCCTAATGGATAAGGCATCGGCCTCCTAAGCCGGGGATTGTGGGTTCGAGTCCCACCAGGGGTACTCCTTTTTTTTCTTTTTGTGCGTTCGGCATTAATCTATTATTACCATAGTGAAATTACAGGCAATAAACGTCAAAAATATTTGTCATAATTTTTGATAAAATCAATCATTTCGCACATAAATCTTGATGAAGGCATCATGTATGGCTGTTTATTAAAAATGTGTAAAATATTGTCCTATCCTTAGCGATTTAGCATCATTAAACTTAATTAACCGACTGTAATCGAGCTTTAATGTTTATAAATAAGCAAAGTGATTTAATAAAAAGCTGTAATCACTGTACTTACGGTAACTCTAGTTGTGTTTACAAAGCTGTGAACAAATTGCCATCATTCTAAAGCGATTTGTCCTCAAGCTATATGGCTTTTATCATGCAATTTGCTTTATGGGATTTCATTATGTCGCTTTCACGCACAAAAAAACATTGTCGTGAGCTTAAAGCTCGCAAGATCATTTTGCATCGGACTGCATTCAAAACAGTTACTTATTGACGTAATAAATCGATTTTTTTGGATTTAAATAACTTTATAAATGGATAGTCAAACCATAGTGTGATACCGTTTTATAACCGCACACGTTTTCTGTTTTTTACCATGAAAACGCTAAATGGCTCTAGTTCCCATAAAATACAAGAGATGATGGCTATTAGGGCGGCACGTGCAATTTTTTACTACTCTCACTCGGAAAATATAAAAGGGCTTGACTCAGATTACAATTAAAGATAGGGACAATAAATGCCAGATATGTTACAAAAATTGCTCCATATTGTTTAACGAACTAGAACTGCTCGCTGAGGCGGAATGGATGCAGGAGCGGACGCAAAAATATCCTTCACAATTCACACCTTTCATGCAAGTTTCAGTAATTATTAGTTAAGCAGTTTTTATTCTTTCTTGTTATCTTCTAATTCCTGAAGCAATTTAATCTTGAATAATTTAAAACTAGAAGTCTAAATTTTTTAAGTCCGACACTGTCTTTATTTCGCAATAGTCATCCCACGCAAGAATTTTTTTAAAAAGCAAATAATTAAAGAAACCTAAGACTAGGCGTGTCATTCGTTTATCTGACAAAAAGGTCCAATAAGGTGCAATAAAGGGGCGGAAAAGGCGCAAGATGGTCACGAGTTAGCCTCGGGTGATATCCACTCTACTTCTCATTGGATTAATTGACTTCTGACTACTGGAACTGAGTCTTTTGCTTGGGAATTAATCGGTTTGTGGTGCAATAAAATGACAAGTTGAGATATAACAGATGACCAAGCAGCCGGCTACTTCCTGCACTAATGCAGTGACTATATATAACAGACTGACCAAGAGCAGTTGTCTTAAAATTTCATAGGTGGCGATAGTATCTACATTGCAAAGGAAGGCACAGTCGGGTGGGAGCACAGAACGGTGGGAGCAAGCGATAACACGCATTGAATTGAAGGTCGAAATGTATTTTTGTTTACGTTTAACTTTATAAGTACGTGCATTTTCAACGCTCTTCGTTATATTAGGTTTTCACAAATTATTACTGTGCACCGAAGGAATGTTCATTCATTCTTTATTTAAAATAAGTCTATGCTTAAAATATTTTGTGATAGCTATTGGCCTATCGTCGATTTTTTATTGTTTCAACACGTGAAAATCTAAGTTTTTCGCACCTTTAATTACACATTTGTAATTTATACTTTGAATATACCGGGTGTAAACGAAATTAGGCTCACCCCTTTTCTTAATAGTATTTTTTTAAATAGAAATGCGAAACTCAGGAAGCTTATTATGTTAGAAAATCCCCAATAATTGAGTGAAGGATAAGCTTTCTATCACTTTCGGTTTTACCGAAAACGACTATAACTCAGTGGCAGCCGGTGATTTTTTAAAACTCTGTATTTTGATAATGGGGTATGGGATCCTAATTCTGTTATAAAGCATTACTACTGAGACCAGACTAAGAACAACTGCTACAAAAAAAATTTGATCAAAATTTGCAAAAATTGATTTTTAAAAATGGTGGGCCTCATCTGGTTATTTCCGAAACGGCTTATGTTAGGCCAGTGCTGATTTTTTTCAGCATTATGAACCAATTTAGATAACTAGTTTATTTAAGTTTTGTTCAAAATTTTAAATTTAAGAAAAAGATATACCTAAGGTAATGAAATTTTAGAGAAAAAATATTTTTTGAAAATTAAATTTCAAATGCTCATAACTTTTTCTATAATTAAAATTTTAGAAAAAACCTGAATAAGACTAGTCATTAATTTGTCTCATAGTGCTGAAAAAAATCGCCACCGCTCTAATATAAGCCGTTTCGAAAATAACCAGGTGAGGCCCACCATTTTTAAAAATCATATTTCGCTAATTTCGATTAATTTTTTTTAGCAGTTGTCCTCAGTGTCGTCTCAATAATAATCATTTATAACAGAATTTGGATCCCATGCTTCATTTTCAAAATACAGAGTTATAAAAAATCACCGGCCGCTACTGCTATAACTTAGAAATCTACATAAAATTTTGAGTCAAATGTACTACTTTTTATAACTTTTTGTCAAATAAAAACTTTTTACTATAAGATTACCGATTTGATGAAATTTGTTAATTCAGGCAACACAGGTAATCTGTGAATACCTAATTAAATAAAAATCGGATTTAGATGGTGGTAATACTGCATTGGTTTAGAAATATTTTTAAACCATCATAGTCTGCTACATAAATAAAACAAAGATAACAAAAAATGTTTTTTATTTCATAGAAAGTTCTAAAAAGTAGTCTATTGGACTTAGAAAACGTAGATTCTAAAAATATAAAACTATGCAAAGTGTTCTAGTTAAAATCAAAAGTTAGGGTCTTTTCCGGTAAAACCGAAGATCATGGAATGTTTATTTTTTAACTAATTGATAGAATTTTCTAACATAATAAGCTTCCTAAGTTTCGTTTTTGTATTAAAAAAAATACCATTAAAAAAGGGATGAATCTAATTTCGTTTACACTCGGTATATTGCAACTATGTATAGGGTTTTTAACAAATTTTATTGATATTTAATCGACTTTTTAAACCATAATCTGTACTTGGTTGCTAGAACACTTTTTATTATAATCTGCAATGTGGCTGCATCAGTTAAAAAAATTCGGGAAAAAAACATATTCAATAAACCCCGTGATATCTCTAATCTTTAAGCACGCATGTCTATCACATATAATTAAATTCGGAAATAACTGAATTAAGTTTTTAAAAAACACTTTATTGAGTCACACAAGCTCCTCAAAGTAAACTCTAATGAGAATTAATAGAATTGAGGGTAAAACGTATGGTTTTACGGAACAAATGGTTATTAGAAACAAACTTTAAAAATATATAAATATGATACACTTGTTTGGGTTATGTATATTAAACAATAAAACATCCTTGGGTGGTTGCACTTGAGGAACATAAACCAAAGATCCTGATGGGGTGGTCACATGTATCGGATATAAAAATGCAAAATGACTATGCGTTCGACATTTGTCCGTTTATATTCTAAAATGTACAAAATGTTGTTATCTCGAGAATTTGAAGAAACAATGCCAGTGAAAACGCTCAATGCTTGGAAAGCTCTCAGACGTATTGTTGAAAATTTTTTTCAACACTACTCCCAAAACACACACTTGTTTCTGGGCAATATGAAACTGGCCCTGAATATGGTAATACCAATCATGTCTGCAAATAATTAAAAATTTTTCATTTTTTTCCTGCCAAAATGTAATTTTCTTCTGTCGTATTCCCTCTTATAGTGTAAATCCCAGTTTGAAAGCTGTATATGGACATTTTATTTCTACTAGAATGTCTTGATTGATAACACCGTCGGGTGAAGTTATCAAAAAAAAATCATAAACATCTACAAATAAGCCGCATGGCTCAATTTTGCATCCCATTATATTTTCTATTTCCCTTCTTGCAATATCTTCAAATTTTTTCCCGTAGCTTAGTGATTCGACTTTTAAATTTAAAGTCCCATACAACAAATTGTTGTCAAGTTTAGCAGAGTTCGAATTTTTCCTCCGTTTACAAATTTTTGCAAAATTCGATGCGGTTAATAGTTTTCGCCGTTCCTCCATCCACTTTCCCCTAGAGCATTGAAAACAAGTTTCTTTTTCTAAGATATCTATTTCTTCTCTTGTTCTTTTTAATTATTTTAAAAATTCCTCTTCATGTTCTCTATAAACATCAATGGAAAAATCTGGTTTCTGGCCTGATTCACCGTAATCAGCGTTCTCATTATATCTGTTAATTTCCAATGTTTTATTGTAATTTTTTTTGTTACGCGTCTTATTTTTTGGAGTCGGTTTTTGTGAACAAGACGGATTTCTATTTGGCGAAGAATTCTTGATTTATTCTTGGAAAATTGGGTATGTTTCATTTTTGTGTTCTAACTTACAACAGCCGCCGCCGCCGCACATCGCATTTCGTATGCATTTGACAAAGCAAAATTAATTCGCTTACCACCAACAAATTTAGCAACGATTAAATTATATTGTTCAACGGTGTTGCTGTTCATGTCATAAAGTAAGCTCCGAGAATGATTTACAAGAATACTGCAAATATTGAAAAAATTTTCAAAAAATTTATTTGATAATTTTTCGATTTTATTTGGTTTTCCGCCTCTAGTGCAAAAGTAGGGTAAACATTTATCATGGTGCCCATCCATGAAAACATTTGACATTTTGTTTTTAATAGTGTCCGTAAGATCTGTACTAATATGAAATCAAAATATTTAAATTAACCGCCACAAAATATTTTTTTTAGTTTTTCATCACTTATCGTCTGTCTAGAATAATAGTGTTTGAACTCCATTTTTTTCTGAAATTGAGATTTTTCTGTGTTTCCTTTAACAAAGAGTGCTATAACAAATTTATTTCTTGTTTTAACTCCTTAAAAACTACCTAGTATCTATGGTAATAAATGCATATGTTGGTTTTTCAATTACTTGCAGCATATAAACAGCTCTCCTGTAAAATTTGTTATAAATGAAGTTAGGACACCATTATTGTAGACAGACGAAATTACGGCTCAAAGGTTGCCCCCCTTAAATTTTTGCCAAAACATAAAAATAATAAAATTTAAATTTTATTCCATACTTTACACTCGTACTGTATATTAAATTCAATAATTTTGAGTTTTGGCCCAAAAGAAATTTGTTGAGTTGAGTGGAGACTTTTGAAATTTTATTTCTCTTATTAATGTTTTTAAGATTTGTTATTATTAAAAACACATTAATAAATTAACTGCGTTTTATTTATTTTTTAAATAATAATGAAAAAAGCGAAGCAAAATAGAAAATTATCAAATAGAAATTATTTGGCTCCACTTTAAAAAAAGTTTTAGTGAGGTCTTATTTGTTACACAACCATGTATCAAAATAGAAGAAAAAAACTTAGACAATGAAATAGTAAAATTTTGTTGTACACATAATTATCTGTGTTGCGTGAATTCCCAATTTCCATCAAATCGGTACTCTTAGTATTAAACAGTACTCTAGAAACATTCCATTGCTAAAAATTGCCTTCTTTCGTCAACTTTGTGTACAAGGTCATCCCTTAACCGAATGAACGCAGTTATGCAATTCACGTGATTTTAAGCACGCCACTGGTTGAAGAGTTGCGACACGTATTGGTCCTACGCCATCTATCCGTGTTAGTCCCCAACTAATATCATGGTCAGTCTGGTTATATATAGTCACTGACTAATGTTAGTTGTAATACCAGATTCATAACCATAACTCTAGTCACTCTACTATACTATTAAAATATCAGTCCCACGGAGTGTAGTGCAATCAGAAGAGTAATAATCAGATTTTGTTTCAAAAAAGTCAAGATTTACAATGCGACCTATAAATGGTTGAAATTTAAAAGATTAGGTTCCCATGAGTAATAGGGTGAGATAATAAAATGGATAGCGGATTACTCAGGAGGGGTCAAACAGCTAATTGAGGAAAGGTCTTTGCGGAAATGTAAACTTTACTAAACGAGTTTTTCAAGAAAATGACGTAAATTTGAGTAAAGAGTAGTGAAAAAATTAAAAAACTGTTTCTCACTAATTATTCTTTGTACCGCTGGTCTAGACCAACACACTGTTAGAGGCCAAATTGTGTTCTGTTTTATTGAATGCATTACGTTCTATCATTTGATAAAGTTCTTTTAGCGTGTAACTCAGTCAAATTATAACGTATTACTGATAATAAATTTAATTGTTAAAACAAAATCTGTGAAATCTGAGTGTAGATATAAACAATATTTTGATTGTGTTTTGCGTAATTTAGAACTCAGACGTCAAGACAATTTTGTCAAATAATATACATACATCTACTGCTTTGACTTTTTATCAGACGATTTAAAAGTACAGAACAAAATTTTAACCCGAAATTTTTTGGCTTTTTTCAAGTGGTAGCAATAGTATAGGCTAAAGATTAATTATTATAATATTTGTAGGAAAAATGAGACATAAAATGCTAAGAGGGTCAAGCCTCAAATGACGTTTTTTTTAAATGTTACACTAAATGGGAGGCCAATAAATCTATAATTACTTAGTGGGAGCAAAGAGAAGCAAATTATATTATTACTTATCAGTTAAATGTCAGTTAAATAGTTAAATGCCAATTTACAATACCGATACTGTAAATTGACAGTTTTACGTACTGGTAAATTACGTACTTTATGATTAAAGAATATATATTTATACTTATAAATTTAAAATGGTTAAAAAAATTAATTAACAGGTATAAATTTTGCAATAAATGGTTTCTTTAATTTTTAATAACGAAAAATTGTATTGCCAACATAAAGTAACTTTTTCTCTGCTGTCAGGTCAGGTCAGGTCATTGCCAACATAAAGTAACTTTACCCTACTGTCAGAGTAATAATTATAAATATTGATTTTTAATAATTTCTTGCTTAGGCTTATCTGATTCTCGCCTTTGGCTTGGGTCTAAAATCGAGTCTGCGTATGGTAAATTTACCTACCGCACATTAATGTAAATAACGATTTTATAATTGTTTTTTGTAAGAAATTTAACATAATTTAGTCGAGAATTCAGTTTATTTATTAATAAGTTGGTAAGACTGCTTGGAAGGTTTTTATATTAGAAGGTTAACCTAAAGTTTCCCAGATGAAAAAAGTTTATAATTAATGAAAAAACATTGTAATTAACTCGTCTGTTAATGAGCGACGGATTAAAGACACTCATGGACTAATTTCAAGTTGAAATAATACCGGACATATCTTTATTTCTATAGAAAATTAAAAGAATTCTGGACTGTGCCATGGAAAAGTATTAAAATTGGCGTTATTACTGATAGTATCTCAACTTGAGATAGCCCATCACTCACTATCATTCGCTTTTACTTTAAACAGTCTCCAGTATTAATCGCCTTTATTAGCATCCTTGTTTACTAAAAAACTATTAATGCCTTGGATGGTTTCAAATATTATTTGAAAACTGAGCACACATCCAAATGAGTTTACAATCAAATTTACAATCAAGTTTACAAATGTTTTGATTTTTTTTGATAGGTAAATAGTTCTAAAGTTATTGTTTCAGGATTTAGGATTAAATAATTATATGATGGTGTTGATTCCCTGTTAGTGTAAAATTTGTTTTATTTGGAGATATGGGGTATTTTGTACTTGTTTTTCACACTTTTTATTAGTTAAATGCTGCTATCGGTTTTGCCTTATTGGCATCTTCAGACGCTTTGTCAAAATCTACATGAAATAAAATGAATAATAAAAAGGCATATGGGGAGAACTCCCCATAAAATAAGAACTTCTTATATGCTTTTTTATTATTCATTTTATTTCATGTATAGATTTTGACAAGGCGCCTGAAGATGCCAATAAGGCGAAACCGGTAGCAGCATTTAACTAATAAAAAGTGTAAAAAACAAGTACAAAAAAACCTATTTCTCTAAATAAATATTTATAAACAATCTTGAAAAGTCATCAGGACTATTTGTGGACTAATCGATAATTTGGAGCTTGTTCGAGTTAAGCATAAAAAATAAGGCTAATACGTGTGTAACCGGCAATTATTCGACGAATTGGTTTTAATGATTATTTTGTTACTCGTATATAGAATAATTCAAAATTGCTCACCAAGTTATGAAAATGTAGAAAAAAAAAATCTTGTCTTATTTCAACTGATAAGAAAATTATTACCTAAGAATTAAATCTTATTGTATAAGAAACAAATTTTGAACTTATTACAACTAAAGGTTTTTCAAGTTAAAATAAAGCGATTTAACACAACATACCGGGTGAGTCTGCTAAAAGTGTTTCACATGAAGTTATCACATCAACTTCAAAGTTTGGCATTAAGAAGTTTGTCTTTTGCACTACACAGGTGAATTTTTTCAGAATTTTTCTAATATTCCTTCTAATTACATAATATTAATTAATTTATTCAAAAAAAATCTAAATATTTCCAATTTTGTATCTGTTAATGTTTGTGCAATATATTTCAAACTTAAATACGCCATTTTTTTCTAAGAGAGTGGGTGGGATCTTGATGGTACTAAGATGCTAGGGGTACGTATTGTCGAGTTATGGTAAGTTCTGCTTGGCAATGCTGCACCAAAACGCGCCTTACGAATCAAATAAATGTTATTATTTTTTGGGGTTATTTACATTTTTTTTAAACTATTTTTTGCACAAAATAATACTTTGACATCTTTTCTTTTAAAACAATGTCAAAAATTGGAAATATTTAGATTTTTTTTAACAAATTAATTAATATTAATTAGAAGGAATATTAGAAAAATTCTGAAAAAATTCACCTGTGTAGTGCAAAAAACAAAGTTTTTACTGCCAAACTTTGAAGTTCATGTGATAACTAGTTTTTGAGAAAAGTTAAGAAACACTTTTAGCAGACTCACCCGGTATACTTCTAGTAAGTTGCACCGTTTAGGAGCAAGAGGGCGCTAAAATTAGAGTATATATTGAGGTAAATATCTCACTCAAAAACATTAAGCTTTAGAAAAATTTTACGTTTTTTTTTATTTGAAATCTATTGGCAAATTTATTTTTGCTATACAAATTGTAAGTTAGTAAAAAAAACAATAATTACCAAAAAGGTGTGACGTAAGTACTACTGCAATCGGATGAGAGGGTTTAGAAGAATTTTGCTATTATTAATAAAAGAGCACATTAACTTTGTTTAAGCAACAAATCTTATAATTATTGGTTGAGCGATTTCTGAGATATATCAAAAAAATGTTTTTGATATCCAATTTTAAAGACTAGTAATGTTCTTATCAATGAGATAAAATAAATTTCTTTTGGAAATTTTATCATTTGTGGTATTGTATTTTACGTGAAAATTGTGCCACGTATTTTGAATTAAATAATATTTTGTAATTTAAATACTTATTTATTCTTAGCCTCGAAGAAGTCCTTTTGATTGGAGGGGCCCTAGACTGTAGCCCATAAAAACCTGTCCAGTTTAATAAGATTTGTAATTTAAATACATATTATTTCCTTACCGCGAAAAAGGTTCTTTGATTCGCGAGGACCCTATACCACACAAGCCCAACACCATATCCAAATCCGCCCCTGTTCTATTCAAATATTTGACATAGATATCCGGCGTCGTTGCAATCTAGTCGTGATGTTGACATAAGAATATATTAGAAGTGTGAAATGTATGGAAGCACTAAGATACGGCTGACTGATTTTTGGTCTTTTGTCAGCTGTTACGAATGGCTGGTCCTTTTGCAATTTCTCATCACTTTACGTTTGGATCATGTTAGAAAAAGAAGGATTATAAAATCCAATAAAGAATTTAATCATTTCTTGAGAAAAATCACAAAGGTGTTGGTGACAAGCGTGACTGTCAATATTTGCACTATTTAATTTTTTTTTAAATGTGTCTTTTAAGGAGTTCTTATCGTCTTAATGACGAAATGAAAAAGTTATCAAGTCCTCGGTAGTATAGTGGTCAGTATCCCCGCCTGTCACGCGGGAGACCGGGGTTCGATTCCCGCCGGGGAGAATTTTAATTTTTTGTTTTTCTAGTAATTGCAATGATTTCTGAGAATTGCGATAAAAGATACAGATATTCACGACCTGAACGCTTTTCTAAAATATTTCACACGGAAATTGTCAAAAAGATAAATTGCTGAAAGAAATGAGATTATTAAAAAAACTGAAATTTCTAATTATTAATAATTTATTGCAGCGGAATATCAGATTTTTGTTCAGTGAAGTGAAGAAGTGAGAAAGTTCACGTGCGTGGAGGTCCATCACGTTTATCCCCCAAGCACCATTTAATTGAATGTTATCCTTCGCTATCCAACGCCCTGATTTAGTTACTTTTCACTTGAACAGCATCGGTAATGGCAGGATGTGGTATCTAAATTAAAGATGCTCCGCATCATTTATCAAGGAGAAAAAATTCGTAAAATTATGACGAAAATCGACCTTCCCTCGAGGCAATCGAACCCTCACTTCCTTTGTTTTAAGAGGATGGAACCGCGGAACCAAATCTGTGATGGTTCATCGACAAGTTCAGTACTCACTCACGCAATTACAAGGAAATTGATCTTCAAAGGAAAAACTGTTGAGTTGAAGGATTTATGTTTGTGTCCAGCCCTGAAGCTACGGTTTTGTGACCTATTTACGGTACTTGGCTCTTCCGCCAACGTCTGGACACGAACAGTTCTAATCAGAATGACCGATGAATTTTTACAGGATCGCCATCAGACTAATAACAGGCTCGTTCCGCATGCGATTCCGGGATACATCTAGCTCTAACGGTGAAATCAAATCAACCAGAACTGCAAACATCCACGAAATTGGTACTTTGTCCTATTAAAACATTGATTTTATGGTTCAACTTCCGGAAGACGCCCGGACTAATCCCTTGTAATTGAAACATCGGCAGATGAGAGATCCTTTGACCCGAAATTCCAACGGCAAACTTGCAAAATTTTAAGTAAATTAATTCCGTAAATCCTATTCAAATTATGACAAATACAGTTAATTCCTATATTATGATGAGGAATTTTATTTCTTTTATTTGTAGTGTGTTGGCAGTAACAATAACCACGTGAACAAACCGAAATTTTTTCACATGATAGCATATAGCTTTGCTTTCAAAATCATAAATCTATATAAAAAGTGAAACATTATTGTGTCATTAAATATTATTCAATTATCGCAAATCGTTTATTTTGAATGCTTTTAGGTTTCCCTTTTCATCATTTGATCCGTACTGTTATAAACGAATCTGAATAAGACAGGTTCAACAGCGTTCATTATGCTTGATTTCAGTTTCATTTAAAGAGAGTAACGAATTTTATTTAAATGCTTCTATAACCTGTTATTAGTGTTATTCACACGTAAATAATCAAAAAAGCTATAGCGTAATTTTCTATCTAAAACTATTTTAGGTACACTATAGAGCATTAAATAACCTGTCAATAAAAAATCTATTTAATGAGCTTTTAAGCTTTTATTAAAGCCGAAATTTTCTTATTTACACTTAACAATGAAAACCAGTTATTTTTCTAAGCACACCTGCTTAAACTTGCAAATTTTTGCATTATTAGCGTTTTAGAAAATTGTACAGAGTGAGTTATCGCAAATGGCCACCCTTTATTTTTAACGTCAATACCTAATTAAAAAAAAATATGAAATTTACACATAACAAAGTTATGGAACTAAAGTATTTCCCAAAATTTACGACAACACAAACATAATTCACAAAATATTGAAAATTTTTATAAGAATAAAAAAATAAAAATAAGATTGTGCACTTTATTTAAAAAAATAATTGTTTTTTGCTGTTTTTATTGTTACAGTTAAATTCTTTAATTTTTTTTTGCTTTATGCCAATATAAAAATATACAAACTTGATTTTGTAAATTTTTTGTTTCATCTTATGGTTTTTATTTATGACCACAATTAAAGTGATATCAAAGATACAATAGCCCTAAAATGTCGTCTATTACCGTATTTTTGTTATGTGTAAATTAAAAATTAAACCATAGCTTAATATAAACTTACCCAAATTTAAAGTGGTTTTTATGGCAGGGTCCTGTTGTATTAAAGATAATAATAGTAATAAGAAAGAGCTACCGCAGGGCAATAAAATTATCAACATAAATCTTCTTACTAGTACTAACCGGACCTCGCATCAGGCCAACGAATTTGATTTAGAACAGACTTTTACAACCCTTTTACTAGCATCATTATAACGGTCCTATCATTAGATAACTGCAGTGCCATAAAAACCACTTTGGATTTGGATAAATATAGTTTTAACGAGCAAATGCGAAGAAATAAATGAGAAGTTTTTCCAAGGCTAATGCATGTGTTTTATTTAAAAAATGGTTAAAAATAAACGATTATCGTGGCAATACCTTGAGTCAGTCCTTCGATCTTTTTTCAACTAATTTTGTGTAATGTTAAGTTTAGTTGATAAAAGTATATAAAATAAGAAATTTTTCATTGTAGAGGTTCAAAAGGTTTATTTTGTGTCACAAATACGCAAATCGTGAGCTTTATAAAGAATGAAAGCACAAGTGTTCTAATGGTTATTACAGCATTTTAATGAGTGTTATAACCGGTCTCTTAAAGATTCAGACTATAGGTATATTTTTTAGATTGATAGAGCTTTTAACTTATGTCTAAGGAAAACTCTAATTCAGAAATAAATAAAAATGGTTATGTCAACTTATTTGTATAATTTGTTACTAAAGTACGTCACATGGCATCGACTAGGAGTATTTTTACGACTAGGTATATGCATTTATCTTATAGAAATAGTTCAGAAACCTTAAACAGAAATTTGAACAAATTTAGTTAAAAAAAAATTAGAAGCAGCTTTGTTTCAGTGTTATAAATGTAGTATGGAAGTTTCCTATTGGTCCTAGTTTTGTCCGAATAATAACGTGAGGTCAAAAATTTCAAAATGTTTACGGTTTTTTACAAATATTTCAAAAACGGTGGACTTTTCGACGTTAAGAGTTTTTAAGATATTAGCAACTAATCGCGCGGAACTCAAATCACAGAATTATAAGACCGAAAATAAGCTGCCTCTAAATTTTTGAGCTTATATTTATTATCTATTTTTTGTATGTTAAATGTTTATTTTTTTATACTATAACTATAATACTTATTACATCTAGCTCCTAAACCAATTTTCAAAAATTTAGAATCGAGATCGAAAAATAATTAACTAGCGGATTGAAAAATTATTCGATTAATTCGATTAAATTTTTCGATTTTTCTGAACTAAGCTGAAGACGTTTATTTCTTTTTCAAAATTTTTAAACTGTAACAATTGAAAATGATTCAAGATATTTATTTATTCATGCTTAGAAAAGTTCAAAATTTCAGATATTTTAGAAGTTGTTAATTTTCTAACTTTTTTAGGTGTTTTCTAATATTTAAACAAAAAGTTCAATAATTTGAAAAAATGCACTAAATAATAATTGTTGAGTTTTTTTGATTAGTCTAAAATTTATCAAAATCCGATTTTTTATAGTTTCGGAAAAAACATTCTTGAGCTAAAATTATAAGCAAAAATAAAGATTTTTGAAATTTTACAATCAATGGCTATTTTTAACTGCTTTTCGATAAAAAAGCATTTGGTACGCATCGACTACATACAGTAATCGGGTCTTGTGAAATGATAGTAGAAATTTCAACCAAAAGGTTCTTATATTTTTAACCCAGTGCTCTAATCTAAAAAAATTTTTAAAATTTTTTTTAAAAATTAGTGAATAGTGCACTAAGTTAAATATATAACAATAATTTTCTTGTTACTTATATTTTAAAAAAGTCTTAAATTATATGGTATCTTGGTTTTCGCAACAATTTCAAATTGTAGATACCTTTCTTTTTATTTACAATGAAAAGTGATTTCCATACTTTTGAAAAAAGTTTTAAAGCCTAAAACTTTTTTAATTCTGATGATTTAAAAAATCCTCAGTAACTTCAGCGTCGGTATAAACTTCCTAACCACCAGTTCAATTTCTACTTCAAGTTTTTAAACACCCTGTATGAAAATTTCTGATTCTTCCGGTAATTTTTCTAAGATGTTAACAGCAGGAATCATCTATTGCAAATTTTTGCATTTTCGAATTGCTGCAACTTCTAACCCAATGAGCCAAATTTCAAGTGCTTGGTCACGTTCAAAAATCTTTTGATTATCTTAAAAATTACTGATATATTACAAAAAAAATGCAAACTCTTATCCTGTAATACGTTCAAAACAAAAAGTTTCAAATTTATTTAATATCTAATAATTATCAAATCGCAAATTTGTTAAAAATTTGAAAAAAATTTTTTTGCAAAATTTTATATTTTATCTGGTATTGACGCGTCATTTTGATTTTGACCAAGTTAACTTACATTTTTTGATAAGTACTTTACGAAGCAAAATGATTTTTGACGAAGTAGAAACGTCTTTATTTGGGCAACTTTATTAGAGAATTTTAGTGCTTCATTAAACCTACTGGATGTACTCTATTTAAATTATTCTAACATTGAAAAAAAATATTAATAAACTTTTTATGATATAAAAATTATATTCCCGTTAGTTTAACACTTTTGAGGTATTTCAGAGAGAATAAAAACTCTTGATACCTGCTAATTTTTAAATAATGAGGAACTAGGAAGTAGACATAGTACGGTGTATGACAGTCTAAACAGCAATTTAAACCTCCTTTTTTCTCCGTAAATAAATTTTCTTATAATGCTAGATGTTTCGAAAATAATTTGGTTTATTTTCAAGTTATGTCGACAAATTATGTCTTCATTTTAAGCACATGTTCGCTCAACAACTACTTAAAGCATAATCTGTTTTTTACTTTTTAACGAAGTTAAAAATGATTAGTTATAAAAAACGGCATAACGATGAAAGCTGTCAGTCATATTATATTACAATACTGTTGGAACTAATAATTTCATCAAGATATGGTATTTAAAAAACCAATCGATTCACGGTAGAACTTTTGGTCACTGGTAAGTAACTGTTAAAAATTTTTCGAAAATCTCATTAAAACTGATAAGTGACGTTATGTGATTACTTGATTTACAGTTAAACAAGCTTTTGTGGTTTAATTAAATAATTTTCGCTTTTTTTATAATATACATGTCTTGTCACAATGGTAATAAAAGTAAACTGTAGTCTTATTGTAGTAGAAAATGAAAAATCTTGTAAACTATTTGTGGATACAAATTATGTGTGAACAAGACAGTTAGTTATTCATCTCTTCTACACATTTATGGTAACTGTATGATATTGAATAGATCACACTTTATTCCTCCAACATATGTTGTATCAATGTAATTATTCAATCATCCCTTTTAAACCAACCAACAAGAGTTCAAAAAAATTACGTTTAGTTCTAACGGGTGATAAAAATACGAGAGAATCTCAAAGCATAAACCGTGAACTTCCCATCGATTGATCGGATGACTTCCGATTACGTAACAATGAAGATGTCATTAGCAGATGTCAAGAAATTTCTTAAAAGTGCAAGTAAAAATGCAAAAAAAATGTCGCAAAAACGAAATGAAGAGGCGCTGCATCCGCATTGTTACGAAATGAAAAGGTAAAATTGGTCATTATTGAAAAGCGATACAAAAGGCATTTTATTTTATAAAGCGAAATTACGAAACGTTTATAAAGGACGCTTCGCACGTATAACGCAACAATAACAAACATCTGCCTCTTCGAGTTATTCGTGCAAATCACTTTAACGGTGGTCCGTGGCAAAGAATTATTATTTTTCAATAACCTCTTTCTCAATATGATAGATAACTGTAACAAAAGTCTTACACAATGTGATGACTGCTTCCGCCACCGGAGATTGTTGGGTTTGCATCCGAAAAAAAATCGTTTTATTTATATGCGACACGATGCGTAACATTACGTTAACGCAAAACGCACTCCGTTTAACTTTCGGCGAGGATCATTACGAAGATCTTCAGATTGCATCGGCTATGACATGAAGTGTGTTAAGGTCGGGTGTTGTAAAAAGGAAATGATGTTTACTAGCCACAACGAAGACGAAAACCACTAATACACATTGTTTTTTTATAGAAAACAAACGACCTGACGAAATGCATACCACTAATTAAATAATTTATTAATTAGTGTGGTGAGCTCAGAGGAATTTTACGGAATTAAAACTGCCGCAATAATGGGATTCTTAAAGGAACTACAATTTTTTAAATTAGAATATGTTTTGACAGCTTTGGGAATTTATAGTGATTTATTAATTCAGATATTAAAAAAATTCTATTCGACCATCAATAATTCTACTGTTAAAAAAATCTTCAATGGAAAATTGGAAATCGAATTTGACAGACTGTAATGATAAAGTATATCAACAATAACTGAACATAATTTTTATTGAAATTAAATGGAATTAAGTATATCAAGGTTAAAAGTAATTTCTCAAGTACTCGATTGTATAATCCCTTCAATTATTACATTACAGAGATGCAAAATAAATTTAGAATTACAAAATTTAATGAATTTATACTCGAGAATGTACTATTGTGTAAAATTTAAATTTTTCGAAAATTTAAAATAATGTAAAAGTGTTTACAGAACGGACATTCATTTTATTAAGCTGCTTTACACTAATAGCTTTTTAAGTTTAGAATCAGTCCACATATTTTTAAATTTAGTATAAATTAGTAACCTTTTACATATGCATCAGAAATTAGAATTACTGGACTATATAATAGACTTTTTTAAGAATCTCTGTACTCATGTGCAAATATACTGGAATGCGCCAATCATACGCATCTCGTTTGACAGAATTTAATTTTTATTTATTTATTTATTTCATCTTTCTTACAATATGCATAAACCGTTTTTTATAAAATAGATTGCAAAAGCTCATTAGATTGGTGTTTTTATCTGTTTACTGTTTCAGTTGTTTTAATTTATGTTATTAGCAATATTAAATATTTTTAGAACATAGGCTCTCTCTATGTTTTTGCTATTATTATAAAGCAACCACCTTCTAATTAATTTAAAATTAAATTTTTAATTAATTTATTTAAAACAGAATAAGGTAGATATACCCGGATCACTTTTGTAATGTTAAACAAAAGCGCATCAACCCAAAATTTTGACTTTGTGATTTATGTTTTTTACCGCAAATTCGGGTTTTCAAAATGTAGGTCATGCTATATGACAATGTCACGTTGACATTGTCATATAACATAATTCACATAGCCAAAATTTTGGTTGATGCGCTGTTGTTTAATATTACAAAAGTGAACCGGGTATAAGTCATAAAAATGAAATAAAAATTAAACTGCAGAATGTACAAAATTTACTGTCAAATTAAGTAATTTGAGGACAAAACTAGAATATCAAAATATAACAAAAAAAATTAACGTGTATCTACAAAAATTTAATTTAAAGATTTAACCTTTATAGGTCAGTATAAGTCATTAATCAAAATTTTAAATTCATAGCATTGGGTTATAAATTTAGATTTATTAATTTTAGTTTTTTAAATGATGATGATGATTGTAGCCGCGGTTTTAGTTAATTTTTATCAAATTTTTTAATAACAAATTCTTTTCAAATGTCTACCCAAAGTTCAAAAAAGGAGAGCAAACATAAAATGCTCTTAATTAATTACTTTTTTTAATTTTAAAATCTGGAACATTAAAATGATTATATTGAATTAAGCCGAAATAAATAACGATTTTTTATTTGTCGGTAGAGTGTAAATTATGAGGTATACTAAGTTCCAAGATTTATAAAACTCATAAAGTTGTTAGGAACGATTCTCTATATTGTCTCTATTATAATGCATGTTATGAAATAATCCGAACTAATGTATGACAGTTCCTCTTCAAACGAGTATCTATCAAATCAAAATTTTAGACATTATTACTATTTATTTTTGAAGTTATTTTGTTGAATAAAAAATTACAACATACATTTATAATTTTTTTAACATCATAATTAGATTATTTATATATTTTTTGGTTATATTGTCAAAAAAATATAATTTTTAATAAAATAAAACGCATTTCTGTTTTTAGTTTTTTTTGGTGCTTATGCACGTTTTGATCGGAGATTCTGATTCAATCACCTCCGGTCATCTCAACCTGTAAAGTCCATTTAAATGACTTTGACAAGTAAAGCAATAAAAAAGGTGGAGCTATTTAACACGTGTTTGTGGAAACCGGCGACATCTTTTAGGGTAAGTGAAAATTTTAATGAACTTTAACGCTCTTATAAATAAAGCTGCTTTGTAATTTGGTTGGTAGGAGTTGGATCTCGAGTTGAACAGTTTGACTTATCTACACCAATGGATTTAAAACGTTTAAATTTTAAACAGCTTAGAAAAAATCGAGACTCAACCTTATTTATAAATGCATTAAGAGTCATGGAATAACTAGAATTTAATGTGATACGGGTTTATGAAAGAAGGTGTTTCCTGCTTTCAACAAGCTTATTGTTAAAAGGTTCCACCTCTTTTATTGCTACACCGGACAATGTCATCTAAATAGAGAAAAGACAATTTTCCGTTCTCCTTCATTTAGGTTTAAACAATAAGCATCATTTATGTTTTAAGTCGCGAGACATGCTACTTTTAAGCTAAGTTAAGTGCGTGTTGTGCCGTTTTTACAAAATTTGTAGAGATTTGTATGCCTGTCAGACTGACTGTATATACCTAGGGCACATGACACGGAATGTGTTCAGGTGTGATTTGTTATTTTTTGTAATTTGTGAAATAGTCTAATGAAGATTAAGACCATAAACTTTTTTCTGACGTGACGTTTTAACCAACCAACAATGCATGCATAAGAGCAAACAGGTAAATAGAATTTAATTTGCTAAAGTCTCTGCAGGTATAAAGTCTATGCATAATAAAAGTTAAAAGTTACGGTTAGGTTTTATCGGTATTTTAATCAAAGTCGTACAAAAAAATAGTAAAAGTATATAAAAATAGTAGGATACCTAGTAAAAATAGTACATATATAGAAATGTTATTATACCATCGCTTCTTATAGCACTCGGACTTCGTCTCCTCTTGCACCAGGCATAATCATACGTTTCTCTGATTTGATATACAGACTGTTATGGAAGTGAATGCAAAAAATTTAATCACCGATAGAACTCACAAACATAAACAAAATATTTATTTAGCATTTTTGTCAAAAACGCACCCTTACCGAGTTAAAATTAAAAGTAAGTAGAGCACAAAAAACCATACCCGCCTATGTGTTAACGCAGCGATCAAAACATACCAGAAAAAATTTAAGACAAAAACTTACCAAAAAGAAGTGTAAACAGCTGATTTTAGGTGGGTTAGTAGGGTAAAATGAGACTTTATTAACCCTGTTCATAAAGGGATACACAATAAGGGCAGAAACACGTTCACGTATTATAACCCTAGTCTACGAATACTTAGATCTGGTTCATCTTCAATCACATAAAGAATTTTCGGTTCCATTTCAAGATTGTGATCGCTTCTTGGGCGTCCTTCTCGATGATTTTGAGTTGTTACAATACTTGTGAACGTTCGCATCTTGGCAATTACACTTCCAAAAAACGTTGGGACAAGGGCCGAGCTGCAGACGCATTACCGCGACATAGCACCCATAGCATCCACATTGCAAAAAATGCACCATTGTTACAAATTTATTGTTGCACTACCGCAAATTATTATTAGAATACTCTTGATCACAAAGACACAATGTGAAATAAGGTTACAGCCGGTTGCCGTTATCAGTGTTTTTTTCTAGAAAAAACGCTCAGGTTTTTACAAGATTAAATTTTTTATCCCTTCGCTTGAACTTGAAAATGCCATCATGAGCGCAGTGTTAAATTAGAGGTTACAAAAATGTAAAATTAAATTTTTGATATCACAAATGAAATTTGTGAAATTTACATGTTCACAACAAATTAAAACACCTGTTAAAATTTTTGCAAAACCTTCCTTAACACCCTGTATAATATACTATTTTTTTCTGCAAATTTCTGAATAAATTTTTAATATATTCAAAATACTCGTAATATAAAACATCAAGAACAGTATGAACAATTGTTTTTTTGTTAGTTACCATATTGTTTTCAGACACAAATGGGCTAATTTCAAGTTGATACAATACCAGTAACTAATAAAATTTTAGGGTTGAGGTTGGGTATTGCTACAGAAAAGAATTAAAATTTGCGATACTACCGGTAGCAACTCAACTTAAAATTAGCCCAAAATGTAATAATAGAATTTCTGTTTACTAAGGTTTTAGTGAAATTTAAGACAGAAAATTTTTCAATATATGGTCGCTGGTCGCTAGAGGCGATTAAATAAAAACTTTGATAGAACCTTCCATTTTGCGATAACATTTTTAGCCAAACTAATTTTGTGACTGTTTGCCAAATATTTTAAAACAAAATGTGTTAAAATTTTGTCACAGTGCCGAAAATATTCTACAAAAACAAAGAGGATTCTGGAAGATTCAAGGAGTAGTTTGAGAAAGAACGATTAGTGGAGAGAAAACAACAGACAATTCTAGAATTTAAAGATGTTGGTTAGAGAAAAAATGAGAGCAATAGCAATTGAGAGCAATTAGCCAATGAAAACACAACGGAAAGCATTGCTAGAATAATAAGCAAATTTATTCACAATTATTTAAATAATTATTTTTTTATTAATGCTAAAAGAATCATAAATCCAAGTCAATCTCACAAGTTTAATCAAACAAATATTTAGTTAAAAGTGACAGAGCGATTCGAGAGTAGTATTCAAACATAAAAAGATAGAAAATATTAGAAAAAACTTACTAAACTTATGTCAATAATAACTAAAACATAAAGAATAAAAATGTACACTAAAAAAGATTAAGAATAAATCGTAATTTTTAGTAAAAAGTATATTGATCTATGTGTCACATTAAAAAGATAAATGATTGCTGTTTGCTATTTTATTTTTTAATAAATATTTATTTCAGAAAAAGTCATGATAAGATAAGTTAGGTGATTTTGTCAAAGTATTTTAGAATTGTTTGTCCTAAACCAAATTGCAGAAATATCGAAAATTGAACAATAACAGTCGCAAAAATGCTTTAAAAAACTGATTGTGAATGAGTAATAAAAAGAAATGTGTGAGGAATAAAAACGTTTTCATTTTATTTCGCTTTAATTTTGGGCAATAAAACTCAACATCCGGCACTTTCAGTAAAACTCTCATTTGTCAACTTTTTTAAAAACTTAATTCTCATGGCCATTAGTCCAGTCGTAGCAAAAAAATGATTCACATTTCACACCTGATTATCCGGCCGATCTCGTCCAATGACCGTCATACCATAAAACAAAGGGCAAATTTAAATTGAAGCGGATTTGTTGATGACAATGTGTCGTTTCACTGGTCCAGGTAACGAATGAAGCGTGTGCTTTGTATATTCTCACGCTGCGTGGGAATACAATTGTCATTACATCTTCTTTAGCACCCTTGCAAGATTTTTTTTTTAAATGAAATTAAGCGAAACCAACAACAAAAAATTGCACTGTAATAACCACACTTGGGGATTTATAGAACAACTCGGTTATAAAATAAATATAAGCACGGTTCTAGTGGTGGTTGTAAACGTCTTAAAAGGGTAATATAGAATTTTATATGTTGTAATTAAAGGTAAAAAAATCAGGGTCGGCTTTTAAAAATAATTGAGTTGTTTTACTGCTGTAATAAAGAAATTTAAGAAAAAAAATGTCTCCCCGGCGGGGAATCGAACCCCGGTCTCCCGCGTGACAGGCGGGGATACTGACCACTATACTACCGAGGATGTATTTATCCAAACACAGTTTTTGAAAATTGGCCCGAAAATACAAAGTATTAATCTTTTTTTCTCAAAAAAGAATTTAGATATGATCTTCATTCACTACAGCCCAGGGCTCTATAAGTCAAAAGTCCTCTTTTATGTCCCAAAAAAATTAAAATTAGATTCGGTGATTGTAAAGAGAGACACTAAACTTGGTAACAATTTTCTCAAAATTTTAAAAATTTTGTCGCAAATTGCATCTTAATATTGAAATTTTGAAAAATAAAACTATTTGAAACTGATAGCAAAAACAATTGGTAGAGAAGATTTTGACATGAACATTGTTAGAATAGCATCAGTGTTTACTATTTACATTTTTTACGCCAGGATTTTTAAATTGTAAATTTTTTTACGCCTTTTATCTATTTTTGTTTGCTTCCGTAGTACATTAGTTTAGTTTAAAACTTTATCTTTCCTCCAAAAAATTCTCCAAAACTGTATACCTACTGAAAAACACTAAATAATAAAAATAATGTATTGACTATTACTACTTTAACAATTTACTATAACTACACCAAAGAGCTACAAATAGAAGATTTAAACACAAACTTTGAAAACTAAAGTAGCAAGAATGCTTGGTGAAGAATGCTTGGACATGAGGGATAGTTTTAATAGTGATTATTTAACATCCCTCATCTCAGTTTTTACTCTTCAAAAATTAAATTAACTAATAATAAACATAATGTTAGAAAGTCTCTACATGATAAAGCATTGTAGCTATTACTTTTTTTATCTCATCATGATCTCTCGCTGTTTTTTTTTCTGACACACAGAATATTTTATATACTATATTCGAAATACATACTTAATAGACATATGGATCTTTATCCTAGAAACAAAATGGAAACAATTAATGGCAATTTCACCAATAGTTTTGCGTTAAAATATGATTTAACAATTTACAGTGCTCAACAATTGAAATGGAACACCCTAAAATGTTAACAAAGTTTAAAGTCTTGTAACCCCTGCAAAAATTTATTAATTGAGATGACCCTTTTTTTCTGAGTAGCTTATTTCTTATACTTTAAGATGTTTAATAGAGTGTTCTTTGTAAATTTGTAGTTTAAGTTATACAGGGTGTCAAAGACAGCCCTTGCAAAAAATGAAAAGTTTAAACTGCTCTCATTTTAACAAAAAATATTTTTGGATTTTTTTAATGGGTTCCGGAAGAGCGCTGGATTTAAAAATTAAATTTAAATTAAAAATTAAAAAGTTTAAAATAAGTCGTAAGTAAACTGTAATTTAGATCGTCAACAAAGCAAATTATTAAATAAAACAATCTTTGATCTATGCAACCACATTACAAACGGTCAAAATCACAAAATAGTATATTAAGTATGGAGAACGGTAAGGAATGCTTAACGTTCGAAGACAATTGTTTGGAGGAGGAGCGAAGCGACGACTTCAATTATTGTCTGAGAACGGTAATCCTTAACGTTCGACATGCTTATAACGTTTTTTGCGCGATTGGAGTTTCTAGAATAATAATAATAATAATTTATATCAATACATTTGTGATAATCGGGAAGATTGAAACTGAAAACTTTGGGTGGCTGTTCTATGGTTGCTATGGTTTTGTTCGAAACAAGTAAAATTGTCTTTTTGATACAATTATTCCTACATAGTTCTGTTTTGTGGTTCCGTTTTAAGCAAATATGAGCGATAGTGATGATCTACCGGATGATTTAGAAGACGCTTGGCAAGAAGGATGTTCGGCAATAATTCCAGAAAAATTTAAAGCCTGATATGAACAGACATACAAGTTGTATAAGGAATAGCGTAAAGCAAAGAAGATTTCTGTAAATGAAAAGAGCTTGTTAGCGTATTTTGTGGTGAGAAGTGGACACTTGAACGCCCCAGGCAGTTTATGGGCGGAGTATTCTATGCTGAAGAGTACAATTTTTCTCCATGATGCTATCGATATTTCTAAGTTTGCTACATTAATTGCTTATCTTAAGAGAAAAAATATTGGATATCGGCCTAAGAAGGCTAAAATTTTCACCAAAGAAGACATGGAAAAATTCTTGAATGAAGCACCAGACGACCATTTTTTAATTCAAAAGATATGTTGTAGATGATGAGGTGGTACATCTGAGTTCTAAGGAAACAAAATATTTGCAGGTAGCAATGATATTGGGAGTATCGGGCGCTTGTAGACGAGAGGAATTGTACAATATTAAAATGAGTGACATAGAAGAACGTAAAAAAATGTTTATAGTAAATATTCCAAATACAAAAACGAATATTCAGCGAACGTTCACAGTTATTAATAAAGAAAATGAAGCAGTTCATTATTTGGAAAAACCCAACGTCAGATCATTTATTTCTGAACTATCGAAATGCACTAGGCAAGTCACAGGAAAAGGCACAATTGGAAATTGCAAAGTATTTAAAGTTGCAAGCCTCTGAAGGTTTTACTGGACACTCGTTTCGACGCACATCGGCTACACTTTTGGCGAATAACAGAGTTGATGTGTTGGGACTAAAAAGACATGGTGGGTGGCGTTCATCAACGGTGGCCGAGAGTTACGTGGAAGATTCCCTCCAAAACAAAATTGAATTTGCTCATAAAATTTTACACAGCGATGTTGGTGGACTATTAGGTACAACAACCTGGGACTTCTACGTCGGAAAGTTTGTCTATTAACACTAGAAACTCAAATGCGAGTAGTATTACTACTATTAATTATAATAATTGTACATTTAATTTTAATAAATAAATCGCAAAATTGTTTTTTTTAGATTTAATTGCTTACCGTCCACTGAACGGTAAGTGAATTACTTACCGTTTTGTTACACGTAGCAACCAGTAACAGCAACCTACCGTCGTGAAACAGGCACAGTAAACTGATAAAAACAACCGATCGCGCAAAAAATACATTTTAACTACTTAAACGAAACAATATTTTAAAATTATTTTTTTTAATGTTAAATAGGGCGTTAAATAATAGAAAAACACTTGCAGGAAACGTATGCTATCATTGTAAGTCATTTTTTTAAATTTTTGTATATTATTAAATGTCCATGTCTTATCTCTCTTATTAGGTCAGGTCAGGATTTTTCAAAAATGTGTATATTATCAAATATCCATGTCTTGTCAGGTTAAATAAAACAAATAAATAATTATCTAGTGGTAGTGCTTCATCTACACGCAGGTTTTCTTTATAAGTGTGACAGTGGCATCAAAGGTTTTTAAGTATTTTTTTCATATTTTGGCATTCGTAGAAGGTTGAAAATTGGGAAATCTGCTCCAATAATTATTGTTAAGCAAATACGAGTCAGACGCTATCTTTATTTATACTGAGATGTTGCAGACAATGCAAATTTTTTTTTTTGCTATAGACAGTGGCGAGAGATTTAAATCTGAAACGCCTTTTACTACAACCTCTTGTAAACTAAATAATTGAATGCATTTTTCAAAGATTTTTAGCTTATATTTTTTGTTTTCTTTCTTTCAATCGTAAATTTTTAAGATTTGCCAACACTTACATTTTTCAAATTAAAATATTTATTTGTTGTTTTTTTTCCTAAACAAAGTTATTTTAATTTTTTTTATTTGACTTTTTTTTCATACAGTAGTCGTTTTTTAAGTTTTTTGCACCTTCTTTATTCTATTTTTCAATTATTGTTTTTCCAATTTATTTATTATCTGAACGTTATTCTTTATGTCGTTTTGTAATATTTATTGTACTTTTTAAAACACTAGATTGTCATGAAATCGTAAACTAATTACTTAATTAATTATTAAGCCTCCGTTCAAAAACACTAAATTTCTAGTCGTATAAATCGCCCGGAAATATCGTTTGCGTTTGTCACTATTTTGCACTGCCTAAACATTGAAAGTAAAATCTAGAGATTTTCTGTTTTTCAATTGTATTTATTCGAATACCTGTTATATGGTTTCTCAGACAGCAAATTTTCAATTATCTTTCTAGTTGCGTTTTTTATATGTTCCGGGGTATTATCGTCTTCCAATTTCTAATTTATTAGAAGAAGTTCTATTTATTTTAGCACAAAAGTACGATTTAACAAAATTTATAAATCTAGTTATTATGATAATGCTACCAACCTTATGGGCTGATTTCAAGTTGAGATAATACCGGTAGTATCTTTGTTTCTATAGAAAAATAATCAAATTCGGGGCTGTGATTTGGTGTTTTCATAAAAAAGTATTAAAATTTGCGCTACTACTGGTATTATCTCAACTTGAAATCAGCCCATTAGAATCATAAATACTCTAGCGCCAAAAATTTTTACAATAAAAATGTTTTTTTTAACTTAGGCAACTTTTCGGCCTAAAAAACGTTGTTTATCACACGGTCAGAAACTTCTTCGTGAGTATTCGTACTTATGGGCCTCGGGTTCGCCTCAGCCCACAATCTCATACTTGCAAAATGACAGTTTCTGACCTTGTAATAAAAATAACTATTGTATGTCTTTGATAAATTCTACATTTATTTTACATCAGAATCAAATGTCAGTAAATAGGATAAAACATAGGATAAATCACAGACAAAAAGGTTTGTTTTTTATTATTTATTGAGTGGCATGATGGGGCTGAGTAAGAAACACCTTTCCAGTTGCGTTAACGTTCGATCACGATTTTATTTTGTATCTTTTTCAGGGCTAGAAAAAAAGGTAATTAAAGGCATAAAGTAAAATTCTACCAGTAGCTCTGAAGAAGTCACAAAATTAAACCGTGAGCGAAACGTCGCCGTAATTGAAAATGTGTCTCTTATTCAGTCCCGTTCTACCTCTTAATATGTTAATTAAGTACAAAAACAATTTTTTTTCTGATATAGCCTATTTTGTCGTGAATTGTCATTTTGTCGGGCAAAATACTTTTTTGTTTTGCTTAGAATTTATTTTACAAGAACCTTTTTTGTCTGAAATATAGGCGATTTTGTCGTACGTTATGAATTGTTTTTTTTTTGTCGTGCAAAAAAAAAAATCTTGTGCATTTTATTTTTGGAGGTTGCAATTAAAAAGTACTAATTTTAACGTTAATAAAATTGTAGAAAGATAAACAGAAAAATTTGACGAAACGTCGATAGTGTTATGTTTTAGTGTTATAGAGCCAGCAAAGTTAGAGGTCCGCCCCTGTTTATCTTATCTCATTCTATAAATAATTCACATAATTTTTACAAAAACAATCAGATTAGAAATCCTCAAAACGGTATCTTTTGGTTGTAAATTTCCCAATCATCTAATTTGACTGCTTCCAACATTTTTTCAATCGAAAATCACAAAAAGATTCCGCAACTCATTCTTAAAGAACACAATGCACAAAAGATTATTTAACCACTAAACTGATCGAATTTGAGATGCTGCCGTCCGAAGACAAAAACTTTGTCTCGTCTTAAATTGATAAACATTGCAATGTCACTTTATTCATTTTGACGCTTATCGAAACGTGAATAAAAATGTGCAACATGTAATTACGTTTAAAAAATTGTCTCAACAATCCGTTTGCTCTAAATAATCTTTAATGTCGTTGTGACTTTTTACGGCATTTTACCGTGATTGCAAATTAATGTTTTTTCGACTATTTACCAGCGATTATTATCGGCAATTTTTATCCTGTTAATCGTTTTGTTAACAACTAATCGAAATTTGTTTTCTGCTTGTCTGTTTTGACATGTTCTGTGAAAAACTGTGAGAAATAACGGTGACTTAATTTTGCAAGTTCAAATGGAAATTACCAGCCACTTTCAAATAATACCCATTTTTCATTGAGATAACAAGCTTCTAAGGAATCCTTTCGCAAAATGAACCATGAAATGGTTTTGAATTTTGCGCTGAAACAAGCAATTTAACTACAAAAACCTTATAAGGCAACCACTTTTATGTCAAACGTAGATACTTCCTTGAAAACTTGTACTCCGAAAGAACTCATTTGCACTTTTTTGAACTTGTTTGTACTGCTTTCTTTTTTTAAAAAAAATGACCAAATGGACGGATAAAAAGGCTAGTGCAGAGAGAAAAAAATTGTATTTTAAAAAAGAACACAGGATAAGCAATACGAGCCCGACGAACCTTAAATGCATCCAAAAAACAGTTTGCATGAGTAAGTGGATCTCTCTTAGAAGTCAATCCATGATGTGTTTTGAACTTAGTTATTTATGCAAATTATTTTTTTAAGATTTATTAAAGTTTGCCAGACTTGTAATTTTAAGTGATTCACTTTGTATAAAAATAGGTTTTTTAATAGCACCTTCGAAAAGTACTTGCGTTTAAGGCCAAAAAATTCAAGTTTTTGTCAAAGTCGACTAAAAAAAATATTTGTTTGTTATTTTTAAAATACGAAAATATTAATTTTTTAATTGTAAATTAGTTAAATTCTAACTTAAGATGTTCTTCCTGTATAAATAATTAAAAAAGAATTTTTTGAAGAAAGCTGGGGACAATCCGGTCTGTGGTATTCAGCATGAAGAATGGTGTAGATCTGCGGGATAAATTCTTCTTAACGTGAAAAGATCTCATCTCGGCACAATATATCAAAAGTTGTAGTCCTGTCCTAGCGAAGGTAATGTCTAGGCCACGAAAGAAGCCGAAAAAAATAGCAAAAGCTGAAGAAGTAGCGTGGTAGGGGTAGAATATGTATCTCAGTGCAATTTAGAAATTCACTAGAACTGGTGAAGATTTCGCGCAAGAACTACTCTATAACAGTTTCTTCACGATAGTTGAGTACCCAACACATCACGGCGCTTCCTCGTCATCTCCAGCATCGGTGTCAGTTTCTTCGCAAGTGTCGTGCGTCAAATAATTGCGTGAAAAAATGTGGTAGATTCAATGAAATTTAATTTTTTAAACTTATCGAAACTTTGATCTCGGTTAAATTACATGTTGTGTTAGTGTTGAAAGAGGATACTGCAAGAGGAAGCTTTAAAAACATTTTGTAATTTTTGCAACCAATGTCTTACTGATTCAACTAATTCAAAATCAAAACGACATGGATTTTGTTACGAGGTGAGGGTCTAATTAATTTTACTTTCGTTTAATTTGTTATTTAGATTTATTCGAATGAAATCAAAAAGTGTAGCACAAGGAAAGTGAAAATTTAATTTATCCCATCATAATCTAATTTTAATTGATTTGTTTAAATTACAACAAGATCTGAGAACCATTCAGAAATTATGTTATGCTTCGGTCATCATTTTCAATTAGAATTCTTACAGCCAATTCATCACAACTTGTCTCATTAGCTATCTTTGACTATTTAAAAAGACTAGTAATAAATTACGACATTTCTTATTTCATGTCTTCATAAACATAATCTCTATTTCAATCTGCTCTGGTTTTCAAAGCAAATTAAAACAACGTTAGCGACTCACATGGTAATTATTTAAATGTCTGATATTTAAATTCTAATACAATTTTCTGCACTTTTCACAAATAAAATAAAATTTTGAATTAACAGACCGTTCAAATTTGAAACCAATTACTAGACTTGTTCAATTCTAAACAAAAGAAAATTATGCTCTATTCAAAAACTATTATCAATATTATAATATTTTAAAAAACATCCTACATGTCTTTTAAAATGTTGAGTACTCATAATTTTACAGCCCATTTATCTCTTAATATAAAAAAAATGTTAAAAAAAGTTGTAAAGCACATTAATTAATTATAAGTTAATAAGATATCCATCTTTTATCTCTGACAGTAATTTTTATGTTGTAATCGATGTTTTCGTCTCTCTATATCAATTTTCATTTCATTTATACCAGAGTCGCTTAAAAGAAAAGCTACATAGGATACAGAACATAGTTTTTTTTTTATATATAAGACTATTAAAATTTAAAACATAAATTAGTCTTAATTTTAATACATTAATTTAATTAATATAAATTATATTTAACACAAGTACCGTATGGCTGTACTTACATGATTGACTCCGCATGTTAGGAATCTTGCAGTTAATAAAAGAATATTCTAATTCCAATTTTACAAAAATTGTAAAAATATCAGTCAATTTTATTTTGTTACTATTCAATAGCTCTTCAAAAAACGATTATTTTATATCATTGTTTAAAATTGCTAATTTTAGAAATATTGTAAAGTGACTTATGTCTTCCAAATCTATAAAAGTGTCTCTTCAATTTAGACTGCGGTTACCCTCGTAGATACGCAAGTATCGAACCTTATTTGTAACTTTAGCAATTTACCTCAATGATATAAAATGTCGTCCTTTTAAGACCTTTTGAATTTATTTACTAAATACTTAATTTATTAAATACTTTTTATTTGACTGGTCTTATTAGTTCTATATAAGACTGCTTTATTTGACTTTTTGTTTGGCAGCAAAATGTTCATACACTCGCAGTTATAATTATCAATAATGTTTAAACAAAATTGATGATTGCATTTATTTATTGAAAAGTCTAGAAATTTATTTAGTGGGATATTTACGTACTAATAACTCAGGATTAGAGCCCAACATTTACAACAACATGAAACATGATATTATCATTTTTTTTTTGGTAATCGCTCAAAATAACAAAAATAAAAAAGCTATCAGTAACTCAATCTAATACCATTTCTTTTATGAAACCAATAACAGTGTTAATTTAACAATAAGCAGATAAATTTGTTCCTGGAGATGTGTCCCTGTTTTAGAATTTACTTCTAAAAATCGTCTGGGTCAGAGTAAAGTTGAATTATCTTTTCTGCTAGCAAATACTAGTTTTAGAACATTTTTTTTTCTTTACCAATACCAATCAAGAATAAATAAATAACAAGTAAATTTAGACTTGATCTTTATAGAATGCAGCGCAGAGCTTCAGAAAGAATTAAAGGACCTCTTTTACAGTAAGGGATTTAAAAATTATTTGTTTTGTATTTTACCTCTATTTTTTAAAGAATTTGCCAAAAATTTACTGGGAAAGTGGAGAAAGCTAAGAAAGACTTTTTATATAGGCTATATAAAAAGTCTTTTTTTGCCCTGTCAACTTTTCCATTAAATTTTTTGCAAATACATTAAAAAATATGAGTCATTGTGGCGGTGCAGTAATGATAATCATTTGTCTTATAATTTTCAATTTTCTGTTGTTTTGCTTTGACTTTGTTTCTCTGCTTCATTCCAAACCTTTAAAAACTTTTACTTCAAATTTATTTTTCACTTGTAGAAGGTTTTAACTAAAAATATCTTGTAAATAATTTAATTTTTCGAAACATTTTTTTTAATTAATTTTTTTTAAGTCGTTTATTTCAATAAATGTCTAGTGTTAAATTGTATTTTTTTTAGCAGAATATGTGCAGTTTTTTTGTTTACCTAACTTGCTGCTTTAGCTTTTTTTTGATTCATTTAGGAACAAAACTATGTCTTAGGTTGACGTTTCTAAAATTTCTCGCTGTCTTCTTCCTCTTGACGGCTAGTTCTTATAATCCAGTTTGTGGACCAAATTTTCCATCAATTGTAGACAACATAAATACTTATTAATAACAGTGTGATGACCACGTTTAACAAAACGTTAGAGATGTGCATACAAACTATGAGAATAGATTCTCAGCATTGTATACCACTGGCTTGACTACTTGGGCGGATCTTCTACAGCAATTTCTTAAAAGTTCTATAACTTTTTAGAAGCAGTCAGAATTGCAATTGCAGCTCCACCGCCACTTTGATTAGCCTACGCTGGTTCAAAAAATGTTTCTCTTCTATTCTATGGACTGCGGCCTTCAGCAGTCTTTCTTTTTCTAATTCGGAAATTTTGTTGCAACTTTTAGTTTTAGTCGGAGTTGTGCACTTTTGTTTGACTGACCTTGTGTCAATTATTTTGAGTCTTACCTTTTGCCAATTTATTTTCTTTACTTTTAGGTAGGCTTTATGATAAGAAAATTAAGAAAAGCATACTTAACGTCAAGAGAAAAGAAATAGTTACTACTTTAGAAAGACCACAGGAAACATGCTGTTTCTTGACGTTTTCCAGGTTTATTACATGTATTTTGGACCTTAACTCTTGAAATTCTCTAATCGTAACAGTCAATATTTTTATATTTGACCAATTTGACAGTTTTTATATAAAAATAGCTATTGATTTTTTGCTTGAAAAGTACAAAAGGTTGCAGCTTTTTGACTTATTTGGAAAACGATTGTTACTTGTTTGTGTATAATATTGTTTGTGTATAATGTATAATAGCTGTGGACCGCTTTTTACCAGAGAGACACAAGTAAGTTTTGGAAATTTACAACACTCATTTGTGATTGGTTGATATAAAAAAATTAACCAATTACAAATGAAAAATTCCTGCGCTTACTAGTGTGTCTCTAGATTTTTTCAGTGACTCTTGTAACCAATATATTTTATAAATATATAGCAATTCATAATTTGTTTTTTATAAATGGATAGTTAATAAGTAAATGACAAACAATTTAAAAAATATTACAAAAAATGACAGTTACTTTATTTCACTCAACAAAATAAATCATAATTTTATTTAATTTCTTACTGCACTGAACATGAAAGGTTAATATACCGTCACTGTTTATTCTTATATCTATTGTTATAAAGAAATGACAATTATCCACGTTTTGTAAAATAAGAAACCAAATTCTCACGTAAAAAGTTATAAAATATTTACAGTTTCTTAAATAATGTTGAAAAAGTTTTATTTATTTCATTTTCGTACAGTTTTTGCATGTCTTCTTCCTTTTCATTCTTTTCTAAGATAAAATTACAGTAAGAAAGTTAGCAAAGCTGACACGACTAAATGTTATAGAATTATAAAACGGTCGTTTCAATAGTCATTAGAGATGATTCAAATAAGCGTTTCACGCATCGAGCATTCAAAATCGAATTAGAATTTTAGAGAGAAATATTTCAGACAGAAATTTATAATGACACGAAACGTTCAGTCGTAATGCAGAATAAATTAAATGACATCGTGATTTTATCATGAATAAAAAGTTGGTTTGGCGAAAATGTACGCAACATGACTTTGTATTTTATAAATCGAGCCGTAACATTCCGAGTTTAATTCAAATTCATTCATAGTTATACAGTTTATGTAACTTTCCTCAAGATGTGAATCAAAACGGAAATCTTAATTTATTCATTTGAGAAATATCAAAAGATACAGGGTGATCAACAAATAATGATTACGTCAACAACAACAAAAATTCAAAACTGCCTTTTTGACAGTAAGACAGACCTTCTATCTAGTAGTTCTCAGAGGTTTCTTATAATGTTCACCATCATACAAAGAACGAATAATACACTTTAAGCATATTGTTAATTGTGGTTTATATATCGCTTAAAGTATAATTTTTTTTTTAATAAAATATGTTACTAAATAAAAAATCCGAAAAGCGCTATGTTTTAAAAAGAAAACTTGTAGATGTAAAAGAAATTGATGCTTACGTCATTTAATTTGTGTCACAGAAGTAACACAAAGTTTGATGTTCAAAGATCGGATTTACTATTCGCGCCAAAAAAAAACAGACCTCAAATTTTGACAATTATTAGTTTTTATTTCATTTACGCATAATTACAATATTAATTCCGATGATAATAGAGTGTGTCTATATTTGGATGAATTTTATGACCCAATAGAGGAATTAACTTTCGATAAAGAAACCCCAGCCCCTAAATTTTAAGTGGATTGTAAAGGTCTGGCGCGTGGCATCCGTTGTTTGTTTCCTTCGAGGGTCTAACCGACCGCTTAGGTAACAATAGGGTTCACTTATCTTTACAACCACCCTTATTAAATCCCTCATAAACTAGTTTGTAAGTCAAAATAATAAAATTCATCCAAATATAGACAACCTTTAACTAAACCCAACAATGATATGAAAGGGTGGTTTGGACGACTTGAGCTGCCACAATGTGATGTCCGAATTTTTTGTAACGAGTTGTACGAGAAACTCACCAATACCATGCCTCCCCTGTAAATAAATTGATACACTCAGTTTTTAGAAGATAAAAGTCTTCTTCACCTTTTAATTGTTGTATCATACAAAAACATTAACAACAATATAGGTAAACTTGTTAAGTATAAAATTATTAAGCTTTTGAATTTTATAGATATTGTATTTATTGTTGGGTTAATTAGAAAAGACGCGCTATAAAGACCGCCAAGTTTACGGTCGTAACATGATTTTTATTAACCATTATCCACAATCACACAGCTTAAACAGACTGCCAGAGTTACTCACAATTTTTAATGCCTGTTTTTGATACCTAAATTTAGCTTGAAATCGAATGTTAATTACATTGAAAAAATATCATAAAAGCGTATTATCCTTGAGAAATAAGTAGAAACCAATAAGAATGTAGCAAGATGAGTAATTACCAAGTAGTATTTAATGTAGTTCTGATTTGGTATTAGTTAAAAAAACAATATAAAAAAATTAATAACTACCTTTGTTAAAACGGTAATTATGCAATCTGTTTTTATTTGATCATAAATTCAGGAAGAACTCCTAGGTTTTAGGATTGTGAGAAAAAGATAATTACCAAATACATTATTGTAATTTTTTTTATAAATTATTTTTTTTATGTGAAAAAACTTTAAACCTTCTAACAAGAATTTTGCGAACACCTGCATACAGTGTGTAACAGTCCACGTTGAAAAGATGCCCAAATTTACAAAGTTGAGGCTTTTCAAAAATTTTCAAAAATTTGTTTTTGTACGAGACTCGATGCACTATAACAATTTTATTGACATACAAATTTTTTATTAATCGGCTTAGCTATTATAGAGATATACTAAGGGTCGTTTACAGAAAGTGAATTAAATATTTAATTGCGATTAAATCGGCTTTCCTCGAGTTTGATTGGTCAAAATCGACAATTAATCGCGAATTAACTATTAAATCGCAATTAAAATTAATGTCACCTTCTGTAAACCGGCCCTAATTTTTTTTATCTAATTATCATTTATGTAAATCACCTGATATAGAGTGTTTCAAAATAATGTTTTCATAAAATTACGCTCGATTCTTGAAACCAAAATAAAGACATACTGGGTGTGAACTTGTGAATGAGAACTATACATAAGAAAATTATTAATAGTAAACTATTGTTAACAGAATAATAAACCAACTTTCTAGCACTTTCAGTTTTACCGAGAATTTCCATAACTTTTGATTTTTAAATGAAACACTTTGTATATTTTTATATATTTTTAAATTCTGAGATTAATATAGGTATTACGTTTAATGGACTTCTGATTAAAAAAAATTAGTTAGTTTTTTTTGTTTAATTAGAATATTTTTGTTAATTATTTTTGTAAATAAAATGTGTTCAATAATTGTTCTGGTCGTGATTTGCTGTGGTTTTCTCTTTCTAGCATGAACGTAGGTTGACGTGATAAGTTCATACGGTTTGATGTCAACTGTTTAAATATTGTCTTATTTTTGCATTTAGGAGTTTTTGATAAAAATCACACTGCAAATCATGATATTTATATGCAAACGTTCAAGAATTTACTCTTCAAGCTTTATCTTAATTGAACGTGTGAATTTTTGGCCGCATTGCATTGACAGCTGTCATGTGTCATTGTTTTGTAATGTTAACCGAGACATACGTTTTTTGCGACAATTGCCACTCATAGGCGATCTGACCAGAACAATTATTGAACACATATTACATATTATAAAAGGTATGGAATAGATTTTCAAAATTTTAATATCTTCCGATTAACAAAAAAAAGTTAATTTAAGAGGTCTAATGAGCCATTACTGTTCTATTTGAAAAAATAAATTAATCTCGAAAAGCTAATTATTCAAATTTACACGTCTGTATTTTCTAAATTAAAGTATTTATTTCATTAGTTTTATTTTTAATTATTGTATACATTGTTTAAAATCATTTTTAGCAGTTAAATAGTAATAAAAAATAATAACCACAATTTGCTTTCAAAAATTCATAAAAAATAGTGCGAACAAACAGTAAATTAAATGTTGTGGTCATTTTTGGTAAAGATAAAAGTGCTAAAAAATTGCTCTTTTCTAACAAAATAATTTCTCCAGATTTGGTTTTTTATTAAAAGAAAAAAAAATACTATTTAAAAAGGTTAAGCTATAATTGTAGTTACTCTAGTTGCGATTACACCAAGTATAAAAAGAAATAGATGGCCGCAAATTTGGGTATTGAAATTTGTTTTTTGTTAATATATTTTTTTAAATATACATTATAAGATTATTAATATTATTTTTTTAATAATAATAATAAAGATCTTTATTGTGCAAATAAAAAAAAAGATACATCAAGTACATCTTACATAAGGAAAATCTGCACAAAAGCCGAAGATCAGGTGGATGTGTGGTTGCAGAAGCAATCACATACCCTCTGTTTTTCATCTTAAGCTTTTATTGTTGTTATTCTCGTTTTTGAGTAAAAATAGTTATTATATTGTAGTACTTAACTTAAATTTTAGAACGCAAAATTGAGAGCGTTGTAAAATGGTTAACACAGTATTTGTATTTAACTTTTTGGTCTACGACTTTATTAAAAAATGATAAATTATTGAGTATTTTTTATTTTGTTCTGTATATTGATAGAAATCTGTAGTTAACACTCTATTCGCTTTTTATTTGTAGTTACAAATATTGTAAATTACACTGTGATTACTGATTAAGATGGGAACAAAAAATTTATATTTATAGTGTATTTTTGATACTTTAGTTGTTTCAGTTAGGCTATTTAGTTATATTTTTAACAAATATTTTCATTTCAATTAATTTTAGTGAGCAAATTTATTAATTTATTACATTGTAAACTAAATTTTTTAACAACTTTAGTACCAACTTAATTAATAAGTATTTTTTAATTACAGTGTAATTTAATACTGTTCATTCAACAATTAAAAATTGTACGTCATTTCAATAAATATTTTTGAGCTTAAAATAAATGTTTTCTTTGAATGTCTTTAACTTCTAAAAATTTGAAATATTTCAATTTTTTTCAAAGCCTTTACGAAAAAAAATAGTAGAAAAAAATAAAAAGTGTTAATAATAAATAACGTTTAATTTTTAAATTAAAATCTCATTTTAAAAATTATTGTGTATTGCCAAAAAAAATATATTTTTTTGACCAAATTTACTACGATGTAGTCAATAAATTTATTCTCTAGTAGGCTGTAAATTACAATTTGCTAATTTAAATTTAAAGCAAACTGCTAGAAGATAAATTTTCTTGATCATATGATATTTACTGTTGTTTATTTATTTTAAGACTAAATTGATTGTAGGTGATTTATTTATTCAGTCTTATTTGAATAACACACATTAAGCAGCGTTTACTTTACTGTATAAAAAAACCAGTATGACAGTACGGCTGTAAATGATTGAGTCACTTTTCATTTATATAAAAATTAAATTAAATTATATAAATATTTGCGTTAAAAAAATATGCTCAAACAAAATTTAGGCGATTTTACTTATTTACGATATTAAAAATGTTAGTTGTAGTTTTATTTTGTTCAAAAATTACTTATTCTAAATTGCCCACAGACACAATCATTTACTGCTACGCGATATAAAAATTAACAATTGAATAGGTATTACACGGAAAAATATAAATAAACTAGCAAAGTAACCTTTTTCGAATTTACCTGGATTTATATTAATCTAATCACCTGTTATAATTCAGATATTTTTAAAATTTTAATTTGAGTTTTCAATTAAATATTTACTTAAAATTAATTATAATTGTTATTAGTACGGATAATAATAATATTAGGTTCAACAATAACAAAATTTAAAGTTATAACTATCGTCATGAACTAAATATAGTTTGAATCAAGTTGTTTTAATAAAAATGACAAAAATATGAGTTTAATAAAGTGTTAAATCTATTTTATGCTTAATTAATTTATAATATTTGTTATTTCAATAAGAAAATTAATAAAAATGGAGTTAGATCGTTGTACGCTTATGTCCGTCTCAATTGACAGAATTATGCGTAGCCTCTTTAGCTCAGTGGCAGAGCACTGGTCTTGTAAACCAGGGGTCGTGAGTTCAATCCTCACAGGAGGCAAATTGGTTCTCAACTCACAAAAACTTTTTTTTTTATTTTTTATTTGTACATTTTATATTAAATAGATACTTCCCACGAAGTTTATTAAATTATATTTGACAAAGACGTTGAAAAATGGATTTTCTGTGAAACGATCTAGAAAAATGAATTAACAATGACCCTGAAATGACAGTATTTTGTGCAATCCACTTCCAAGGACTGTCTAAAGAAACTAAATTACAAAATGTTGGAAGCGAGAGTGAATCTGCATTGATTGATGGTTATTAGGTGTCGTAAATGAATTAATTAAACTCTCAACGAAATCTTTTATTCGAGCAAATTGATATTATCACAAGAATAAATAAGAAAACTTTTCACTTGAGTGCCCAAATGTTGGGTCACTAGTTAACCCACACGCAGTTATTTCAAGGTTAACACGGCGCAAATTTTTCGTGTTATCCTAGAACAGTGTTAAATTTTTTGCGAGGAAAACTCACTCAGAGGAACTGAAAGCCGTTAAAAATCTACGCTTGACTGTTACACCTCTAGCCGGGGATCAACTCGCCATTAACACCAAGCAAAAACATAATTGTCTCATGGCTATGTTACCGAAAATTAACATTACTGTTACAAGATTCTTTGATACAGTTTTCACCTAATTTCACTTTTTTTCAGGTGGCGGCCCTTACTGGTCTTAGGAATTTGGTTTTTAATACACACGGTAAGTTTAATTAAAGTGTTTCAAAATAAGCGCATAATTAAATTTGTCATTAAAACACATCAAATACTCGAAAATTGCAAATATTTTAAATCTAAGACGAAGTATTTTTTATTTAAATGTCTTTTACCGGTGTAGCAACACCTTTTTTTATAAACCCGTACCATTGAACTCTAACTAAATCAAAATAAGGGGCCCTAATTGGTTAAAAATGTAATAAGAAGAGATTAATGGCTCATCAATTTTAATAAAGGTTTATGCAACCGAGCATTAATGTTTTAAAATCCACTGGTCTAAATGATGAGTCTTATGAGTCTAATGAGTCAAACTGGTCAACTTGAAATAGTCCAACTCTCACAAATTCAATTATTAAGCAGCTTTATTTACGAAGATAAGTGCATTTTAGTTTCTGCTTATCTAATCAAATGTTCCGTAAAGTCGACAAAGACGTTTCTGAAAATTTATTGCTTTACAACAATAACTTTTTAGTCAAAATTGGTTGAATCAATAGTACAATTTTTGTAATAAAACCCTGTTTAGAAATGTGCCATTAGTATTCAGTAATTTAAAAATTACTAATTATATTTGCGGGTTCTAAAATTAGTACAAAATTATGTCACCTTCAGCTTTAAACATTATAAAAAAACTTTGTCTCTTTTGTTTTTATTTAAATTAAAATTACGTTTTTAGATTTCAATATTTTTTTTAAAGGACGCACAAGTCACACTACGAATTAGTCTTTAGAATTGAAAATTAGTCGCTCAATTTCCAATAATAAAAAAATGTCGACTCTGACTTAATGTTAATATAAAAATTAAAAAAATAAAAATTTTAAAATTAGGAAAACATTGTTCCTGACTTCTCAAATTACTAAAACAATGTCATGCTTTTGTTTTAATTGATATAAAAAATCAAGAAATATCGTGTTGTGCTTCTAAAATTAGTAAAATTATCACTCCGGATTTTAAACTTTAGCAAATAGTAAACTGCTTTTAATTTAATAATTTTAAAAGTAGTAAAAAATATTATTTACGGCTTTTAAAATTAGTAAAATACCTTTTGCGTTTTTAGAAATTAGTAAAATTACGTCTAATATCAAAATTAGTAAAATACTGACTCTAGTTTACATTATTATAAGAAAAAATGATTTTTTGTATTTATTAATTTCAAATTTAGTAAAAAATGATGTCTTTAGAATTATTTAATAAAATTGCCTACAATATAGTAAATTTTGAGAAGCTAAACACAATATGTATTGTATTATTAATTTCTAAATCACTAAAGACAAAAATAATATTCTTTTATTAGTAATTTTAGTAGTCGGAGGCAATGTTTTACTAACTTAAAAAAAACAGAGATGTGTTAACTACTTTTAAATTAATTGATGCAAGAACCACAATTATTTTTCTATTACCGAAAGCGGAAAGTGACCTTTACTAATTTTTTAAATCTGAAAACCTCATTTTACTACTTAATATTAGAAGCCAGAAACTTTTATTTTAGTAAAGACTCATTGTTTTTTTTAGTTTTAGAAGTTATAGATATTATATTTTTCTAGTTTTAGAAACCAAAGATATATTTTCATTTATTAACTTTTAATTTTTAAATTATTATTATTAATTATTTAATTTAATTATTAAATTTTTAAATTATTAAATACATAAGGAAGCGTTGTCTTTATCTAATATTGTAGGTCAAAGGCAAGATTTTACTAATTTTAGAAGTCGGAGATATTATTTACTAATTTTAGAATAATAAATACAAAAACTATTTCTAATGTTAGGAGCCGGAGCTGATATTTTACTAAATTTAAAATCCAAAGTTTTTTAATTTAATAAATGCACCTACGCTACTGTTTTTATTGTTTTAAAAGCTGAGCTTTTTTTTACAAATTTTTAAATAAATAAATTCAAAAGCATTATTTTTTTGGATTGTAAATTGGAAGTTATATTTTCAGTGGCGTAACTACCAATAGACTAGGACAGGTACTGTGGAAGAAATCACAAAAGTAGAAGACCTTTGAACCAAGTACTTTTTTTTAACGAAAATAATTTTATTGTTGACTTTTAATAGATTTTTTCTTTTGCCACTCTCTGTCCTTTAATAATATTTATTAAAGTATATACAACTTTTTTATTAAGATGCAAGTGGTGACCAATATTATATGCCTTCTAGCCTCTAAACGGAGCAACTTGGTATCGAGTCACTCGTAAGTTGTGTTAAATCGCTTTATCTTGGTCTAAAAATTTGTAGTTATTTTATGTCTACATTTTTAAATATATTTTACAATAACTAACTGAACGGTTACATCACGTTTCACGTACCAACTTTTTTTAAGTATAAAAATTTGTTCAAAATCGCATGGTCGTGCCGTTCTATCTCCTTAGTTACAGTGCGTCGTCAAAACAAAATTTTACATTTTAAAATTTTGATAGAAATTCGAAAAGCATCCGATAGTAAGGTAAGTTAAAATTAAAGAATCTACTTCTTTTTACCCTACTCGTTCTTCTTGCGCAGTTGTTCTTCCCCCGATGCTGCAAATCGTTTTTGATATTAAAGAATTTCCCGATCGCCTCCGGGGCTTTGCCCTTGAACATTTTAGCAACTGTCTTACAAGTACCATCAAGTACCCCTCATTCAAATAAAGTGCCTTGCTTCACTTTGAAAAATTCAACATCCCATGGCGAGATATCATCATTCTCTTCTCCTTGCTTTCATCATCTTCAAGACATGATAGATCGTCTTTGTGATAGGTTAACCATTGGATAAGTTTCTTCAATATCATCGAATTCACGTTGGGAAAAAGCACCACTTCCTCCGCTTCGTCTGTTCCCAGGGTTTCCAGCACAATCTTCATTGGTACGAAGAATTTTTCCACGTCTACCTCGAACGACTATCAGAAAAAAATGTAAAAAAATAAAAAATACACAAATTATGTACGAGTATTTCTCTATTATTATTCTCTGTTTGTTCTCATATTTTGCAAAAAATTTTGGTTTGAATTAAAATAATAATTAAAAAAGCAAAAAAATGATTTTTTTAAGCTTATTCAAGTCTAATAGGCTAATTTCAAGTCAAGATAATACAAGTACTATCTTCTTTTCTATGAAAAATTAAATGAATTCGAAGCTGTAAATTCTTTTCGGAAGACGTTGTTTTCTCTTCTCGTGTAATTCATTTTTATGGGATGATTGATCAAATTTTCTTTTTGGTAGGTTAAGCGAAGACACAGCTGATTTTTTTAAATGTGGTTTTTTAGGTAACCTTGAACGACAAATGTAGTCTTTATTTGGAAAATATTTTCCACACACTACTAAAAACTTTGTAGAAAGTTTTTCCATCAGTAAGGCCTTTTCCCAAGCTTTTCTTCTGTCCATAAATTCCTCATTACTGTAAAAATTAACAATCTTAACTTTACCACTGTTTGGCGGTGGAAAGAGGTCGCTTTAGTTATCCGAAATCGGGAATACTATCTTGAAATGCGTGAAAACACTACTATTGTTAAAATGGTTATATTTTCCATACCAACGCCTCAAACGTTTATATCACGTACCAACTTTTTTTAGGTATAAAAATTTGTTCAAAATCGCATGGTCGTGCCGTTCTATCTCCTTAGTTACAATCCGTCGTCAAAACAAAATTTTACATTTGTAAAATTTTGATAGAAATTCGAAAAGCAACCGATAGTAAGGTAAGTTAAAGAATCTACTTCGTTTTACTATTAGTTCTTCTTGTGCAGTTGTTTTTTCTCCAATGCTGTAAAATCGTTTTTGATATTGAAGGACTTCCGGATCGCCTCTGGGGCCTTGCGCCTTGCCCTTAAACATTTTTGCAAGTCTTGCAAGTACCATCAAGCACCCCATCAGTTCAAATAAAGTCCCTTGCTCCACTTTGAAAAATTCAACATCCCATGGCGAAATATCATCATTCTTCTTCTCCTTGCTTTCGTCATCTTCAAGACATGATAGATCGTCTTTGTGATAGTTTAACCATTGGGTAAGTTTCTTCAATATCACCGAGTTCACGTTGGGAAAAGACACCACTTCCTCCGCTTCATGTGTTCCCAGGGTTTCCAGCATGGTCTTCATCGGTACGATGCATTTCTCCACGTCCACCTTGAACGACTATCAAAAAAAATGTAAAAAAAATAAAAAAAGTTAAATAAATAAAAAAAACACAAATTATGTATTTCTCTATATTCCTTTTTGTTCCAATATTTTGCAAAAAAGTTGGATTGAATTAAAATGATAGTTGAAAAAGCCAAAAAAAAAAACCAGTTGTTTGAAGCTTATGAGTATTTATTTGAGTCTTATACTATTTTGAAGTACATGAAAACTCTACTATTTAGGGAAAAAGAATTCTAAAATTAATTGCGCAAAAATTACAACAATGGCCCCCTTCAGAAAAAAATAAAAATTTTAATAATTGTTGGGTACATCCTTTCTCAACGTTTCGTCAAAACTGATTTATTACGTGAAGGGTTATGATAAAAAATCAAAATTGTAGACAACTTTCATTTTTGAGAAATTTTAATGTTATTTATTTATGTTTTTTTGTTACAGCGTTTTATAACAGTGACTTTTTGATTGTTATTCTAATTGCTAAATGACGTACTTGTACGCACTAGTGACATACGTTTAAGCACTAGTGCTCAAAAATAAAAAATACGTTTTTTATTTTATTTATTTATTTATTTATTTATTAGGCACATGAAATGTACAATAATTAATTAAGTGAGTAAATTGAATATTCCAAGGTTTCAGATTTCTTGTTTGAACTTCAATACAAGTGAAAACGGTACTTGTAGACGCCACTTCAGATTTGCTATTACCGTTACAGATTCTTTTTTTTTCTTTGATACAGTTTCTTCTTTTCCCATAATTTTCATCGAAATGGCGTTTTTGCTTTCAACAGAGTTTTCTATGTAACTTTCTGCAACAGAACTAGATCGCCATCTTCCATGTCTTTTGAGTAATGTAATATCTACTTCTAAATCTGCTAAGAGTGTTGCTGAACAACGACGAAAGCAGTGCTCGGTATATTCTTTTGCATTTAGAAGGCCGAGACATTCTGCAATTTTTTTAGGCATACCTTCAGTAGTATTTATACCAACGAGTAGCGTACAGCACTTGGAATTTTTATAGGTTAAGAAAAATCTCTGATGTTCAGTATGAGGAGGTCGAAGCGTGCGTATTTGCGGAAAATTTTTAAGAAACTAATTCCATCTACAAATTCTTCAGTTATTGTAAATATTCGCGAAATTTATGTCTTGGTGTTCTTGTACAAACAAAACGTGTACAATCTTCTATATCTTCCACCTTCAAAAACGTAATTTCTCCTCTGCGTAACGCGCCAAAAATCTCAGTAATTAGCACAACTTTTGCCAGTAAATAGTCGTTGTCATTAGCTGTTTTCATGAAACGTTCTATCTCTTGGTTAGTAAATATTTTGGATTTTTTAGCCCTGTACCCACTAACATTTTTTTTAAAAATGCAATCAAATTTGTAAATTTTTTGATATCTATATTCTTGTTAAGATAAATTATGGTTCTTAGCATTGAGTAGATACTCCATAAGGTAGAGACGGCTTAAACTACCAAATTTTCTGTATGCTTCTTTATAATTTTTCTTCGATTTTTTGGGCACTAGCGTGTCTAGTGCAGCTTCTGCAGTATTTTCAAGGTCGGAATGAAATTCAGAATCGCTCATTTTTGTGTTCCTTTATCATAGAATATAAACACAGAACTCAAATTGTCAGTCTGTAATTTTATTAAAACAGTAAACAACGAAATTTACATCCATAGCAACCTGCCATCTGCCTACTGTACAATGTGAATGTACTTAAGCTCTTAACGTGTTCATATCACTTGCTTAAAAGACTATCTTTTTGCAACTTATTGCATTAATAGCTAATTTATGTTAATTTGAAAATGTTGGATAATTTTGTTACAAATAGACGCCGAGATATTATTAGTTAAGTAAATAAATACGAAAATAAAAAATTAAGTACAAAAAAAATTAATAAACTGACCTTATTTTGGTGTAATCCTACTTTGATTCCACGACTCTTGGATCGGTTTTTATATTATACCCTGCGATTTTTTTAGTAAATCTGCCCTTGTGTATTTATTTATTTTTTGAAATTTTTATTGTACTTTTATGTATTTTCTGCAACGTAACTTCACTTCACCGCGTATCGTATTAGAAAGTATATTCAAACATTTTCTGGAAAGACTAAATGCACTTGAGAGATTATAAATAAAATCTTCTTTTAATAGATACTTAAAGAAATAGAATATGTAAAAAAATCTTAGATGTCAAGGTATTTGGTGGTTCGATGTGGTATGTCCTACAGGTAATTTGCATTAAATAGATTTATTATGGTCCTAAGAATTACAAGTTGCTCTTTAAGAAGGTTTTTTAAGACACATCGTACATACATTATATTCCAATAAAAATGTTTCCAATTTTGAAGTAATATGTGTTTTTTTGACAATTTAAATTTTGTGTCCATTTTGTTAAAAATGTTACAAAAACTATAAAACAGGATCATTTCAGTGTAATTGTGAAGAGACTACAGAAGTAGAATACAGTGTTAGTAGTAGTACAAGTGTTGAAAATCCAAAAAATAGTAGTTTTCCGGAACCAGCAGCTCTAGTGGACCACAATGCCAACCACACAAGAGAAGCTCTCACTCGCGATGCAAGCAGCGACCACGAATCTGTAAGTCTTCACGAATTTAAAATTCAAAGATGTATCCGATACGTCAGAAATGAAACATTACTATTATCCTTCATAATAGCTCTATTTCGCAATGTCAATTTACAACATAAGTTTTGATGTAAAACCCGAGATTTTTCATTGTCTATCCTATCCATCAATGGAAAGTGATGAAGTAACAATTTCGGCTAATAGAAAATCCTCTGAAAGCCAGCATGCGTGTAACGTAATATGTAAATCAGCGACGTTTTGCTCTATTTCAATAACAATCTTGGGTCTTTCTGTGTCAGTCATGAGCTCCTCTAAATCGGGGTTTGTGGCATTCTGTGCCACACTTTAATTTCAAGGTGGTGTTTATTGGTGACACGTCTGGATACGTCCCGATACCCAATTTAAGGACGCGGGATTTTCCTTCGGCACCTGACGACGTCGATTGGCACCATCCGGTGGAAAGCTGGGATCGGGAGTACCGCCGCTTCCGGTTTAACACCACAAGGGTCCAACGTAAGTTTTCGCCAATATTTGATCTCGATACCGAAAGTGTTTCCTGTGTTAAGTTTTACGCAAGCTGTTCCGGTCAGCTTGGCGGGAAAGTGACCGTCAGCGATTAGTTTGCGATAAGGACTCCCTCGGCCTACTTTAGCAATGACGATTTTTTACAGACATAGAAGCAGAATGCCAGGATGATTATATGAAAATCAGGATTGGGTTCAATGGGACATTCACAGGGCTCGTCTACTCCGCAGGTAAATTTAAAAAAAAGAAAATATGTTAACTACATAATCAAAAAACAACAAAATAATTTTTAAACTGCAAAAGTATTAAACTTTTTTGTTTTTATTTTTGGCAAAAATGTGCTTATACATGATACATTATTTTAAGCGCAGTTCTGCTGTGCATCGTGTTTTAATAATTGGGCGCTCAACAATAGTTAACACTCAAAATTTGTATTAAACATTTTAGACGACAAAATTTATTAAAAAAGTACAAGTCTATTATTAGGTAACCAATTTTTTTATCTTAAATGTCAAAAATAACTCATTTCCGTTGTCCAGGATATTAAGTTAATTTTTTTTTAGAAATCTGTAATTGGCTTCCAATTGAAGTTAAAATTGTTCTAAAATAATTCAATAATAACAATATTATTATTATCCAATAAATATTAATCTATATTGTTTTACTACTTCTTTTAAAAATACGCATCAAATTAATAAGTTGCATTATCAAACTTGCACTGTAATTCTATTATAACCCTTTACTATAAACTAAAGCCAATTTTTCTAAATATATGTACCTACTATACTTTTATCAGGAAATGAGAATGTGACTTAAGTCATAAATTATTTAACAAAGCAAGCAAACTTAAACTATTAATACTTCTGTCAAAGAGTTTTTAATTTATGACACTATTTTAATAAGAGCAGGTAAAAATTTTGAGTTAGATTTTAACCAACTTTTCGAGTTGTTATTATCAATGATATTGTTAATACCATTGTCTGTGCCCATTCTAGTCTAATCCCATCAGTGGGTGGTAACAGCTTAGATATGGCTGCTTTGTTAACAATAATTTATTACTTAATTCAAATTATAAAATTATCTATTAGCAAATAGAATCAATAAAATTTTGCAAAACGACTAGAGTGTTGGCTAATCTTCTAGAAAATTGATTCATCCTATATAAGCGAAAAAGTAGCGACAGGAGTCAGCTAATTGTCGAGACACTCATAGAAAATAGTCAAAGCAGAGATACTTATTATAATGGTTATTCTTGTCTTTAATTATTAAAAAAAAGCACCAAACTGTTACAAAGCCATTGAAACTTAAAATCAATTTTTTCCAAAAATTACTTTATACGGAATATTTTAGAATATCCGGTAGAAACTTATTTTTTATAATAGCACAGAATAGATTTTTAAGAATTTTTAAAACAATTCTATTGTGATTCTTAAGAATTTTTAAGTAACTCGTACCTATTCTGTGATAATATTTAATGGTTTGCAACATTTGTGGTTTAAGAAAAATGTGTTGCAAGATGGTTAAAACATTTTAACAATAGTATATTAAAAAATGCGCTTCATAATGCTCTCAGTCGTGTGATATAAATTTACTGCTTATTTTATAAAAAATACCTAAGTGATTGCAATAGCATATGAAACAAATTCTTTCTACAATCCGCACGTCAAGACTGAAATAAGTAAACAAAACGGATCATACAAGAACTAGGACACTGCTGCTATTTCCAGTTCTTTATTTGATTATGATAAATAACACCTATTTTACATTTAGAAGTCGCTATATCTGTGCTTTTTATAATACCTATTTTTATTATATTAGTGTTCTAATAGATATTAAAGCATCTAAAATGAATGGTATAATAGGTTCCTTAAACACGCAAATTAGAAAATCAAAACATAACGAGAAATTACCATTTTTTAAGCAAATTTTTGAAAAAAAAAATAGTTATACAGATCTTATAATAAAAATTAAAATTGACAAAATTGATGATGTTCCAATCAGGTAGCTAGTGAAGCAGCAGGATGAATGGTTCGACGCTGGACGTGGCTTGTGCCCGCAGAGTAGTTGTTTCCATCTATTAGCTACTAAGGCTAGTGTGACAATTAATTTATGTGTCAGTACTAGCCACTTAAAAATAAATTAGTAGAGCTTCTACAACGCCCCAAAAAAAGATTTTTATCTAGTTACCTTTGAAATTATTTTACATGTTAATTTTTTTGTGCCGCTCTACTCTTTAAGTTTGAATTAATTTATTCTGTCACCTATCAATCAAATGTCAATTCAGATTTGAAGTTTGGCAAGGGGACTTTGACCTTTAATGAACATCCAAAGCAGGAGAACTTTTTCTTTGAAAATTGCCGCTTGTAGAGAGATCGAATATATGAGGTTTTTCATTTTTCTTGTTACAACCTTAGTGACATTACTAGGTTTACTCGTTACCCCTATTTGCTAAAGCGGCATTTTTAATTTTACATGGGAAATTCACAGGCGACTAGATGAAAATCTTTTTTGGGGCCCTGTATAAAATCCATTATAAACATTGGCTTATTTTTTTTTTTTTTAATTTAGCAGCTTCATCGCGTAAAACCGAAAGTTACTGTTACACTTTTGCTGCAGACTTGCTGATGTGACCTGATAAGATTTGACAAGACCACACCTGACCCAGTTATTACGTTAATGGTGATGCCTATCTGAAAGATTTTGCAAAATGTTTGCCATATTATGCCTTATGTGGTTTTGAAATCACTCAACCACAAATAAATATTTAAGATTTCCAACACTTACTAGTTTCTCTCTGGTAAAAAAACATACTATATATTGTTTTTAAAACCGTCCGTACCTTATTTCTCAAAAGTTGATACCAGAAAATAGGGTACGTTTTGTTTTCTATAACATATAACTGGATTTGTCGGTGATATTATTGTTTAATTATTTTTTATTTATTTATTTTCGTAAACTGCGGTTGCAGCTTAAAATAAATAGATTCGGGTCCAATTTTTTTCTTTAGTCACGAAAAGTCTCAAAAGCATTTCTCATTGTTCTTGTGGTGCTTAAACATGTAATAAATAATAAAAGGTAAATATTGTTAAATTAAAAGAAAAAAATAGAAGCAAAAGTTGTAAAATTTTCCAAATATGTATACAGATCTAGCGTTGTAAATTAGCAAGAAGACTCAGTTATTTATCAAAGCTAAATAGCCTAATCGCTTAATTTTTTAATTCTGTATTCAAAGAAGAGACGTCGCCATCGAATTTCGCCAACTTACAGTGCAATTTTATCTAAAAAAAAAAACGAATTAGCCTAGATTTTTTTGTCCGATTTTAACAATTTCTATAGAAAAACAAAATGCTGTTACAAGTTAAACAAATTAAATACTGTTGCTAATTTGTCGTCTTAATATAGTTCATCCCACGCTGTCAGCATAATTTGAAATTTTTGTATTTTGTGAAAAAGCGAACTAAGCTGTAAATATGCCTGTCAAATTCTTGATTTTATGCAAGCATTGAGGTATTCCCACGACAAATAAACCGTCAAAATCAAACGATCGAATAACCTTGCGGTTTTGTATAACAGGTTGGCAACCTTAAATTTAATTATAGACAACAAACGGTATCCAAATTAAAAGATTACGTAGAGAATTTGTCGTAGTTTCAGCAATTCACCGCTTATCTAATTATATGTTCATTTTTTATCTGCAAACTTGTAACGTGTTGAAAAAGTGAAAAAATACGGATTTTGATGGCCACTGACCGTGTAATGCCACTTTTTTCGAAACGTTAAAACAATTTGGAACACTGTTATGTTGATTTAACTTGCATTTCGCACTTCTTATGCCACATTTTCAAAAACTTTTCAATACAAACTAAATTATAATTGTTAATTACACTCATGGTCTAATAATTTATATAAATTAACAGATATGTAATTTATTGAGAAATAAGTCTCATTATTTATGTTATCGAGTGTACCCTCGCAATTTTGACGATTGTCGATTTCTAGGCTATGCATACGACCCAGATTGCATGTACATAAATGGAACAGGTCGAGATTATTACGAATTTTATATTCAACTCAATCGTTGCGGAACTTTGGGGAAAAACACCCATAATGAAGATAATCGGAAGACTCCTATGGTAAGTCATTCGGTTCTACCAACAGCCCGGGTAGCTCAGTCGGTAGAGCATTGGACTTTTAATCCAAGGGTCCAGGGTTCAAGTCCCTGCTCGGGCGGCACATTTTTTATATTTTTTTTTCTCATTTTCAGAAAAATTTCATGTGGAACACTGTCACAGTGCAGTACAATCCTTTAATCGAAGAAGAATACGACGAGCATTTTAAAGTAACGTGCGAATATGGCTACGATTTTTGGAAAACAGTTACATTTCCGTTTCTTGATGTTGAGTAAGCACTTTTTAAGGTTTCGTTTACAAAAACATAAACAATAATATTTTTCGTAAATTTGGTGACAGTTATCTGCAGTCACACGGTTCTTACTTTTTTTTATTGCAGAGTGGCGACTGGAAATCCGGTAGTGTTTACTCTCACACCTCCGGAATGCTATATGGAAATCCGGTACGGTTACGGAACCAGCGGTAATAGAGTCACTGGTCCGGTCCGTGTTGGCGACCCTTTGACCCTCATTATTTACATGCGTAGCAAATACGGTAAGTTTTCCTGTTTCCTAAACCCTAAACTTGTTAATGATCCAGTCAAAATGTTTATTTAAAAACAATTTGGTGGAGTCTTTAATAAGTTATTCAATTATTGTTTTATTTAGTTGTAAACCTAAGCTATTAATTGAAACAAAAGACAAGACAATTTTTTTGTACAGTTTCACCAAGTATTGTTAAAATTTTGCTCCAGAACTTTTGATTCACTTGAATACTAGATACTGTCCTCCCACAGGTTCAGTTCTGATTTTAATTCAGTCTTTCTTAAATTGTGTTTTTAAATGTACTTTATAAAAATAAGTAAATTAAAAATAATAATAATAAAGTAAATATTTTATTTTTAAATTAAAATTTTATTTAAAACTGTGTGAACAGATTTTTGTCGTTTTTTAAATTATACTACAATTTATTTCAAAATTTTTAAGACTAAGCTTATCGTAGATAATAATTGATTCGTTCTATATTTTAATTTTGTAAACAAGAAAAATACGTTTATTTTATTTCAATGTTTGTAATTTTGCCAAAAATACTAATATTTTAATTTTGGTAATATATCATAAAATATCATTTTTGAAACTGAGTGTATTAACATTTTTTTCTGTTTTTCGTACAGAAGAAGTGCTATTTATTCTTGCTACTTAAAATTAAATTGGTTTTAAGTAATTAATTAATTTTATCTTGTTTGAATTTTTTGTAATTTCATGTTTTATTTAATTTCAAAAATTTAAATAAGATAGAATAAACCAATAATTATCCAAAAACAATTAGTCTTAAAATACGAATAAATAGCAGCTCTTGTCAGAAGAATATATATGTATAAAAAAAATCGATACACACAGTTATAAAAATAAGATTTTATTATATAATTCAAAAATTAAAAAAAATATATTATCACGCTTTTAATCTTTTGCTACACGCTTTTTTCGCTAAATACAATTTAAAAAAGTTGAAAAAAAAAATGCATTTTTGGCAAAGATACAGAAAAAAAAATTGTAATTTACCCCAAAAATAAAAAAAATATTTGGATTACACATTACAAAAAAATATAGTAGGTAATACAAAAATATCTAATTGTCAAACATTAGAGTTTCACTTATTTTTCCTAATTTTCTTTTTTTTTAATTTTATTTAGTATCTCGTTATCTTTTTTCTTAGATCTTCTAGAACGTTGACTTCAAAATTCTTTTTTATTTCTAAAAACATTCTTTTAAAATTATAGAACCTGATGTGGGCACTTTTCTTGTTAATTCTCTTCCAGTCGTCTTTTTAAAGTTTCTGAGAATTTTTCCTATTGTTGGCTTTTTTTAAGTTGTTCTGGATTATTTTTTTTAAATTGTCTTTTTGCAAGTCTTTTTAAATCTAAAGCATCTTTTGTTTTTTTTTTCAATTGTGTTTTTTTGTTTTTTTTTACTAAACATGCCTTTCAAGTCGCTTAAAAAAATATTCTAGAATTTATAATTATCTTTATTTTTCTAAATTACATTTTTTTACAATCGTCGATTTTCAATTTTCTCTGGAATTTTCTCTTTCAGTCGTCATGCCTCGAATTCTTCTAAAACCTTTTTGTTCTTTCTTTTTTTCAATTGTAGTTTTTTTAAATTTTTTTTCAGAACCATTCCAAATGCAAAAGAGACACCTTACATGCATTTTTATACGATGTATGCAGAAAAAATAGTTCATATCTTAATAGAGTTGGTAGAAAGTTAGGCTTTGAGGGTGAAAGATAAAAGTCTTCCAAAAAGACACTACATTTTTCTAAAATTTTAGAAGTTTAAAGTTAAAACTAAGGATACTGAATCCTTCTTTCAATATTTGATTTAAAGTTCTTTCTGAATATTTTTCATAGAACAATTCTATATTCTTTTCTTTTAAATATACTTTTTTTATCCTTCACCTTCTCTGTGAGTTAGCGATTTTTGAGCTTGTCAAAATTTTCTTTACACGTTTATAAAATTGTCGCGTTTATTTTGTTCTAAAAGTCTTTCTTTGAAAGTAAAAAAAAAAAGTTGCCGAAACGTTTATTTAAAAAGAGTTTATAAAGTTTCCATATTTTCAATAACGTTCTTGAATCTTTGTTTCTTACAATTCTTGTTATTAAAAAAAAAAAAAGAAAAAGTGTATAACGAGATGGCAAATACTTTGCCCCAACAAACCTTATTAGTTGGGCTAATTAGGAGCGCCGTAATTCTTGGTGTTAGCGATCCGCATGAAAAATATAAGGTAAGTGATTGCCGAATTGTAAAGAGTGATTTAAAACTCTTTAAAGCAGGCCAAGGCAAAAATAAAATTTGTCCACCTTAGTTGCCAGAAATCACGGAGCAAAATTTTGTTAAAAAATAGGCTATAAACTTTGTGTTTTGTGTTAGTCAGAGCACAGATACAATAAGAACAATTTTATTTTAGTCTTCTAAAGACACACCTTTGGAAATAGTTATTTTATTTATCCAACAAGTTAGTTAATGAGGGCAATTAATAATCGAGACTTTTTAATGCAGGAGCGAAGCAAGTACGCTTAATAAAGAAGAGATTATTAATTGCAAATTAACAAACAAGTTTATAACAAAACTTTTCTGTTGATCGTATCTTAGTTAACTAAATAAAAATTAAGAAATTATACATAGTGCCATCTATCGGTCACTAAACAAATAAAAAGTACATTTAGTTGCCTATCTTTCAAATTATTTAAACAATATTTTGATATTTTAGCTTAGTTTGAGGCAAAACAGTGGTATTTCACATTAAAATTTTAAACTAATTTGATAATTTCACTTTGCTTTCTTACTTATATTTTTTATTTATTTGATAACTGTACGAATGCGCATAGTGGTGAAAACAACTCTTCTTCATAATAATCATCCAGAAGAAATCAAATATTTTTTAAACGATTTATAGAAATGTAAAATTAAGAAACGTGTTTCGTAAAGTAAATTTTGTGGTCCGATTTAAAGTTTATAAAATGATCTTGAAGTGAGAATTTTATATAAAGCGCCCATAATAACTTAATTAAGAAACAAGTTCTTTTACTATTTTTTTATAATTTGTACTTTTTATGTATTTTTGTCATTTTTTTTATAAGCATAAACGTTAAAAATGCAATATAAGTAAGGGAAATATTTCAAATACATAGTCCTTTTCTACCCCCAAAAAACCAATATGGAGCTGTTTCCGATCTCTTTTTAATCCACTGTTTTTATATGTAACTAATTGTGGGTACATACAATTGCATACAACAAAGATACTCATCTACAATTTATTTGAAAATCATGACTCCACCAAAAACAATTTTTATAATGTTCATTTTTGGCTGTAACTCTACTAATTTCTTTCAGATGGATTCGACATCGTCGTAAACGACTGTTTCGCCCATAATGGTGCCCACAAAAAAATCCAACTCATCGACGAATACGGGTATGTGATAATCGCAACGCTCCAGAAATTTCCCTAAAACTGACTATTTCTAGATGTCCGGTTGACGATAAACTGATTTCACGATTTCGAGGCTCGTGGTCCGAGTCAGGAGTTTACGAAACCCAAGTTTTCGCTTACATGAAGACGTTCCGGTTTACCGGATCCCCGGCACTTTATATCGAGTGTGATGTCAGGATGTGTCACGGAAGGTGTCCGGTAATTTGGTAAAACACGCTAAACGCTAAATTTCACTTTTCGCAATTCAGAGCCAACCTTGCCATTGGAGAAACGTGAAGAATGTCCGAAAACGGTCAGTGGATACAACCCCCCAGACCACAACTCTACCGGCAAATACCGCACCCCTATCAGAAAATGTGAATCTGTTTCAAGCTTTACGGGTCCTACAAGAAGGAGAGTCGGACGAGGATCGCAACGTTACGCTAACTCGTTACGGTAATTTTGACAAAAAGCTTTTTTAACCACTTGTCTCGTAAGATTGCCATTAATACCACACTAACAGCAACAGTAAGCAACAATTACCGCTCATGTACACACTAGACAGAAAAAATTGGAGTTCCCTCAGGTTCACGCTAATTATTGTTTTCAACCACCTAAAAAGAACATATTTATCCGGCCCTAATTTTCACTTATTATTTTTAAATCGTTTTTTATTGTGTAAAATGTAAAAATTAGAATGACAATCTTATCTAAATATCTAAATGTTATTTTCAGGTGATTAAAAAATAGTATTTGATCCTTAAAAGCACTTTCGGACGCTTAAAACCCTCGGGCTTCGCCATCGATATCTAATCTGTTTTCTCGACTACAAAAGTTTTACTTACGACTCTTGATGACTCTAATATACAATTAACCAAATATTTGTTTTTTTTTCAGAAGTTGACCCAAACAGTGTGTGTTTGAAAACCGGGTGGTTCTCTGCTCTTTTAGCACTAGGAGGTGGTGCAATGTGTCTATTAGGAGGTGCCCTTCTAGCCACTTGTACAAGAATGAGAAGAGTTGCCATAGATAAAGTTTTAACAGGTTCCCAGTTTAATGGTTACATGAACCATAAAGGCAGTATTAATTAATTCTAAATAGACTAGTATAACAGTGCAATTATTCTACCTAAAAGCTTTATTTTTATAACGCTATTTATGAACAAAAACAGTGAGTGATGATCAAACGTATTATTAAATTAAGTAACTAAAAAAACACTCATTATTTATTTTATAAAAAAGCACTAGAGTAATAAGATAGAAATAAGTTATAATAAATTAGTTTTAGATTAGTTATAAAAATACACGTCCATGGAGAATTAGTTTAAAAAAGAAGAACATAAACTTCTTCTTCTGCATGTGTATTAATAAGTGTTTGATGCATTGTCACCCTACATGTACCAAACACTTAAAAAATTGTAAATATTTATTTTAATGTAATTCATCTCAATAAACTCTTAAAAATTTTAAATTTGAATTATTTCCCGCCACAAACGTTGCTATAGAAATTAAAACAAGTGGGAGAATTAATCGGCTGCGCATGTCAACCAAATGTCAAAATCAAAATGACATTTCTAAAATGACTAAACTATTGTTCTCTAATCAATAAAAATAGTTATTTGTATATAAACTGTTTTAAATAAGAAAATGTCGGTGAATCCAGGTCAGTTCGATTAATAACCTTTTTTTCCTTTTGTTAAAGTTGCAATTACAGAAAATCGTCCCGAACTGTATGAGGAAGTAAAACTTTATCATAACGCTCGTGAAAGAGAAAAATACGATAACTTAGCTGACTTATTTGCTGTAATTAATACTCTCCAACAGTTAGAAAAGGCCTACATCAGAGATTGTGTAACTCCCAAAGAATATACAGGAGCTTGTAGTAAATTGTTGGTGCAATACAAAGCTGCTTTTAGGCAAGTTAAAGGAGATGAGTTTCCCACAGTTGATGCCTTTGTTCGTAAATATCGGGTTTGTTTGACAGTTTAATTACGTTAAAACATAATTTAAGAGAATATTTTAGTTGGACTGCCCTGCTGCTTTGGAGAGGATAAAGGAGGACAGACCTATCACAATTAAAGATGATAAGGGTAACACAAGCAAGTGTATTGCAGACATTGTTTCTGTAAGTTGGTTTAAGTATTTCTGTCTTTAGTAAATTAATTATTTCAGTTGTTTATTACCATTATGGATAAGTTGAGATTAGATATAAAAGCCATGGATGACTTACATCCAGAGTTGAGAGATTTGGTTGATACAATGAACAGATTGAGTATTATTCCGTCTGATTTTGAAGGGAAACAGAAAGTCACAGAGTGGCTTAACACTTTGAATAATATGCAGGCATCAGATGAGTTATCAGAGTCGCAAATACGACAATTACTTTTTGATTTGGAGAGTTCATATGCCGCTTTTAATAAGCTTTTACACAATTCATAATTTTTTAATCTATGTATAATTTTATAATAAAGTACGCTTATCAAACTTGTCGTTGGTCAAGATCCACATCCATGCTAGTGCCTGCCTCTTCCCAGTCATTTTTACAACTTGGACAAGTATGCTGGTTTTGGAGATACTTCCGGATACAATGTACGTGGAAAGTATTATCACAAGAGTGGCATTTTTTACCCTAAAACTCACTTTGTACCAAAGCAATTACAAGTTAAAAAAATTACCACAAAAGCTAGTTCTGAGCACAAGCTACAAACACAGTTCTCGGTGTTTGTCCTCAGGAATGATGTGAATTCTAGAATAGTTCTCTGTCCTAGATAAACCGTGTCTGTTTTCTTCACAAAGTAGCCGCCTTTAATCCATTTCAGTAACGCCTTCTCACCGTTTTCCCTAGTTAGAGTTCCTTCTAGACTTGATGTTATGTTAATACAGCGGGCGTAGGGCAACTCGTGGTCCTCAGAAGTCACAATTTCTTGCATTACTGCATGAAAGTACTCCAATTCAACAGGTGAAAACCCCATTTGTTGTTTACTCAAGTCGTCGCTTTTAGTGTTCAACCAAACGAAGACATTTTCACCTGTTACCTCACACACAGACGTGGCTATTTTAAACGACTGATTGCCTATTTCCCTGTTTATTTCAATTATCAGGGATTTTAAATGAGCCAAAGAGTGTTGTTCTGAAATTTGAAGCCTGAGACCTTAAACGGCGGCAAAAATAAATTACCTGGACTAAGCTTAGTGAAAAATTGTAAAGCCTTATCAACAGGAACTAAACCATTCGTTATCATAAATTGTATGAAGTATCGGTGTTTGTTAATCAATTCGTAAGTCATTTTGGACGTTTTTCAAATTTTGAAAATATAACATAACCTCAACCTCAACTGTCATTTACTGTCAACTGTCAAATTTTCAAATATATCTTTTTGAAGTACTGTAGTAATTATTTCTTAAATAATTTTGTGATAAAACTGTATTTGCGGTAAAAATGTCTTTTCTAAGACCATTAAATTTATTTTTTTTTAATTTTGAAAATAAACATAACCTCAAATGTCAGCTGTCATTTGCTGTCAAGTGTCAATAATCTGTCAACCGGTTTGTTTTTGAAGTGCTTTGAATATCTATTTTTTGAATAATTTCGTGACGAAATCTGAATTTGCAGTGAAAAATATCTATTTTAAGAATATTTACGTAACTGATAGGGATTTGAAGGCAAAAATCGCAGGCTGTAAAACTGGGGCAATCAATATTTCTTGACCTGCCCAAAGGACTTGAGGTGAGACAAGCCAGGCTAAAAGTTGCAGATTTGTAAATGACTGTGATATTTGAGATAATACAGGGATGTTTTACTTAAATCATGTCGTACACTGAACTGGAGCATGGTTATCAAGGGTTGAGAAAAGCAGCAAGACCGACTCAGTTCTATGTTGGTGCGGTGAGTTCTGTTTTTACGATTCAGCGTTGCTATGTTTCATATAAACGCACAATTTTCATTTAGTCGTTTTGGTTTCCACGAGTTGTGAGCAAATTATGACGTTCCGGGAGCAGATTATTCCCTCTGTTCTTGTAGAGGATGTTGACAGCCCACTGCTTACAACCTCTTTTTGGGTATTATTTTGCATGCACTTGCTTAACACCGACTCGTAGCTCGCTTTTGTCGCCACTAATGACACGTCACGAAGCTCCTTGTGTGTAAATATTTGTCTCGTCATTAGAAAATCAGGTGTTAAACTTTCCTTATCCTTTATCAAATAATTACAGTTCAATTGAGCGTAAAATGTCGACAGTTTTATCACACCGAGATGTGTAATCACCGCGCAGATAAATATTTGTAGCAATTTCAATTAATTTATTAGTTAACCTTGAATGGATTGTTTGCTAAATAAATTTCAGCACTAGTTAACACTCATTTAGTTGTGATAACAGTATTAAATGGATCTGGTTTTTGTAGTGTAGTTTCTAATCAGTAAAAAAATGGAGTGGACTTGGTTAAAAGATTGGTGGCGTTTGAAGCGATGGAGAAAAAGTAAAACAAACAGTGAAGATAGTGTTTGCTTTTGCGACGAGTGTTTACAAGAAGCCGAAAATGTAATCAAATCAAAATTTATCGCTTATAAACACCAATTTTTAATTTGCACTAATATTGTCAAGGGTCTGAGGATCTAAATTCGGCCTAAGATATGTACTTGAAAGGTTTTCAATTTTGAGGAAATGAAGACTTTTCAGTGCAGGCTGAGTCGTCTTAGAAGCGACTTTTTAAGGCCTAGATTCCTGACCAGAACCAAAACTTTTCTAATCAGATACTAGATATGGGTATTTTAGGGGGACCTGGAGCTATGCGACCCAAACGACCCGTCCCTAAGCCCCCAAGAACTAGACGATGGGAGCAAGGTAGTGATAGTTGGGGTTTGCGCTATGGCGAAAAAGTCACAAAGCAAACCCATGAAAGAGATTTTGACCCGTTTACAAGAATTTGAATACATCAAAGTCACGGTTTTTCCAGAGGAAATTATTTTAAATGTAATTTTATCGTTATTCTCTTCTCCAAAAAAGAAAATAATTTTGGGTTTCTAGAAACCAGTAGAGGAATGGCCTGTTTGTGATTGTTTGATTTCATTCCATTCGAAAGGTTTTCCTTTAGACAAAGCAATCCAATATGCCCAATTACATAATCCCTACGTCATCAATAATTTACACATGCAATATGATATTCAAGATCGTCGAAAAGTTTATGCTACTTTACAAAATGAAGGTATAGAGATTCCCCGTTATGCTGTTTTGGATAGGGACAGTTCAGATCCAAAACGTAAGGTTTAGTTTTTATTTAGGATAGTTTTTGGGGGCACAACTATTTTAGATCATGAATTAGTAGAATCCGAAGATCATGTCGAAGTCAATGGAGTTGTCTTCAATAAACCTTTTGTGGAAAAACCTGTTTCTGCTGAAGACCACAACATCTACATCTATTATCCTACATCTGCTGGTGGTGGCAGTCAAAGACTATTCCGAAAGGTACTTATTTTTTTTATTTTTAGTGTTGTGTGTTTTTGTTTTAGTTTCTTATGTATCTTACAGATTTAAGTGTAACAGATGTGCGCAAATAACTGTTAATTAATTTAAGCGTTTGTATTATTCCCAGATCGGCAGCAGAAGTAGCGTTTACTCCCCGGAGTCCAGAGTACGCAAGACTGGAAGTTTTATCTATGAAGACTTCATGCCGACAGATGGCACTGATGTTAAAGTGAGTTCTACTGCGTTGTGGTTTAGTTGAAATTAACAACAGACAAAAATCCCAAATGAAACAGGGAAAAATGTGTTAATTTTTGGCATTTTCTAAAAATTTAGGAGTTCCAAATGAAGAGCGCTTTATTCAGATTTATAATGGCAGATATAATAAGGCTTTTTGGGTTACATGTTTCTTGTCTTACTAACAAACAATAAGTACTGTATATTGTCTAATGTTCTGCCTTTCCCTAGGAAATAAAAGTAAACTTAACTACCAGTTTCCAAATTAATCACTTACGGTTTAAGTATAACTAACTTACCTTTTATCACTTCCATCTGCCTATTTATTTTTGATAAATAAGTAATGGGTTACGTGTAAATAAAAGAAATGACAAAGAATAGGTACATGCTGCGCGTTATAAATTGTCTAGAAAAAAATAGGTCAGTGAAGTAAGTAAATAAAAGAACTCATATATAAATTGCTTATATAAAAGACGCCACTGGTGCTTATTGTTTTCTTATTTTGTTGTGGACAATAATGCCTAATTTTCTATTAAAAAATCGCTAACTCTCGTCAACTTATAACGCGCGAGATGTATAGTTTAGTGATAAAAAAAAAACAAGAGCATACAGGAAAAACGCGCTTAAATAATTATTTAATGATAATTACAAGTTTTTTTTATTCATTTAAGTTAAATAACATGATAAATTGATAAAAAACAATTTAAATACACTAGAAAAAGGTTTATCTGTTCAAAACTGCTCATTTGAATGATTGTTTTATTTATTATAGTGTCAGACCCAAATATAGATATTTTATCCAGTTTTATGTATTTAGTGTTTGATGTTGAAAAATTTCAAATGGCAAAAATGCCAGATGATTTATATTAATCGAATCACAGCTCTCAGTTTTTTTATAATATGCAATTACAGTCTGATTTGCCTTGAATTTCCGAAAAATATTGAGTGTTTGAAATTTGGCAAGGAGTTAATTTATTTTAGAACGCTGCGCAAGCGATTTAAACTACAAAAAAAATTTTGGATAACAAATCAATCGAGGTAATGACAGCAATCAACCAACAACTGCCAATCTACATAAAAATTATTTACAGGTTCTCTTAATTTTTGTTTCCAATCAGAATTATCATTACGAGGACAATAATTAATGTCAGAATTGACAAGTAAAATTAATTTATACTAATTTGTTTGTTGGTATCAAAATTTAATGTCCGAAATTGCGAAGACAGTTTTTCAGAACAAATAATGTTTTTTATTTATTTGCCGTTGTCTGTTTCTTTTCAACACATTGTTGTATATGTTGCTATGTTATATAGATTATGTGTTGAACAGAGACAGACAAGGGTATTAAGATAAAAATTGGAGTATAAATAATGGTAAAGTTTTTGTTAATAAATAAAAAAACATTCTTAAATTGCTAGCCAAAGTTAACAGAGCTTCTGGATGGTGATAAGAGGGCTATTTACATAACAAAAAATGCCTCTGAAGGTGGCTCAAAAAATTGACAAAGTTTTAATTTATAGTTACAATAAAAGGAATATTACAACTTGAGAGTTAAAATAAACTAGGAACAGACTGTGATTGTATTGTTTTTAGTAGTTAGATTTTGACTCACTCAAATTTTCTACTTGGTTTTTGTAATACGATAAATAAGAGGGGACATTTAGGATGGCAAAAAAAAACTTTCTGGAGGAGTCAAAACAAATGACGTACGCTATTCTTAAAATAGTTTTTTAAGAATAAAGATAAATATAGTTCAGTTGTTTGTTTTGAGTGGATAAACCTTTTTTTCTTGGTCTGGTAATTCATGTTTGCTTGTTTTTTTAATACAAAAGCAAGATTTGTCATATTTTAATAAAAAGTAATACCGAAATGACCAAAACTCATTACTTTTTATTGAAAATGCCTCCTTGCTTTTTCTTACTCCCCCATTTGTGAAGGTCTACACCGTGGGCCCTGATTATGCTCACGCCGAAGCTCGCAAATCTCCAGCCCTCGACGGTAAAGTCGAACGGGACCGTGAAGGCAAAGAAATCCGCTATCCAGTGATTCTAAGTAACGCCGAAAAATTAATCTCGAGAAAAGTCTGTCTTGCTTTTAAACAAGCAGTTTGCGGGTTTGACCTTTTGAGGTAAAATCTCACCTCTTCTAGAAAACACACCGAAAATAAAAATTTTTAGAGCCAACGGCAAATCATTCGTCTGTGATGTGAACGGTTTTAGCTTTGTTAAAAATTCAAACAAGTACTACGACGATTGTGCCAAAATTTTAGGAAACATGATTTTAAGAGAACTTGCTCCTACTTTACATATCCCATGGTCTGTGCCCTTCCAACTGGACGATCCTCCGATCGTTCCAACAACTTTTGGTAAAATGATGGAATTGCGGTGTGTTGTGGCTGTTATAAGACACGGAGATAGGACACCGAAACAAAAAATGAAAGTCGAAGTTAGACACCCGAAGTAAATTTTTGAAAAATTGCAAAAATTTTGAGTTTATTTGAAACATTTGAAGGTTTTTTGAAATTTTCGAGAAATATGACGGATATAAGCACGGCCATGTTAAGCTGAAGCGTCCCAAGCAATTGCAAGAGATTTTGGATACTGCCAGAGCCCTCCTTGCCGAAATCCAACAACACGAAGCTGATCCAGAAATCGAGGAAAAACAGGGCAAGTTAGAACAATTAAAAGGCGTGCTAGAGATGTACGGCCACTTTTCTGGGATTAACCGAAAGGTCCAGATGAAGTACCAACCTAAAGGTCGCCCTCGAGGCTCAAGTTCTGATGATGGTAAAAAATTTGCGTTATTTGGGGTTAAATAGTTTTGGTTGTTTTCTCAGTAGATAAACCAGCCGAACCGAGTTTAGTTTTAATTCTGAAATGGGGTGGTGAGCTGACTCCTGCGGGCAGGATCCAGGCTGAAGAGTTAGGAAGGATTTTCCGATGCATGTATCCCGGGGGACAAGGTAGACATTTAGCCGGTTCGTATACAGCTTCTTATTAACACCTAATTAGTTTTTAGCACAGAGCACTTTGATTTGCGTTTATTATTGATTTACTTCGTTTAGTTTTTATTTGCGATATCGTCTGTCTGTTTTTTCGACGTTATTAGGGTAGATCAGTGTAGAAATACACCGCACTGTCTATGTTTTATTGTCCCAATTGTTTCGACGTTTTATTGTTCAGGTTATATTTAAGATAGGGTAAGTTCGTGTGTATCTGTTTTCGTTTTAGTAAACGCTTAATTAATCGTTAACCAAATGAGGGACTCATTATAAAAGTACAAAAAAAAATTGTAAGAAGAATATTAGGCAATACTCGAAGCTTCTCTGAAATCTATTAGGACCGAATGTTCTAAATCTCAATGACATAGCATCATTGGTTTCGTGATTCTGACCATTTGTAAAATACATACCGGATATACCAAGTTTATTACTCTAACCTCCCCAAAATTTTGAAAAACCTTGTAATTTTTATAATCTAGTTAAAGTACTTGATATCATCAGTAGGTATATCCAAAAATTTCGTCTTCCGTTTTTTGAAAATCAGTAGATATAATGTAATTTTGAGTTTTTATTTTATCTGAAAGATCAGTTTTAAAAGTTGTATATTTTCTTCCTGCTTCGTATACGGGAATTTTTACAACAGAGCACAATACATTCATTCATCATCTTCATGTCAGTCATTTCTCAATCCTTGGTTATGAAATAGTTATTCGTTTAATTAGACATTAAAGCACATAATTTAATGCTATGGCTGGCAGCACAAAGCTAAGGCGCAGTCGTATTTTTTAAATTTTCTTTTTAATTTAACTTTCTTTTAACGTAAAAAATTTGTGAAATTTTGTATTTTGTGACATTATAAGATCTTAACAAGCACTAAAGTATATGCTTTACTGTCTAGTTAATAAAAATTTGCTATTTACAAATCGTCGTTCGAGGAAAAATTTTGTTTATTTTTGCTACTGCTATTACAGTAGAATATAATATAAATCAAATACCTATTAGTCATAAAGAAATAGGAATAAAAAATATATAACAGATTAGAGAACATCTTTTTTTATTTCTGTAAGTCCCTCATTATCGCAGTCATTTCAAGATGTAAATAAATTCATAAACTAAACGTAAACATGCGACACACCAAAACATTTCTTATGACAATGTAAATCTTCCTTTTTAATACGTCCTGAGAATTGATGTAATTTAGGTGAATATGCTGGAGCCCAAGGCTTGGGTTTGCTCCGCCTGCATTCGACTTTCCGTCACGATTTAAAAATCTACGCTTCTGATGAAGGTCGCGTCCAAATGACAGCTGCAGCCTTTGCCAAAGGTCTTTTAGCCCTTGAGGGAGAATTAACTCCAATTCTAGTACAAATGGTCAAGAGTGCAAATACTAACGGTTTATTAGACAACGATTGTGATAGTAGTAAATATCAAAATATGTAAGTGATTAGAATTCATCTAAATAAAAATAAAAAGAAACTATTTCTACAGGTGTAAAGCACGTTTACATGAATTAATGCAACTCGATCGTGATTTCACACCAGAAGATCGCGAAAAGATAAATCCTTGTAATTCATCAAGCATTGCTGATGCTTTAGATTTTGTCAAAAACCCAGTCAAGTGTTGTAAACATGTCCATGAATTGATTAAATCACTCATGGAAATCGTTCAAATAAAAAAAGAAGATGCGAAAACAAAAGACGCTATTTTGTATCACGGTGAGACTTGGGAACTTATGGGACGACGTTGGGGTAAAATCGAGAAGGATTTCTACACCAAAAACAAAATTTTTGATATTAGTAAAATCCCTGATATTTATGACTGTATCAAATATGACCTTCAGCACAACCAGCATACTCTGCAATTCGAACAAGCCGAAGAATTGTACATTTATGCCAAATACTTAGCCGATATTGTAATACCTCAAGAATACGGATTGACAGCTCAGGAAAAATTGACAATCGGCCAGGGGATTTGTACCCCACTTTTGAAGAAAATTCGAGCTGATCTTCAACGAAATATTGAAGAGTTGGGTGAAGAGACTGTCAATCGACTCAATCCGAGATACTCTCATGGTGTGTCAAGTCCGGGTAGACACGTTAGAACCAGGCTGTATTTTACAAGTGAAAGTCACGTTCATTCGCTGATTACAGTGTTGCGACATGGCGGATTATTAGATGTAAATAAACCAATGAAATTTGAGTCATTTCATAAAATCATCAAAAAATAAAGTAAAGCCCCACCATTTTTGGTTTTTATGAAACTCAATTAGTATATCAAAAAAGAGAAGAGTCCTGTCTTTTATTTCTTAACTGAGTCTTGAATTCGACTCGGAGGACCAATTTTTTTTGTATTTACCTTACTTAAAGGTTGGATATCTAGTCAATTTTGAAAATAAATACCATATAAATCATATCTGTCGGATTGAATTCATTTATAATGATACACCCACTTATCATTAGTAAAACTTCGTGAGCATGATCTCTTATTAGTTGGAGTTTCAAAAAAAAAAAAAAAAAAATGGTGTGGCTTTTTAAATTTGATGATTTAACATGAAATGACTCAGTTACAAATATTATCATTATTATTATTTTTTCAAGATTAAAAAAGACGAGCAATGGAGACGCGCAATGGAATACGTATCTATGGTATCGGAATTAAATTACATGTCTCAAGTCGTTGTAATGTTATATGAAGACCCGACTAAAGACCCTTGCAGTGAGGAACGATTCCACGTTGAATTACATTTCAGTCCAGGAGTGAACTGTTGCGTGCAAAAAAATCTACCCCCAGGTCCTGGGTTCCGGCCACATTCACGAAATGAGTCAGCAGCGAGTAAAAATGCGGTAAAAGTGTTTTCCCAGGTTGTTTTCTATCGTAGAGCTTGTTTTATCTCCCAGAGTTCTGACACTTCAGCAACGGCAACTCCCGACGATCCTAAAGCGCAATGTTCCACCCGAATTGAAGAAGAAGAGGAACGAATCGAGGAAGAGAAGCCTGAGATCGTCGAGACTCCTAGTACTTCGGAGATATCACCGACGTTATCGCCTAAGGAATCCTACTACCGGCCCTACGTGAAATCCAGTGATCCCATTCCAATAGGGTAATTTCGTGTAATTTTGTGATTTTTTGAGATAATAAAAACGTGTTTAGAAGTTCTCATACGGTAAGCGGTCATGAAGCAATGCATCTAGCCAAACGTTTGAACGAAGAATTAGCACAACAGAATAGTAGAAGTTATGGAATGAATCGAGCGATTAGTCCGGAACCTGAAGCCAGATCGAGAAGTTACGACCACAAAAGTCCACAGAAAGGGAAAGGTGAGACGAGATTGAAGCCAGTTTTGTTGCTTTCGAGGTTTAATCGGGCGCAGAGCAGATTAAATTACGCCATTTTCATTCGTGGTTGACTGCTTTTACGCTAAGGGAGTTGTGACGTAATTTAATTTGAGGATCAGGTTTTTGGTCATCATTGGCACTGGTTTAGTAATTGGTCGATTTCAAACATGTGACCGTGAGGTAGACAATCCGACAATCTACGACAACCACTCAGAGTTTTTATGGAGTTTAATTTTGAGGTTGTTTTTTCATTTATCTTATGAATTATAATCGAAAGAATATAAAGGATTTATACTGAACTATTTAGGAATAAAATCGTTGTGACAGGTCTCCCAAAAAAGACAGGGTTTAAATGTCTGCTTTAAACCACCCTTATTTTTTTTACAACCATAGTCTACTACATTAATAATACTCAAAATTGTTTATCTTGTGTTATTTTTGTAATTTCAAAAAGTAAAATTAGTATAAACGCTTGAAATTGAATGATAATTTAAAAGGAAATGATATTTTGTTTAACAGAATAAATAATAACTAAAACTACTTATCTTTCAAGTAGTTGATGTGTTCTCTTCTCGAGTTGATGAACGACTGACTGAAATAAAGAAATTTGGATAAATTTTCAAAATAAAAAAAAAAGACAAAAAGTGACTTGTGTTATCTCATTACATAACATCAGACCGCCTTTGTGCCTCTAATGAATGAATGATAGTATTATGTAAATTATGAGAAAAATATAATTAAATATTTAGATAAAAAAACAAGATCGTTTTTGACTTTTGTTCAAAAAGTACTAAAACTAAAAAGTGGATAAACTCAACTTAAAAAGGCACATATTGTTTCAAAATAGAAATTTGCATCGAAAGCGCGAGAATTTAATTAATTTTCATTAAACATTTAAAATTAAATAAATTAGACCGATTTTTGTTTTAACACTCGATCACAACTTCGCGGCAACTGAATAAAGAAACGTTCGTCAAAATTTTACGCAACAACAAAAATAAATAAGAAAAAAGTGTTTTTATTGCTTCTTGTTCACTCATTATTTTAGGCAACAGTTTCTCGAAATTAAGTAAATGTCACTGAGGGTAGTTTTTATAAAAAAAACTGTACTTATTCAAGTTTATTATGATTAAATTATGTTCTCTTTAAACAGCATTCGATTTAACTATTTTAAAAAAATTAGAACTTGTAGTTGTATAATCAAAAGTACGTCTCAAGGACTGAAGGACAGTCTATAAAATTAATGGACTGTTCTTTGAAATAAAGGACTGTTGGCAACCTTACTTGTGACGTCACTTGTAATCACTCAATTATTTAAAAATGCTGATGGTGACCGTTTGTAGAAGTAATCGCATGCGGATCTTAACACGCTACTAATTTGTTTGGGCAGCTGAAAAACTGCATCAAAGTCTGGACGCTGTAAATAGTAAAGGTACGCAAACCTAAATGTATACAGTAAATCCCTATTCTCCTAAAAACCTTCAAAACCCGTCAATTTAATAAGTTTTCAGGATTTTTTCAAAACACACACGTGTTTAATTATTATCGACAACATCAAACTTGATTTTGTTTCCGTGTCTTTTTTGCCACCACATCTCTGCTTTTTCTGTTTTTTGGAACGCGTAGAAGGATTGTTCGGTAGAAAAGCACGCATTATATCGACACGTAATAATGTACCTTGAGCACACTGTACCGAACATTTTTCTGCTTGTTGCTAGATGTGTCTAAAATTTCTTCACGTGATTGATCACAAAGTGTCGAAATTTTGGCTTGCCTTAGCATGAGCAAAGTCAAGTTGATGTAATAACTGAACTCATCTGTCTGGTAGCCCCGTGCGACTGGTGTTATCCTTGTAAACGGAAGTACATCTTACTCTTAACGTTTCTTACTGAAATGGTATAGAGTTTGGTGCATTTCCGAACAATCTGCTCCCTTTATCGGTCCCGGAATTGTTGTTTGGATTCATTTCATGCTGCTTCGCTTCGACATCTATTGCATGGTTTCTTTTTTCTAACGCAATGTGATGTAACTTTTTGGGTTTGTTGGTGTGATTTTTGTGTAATTAAAAACAAGAAATTCGGGTGGATATTAGCGATTCCGCATAATAAAAGCGACATCTGGTGAACTTTAAAGAATTTTTGAATGTTATATTCTTTGTGATTTTTTTATACGTTACCTTATGTGTTTTCATCATAAAATATCCGATTATGGACTTTAGACTTTTACTGGACTTGGTAGGTCACTCAACAGACCATAAAAGGAGTAATTATGTGACAAAAATAGCAGCAGAAAACCTATTATGCCATTATGTTCTACTATACTACAAGAAAGCGGTTGGTTCTGGGTGTGAATAGTCCTCTGTTTTTATTGTTCGTGCTACAGACCTTCTTTAATGTGTTGGCATAGTCGGTTTATTGCTGCTAATTTTGTCACTAAAAAAATCTTCTACCAACAAATACGCTAAATATATACTTGTCTACATTTTAAAGAACAGTAAACTGAGAATAGTCAAATATCAGCTGTTCGAAATCGCTAATGTCACCGAATTTTTTGTCAAGTAATTATTATAGTGGTGGTAGAAAATTACTGACTTGATCTTTTTTCTCTTCCAAACCCTGTGCTTCGCTTCCTTTGTTTGTTTTTAACGGTCATTCATTCAAACACATTTAACATTGCTATTATTTGCTTTGTTTTAACTCAAACACAGAATCGCCCCATAATGACACAGATTCGTCTGTTACACCAACAAATGTCCCCATAACACCACCCATTGAGGTTCCGGTGCGTACTGTCGATCCCAATACACCTCTGGATTCATGTCCTTATTCCTTTAAACCAATTTCTCAAGACAAATCTGAACTTAGCCCGATTTCTGGTTCTTTTGAATACGACTATCAAAGTGATGTAGACTCACCACTTACCCTTAAATCACCTGATGGTACTCCAAAATCCCGTCCAGAAAGTGCCACCAATGAACTACCTTTAACAGAATTGAATTTAGCTCTCTTTACTTCTGAACAAGAAAATCTAAATTTATCCAAAATGAGTACAAACGAGTTACCTCTATCAGATATTAAATTAAATAAACAAGGTACGCTCGATAGTCAGATGGATGACGTTTCACTTGAAGTAAACTGGGAATGTGATATAAAAGACGAAGATTTATGCCAATCAAATCGTAGAAGTTTTACCAAAGAGAAACGTCATAGATCATTCTCTGATCCGAATATTCTCGATGGTGAGAAACTATTCTTGTTGGAGAAATACAATGAGAGCCTAAATCTTGATGGTACGTCCCGGAGCCCCATGTGTCTAAGTCCTGGGGAGACCCCTCGTATCCCATTCAGTTTCTATCCTCAGCACGCGCCCCCGTGTTCGCTGTGTTGTACCCCTTTCACCAGGTCTCCTTCCAACCTGCTCTCTTTCTTTTCGTCGCCCCCTCGCGCCTCTCGCTCACTCTCTAACCCCAGTCCCGGCGTGTCTGTGAACCACCCGTGCATGTCCGATACAGAGTGCAACAACGCAACAGTCAGACGCCATCGACACAGTATTGCCGGACAGATGAGCTATTACAAGATGCTAGGGTTCGGTTGTGGAGGACCTCTAGGTTTCAAGAAACTGGCGGCGGGTAGTGGCAACTCTCTGTTTTCGACGGCGGTGATTTCGGGCAGTAGCAGCGCACCCAATCTTAGAGATATGATCCCGAGCACGGCGAGTGCATCAGGTGAGTGGTCGCGAAAGAGCGATTTTGGGGTTGACGGGAGGTTTTATCCAGCTATTGAAGGTTTCGGGGGAGTGCCTCCAATTCGGCCCTTGGAGACGCTGCATAACGCTCTCTCGTTGAAGCAGATTGATACGTTTCTGGAGCATATGACGGCGGCGCCACTGTTTAGGACGCCGTCGTCGACGCCACCCAAGTACCCTTCCACGCCGTTGCCGACGCCGACTAATGGGGGACAAGTCAATCCGAATCAGCCACTCAAGCTGCAATCGCCGAGTAACAGTAAGTCATTCTAGTTTAGAGGTCGTGCAAATTAGGGGTTCTTGTAATTTAAACAATTGGGTTATTTAGCAAATATTTTATTTCTAACTGATATTTATACGAACACAACAATAATTTATTTAGTAAATAACTCAGTCACACAGTATAACGCCCACGATTATCACTCAGTGACGTTGATTTGTTTCCCATAACTGTTGAACCGTTAAATAGATGATTTAATAGAAAAATTTTTCTTCTTTACCATGTTTATGACCTCACATAAGGTCATAGGCTGGATCTAGGATTGAACTGTCAAAGGCTTCGGATTAGAGCGTCTTGAGGCATTACAAAATTAAAATTGTTTTTGTACATTTTTTTATTGTTGAATGAGTATAACATTACATACAAGAACATTGATTCAAAAATATAACTATTACTATAAGCTGATCTAGCCCCATTAAGAGTACGAATTTTGTCCGGTAGGTGTGGGATGGAGTGGACCGCCCAGTTTTGTATCCAGTAGTGGGCCATCATCCCCAGGAGCCTCGGAAAACTCCAAAGAGAGCAGCGAAATGTCATCAAGTATCATCAGCGCCGATGGGTACTTAGCTAAATTCAATCAATAAAATAAATTACAAAAAATTTTATTCTGTTCTTTTTTTATTTTAATTATTTCACCATTCCTCTTTCATACAGTCTTGTTGTGCATGGACGTTTCTCTTTTGTCAAGAATTGTTTTTTCCCAGGTATCGTATCGTGTGTTCTGTAGACTTGACTGTTTTTTAATTTTTCGCTTAATCAATCATTTCATTCTTCATTTTCTGTCTTTAATTTTTACTTCTTATTTAGGATAAATGTCGACAATTTTACAAAAATCTTTCCGACTGCTCCTGGTCTGGATCAGGATTTAGGAAATGTCGGGATCTTGTTAGACCTCGATCGGGAAATTTCCGGATCGATGGAATTCTCGGAATATTACTCCCAAATTCACAGACCTCCACCAGGTAATTGTTATTTTGCCATTTGACCAGGAAAATTAGACATACATAAATTTCTAATTGGAAAAAATTAGATACAGTCTTAAAAATTTAGAAACAACTAAGTTTCAGTGTTATAAATGTTGTATGAAAATGCCCTATCGATTCAAGTTTTGCGCAATTAATCGCGCGGCACTCGGATTGATGTGAAATTTTTACACAGCACTATCTAGTTTGTTTTTTATTTAATATCTTAATTTTTCTGGACTACGCATAACTAGCGTTATTTGATTTCTTATAGGGGATAGTGGAGACGTAACTCCCGTTTCTGGCGGCTCAGAAGTCGAGTTTAATACGAATGATGCGACTGCTGGGTCAACAGCAGAATGTGACGTTACAGTAACTGAAGATATAGATTCTTGCTTCTTAGGAGATGAAGAATCGATCGACAGCAAATCTCTGTCTTTGCCCTCCAGTATGATAACAAGTCTAACAGAAAATAATCTATTGTGTCATGGGAATGTGACTCCAAAAATAATTTCACCACTCAACACCAATGTTAACATTTGTACAAATGTCCTCCATCCATCAAATTCTGACAATTTTGGTTTGAAACACATCGAAAATTCCGACAGAGTTCAAACAACTTCGAGTAGGATATACAATGATTTTGATCGAGGAAAAGACCTCAAAAACCTAACAAAAAAATCAAATATTTACGACAAAGACATTCCAAGTTCAAGCAAAAACATATCAAGTCCTGGATCTGATAAGTGGTGTACCAGCAAAGAAAAATTTCTAGATAGTATAACCCTGAAAGCTGAAACACCACAAGAGAAAAAACTTGAGCAGAGACCTTGTCCTGGTACAGTCGTTGTGAAGGAACACTTCATTGAACCACCAAGAATGACCCGAGTTTCTAGGAGTTTTCACGGAAAATCCCCAACCAGTAACAGTTACTTGGACATATCAACTGTCACACCAAGACGTGCAAGCGAAGGTGTGCCTCTAACCAGCCGAAACCTGAACCTCCAACCTGAAACACTAAAACAAGATTTCCAAAATTCCAATAGTACCACCAGAAGGAAAAGTAACATCGAAAAAATCAAATCAACTCGTCCACAGTTTGTAACGCAACTGTCCCAACCTTGTGGCAGCAGTTTGCAATCACCGAATGTAGCTTTAAGGAAAACTTCTTTGACTGATGTTAGCGTAAGTAAGAAGAGATTTACAACGACTTTGGTCGATGAAGCTGAACATGCCGCTTCGGTGGGGATTAGTGTGAGACCTCAGCCTGAAGAAAAGGATAAAGAAAAAAATCTCTATTTTAGAAGTTTTAGTAGTGATAAAAATGATAATAAATAGAGAGTATATTGAGATTGTTCACTGGTGTATTGTTCCGAATAAAGTTTTTTAACGTTTATGTGTCTTTATTTAACGAAAGTCAGACGGCATAAGGCTTAAATGTTCCACTTGAATGTCGAGATAAAATGAAGCAACCCTATGTGGGTAGTGTGAAACGCACAAAGAGAAACCACCCTTATTTGAGCTTTTATCAGACGTAAACACGTCGTGTGAGTCACCATTTAATGCATTTGCAGTATGTGACGGATACTGTTACGTCCATTTGTGAAGGGGATTATCCCCTGCTAATAGTGCAGATTAATTTTATTACATCCAAAATGGATTGGTTTTTTATGGAGATAACACTTCAATTACATAAAATGTTTTGCTTTGTGTGTCACGGCAGGATATTACTCATTAGGACCTACAATGAGCTATTTTTATTTAAAAATAAAAACAAAAAGTAAATTAAATCGTAAGAAGTTACAAATAAATTAACAATAACATCAGAAATCAAACATTATTATTATAAATCTTCTTGTTGGATCTTCCTTAACAGTTTTAATTTCTACCTGAGGATGACAACTTTGTTGTCGAAACGTGCGTCGTATCACGTAAAAAAGTTTTGTGTGAGTGGGTGTTTTACGTTTCATTTTTCATTATTATTATACACATAAAAGACTAAATCTAAGGTATTTTGTAATAATTTATGTCTATTTTTTTATATCTAGCTTTCACCGTTTTAATTTTTAGATTTTTTGTTATCTATCAGTGATCACTGATCAGTGAAAAGCACCAAAGTTAATGGTTTTATGTTATTTTGTCGAATATTGTTTAAAATATTAGCATTTTATTTCTGTAGTGAGCCATATTTGGTTCGCCCTTTTGATTTTTACATTTCTTTTGACAACATCGTTTTCAATGATCTGAATAAAACCTACCTAACTGCACAATTTCATGTTATTTTGTCCAAAATTGCCTGAAATATTAATATTTTTCTAAAGTCTTAATCGATAATCTTGTTAATAAGTTAAGTGTACAGTTTCGTGCGATTTTTTCAAATACATATTTTGGGAAGTAGGTATTATTCATTTTTATTGTCGGCCAAACTAGCCCTGCCATTTTGAATTTTCAAAATTTTGACATGAAAAATATAATTAGTGATTTTGAGAGCTCTCTACTTTTTGATGTAATTTCATCAAAAAAAAGAAAGAAAAAGAACGATTTTTTGAATTTTTTTGTGGGTGTTGTTTTTCTCATTCTTTGTTTTCCAATAGTCGTTTTTCAAGTGCTTTAGGAATTATCTTTTGATGTAGAATACCTAATTACATCTTTGTACTTTCTTCTGCTTATCATTATTTACGCTTTTTTGAAAACCTTTTTTGTTCTTCTAGGATATTTTTTTACTCCTCTTTCAATCATCGTTTTCAAAGTTTCCAAGTTTCTTTTAGAACCTTTTTTTATTTATGTAGAATCTTCCAGCCAACGGCTTTCAACATCTCTCATTTTTTCGCACTTTTTTTTTCTATCCATCGTCGATTCTCAAATTCCAATTTTTTTTACAAACGCCGTTTTTCAACTTCTTTTAAAATATTTTTCTAGATTTTTTTTGCTCTTTCAGAACCTTTTTTTGTTATTCTTTCAATCGACATTCTTCAACTTTTTCCAGAATTTTACCTTGTTTTTCCATACTGTGTTTTTCGAACCCTTCTACAATCTTCTTTAATTTTTGTAGAATTTTTCTTGTCTTTTCTTTTTCTTCTAACATCTTCTATTCTTTTTGATCGAGCTTCTCAAACAGCGAATCAGTTTCTTCATTTTTCTGCAGCCAATTCTTTCTTCTACAATTTTCTTTAGTTGTTTTAAAATTTTTCTTGTCTTTCTTTAATGTAAAGCAGATGACGAAGGCGTAGCCCGAGTTCAATGAGTTACTAAAATATGTGTTAACCCACAAATGATAATATAATAAAATTTTACCTACAAATAGTTCTCTCGCTAAATCAAACTACTCGACAGTTGACCTTTTGCTTGCTTATATAGAGCCAAGGACTCGCGGCTATCCCCGAATCTACAAATAACCAATGAGTTATGGCTTCTATTTGCAGCAAGCTCGAAAATAGGGTGGCGTCAGCTTCTAGAATGCACTGGCTTATTCCGTGGCAATAGGTATATACATATATTCTTTTTAAAATTGATGTAAAACTGTTGAATAATTCTTTGCAAGAAAACAATTTCTATAGCGTCAATACCTTTTGTTTGAATTCACGTCTCTACTCTAAATAAAACGATCGGTACAAAATACAATTTGTATTATTACAGATCAGATTTTTCCAAATTACTAAAATTTTAAATAATTCAGCATTTTTTAGAGGCTTTGTAAAGAAACAATACATCATTATTCAAACAAACTAGATCATATCCGTCAAGTAACACGGAGAAAAGAAATTATTTTATTAATAGATTCATTGTAAAAAGTTTTCCTCTTTCCTAATCAAAAATCACATAAACTACAATCACTTAATTTATTCACTTGTTAATCTACAGATGATATCCCACACGCACATTATTTATATTTATGCAGATCTTATATATCAAAAACGATAAACTCCCAAACTATTATCTTTCTTTCTTTGGTTACAAATAAAACAAAATTTAGAATTATATATTAAATATTTTTTATAATTTTTGTAATTGCTACTTAATAGAACAGCTTTTTTAAACAAAAATAGGAAAAAACTCTAAGAACTATAAATTCAAGTACTGGAACCACCGCGTTCTAAAGAATAAGAAAAATATAAAAGCGAAGCTAAAAGTATGTCATCATTTTTAGAATAGATTAGACAAATGTATGTAGTAATTGGTTGTGGACAAGATGATAGGGTTTTTGTGGAAACAAAGCCGATACTAAAACATCTTTAGGACAGTTAGGATACCGAACACAATTTGCAGCTGTGGTATTCACATTGTTTTTTGTGGAATAAGAAATAAAAATTATAATCAATTCAAAATTTTGGGTTGGTGACAAAAATCATAGTTTTTTGGAAAACTGATTTTTGCAGACGTTACTATTGGCAACAGCTGCCAAAACGAATTCTTCGCACGTTCCGCTAAACCGACTGCTGTAGAGGGCGTAAATTATGCCCTTTGCAGACAGTTGTACGAAAATATAAATTTAAAATTTGCAGTAGATTAAATCAGTCTGTAAAAAACATTTATTAATTTAATAAAATAAAATATTTGGTTTAAAAATAATGAAAAAAGATTTCAAAATTTGGCCCCACTTGAATTTTGCGTAACTATCCTTTGAGAAAATAATTTACAATTTTAAACAAAATAAAATAGGAGTAATAATAATTATCCCATGTAAATCCGCATCATCATCGTCATCATCATCTATTTATTTATTAATCTGTGCTCAAATACTTATCGATATTAAAGCATTTAAAACAAGTCTTCTAAAGCAGTCTTTTATTATTTATATGATGTTAAAGTCAAAGTGTAGCTTGACATGCACTCTCATCAGTAGTAAAAATAAAAAAGAGAGTTCCAACACTTTAATTTTCTCTTTATATCCACACATACACTTAAAGAAGTTTTCTTTTTGCTTCGTTAATTGTAATGCATTTCAGTATGCAAAAGTAATGTGATATTAAACATTATGTATAATGACCCTTGAGAATATGCAAGACATCCGTTGAACGGTACGTCGAGCTTCTTGTAGAATATATAATTAAATAGAATAGACTCAACCAGTTATTTGTTGACATTTGAGAACACTCGCTTTAGTATCACGAATAAAACGGAAATAGTAAATTCAAATTTCATTTCCGATGGAAGATAACACCGAATAAACGAAGACGTCGACTAATATTTGAATACTAATATCTAATCTCAATTCTATTGGTTTCGTTTCCTTATCATATTCAAATAAATGATTGCTTGAACTTGGAATGTGTTATACGACCAAAACATTCAGCAACAATGAAACGGCGCAACAATTCTATAATAAAATGGGTTTGTGTTCCGAAGCGTGCCATCAGTGGCGTAACACCTTTCGAATTAATTCGATCTTTTATTTATTATTATTTAGCGATCATTTTGTTTCAACATCACTGAGTACTGGATTCATGAGAAAAAAAATGGTGGGTACCGTAAAATTATTCCTCAAGATATACTTATCATATTATGACCCAAATTTGCAAAACGGATTTATCATTAAAAAAACATTTACGTAAACATTCCCCCTTGGGAGTTTCAAAAAAACGGCGGCACGCCCATGGAATTCACCCCACATGACGCGAGGCATATGCAGCTGTTTGATAAGTACGTCCCCCATTGCTGCCGTTACGCTGCAAGCTCTTTAACAACCACCAGGCGACCAGTCATCACCGGGCCGTGCCCTAAACGACTACCAATGACGGTTACGAAAACATCAAAACTTTGAAAAAAAATTAAAAAAAAAATGGCAAGCCGGACTATTCCAATAAACTACTACTCGAATCCGGCTTTCAGTCAACAAAGTGAATTTTACAACGGAAAACCCTTATCGCAAATCGTCCAAGACGTCCGCCAGTCACCAGTAGGAGCCCAAGCCCAATACCAAGAAAATGAAGAATACTACGACGAACAGGAATTCTACGAGGAGATGCTCGTCGACGATGCTGGAGTAATCAAGCAGAAAAAGGTCCTGGTGGTGTCCTCCCCCAGCTCGGACCAGGAGAAAAAATCCCGCTACGAGTACATCCCGATGCAAGAACAAGGTAACCGTTACATAATTTGCCAAAAAACCTCCCCGCAAAAAATGCGCTACGTAATCAATGAGGGAAGACCCAACCACCGGTACGAGTACATCCCCGATGATTGCTCCCCGCCAAGGGCCGTTAGCCGGAACCGCTACGAGTACATCCAGTCGAGTCCCCGGAAACCGGCCGGAAATCCCATCGCGACCCAAAAACTTCACGAACTTCTCTCAACGCCCAAAAAGTCGCCGAGACCTCCCGTGATGTCCCCTCATGCTCAGAGGAGAGTCCCGCCGTCCCCTCAACAGGACCCCTTCGTGACTCCGAGGAAAAATCAAAAGTCCCGGCAAAAATTAAATTACGCACTCGGCACGCGGCAAATCCAGCAGGATAAAAGGCACACGGCTATAGTGGCCCCCATGTGTTCCAGTCCCATACAGAGTGTTTACAGTGAAACGACTTTTTCAAAAAGCCAATCCTGGATGAATCTAGGACCGAAAAAACCGACTCAGGTGACTTTGGCTGTGGCGGCGGTTATGATGATGCTATGCGGGGGGGTCACCTCGGGGCTGTGTTTTTACATGGTATCCATCATGGGCCGGTTGTATTTTCTGGATTTTGGGATTGTCGCGGGATTTACATGTCTAGTTTTGGGCTTTTTGGGTTTTAGGACGAGGAATTGCTACTGGTTACCGAACCGGAACTACATATCCGGTGAGTTTGGAATATATTTTTTAGATGTTTGTTGATTATTTTTTGTTGCAGGTTATATCGTTCTGAGTGTGTTGAGTTTGCTGATGTGTGCAGGGCTTTTGGTATTACTTGTGTTGCAACCTAAACCTGGCACACCTCTCGCGGATATGACTTCCGGTGCGGTTTGCGGAATTTCCGTTTTATCGCTAGTACTGGCATCTGTAGGGGTGATGACGAGTTATTGTTGTAAGTATCCACCACCGGATAATCGAGTGGAGCACAGTGTTCCGGGATTTACGGTTTAAAACCCACGTTTATTTATTCATAGTAATATATTACAAATATGATTTAAAAAATCGATCATTGAAATTGTAAATATTTATTTAGGTATGTACTGATTGTTTTTATATAATAAAAGGTTTTATAACAATGTTTTTTCTTTTTATTAGTTATTGTTTTTAATTAGTTATTAAAACTGTCAAGTTTATTTTTTTGTCTCTTTTTTCGCTTGTGTCCAACTTTTGTTTTTTTTTTTAGTTATTTTGTGACTTCTTCTTTCTGTCTCTTTTTCAGCCTTTTCTTTCTTTTTTACTTTTGCTTTTTATACTTTACTATTTTAGATATCCTTTCTTTGTTCGTTTTTACTTCATGTGTCCGAACCAAAGGCGCTCCGCAGGATGGGACTTTGAAGCTGAACATGGACGAAAATTTACGGAATTAACTGGTTAAAAACTTTATTCTTCTTTATATTTTTCTGTTTTTTTGCCTCTTTTTTCGCTTGGATCTAATTTTAGCTCTTTTTTTAATTATTTTGCACTTCTTTTTTCACCCTCTTAACCTTTTTCTTCTTCTTTTTTGCTGGTTTTGCTTTCCATATTTTATTCTTTTAACTGTCTTGTCGTTAATGTTCTTTTTCAATTTTACTTTCTGGCTTATAAAATTAGTAAAACATTGTCTTTGGCTACAAAATTTACTGAAAAACAGTGTCGCTTTTGTCCACATTGATATAAAAGTTGAGAGGAAATATTGTGTCTAGCTTCAAAATTTAGTAAAACTACTTCTCTGGACTTCAAAATTAGTTAACTGTCTTTTCCGGTCTTCACTATTGAAGAAATATGATTTTTGTATTCATTTTTTAAAATATTAGTAAATTTTTTTTTTTTTCAGCTCTTACTATTCTAATGCCCTTTTTGTTATACATATCTAGTATTTGTAAAATTATTAAAAAATATTGTTTTCAGTATTAAAGCTAGTAAAATAACGTTTTAACCTCCAATATTGGAAAAAAATGTTGCTTTTGTATGTTATTATTTAAAAATTATTAAAAATATTGTCTTTTAAAACTTGCTAAATGTTGCCGCCAGCTTCCAAAATTTGTAAAATTTCTTTTCCGGATTTCACAATTAGTAAACTATTGCTTCCGGTCTTCAATATTAAAAAAAACACTGCCCTCTCTGCTTATTAATTTAAAAATCTAATTTAAAAATTTAAATAAAAATTTAAAAATAATTTAAAATTTAAAAGTATTTTTCCAACTTTTAAATTAGTTAAATATCTTCCCCGACTTTCAGTATTGGAATAAAAATCTCTCTTTTGGATTTATTAATATTAATTTATGTTTGGCTTCTAAAACTGGTAAAATTGCGTCTTCGAATTTTAAAATTAGTAAACTATTGCGTCTGGTTTCTAATATTGGAAAAATTGCCTCTTTTGTACATATTTATTAATTTGAAAATAAGTAAAATATATAATGTCTTCAGCTCTTAAAAATTAGTAAAATATCGTGTTTGACTTCAAATATTCGAGAAAAATGGCGTTGTCTCTAAAAAAAACTACCTCTATGTAAATTTCAAAATTACTAAACTGTTGTCTTTAGTTCCAAATATTGAAAAAAAATTTGGTAATATAATTCCGGTTTCCAATATTAAAAATACTGCCCTTTCTGACCATTAATTTAAAAATCAGTAAAAAATATTGTCTTTTAGAGAAAAGCCTGGCTTCTAAATTTAGTCACATGAAGTTTTTGGATTTTAAAACTATAGTAACCTAGTTTCCCTTGTCTCCCAATATTGAAAAAAATACCTATTTTCTATTTACTAATTTAAATTGTCTTCAAATCATCTTTAAATCAGTCAAATAGCGTCTTCTACCTTAAATGTTGGAAGAAAACTACACTTTTGAATTAAACAATTTAAAAATTTGTTAAAAGAATTTTTTTAAGTTTTAAATTAGTTAAATATCGTCCACGACCTTCAGTATTAAAAGAAAAATTTTTCTTTTGAATTTATGTTAGACTTCTAAAATTAGAAAAATACATCTCCGGATTTTAAAATTAGAAAACTATTGCCGCCGGTTTTTAATATTGGAAACATTGCTCTTTTGTACATATTTATTTATTTGGAAATAAGTAAAATATAATCTCTTTAGCTCTTAAATTAGTAAAATATCGTCTTCGACCTCAAATACTAGAGAAAAATGGCGCTACCTTTAAAAAACTACCTATATGGATTTTAAAATTAGTAAACTGTTGCCTTTCGTTCCCAATATTGAAAAAAAAATTGTTTTCCGCTTCTAAAATTACGTTTCCGGATTTCAAAATTAGTAAAACATTGCGTCCAGCTTTTAATAGTGGAAAAATTGCCGTTTTTGCATTTATTAATATAAAAAATAGTAATAGATATTGTCGTCACCTTTTAAATTAATAAAATATCAAGCACAATTTTCCGGGATTTATGGTTTAAAACTTTCACATTGATTTATTCAAAATAATATATTATGGATTAAAAAATCGATCACTGGAAATTGTAAATATTTATGTAGGTACTGACTGTTTTTATATAATAAAAGGTTTTATAACAATAGGTTTTTCTTTTTATTAGTTATTAGACCGTTCGATAGTCGGCGAAATTGTCAAGCTTTATAGGTTTGTGCCAAATTCCGATCCAAGTAATTTAACTTTTTCGTAAGTGAGCCGATATTAATGGATTTTTTAGGCACTTTCATTTAACAGTAAACAAATTTTTGAACATCAAAATCAATTAGAAATTTTAATGTCTTTATAAGGTTTGATGACAGGAACATTTATTGGAGAATGTCAGACATCTCAGTGGGAGAAGTAAATCACTTTTTATATAATTCTTTGTTGCCACATCTGGTTAGTAACAAATGACACAAATTAAATTACGCTTAAATAAACAATTAAAAATAACAAACAATTTATTTTGTAGAAAGTGTTTTCAAGGTGTGGGAGTAATAATTGTTTTAGGAGTGTTTTAACGAAAGTGTAAATGTATTCACTGGTAATTGACACTAGCGAAATACTAAATAAATCTTGTATTGTCTATTGTCCAAAGTTTTTGTGACCCTTGGTGGTCTACATTTTTTGTGCAAAAGAAATAAATACCACGTTTCAAGGCATAAAATTTTGTGGTCTTCTTGAATGCATCTGTTCAACTCGAAATAAATTATTAAAGCACCTGCCACAAAATGCTAATCGTTTTGGAACAATCTTCGTGATGTCTCGATGAACTTTAACACGAGGTAAACAATGAACTTAAATTAATAACATAGTGCATTCCTCGACTTGCTATTATGCATATTTATGTAATTTTCATAATAGAAAATACTGTATGAATAATTAAGATGTACTTAATTTATTCAATGTCAAACAACAACGTAATAAAAAAGGGAAAACCGGGAAAGTAACGCATCATTAATTCATAAGGCCAAATTGACATCACGTCAAATTACCTTTCCCTTCGCTTGCTCTGATGGTATAACGGTTTATCCTAGTCTTCGCGGACTATCACTGCTTTTTTGCACCCTAGTTATAGCTGTTTTAGTTTTCTCTTTAAAATAATTTAAAATAAATTGCTCTACTAAAAAAATTAAAATAAATTGTGTGCCGTTTTGGCACATTGTTGAAATAAAAGATAAATAATGAAATTAATTTTTATAATTATACAGTACGAGCTCGAGACAAACCTTAAATGCACCCAAAAAAGTTTACGTATGAAAACATTGTAAAAAAATAAGCTCTTTTTTAATCAAGACATTATTTAAAACTATATCATAAGAACAATGTCAGAGACAGCAAAACAAAATTAATAATGATTTATGAAGTGGCTTTTTTATTATCTCCTTAGCAAAACAACATGTTAAGAAGAATCCACGCAGTAATGTAATAGAAAAGAGTATTCACTTGTCGGCCCGGACCCACATAAAAATATTCAAGAGAGAGACAGAGAGAGCATTAGTTACCTAACTTTGCGATGCGCTTTGTAGCAAATATAGATACTATTGTATAGAGGATTAAATTCTTATTAGTTTTATTGTAAAAATTACCAAAAAAATTACTGGAACACCACTAGAGACATGTAAGAAGAGAAAGAGAAACATTTAAAGAAGAGAACAACTTGGGTTGTTTAGTTTTTTTATCTTCAATTCAAGCATATCTGAAGCCAAAACTACTGACAATGAGATAAAAAACTTAATTAAAAATTTAATTTTTTACCACTTTTTTCCTAAACATATTTAATCCTCTATATGACAGTTTTCTTATTTGTTTTGAAACTACAGTGGACGCCGCTTATTGATGCGTATTGGCCGGTAATCATAGTAGCTGTTGTTTAACCAAATAAAATACGATTGTTCGGAAAAGGATTAGGACTAATTGAGAGTCCAGAATCCGTGGCTATAGAGCAGATAATTAAATAAGTGACAGGATAAAAATGACCGGGACCGAAATTTTGTTTTATCATACAAAAACAGATTTTCAAGGAAAATCTCTTTTTAAATTCGGAGCAGTCAAGGCTCAGCTGCACAAATTCCAACATATTAAATATATATTTATCAATTAATAGCCAGCATCAGTGAGATAGGACTAGAAAGAGGACTCTATTACGCTTGCCCAGAATAATGGTGTTCTTACTCCACTTTTTTCCGAAATTGAGATTTCTATTTCATTACTGTCTAACTCTACTTTTACATGTTTTGAGTCCAATGATAAATTTATTTCTTGTTTTAACTCCTTATAAACTATCTAGAATCTATCGTAATAAATACATTTGTTGGTTTTTCAATTATCTGCACCACATAAATGTCTCTCTTGTAAAATTTGTTACAAATGGAGTTAGGACACTATTATTCTAAGCAGGTAATTTGTCTCATTCTAAGATTTTGAAGGACATAGGACGATCACAAGGTCGTACTAAATTTTGTTAAATAATTGTCGTGCCATTTTTAGCCTATATAATTTAAGTGATTAAACCTAATTCTGTAAATTTTGCCTTCAGCTCGACAGTTTATTTTAAACGTATTTTTTTTACTTAAGCATTCCGCAGGGTAACGGTTTATTTTTTGAAATAAAAAGCAAAATAAAATAAACTGTAATAAAAGAGTTGCTCTAGAAGTCTGAACATCTTGGACTCTTGTCCAATTTCTTTTATAATAAATATTCGATTATATAATTCTGTAGAAGATGGAAGACAACACACAAAAAAAAATAAAAAAAAAATAAAATTATTCAAATTTTAAGCTTTGTATTGCGTTAATCAGTTATTTCGCTTTGTTTAGCTGTACTAGCGCTTATCAGAAAAATGTGAATAAATTAACTCATTGTAATGGATCGAAATAATTTTTTTTAAACGCTTATAGTGAAATAAGGAGAAGCAAGTAAAAATGACGATGTTTCCTAGTTCTATATTAAATCCAAAAGGTTTCCTTTACACATTTGTACTTTTGATGATACATTCATGAGGCTTTGGCCCTCGTTTAATTTCGGAGTAGTTTTCAAATTTAATTATTTTCTATTTATAAAATCTTTGGGAGAATAAAAAGTATATAATCCAGTCAAATAGTGCTTGCTTTCATATTTCGAAAAAAAATTTCACTTAACCCTTACCGTCCACACAATTATATTCAGGAATTATCTAATAATAACGATTAAGGGGCTGATTCCAAGTATAAGATAATAACGGTAGTATCTTCGTTTCCATGGAAAAATAAACAAATTCGAGGTTGTGATTCGCTGTTGTCATGGAAAAGTATTAAAATTTGCGATACTACCGGTATTATCTCAACTTGAAGTCAGCCCATAAATGTTTAATTTTGCAATACGTTTTAAATTAAAAATTGAAAACTACTTACATAAAAAACACTTTTTTATAAAGGATTAAGGGCCGATTTCATAATCAAACTTAAAGGCTTCTTAAATTTAAATGACGTTTAGACTGTAACTGTCATTATGACAACATGCATCGAAAAATCATCGACAATTACAGTTTAAACCTCATTTGAAATAAAGGAGCCATTGAGTTGATCATTAAATCGGCCCCAAATTTTGAAATTTTTTGTATTTAAAAAAGATCCAAAAGAGTTACTGGAACATATCTAACAAAATATTTCAAGTTTAAAATTTGTGCAACATAGGTTTTATTTGAAAACGCTGCACAAACGGTTACAAGTATAAAAAATACTGTCTTATAAAGGACTGTAGAGGATTAAATTCTTAATATTTGTATTAAAAAAGAAAACTATACTGGTTCAAGAATTTAATTCTTTATACGACAGTATTCCTTATTTGTTTTGAAACTATATTAAATAAAAAAATACAGTTCGTCAAGTAGTATTATAAGAAATTTGACAAGTTGTAGTTAACTTGATGAATTTTTTTAATGAACACCTCTTATTGTTAATTATAAAGCGCAAACAAGCTGTCAGTCGTCAGAGTGAATAGTCCTTAGTTATTATAACTCGTGGTATACATTTATTTATTGCTAAAATTGTTGTTTATTTATTTTTTTAATATTTAAACTATAACCCATTTCCCAAATATGTATAATTGTTCTCTTCTATCTATTTTGGGAGATGACTACACTCAAAAATAATTTTTTTTTTTCAAGAGGCAAACCTCAAGCCCCTAATACGCAATACTTTTGAAAGCTATTTATTTTTTATAAAAAGGATTCTCTTAATAGTCGTATAGTGAATTTATAACATATTTTGAACCGCGTTACTCATACCAACTATCTTCTAGATAAATTTAAAGCTCAATTTTGTGTGAATTAATTATTTTTTGTATAGTTTTGTACTTAGAAAGAAAAAAAATTATGTATAAGCTAACCCAGTGAAAGAAAATACACTGAAAACGGTTATAGGGATTTCAAAAAATTTCAAGGAAAAATTTTTTTAGAAAAAATTGTCAAATCACATCACAAAGACTAAAGAACAGTTAAAGGAACTTCTTTTGAAATAAAAAGAACGGTTGTCAACCCCAGTTTTGGCCTATTCCTATTGTTGTAGTTCTTGGAAGGTGACTCTACCATCCCATTTATCCTCACAAAAGGGCAAGGACATTCTTGATTAAATTCCGCGGAAACTAAAAGAAGAAAACATTTTCAACTTTTACAGCTTTTCTTTTTAGTTATAAATATTTATGATTTCCAACTTCCCATCACCATACGACACATTTCAAATAACTAGCTCTATAAATACCAATATCAAAAAGGAAGTTAAATCGAGAGTCTTTACGACGTTAATAAAATCTGCACCGCTTTCTTAAATGATTTTATTTTAAACATTCAGGATTGAAATGGAAGGTAATTTCATGAAAATGATTTCCTCTGTTGATAACATTACGAAGTGCTCCTAGAAGCAAAACGTTACGGTCCATCGCATGCGAAATAAAGCAAAAATTTCAAAACCGCAAATACGAAAAGACAAAAGGAGATGTTTAACACTTCAACAAAGTGACATAAAACGTGCAACACGTGCAATATGCATGTGAACAGAGGATTTATTTCGTCGATTTACATAAATATGTGACGAGGTAAACTGCAGTAGACATTGTAATAACATTTATGTCGATCTAGAGATTTATAAAGGATTTCAAGGCTGCTATCTGCCAACCAGAATCTGATATGTCTATATGACCCACATCTATTGCAGCTGTAATTACAATTTTTTGTCAAGTTAATTGCTCATTAAGTATCTTTGTTACACTTTTTAATTTCTTCAAATGTATTATTTAATCAATCTGAGATTGAATCGAAAGTTTCGAAGAAAGTGACCGCGAAAATTGAGCGGAGGAAGCTTTAGACATGTTACTTTTCATCCGCTTTTTTTTGACTTTATAAGATGACTATGACTAAATAATCTTTATCCTAAAATGATAGTAATGGTAATGGTAATAGAGGGAAGTGGCAACGTTGGAGTGCAACAGCTGGCAAGAATGAACACCGCACCGTTTCGTCAGTTTGAACTGAATGGTTTGAATTGTAAGTAGCCCAGGTGCGATAAATTGTTATTAATTTTTTTTATTAAGTATTGTGATGGTGTAGTGTATTTTTGGATTTCGAAGAAGGTAGGTAAATATTGTTATCAAAAAAATAATTGATACTCATTTTTTTTTAAATTCCTTGTTCTTGGTTTTGTTTTGCTACATTATTTTTACGCAAGGCTTTAGCAATAATATTACTGCGCAATGTAATAATCATTCAATAAATTTCAGGTACGTGATGCTTGTGTTAATATTTTTGTTGTGCGGTTTTTATTGTCACGTCAAAAGGTTTGTCTTGCGAAAATTGATTTTGATTTATTATTTTGAAAAATATTTTGTTAGATTATTATTATATAAAAAAATTTCCGTGTTCTTGGGCTGTGTTTGTGATGGTTCATTTAGACGCAAATTGCACTTTAAGAAAGGAAAATTGTTTTAGCGTTATTCTTTTGGAAAATATTTATTTTTATTAGATAATGATTATATAAAAAAAATTCCATGTTCAAGGATTGTGTGTTTGTGGTTCATTCATACGCAAATTGCATTTTAAAAAAGTAGCGGTGAGTTTATGTCGAAAAGTGATTATCCTAATCAGAATGCGGCTTAAATTCGTTTGAGAAACTAAAAATAGTTATGCAAAATAATCCGCTTTTTATGAAATCGTCTAATTAATTTATTTAATTGGAACCAAATTCTGGAGACGATATAGTTAGTTTAAAAAAAAATGTGTATTTTTATTTTTTCGTATATCATAAAAAAGTTTAATTTACATTTTGGGAAAATTTTCTCACAGTTCATGACAACGATAATATGACATATAGGAACATGATTCTTTACAATCCGTTTCAGTCTGTTACTCACAATACAGTACAATTTTAAAGTCTTTTGACTCTTTACAATTAAAAATCTACAACTGTGAATACTTTTTTACGGAAAGTTAATTTATGAGGAACTGCTTGTGAGAGATAATAATATATGTTGTCACAATTTTAATATCAAATCATATCATTCTGCTAACAAATTCAATGTAAATAGGACGACATTCCAGTGAGGATGAGGAATACAAAGTTGTCACTATGCTATCCGTCAAAGCTAGAATAGAAAATCGATTTTATAGATGTTATAAATGTCTTCTCTTATTTATTTCGATTAGTTTTGAGTACAAAGCCTCATCTGAAAACATTCTCACTACAAATATGTAATAATACTAATAAGAGTACAGTAGATCCTCAACATTGGCGTAAATTGTGGTCGTGCATGTCAAAATTTAATTCAAAATGTAGATATGAACAAAATTATAACGAACAGTTTATATTTCTTTGGCAACTGAAATGACCGGCCGAAAAGGCGTCACATGAGTAGGGTAGTACCTTAATAGTTTCAAATTTGACGTAATCATAATTGAATTAACGTGTTTTTAATTACTACAGTTTGGTTTTTATGTAATTTTCAAAAATGTTGTAGTGTTTCAAAAATGTTTTGTTGCGCTTTATTTGTGAAAGATTTAATATTTTTATCTAGTCTTTTTTTGGTAGTAGTATCATAATTCAAAACTATAAACGAATTTAGAAAAACGCAAAAAAACGGATTTTTGCGATGGTTAATTTTTAAAGTTATGTATTTTTTCCTTTTTTTTGATACTAGAACGAAAATATAGCAACTATTTTTGAAAACATTAGATTATATTATTTTGGTGTTTTACGTCCATATAGTTAAAAAATTATTATTACGGAGAAGTGGACAAGGCAGATAAACTATTTTATAATGCCGACGTTTCGAATCTTTATTGGATTCTTTATCAAGGCTTATAAGTAATGTCAAAATTTGTTTGGCATGGTACCAACTTGTCTCGGTCAGTGGTCGCCGGAAGAGTGATAAAGAATCCAATAAAGATTCGAAATGTCGGCGTTATAGTAGTATACTAAAGAACGCGTTTCTATGTGGCACGAATTCAAGTTTATAAAACGAGCGCGAGCGAGAGTTTTTATAAAGAATAAGTGCCACAATGACTTTAAAAAACAAGTTCATTATGCAATTTTTTCTACTTTACGTGTTTTACGTAATTTTTAAGTAAAAAAGTTAAATCTTTAGGGACTTTTGCTTTAATACGAGACAGTAGGTAATAAAAATGTCACTAAAGTGTCACTAAAGTCATTGAACTTTGAAATGTTTTCAAATTTGTCTAAAATTCTGTGTAAGTAACTCACAAATGGTTTTTTGTTACCTACCGTATCGGTTATTGATTGAATAATCCAATTGGCATTAACACAGTAAGGAAAATCTCCATTTATCTCTAAATTCCCACTCCATTTACGGTTCTCACCGACTCCTTTTATTTCATCCTTATTTCAGTCAAGCAGATTTATACACTCTTCTAGCAAATAACTTGTAAATTATCGAATGCTATGGGGGTTGTAAATGGTCAAAATAAAGGCCAAAAGCTCCATTTTAGTTTCAAGTTTTACTTTAACGCTGTTCTAACCTCAAAGGAAAAGTTTGTGACGTCTACCACCGTTGTCCAGTGTCCACCCTATTTTCAAATATTTTATAGATTAATTGCGACACACACACACACACACACACACACAAAAACACTTTGTTGAGGAATACTGCTGGTCATCAAGTGCAACAAAATTTATTCGAATATAATTTCTGTAATCTCATCGCCGACAGAAACGTGACGTCTTATTTCAGCGATAGCGTGTTACACGGTGTTACCAATCCGAAAACAGTAAATTGCACTAGCTGTTTAGCGCACGCAATTTGGGTGCGGAATTAGCTATTACCGCACCCAAATCGGACTCTGTTACCGACGTAAAGTAGAAAAAATAGTTTATCTGCCTTGTCCACTTCCCCGTAATAATAATTTTTTAATTAGATTATATTATTATGTCAAACAATCTTCCCTCAATAAAACTTCGCGAGGTTATATGAGCGTTTCCTATAAGTAGTTAGTGGTTTTTAATTAGTTGTTGAATAACTAAATTATTCTCGTTTATGTTCTCGTTATTCGCGGGTTTTTTGATAGATGACATTATTCAAAGAAAATTTAGTGATAATGCATAGGTAAACAGGAGTGGTCGAGTGGATTTTTTAGTTCTGAGATATACTCGTATTATTTTTTTACAAAAATTTAAAAAAAATTTTTTGTTATTAAACATTACAGATGTTATATCTACAACCGACACAACAAAATAAGATGAAATATGACCCCGCTTAAAGTTTGCATGAGCTCTTAATATTAATATTTTCTACTTCCCATTTAAATAATATAGCCGCACAATTTTTATTGAATATTAAACGCTCTGTACAAATAGTCTTGTATCATTTTATGATTATATCAACTGCTTCAAAAGTTATTCTAGGCCAAAGTTGAAATCATAGTAAATCCTATAAAATTTACCATACCATCTGCAAATTTGACCTGACCTGACCTTATGACAATACTGTCCTAAACATCTATAAAACTTATTCTATTCTATTTTAAATTTATCTGACCGCGACGCACAAATAATCAATGCCCGGACAAGGTACTTATAAATTATCGGGTTTGTTGACAGTCTTGTAGGTAATAAATTTGCCCCATTTGGTTTATTTGTTTATGTTCAAACATTTGTATAATGTTTATTTTATATTTAAATAATATTGTCGCTTAAACTTATTAACAATATTGCAAAAGTTACAAACTCGTTAACATAAATTAGTCATTAACTTCGGCATTGCTAACAGGCTCAATCATTGCAGTCATAGAATTATGGCGGGGGCGAATTTAGACATGGTTTTTAATGTGCTGGAGCACAGCGCCCCGTGAATCAAAGGGAGAACAAAATTGAATTAAAACTTTATAAAAAAATATACAATAATGATTAAATGTTTGGGCTATCGTAATTTATCTTGTTGTTCTCACTTTTTTCTTTAACTTTTGTTTCTTTTTATTCTTTTGCTTTTGTTTTTCTTTCGATAGAAAACATCTTGTAAACTATTGACTCTTTTGGGAAGATTTTGATCTAGTCTTTCTGTCGACATTTTTCTTGTACCACTTTTACGTTCCAGATGTTTTTCTGAAACTTACCTTTAAGTATTTTTCAGAATTTTAATTTTTTTGTAAACGCGTTTTTTTATTCTTCTTTCAATTTCAGTCGTACTTTTTAAAACATTTCTTTTTATCGTTTTTTTTTTGTAAAACAATTAATTTTTATGTCTTTGATAAATTTAAAAATATATAAATCTATCTACTTGTTTTCTGAAACTTATTTTTTTTCTTAAAATCTTTCTCGTTTTTTTTCTAAATATAGTTTTTTACTCTTCCTTCTACTTCAGTCGTCGTTTTTTTGTTTTTTTTGTGTTCTTTTTTTTACGTTTTACTTTTTATGTTCATCTGAAGCTTTTTTGTTCTTTTCTTTTTTAATTGTAGTTTTTCTTGTGATTTATTGACGTTTTTCAAGTTTTTTTTAATGTTTTTTGTTTTGCCAGAATTTAGAATGCTGCGAATTGTGAAAACTAATCTGGATGTCTTTACTAAAATTTATTCATTTATTTTTCAATGAAATATTTAAAAAAATTCTAAACTTGACTTCTAAATATACTTCTAAATATTCTTTAAATCTTCGATTTAAGATATGTACGTATATTATTGTCATTAAAAAAAAGTTATATCATTATCTAATTTTTTTCTAGATATCCTAGAAAAACATTTTTTGTTTTACCTAATAGATAATATGAATTTCAAAAGGAAAAATTACAATGTTCTAAATATTTGCTAAGAATTTTTGTTTTTAAGGTAGTTCCCCCAGGTGGCGGCCGGTGATTTTTTAAAACTCTGTATTTTGAAAATGGGGCATGAGATCTACAATCTGTTATAAAGAATTACTATTGAGACCAAACCGAAGACTAATGCCAAAAAAAAACTTGCGAAATTTGATTCTTAAAAATGGTGTGCCCCCTCTGTTTATTTCCGAAACGGCTTATGTTAGAACGATGACGATATTTTTTCAGCATTATGAGACAAATTAAGGACTAGTCTTCTTTTGGTTTTTTCTAAAATTTTAATTATAATAAAAGTTAATAGCACTGAAATTTAATTTTCGAAAAATATTCTTTCTCTATAATTTCATTACCTTATATCTTTTTCTTAAATTTAAAATTTTGAACAAAACTAAAATAAACTAGTTATCAATTTGGTCCATAATGTTGAAAAAAATTGGCATTGGCTTAACATAAGCCGTTCGGAAATAACCAGCTCATCATTTTTAAAAATCAAATTTCGCAAATTTTAATCAAATTTTTTTTTAGCAGTAGCCTTCAATTTGCTTTCAATAGTAATCCTTTATAACAAAATTTGGATCCCAATGTAATTAATCAAAATACTAATGTTTTGAAATTATTTTGTCAGGTTTTCGACAAACTTAAAAAATTATTTATGAAAAATGAATACCGCTTGTTTATGTTACTTTTGAAAAAAATTTTTGTTATATCTTCAATTAATTATTCTCAGTTTTTAAAAAAAGTCCTAAGAAAAGTACGGTTCCTACCAAATTAAATGCTTATTCTAACTACGGTCGGGATAGGGAGTACATCTTAAATGTACGATTTTCGATTGTTAATAAGTACTTCGAAATTTAGTACCGCCAGGACTATTAAAAAAAAATACCTGCATATAAAGAACAGTTAGAAGTATTTGTATTTAAAAATTGAAAGATATTGTAGTGATTTTTCACGGGACGTCCTTAAATAAAAATTGATTTGCTATAAAACGTATTTTTTATTAGAAAAAAATTAAACTAGAAAAGCGGTCAGTAACGCCAGCCCAAGTTTAGTTAAGTATGATATGTTTTTGTGAGGGTAAACGGCAACTGTAATAAAGTACTTAACTGTTCTGGATCGATTCGTATTTCAAAATTAAACAGTATTTATTTACTTGCTAAATGCTAAAATACTAAATACTGATCAAATATTGACTTAAAATCCTGACTTAATAAATGCAAGCATTTTTATGTATATTTACGTAACAGATACTCAAATTGTTCAATTTGTTAAACAATCATATTCGACAATTATTATTGAAATATCCCGTTTTTTATTTTGAATATACTCGTATCATACGCTCAGAAACATCAAATAAGTTGTCAAGAAAGAAAGCAAAGAGAATACAGAGTGTTTCAAAATAGAACTGCTAAATTGTTAATAAGTTTTCAATCGGAGTCTAAGAACACGAAAATAATATTCAGACAATTCTATCTCTTTTAGTTTACAAGATACATCGCCCAAATCATAACTTTTTGGTGATCTTTTTAACACTTTTACCTGTAAATTTTGAGGTCTGAGAGGAAAAAGGAAAAGGTCAAAAAAATTATCTCTTTTAATTTTCAACAAAATACACTACCCAAAGCTTTTTACTTTGATATCTGACAGTAAATTTTAAGGTCTGACAATGAGAGGATAAAGAAAAAAGTTTAGTTTTCAACAAAATACAAGACCCAAAGCTTTTTACTTTGACATCTGACTGAATTTTGGCTAAAAGGTTTTTGTATTTTTTTTAAATAAGACACTTGAACCACTATAAGTCTATTTGCAAAATTATTTTATAGTTTATTGCATTTTTTGATCTTAATTTTGTACAAAAAATAATCTGACAGTATAACTTTTTTAACTGTACAATTCAGTTATTTTAGTTTTCAAGTTCAAATGTCATCATTATTGGAACTGTCAAAACAGAGATGGACTTTTTAAAATATTTCCTCGTGCTCCTTGTGTCCTATTTTCTCTTTTAGTTTCTCTCTATTAAAACAGATCTTAGTGAAGTATTTAATAATAATATGCTTCAAAATTATTATGTTTCATTTCATAACTGTGTAGTAATAATAATAATGGACTTCAAAGTAATGTGCAAATATCTACGTCATGCCGAATAATTGTACATATTAAATTATAATGAATTTAATAATTTTAAGACCGGTATTGGCAGATTAAAATTGTAGTGAACAACATAGGGGGAACACTTGTCAAAAAATAGCCTCAAAGCACATTAATGCAACCCTTTTAGTCCTACCCTATCCTATTATTATTCTAAATAGGGATTGGTAGCGGAATTTATATACCAACTGTTGGCTTAAAACCGACCACTCGTAAAATACTGAATGCAGCCGTATTTTCACTTTGCAAAAAATTTGATTAATTTCACTACTTTTTACTTGTAATAAGATAATGTTCTGTATTTATATTTTGGCCTTTCCAAGTTTATAAATTAAAAACAATTAATGAATCCTACTTTAATGAAGTAATTTATTCACAACCATATTTAAATTTAAAACCGCTGCTACCAAATATCGGCTTTTAAATGGGTCACCTGCGGTTTGATATGAAATCTCATTCTACGATATATGCCCACTTGTATATTACTTCCGCCCACAAATTTGGAAAGTAACAATACAACATCCGTGATAAAATATTCTCCTCCATCTTTCAACATTGTTTCAAGTTATATAAAAAGCATTAACCTACTAATTTTTTATTTAATAAACAATCAAAGTCGTTGACCCAATCACCGAAAGTTGTTTGGATACACGAATCTGCCAAATAAGAGGAATAAAATTGGGCAATTTATAATAATTTGTATTTACTTTTCCCTCATTTATTAATTTCGCTACGTCCCCAATTATGTAACTTATGCCAAACTTTCAAACAAAATTTGCATAATTCAGAAATTAATTTAATTAAACTCGTTTTCCGTTTAAAATTTGAAGAGTAAAGCAAGGTCGTGTTTGTTTATTGGTAAAGGTGCGTTATATTATTATCACCTTATCATAACCTTCACTGTGACGTGACCAAAGTGGTAAAGCAAAAAATATGAAAGTTTTTGGTTAAAGAAGTTGCAAAACGAATACAAAAATACTGCCACAATGGATTAAATTCTCAGTACTTATTTGTATTAAAAAAAGTAACAAAAAAGTTGCTGGAACATATTAAAAGTTTGTACAGCGCTGGTTTTCTTTGAAAACGCTGCGTAAACGGCTAATCATTCAAAAAAAATGTAGGGAAAAATTGTAGAAATTATATTTCTAATTGTTTAAGCTCTAGAGACGGTTTAAATGGGAAATCGCTGAATAATTCTTTTTATAATAGTTCAGTATAAATCGCTGATTTTGTTATATACAAATATTATTTCGGTAATCAGTTTCTGTTCTATTTTTGTTTATTATCTTGTCAATTTTGGTATTTTTCTAGGCGCAAGAAGAATGGTTTTCGCAATTTTTGAATTTTTTTGTCACTGTGAAGTTTTTCCTGTGCATATTATTGACTCATATATTTTTAAAATTTTTTATTTTAGGAAATCTAAAAACATCCTTTATGAGCTTCTTTTTCGTATCTCAAAAATCATCATTTTTTTTTATAAAATTGACTTGTAAATGTTTCTCTTATAAATTTGGAAATGAGACTGAACTTATTATATTTGCGCAAATATACAATTCTAAAAAATTTTTTGTTTGTTTTTAAACTATTTTTATTAAAAATTTTGACATTCTACTCTTAAAATTTGTTATTGTCTTCCTAAAAATGTTCCTAAGTTGTACTCTTTTCAATTTTTTTAATTTTTGGTAGATAATAATGAATATCTAAAAAAATATGGTGTAGAAGCGGCCACGAACGAATGAATTTACGTCAACAATTTATGAATTTACAATAAATAACTCTGCGTTTGTGTAGCACTCTACCATAGCAAAGCTGCAAAGTTATGAACCACTGAGTACGAAGTCTAATTGATCGTCTACAATCACATAGTTTATTTGTTAATAAATAAATAGTTTGCATTTGTTAATCAGTTTTTGGACTATTTTGTACGGCGCAAAATAATGTCTGCCCACTGAAAATTTTCACGCTTTGCCACTGGTTATCAGCAATCATTCATACCGTGTTATAAATAAACAATAGTGAATGAAAATGCGTGGAAAATGGATGATTTGCCTTTCTGTTGAACTTGATAACAATTCATAATAAATTCTCATCATTCCAAAGATAAAACTTCCGGTACAAGACATGTTCGAAGTTTCTTGCGCAACGCAATTAAACTGTACTTAATCCAATAAAATCTGTAAGATACAAAAGAGGGAAGACTTTCCTTCACGCTATGACTTAATTACGGTACTGTTACGTAAACGAGATGTTTTCACATTTATTCAAATTGTTCAACTTCCCATTTAAACTTTAAATTGGATGTAATGAGGATTTTTTTTGACCGTTTTTGTTTTCACATGACAATTGTGAATAATAATCACAAACTTTAACCTTCTTTGTTTACATCACTTTCTCTTTGTTTCAGATCTCTTAACCTGATTTAAAATGTGATAAACGCCAAATAAGAAACTCAAAAAAAAGATGGAAAATATCTACAAAATTAAAATTCGTTCAAATCCCAATCCTCGGGATTTGTATCCTTCAGAACGAAGATACTCATCTTCGATTGTTCTTGGATTGAGTATAATGTTCCTCGCGTTAGGAATAACGTCATCACTAATGGGAACATTAGTTGTACGAAGAATAACAACAAATCACACTCAAGAAATTACTTCTGACATTACAACCAACAGCAGTGAAGAATTTCTCGCAGAGCAGCGTTTAATAAAAAGAGTTGAAGAAGATTTACTCTTGTTGAAAAAATCAGACCGGCATACTATCAACATTCCTGCGATAATCTCCGCCGGATCCTTCGTGATGTCCTTGGGACACTTCCTGGCAGGATTCGCAGGAATTCTTGCATGGAAACAATGGTATATTGATAACAATATCACATGGTTTTTCCTCTCGTCTTGTTTTTCTACTCTAGCCTCATCAATTTCGTTTCTTTTGATCAGTTTAGCGGTTTTAGACACACAGGATATGCTCCTTAATAAAACATGTCCAATTAGTTTAGGTCTGACAGCGAATATTTTTATAACATCCCTTTTAGGGCTAATTTGGTCTATTGTTGCATCAAATGTTGCTTTTAAGGGTATGAAAAATAATTACCCTGATGATTTAGTGTTATCAAAAAGCGGGAAGGGTCGGGTTGAAGTGAATACAGTACGGAAGGGGAATAAAATTGCGAAAGTTGTACCACCTGATATTTTGGATCATTTTCCGAAAACTGGAAAATTGGCAAAGTTCTTCCCGAAAAACGAGAGTAATGGGAATTTGCCGAAAGCGGAAAGTAATAAAGAGTATGAGGAAAGGGTTAAGAAGTTTTTATCGGGAGAGGCGGAGAGTTGTAATAAGGACTGATAAAGTTTTATCGAGGTTGACTAAAAGGATTTTAACAACGACTTCGTAATACATATTTGATTAGCTTTAAATTATGACTAGTGATGTACGATTTTATTACTGTTATCAGTGGTATCTGATTACTGATTATATACTTAATTTTATGTTGTGATTAATTATATGGCGAAGACTTATTTATTTTTGAGACAATCCAGTATTTTTGGATACTTATTGTAGATTGTAACTATAATAGTAATAGTGAAAAAAGGTTTTTTATAAAATAAAGAAACATAAATAAATGGTGATGTTTTATTTTCTCCCACAAATTCTAAAGAAAAAATAGTTCCTAGAAGGTGAGTAAATTTTTTAAAATGTAGGTACGGTAAGTAAATAACAGTCATAATCGCAAAGATATTATTTGGACGCTACCTATAATCATTATTTAAACAGAATAAGTACCGAAAAACGTCTTTTAATTGAATAATACCATCCTAAGTTTTATAAAAATAAATAAAAACTGTTGATTTAAATTCAATTCGGGTTTCTTGATTCACTCATAATAATCCCTTTTCTCGCTAAGTCGAACTAGTAAATACTTTTTAAAGATAAGCTCTTACTTTTAATAGAAAGGATTCCCTCATCTCAGTTTTCTATTTTTTCTTTAGTTCTATTTGGCAAAATCCATATCTCGTCATTACTTGAGCGTACAGAAAAATTTTATTTACAATTTTTGTATAAAATTGAACGCTCTTAAAAAGGTATTTTACAATTTTTTTTATAGCTTTTAGCGTTTAAAAGATATCAGAGGTCAAAATTTGAAGAATTTAACCAAAATTTCTTTTTTACTTCTAAATTTTATAACTCGTAGATAAATAAATATTAGAAAATGCCCAACATATAATTTTGTAGGAAATTAAACGCTCTACAAAAAAGTGTTTTGTGATTAATCGATTCTACCAACCATCTAGAAAAAATTGAGGATTTATTTTCAAATTTTGGTTTTTAAAATGCAAATATCTTCTAAGTGGTTAGAGTAATCAATTAACCACAAAAAACTTTTTTTAGAGCGTTTAATTTCCTATAAAACTGTATAATTTGCATTTTCTTGTTATCGTTGCGAAAGCCAGCTTCTTCTTTAACTTGTAGAGCCTCACTTCAAAATACTTCGTTACTTTGAAAATGTCTTCCTTTGAAGCATTTTGCAAACTGTCAAATTTCTTAGAAATATTTTCCTCTTCTTCTAGTAAACGCTATTCTATTGTTTTTAGAAGCTTTTTTTGTACTTGTTTTTTAATCATAGTTTTTCTTTTCCTTCCAGAATTATCTTTCGTTATTATTATCTAAGTTCTTTCTTAGCTTTCTTTTCTAATCGTCGAACACCTCTTTTTTTCTACAATTTTATTTTGTTCTTTTAGAATCTTTGATTGATTTCACAATTTTTCTGATGTCTTTAAACTTCTTTTCCACCGATCGTTGTTTCTCAAATTTCTCTACAGTCCTTGTTGTTCTTCCAGAATCATTTTGACTCTGTGACAAAATTTTAAGGCATTCTCCAGCGACTATTATATTGAAAAGTTTACTATTGTAAATTTTACTAAAGCCTTATTAGGTACTAAACAAAAATTCTATTTCTACAATTCTTGCTATTGTCTTTAAAACTTTAAGTTAAGCTTTAAAAATTATCTTTTTTATTTTCGACAAGTGTATAAGAGTTTTGGTTATATTTGGGTACCATGCGAACGAAAATAAACTGAACGAGAATATGCTTTGGTCGGTTATTTTTGTATAGTTTTGCTTGATCAAGCAAAGCCGCGCACAGCCATCTCCAATTGACGGAAAAAGATGTAACAGCACTTGCTGAGAAGCAGTGGCGTAACTACGAACATTTTCGCGCCCCTGCCAAAATTTCGTGTGCGCCCCCTTTTATATTAAAAAATTGGCGTTTTTTAATCAAATGTATGAAGTTAAACATTTTTCCAAAAATGACGGTTACAATGCAACGGCGTGTATACGTACGAGCTCAAATACTACAAACTAATAAGATTTGTTATACATTTAAAAATACTTACCAACTTAAAAATATTAAAAATACTTACCAAAAGTAACAGCTTTTTTCTAACTTTCATTGTGGCAAAGTTGTCAATTAATTGATTAAAGTCCATTGATTTTGTCTCTTCCCTCTCTATACTTAAAATTGCTAAACCACTTAACCTAAATTCGCTGGTTGTACTTCGCAAATACGTTTTAATTAACTTAAGTTTCGAAAAAGATCGTTCTCCACTTCTGCTACACTCACGGGTAATGTCAAATATAATATATATGTCGAGCACACTTCCGAAAAACTTGAACAAAGTACATAATTGTCACAAGTTAATAATGTAGGAGATTCTTTAATAGTGAGATTTGGTTGTAGCCTATATTTTATACAACTTTGCAGACAAAACTCGAAAATGATTACATACTTCTCGCAACCCTTCAAATCTGTCGTGTATTTCAAATATTATTATATCTAGCGCTTTGTTAAACGCTTCCACTTGAAATTTTTTTTCGCTGTCTTCAATACGAGAATCCTCTTTTTTATTTCTTTTAACTTCAAATTCGGATTTTATATTCCATTTAATTGCAAGATTTTTTGCTGTATTTTTATATTGTTGAAAAGAATTTCTAATTGAAGTTATTTGTTGAAATGCATTTTCCAAATGTATTAAAGCTTCTCCTATATCTGCATTTGATGTTTGTAAATATTTACTTGCAACATCTACAATCCTGAGAATTTCTTCAAAAATTACCAATAAAAAAATAAATTGAAAATGTGATTTTTTTAAAAAAAGCAGTCGCCGTGTTTCTTACATCTTTTTTGATAGATTTTAATCCTAGTGCATTTAAGGAATCATTTCTGGAGAACCATCGCGTGGAACACAATTTTTTAAGTGTTACAGAAACTCTTGATTCTGGAATGTTTAACAAATTCCACCGAATTATACTATTACTAAAAAATGTATAAATTCCTTGCACAATTTCAAAAAATGTTGTTACTGCTGTCATACCACTTACTTTTTTATTACCAAATTTAAGTTGTGAGCGGCACAATACACATATTTGGCATTTTTTTGAATGGAACTGATCCTGGCTTGAAATTCTGTGTAACGGGCACTCATAACACTTGCTTCATCGTATCCTTGTCCTCGGCATTTGTTGATATTAATGTTTTTTGACGTAAAGAAATTAATTATAAAGTCTTGAAAACCGGCTGCACTTTGATCCGATAAGGGATGAAAACCAAGAAACGATTCGTTATTGACATTAATTTTTATTGGACGATTCGTTTCATCTTTATCAATTATAACATATCGTACAATAATACTAAGCTGGTCAATTTTACTTATATCTTGTGTTGTGTCCAAAATAATCGAAAAACATAGTACATTCTTTATATTATTCAAAATTTTAGTTTCGACTGGTTTTTACTGTTTGATAGTTGGTATTTAAAAAAAGGTAAAATGTGTAAACATTAGATATACCAGTCCTCCCGAAGTTGTAAATTTCATAACATGCTTCTTGCAACAGAAGGTTTTACTTCACAAAAGGAAATATATTAAGACAGGACTACTCACTCTTAGAGCCAACCGCTTGCCTGCAGATCTATCATTATTACGAGTTTTGGTCTATTGTTGGAGAGAAAAGCCAAGAGAGAGAGAGAGAGACATAATCAGCTGCTCTTAGCTTTGAAACTTAAAAAATGAACATTTTCAATTGCAATAGCTTCAAAATGAATAAAAAAAGTATAGAAGATTAAATTCTTAATATTTGCATTAAAATAAATCACAAAAACGTATTTATTATTTGGACATTATCAGTTTATTTTTGATTATTTTTGGGGATATATCGGACCTCTTCTCCCTTTTTCAAGGCTTAAAATTAAAATTTTGTATTTTTCGTTAATTTATCAGAGAAGTCGATCAAAAGAAAATTAATTTAAAACCTACAAAAAGGGAAAAAAGGCCAAAATGTTTACAAAAAAATGTAATAAAGTTTAATTAACCTATAAATTACATCATTTTTTAATAACCAAAAAAACAAGGAATATAATATTTATAAAATATATTGAAAGCTTAAAATTTGTGTAGGGCTGGCTTTATTTTAAAACGTTGCGCAATCAACGATACAACAAAAAATGATAGAAAAAAGTTGCAGACAATTAAAAATTTTGTATAAGAAAATTCGCAAAACCATTTTATCTCTGGTAGTTTAGGTCTTAAAAACGCCTAGAGATGAAAAAGTGTTGAACAATCTGTATATTTTAATAGCATACCAATAAGCGTTTACTATATTGTCACTACACTAAAATGTGTATTTTCAAAACTAAAACAGTAGCTGTTTGTTTATTTATTTATGTCTCTACTTATAATTTCTTTTAACTTTTAAAGCATTAAATTCTTACTTTTGGGTGGTATCGCAGTTATTAACTACAACAATTTAATTTAAGAGTTGTGAAATTTTTCTTCCTCTTTAAACATTTCTAGTACCTAAACTATTAAAGATAAAAATATTGCATTAAATTTGACTCGTAGGGGTTGTATGTAATTTTATGTATTATAATACAATATTATTTAATTTCTGATCTTTATCTGATTTCTGATTTTTGATCTTTAATGAAATGATTTTTGATGAAATTCAAATCATTTATTAATTTTTATTGCCTATTTATAATTATAATACTGAATAAAGAAATACTAGCCAAATAGTTTTTTGTTGTACTAAAATTCTCTTTTTACTTATTAAAACTTATTTATAAATATACGGATTCTTTTTTGCAATATTTGACTGTACATTAGACTGATCGTTAAAAATTAATTTTTTTTTTGGATCAAAACAACACGTGTCTCAAGACAATCAAAGTTAATTTTTTGGTAAAATTATTTTTTTTGTGAGATGGGTACTACACCGAATTCAAACTAGTAAGTTTGACATATCTATACGTAAATTGACCGGGCATTCTAAATTTGCCAAAATCATTCCTTCAAATTTACTCCAAAGGCCCCAAAATGGGGCCCAAAATGACAAAATTTACAAATTTCAAATTTAAAAATTTATTTGACCCCTTGTATATTAAATCGAAGAAAGGAGACCTATGTGTCTTTAATTTAAGAATTTGAAAGAATCATTTCTTCAAATAGTGCCGCTTAGGCTCCCCATCGCTGACAATAAACCTCTATGGACCCATGTAACGCAATGTCGTAGAAAGATTCGAATAGTACTGGACACCTTAGAAAAATCTGGAATTTATATCACCAAAGTTTCAGAATTTTTGGACAGTAAATAAAAAACTTAGCAGTTCCCTCCCAACTGCCACAACACGGATCGTGAATATTTGTACAAATCATCTGGAAAAAATTTTGAAATTGTATTTTGTTTTTGAGATTTTATTTATTTCGGTTTTCAAATTGTTTATATTTCGAATAAAAATATTTTTCAGAAAAATTCTCAAAAAATATTATTTCACCAAAAAATTAGCTTAGATCGTCTTGAAGCACGTGTTGTTTTGGTTAAAAAAATGCCTAGTGTATTCTCATCATAAGGAAGCTTTTTAAGGGGCGGCCCAAAAAATTTAATTTTCAACGACCAGTCTACTGTACATTATAAATTAATAAAACTGTTCAGTTTATTAAAACCCAAAGAAAATTAGAAATACGTTTTAAGTGTAGGCAGCCAACAATACACATCAGAAAATTTGCACAGCAGAATTTACCTCCACTATGTTTTTTTATTCTTAAAAATAAATATTACAATCCAATTTAGGTAGCATGGATGGAAACAATTACTTAAGAAAATTTTCAGGGATTCAAAGGACATATACATAAAAAATCTGTTATGTAAAACTATTTTTTATTCCTATTTCTAATTTGTAACGTCAACAAAATTGTTTTCTTATAAAAAATATAAACATCGCTTCTGATATGTAAAGAATTCTATAAAAATGTAATATACTGGTCCAAAAATATGGAATGATATCGTTTTCACAGGGTCTTTTTCAAAATGGTCACATTTTACTAAACCAATTAAATTGGCTCATCGGTAAAATACGCATGACTTAGGGCATCTAAAGTACTTATCCTCTTGTTAGGATCAAAAGTAAGCATTTTCTGTAAAATTAAAAAAAAAACATAATTAACATAAAACACAAAATATAAAACTTACAGTCAGCAAATCATGTGAATTTTCATCCAAGTTTTGAATAATCTCCTTAAAATCAATCTTTTCTGTATTATCAAACGAGTCCCAACTGATGGATACACTATTATCTGGCCATTCGTGCTGTGGAGGTTTTCCCAAAATCCTAAAACTCTTCCCATTAAACTCCCATAAAAGAATTATTATACTTCTTGTATCAGAAAATGGGAATGTGACTTAAGTAATAAATAATTTAACAAAGCAAGAGTACTTAAATTATCAGTACTTCAACGAGTATTCAACTTATGACAATATTTTACTAACAATAAGAGAAGGAAATTTTTTTGAATTCTGTTGCTGTAGTCTTTGTTATTTAGAGTGTAAACCCATCAGTGGTTTAAATAGAGCCGATTTATTACTTAAATAAGTCAAATTCTTATTTTCTGATTGAAGTACTATACCAAACCAACACACCTCAAGATTTTACTCAATTGGTCGCTTTCAGAACTGCCATAAAACAACGGCTTCAAGCTAAAAAGCTCGGCTATAATGCACCCAATCGACCACACATCAACGGGCGTTGCATAGGGAACTCCTAAGAGAACTTCAGGTGCCCTATACCACAAAGTAACAACAACCGAGGTCAGCCTCATTTCAAAATCATAAGTTTTGGCTAATCCAAAATCAGCAATCTTGATATGCCCATCATTGGTCACAAGCAAATTTTGGGGCTTCAAATCCCTGTGTACTATTCTATTACTGTGTAAAAAATCAACACCACTGAGAATTTCCTGAGACATGTTTCGGATTTGTAACGAGGAGAAACCTCCACGTTTGGAGTACTTCTCCATGTAGAGGGCTAGGTCCTGGTCAACGTGTTCGAACACTAAATACATCAGCAGTTCGCGTTCGGTCTGGATGCCGTGGCAGACGTCAAGGAGCTGGACAATGTTGGGGTGCTCGTGGGAGTTGAGCTGTTTGAGGACCCCAATCTCTCGGAGGGTGTTCATAGGGACCCCATCGTCTGTCAATGGCACGCAGATTTTCTTCAAAGCGACGATTTTTCCGGTCGTTTTGTGCTTTCCTTTGTAGACAATACCGTAAGCACCTGGAAAAGGTTGTTCAAGGTTTGGTTAAGGGTTTTTTTGAGCAAACCTCGGCCTATGCTGTCCATTTCATCGTAAAGGGTCTTGTCTGGAGGCATTGTTCTTGATTCATCACTGAAACAGAAATGGTGTCTGTATTAAAAAGTTTGAGGTTAGGACAAGGAGCAGAGAGCAGGCTCTCATGGGGTGACAATACGGACAATACCACGAATTGGTGTTACCACTTACGTATTACATAATTCGGAAATACTGAGTGTTGCAAATTTTTCAAATTGTTAGGTTTAGAATTACTGCTGAAACATTTAAAATTTAAATGGACAGCTCCCACACAGCTCCCATTTATGTTTTAAGAGCATTGAACGGATAAAAACGGTGAATGAAATGAGCGACTTGGGTTTATAACTGAGATTATGAATGATTGTTGTCTAAAATTAAAGAGTCAAGGCAATTTCCGTTAAGATAAGTCTCGTGCACATCAAACTACTGGCAATATTTTTAAGTGGGATAGAATGTAAATATTTTGAATTTTTTAAAACGTACAGAATTTTTATCACAACACAACGAACCACAACTGTTGGACTTTTGTTAGTTAAGTTTCTGTTTACTCGAGGGTGACGGTTCAAAAGCCATTGGAAAGCTAAAGCCCAGCGCACAAGGATACCACCAGTAGCGTAGCCATGATAGAGCAAGCTGGGGCAGCACCCAAGGCTCCAGGGCCGGTCTTAGTGTAATTTTTTTCAAGCAAAACTTAAACATTATGACATATAATCTTTTTTTATAAAACGTTAAAACACCTGCCACTATAGCATATATCTTTGCAATGAAGACGGCAACTTTATAACTACATCTGCGCTGTAGATTTACATAAAAATTATAAATCTTATCTTATAAATTTTTTCTTATGTGTACCTACTAGCGCCGTTAATATACACTCTCGGACAAAAGTAAAGCAACTATTTAAAAAAAAAGTAATTGCGTATGTATTTTAGTACTCCTTTAAATTATTCAATCAAATGTATTTTTCCTTATTTTGGTATAATGTGTAAAATATAAGAAAACATTTTTATTAGCGTCTATTTATCATTTAAGCTTTTGAATAAATTATTTGTTGAAATGGGGCAAAATTTTACGCGACAAAAGTAAAGCAACTTTTACGAAATTTATTTTTACTAATCAACTACAAATATGGGTGGAAAGTTATAGAATTAACATTATTATAATTAACATTATTAATATATTTTTTTTTGAGCAAGTTAACAGGAAAAAGACTGGACTGGAAACAAAACTAAAATAGGTCTTTATCTGCCCAGTCCACTTTCCGGTTAACTTGCTCAAAAAAATATATTATAAAAGTATTAACTTAATTATTGATGGAATATTCATTGTTAGCTGCAACGGACATCACAACATTGATAAAATTAAATTTTGAACAGTAATAATAATTAGCAGATTCGAATAGTCTTCGATAATTTGATCAGTCAAAGACTTTGTTTAGAAAGTTTGTGGTAAAAATCTGATATGTAACTTCTTTCCACAAGTTATCGATAGGACTGAAGTTCAGTGATCCTGCTGGTTACTGCATAGGAGAATTTAAGAAAATCTTCAATAAACTTCTTGTATATCAGAATAAAGTATAATTATAAAATTCTCGTATTAGAAAAAAGTTTGAGAACAGTTAAATAAAGATTAGTTGAAATGAAAGTTTATATAAGACGTTCGGCCAAGAGACTTTTGATTCTCCGAAAGAAATCATTTTGCCAGACTTAAATCTGCACGACTACATTTGAGCTGGTCGGCTCAAGACTAGAAAAAATATTATTTAGTAACAAGACTCAATACAAAATTTAAAATTCTATCAAAATAATTTCTATCTTGTAATGCCTCCAGTTAATACGAGATTTTACCCAAAAATGTTACACCAATAATAAAGCACGAATAATTACATGGAGTTAATTTTTGGTAAAATGAGTAGGTCTATTACATTTCATAGACATAGATTATACACATAGAGAATTGATTGAGATACAGAAACATACATCAAAACGCAATGTTATCTTACAGAATCTTTCTTCGGCTTGAATTTCAACACAACAATTATCAGAAGCACACATTTATTTTTGTTTGTCGGTGATTCCACTAAAACGACGTCCAGGTTCTGCAGTGACCGGCACAATTACCAGATCTTGGCCTCATCCAAAACTTGTGTAAACTAGTTGAACATCAGACTCAAACTACAAAGTTCCCAAAAAAAGTCTTTGATTTATTAAATTAGTGAAGACTAGTCGAATCTGCCGATCAATACTATTCAAAATTTAATTTTATCAATGTTTCAAGCCCTTTTTTGGCTCTTTTTGGCTCTCGAAATCAACGTTTAAAGCCAACGTTTCGAAAGCCAAAAAGAGCCAAAATGGGCTCGAAACGTTGGCTGTATAGCAAAATCAACATTGCCCCAGTCCACTTTCCTGTGATTTTTTTTCTAAACCCACAACATGAATAAAAAAAAAGTTTTGTTACAAAAAGTGTTAAAAAAAATATTAAAATTATTTCAAAACACAAAACTTATAAAAAAATTTCGCTCGAAAGAAAAGCTGTTTTTTAAAAGAAATTTTGAATATTTCTTCTGGCTTTACTTTAGAATTCTCTTCATGATAATTGTAACCGAATTGAAACTTTAGCTGCATGTCTCAGCACCAGTTACAACTTAATGTTTTTGCACTTTTTTCATACATTCTTTTTCTTTTTAAATAATAATCTAGTCTGATGTTTTTCTAAATTTTTTAAGTAATTGCGGCCCCAATTGATGTCCTTTCAACTTACTTTATTAGCAACAACTTAGGAAAATTTTTAAACACTAAATAGTTAATTAAATTAAATAGCTTCAGCCAGTAAAATGTGCTTTGACATTGAGAGAGGTAAAAGTTTGTAACGCTTAAATTAACATGCACAAATTAGCATGTATAAAGGGCAGTCGAGATAAAATTAATACAAAGGTGAGATTAGAAAGGAACTGGGACGTGAAGTACGACTTGAATTTTGAAAAAATTCAGACATGCGTAATGCAGGTCTTATTCAAATCTGTAATTTTTATTTAATTCATTTTGAATAAATTTTATTTTTGTTTAAACTTTACGTAGTGTAAACTTGAATGAAGTTATTTTTCAAATTTAATTCTGTGTTCACTGATTTTAGGCCGTTAACCTTTTTTTACAAGGCAGTACGAATTCCGTTACTATTGTCCCAATATTTACTATTTTAGTCAGATTTTCTTCCAAAATTACATCAACTATATTTAAAAAAACTCTACTTACTGTGGGTGGAGAAAAGACGCTGAAGCGACATACAGCCGAATTTTCGAAATGGTGCCGGTAAGTTGTAAATCGTTTAAGTCATAAATTTTTCTTAACAAAGACGGATAATTGACACCAAACCACACTATTTGGAAACTAAAGAGGGTGTCTTTTGTTGGGATATATCAGGATAGGTAGATGAGTTTTATGACCACAAAGCAAGATGTTTACGTCCAACAAGTGTGTTGAACAAAGATACAAGCAGTGGCTGTTAAGAAAAATATTTGCATAGTGAAAGCGCATTTATTTTTCCAGCGCACCCAAAAATGTAGTTGATTGATGGCAAATGGTTACAAATAATACAAGATGTTTATAAATGGTTGTAGGAGGCTGTGGAAACAATAAAAATGTTCTGCTTTTTAAATAAAATGATTTTTAGCTAATATTACACCTTATCAATTTTTGTAGCCCTATTTTATTATGCTGATCGAAATTATTAGAGAACTGTTTGAGAAGCGCTGAACTATGCATGAACCTGTCACTTCGGTCCTTACCCGAGCAATAAAGTTTTATGGCTTACCGGCACCAATTCGAAAATTCGGCTGTAGAAACATTGTCACATGACATTGCGTTAGACCAAACTGACCAAAGTCCTTTTGGTAAAATTTTGTTTTATATTAAACAATTAATTAATTATTTACTAAAATTTTCACTTAGGAAATTTTCACTACGTCAGAAAGGTAGTCGGTACTCCCGGTTTTCGGCCCGAACTATTAAAATTTTTATAATTTTTGGGTGAGAATGTAAGGAGTTCCGAAACATTTTTGCCATAGAGCCCCCTAATTTTTAGCTACGCCACTGAATAACACTGAAGAATGGCGAGAAAAAGCACGAAAACATGCAAAGCAAAGAAGCTCATTTATAAATTTTTATGCAAAAGTTGGTTTTTGACAGGAACAGTAACGAAAGTGCAATGATTTAAAGAGCCAAAAAGCCTTTTTATACAGTTTTTTTAGAACAAAACTTACTGCATCTTTGTAATATGATATAAAAAGGAAGTTCTTAAAGGAAGTGCGTCTCAGAACAGAATAAATATGGATAAACTGATAATATTTGGCAACGGCAATACGGCAGTACCAATATTTTCTTTTACTATTTAAATAATTTATTTTTATTGGGAGTATTTATGTAATTCCTATCTAATCTAGAGCTTAGTTCTTAGAAATCGCATAAAGAAATCTTCTGTTTATTATTTGCTTTTGATGGCCTTGTGTTTACTCCTTGCCAGCTTGTGAACGCGGCTTAAGACCGGCAAAACAAGACACATGTTCTTCAGACGCCATATTATTATAGTAGAACATTTAAAATCGTAGTATTGTAACAGTATGTTGCATTAGGCTTATTTTATTTGTTCAGCTGGAAAAGAAACGGTGATCACCGGCTGCGTTTCTATTGTGAACTCAACTAAAGGTTCAAAAATTAAAATTCAGTTCATGAAAAGAAAAAGAAGCTTTTCGAAGTTTCTAATTTTTGAATGTTTTTTCAACTAGGTAGTTAAAGATTAATAAGAGATTAATTTTAAAAGAGGAAAAGAGAAGCCAGTTTTATTTAAATAGATAATTCTGCAAAAAATAAAAATAATGTACCCACAATAGATTAATACACTCGCAATAAATAAAATTTTAATTAAGAAAAAAGTTCATAAAGTTGTCTATTTAACAAGATTAACATTATTTAACATGTCGTTTTATATAATTAGTAACAGAAGATTAATTCGGAATTCCGACAGCTACAACAAATTAAAATTAGAAAAACATTGTTGCAAATTTGTACACTATAATTATGTTAAATTTGATGATGTTCGTATACTTAAATATACAAAGCGTTCAAATAAAAACGACGTCGCACTGTTATGGATTTATTGGGCGTATCTCTCATCATTTGTCACTTATTTGTTTAAAATTAACTAAACATAAACAATGAAAGAACAAAAATCAAAGTCAAACCCACAAGTTTAATAAGAACAAAATTTTTATATAACAGTGGCAGAGCGCTTTCGAGAACTAACTCATCATCAGTACCAAACCTTGGTCCAAGACGAATTAAAAGCATAAAAGAATAAGAATGTTTGCTAAAAATAGAATAAAACGTTATTTTTAGCATAATAGTTGTTGATTAATTTGAAAAAAAAAACAAATGTTTGCTATTATATAAAAAATAGCAAATACTTATATTTTTTCCTTCAAATCAATCAACAACTATTGTCTACAAATAACATTTTATTCTATTTTTAGTAAATATTTTTATTCTTTTACGTTTATATTTCGTTTTTAACAAAAGTTTAGCACTGATGATGATTAGATAGTTCTCGAAAGTGCTCTGCCACTGTTATATAAAATTTTGTTTTGATTAAACTTCTGATATTGACTTGATATTTTTATTCTTCCATTATTCTTATGAAAATCACCCCACTTTGATAAAGAAAGGATGCTTCAAATAAATTTAAACTAAACATGTTTGACCAAATTCATAAAACATTATTTCTGATTGAATCAATTTTCGTAATGGCCTGATGACCGGCGACTTTCTGGCCATTCGAGACGCTTAATTTAATTCTACCATATGTTTATTATAATTTTTGATCAGAGGCTATCATGAGAAACAAAAATTCTAAAAACGTAGCGCCTAGATTAATTCACTTCGTAAATGTCATTTTGCTGTCACTGTCAAAAGTAAAATTTAGATTTGATTTGAATTATGGGGTTCACTGCAGATCAGAAGATTTTTTTAGTGGAATCATATTTTCGTAATGGACACTTAGCGAACGGAGAATGGGTTTACTCATCCAGACTTTGTTTTGACGAGTTTCGGGAGAAATTTCCAGAAAAAATCATAACAGAGTCAAATTTTTGTACCAGTTTGAAAAACACTATCACGTCCTTTCAAGTGACCGGCAGCGCCAATCGGAAGAAAGGTGCTGGAAAATCAAAAACAAATCCCTTTGTGAGTGACAGTAAAATGACTTTATTATCAAGTTACGTCCTACGGTTTTAGAATTTTTGTTTCTCATGACAGCCTCTGATCAAAAATTATAATAAACATATGGTAATAGGACAAGTGACTAATGATGACAGATGAGAGATGACATGTTAAAGCTGTGCCGTACGTTTTCAAATCAATGACACATTACATTGACATTTTTATTTGAACGTTCTATAGTTATTTGTGTACTAAGACCAAAAATTATTTTTTTAGCTGAGTCTTTTTGTTTTCTGTTTTCTTTTTGAAAGTGTTGTAAAAGACCCGCTATAGACAGGTTCTCTTACTTCCACTCACAGCCTTTATAGAGTAGGCAGGGCGAAATCTTTTATCCTCTTCTGTTGCACGTAAAAGTGTGATAAGGCTAGACCCAATCGCTTTTAGAGAAGACACGTGCTTTCCACCAGTTCTATAAGTAACACCAGAGAATCTCAAACAGTTTGCAATAAGCCTAATCCTCTTTAAGTACCTATCAAGCATTTTGCAGAAAACATTTTGGGAATTTCTGGGTTAGGGCGTTACGGTGTTCAAGAAGCACATGACTAAGAAAGTAGCGGACTCTTTTTTGTTTGATCATCTTTTAGCGAACGTCCAACAAAGAGAGAAATAGTTATCTTTACTCAAACTATGAGCTTTCTATCCACTTCTTTAAGAGTGAGTGAAACAGCAATATCTAGCGCGTCTTTTACAACACTTTCACAAGCTTATTTTGACTAGAGTATAGTCAAGAGCGGCTAAAAAATAACCGATTTTATAATTTGTCTTTCTTAGAAACCTATTATAACATTCATTTGCGTGCCTTTTTAACAGCCCTAACCTGAATTAGGTTTTATTGGTTATTGTTTTAGCTGTGCATGGTTTTTGTTTACTGTTTAAGTATAAAAATATTTTTTTCGGAATTATTGACTATTGACTGCAGCTTAAAATTTCTGTTTTAGGAAACTAATTTTCACTGTCTTTCATATTACACCTAAAACTGTTTTTTGCCATCCATCCCATATAATGTATTAATATACTATCCCATAATATGTAGTATATTAAAGAACAGGTGACATAAATTCATTTTCGGATTCAAGTTTATAAAACGAGAGCAGAGCGCAGGCTTTATAGAGGATGAGTCGGAGAGTCCCACAAATATTTAGAAAGGAAAAAATTAAAAACTGATTTTTGTTTTTTATTTAGATAACCACTGTGGTGCAAATAATGACCCTAGAAATTTAATTGCCTATATTAAAAACATTACGTTGACTTAGAAACCATCACAAAGTGACATTTATTTGCACCAGAGTGGTTTTTTAAACCAAAAACAGATTACTGTTATGTTATTTGTTATTTCCATTTTCCATATCTATCAAAGTATTATTTTTTGCATAAAAATTCAACTGAAAATAGTAAATTTGATAAAAGATGGTTCAGTCAGTGAAGGCTTGGAAATCTTCAGAAGAGGCTTTGCTTTTCTAGGCGGCACTGGCCTGCAATGATGCTTAACAAACGAGAGTTCTTCATTATTATTATTTTTTTACGATTTGCTTTTTTTTACCTATTTTTTGTGTGAAAAAAAGCACTAGAATAATTTTTTTTTCTGAAAGTCTGTAAAATGTTTGTGTATTGTCGGTTGCACTTTTACAAAATAATAAAAATTATATTTTGTTTTGTGATGATGAATAATAGATGCTACCATCTTTATCAAAGCTTTCTACGTTTTGGATACCTTTATTACTCCTTCCTCGGGACTGGTGCCTAGTATAAAACAAAGCATAAATAGCATTTTTCAAAATTCAACTGTAAACAATACTTTTTTAAATAAATACAACATAATCGAAAAAGATTGTTCTGTAGAAAATTGTGAAATGCTTTTTATCAACGTAAATTACATACCTACTTATATAGAAAAAAAAACAAAGTCAGATTAAAAAATTAAGACTTCGTTTGTCTTCATAAGACGCGAAGCTTTTTTGTCTTTTTTGTCTGACATGGCAAAAATGCAACATTTACTAGGGATGGCAAAGTACCAAATGTCTGATTTTTAAAATGTGGATGAAGGTTGTGGATTTTTTGATTTTTGAAATGATACTTTCTAAACTTTGATGTTAAAATTTACGAATTCTTCAGTTTGATAAGTATCATACTCGTATTGTTGATCAATCTGTAAAGTTAACTATTTTTTAAATTATTAAGTATTTGTGTGAAAATTGTCTAGTAAAAAACCGTCATTCGCTACTACATTTAAGAGCATAACTATAGTACTACCTCAATTTTTACATTTTTAAGGGTTTAAAAAAAGGTTGAGAAAAGTCCTTTTAAATAAGAAGCAAAAAGGCCACATTAGCAATATTTTTTAAATTTATAATGTGACTGCATTGCAGCACAAACATTTCCAATGTGTTTTTAGAAAGGCTTGAGACCAGTAAATATTTTTACCATTCCAAAAAATCAGGTGCTTTGAAATTAACCCATTTTTTTATTTTGGCTACAAATAACTACAAATTGTCTTCAAACTCATGTTTTGCAATCTATATCATTAAACTTGGGAAATCAATATGCCAAAATGACTATCAAATCTTTAAAATCCACTGCAAAATCTCCCTTTGAGTTTTTTTTTTCTGTTTAATAGAAAAGTACCTGTTATTCTTAACAAAATTTAAAAAAGATAGTTTAGGTATTAATGACTTCAAAGTTTATCAACTTGCAAAAATGACATTTCCATGTAGGAACTTCAAAGTTCTTAGAAATTTTAGCTTAAATTAAAGAATCATGTTAAATAAAAAAATAATGCCATTTTAGAAGGTAATCAATCAGCAACTCAGAAATGGCTGAAAAACATAATGTTAATTCGTTAGAGTAGCCAACGTGTTTTTAGAACCTTCGAGCTACAGAAAACACAAAAATGTTGAAAGAAAGAGTGCATACCAGCAAAAAACATTTAAAAAAATTTCAAAAACATTAATAAAACTGATACAGACAGAACGAAGTGTTTGTTGTATCCAGGTATCCAAAACATTGCTAGCTTCATAGTTTTAAAATAAAAAGAAATTAACAAATAGAACAAATAATATAGAAATATTTAAAAAAATAAATAAAAAATTTGAATAAAAGTTTTAATTTAACTTAATGTTTTCTAAGGGCACGTTAGCTAGTGCTATATGTAGTTATGCACAATATAAATTAGTATTTTTGCTAAAATCTGATTATTTGTTGTTCAATTTCTGAAATCCTCACTAAACTTTTTTTAAGTTTATCAAACTTTTTGATTTTTGAAAGGACTTCCCTCAATCTTTTTTAAAAAAATCTCTAAAAATTTAAAATTATGCTCTTGAGTTTATATATTTTGATTATAACAAAATATATAGAAATACGAAAATAATAATTAATTATTATGAAGAATTGTTGAGGGACCTGTTTCGGGGTCAATAATTTTGGTGGGTATTCTACTGAAATTAATTTAGCGTATTTCTTCTTTTATAAGTACTAAATAAATTTACCAAACGCAGTTACTATTCAATTTACTTTACAGTTGACAGGTGAAGATAATTTTCTTGAATTTAAAAAATTATTAAGTACAGTTGTTTTGATGTAACCAATATAAATTATTGATCTGCCAGACCATAAAAAACCTTGTACAATTAAAATACAAATATTATTGTAACAGAACAGATATTAAATTACTGTAAGATAAAATAAATTTTAAACCACTACTTAATTGTGTTTTATTTATTCCATAACTGTTCCCAATATTGATTTACACAGCTTATTGTTATTCGAAAATGATTTAACTCAGTCTTGAGACAGATGTGTTCTCTATTGTTTCCTGTACTATACACACAAAAGGGGCAATTTTATTCCGGTAAAAACCGTAATCCATCATTTACAACAACTTAACAATTATTACCATCGTTATCCGTGCACAAAATAACTTGTTCCATTAGAAAAAGAGCTTTATGGAAAATTTTAGTTTATTCCTCTTTTAATTTAATAAAAAATAAAACTAAAACGATGCAATAAGCGCAATTTTGCTGCCACAAAAAAAACTAATAAAACTTCCCTCGAGGGTAAAAATATTGGTTTCATTGAATTTCTTTTGCTTAACTTTTAATATGTAAATACACGAATCGTAAAAACCAGTGCTGACAAATACAAGTTCTCCAAAAATATCTAATAGCAAATTGTGCCAGTTTTTGGCAAGTCGCAGGATCATAAAACTTATTATTTTAATGACTGAAACCGGTGGTTAACTGGTTAACATACTTCTTCATTGTTTAATTAATTTAATTGGTGTACCTACAATTCCAAAACAAAATAAACTTTCTCCATGTGTCATTTTATTTGCAGAAAGTCTGCTCTAAACTTATCCGATATTAGCATCCTGCAATACAGAACCTCTGGAACGCGGACGTCACGCTTTCAAGAAATAAAACAATAATAACAAAACGTCTGCATGTCACTGCCAGCAATTGATTATTAAATTACCAAAAGCAGCGATTTTATGAAAGTTTTATCTATTTTTCCAAAGTGTCATAATTAGTCGAATTCCTGGTGGCACGCGTTGATGTTTTTCCATCAGTCATCGACTTATTCACCTTCCCCGGTTCTTTCTGGCCCCACCTGTCGTAAAACCGAGCCACATACCTCCTGAACAAGGTAGGAATACACTCAAGTGTTCTTCACCAACGCGTCCCGTTATTTTACCAGTCTTCTGAAGAAAACGTTGTGCAGCGTCATCAAACACTGTTGCGAAATCATCTTCAAAAAAAAACTCCTCTAATGTGAAGATGCGAGGAAAGTGACCCAACGAAGGGTGAAACCAGTGCCAGGTTGTTATCAGAAAAAGAAAGTTTCGTGGTGTTACCAAGTGTTATGGTGGATTTGAACAATTACCAGAGATCTCCGGATGACCTAAATTACCGTTTCTGGCAAACATAGCCGTGTCTCACGGCCGGTTCATTGTTGTTATTAACATAGCGTGTGTGTGTCCTTTTGGTCGACATTTAAGGCAAGGAAATGACCCCTGGAGTGAGCTTTTGCCTGGATTGAATTTTTTTCGGGGGTGCTGATTAAACCGGCTAAATGTGGTGTGATGTGATTGAACTGTGACAAAATGGCTACATCTAATGCACTCAAGCATGGGCTTTTCCTCTTCCTGGCTTTCGTCTTCACCGTCGAAGGTAAGGCCGGAATTTCCAAGGATGCGTCATGTGAAAGCGAGTGGGTTTCCACCAAAAATTTCGAAATCTATTCTTATCGCCAAATTTGGCTCATAGGGGTACTCATTAAATGCAAACGGAGTACAACGAAATGAGAATGATCGGTGAAAGCGGCAATAAAGGAAAAATATCGGCCTTAATCCTGATCGAACAATGGATATAAAAAATGCCAGAACTGTTCGGTTCCACATTAAATTAAAACATAACTGAAAACACGTGTCATGATCGCTTTCTTTATTTCCTTTTCTCTTATAACGCTCCATTAATTGCACGGGAGAGACTTGGGGTCTGTTGGTGATTTATTTACAGCCTATTATATTGCGTGAGGAGCTCTAATTGAAGTAAATCCAGCTCTGACCGCTTCATTGTCCCCCTGAATCATTTATTTTTTCGATCATATGTTACAATTTCTTAAATCTATTAACAAGTTTTGGTTGCAAACAGAGACGCTGCTGAGGCTTAAGGCCTTTTCAGCGTGTTTGTCCCCCTAGAAAACAAAATATTTGAAAAATAAGCATTCGTGACTTGGTTCCTTCACCCAATTAAATGCCCCAAATCTCATACCATTATTAAGAAAGTCATTGCATCCTCTGGGTTGATGTAATTACACAGTAATTTAATTCTCCGTTAATTCAATGCGACCACAAATATTGTCTTATTATGAAACAATGAGAATGTGACTTCAAAGTCGGATAAATTTATTGGCCATGGGCTAACACAGTTTGAGTCCCTCCTAAGCTGCGGCAAGATACTCTCTATTTTGCCATACATTTTTTTTTAAATTGTAGGCTACAAAAATTCATAAAAAAGTAATTGGAATTGTAGAAAGATGAAAAGGAAAATTTTTGACTGCCGACGTTTCGACAAATTTTTCTAGCCGGCATCCCAAAATCCGAGTAACTTTTATAACATAATAGAAGCAATCAATAAATATAATTAAACTTTTTTGTTGAATTACATGCATTATTTATACACCTGTAAGGGAAAACAACCCTAAGCCCTTGCGCCTTTTCTATGTCAGTCCAATAATAAAAATAAATTAGTCTCACAGTCATTCAGAATTTAAATAATGGCAATTTTCCGGTAATTAATTTAGTATTTTATGTAGTAACATTTTTTTAAACTATGTACCTACCAAAACATCTTCGGATACCTGTGATTACATTACGATTATTCTAGACCAGAGGTTCCTAACCTTTTCAATATTGTTACCCTTGTGATCTATTAAGAAAACTGATGTTACTCCGACCTTAAAATGTTATCAATACAAACAATACAGGGGTAGACTTATGACAGGTATTCGACTGTATCTATCTAGCTAGATATTTTATTAGATGGACCTAATGATTGGGTTCTTTGTTACCCCCACAGAATAGCTGATTTACCCCCGCGGGAGTAATTACTCCTAGGTTCGGAACCACTGTTTTAGACAAATTCAAAAAGAAAGAGAAAAGTAAAAATTACGATTGAACGAAAAAGAAAAAATTATTTAGACGAAAAAGACAAAAATATTCGAAATGAACTTGAAAGACAACATTCAGAAGGATTCTAAACAAAAAAAAAACTATATTCAAAAGAAAAAAAGATCAAGGGAAAGTGTAGAAGAATGAAAGAGTATTCTTATCCAACATATACGTAATAACCAACTGTCTTTTTGTTGTGTAATACCAACCACTGTATTTTTTAAAATAAAATAGTTAAAAAAACAAAATTCTATATCTAAAATGGCTAAGATTCCTCGCATAAAAATTCAGTTATTAAGCCTCGAAAAAGGGGCAAGTAAGCTGCGAAAGATTATCAAAAAATAACCTTGTGCAACCTGTCAATAGAGGTCCAACATACCAAAAACTTTTATTTATAAAACATAACATTCAAAAAAATAACAACAAAAACTACAATTGGAAAAAAACTAGAACAAAAAGAATCTGGGAAGAGTCTAAAAATGAATGATGTAATGTGCTATAGACCTGCGAATGTAGGGCTTAGCTTGGTGCACATAGTGACAAATTTTGACATTATTAGTTTGTAAGTTGTCAAAATGCAAATTGTCAAATGTGCGCCAAGCTAAGCAGTACGTTTGCAGGTTTATAGCACACTACGACGTTACTCATTTTGAGTAACGTCGATGCTTTGATAACGATCTTATAACGATTTTGATGCTCGTTATAAGAATTAAAAAACTATGACGTTGAGAAAAAGAAGGAGAAAGAAAAATGCCGACATAAAAAATAGAAAAAAAATCTTCAAAAAATTTGATTTGATTGGTTTTTTAACACAAATAATAATTATTTTATAAAAAAGGGAGATGCAATAATTATTTTTTCCTGAGAAAATAACTATTTTAGCAACGAATTGTTGCAAAATGAGTGTTATTTTTTTGCATTAGAGATGAAAGATTGAACCACAAGTGTTAACAAGTGACTCAACACGCTGAGTGCAAAAATCAGCCATTTTGCAACAAGTCTCATACAAGATTTTTTAAAATTGAGTTACAAAAGGCAACCATTTTGGAATATTTTTTTTTAATAAATAAAGTTAATTTCTTGATTATATTAATGTCACTTTTTAACACTAGTTATATAATAATGCCACTTTTGATCACTAGTTATTACATAATAAAAACCGTTTGACAACTAAAATGAAATATTAAAATGGTTGCTTTTCGTAACTGTATTCTTTTTTTATTACATAAGCAGGATGAGTTCCCAAAACTATTTTTGTTAATTTTCCTGAGCTGCAGCCGAAAAAAGTTATGCCTAAATGTGCTTTAGTCGTAAATAATTCTGCTTCTCGCTTTAGGCCAGAATTGCCTAGAATTTTTTACGACATTAGCCACATTCTCATTCTTTCGTAAATATACAATACATTTTTTCTATGCCAGAAACATGATTATTTGTGGCGTTTTTGAAAAGCAAATATTAATTTACAAAGACGTTGAAGCGTAAAATGAAATGCAAAAATTCTATACACAGCCGGAAAACATCAATACATGCCTAAAATAATAACTGTACAAGCTTTAAAAAAAACAAGAAAACGGGGACTTGAACTTTGGAAAATAATCAAAGTAATTTCGGGAGTCAAAAGAAATGTAACAATTCGCTTCGCGCTTGATGAAATTGATGAAAAATCTCAAACCGGATTTACTATTATTCTTGAGATCAAGTTCAAGCACAGATTTGTGTATTGCATAAGAGAATTTGATCAAGCGAATGATCATCTTGACCTCTAACGGTTACGCATATGGAATTCCTTCACATTGTACGATTTTATCAAAACAGTACATTCCTTGGAAGAATTAATTAGAAAATAACGATATTTAGTGACCGCTAATACACCTCGTGTTAAAGAGAGCATAAACAATAATTCTTTCCCTCGTTATGGTTTCAGTGATTTGATTTTTAATTTGATTTAGGCGTACTTTTAATAAAACTGTTAATTGCCATATTTATCATTGAATACATTTTGTTTTGGTAAAACTAAAAATTCAATGTGTGTAAAGAATGAAAAGACACGCCTTCGGCCACTAATAACGGTGTTAACGGTACAACAAAACAACACAACACTAAGAAACGAGACATTTAATAATTACAGTTAATTGATTTTCTAGGATTCGACGATTATTCCAACTCGTTCATCTCCCCAAACTCGGCCAAAGACTCCCCGTCAAAAAATGCGGAAATTAAATCAGGCGCTCGCACATCCGCTCCTGCCTTGGTCACCTCATCAATAACATCATCTGAGGCCCATACGAAATTCAAAAGATCCCCTGACCCGATTTTATCACGCACCACCGACTTTGACACTTTCTTAACATACAAGAACGTGGGGGAATCCCTGGACACCAACGACGTGGAGCTCTCCGGACGAGCCCCTAACATCAACCCCTCGAAAACCGACCACCACTATCAGGTCAGCGAAGTGCAGCAAACCGTCCTTTCGGGGGAAGGCCCGGGGGCTCCTCAGGGCCGGTCCTTGAAGGAGCCCCAGGAAATCTCGCCGACTGCCACGCTTCCGGCGACTATTGCTACGTCAACCCCGAAAGGACGGCAAGCCAACCCTGATATCCAAGACATCATCACTGGAATAGTGAAACTTCTCAACGGAAATGTCAACGTGCAGGCCAACACCGCGCCGGTGATGGGTCGGCCATTGCGGCCGCTGTCAACGCGGATAAATAACAGGGGCCCTCCGAGGATTACAGACGTGCCTGCTTTACCGCCAGATTTTGATATTCCTGCACCTCCATTGCCGCCGCCACCACTTGGACAAAAACCGCCGCCGGTTACTTCAACGAGAATTCCCACGCCTTATCCGTTCGATATTCCCCCGCATAATACTTCGCCGGTTAAACGGCCGGGACTTTATAGACCTGTTACGATTCCGCCCTGGAATAGAAGGAAACCACCAAGTCGAAGACCGATACCCCCTTATAAGCCCATGCCGTCCATTAACTCAGATATGATCAGTTTGACAAGTGAAAGACCCATTCAGGATATTTTAACGCTTGATTTGGGGTCGCAGTTGCAACCCACTGAAGAGGAACTTGACAGTTTTGAGGAAAATAAAAGTAATCAGACTTTTACCAGTAACGAAAGTAGTACACAAAGTAGTGATAAAGAAATTACTGACTTTGAAAAAAATAAAGAGAAAAGTACATCAAAAATGAATAAGCATACGTCAGTTGTTCCGTCTTCTACATCGAAAACTACAACAACGACTGAAATTACAACTTCCACAACATCATCTACATCGAATTCTTCTTCTCTAGTAGAAGAAACAACATCTACATCGACATCATCAATTATTTCTTCTACAAGTAGTCCACCAATTATAGAACCAACAAGTGTTATTATTTCAAGTACCAGTGCACAACTTACAAGTGTAGTTACAAATTCATCAACAAACATAAGTGATACAACTAGTGTGTCATCAGTAAAAAGTGAAGTGACTCCAATTTTAGAATCCTCAATTCAAGAAGTTCTACAAACACTCAAAGAAGATTTACTCTCTTCTACAACTTTAGCAAGCACTCCAACTGAACAATTACCTAAAATTTCGTCATCAAAACCTGACAAAACTGTTACTGAAGCTAATCTCCAAACAAACCTAGTTTCAGGTATTGTCTTCCCTGAAATATCTGAATTCACAATAATTTTTTCAAGTTTCAGATAATAAAACCTCAAGCCAAGGCTTTCCTTATTATCCTTACCGCCCCCGTCCCGGAATCGTCCTCGACGACACCGAATACAAACCAGGGACCCACCGCCAACCCATAGTAACGCGTCCACCCATCGGCCAATTAGGTGACATTTTCGACATTACAGTCTCTGCAATTCAAGGCCCTGGAGGTTCGACTTCAGAAGGCAAGCCTTACATCATCTCAGGTAATTTCCCTGTTTGTAAAACTTGAGTTTACAATTTCTATTATAGTCGACTTAGACAACATCCATAATTTAGGCCAAGGCGGCGACGTTATTACCAGTCCTGTGGGTGAAGAAGGCTTCGTTTCCATCGATGGTAAACGCACCTACTTGAATCTCTTCGGTGATGGAAGTGTGTCACTAACCTCTGCAGCTCCAGTTATCAAACCTAGTGCTCCCTCTAATAACCAAGTCACTGGAACGGGGTATGCAGTAGTTGACGAAAAACCTAAACCGAATCTGGGACAAGTGAAACCGACCCAGAGAAGACCCGTTTATGGTCGACCGCGACCTAGCCAGCCACCCGTGCGGATAGATACTTGTATCGTGGGTGATGATTCTACTTGTGATGGGTCACAACATGAAGTTTGTCGAACTGAAGCTGGTGTTAGTGCTTGTCATTGTCGGCCAGGACATGCCAGACGTAAACATAGAGAGCCATGCAGGAAAATTGTTTCAGTGCTTTTGTCTTTGAGGGTTGATAGGTTATACGAAAGGAGGATAGTTTGGGCAAGCGAATTGGCTGATAAGAGTAGTACGAGTTATCAGCAGTTGGCATACGAGGCCGAAAGAGCGGTTGGTTGTGATGATTGTACGTTAATAGTAGATACAATTTTTTTTTTCAGTTGGACTCGGCAATGTCGATGACACCTTTCAGTGATGAGTTTTTGGGTGCAAAAGTCAACAGTATTTATCGAGGTGAAAGGTCGGCAGGTCAACCTGGTGTTTTTGTTAACATGACTTTACAACTTGATGAAAATTCTGAAACTGCTCGATCTTCAGTTCGGGGAGATATTCAAAAACATCTTTTGGGAGTTATCCAAAGAAGAAGTAACAATGTTGGTAACAGTGCTTTGTGGGTCGATAGTCCTCCAGGTTCTATTTCAAATCTCCAAGATTTGGATGAGTGTTCCTCACCGGAATTACACGACTGTCATGCTTTGGCTAAATGTATTAACGTTTTTGGGGGCTTTAGATGTGAATGTGGGGACGGTTATAGAGACATTTGGGCTGATAATAAACACAGAGCTGGAAGATACTGTGAGCAATGTTCGACTCAACACTGTAATAACCGAGGAGAGTGTAAATATCAAAATGGTTTAGAAGTGTGCATGTAAGTTTGTTCAAAATTCTGACTAACAAAATATTAAAAAAAAATTTAGTTGTTCTGGAAATTACTACGGCACCCAATGCGAGCTCGACGGTGAAGTTCTTGGAGTAGCAATCGGAGCTAGTGTCGCTGCCGTGATTATAATCGGTTTGACTCTCGTCTGTTTGGTCATGTGGAGGTATTGATTTTCTTCTTTAAATATTTATCCTTATTGTGAAATTTCAGCCGTCGCTGGAGTCGGGAGCAGAAAGCTGCAGTTGGTAGTCCAGTTTTCGGTTACATGGCCACTGCTAGTAATACGGTCAAAGCTCCCGTGATGGGAGCCCCTCCTTACCAACTGACCTTAGAAGACAGACTGAGATGGGCACAAATTGCCGATGTTATGGCCCAAGCAAATCATTATGCAGTATGTGATAATGACGTGATAAAAGCAAAATAAATATTTGTTCATTGCAGCCGGAACCGGTAACTGGACCAACAAGACCATCAAGTGCCCTGTTTGGTTATCCTAATTTGAGCGGTACTCTTCCGCATGGCTCGATGCATGGAACTTTACCACCTGTACCATTGCCCAGGCTTAATCTTCAAGCACAAATGGCTAACAGGGCGGCGAGTGTTCATGGAATGAGACCTTTGGATAATTCGAGTTCGAGTGAAGAGGAGGATAAAGCGGATTTGTTAGGGAGGAGTTTTCAAGTACCCAGACCTAAAAGTAGAAGTAATGCTTCGATAGCGGTAGGTTTTGGTAAGAAATTAGTTTCAGTTTTTGCAAATTGTGAGTTTCAGAATCAAAGTGGGATATACTATGATGTAGATTATGACCAGAATGAAGTCTATAAACAGTCTGGAGGGATTCCTTTGAGTACTTATAGTATGGGACGACCTTACTATAGAAATTAAAAATTTGTAAATAGTTTATTTTGAAACTTGTTTAAATAGGTTTAGTAGAGTGAATAAAAGACTATGGAATAATTAGTATTATTTTAATGATTAACAGAATAATTACATTGTTATAATTGTATTTTACTGTCAGTTAAGCGAACAAAAGGCAATTAATTAGCGAGTAGTTGTTGCTATTTATCCAACTGTATGTAATTTTTGTAAATATCAAAATCATATTGTTATAAAATTGGAAGTTTTGTATTTTGTGTAATTAATAAATAAAAAGTACTGAACAAGTATTTCTTTAATTTACTTTTCTGCTTTTCACATTCCCCTAACTGTAAGAAATGTTGAATATCCATCAGGGCCTAATTGAGGCGTTTAGAACCGAATTAATTTACATGCTAAATAGTGGTTTCGCAATGTTTCCAGGAAGTCCCTAAAATATAGCATGAAAACTTTAAGGTTTATGTTTAGTTTTGGTAAATATGGTTAAAAGTTAAATTGGCCATCCGCGTGAATAAATAAAAATTTAATTTACCGATAGGCGCACGTACTGCACCAAACTTTTATTATTTGTTCAGGTTTTACATGAATTTTAATAGAGAATTTCATGCGTACTGAAAAAATATTTGTTCACCCATTAAAATGTCCGTTACACAAACTTTTAGTAATAAGTTAACATAATGAGTGGAGATGCATATAAAGGGCTCTCAGAATGACGCACTCATTAGAATAAAGTTGAAAACCAAGTACGATGGCCAAGTTTGCTTTAGTCGTTTTTCTTTTAGTGAAGAGTGCAAATTGTGCCTTCTTCGACTTGACTGATGTCGACGATCCATTATCGTTGCTCTGGCATACCAAGGGTGAGTTTATTTTAATTAACTTGATTATATCAGCGCGAGAACATTGTAGATTCGGTCACGGGACAAAAGAACCAGTGCAATGTCATTCTTGATGATGGGACTACCATAACGGGCACTTGCAAACATAAAACCCACTGTGTGTTGTCCGGAGGAGAAGTGCATTTTAATGGACAATGCGGATTTTTAACAACCTGTTGCACACGTATTTACAACAATAAAGTCTCAACCAACAACTATAAATACTTTTGTAGAAAAAACAGACTGTTCACGTAAAACAAGATCAAAAGTTTCTTATTTCACAAACGGAGAACAATTAGTTGAAGAGTGTGAATACATTGTTGAAGCTGAAAATGATAACATCTGTCAAATGAGGATAGATTTTGAAAGTTTTCATTTATCCCCATCGGAGAGACGTCTTATTCCTCCCATTAATCTAAATAATCAAACATATCGCAGAATTTGTCGCGCTGATTATCTCACTGTTACTCCAAGAACGTATAATGTTCCTGAGTATTTCTGCGGAAATAATGACAACCAGCATGGTAGCTATACTCAAGATTCACAGTATTGGTATTTATAACAATATTTCAGTGTATGTCCATTTGTATAAACAAAAACAGGTAACCCTCCACGTGCATTTAGCAAACAGGAATATCACCCAAGACCCTACTGTGATTCGTAATCCTCGTTGGAAAATCAAAATCACGCAATTAGAATGTCCCGGGCCTCAAAATTTCTTCACTAAGCATAAAAGTTTCAATGCTCAAACTGATTTTAAGTTATTAGGTAAGTGGAAACTAAATAAATTCGCTAAGTAAATGAATTATTTCAGCTCCGGAAGGAGTAACTCAATATTTTATGGCACCAAGTGGCCGCTTTAGGTCGTTCGGTTTTGACGGAAGCACACAAAGTGAATATATTAGTGGTCTTAATTATTCGATTGCTTTCAAAATGAATCCACGAGTGAACTGTGTCCGGTAATTAATTGTTTCTGTGGATTAAATTATGTAGTAAAAAATGACTTTGTAGGTTTACTACCAATTATATTACGTTGAGACAAAGTCTGGTTGATCCAGGTTTTTGTATAGATTATTTATTTGTTCCGGAATTGATGGCTGAATCTAATGTCACTAATTACGAATCAAAAGTTTGCTCCAGACTTCTGACACAAACTCCGGAAATTTTTTATTGTGAGTTGGTTATTTTTATTGAAGTTAATATTTCAATAATCTTTCAGCTTATCAACCGGGACCATTTATTATACATTTTGTCTCACAGACTGTGTATACAGAAACACCGATTTCCACTCTAGTTCATGCTTTTGATATTAACTACGAAGTTACGTCGTGTATTTAGTACTTACCTTAGGAAATTTAAAATTGTGGCCCAGAAGAACTAACAATAAGGAAACACATTGGTCTTATATGTAGTAGCAGGGTTACTTCTGTATTTTTTGTTTTGTTTTAAATATATTTCAAACTTTATTATTATGCTCGTCTTTTCTTCATATAGATTTTCTCCTGTTTCTAGTGTAGTCCTTACCAATTTGCTTATTAAATCATAATTACATATTAGGTTGATAATATTCAAGGATTATCTTAGTGATTATTTTTGTTTTTATAAGTAACGTAACTAAAAATAAATGTCATACACAAGTGTTTTATTATAATTTGTTATCTCTATTTAGTCACGTGGGTTGAAGTCATTTGTGAAGGCTCTGAAAAACATCTATATTGTGGTAGAATAAAACACTCTAATATCATTGTAAATGAGACAGGCGACCTGAACATATAGAATAACAATGTCATCCTTTTACAATAGCAATGTTCTGCTTGTATTTTTGGAAAATTCAAAAATTTAACAAAATGAGTCAAATTTACTTAATTTAAAATACTGAGAATACGAGAATGAAGGTCTTTTTAGTGACTTTGAGGTGCCGAGCAATAAACGGTTTATAGTAATTTATTTACCGAAGTACCAAAATAAACATTTTGGTACTTCCTTAAACATCCTTCTCTCTCCAGTCTTAGTTATTCCTGCATGTTGAAACCTCAGAGTCAGTGAAATCCTCTATAGAATACAATAAATATTTCAAAAATATCAAAGCCAACTAAAATGGCTTTTAAGAAAATGCAAAGAACTCTTGTGTGTACTAACAATTGATTTGAGATTTGATTCTAGGGTAAGTTTATCAAAATTTGTACTAATCACCCCCAAATATATCATAAATTGTTAAATAATATAATTCTACAATGCAGGGACGTCACCAGGATATTTTTTTAAGGTGGACACAAGTTGGTTCTTCCTTTTTTTAGGTGGGCACAATAAAACGTAAAAATATATAAGGTGTATATAAGTTTTAAAAGTAACAGAACATTATAAGTTACATATAATTGATACATATTTATATAATAGAATTAAATAAAAATAAATAAGCTTATACTCTTCCTTTATTATTTTATCCAAATTTATTTTTTTACTAATTGTCTTTCTATATTAACTACTGCCAAACTGGACAAACTCTCGTCGCTAATTTTGTTTCCTAAATATGTTTTTATTCGTGTTACAGAAGATAAGAACGTTCTCTCGCATTCTGGGCTGCAACGTTTGTAAAATTCTAAAAATACAATTTTGTAGGTTTCTAACAGATCTAAAAATTGCATAATACTTTTAATTTTATATTCATCTTCGTATCTTTTCTTTTTTTTTCAGTAAAATCTTTACTTCGCTTTGCAGCAAATCAACTTCTATACTTACTGTAATGTTCAGCTAACGGTTGCAGATAATCTAATTTAAAAAAAAAAAAAATTGATATGGGGTGGTTAAGAGAATTAAGTCCTATTAAAATATTTTTATTAGCAATGAAACGGCAGTTTATTTCGTTTGTAATTCTGCTAATGTTAAAGTGTATATAAAAAATAAAAAAATTGGGTCTTTAGAAAAATCATTTCGGTCTTCGTTTTCAACGGACTCGTCTATCAAATATTTTTTTTATCTTAGACGATACTTTATTGGCCGTTTGTCTTTTATTTCGATTGTTATATTAGTTTTATTACAAATTGTTACTGCCTCTTTGTATATAACATCAAAATGAGTTTCTACATTTCCATTTTTTTCAAAATTGCTCCTGCTTACACAAAGGTCTTTAAAGTTTTCAATAAAAACTAAAGCCCCTGAAAACTCAGCGGTTAAGCTTTTTATTTGTTTTTAATCTAGGTGGGCACTGGGTGGGCCGTGACCACCCAGGCCCATCCTTAACGACGTCCCTGCTACGATGAAACTGTACTGAAACCGTAGCGAGATATATTTTTTTTGTTTTATATGACTTATTTTAGTTTTACGTAAATATGATGATCCTATTTCATTTTCTCTTCAAATTTTTAGTTTGTATATTAATGAAATATCTACAATTAAAAAATTTGTTTTTAATTTTTTTTTTGAAGCAATAACACTCTTTTATTTTTATACAAAAATTTGTACAATAAGCCATTTTCTTGTTAAAATGTTTTTTTTTAAATATCTATTGGAAAAAATATTTATGATGATATAGACAATACAAAAAACTACCCCAATAATTGGAACAACAACATACAAATAAAACTAGGTTTTGGTTTTATAGGTATAATTTTCCTTGGATTTTTAATAGCCAAAAGCTAAGCTATAGTTAATAATTTGATAAGTGTTTATTATTCAGAACCTAGTAATACTCGTAGATATTTGTTTAGTCAAGTAGTAAAGCATAGAATTTAATACCGTGAACAGCAGTTCAAAGGCAAGTCACAGCCGAGCCTTTGAAGTTAGGCAAGGCATTAAATCTGATTTATTGCCGTATTGATCACTTAATCTTTTCGCCAATTCTACTACTTCACCTTTTTTTTGAAAATTTTGCTATTTGACCTATATTTTCAAAATTTTGTTAGAGCTGAAAAATCCTGAACTGTTTTAAAGTGTCTGATTTACTGCCTAGTCCATAAAAATATTGACATAATGCCTAGTCAATAAATGTGATAGTTTAGTGGTCTTAAGTTGTCTCTAAAATAGAGTGTTTATAGTCAATCGGCGAAAAATATTCTCTATTTTCGATTTGACAGGAAAAGTTGAAAGCACTTAAGACCACTCACAAACACGTGAAAGCTAGTCTAAAATTTTTTCAAAATTTCCATTTATTTTGGTTATTCCGCAAATCAGAAATATATCTGTTGTAAAAATCGGAAAGGTAGCTCTTGAGCTTGCCTGAATAAAAAGAAGCCATATAGCAGAAAGATCATCTGGTAAATAATCAGAAAATAAAAAAAGCAAAAATATTTAATGAGACGTTAATCACTTTTGTTTACGCTAATGAAATAATATTCTGTTTTTTTTATCAGTCTTTGCAACCTTTTGTACAATCTTACTCAGTTCTAATGTCATAGACGAGCAATCGTGATTCGCGTTGATTCAACGATTCGGCAGCGAGGCAAGAACTAAACAGTAAGAGTCTAGCTGTCGTTTTCTCCTATTAATCAAACAATTTGGTTAGTTATACGTTAAATCAACGTACACAAATCTTGAGCGGTTTTGTATGACATTAGAGGTAAACAAGATTGTACGTTTATATCGCTAAAACAAAGTTGATAACAAAATTTTCGTGACATCAGTTTTAATTTTTTTACATGGATTGTAAATTCTCATTATTTTCAACTCAAAATTATGAACGTCTCTATATAAAAATATTTTAACAAAAACAAAATCTGATGTTTAAAATAAGTCAATTAGTAAGCGACTCAATGCCTGTAATAAACCATCCTGTCCTAGTTGGACCGAAGGTTATTGACAGCTGATTCTATTGTGCCATTAAATTAAGTAGACTTAAGTCAACAACCCATAACTGAAATTACAAATTTCCAAAATAAAAGCAGTTTTATTAAAACGTATTTGTGCTTTGTGAAAATTTGATCAAAAAGAGCCCCCTATTTTGGCCTGAAAATGATTAAAAAATGAAAGGATCTCGAGTGCATTTATTGGCGGCGCCGTCTCCGACCTAATATCGTAGAATAAGCAATCTAAAGGGCTCCGGTCACATTTGTTCTTCTTATTATGCTTACATAGCCATCCAATACCTAGGAATACATTTGGGTGGATCGATAGGTTTACAAGAGAGGTTGGGACGATGCCGAACACGTGTTATGTTTGTATATTAGACTCGGAACGACTTATTTTTATGATCGCAATTTTATTATTTCATACAGTCCTCCTATCCACTGCAAACACTCCGTGGTCTCAAAATCATTATTGGTTTTCCGTCCCTTCGTGTTAGTCCAAGATACTTTCTAACAGATTTAAGAATCGATTGCTTTCGTCGTGTATTAAAAAAGAGTATTGTTTGGGATGTTAGAATCGAATACTCGTGACAGGCCAGGATATTAAAAAAAAAGACCAAACGGCAAACACAATCGAGATTTTGGTGCCGATAAATTATGCTCTCAGGAGTCTATTACTGAATTTGATGTGTGGAGAAAAGCACGTTATGAAATTTTACAACAACAAAACTCTTCGTTATAATTAAATTTACTTTTTTTTTAAACAGAAACGAGTGAAAGAATTAATGGCATTCAGCTGCTTTGCTTTGTGACGGCATTTTATATTTTCCACGAGAAGTGCGTCATCATTTCCTAGTTTCACGCTCAATGCTCCAACGTGAATGTGCCAGCTTTTGTTGTTTCCAAGATTAAAGAAAACTTTTTTAGTTGTGGAAAGAAAAAAGAAACAAATTCACGCACATATTTTATTGAATTTTACAAATTGGAGCCTTTGGTAAATCCCCACGTATCCATTTTCTAATTAGGGGAACAATAGCAGACTCCACCGCTAAACAAAACGATAACTGCAGTCCGCCCGATATTGTAATTATCAACGATAGCTGAAGGGTTGTGGGGTGAAGCGGGTGTACTTTCCAACTATACTATATCCCAAGACAATGGGCTCCATGATTAAGGAAATCCAATACATCCTTCTCCTTCTCGCAGCCGGTTTTCTTTTGAGGAGCGTATCCTGGTGTTTTATCGTGGTGTGCTGTCGTGATGTATCTCATCCGTCTGTCTATTTCTATCAGCCATCCCGCAATACACTCCTCAACTCAACTGTGTAATTCAATAATTGAAAGATAATAAACAGCTCGAGGCGTCAGTTTCAAGAAGTGAACCATACAGAGGGAGAATAGTTCGATTGAGTTAGTTTGATGGGTGGGTTAATCTTCGAGTGCTAATCTGTTACGTCCATCAAGATGCAATCAACCCTGGAACAAAAGGATTATTTAGTACCTCCCGCAAATGAATTAAAAGGGGAAATATGCGGGTCTCAAGACGTCGGAACAAATTCAACGAAAGTACACGACTTTCAAATTCAAATTGATTCTCCTATTTTTCTATTTACTTAGAAAAAGTGTCTCTTGAAGGTAAACGAATCATTTTCATGTCGACTTTTCTTTGTAATTTAAAAAGTGCTCCGGAAGTTCGTAACTACATTATAAAATCAGCTCAACGCAAGCTTCGTGAAAAGTTTAATCGGAATTCTCGGATACAAATCTGCATATGATAGGTCCATCTTTCATTTTCTTGCTAATAGTCTTGAATTCGACAACAACTTGTTTGAAGAGTTATTTTTAAAATATGTCGTTTAGAGAAAAATGCTGTCTTGGAAAGTTTAAAAGGAACAATGAATGAGGAAAGTGATTGAGTTAGAGTTTTAAAATACATATGCCTCAAGGAATAGAAAATTGTGTTATTGGATATCTTTTATCACTGGATATATTATTCGCAATTTTAGCTACTCGTTCGACGAGTTAACATCGATTTCAAGCTCTTTAATGTTCCGCTATTTTTTTAAAGCTCAATTTTAGATTCTTTTTACAGTAAAGATCATTCCCTTTGACAAAAAATCGTGCTTTTAATTTTATGCGTACGTTTTCTAAAAATAAACCACAATTTTTGATTGAGACAAAAAACAGACAAAGCCCATTCAAAAATTAAATTTGGTTGGATCTCAGTTCATAAGAATTGTGTCAAAATTTGTTTTATCTATCTCGTCGGTTTATTGGTGATCAATAAAAATTTAGAATCAACTTTAAATAGTAATTTAAAATTTATGTTACCACTAAAAAGCCGCCATTTTATTGTCTTGTTTTCTGCACATGGACGGTAAAAAGCGTACAAACTCAACAAAGATAATATTAAACAAATAATAAAAGAAACCCACAAGTTTAATCAAACGAAATCCTTTACAAAACGAAATTCCAAAAACAAATAAATTTAATTTATTGGCTTACATATAAACCACATTTCGGGAAATTATGTGTTAGAAAAAGGCAGGTACTTCTGCCAACGATGTTAGATGGCACTAGAGTGTAGGTTGTTGTCTAAGCTTAGTAATTTTGGCTTCATTGGGTCTTTAGGTCTTTACAACAACTCAATTAAAAGCATTAACAGGTTAACAATAAATAAGTGTTGAAATGTTACTACAAAACAAAAACAGTCGGATTAGGCAGCCGACGAGACTCTAGGCGTAGCCGAGAGTCCATAAAACAGGAGTGTATACGAGTTTTTATTTAAATTCTGGCACCAATGAACTATATAAGCGGAGCCCGTTCTATTTACGTAATACTTGAAGTGATTACAAAAACTAAAAAAAAATGCAACTTCCACATATTATCACTTCATGATTTTCATTGTAAAAAAGCAAGTTTGCAAAGAAGGAAAACCTATTGGAGCTGATCTATAGAAATACACGTTGAAAATAGAGTATTCCAGACAGATGGAAATTGTAAGGACCGTCAAATTTAAAACTTTTAGTACTCACGAGTTAAGTCTTATATGTTCTCTTGCTTTATAAACTACCAAATAGACGAAGTATACTTATCCAAAAACGCTAACGTTATAGGGCCCCAATAAAATAGATAAACTTCAATAATGAGCAAATTACTTACACTTCTGGTTTCTTTGTTAGATAACAGCTCAACGTCCATAAATCAGACCCAAACGCAGGTCAAAACATGCGGTAGTAAGCAGTAAACAGTAGATTATAGTAGTGGTATGGGTTGACGGGTTAGATTGAAAACTCTTTCTTAAGAAATTAACTTTTATACAAAGAAATAGAGCCATATAACTTTAGCGCTTTTGGATAAGTATACATTCCATAACAATATTTTCTAAAAATCTGAGATATGCAACCAACAATATTGTACAAATTCTTTACGGACTTTCTGTCTACCTTTCAGTCGAATATTAATTTTGTCATACTTAAGGGAGTCTACAAAATTTTTTTTTGAATAATTCTTTATTTTGAAGGTTGCTATAGAAACCTAAAAAACGCTAGTCGCTGTGTAAGTACAGATATGCAGTTGAATTTTTAACGAAAAATTGTAACGAAAAACGAAGTAGTTAATATGGAAGGGAAATACATGTATTTGATTCATTATAATTATTTTTTTTAATAAATTATTTTAGTATTTACGAAAAATGGCAAAAAAATTTCCTCAAGCCAATTTCATACGCCATAATTCCAGTGAATAATGTCAACTGTGAGAAATGTTTATTGTAACTTTTCACAATGTTAAAAAACTTTTATTAGTTCATAGACTGCTCAATAATGTATGAATTTTTTTGTCTACCTTTCTTTTTTCACACATAGCGTCTTTTAATAAATATTTAACGAAGAAGAGTGTCAATGAAGGCGAATAATAAACGAGATTGTTTAATTAATTAATTATCAAGATTATTAGTTTGGTAATCGTACTTCAAAAGGTTCGTTAAACACCTCTATTAACAAACTGTTGATTAGTGATTACCAACCCTACAAATCAATATTATAATATTTGTATAAACTGTCATCAAATTTTGTATTAAGTTGTTCATTTTCATATGAAAAAATAAGGAAAAAATATTGTGATTAACACCTTTGTTAATTTGAGATTAAGAATCTTGACTCGCTCCGCTCACGCCTTAAAAGATCTCAATTATTAATTGCAAACTTGTTGATTAAATAACTAGTACTAATAAAAAAGAAAGCCATTAATAATAATAATCGATAACAAAATAATTGTTGGGATTATTAGTCCCTCCCTATACAAGTAGAGCATAGTGAGCACGGAAATATTTGGAAACTGACTCTTTTATACAATATTTTTTCGTTGATTGTAAAAAAACTCATAATATAAATCTTAAAATAATTGCCTTGATGTGCGATTTCTTAGCGAACGTTAACGTCCAAAAAATTTTTTTCTAAACCGTTTAATTCTAAATTATTCTTCCTATAGAAAGCAAGTTGTTATATGACAAAAGCTTTGTTGATGACTTTAGAAGTCATCTAAAAAAGTAACATCAAACGGGCACTGGTAAACGAAATAAAAATATTTGTTTTAAAACTGTAGATGTTAGTTCTCCAAATAAAAATATCAAATTCGCCCTTAAAGCATTTACGAAAATAAAAATGAAGCACTGCAAAATGTTAAGAACAGAATCGCGTTTAATTTTTCCCTTTTCCCTCTGAAACTAATTGTCTTGTTGTTCTTTAATCATTCCGAATTAGCAAAGTTTTCAAAGCGCGTCTCAAAATTTAATTAATACAAGTTGAAAATATCAGCAATGTCACTACCCCATTGAACTACTCGTTTTATTTTTCTTTCCAACGTCATTAAATTGTTCAAATTGACTTCTTGTTGGTTTAACAAAAAAACCTTTAATCAAATACCCAATCTCATGCAAACACCACGTCATTCAAACATCTCTTTTGAAAAATATGATTGTCCTATTTCAAAGACGGGCTATAAATAAGTCTAGATTTATTTCCTCGCGAAGGTGAGTTAAAAATTGCTCGGAAAGAGTAATTTCTGTCGAATGACCCTCACTTGGGGTTGTATCGTAGAAATCGTCGTCCACGTAGCCTCGTGCTGTCCCACTATCGACTGGAAACCGTCTACGCGTTGTCATAGTAACCAGCTTCACTCAGGTTCAAGTACAGTCTGGTGCAAAGTCGCCGCCTCCAATCACCCGAGAACGGTGTCAGGGCTGTATGTGCAACTTGTGGAGCGTCGCGGCGTCTCAACATAACCCCAAAATGGGAGTCGCAACTCCCTCGGGACGGATACTCGCATCCGGTTTGGGGACTTCCGCCCTACTTAGTCGCGTTATTACTATTATTATTAAGAAAGCTTTGGCACGTCATTTGTGACGTCACGGGTGACGGCATATATCGGCTATTGATTGGACGCTGAATAATTTCTGCTGAGCTTTTAGCCCGTTTGATTTATACACGATTCATTTCGGAAAGTTTTCTCGTTATTTTCGGACACGAGCTTAAAGCTGCGACTTCCTGCACAACTATTAACAGATTATTAGCAATTTCATATCGAACTTTAGACGAAAGATGTGTCCGGAATTTATTACCACCCCGGAGTCTTCGCACCAATTACGTCCAATTGGTTTTTTTAAGCCTGGAGAGTTGGTAAACGTGCCTCCAATTATGGACGAGAACGATTACTTCGAAAAATCCTCGAGAAATTGAAATTCCAACCCACATCAAACTTGGCGAGGGTGAGGCAGATGCTAGTGTTAATTATAAGAGAAAATTTTATTCAGATTTTTCAAGCTTTCAAAATTTATGGTCTCTAAGAACATAAGTACTTCTTAAAAATTAATTTAGTAAATTAGAATTTACAGAAGCCGCTGAAAAATTCTGATTCACTGCGGAGCTCTAATGAGTTTTAAAAGCCCAGAAGGCACATGTATATCGCGTTTTGTATTTGATAACTAAAGTGTTAACATTCGCGGCAAGAGCTTTCAAACACTGAACATGAAACGTAAAAGCAAATACTCTGCCTTTAATAACTAACTAAATTCGGAAATAATTCAAGGAATGACATTTATTTCAGCAAAAAATTCAATAATACCCTATCAAAATGGCTTTTAACAGAGTCCGTAATTCAAACACTTTTATTCCTTGGTGATAATTTACAGTTTCCTTCTTTTAAAACGAAGGGGAACTGTACCTAAGTGTTAGAAGAAAATTTAAAAGACGTGAGTAAAATAATAGATGGGACCGATGGCGTTTTTGAGTGGGTTTGAGAAACGTGCTGCGTGCAAATAGTTGAGAAAATGTGCAAATGACAAAACTAAGACCTTATCAAAAACAATTCTAGCAAAAAACCGCAAAAAATACTCCAACAAAACTAAAATTTGAAGCGTTATTAAACAAACATTGCAACAATTTAATTGCAATTAATCAAAAATTCCTTAATAAAAAAATATATCTATTGTTTATTTGTGAAGAGCAATTAATTGTGAATTTCGTAAAAAATGCAATCATCATAATCATTTATTTTTTCGATCATATTTGATAAAGTATTTAAAACTAATTTACAATGTTTTTGATGCTTTTCTTGTGCGCTGCTGAGGCTTAAGGCCTTTTCAGCTTAATGAAAAATGCAAGAAAACGATTGTGTTTTAAGACTTTTAGAAGAATCTGAAGAAGCAACTCTCAATTTATTGTCAGTGAGGTCCAGGCATCATTACGAAAAAGTGATTGGTGAATGTAAGAAAATGAAGATCTAAAAGAAGTGTAATGACAATAAGTAAAGATATAAATAAACTTTTAGTTTGACAAGGTGAGTCATGAACTCTCTAAAACCTATTAAAAATTAATTGTTCATTACAAACTGCACCACGAAGCGCAAAAAAAGAACAAGAGTCTGGGGCGCGTCTAAACAATCACAAGCAGGTGATTTGAAGCAGGAGAAGAGGACTCGCTACAAATTGTGACAGAAAATGCCAAAACAATTCGCAATTTGTATACTCGTATTATGTTAGGTTCTGGTTATAAAAGTAGATTAACTCTAATTTTCTGTTGCTGTGTTAAACTTTCTTGTCTCATGTCTTTTGATTAATTTTTTCAAAAATTCACATACTTGATTTCATTAGTTTCAGGTAATTCTATTCTCGATTATAATTGTAACGAAGAGTCAATTCAAGCTTCTTATGATTTAAAGCGTTGGTTCTTCAAATAAGTTCTTTAGCAACAACTCAAAAATAATTTTCAGTGAATTAAACTGAATAATACACTTCTATAGCCTAAAATAACGCCTTCTTTCCTTCTTCGAGTTGCCAGATGAAACTGATTCTAATATTTTTCTTTTGATTTGTTCGGAATAAAACAGGCATTGACCAAGTCGACTTTATTTTTGAAATCATTGGCGCTATAATTTATATTAAGCATTTTTTTTTAAATGACAATGATATCATAAACAAATTAATACTGTTCCCTTTTCCGTAAATAAGTAAAAGAAAAATATTTTATCAGATAATAAATCACTAGAAATTACATTTTCGAGTCGACATAAATTGATTACAAATTTGTATTAGTCAGGGGCATTATTACCAGCTTTGGAGGATAAATGATGAAGGTCTAGAATAACAGTCATTTTGGATCTGTGTTAAAAAAAAAGAACTAAGTATCTGAAAGAATGTATTAACTGCATCAGTTCTATATGTACAAAAATGATTATTTGGGTAACTTCTGTGGTAACTAAAATTTTACAGCGTGAAATTAATTTGAAACATCAAAGCTTTTTAACAACTGAGCACTATAAAATAGTTAACACAAAAAGTTTGTATTGAGCTTTTTGGCCGACGAATATTATTTAAAAAAATTAAAGACTAGATGACTTGACGTTTTTCATTAAACGACAAAAATGCCGATTTGTTACCATAAATACTAATTCAAAAAGTACGGCAGAAATCTGTAATTGACAATACGCGAGATGAAGCCTTCACAAAGAAGTAAAAAATGTTGTAAAACAATTTAATGTTCCCGATTTATTGATTAAAATTTGAATAAAAATCTAGAAGTTTTTCCGTTTCACAACAAAAATTTTTTGTTAACATATCAGATGGATTCGAAACTTTGGTATTACCGAACAAGAGTGGTAAAAACTGACTGTAGTAACGGAGCTTCTTTAGCTGTCAATTGGACGTTAGGACGTCCAGCAAACTTTCCGACTTGTCTATAATTTGTGGAGAAGCAAATTTAATAGTGAATTTTGACTTAAATTGTAAATTGCACTGCAGTAAAGTATTTAAGCTATTTATTGCTTGTTTGGCACAATGAAGCAGATGTCCAAAGGTGCAAAGGGCAAGGAACGCATGGTAAGAGACAGGTAAAGTTGAAGACAGAATTTGGCACCATAAACAGTAAACTGGTCGTTAAAAATTATTTTTTTGGCCGACCCCTAAAAAGCTTCCTCATGATGAAAAAACACTAGGCAATTTTTTTTAACCAAAACAACACATTTTTTGGTAAAATCACGTTTTTTGAGAATTTTTCTGAAAAATACTTGGGCACATGTATACCTACTGCTCATAGACGTATAAAAAGCCCAAAAACATAATAAAAATTCTTAATAAAACATTTTAAACTTTTCATGAAGCTATTACTTGAAATTTATTACTGAAAATAGTAGTAATAACGACGTTTCATTGTCAATAATTTTCAAATGTCAAAAAAAATATAATGGGATATTTAATAAGATATTAAAAAAAAAATTTACCAAAAAATTATCTTAGAGCGTCTTGAGGTACGTGTTGTTTTGTTCCAAAAAATAAAATAAAAATTGCCTAGTGTTTTCTCATCATAAGGAAGCTTTTTAGGGGGCGGCCAAAAAAAAAATTTAACGACCAGTCTAATAAACAGCTTAAATACATTACTGCAGTCTTATCAACCCCTGTCCCAAACGGCATTGTTGTTAGCTTTACAATTTAATTCAAAATTCACTATTAGGTTTGCTTCCCTATAGGTACTTGGTTTGCCACATAAATAATTAAACGTAAAATACTGACCAAAACACCAAATAAATAAAATACTGGACCATAGAGTTCCTGTTATGATTGAGATTCAATTATTTGGTTTTGACATTTGCAATTTTGTCCAAATCCAAAAATGTAAAAACGTTGAATATGATAAAGTCAAGTCAATAGACCATTTTGTAAAATAGAATTGATTAAATATGTAGACGAAAATGTTGTTAAAAGTATTTGTTTGTTGTTATTTGGTCTAAATTAGTTTCAGCAGCGTGAGTGTTTGATAGAGTATAAAATTCGTTTGTAAATGGAATTAACATAGCTAAAAGTTGGGTATTCGGCGTATGGCATGCCGTTGTCGGGCATTGCGCCGTGCCGAGAGTTCAGAGGTGGCGGCATGTGGATGTTGAATTGGGGAATCGATCGCAATAAAGACAACAGCAGCCGGCAACATTCAAATATTTGGGCGTTATTTGTGTAGTGTGGGGCTCGGAATCGGAAGAGTAAAACATGCAGTGCAGCCGACACACACACATTGATTGAACGCGTTGTAATCAGGATAACGAACGGCAATATCCGTCCAACAAATCGAATCTAAACATGACATTGTTGGTCCGTCGAATGAACGAACGAAAGGAAAGTAAGCCGGCGATAATCCTCGCCATTGGTAATTTTTTCCCGTCTCGGGATCTTAACGCGATTATCCCCAAGATCAGGTGCGATCGAAAAGCAATCGACTACGACACAGTTGCTTCGGCTTTGATCTCCGAGCTTTATGAGATAACCTTCCAGTTATTTAGAAATAGAGCGAACGGAGGACCACTTTGCAAGTAAACAAGTTACGTGTTGTATACAACAACAACTTCAACAGCCCCGACACTCAATCGGATTATTCAAATCCATTTATCTGGGGAAGCGCGGAAACTTGTTGACCGGACTAGGACGAGCGTCAAAAGCCAAACTTACACGATAAACACGAAACGAATCTAACTGTTAATTTATTCAATAATTCACGCAATTAATGTGTACTACAACACAACGCGACCTTTGCCTTCTCCTATTCCATTCACTTAAGCCCAATTGATTATTGTCTCCACAACTCCCGCAGACTTTCTCATCTCTCATACCACATACACGTCATTCATCAGCCTTTATCCTCTCCTCTACTCATAAACTGACACTAACACCACTCACACACACCCCACAATACAACAAAACCACCTCAATCAAGCATTTCTTGCACAGTCAAAAATCGAAACTAGATTAGACAGATGTTGTAGACAAGATTATCGACTTCCTAAAATTATACAAAGTGCAGAACGTCAAGACAAATTTAATAAAAGAAAATTTGGAACATCGAGATGCAATAAAATTCCTTACTCACCCCGCCATGTTTAGAATGAATTTTGGTTGAATCGTTTTATTTTAAATAAATCGAAGCTAAGATCGAAAACAGAAATTCGGATCGGATGTGAAATATTTGAACAAGATTGATGACGCCGGATTTACATATCGACTTGTAAACAAAGTTGGAGTAGAAGAGCGCGGAAGGAAGACATGCCGACGAAAAAATACAACACAAAAGTGCTGCGATTTCAATCCAATTCTTTTACCAGTGGTTTTACCCCAGTGTAGACTCTTAAAAGATACGACAAGAGTTAGTGCGTTTCAGTTTTTATCACAGTGTGCCATCTATTTCAGTCTAAATCACCTTGACTAGAGCTTAATATCAAGAACTTCAATTTGTTTGGTAGTTTCCAAGATCTAGAAAATTCATAAAATCATCAGTAACACCCCAAATTAATTGAGTAATGCAAATTGTAAAATAATTCCAAACGATTTATAACAGTCCTGTCCAAATAAACAGCAGAAAATATGCCTCCACAGATCCCCACCTAGAGTTGCCAACTTTTCGAGATCGCCGAAAACGATACATATTCCAAAAACAAATGTTTCTACAAAGTTTATTATAAATAAATAAAAACTGTTACTTTTGGTTCTTAAATTCTATTAAAAATTTTAAAATATACATTTTTGAAAAACGAAAACGAGAATTATTGTAAATTACCTCTTCTAATCTCAGACTTTTTTCAATATCTTGCTCGAAGGACCATCAATTTTTAAAACAATTTTTTGTTAAGTAGAAAAACTATAAAAATATAAAGTGTCTTAAAATTATATGTTTTATGTTAGGTATCTCCCTTTATTTGTTTATAAAAAAATGTCCCTTTTAATGTTTCAGGATTATAATAATAATATAATAAGCCTTAAACATTAGTAGTAAAGTAAAAAGAAAACAAAAAAGTCTAAAAAAAGAGTGCCTGCCATAAATAGGACTATTTCAAAATGTCCCTTCTATATTAAAATCATTTTTCTTCATCCCACTCGAAGGACTATACAGTTTTAAACCCATTTCGTGAGCCGAAGAACAACTAATATAAAAGAAATGTTTTTGCAGCGTTTATAAAAAAGTAAAATGAAACACTCGCGAGAAATTGTCTTTTATATACTAACAATAAGACGTTTCTCTTCATCTGGCTCGAAGAACCATAAAATTTGTACATTTTGGAAGCTAAAGTCGACAATTATTACAAAAATAAATATTTACTACAATTTTTATAAAAAAAGAGTGCAAACTGTCTTCTCCAGTGCCTAAATTCTATTAAAAACTTTAAATAGATAACTAAAATAGACATTTTTGGGTGTTTGAAGTAAAATTACTGTAATTGTTCTAAATAGACATTTTTGGGTGTTTGAAGTAAAATTACTGTAATTGTTCTGTAGCTACCAAGACTTTTCTCAGTATTCGACTCAAAGGATTATTCTTTTATTAATCTAGAATTTTTCTTGGTTTTTTACTATTCTTAACTTTTTTTTCAGTAGTCGTTTTGTGTATACTCTTATCTTTTCCAAATATTGTTTTTCAAACTAGTCTAGAATTTTGTTCTTCCAGGACCTCCCAATTGACGTTTTCAACTTCTTCATTCTTCCTTTATCGTTTGTTTTAGTTGTGTTTTCTTCTTCTTTTCTTCCAATCGTTGGTTTTGTGATTCTTTATTTTTATCTATAGCCCTACAATCCACAGTTCTTTTAGAATTGTCTAAACTACGTTTTTAAATTTTTCTTTTTTTTTTCTTGTACAATATAGATATAGAATCGTCCGAGTTTTTTTGCTATTAGGTGCATTTTTTCTACAAATTTTCATAGAATCTACTTTTTCAAATTCTTCTAGTTTTTCACAAGTCGTAATTCTCCTTATTGTTCTTTTTGCTCTACCATTAAATACCCTATTTACGTAGGTTTCTTTCATAACTCAAATATGGATAGAACTTTTGTTTGTTAATACCTACTTAAAATTTATTTTGGTGACTTAAAAAGACGTCTCGACAATTAATTTATTTTTGAAATCAATCAATTACTAATAGGTATGTCAATTTTCTAACGCTTCCTCGTTTCTCTTTGGTAAAAAAAAACTAGATAAAAGGACAAATATATCCTTTAAGTAAGTACATGTTAAAGACTAAAGGATAGTTTAGAAAATGAAAGGACGGTCCCTTGAAATAAAGGACGGTTGGCAACCCTACTACCACACCCTCTATAAAACATAGACTTTGATATAAGAGAATTAATGTATTTTGTAAAACCCCATCCAGACCTCAAGTCCAGAAAAGGGACCTTTAATTGAGATTATAAAGTCTATGCAATCTCTGAGATATCCAGTTGAGTAAATAAGATCTATATTAACTCTAGTAAACGACCTCCAGATGAATCAATTGAAGATCTACGCAAGAGAGTGTCTTCAACACTACCATTTTACGCTTGGAGCAAACAATATTGCAATACCTATGTTTCTCTATAAAACCTAGCCCTGGACCTTGACCTGAGAGAGTCAATGTAGTCTGTAGAGACCCTTGGATAGACTTCTAGTTCATGCAATAAGACCCTAGTTAAGTTTATAGAGTCTAATAAGACCTACTACTGACTCCAAAAGACCTCCAGTTGAATCAATAGAAGTTAATTGAAACCACCATCATAGAACTATGACACAATTTTTTGTGTTGTAATGTTTCTCGTGTTATTAGTAATCTATCTGATTTTGTTGATATTTTTAACATTTCTTCTAATAGTCTAAAAGCAAATCGTTCTGTATAAAAATCTGACAATCTAAATTTAATGATCTCATAATTTCTTCCTAAATTCTGTTTAAAGTAAATTTTAATTGAGTACCAAAACTTTTTAATGCTACAAACTTCCATGAGTCAATAACTAGTAAACTTACTTAAGATTTCCGCACTTAAAATTTAATTTTTAAAAATCTGAACGCGTACTTCATGTTGTAACCACTCTCAATGACTCATAAAAATAACTAACAGCATAAATGTCCTATAACATGGCATTATTTAACTAAATTGTACACTTCTTCATGAATATGTCACAAACAGCCGGAAGTAATTTAAGTTTTGGGTCAAACATTTAGCAGCTAACCGAATTACTCGTAGTGCGCTACTTTGATGTCATTTTTAATAAAAGTCGTTTCAGTGATCGTTTAGAAAAGTGGTTTAAAAGTGGATTAAGTAGCGATTGCTGTAAGATCTGCAGGTATTTGTATAAGTCGGTAATTGCCCCATTCAAGTGCAGAATTCGTCTCATCAGAATCGCGAAAGCTCCCCTCGATCTAGAGATAAGTAGCTAAAGCTGTTCCACATGCAAACGTAAATCCCTCGCGATCTGAACGAATTCCATCTTCTCTTGTCCGCCAATGACTGAGATAATCTTGTAAAGTCGTCGTAATTTCCTCAAAATCTGTACCCGACTCGTCCATAAACATTTTTCTGGGCAATTGGCCGATGGATGGGGCTTTCCGCTCCGGCAGTTCCCCATCTCGTGTTCGTTTGCAATGTCGGCGTTCGTTAGCTTTTGAGCACACGCGAAAACAATCAACTAACAACAGATAATTCCTCCGGGATTAATCGGCGAGTGCTCCCAACGACCGCATTACCACGAAAAACGGCCCTTACCAAACTTAACTAACGATATTATCGCTGATGGCTGACCATAACTAGCCCCCCATAGCCCTTAAACGCTCCATTTGATCGGGCAGACATCTTACCCGGCGGCCGCCACTCGATAATTCGTTTCCACTTTTCGCACGAAACAGCAAAAAATTTTAAAGGAAACGACGCGGACATCTTTGTGGCGATATAAATCATACTGTTGGGGGATTTTTTCACCACCGGCTCTGCACCAGACTGTGCCGCACGCTTCATTTCAACTTCAATTTTTGGAAATCGAGAACTGGAAGCGAGCAACGAGAAACCAATCGAGGATGGACGGGAATCGTTTTATTTTCTAGTGTGAGATACGGAAGAACAATACGCAATTACGACCAGCTATGTCAGCATGTCAGACGCAAGGTTTCACCATTTCTGCACCTAATAGCGTTTTTACCAAATTAATAGAATAGGATTCTAAATAATAATGTACAACATGAATCAGAAGTAATGACAATAGTTGCGCAACCTCTTCACTTATTAAACACAAAATCACAGAAATTGTTTTATCAAGTGAAATAATATGTATAGAGTGAACAAAAAAGTTTAATCGAAAACAACTGAAACCTATATTCATGATGTCTCAAAACTGTGGGTCATTTAAATGTCAGAACTGTTGGTAACCCTTCTAATTATAATAACGATTCACTTACTTCTAAAACTATTATTAACTTTTCTTAAAACATCGCTCTTGTCAACTTTCTGTTTATTTGATTTTCCCAGAATTTTCGTTCCTACACCTTGACCATCCTGTTGAACATCCGACTATGCTGTGCTGGCAACCTCCCAGTCCTTCATATATTGAATATTTGTAAAAATCTTCATGGGACTCTCACTAGTTCCCAACTTTTTCAACGTCGTATGTGTAAGCCCTGACTTTCCCGACCTAATATAACCCCAAAAGTTTTGGGAGCACATTCAGTCCAAGTCCACGTTGCGTTCTTTCGATAGTTGCTATAGGTCTTCCAATCTGTATTTCTTAGCAGTTCTGTTTCTAAGGTTTTATCTTTTCTTAGTCTCAGCTTGTACCTTTACAACTTGTTTAGCTTCCTTTCAAAGCTTTTCTCAGTTGTCGCTATATTTTCCGATAAGAGATTCTTTCTTCTAATACATTGATAATTTGGGTCTTCATACCAAACAATATTTCAAAAGGTAATTGTCTTTAATTCATTAAATTTAAAATTTGTTGTAAATTGTCAACGTGTATAGGTATACCATTTAGCAAGGTTATCAAAAATAGTTTTAATAGAACTTGGATCATAATTTAGTTAGGTCTTTCGACTTGATAATTATTTCGTGACGGTTCCGTGATGATCAAATGCACTCTGATGTTTCTTGAGGATTGCATTTGCTAACTTAACATATAATCTTTGTACTGTTGTTTCTAATACTTGTTTAATTGCGTTGATATGTTCATCTAGGTCTTGAGAACTTTTCGGACGTAAATAGAAATCATCTAGTTATTTCTATTCGAACAATCATTACAGCATTTTTGCTGAACACATCGACATGCCTAATTCTGTAATCTCTTATCATTCCGCCATAAGTCCTAGAAAGCTTTGAACTTGAGATTTTGGGAATATTAGACCAATTTTTAAGAAATCTTTGGATAACTGCAAACGAATTACATAAAACAAACAGTCCTTTTAAAAATTGAAACTATGTTCTTCAATTGTAACAGAAGAAGATAAAGTGTTTTTTGTCAATAACATCAACATAGAAAAACCTATTTTGTAGATTTAATGTTATAAATATTCGAACTTCTTGCAATCAATCTAGTAGATCTATCAGAGATAATAAAAAAATCTTCAATTATTACTTTATTAAGTTTTCAGTAATCAACGTAGAACGTAGCGTTCCATCTTTCTTCTTTGTAATATTCAGATAAGTTATTTAACTATTTTTCTTTGAGTAAATGGTAAACCACGGGATAACTGATAAATGAGGATAAATGAACTTTTCTTCGGCTAGTGTAACTTTCATTTTAAAAGAAGTGGTTTTCTTCGCTTCGCCTTCCTGTTTCTTTGGTAGCAGTTCTTCGATTTTCTTTTTGTTTTCTTTACTTGCTGTTCTTTCTATCAGTATTTCATCTTCTTCTATTGTGTTAGGCTGTATTACAGTTGTAACTGCTGTCTTCTTAAAATTTATTTCGTCATTGTTCATTCTTATTTCTTATAAAAATTCTTTATGATCTATAGACATCCGAGTTTAGAATTGACGTAATTTGCTTTATTATTCCTATTCCAGTTAGAATTAAATTTGTAGATGTCAACTGAGGTAAATTTTTACAAATATTTTTGTTAATTAGATTCAAAATAGTACAAATATCTACTAAAGCATAATCTTTACTAATAGACCAGTACAATTAAGTTCAAAAAGAGAGTGTCTTCCATAAACTAGTAGAATTCTGGAAACTGTTTTAATTAGTCAAATAGGCCTCTGACATAAAAAATCTGAATTCAGCCTGATTTTCGGGTGGAGGTTCAGTTGTGATGTTTAAAAATCTTCGGGGTTCTTGTATCATATCCGATTTTTATTACATTTCTCCTAAATTAAGCGTTTAATAAAAAAAAGTTTACAAATCAAAAATATAAAGCATTAAAATCTTCGTCGACTGAATACCAATTCTTTGCAATTTAATTAAGTGGATTAGCAGAAAAACTACTTCAAAAATGACAATTTTTACACTCGTTAACAAAGATACATTTCGTCTCTGTAAAACACGCCATATCTATTAAGAGACTAATTTAACACAATATAACAGGTGTTTATAAAAGGCTGGACTTCAAACTGGCTTTGCAAATTTTGTTAACATGTTTTTGACAATTTAACAAAAAGTCCAGAGGTAACTTGATGCTCAGACATTTATAAACACCCGGTATTAGACCATGTAATCATATTACATACAATTGGTATTCAATCAGAATTTTATTTTAGAGCAGAATTTTATGCTCTACATTTTTAGTTAGTAATCTTTACGATTATTTCAGAAAAATTAAGTAAAAAACGGCAAAGGTCTTCAATCTTCCAGGTCTTTTCAATACAACGGCTAAAGCTCTATTCAGAAATTGGAACAAATTCAGACTTTTAAATTTTTTCACAAAGTAAAGCCTGACCCTGAACTCAAACTTGCCATAATAACTTTTTCTGTAGAGTTCATCTCCATGATTCCTGTATTTTCTTCTAAAACTCTTAGATCCACTTAGGTTTCGGATAGCCATCGTCAACATTATATTTTAATAAATCATCTTCAACATCATGAAAGCTTTAACCATTTGTTGGATGTATTCTGTGTCGAAAAATACTGTGGTTTGAACTCTCGATAAAACTTCTTCTCTGTTTTACTAGACGTTTTCTTTCATCTGATCGTTTTGCTTTCATCTTGTCTTATTTTCTTGTCTTTCGTTATTTTTCTTTGTTTTACGTCCCCTTTCTTCGACTTTACGTCTTCTTTCTAATTTGGAAATATACATTTTCTTTGGAAAAAAACAGAAAACAAATAAACTGTGATCATTAACTATGTTTATTAGAGGTTAGCCTTACGCACTCTAAACAACAAACAATCATTGCGTCATTACTTCTGATCCATATTGTACAATTGTATGTTCATATAATCATACAATTATAGACAACTCTGTTGATTATTTAAATGACTCTTCGTCAAGCTGAATAGCAATCACATGTATTGACCGTCCATTAAAAAAAAGCAGAATGCTTCGGAATTCACCCATAACTGTTAATAAACAACCTTAAAAACTGTTGAAAATGCGGTTGAACAGATAGGTGATTACAACTACCTTGTTTAGAACAGCCCCCTTGTCGTTTCTTATCACAAAATTATTCAACAAATCGTGTTAAAATTTTGGCGGTTTGTTTTTAGTTATTAGAGTAGTTGAGCGGGGCAGGGCAAGCAATACTTTTTATGACTTTAAGCATCAAATATGTATGTATTTAAAAATCAATCTCCGACATACCTACTTCTCATAGCATACAACGAATTTTCTTTAATGAACAGTCTGTATATGAAAATAATTGTTTGAATCATAAAACATTTTCTGCAACAATGCCAATCTACCATTGTTTTTGTGGGCGCAAATCTCGTTTGAGGCCAATTTAGGCGGGTTATAATCCCTCTAACAGGAATTTTATAACTTGGTAGTAAAATAAATCACATCCATTGCAGTCCTTTTCACAATCAAGTCGGCTGTGGCACATGCTCGATTTCAGATGAAGCAAGTTCAATTTTTAGCGAGCATCTGAGCGTGATCTTGGCGAAACTGATCGAGAAAAGCCTCGATTTTTATTCTCTTCTAAGTGGCGATATCCAGAAACCAAAAATTACGTCGGATCGGTAATGAAATGTGAACGCAGATTCATCATTTCTTTCGAGTTGGTTTGGCGGGCCCCCGATTCAATTTCCCAACATCTGCGCTTTATTGATATTAATTTTATGTGTTCGTCGAGCTTGCATCGGTAGCTTTTTACCCACATTTATTATTTACTTTGCTGTTTATTCCAAAACTTTGTCAACTTGTTTTGCTCTAAATAAGTAAGCACTTACTAAAAGCTTTCGCCAAGAACGCCATCTTTGCCGCGTGTACCAACCGAATGCATTATTTAAAGCACTGGGTTACACTTATCGCCCAACGCCTATTGTTGTGGCATACCCCACTGGTGTACCTCGTAATTGGATCAACTTCTTTGTTAACTAAGTTTAGAACGCAAGTTTCTCGATACCACAATTTATCTGCATTACCCAGACGGTGGCTTAATTATTTAAAAATGTAAACAAAACGTAAGTCGAGCGAATTTGCGATGAAAGCGAAATGTGAAATGAGGCGTTGCTCTTTCGTTGTCGGTATCAGTTGACAGTTTGTCAATTCGTTGATTGTCTGCGATAAAAATAACGTAGTCGTGTTTATCCGACACGTGACTAATGGAAAACGAAAAGATCCAAATAAGGTAGTAGAGTGTAGACAGTACTCACCCAGAAATGCAACTATGGGATAATGTCAACATCACTGTTCACATAGCTGCAACATTCGAGCAGAATCTGGGCGTCGAGACGCGTCAACTTAAGAACTTCCGTTACAAGTTGTTAGATCGTGTCTTTCCCGTTCTAATTCGTGAGGTGGAAGAGGATCGAAGCCAGCTCTCCCCTTTGCCAGATTGTAATCGTCCTGGTCCTGCATAATAAAATATTGCCAGTACGATTTTTCCTCCATTACGGATTCTTGTATCAGCTCCAAGACCTGCAATGGAATTTGATAGTTTAATTACATGCAAGAAGCACGTTTTTTGCTCGATTTATCTCGAGATTTAATTGATCTTAGAACAGCCGAAGACGCTTATTGGATTCATTCCACATCCCTCATTCCTCTCTCAGGCCCTAATTACGAGGATTAAGCCCCACCAAGGAAATCTACTTCATTCAAATTAAAGATTTTCAAATTCAACCTCGTTATTACCTTTAATTGAATAATTATAGTAAGTGGCACTATACATACTATCACAACAAGAACACAGTTGCATAAGGAAAGGAATTAGTTCCTTACATCTTTTTCATTTTATTAATATTATACAATGTATGGCTCGTTTTTAATTAAAGAAATCTAAAACTTGACATATAGTCTACGGATCAAAACAATTTATCCCAATAAGTCATAAACCATTTAAAGTTATAATCTGTAGGTTGGTAAATAGAACATTTGCCAGTAAGAAACAAATATAATGTTGAAATAACAAATACAGTGCTCAACAATTGAAATGGAACATCTTAAAATTTTAACAAAGTTTAAAGTCTTGTAACTCCTACAAAAATTTATTAACTGAAAAGATCTTTTTTCTGGGTAACTCTATTCTTATATGTACTTTAAGACGTTTAATACAGCGTTTTTTGTAAATTTGTAGTTTAGGTTATACAGGGTGTCAAAGACAGGCCCAGCAAAAAACGAAATGTTTAGACTGTTCCTATTTTAACAAAAAACAATTTTGAATTTTGTTAATGGGTTTCGGAAGAGCACTAGAACAAACCTTCAAAACGGTTTTGCAGATTTTGAGCTAAGTTTGTAAATTAAAGTCAAAATCCAAAAAAAACCTGTTTTTTGTATTATAAGCAATAATTTTGCTAATTGGTGTATATATTTTTCCTTTTTTTGGCTTACCTATTCTAAAGGTAAAAGTTCAAACTTGAATTCTGGAAAGAGTGATTCTGGATATCGTTAACATTTCGTGTAATAAAAGGCTACCAAAAATGATAAATTTTTTAAACAGTTCTGAATTTTAGTTTGGTAAAACAATAAGAAAAATTTAAACGTGTATTTAAAAACATGACTTTTGTTTTAAATGTCAAGACTCTTGTAGAATTCAAACTAAAATTCGGAGCTGTTTAAAAATTTGATCATCTTCGGAAGTTTTTTTCTACACAAAATATTAACAGTATGTCTATCATTGTCTTCCCAAATTCAAGTTTGAGCTTTTATCTTTAGAATAAGCTAAAAAGAGGTAAAATTTTACATCATTTAACAAAATTATATAATTTATCACTGTAGCTCAAAATCTATAAAACTGTATCGAGGGCTTAATCCAGCGCTCTTCCGGGACCCATAAAAAAATTAATTTTTTTTTGTCAATATAGATGTCTAAACTTTCCGTTCTTTGTAGGGCCTGTCTTTGAATCCTGTATAACTTAAACAACAAATTTACAATAAACGCTTTATTAAATATCTACCCAGAAAAAAAGATGATTCCGATTAAAATTTTTTTGTAGAAGTTACAAGACTTTAAACTTTGGTAAAATTTTAGGTTGTTCCATTTCAATTGTTGAGCACTGTATATTGTATTTTATTGATAAATAATATTAATTTACTAGCAATACACTATTGCCCAAATGTCAATCTTGCATTTAACAGAGTAGCTCACATTTGCCGATGAATATTGGATTTTTGCCGATGCTTTGTTTTTATGTAAGCACCAAACCTTTTTCTGGGCTTTTAATTAACAATATTTCTATAAAAAAATCCGTTCTGAGATTTCTCTTTTTGAGATATCGACCGACGTACAAAATTTTTATCACAAAATATTTTTCAAAAAAATTGTTGGCAACCACCATACTGTTGATTAAGAAAATGTCTCAAAATATAAGTTCTCTGATGCAAAAATCTCAGAGGATTCTGAATGTGTATCTATTTCTGTTCAATGATAAGTATTCTTTAAGATATCTTGAGATATTATTTAATTTAGTATTTTAAGGTTTTATTTACATAAAAAACGTAACAGCTACATGAAGACTTTAAAACGTATTTATTGTGACACAAAATTGCTAGAACAATACTTTAAATCTGTTATTAATTTAGTTCTGAACCATATACATTAAGATATCAATCGATATACAAAATTTTTATCACAAAAGTGTTATCAAATTATTTGTTGGCAACCCTGATCAACAAATTATTATAAAATATCTGTCGCCATTTTTGTTCTGGGACAAATATTTTTTTCGTACTCATTCAGGTGTCCCCATAGAAAGAAATACAGGAAGATCCAGAGATCTTACCGGCCATTCGATAGAACCCCTTCTTCCAATCTAGTAGATAATCCGTGAAGTTTGCATCCAAAAATTGTCTCATAAGAGCTCACTAACTAAAGAGGTGCACCGTCTTGTTAAAAAACTAAATGATTCTCCGACAATACCAATAAGTTGTCATTTTTTATCAGCTTACCTAACAATTTGAAGATAAATCATTTTAGCAAAAAAGCCCTATCAAATGGCTGGCAAGAACTTCAGATTTGTCTTAGATATGTGGGAGTAACTGGAAGTGCTTTAAAAATAGGTCAAAAAATGTCTTTCTCTAAAACAAAATTGACCTGTTTCAGCATTTTTGTAAACTCTTTACAGAGATATTCGATTCATTTTTATTGAAACAGCCTGTATATAGAAAGGAGATTTGATTTTTTCTCCAAATTGATTTTTTCTCCAAAAAACAAGACTCGATAAATGAGTAACAAATCAATTTCTCTCAGGATTAAGCAAGCCATCCATTATTGTCATGGGTATTACTCCTTAACATTCGAAGGTAGTTAATTGCTAGAAGAAACAAGAAACAACTAAATGGTTAAAAACAGAACTTTTGTAATTAGCAGAACGCTCCGAGAAATAAAACAATATTTGGTAGATAAATAAAGAGATTAAAAATTATTATGATCAACACATAGGAAAAAATGGTTGTAACGATGAAATAGTACTAAATATGTGGAAAGAAGTTTTGAGTTACTCTAGAATTATGGTTTAAAACAATCGATCACGTTAAAGAAGGCATAAGATCAATCAGTAAAATACTGGCTGTTTTATGATTCCCAATGAGTATACATTTTTTGCTTGTTGTAGTTGCTACCCTTACTTAGGCTTAAATAAAATGATCAATCTTGTGTTGAAAAATCTGCCCCTTTGCAAGTCCAGAGGCAAAGTGGGCCATTGAAAAGATTGGATGTTGGTTTTTGAACCGTCCATTTGGTGATACATTAGATAAAATTTAATCTTGCAACAAGTGCCTTAGGACAAGGGAGAATTTGAAAGAAATAATTGCGATTTTTATCAGTTGGTATCTTGTTTCTGAACGTTGCAATAAATTGCGTGGATTGTAGTGTATGCTGAGTGAGCCCTAGCATTGGCCGCCCCCAACCGTTAGGGTTGTTAGTCTCTCTCATACATATTTTCGTACGTGCTTCCGAAGCCGAAAGGAACAAATTGTGAGTATGTTCGTGCACGTGAATGTTAAACACGTATTAATTCAAGCGATAAGGTCTCTGATGACTTTCTGTAATGACAGTTTTTGTTGGCGATGAGATGTAAGCTGGATCCAGGCCCCCAAGATTGCATCGATAATTGTCTCTTTGCTAATGAGGTTTACATTCTGTACCTATTGAATTAATGCGTTGTACAAGACCCGAATGTTGCGTTTCGTATTGACTGGAATTTGAATTATCATCCAGGCTTTTCCTAATTATTGAAACGAGGAAGGATAAATTGAGGTGCTGGAAAAACGACAAAAACGACCTTCGGGGAAGTGAGATGAGATGCGTGTCTCGCGTTAATTCTGGCGAATTACTCGGATACCGTGGAAAGGCTGTTAATTGTGCACAAATGAAATTCCCTTCAATTACCCCGAAATTAAACTATGGCATGATTAGTAACAACTGCACTTTGGATGGGTGGATTTTCTAATATCTGTTAACGGGTTTCTTTAATCAAACTACTCAATAATACAGCTGACTAATAAAGATTTTATCTAGTCCGGACTCTAACCCACAAAATAAAGAACTACCCAAAAATTATTTCTTCTAGACTCCTAAGTATAACAAAATCTACAGTTCTGGTTCAGTGGTTTAATAGAGCGGTGATTGTGAGCGATAATTGAGGACGATATAAAAGAAGTGTTATTGTTCGCAAATTCTTAGCAAAAAAATCAAAGCTTTAAATTACAAATATAAGAACTGAGAATATACTTCAAGTATTAGAAATGAACAAACTGGGAAAACAGAACATCTAGATTAATCAATTTTCTTATTACTTACAGGGCTTAAAGATTTTTTAAAATTTTACAATGATACTTATCAATTGTTGACCAGTATATTTTAAAACCGGAAATAAAAATTTTAATTTTTAGAAAATTTTGTTGTTCGTTGATTTTTCTAAATTTTGTTTGTGTAAGAGTGATCTATCTCTCTAATAAGAACTGATATAATATTTACATTCACTTTAAATAAATAATTTTACATTAAATAGTTATGCATTTTCCTTATCGATCAAATTGTGTTTATTCTAGAATCTGAAGCCACATTCCTATAATTATTAATTTTACTTAGGAAGTATTGGTAAATAGATATGGAATGGACGACTACAATTTATTTAACTCCGAGTGAAGATAATGTCAGCGTAAAATAAATGCCGGTCTGTATACCCTTTATTGATACAGAGTAAATCCAATAAGACGCGACAGTTATTGCTCCGCCACCATTGTAGAAAAACCTCCCTTTAGAAAATGAAGAAAGTAAAAAAGAATATCATCGATGAAGCTTTTAAACATTAATTGAAACAGTTCTCAAACTGTGCATGAAAAATCCAAATCCAGCACTGAATTAATCATGGATTTAGTATTAGCAATTGGCAATCATTAGAGGCTGCGGTAATTCCCCCACGGGATGATTTCGATATCGTATGTTGTTTATCGGTAAAGTGGGTGGCTACATTATCGACCGCGTTACCCGACCGCGAACGTTAATTAACGCAACCGCAACGCGTCACCGCTCACTGCAAGGAAATGCATCGGCACGTCATAAAATTACTGCACACCACTAACTCACCGATGAGAAAAATTAATTGCGACAGTTTCTCTGTTCGAAAAGATATAAAGTAGTGGTGGGCTTCCTTTCACAAAGATGTAAAGCACACCGACGCTGCCTTGCGCGACCAAAAAAACGCGATTCAAAAGCGTCGAGCTTTCTGTGGTTTGTAATTTGAAAAGAATGTTTTAATTAAATTTTTTATGACAGAAGTACTTAGTACACCTGAAATACTAAATGCTCGGGGCTAAAAACAATCCCAGGTATATTGTGTTCAGTATATAATAACTCACATGTGTGCTTTGCAAAATAAAATATTTGTTCCTTGTAATTAATTAGAAAAATTAGGTGCACTTCAAAAGAAATTTATGTGAGGATGTTGGAGGTCAGGCACGTGTGAACGTGCGATTTTATACGACAGTAACCACGTCAAATACGTCAGGTGCGAGGTGCAAGCGTTTTGATGTTTAATTAGAGACAAAACATTTTAAAATTTTGAGATTTTTAACACTTTAACTACTTTTTTTAATGCACGTTCTCATATAAGCTTAATAAACGCACTCCTATAAGTTCGTTAAAACACCCCTTTTCATAAACTGTCCATACCAACCTTAACAACCAAGAGTATGACATTTTTGTATGGCATTTTTGGAAAATATATTTTTGAATTCACTAAGGTACGCTCAGCGGAAAAATATTGTAACCAACTCCTCAATAATCGCTACGTCTAATAATGTCTCTTTAAATAAATAATTTATTAGTTAACTATAATATATTAAATATTTGTATGTACCTACTTTTGTAAAACGTTTGTTTTGAACTAACCTGCTAAATGAGCCTTTATAGGTTAGGTCTAGGTTAAGTTAAGTTAAATTGATTATATCAGCTTTTCTCTTTGTTACTCTACTTTAAATATTAAAATAAAAAAAATTTAAAAAATATATTTTTAATAAAACGATAAGCTAATTCGAATCGATTCGTAGAATTTTTGTACATTCCTGCAACTCTCAATGAAGAGAATAATTTAAAAAATTATTACTTTAAATGATAATTTACATAAAGCAATGATTCATTTATAAATGAATTTTCACTTTTTCTTTATCAAAGAAAACACATAATTATAAAGTTGGTTTTTGTGTGTTTTTTATTTTGCAATTGTGCTTCTCTGGTTCTTTGTTTCCATCAGTGTTAAAATAGCTTGAGAAAAGAAGTAACAAGAGCAACTTTAAATAAGATAAATACTTTTATTTTCTAAAAATTGAAATTTTATTCGGTTTTCATTATATTACTTTTAAATTTTTTGACATATATGTAAACATTACAATTTCACATTACAAAATATCCCTCAGAGATAAACAATTTTAACATCATTATTTTTACATCAATAAACTTATTTGTTTTTCATGTGTCCCTTTCCTCCCCGTTAAAAAAAATAAAGGTATTAAAAACATTCCTTTCGATTTTTGGGAGTTTGAAAGGTCAAGAACATCGCTGGCGGATTAAAGGTAGGTCCGAAAGAAGCAGAAATGATTTGCCATTTATGACAGAAAATGATTCACCAAAAGCAAGATCTAAGGTAAGTTCAAAAAAAGCAGAAGAAGAGGATTCGCTCCCCAACAATTATGGCAGAAAATGACGCTAAAAGTTCTTTAAAATAATTCCAAAATTAATTTGTAATAAAAAATTGTTTATCTCTACTTTCCAACAGTTTTATTTTAACCTTTGGTTTTTTCAGTTTGATTGTTTACGGGAGGAACCGTTCATTTATCAATTTTTAATGTACTTACCGATTTCTCTTTGTTTCAGTCAGTGTTTGTCAAACTTGAGAAGAAGACATAACAGTAGCAACCACTGTAAAGATAAGTACTTTTATTTATGAAACGTAGTTTATAATCGATTTTGTCTAAACCATTTTGACGTTTTAAATTTTATACACTAACATTATATTTTAAAATTAGAAAAATAATATATTTTAGAGGTAACGGGTTGCAGGAACAAATAAAGAAACGATTTAACTTTAATCCGACGTTTCGACTGTTTTTATTACTGACTTTTTCAAAGATTTAAGTCATAGTTATAATAAAATAAAACATATATACTTAATTAATCGAGCAACCTTATCTATCACTTAAACAGCTGCCTATTATTTGTTTTACGTGTACCCATAGTCGTTTTCCATGCTCCTTAAAAAAATTAATAAACGATCTAAAAGTAATTATATACTTTTGTTTTATTGAGGTTGAAAAGAAACTCCATCTTCTTTTTTAAAATCGTTAAAATTTACAGGTAATAGCAAGACTATTAACAATAAGTGAAGTAGTGAACTGATAATAGTGAAGACTATTGGCAAGACTAGTGAAATTTAGAACTGGTGAATAGGTGCGTTGAAGTAGAAACTTCAAGTTGTTGAATGTGGCGTAACGTTTTGATTTGATAGTTTTTCGAGCAAAGTGCGAAACTAAAACAAAAATAACTACAATTTGTGGTTTATCTAGTGTCGGTTTTTAACGTCTTCGTATGTGCCCAAAAACATACATAGGGCCAAAACTTCCAAGATAAAATTATTTTGAGAGGAGGGTCAAGGACATCGCTGGAAATCCGGATCAAAGGTAGGTCCAGAAGTAGCACAAGAGATTCGCCACATACGGCAGAAGTAGATGCACCAAAATCAGGATTACAGGTAAGTCCGAAAAAATCAGAAGAAAAAGACTTAAAAATCCTTCATTTTTCTGGTGGCTAGAACCCATCTGTTTGTGATTGCTTTAATTCTGTGCACGTTTATCGCATTTTCTGAGCGACACCGTGTGATACTGCCATTTTCATCAAACTATTTATTTTCTTCTTTAAACTTCTTAAAGCTTCTTCTTTAAACTGTATCTTCGTTGGATTGTGAGTGAAATTTCCGTCGTTATTCGAGAACAAATCGAAAAAGACTCACTAGGACTGAGTCCCAGAATTTTGGCCCCCCCTTCGAGTTTTGTAGACAATTTTTTTGTAATCAGACGAGTTCTAGAACTGTGTCCTGCTGGAGATAGTGGAAACTGTGTCGTTTTCAAAGTTGGGTATATTTATGTAAAAATGTTTGGTGTAAAAAATATGAAAAAGGCTCTACGGAGTGCCGGCTTCGTATTCCGGTAAGCGGCATCTGTCGCCGGGGCCATAACTAACTCTTAATTAACACCATGGGGCACTTTTATATCAATCCAGCGAGCAGCCAGGACGCCGCGAATATGATTAATTAAAGCCGGGTTATGAGAATTAATTGAATATCGGCGTTAGAAGGGATGCATCGCTTCGCTGAACGGACTTTAATTAATATCCGGTGTCAGACATAACATTTTTCGGAAATCCGTTAGACGCAAGCATTCGAAAATGAAACGTTCAACTCTTTCCCTGTAGTGATTGATGTTTGTTGAAATAATAAAAAAAAGGGAAAAACTTTCAATCTCAAAGTTTTGTGGTTATTCAAATGCCATCATATAGGTTAAAATATTCAATTTAGAACGTATCAAAGTTTGGACGATTCGAAACTGTTCCAGTTAACGACACTCCGGCTCTCTTCAACTTTGTTTCGGAAAGTTTGGTTAAGACCGTTGTCAGGATGCAAGAGCCACTTTGAATATTACATCAACTGGTCTTATCTCAAACGAACAGACTTCTTTCATCAATCACACCCGGAATCTTAGACAGACATACAAGGCCATTTCGCAAACCGCTCTCAATTTAATTGCGCAAATTCTGGTGGGCGGAAATTCGGCGCCCCTCCGTCATCCAATCGAGGTGTTAAAATTGGCGTCTACTATTTTCTGGTTAAGCGCTAATCGATTTAGCATTAATCAATTAGCAGCCCGCCACAGCAGCCGAGCTCTAATCGATAAGTGTACATCGTGCAGCGATTATTATGGTATTTCGAGACGGAATGCACATCGCCCCACATCAAAGCTTCCTCCACCCGAAATCCGCCCTCCTGCTTTGCTTTTCTCCTCCTATTATCTCCGCTTTTCGTGGCATTATTTCAGGACAGAAATTCAACTCCAACTATGCCACTCAGGATTAAAACAGTATAAAGCCCCACCGACAACGAGAACAAAGTGAAACTAAGGCGGTATCCGCACTTTTCGAACTAATATGTGCTGTCTACGTTGCATCTGTCAAGAAAAACCAAACTGAAATCGTGCCAAACGCGACTTAACTGGTGTTATCTTCGATATCACCAGTTTCGAGAAGTTGCGTTCCTTGTAAGAGTAAGTTAAGCTCTACACCAGGGGTGGCAATAAGGTTGATCGCGAAACGCTTTTAGATCGATCATCAAAAATATTCAAGAACAGAAATTGTATCTTTTTGGCAAATTAATGCTTTTTCTTTTAAAAATAGACGATAAAAAAAATCACTTATTTCAAAAAGTAGGTACACCGCAAACAAATTTTGATTGACAAAATCGATCTTCTGAGAAAATTAGGTAACATCCCTGCTCTACACAAATTTCAGTATACGGAGAGAAGACAATGTTAAAAGTTTCCTTTATTTTACCAAAAACCATAGATCGGATAAAAATTTAAAAAAATATATAAACACCACCAAAATCTACGAAAAGTATAGAACAGAAGTCTTTATGTATCCCAAAAATAGTTACACGTAAAATGTTATTTTTTTTAAATTATGAAGCATAATGAGCGCTTAACCTCATTCAAGTGTGTCATAAATATTTTCAAATTACATACAATTTGTCTAGAAATGCTTGAATTTTATGGTTTTGACTTACAAACTAGTTTATGAGGGATTTAATAAGAATGGTTGTAAAGAGAAATATGCGTTATTATCTTCAAAGCAAATGGCTGGACCGTTGCGGCAATCTTTAAAAGGACGCGGTTTTTTATCTACAAAGACCCAAAAGTTTATTGCTTCTATTGTACCATGAAATTAAAGTATATATAGACAAACTATAAAAAAGAATTATATCGAAATACAAATTTAGTGTAGAGAAAATTTAAAAACAAAAAAAAAAAATTTTCAAAAAAAAAATTTAAGTTAATTTTGACTACATATAGAAAAGAGTTCCAGAAAATTTTATTTTATACAAAATTTTTCTCTGAAAATTCATTAGAGTATTGCATGAGGTTCTGTTCAGTTTTTCGTACATTTTTTTCTCATAACCGGTCAGTATGGATTGTTTAATACAGAAAGCCAGGAAAAAGTGTCTGAAGACAATTTGGAGCTCGAAACTTGTTTCGACTAAAACATTTCTTTGAAAGAAAATTACCAAGATGTTCATTATTAAAAGTTTTTTTTGTGATGGATGATTAAAATTTGGTAAAGTTTATTTCTGAAAATTAAGTAAGCACTTTCAGAGTTACTACAAATTAAAATTTGTAAAAATGTAGCATTATTCTGAAAAAATAATTTAAATTCTTTAACTTATTCTTCTTGAAAAATTAAAGATGTAATATCTTTACTCGCCTTATATGATTCTTCTAAAGTTGACTTTATTCAAGTTTATGTGAGTCATATTATAACCCTTTTATATTTTGACCAATAGCACCATTTTTTAAAGCAAAAACAGTAATGTTTCATTGAACAAATAAAAAGTATGTATATTTAGTTGACTAGCTTTCATATAATTTTAGACAGTACTTTGGCATTTTAGCCTAGTTTGAGGCAAAACGGTTGCATTTCACATTTAAATTTTAAATTAATTTGATAATTTCACTTTGTTTCACCTTCCCTTCGGTGCGGCTTACAATCACTTTTAGAACTTTTATTTTTTTTATTTATTAGACAATTGTACGCATACGCGGAGTGTTGAAAAGACCTCTTTTCACAACGATTTTTAAGAAAAAAATCATGCATTAATAAACTTTTTCCTATACGATCAACGGAAATGGTATACTAAAAAACGCGCTTCGAAAAGTCAACGAACGAATTTAAGTTTATAAAATGAGCGCGAAGCCCAAAATGACTTTAGAAACGAGTTCTTTATGCTACTTTTTCTATTTTAAGCGTTTTACGTGCTTTTCAAGTGCAAAAGTTAATTTTTCAATTTTTCGAGATTTTTGCGTGAATAGAAGATGGTTGGTAATACTCCCTCAAAAAGAAAGTTGATGTTACCTCATTGTTCAACTGGCTTACCCCACTGTTCGAGTGTTTCATAGGATAATTACGACACACACAAAAAATCTTCATGGGGAATACTGGTCATCGTGTATAACAAAAAAAAAATCCAATAAAATTATAACCTGTTATAACGCTGATATGTATGACAAAAATAAACTGTCCTAGTTACTTTTCAGCACGCAAATGAGTGCTGAATTGGCTAATATGGCACCCAAATCGGTATTGTATAATTTCTTACAGACGCAAAATACTCGTAGAAAATTTTTGTTTTACAAATTCAACTAGGAAAAGCAACCATTTTGATATATCATTTCAGTTGTCAAACATTCTTTATTATGTAACTAGTGATAAAAACATTAACATAATTAAGAAACTAACTAAATTACTTATTTAAAAAAAAAATATTTTAAAATGGTAGCTTTCCATTTCCAATGCTGAATTGGAAAAAAATCTTGTATGAAACACGTTACAAAATGGCTAAAATTTGCACAAAACGTGTTGGGCCACGTGTATTACCGTTATTTTGCTAACGTCTTGTGCAAACAAAACCGCTTATTTTGCAGTTCGTTGCATAAGTAGTTATAAAAACCTTACCAAAGACATGTCACTTAACACCATTTAATTTTGCAATAATTTTGCATAATTGCCATTTAAAATTCTGAAAATGGTAGCCATCCCCGCCAAAAGGGTGAAGTATTAGTGTTGATATTAGCCTAAGTATTTTTTATTCTCCTACAGAAAATCAACTTGTTTGCCGATTTAAAAAGAAGATGTTTAGGAGGGTATGCTACTAAAAATTTGACCAAACATTAAATGAGATATTATTTTTAAATAGTAGAAGTGTTTGCTTTAATAGTGTTTATATTATATGAGTGGTAAAAGAATAACAAAAAAAATCAGTTTACAATATTAAGCTGCAAGAAATTTCTTTCCGTTGAAAATAGGATTTTCGAACTTTCATTCACAGAAATGTTATTAATTTGAGGAAAAAATCTGTTTGTGGATTGGAAATTAGACACTTTTCCTTATGTCGTGTCATCCTGTTTATCGTTGTAAACTTTTAAGTTTTAATAAGAAAAAGCATTTGAAATTATTGTAAAACAAAAACAACTCTGTAATATAAGTTCAAAAGTCCTGTTGCCAAAAAATTTTTTTGGCAGCTTGATATTGTTAATAGAAGTTTTTTATTATTTTTTTACTGCTCGGTAAACACTACCAGAGCAAACACCATTACTTAAAAAATATTCCAAATGATGTTTGGTCAAATCCTTGGTACTATAACTTTTTAACACATCGCGATCAACAAATACTGATTTAGTTGACAATAAAGTTACTTAATTTTCTTTTTGCAAGTTGTCTGTTTGTTAAGATTACTATAAATAGGAAGTATGACTTCCTTCTAATTGTAAGACTTTCTTCCACAACCAAAGTAGATAGTTAGTAGTCGTACAGACAGACACAGTGTGCCATCCAACGAAGAGTGCTGGACAGTAACGAGAGTTGGTTTAATAATGTTGGCGGATAACAAAGTTATATCTTAGGCTCTCGCTCGGCTGATACTAATGAGGGGCAAAAACCCCAAAACCGGTATACAGCTTCTCGACGTTGTTGTTCAACAGGAACACCTTTGAAAGTAGATAGTGTCATATTGTTAAACATTTTTCTAAATCTGAAGAAAATAGAAACTTTACCATTGAAACGTCATTAAAGAGACCTTAATTTAGACTCTTATTTATTGATAAACTTTTCATATTTAAAAAAAATCGTTTATCAACAATTAATTAACACAATGTAAAAACTCTTTGCCTTACTCAAATTATTATATATTTTCTTTATTTCTTTTGTCTTCACTGGACTCGGGTTATGTATGTTTTCCACATGTTTATTAATTTGGTATACATTCCATCACATTTAAATTACTTTTTGTTACTGGTTAATTGAAGATTCTAAAGTCTTCTTAGTAATAAAAATAAAAGTTACTGTTGCAGCATCAAACAGTTACAAAGTATTCACATTTTATTTAATATAATCCTTCAATTGATTTCGTTCATTTATTTGTTTTTTATAAAAATATTGCCCTAGATTTATTGATTATGAAAATATGGCAATATGGCGTTATAAAGCCTGAAAAACGTTAAATTACATTGTTATGTATTTTCATATTTTTTCAAAAAATTTTAGTTCTGCAGGCAGTGAAAAGATTGTAAAAATTTTGTTCTACGTCAAGCATTTTTTTTCTCGAGAACTCAGCGACTTTTTGTTCGACTTTATACACATATACAACTTTAAAAGAGTGTAAAGCCCTACCGACAACTAGAACAAAGTGAAACTAATGCGGTATCCGCACTTTTCGAACTAATATGTGCTGTCTACGTCGCATCCGTCAAAAAAACCGACTTGAAATCGTGCCAAATGCGACTCGAGGGGTGTTACCTCGAGGAGTCGCATTCCTTAATTAACCTACTGATATTATGCTTTAACAAAAGACGACGAAAACGTGATACGACAAAAATTCCGCGAACGTGAGTGTATGTTCCGAAACTATGTAGTTGGGAAAAATATTCAAAAAAGACGAGAGATAATGAACCGGCATAAAGCTTCGGGAAATAGCTTGAATTTCGGGATAAACAGCGGCAACTATCATAAAAATTTGATGAAAGAGACAAATTTTGACTCGTATACATGAAATGAGGATCAAGTGGAGGCAAAAGACCTCTAATGTCGTTGCTATTCAATTTCGGTAAATGGAATAAACATAAGAAACACATTCGAGATTTATTATTGAACCAGACATCTGTTTATACTCTTTTTTACTACGGCTTCATTAATCTTAAATTGATATTCTATAATTAAAACAAACTTGATAAAATTCCTACAATTTTTAAATTTTTAACGAATTTACTGACAAAGATACACAGAAAAGACAAAATTCAAAACAATGTAATTATGCTGCATTCCCATTTTTATTTATTTTTTAGATTAAGGAAGACAAAGTAAAAGAATTTCCTTTTGTACACCTTTTATTTGCAAAGAAGGTAAATTAAATATTTCTTTTATAAATTTTATAATTACCTCAGCTTAGATTATAAATTTGTTTGCAAAGCATTTTACAAAGTACTCATAACAAAATACAATGAAATAGAGCACTGTCAGCACGTGACCCAACATGTCTGCCTGGGGAATAACATATTTTTGCAAAACACAAACCTTTCCGGTTGTGTGTTTATAAAATTAACGAAGAATGTGTTTAGTGTGTGACAATCAAGCCATATTTAATGGTAGGTATCATATTTAGTAAATGTACCTGTTAAAAAAAAACTAGTGAGGTTAATTGTAATGACTGGATTGATTGTGTTCTATTTACTCATAGTGTAAGAGTTAATTGAGGAAGAGATTTAAAGCTGATCTAGTTGTAGTAAAATTTTTAACAGTGTAGCTACTTTGAGAAAACTATACTTTAAAGCAAATATTCCATTTTAATAGATAGTTACTCAAATAATATCGCTTCTTTTGTTGTAGTGCTTATTTACGGATGTTCAAAACTTATTGATGATTCATCGTCCGATCGTTTTGGAAACTGCAAACTTCTAAATTCAAAAAATCGTTTATTTTAAGAAAAATATTAGATATTGGTCATTGTGAAGTCTCTGTTGGTCGTACCTTCCCTCAGAAAATTTTGAACACATTCTCCGAGTATTTTAATTGCATTCGTTTCTTTCGTAATGCCACATTATCACAATCCCTGTCCTCAAAAAAAAGCGCTGGTGCTGTTTCCCATGACCACAAGTTACCATTTATTTAACTGTTTAGGTATTCTTCACTAGATCTTCTCAACTTTCATCCTGCGATCTGGTTTAATTACCGCCATCTTGACTGCTCGTCGTTACCTATTGATTTTCATATAGAAGTTTGCTGTTTTATCGACCTCCGGACTGAAGTATTTATTATTCGTTACTTAAGTTCAAGTTTTCATTCATTGATTATTGAAATCAAAAAGTAACAAAGCAGCCAGTGGTAACTACTGAGAGTGCAGCCAAGGTCAGATCCAGCTGTTTTGTCGTTAATTAAAATTTATTACCATTTTTAATTTTCTGTTAGCAAACTTCTTCTTCAGTTTTAATTACTAATTTGACTAATTGCTAGTATTTTGTGCCCTTGAATAAGTTCAGATTGATATAAAAGTTAAAAGATTTTTTATGTTGAGCGGTATCAATAGTACTTTTTTAATGTAATTTTATAAATTGTTTGTACTTTTTTTTAACCTATTTCATTTTTAAAAACTCACTTTATTTTTTTATTTTTAATTTTAACCGTCTAAACTTCAATTTTCTTTCAGTACACGCAATTTAAACTGTTCACCACTTTATTTCTGCAATGGGTATAGGTTGCTACTCGGTACTCTTCTATTACTTAAGGCTAGGTTAAAGGGATTTCTCTAAGTAGCGTTCTCGATTTCGTTTTTACGCGATAACTAAATTATTTAAAAAGATATCAACTTCATTTAAAAACCAGTATAACCTGAGAAATATTATCTACTCTATGAATGGTTTTAATCAATTGCAATGTTCTAAATCACGACAGGAGTCAGTTAGAAAGTATAGCAAAAGTATTTAACAAATATCTTCATTATTATTAACATTATAAAAAAAATAAAAAGGTCATTATATTTGGAGGAGAAAATCTATCTATCGTACAAAGCAGTTCTTTATGCAAGTCATTTTTAAAACTTAAATAAAATATGCTTTAACGTAAAATTAAAAAAAATCTTAAAAAATTAAAAATGATTTGCAGAAAAAGAATACTTTGTACGATTGATAGGCTTTTCTCCTCCGAATATAATGACCTTTTTAGTTTTTTTACGATGTTAATAATAATGAAGATATTTGTTAAATACTTTTGCTAAACTTTCTAACTGACTCCTGTCGTGATTTAAAACATTACAATTGATTAAAATCGTTCATTGAGCAGATAATATTTCTAGAATTATACTGGTTTTTAAATGAAGTTGATATCTTTTTAAATAAGTTAGTTATCGCGTAAAAACGACATGGAGAACTCCACTTCGAGAAATCCCTTTAACCTAGCCTTAACATAGAATCCTGGCGTCTTGGCTAATCGTCATCTGCCCTAGCATAATTAGCTTAAAAACAGGCCCTTACAACGTCGAGACATTTAATTGTTTAATAAGTAGCAGAGTAGTACTGCGCAAAAGATTTTACTAGTTATCCACAGCATTATAATTTTTATTTCTTTCAGTGTCAAACTAAAATTTTAAAAATCATAAACTTCTACCGGGAGAAGATTATATAACGCAAAGATTAGAGTCAATTTTTCAAAAATAGTTATTTAAACAGTCATCAATCAATCTGCTGATAATTTCAATTCTTATCAAAAGAACGGTAATTATTATCTTCATTCCGGATGTCTTGATGACAGAATCATAAACATCCAATTCATTTTCATGACTTTATAAGAAGTAAAATAAAGTTATCAAAATTTGTATATGCAATTTATTGAACCAACATGTAAAATTGAAAATTTGACATTTCATAAATATGTAAATGGATTTTATACTATTGTTTGTCAGATTCAAATTTATTGTAAACAAAACTATATTCAGTATCGATTATCACTTGATAAACCATCCATTTAGTAGTAAATACACTAATGGTATTTTAAATTGAACTCGGATTTAAAAGTTTGTTCTTTCATTAAATTTAAATTTGGATAAAACAACATCTTTAATTGAAAGACTGAAGAGATGTAGGTAGGGGTGCGCTTAATTAATAAACACAAAACTGATAAAATTATTATATTTCCAGAAAATTTGAAATTTCTGTTTTTGCGTTTTTGCCAACTCACGCTAAACGTATTTACCTAACTTTGCAAATATTTACTTATTTTCCCTGTTTCCATATGCATCAAATTTGAAGATCCATGTATTTAAATTTGTTTAAATTTGATTAAAATGCGGCGTTCTCTCGATTTCCTCGTCTTCGCTTAAAAATACAAAACCTTTTCCTTAATGTTCTCCTTAAAGTTAATTGACTGTGCATTTCATGAAAAACCTCTAAACCGATACTTCGTCTTAACACAGCTCGCAATTTTATCGTCAGGGCGATTTGAGGGTGTTTGAGGCGCCAGAAAGCCGTGTTTCTGAATTAATAGATAATGTAAAGCAGTCTTTATCTTTCATTAGACGGTTTTTATTAAACTTCGGCAAGAGAGAAAATGAAGTCGATCCGATCTTCAACTTCGATATACTTTCTCCATGAGAAATAGAAAGAATGAGTTAAGTGGTAAATTTTTCTTTGAAAAACGTTTTACTGAGGTTATTATTACCATTTACCACATCTCTAATCCTAATCTCGTATTTGGTATAGAACAAAAGTTTTAAAATATTTTAGTAGAGTAATCTGACACAATATGCAGTTTTGACAGATTTCAATTTTGACTTTTGAGAGATTTGAAGGAAAGCCGACGTTAGCAGCGCCATGCAGAGATCTATCTAAGTGAGCAAATATGTAGAGCGTTAAAAACGTCAATTTAAAAAAAAAAAAAATCAGACAACTGTGCCTAATACTAATAGCCTCAGTCGTCTTTCAAAGAATAATCTACGACTTAAGTCATTCTTTCTATTTCTCATGAAAAAGCATATCCATATATTTAACAATACGATTCCAGGGATGCTAACGTGTGATTTGTGGTCTTGCGCTTGCATCCTGTTGGTGAGCTTTCTTTACCAAATCGAATTTATCCTTTAGAGTGTGACAGAGTGTGAAGATCAGTCGAGGCTTTAAATATGTTCATGCGATTTCAGGCGGCGTCGACTGGCAGCTACGAAGATGTTCGGTTTCCCACAAGCCCTTATCAGTTCTCCGTCCAGTTGTTAAAATACACCGGGCGAGAGAATGACAAGGGACTGGAAGAAAACGTTCTTTCATCTATGTTGGTCCACTTTTACTCGGCGACAGCTGTACTAGTTTTAAGGTTTGTGTCTTAATAGCTCTCGATTAAGTTTCATTAGGAGCTCATAATTCATAAGAGCCGGTTCGGAATTATGGGGGCTATAAGTGTCGCATAAATACGAGGAACAATCGTATCAGAGTTTGAGAACATCCGGGCAGAGGTGGCAGACGCCGGAGGCAAGGCGTCGCCATCATGGAATTAGCGGTCGGAAGAAAGATGGCGACACTGGCATCGGTGTTCGCGAATTAACGCGAGTTAGTTAAGTGCGAAATAAAGCTCGCTAGGGGAATGATTCATTAAGAAGTTGGCCGCCCTGCTGGTAATATCAGAGTTATACGAAATGCTCTACCGGATGGAACAGCAGCCTACACAGCAAAAACTGTTCTATAATTTCACTCATTTTTAACAAATTTAACTGCATTTTGTGGTTAATTAACAATGCGAAAAATATTAAAACAATTTTTCAAATCTATAAACATTTAGTTTTCGCATAGATCTCGACACAAATATTCCTTAATCCTTATCCTCAGTTTAGGATAAGGTCACATAAGTTTCTTGCAGATTTTACAAATACAGTCAATCACAGTTATAATGTACTGATACGAACTAATCCAGAGAATCTTTGTCACAATCACTGAGTAAAAACTGTTCGCGTAAACTTCGGCATAATTGTTAGAAAGACGTATCGTTATGTAAGCAGCGCGAAGACAACGACCGAGTTAGTGGAGACTCGAGAAACGACTGAAAAGTGAGCGGTTCATCAAAAGCGACATTATTTAATCGGCAATCGTAGTTATTACTGTGTGAATTATTGTATGTAATTGTATATATATAGTAGAAATAAATTATTCGTTATTATTCCAACTCTTTAAATCAAAAAAACCCGAATTTGCACATTCGTTGCAGTACGTTTTTGATGAGCCCCTTGCGTTTCATATCTCATATTAGTGTATTTTTCTATTATTTCCTTTATAGCGTACTTATTAAGTGGACTCCGAAGGGTACGTTATAACCGGGTGTTACTATATTTCCAAGTTAATTACCAGCAGAAAATTGTTAAATTAGCTATTGGAATTGTTTAAAGCAACACAAATATTTGTTAAATTAGTAGAACAGTACACCAGATTTCTATATAATTATTGATTTGCTACTTTTAACTGTTTTTTTTAGTTAAATAATCATTCTCAGGTACTGAATTTAACAAATTACATTACAAAAATAATTAGTGTGAAGCTGTAGAGACTCTAATTTGTAGTCAAATTAATAAAACTGTTTTTGCTGTGTCGACATTATTTGCTTTTTAAATTTTGGGGAAAGAATAAAATAAAAAAGCTGAGTCTTTGATTAAACTAGGCACTTTGAACTGTCACACTTTGTCAGGGTTTTTCTCCCGAGTGCTAGTTTCTAGATTTGTAGTGTCGTGGAGAGATAAGATCAATACGAAATAATAAGAATTGCAAGAAATTGGCTTAGGGGTTTGTAATGAGAGTTGTATAGTTAGATCGATGAGAGGAGTTTGGAGTTGTGGTAACATCCTGCACAAGAACAATTGCAAGAAACTCCACTATTTTATTATAGTTGGCGTTAATTAACCGCAAAATAAACTCGTTTACCGGCACGTTAATTAACGTTAATCATCCGTTCCAGTTTATTAAAATATTTCAAATGAATCTTTACTTCTTGTTGAAAAGACTTTTGTTTAAATCTCATTAAATAGGTATTTGAGGCTTGCAAAATAATTAAGCGGCAATTTCTGAAAGAAATTCCGTTTTCCTCCACCAAGAAATTCATAAACTTTATACATCCAAATACATTGGCAGTTTTCTTCAAAGTTGCTCAACTTACAACGGACTCCAGTTTATGCAAGACTGAGCGTGATTAAATTTAACTGGAGGAGACGACAGCGGAATTCGAAATTGGGCAGAGACAACTAAATCAAACTATACTATATCTGACCCTGTCATTATGAATATTAGAGGAACTAGTATTGTGGAGAAGACGTCCAGACGGCCCTGGAATTATGTGCGACCGATTTGACACCACGTAACAAATTGAATATGCAATGAGAAGCCTCGCATTAACATAAATGCATAGGGATTAACGCTATCAGGATATTTATAAACACTGTTGCTGTCACTCCAATAACTAAGGACTCCAGAGCTTAACACCAATTCCAGAACCCCAAATTTCATTCACACTGGATTGTGACAACGACGATGTGAACGCACCACAAACTTTAACAAACTGGAAATTCGATTGTAGGAACGTTCACAAGGGGACGGTGAATTGCGTTCAACTCGACTATCTCATTTTAATTCGAACTGGGTTCTTTTTCTGTTTATATTCGATGTTAATTACTTAAACTTCAGTTAATACACCGTTTCGTCGGTACTGAATGCAATTCACCTTAAAAATTACTGCCCCTTATTTACCTATCAGAAAATGAGAATGTGACTGAAGTCATAAATTCTTTCAAAAAAGCAAATAGAACTAGGTACAGTCAATATATTTCCAACTTATGACAAAAGCAGGTATAAATTTTAAATTAGAGACGGCTTTTTATTTATTTTAATTTATTGCTTTAGTCACATTCTCATTTTCTGATAAAAATACAATACTCTAAAAATAAAATACATACTATATTTTTTCTAATTATAATTACCTACCATTCACATCGTGACCATTTTTTTATTAAAATTCTTTTACCAAAAATGAGATTTTTTTAAATATCCAGGAAATATAGTTAATCGATATAAGATATGTAAGTCCTGCATCCCTGTTCCTCACTCAACTGTACCAGGATAACCCTCAATGCAGGGTTGTTTTTTAAAAACAGTTCACCCCAATTTTCTCAGTAACGATTTCGATTCAAAACAAAAGACAGGTCGATTTTTATTGCCAAAAGGATACGTTTTCGTGGTAAAATCACGTTAATCCTACCACCCCCTTGAGCACAGAATTTTCTACCTCTTTAAACACTTTTTCTGCTGATCTACTCTTAATTTTGTTTTCTTTGCAATTTTTTTTTGACAATAATTATTTTGATCGGCGGTTTTTATTTTTAAAGCGAGTTATTTTTTCAAAAAAGGCTATATTTTAATGTCAATAATGTCTACTTAGCTTTAAGATGTGAGTGTGCACATTTTACTCATCCATTTTACCCCATGAACCCACCCTTAACCTGACCTAACGAATTTTGCTTTGATCGCAAATAAGGTGTTCTCATTCAAATTATTTTAAGGAAGCGTCAACAGTGGTCTTGTGGCAAGCTTACAAGAGATATTATACTATAGATTGGAAAAACCACCACTCTAATTAGGCTCTTTTGTAAAAAAAAATACATTTTATATACACCAAAATGTTAATTAAAAATGACATTTATTCCGCGCCATTTTGATGCCTTATATTAAAATACCCTTTACACAAAAAAATTGTTGATGTTAAATTATATGTTTAGTTAAGCCAAAAAGAAAAAAAAACGTACAATTTCAAAATTGAACAAAATCTTCTTTAAAAAAACATCCACAATTTTTTAAATAAATTTTGTTTAATAGAATTATTTGAGAGAGGCGGATAAAACTTTATACATCCGATACACAAGTAAATGTTTTTTAAAACATACAAAAACTGATTAAAAGTAAAAAAATACGAAAGTCTTGCACCCATTATTGATTGAATAGTTTTGGCAGAATATTCTTAAATACGATGATAAATTTTCTATAATAAGAATAAAAAAGGCAAACGCCAAAATTCATGTTTTTTTATCTCTCAAGTTAAAACGTTTAGTTAATATTTGTCCAAAATAACTGCTACACCAAAATTTGCTACATCATTGGCGGCAATGCACCCTGGCCTATTTTTGACATTTTCCATTTTCTTTAAAATAAATAAGAAAAAATCAAACTCCAAAATGTACGTTTTTAGTCTCTCAAATTAAATATTTATTTAATATTTATCCCAAAAAGCTGCCAGATCAAAATTTGAAACCCCATTGCTGGCGACAAATATAATAATCGACGATAAAATAATTATGCTTAATAATGCCCTGTTAAATTCCTTAAATTCCTATTCTTTGACTGCACAGTTTTCCCAGACCAACCTTAAGATAATTCTTTTGAAAGTAAATTGTAATAAAAAAAATCAAGACAAAAATTTGATTTTATCCCTCTTTCACCTTAAATTGACTTTACAAATTAATAGTTGTCAAAAATGACCATGTTTAGCCCTCTTTCAAGATAAACTAGTCTTACAACGTATTTATCAAAATGGCTGCCAAACCAAAATTCGGTTAAACCATCCACTTACATAAAACAAAAAAGAAGAAAAGAAATATTTAAGTCTTGCACCCCTAATTTGACTACTACACTGTGTGCCAGAATTTAATTAACATGTTTTAAGTTCAAAGTGTCTGTTAATTAATTACAGTAAATTTTGCGTTAATATTTTGACATTAACCCAAAACAACATCCATAATCAACTGGAACGTCCTCTTTAGAAAAATCTGTAGTTCGTTTGTTTGGCCTCGTTGCTGTCATTATTTCGTTAAAAAATGGATTTGTTTGTAATTAATTTTTTAATACTGGCTTTATGCGAGTAAAATTTTTAACGAGCAATTAAAATTTTGATTTACATAATTACTGTACCCCTTTAATACCATTATCAGTCCGGCTGTAACATTTGTTGAAACGTTTCCATAAAAGCCGCAAATTTGATATTCTGAAATGTTTGATTTTATCTGACGGTTGACTTCTGAGGCGGATAAGACGAGCTGAAGTGGAGAAATTTAAATCATTTCTCGGCAATTGTATTCAGCTTTGTCGAATTTAACTCAGCACATGTGGATGTATATTTTGACAGATTTGAACCTCGTAAAAAACGTATTCTCGAGCGCATTTTATAGCACATAAATTCCTCCACGGTTATTATTATCAAAAAGATAATTTGTGTACAATGTAATGTGAACATTGGGAATTTGACGTGCTTATATAGGTTCACCGAACCCTCTATTACGTTTTATTAGAGCGTGAAACACGGATTTTCAGCCCCTTTACACTCACCTGGACACTTCGCAGATTTTACCAATCACGTAAACAACCCCAAACCCGGCCACAAGAATTTGCTGATACAAAATTTGGAGAATTTCATTTCGGGAGTGTGATATGAAGTTGGAGGGTTGGTTATTGTGGCATGATATATCTTTAGCCGCTGGAGGCGATACTCCAGCTGACAAGATTAGACAGAACACGAAATCACTGACATCATAACAAAAAAGAATGGGAACAGATTCCAGCATAATAAAAATAACGTTTTCTCTCAGATTTTATCATAAGAAAGGGAAATAATCAATAGAGAGTAACAACTTGAATTTTTAGGATTGTATTCATATGCTAAAATGGAATAAAAAAGCTCCTTTGAGGAAAAAATTATCCGATTAGAAGTGGCTGCAAAACGGCAATTGCATTTCATAATAAATTAAATAGCTATGAAGCTCCAATTTGCACCCTTTGTTTTCCCAAGAGGATATAACCAGTTGCCAATTACGAAAATAGCGAATTTCGATGTTGCTCCACATCAAATCATTATTTTTCTGAAACAATAGTTTCACGCAAAGCTATTATTTCAAAACTAAATTTGCAATAACTAAATGAAGCCTGATTATAATTAATTCCAATTTATTTGTTACAGTTTAATCAATTGTTCACTAGTGCGTTTTCACATTTACCGGTAGATTGGAGAGTGTTCCAGTCTTGTGGAAGTCAAATCTACATTTTATAATACCGCCCAAAAGCTCTTGAAAACTTGAAAGACGAGCATTTCATATCATTGCGTCAAATTACTAACACTACAAATAAAGTCACAACTACAATCTAAATTTTTTGAGAGGGAAAATGTAATTTTCATTAGAAAGAAAAGAATCGTGTCTCTTTGGTAGTTAATAAAACAAGAAACGTTAAAAAAACGTAAAAACAACCCAACCGAGTTGTAATAATTACACTGTGATCAACAATTACCCGATTAGGTAGGAACACAAATTCTGTCATATTTTTAACAAATATCCCCATTGCAACTACATTCAGTAAAAAAATTCAACAATTTAAACATTTTTTTAGCAAAGTAGAGGCATTTATATAATGTAAATAATTTTAACAATAGAGTAATGACAAATTAATGATTTATGGGTTTATGAAATGTTTATGGAGGCCTTTTGGTCCCTTATCTTCTCATCTGCAGTAGATCACGGTCTATTTTCATATTAAATTATGTTATTCCCTAAGACCCATTTATCTAAGGGTTGTTAGGAGGTTAATCAGAACCTAAACTGAAGAAACACCTTTATAGACTCGAATTTCACAATCCAAGTCGTTTTACTGAATTTTTTAAGAAGCCAAAAATTTGTTGCAGGGATATAAATGGGTGGACTTTTCAAAAGCTGTCTAATGGTATCAAAAATTTAAATTTGACTGATTTTACAATTTCCAGAAGTCTGAAACTCTCTTCTTTATTCTAGAAAAACTAAATTATTTAAATAGCATTGTGAACTAAATTAAATAATACTCAGCGAGTACTTGAAATTTATTAGGTTGTAGAGTTGGAAATAAACACTAAACATACCGTAAAAACAATTTGTTGAGACATCACGTGCAGAATGTCACTAAAGCACAAAGTGCTAGGAATTCACAGACATATTTGTTGTTCGTTGAAACGACGTTATTATAACACCATCATATTCCGTTGTCATTGCACCACTAGTGTGAAACAGTAATTTAGAATTATTGTTGTATTTTATAGTTTGTAACCGCAATATACAATTTAATTAAATGTTTCATCAAATGAAAGTCATCAGTGGAAATAGATGCGTTAACGCTTCAGAAATTCAACCAACAAGTCAGTTTCCGATATTCATTTTTAGCATATTTTTTAAAATTTATTTTTGTCGAAGGTCTCCCTGCAGAAAAAGGGCAATATGCGTGGTTTAAGGCGGGAAATTCGCCCTTAAAGTTCCATAAACGTGAAGCTATATCGCGAATTGGACGTAGCATTTGTAGATCGTGCTGCCATGCAAATTGGGTTTGTTTCGTCAAAAGAAGTTGTCGGACACAGCGCATCTTCCCTGCGTAACTGAATTGCCATAATAAAGTCAGAGCACCATTACAAGAGCCATTAGATCAAAGAGCGCGAAAAAAGGACGCGACCAACGCAGTTAAAAGATGGCATCGCGCGATCACATTTCCGTTTACTTATCGATAATTACGCCGCCACCAACAAAATGACACTGATGTCCCGGAATGCGTAACACAATAGTGGCCCTTTGACCCCACAAGAAATAATATAAAGGTCACAAAAATCCCGGGGCCAAACTAATTGAATATTGATGTTTCCTGATCGGTGCGACCCTAAGTGACGTCTGTATGATGCATATTCAGTAGTGCCATCCACCGGTACTACAACCATCAACTAATTTTAAAATAGAATTTTATGAATAAAACAGGGGACATTCAGAGACCAGCAGATTTTAATTTTAAATTAAACGGAATGTTATTATTACGGACGGGTAAAAATAGAGCCAAACATAAATCGCTGAAAGTGTGATCGAAACAGATTAAAATGTTGCTACATCATAGCTGTAAATCGGCTCGTTTTATATTTGTTGTATAAACGTAATAAAACAAAAGTACCAAACGCAAAAAGTCGAACACCTGCTTTTGATTATTTATAACATTTTTTAGGTTTTTTCCAAACACATGTTCCTAGTTTTATATTTAATTTGTTTATACAATTTTCCATTTTAGGAAAAAAATGTATGTCAACCAGACTAAGAAATCTTTTTAAGTACTTATAAACTGCTACAGTGGTCTGGATCTGCCTGCACTCAAGTCAATAATGACTAGTTCTTTCTTATAAGGTCACTTTATATACCAGGTGAATCAAGTTTTATCCGCACCCCCAAAACTCCTCTTAAAACACGAAAAAAGAACCCAAATATATAAATATAAGGTGAGATCGAAATGTAACTGCATCAAAGCAGTTCTCAGGTTATAGGTATTACCCTAAGGGCCAGTTTCACTAACTAAGTTAAAGTTAACTACTGAATACCATAGCAACAATTATTATAATCATAGTAACGATTGTTTTTAACTGTACTTTAAAGTTAACTTATGTTGGTGAAATCCTAAATTGTTACCTAACCTTTTTTGGAAAAAAGTTTTGTTCCATTTATTATTTATTTGACTCATAACATCCAATTTTATATAATCTAACAAAAATTTTGATATAATTTAAGACTTGTTGATTTGGAGTAGAAAAATAGATTGAAAGATCTATGACAGACATAAAGTCATCAAACCACTCTCAAATTAACTTTCAATAATGCCTGTTGTAAAATAATTCGAATTAATAAAACAAAAGGCCGGTCACAGCAAGCTGTTTAAGCTACAGCAAAGCGTTTTACATTTTCCTTTGAGATTCTTTGCTTTATCCTTTAGTAGATGTTTGCTTTGACCAGGCTGTCACAAATTTGTTCATTATTTTAAAACAGGCATTATCAGAAAATTATTTGAGGAAGTTCCTGATGTTTTTATGATTTTAATAGATCTTGCATCCTCTCTAATAAATTTCTGACACAATAAAAAACCCAAAACCCTCGAAAACTGAAAAAAATATCGGTCAAGACATTTCACCTTCAAGCCACAACAATTGAAGCAAGTTTATAAAGAATACCATAAACTGAAGAAGATAAAAGTTAACCACACTGATAAAAGTTTCTTTGAAAAAAAAATTACAATTCTGTCGTTTGTCAACAATTTCAAAATTTGATGAAAATCCTCTTCTATTTGAAAAAATTGCCCAAAATTTTTTGTCGTTAAAGGGTGCAGATAAAACTTGATTCACCTTGTATTTCAGAATGTACAATAAATCTCAATTTGCAAAATGACACATTGTCAAGAAATGTACCAGCACACGTGACGTTAGCCGGAGAAAAAAGTGAGATTTAAGATCTCTAGATATTGAAGACATTTTGAAGTTTTTCGTTTATAAATTAAAGCACATGGCAACGGACAGGTAGACCCTGTAGGACCGAAACTCCGTAGAAGCAAAAGTCATTATTACAGTCAATTTTATTTGACAAATGCATACAACGGCAATAAATCACCTGATAAAAAAGCTGACTATTTCTTCACCAAAACCAAAGGGTATTTATGTATTTCGACCACACGTCCATCACTTTCGATTCTACAATATCGTTTTTCGCTCATACGTGGTTCACCAAGAAACTCAATTTTCAACGAAAAGAAAAGTTACAAAATTAAGAATTTGGGTAAATTTTACAAACAGGTGAGAAAAGTACCATAGAAAAAAATTAATTGATAGCAAACAACAGAGAACAGAGCTTCTACAGCTGTCAATTGCATGTTAATTTGACTTGTACCTATCATGTGGCCAAATTAGTATATTAACAAGAATAACAAATGTTGTAAAAAGCATTATACGCACAAATGTAAAAAACTAGTTGAAATAAATTTTGATAAATAGTCAAAATTTCTAATTTTTTACTTTTAAAATCAAACTAGATCAGCTTTTCATCTTATTGCTAATAACATACTGAAAGTTGACAACAAAATAAAAAATGTTGGCAGTTTTAATCGAAACACTAACTACAGACGAAGTTTTGTTTAAAAACATTAATTTGTCAAAAGTTTCACCAAAAAATATTCCAAAAATATCTAAAAACAACCAATTTAATGACAAATTCGAGAGTCTTGAAAGCCTAAACGGTTTACTTTTTCAGGACCTTCTTGGTTTATATAATTTATAAACATATTGTATAACTTTGGTACCAAAATGAAAACTATTCAAATAGAAAGAAAACATTTGATAATCAGCGCTATTTAATAGATAATATTGTGACGTTTTTTTTTTTTTATATGTGGGTTTCTGATTTAAAGAGCTGGAGATAATTTCTCGGCAAGTTTATTTACAAATCAAATTAATTACAACTAATTAACACAGCTAATATTCTAAATCACTAACGGAACACAAAACACTTTAATTTATCGCTTTCTAAATTCGCTGGATATCGCCGGAGTTCGCCTTTATGTCGCTCTCCCAAAACCAGACAGACTGACTGACTCGCTGTCTCGCATATATATATGGGTATGGACTCTTTCCAGAACTTTCGAGTATTTTCTCGCGTTTCTCCTGAATTATTTCAATTCGGCAAGATGATTGGAATTCAATCACAATAGCGACAAACAATGCCGACGTAAACAAGAATAAATAAACCCATTCAAAACGTAAATAATACTCGAAGTTCTATTCAGTTCCTAGAAGTGAGCGGTCCACAACACAATACTCGATACTCTGATTCACCGCTTCTTAGAATTGAGTCGTTCGCGTCACACTACCCCCCTCTTAAGAATTGTTCGTCTCGAACAATCATTCATCGTCATTTGAACCCGCATAGGGGGCTAAACGGTCTAAATGCACTACCTTCATCTTAGCCCTGGGGTTCTTTTGGATTCTATACACCACGTCGTTAAGTCGGGTCAGTACGGTATAAGGGCCTTCCCATTTCGGCTGAAGCTTCGGACATCGCCCTTTCTTCCGTTGAGGGTTAAATAGCCAGACCAAATCTCCCTCTTGAAACCCTACCGAATTCGCCCTCAAATCGTACCGCGTCTTCATCCTGTCACTGGCAATCTCAATTCGGTCTCGAGCCAAGTCGTGGATATGGGACATCGTCTCTTGAAGCTCTTCTACATAGCTTCTAACTTCCTTGGGTTCTTGAGTGGGTGTCCCAAACACAAGGTCACAAGGCAAGCGGAGTTCCCGTCCAAACAAAATCTTGGCTGGAGTTTGATTTGTAGTTTCATGGATCGCCGCTCTGTAAGCCAACAAAAACAACGGTAAATGGCGATCCCAATCTCTTTGATGGGCCTCTACAACTTTCGATAGGTGCTCTTCCATGGTGCTGTTAAAGCGCTCGACCATTCCGTCGGACTGAGGATGCAGCGGTGTAGTCCTGGTTTTCCGAATACCCAAGAGATCACAAATTCCTTGGAAAACCCCTGACTCAAAGTTTCGCCCTTGGTCCGAATGCATTTCCATGGGAAGCCCATAACGAGAAATCCAATCATCCACCAAAGCACGAGACACAGTAATAGCTTCTTGGTTTGGTAACGCGTATGCCTCAGGCCATTTACTGAAATAGTCGGCAACAACCATAATGTATTTGTTGCCCGAGTCGGTGACTGGAAATGGACCCGCAATATCAAACGCAATCCTCTCAAACGGAGCCCCAACGTTGTATTGCTTCATGGCTCCCCGGCTACGAGTTTTCGGGCCTTTACTCGCAGCACATGTTGTACATTTCCGGCACCAATTAGCGACATCTTCTCGGCTATTGACCCAATAAAAGCGTTCGCGAACCTTCCCCAAGGTTTTGTTGACGCCGAAGTGAGCTCCAGATCTTCCATCATGGATTTCCCTTAAGACTTCCTTTACGCGACTCTTCGGTAGGACTAGCTGCATTGTTACCGTCTTTCCATCCGCGCTTTCCCAAGCCCTTTTGAGCAGCCCATTTTCGACTTTCAGGGAGTCCCATTGTGCCCACAACGCCTTCAGAGCAGGACTCTTATTTGAAATGTCATGCCATTGCGGTCTTACATTTCCGTTCTCCTTGCTTTGTAAAATCGGTCCGATCTCATCGTCTTGCAGTTGCTCTGTTCTTATTTCTTCGGCTGTCCATCCGTCAGTAGGTTGCAAAACTAGCCTTCTAAGGTTGCACAGGTGGTCAGCTTGTTCTCGTTGGCTACAATGTTTGCAGTCGGCTCTGCACGGTCTTCTGGACAAGGCGTCTGCATTTTGATGAGACCTTCCCGAGCGATGCTTGATTTCAAAATCATACTGCTGAAGTCTCTCAATCCATCTCGCTGTTTGACCTTCAGCATTCTTCAAATTTAACAGCCACTTTAAAGCGGCATGATCTGTCCTTATTGTAAAATGTTGGCCGTATAAATATTTGTGGAAATGGCTTACCGCGTTCACGATAGCCAACAGTTCTCTTCGGGTGACACAGTAATTCCTTTCAGGTTTAGAAAGAACCTTACTATAATATTCGATAACCCTCTCTTCGCCATCCTGTACTTGAGTTAATACTGCGCCAACTCCATTATTACTGGCGTCCGTATCTAAAATAAACTGACCTTTTGCCCTTGGGTAAGCAAGTATTGGTCCCGTACAGAGTGTAACTTTTAATGTTTTGAAGGCCGATTCACACTCTTTGTCCCAAATAAAAGGCGTCTTCTTTTCGGTCAGTTTATGAAGAGGTTTGGCAATATCGGCGAATCCTTTGACAAAACGGCGATAGTAGGTGCAAAGACCCAAAAAGCTTCGTAGTTGGTGCTTATCATTAGGTCGGGGCCATTCCCGTACGGCTGCAGTCTTCTCAGGGTCAGTTTGTATCCCATTCGATGAAACAACGTGTCCCAAAAACTTGACTTTTCTTTGGAAAAGGCAACACTTTTTAGGGTTAAGTTGAAGACGAGCGTTTCGCAATCGGCTGAAAATTTCTTGCAGGTTACTTTGATGTTCTTCGAAAGTTTTCCCAATAACCATCACATCATCAAGGTACACAAGGCAAGTTCTCCAAGTCAACCCTCGAAGGACAAGTTCCATTAGCCGCTCGAACGTAGCTGGCGCATTACAAAGTCCAAAAGGCATAACATTAAACTGGTAGAGCCCAGTTCCAGTCGAGAAGGCAGTTTTCTCCTTATCCTCAGGGTGAATTCCAACCTGCCAATACCCACTCTTCAAGTCTAAAGTAGAAAACCATTGGGAACCAGCTAACATGCTCAGTGTATCGTCGATGCGTGGAAGTGGGTAACTATCTTTCTTCGTTACTTCGTTGAGCCGTCTATAGTCAACGCAGAAACGAGTTGACCCATCTTTCTTTGTTACTAGTACAACTGGTGAAGACCAGGGACTTGACGAATCTTCAATGACGCCATCTTCTTTCATTTTTTCGATCATTCGAGCCACTTCTTCCTGTTTCGCAAAGGGGAGTCTTCTCGGGGGCTGACGAATAGGTTGTACTGATCCCGTATTAATTCGATGCTGTACCAAATTAGTTCTTCCCGTAATCTTGTCCCCTATTGCAAAAATGTCTTGTTCCTTTCGAATAAAAGCAGTGGCTGCTTTCCTCTGATCTTCTGATAAGTGTTGCCATTCTTCCAGAAAATAATTTTCCAATTCCGGGTTATTTTTACCTTCTCCTTCGTGGTAACTCTTGTTGTCCTTTTCTTCACAACGAACAACTCGTAATGCAGGCTGAAAGAAGCCAATCTGTTCCCCTTTCTGCAACGTAACTCGATTTTCGCTGAGATTGGCTATGCGAATAGGAATCTTTCCACCAGCCTCAACGAGTGCTCTAGCTACCAAGATCTGTTTATTGTGTGTCGCATTCGTGAATTTCGTCATGTCCGGTTCAACAACTCCCGTTCGGTATCCCCCAGGATCTTTTTCCAACTCTGCCAGCACAATTTTCTCAGAATTGCCGGGGACACGAACTGATTCTGAGACGATGATGTTTACATGGTCCGATGAAGCGGTCGCAGAATGTAACAAGATTTCTTCGTTTCCCATTTGTAACATCCTGTTCTTAATATCCAGCACAAATCCATATTTGTCCATAATGTCCAAACCCAAGATCACTTCATCAACTATCTCAGCTACAACCATTCGGTGTACAATATTGAATGGTCCTATCTCAAGTTTGACATTAGCTTCTCCATGTACTTGTGCTGTTTCACCAGTAGCGGTTTTCAAAACGAAGTTACATCTTGTCATGTAGATATTTTGAGATGTTTCCAGCATGTCCCGTCTCACTAGAGAAAGTGTTGCTCCCGTGTCAACCGTCATCTTGGTGTCTCGACCGTTGATTCGTCCATCCAGCAACAGACTATCATTTCCTTTTCCTAGCTGCGAGACGGAGATAATCCTAGGGGCTTTGGGCGTATCAGCTAGCACACGCCCCAAAGTGCTAGCTGAAATTAGTTTTCCCTGATGCCGGGAAATTGAGGGGCCTGTGACATCTTCCTGACCCCTCCTTACATCCTCAGACCTTCCCCGTTGGCGGCAATCCCTTCTTATATGGCCTATCTTACCACAACCATAACACTTAGGCCGTCCTCCAGTGCGTGCTGGTGTCTGCTGCATCTTTTCCAACATACTCTTCAGTTCTTCGCAGCAGCAATTATTTGTTGGAGTTTCCTCTGCGGACATCAATCGCACGCGTTGAGCTGGTCGTCGTGAAAAGTCTTCATTTGCCGCCTCATATTCTAACGCGTGGATAAGCGCGTCAGCACAGGTTTTATATCTATGTAGACGTAGATAACGTCGTAAATCGCCATCTCTTAAACCATCAATAAATGCGCTGGCTTCCATCTCATGGCGAAGGTCTGCAGGTGCGGAAGGATAACCTAAATTAACCAATCTTTCTATTTCCGCGGCATATTCTTGCAAACTTTCGTTGCTTTTCTGATGTCGGGACTTAAGCATCATTTGGTATACTCTGTCCATGTGCTGGTCTCCGTAGCGCAATTCCAAGGCGTTGACCACTGCGTGATAGTTTTTCTGATCACGATCAGATACATTCTGAAGCAGCTGGAGAGCTGGTCCTCGCAGTGCTAACACCAGAGCTGTGGCTTTTTCTTCATCATTCCAGCAATTTATCTCCGCCGCTGCTTCAAACTGCCTCCTATACATTGACCACGAAGACTGACCATCGAAAGTTGGGGGTTTTACTCGTTGCGATGTTACTTCGCTTCCTAAAATTTGTCCTGTTCCAAGTTTCTTCATTTTACTTTCCAATTCTAAAACTTTCTTTTCTAATTCTTCCCTAACTTCTTTTATCTCTTCTTTTACTTCTTCTTTTACTTCGAAAACTTTTTCCTCAAATTCCTTTTTTACTTCTTCGACATCTTTCTTAAGAGCATCTTGTAAGGTATCGAATTTTTCGAAAATTCTTTCTTGCTCTTCCATTCGACGTTTTTCTTCTTCTTCTTTTTCTTGCAGTCGTCGTTTTTCTTGATCTTCTAGAAATTTCTTCTGTTCTTCTTTATCTTCCAAGCGTTGTTTTTCTAGTTTCTCGAAGAATACACGAAGTTGTTCCTCCATGGTTCTTGTCTGACTTCTTGTTGTTCTTCCAGAAGGTTCCAGAGACATAAACTTTTCTTTGTCCACCAAGCTTCTTTAAATCCCACTTCTGACACCAGTGAGACGTTTATTTATATGTGGGTTTCTGATTTAAAGAGCTGGAGATAATTTCTCGGCAAGTTTATTTACAAATCAAATTAATTACAACTAATTAACACAGCTAATATTCTAAATCACTAACGGAACACAAAACACTTTAATTTATCGCTTTCTAAATTCGCTGGATATCGCCGGAGTTCGCCTTTATGTCGCTCTCCCAAAACCAGACAGACTGACTGACTCGCTGTCTCGCATATATATATGGGTATGGACTCTTTCCAGAACTTTCGAGTATTTTCTCGCGTTTCTCCTGAATTATTTCAATTCGGCAAGATGATTGGAATTCAATCACAATAGCGACAAACAATGCCGACGTAAACAAGAATAAATAAACCCATTCAAAACGTAAATAATACTCGAAGTTCTATTCAGTTCCTAGAAGTGAGCGGTCCACAACACAATACTCGATACTCTGATTCACCGCTTCTTAGAATTGAGTCGTTCGCGTCACAATATTTTTGTCAAATCAGCAAAATAACCAACCCCCAAAATCCAAACTTTAAAAATAAATAATTTGCTGTGTTCAGAGCTAAAATTGAATAATATTTTCTCATAATAAACACACTAAAGATCTCTTCAAGTTACTACTTTTCAAATTTTGTATTGATTTTAGGAAACAACTGATTTCTTGTGATCTCGTGTTCAAATTAGAAACAGTCCAAATTAGGAAAATATTGAAAATCAACACCTTTCTACTGACATAAGATGAAATGCTTCTTGATTTTCTTACTTTCTCAGTACCTATGTAAACACTGTCAAAACTAAAATTATGAAAAATGTAAAAAAGGATGAAATTGTATTTTTTCAAGTTGAGAACATAAAAAGCACGTTGAATATGTTCTATTTTCGATTTATTAAATTTTAGTCTATATTTTTGTTGGCAACAGTGTAAAATAGCGATTTAAAATCGAATGTTTCCAACATGGTTGCACAAAAAGTATTTTTCATTTGTCGAGAGCAGTCAGGTGAATGCGTTAAACCCAGTCATGTGACGAACTCCACAATATTATAATTGAATTTCCAGGAATATGCTCAGCATGTAACAAGATGTCATAAATAGTCTCAATTGAATATACGAGAGGATTTGATAGTAACAACAATTTGATTACATTGCGTCTATAAATCGCAATTAAGTCGATTTTGAATAAAGTAGATATTTTCGTGCGGCAAATAAATGATAGACGTGAGTAACGAGGTTCCGTTGGCTACCTACTTAAAAATAGATCGTCTATTTCTCAATGAAATTCCTCTCGGATGCAAATGGCCTACAACCCCGTCCGAGGCTGGTAACGGCAATATTTAAAATTTAACAGTCCGCCGGTTCTTCCACTCCCGAAGCCAATTCTCTAAATGGAATACGAAGAGCTACACGTGTAAAAGATTGAATAGGTAATTCGCTAAGCGAAAATAAGAAAGACAGTGATGTATGTAGCTCGAAGGTCGAAGCGATCCCTTCGAAATCCCATTTTGCCTTACCTCTGCGATGGCAACAAACTCCCCAGTCAAAACAAAACCACAATCGCGAAAATACTATTAAAATGTCGCGCACGAAGTCCTCACATCGCGATCACACACAAGACACTAGTGCGGCTCGAGCAGCTGCGAAAGAAATCAGTGCGTTATCGGCCGCACTTTGAGGAACATCTGGCAGGGAGTCTTATTGTTCGCAGTGAGCAGGGCCGGACGGCCGGCCATTGAAAAGAAGGGCTGGTTATGCACGGGCATGTGCTCTGTTCGATTTCTTTCTACACGTGCGAAACGGAATTTTTCACGACGGGAAATCGACGAGGGTTTTGGTGGGAAAGCGAGCACATGGACTGCCGAGTTGATGATTAGTTGAATGAGCTACATCCGCATCAGGGGCCCACTAAATTTATTTCGGGCCATTTTTTAAGACACATCACACCGATTTAGACGCGATCAAGGAAGATTAGCCGAGACGAGAGCTTACAGCCCATATTTTCTACCAAAAAATCTACTTGCCATTTAACGAAACGTCCATTGTCTCCACACAACGCCAATCTGCAACAAAAACACACAATTAGTTCACAGATTTTCATCTCGAGGGAATTTACTTCCCGGAAATTACGCTAAATTGACTCATTTTTTTCTTGATTTCATTTGGAGAATGCAGCAGCTGCTAATTGAACAAATCAGGGCTTTCAATTCATCAACGACTTCAACAAACAAAAATAAATTTTTACCCAAATGGTGCGATTTTGTTTACGCATCTGTCGGGCTCTGCCCCTCTTCAATACCGATATCTGTGACCAGAAATGATAAATTTTAAATAACACGCTTCATATAAAAACCAGAAGCCAATAGTCTAAAATGTTCAAAAAAATATTTGCGAAAATTATGAAAATAGAAAAGGAAGTAAAAGAGAGACTTTTTGTTCAAATATTTTCTATTCATCTGAAGAATTAAGGCAATAACAACAAATACAAATTTATCGCCAGTTAAATCATAAGAAAACTACTAGGAAATTAAGAAAATGCAGGTAAGCATGAGCTAAATTCTAAGAATAGAAGAGGAGAAAATTGAACTGAACGCAATTTCTTAATTTTCTTAATCTTCTCAATTATTTAAAATATTAATTTAACCCAAAAGGTCAAAAATGGTTGTACCTCTAACCTAATTCGTAGTCCTTATTTTTTCTTACCTGAAAAATCAATCAATTTTTCTTTTAAAATTTTTGATCCTTTAAAAAATGAAAAAAATGTAATTACTATTTTAAAAAATAAAGTGTAGAGCAAATAAATGTCACCCTGTTATTGTTTCTATGACGACGTAATGCTTTTAATATACAGAACTAAACCTAGGAGATCATTATTTGCACAGAACGCTTAAAAAAATAGATATAATATATAATATATCTTAACAAGTATAAATATGTTGGAAGTGTGATAAAACCTCAAAATATGCAAATATATCAAAAAGATAAGTTTTTTAACTTAAAAAGTTGCAAGACACTTATATAATAGGTTTGTTCCAACCACCCTGAGGACCGTACAGTGTACGATCCCGCTCAAGCGCAATGAATAAATGGCGTTCCAACCCAAAAGTGACGGTACACTGTACGATCCCTATCTGCGTTCCAACCAACTTTTGGATCGTACATGGGACGATCTCGTTGCGGTCATTTCGATACATGGTTCTAGACTAGGTACTGGTTGAACTATCATGCGCACTGTGATTTTCGTTGACTTAGATCAAATAAGTTTGAATTTTTTTTATTAAATTTTTAATATGGGCGATATTGATAAAGAAGACAGTGGGTTTCCATTAAAAGCAAACTTACATACGTCATACAAAACCAGAGGAAATTTAACTAGAAGGCAGCAAAATTATGACTTACAATTAGCAAAAAATCATTATGTCTTAGAACACTGTTTTGGAATATTAAAACAAAAATTTCGTCAGTTATATTATATTAAATTGCAAAATATTAGGGTATTGGTACACTTTATCAGGGCAGCATGTGTATTGCACAATATAGCGATTGATTATTAAATTCCTCAACCTGAAAATGATGACAAAGATAAAGATGAGGATGAAGATATTTCAGTAAGAAATACAGAATTTTAGAATTTTGTTAACACTTCAACCAATGCTTTCTCATTTCAAATTTCGTGCGAAACTGTACCACCACAAGACGGTCATCAATCCGTTCCAACCCCTTGCAAAAACCTCGGCAGTGCCATGTAACCACATGCGCACTAAAACGGTACAAACAGTACACGGTATCATCCCGTGTATCGTACAGAAACCGCTGGTTGGAACAAACCTATAATGTAATGTTTTTTGCTCAGTAATTTTAGAAAATTAGGTATGTATTTCATTAGTAAAAAAAATTCGAACTATAATGACATTAGTGCAGATAAACTTATGACGTATTAGAAGTATTGAAAAATCATTAAACCCCCTTCAATGGCCCACTTAACGTCAAAAAATCTGCGTTTTTCGCAATTTTTGGCAGTTTGTTCATAGTGATATACAATCTTGCAAAACACTTTATAAAATGTATTTACAAGAAACTTTTTCTAGAATAAAAATTTATAAATTCAGGAAATTTGAAATTTGTAATTCTGAAAAATTTACGGTTTTCCCTGTTTTTCCATTCCTTCCAATTTTTTTTCTTTATTTTGGCAGGTGGTTTTGCATAAGCAGGATATTAATTTCAAAACCTCATCTAAGGCTAGTGGAAGGGCTGCGATCGAATTGCGGTCCGTTTTTAGAAATTATCCGAACTGCGGGCAAAATTTCTCCGCCTATCTAGCTGAACATAATCTCTTCGAACTACGGTCGAAATCTCATCTTTTTTTTTCATTCACATTAAAACCTACGTTAGCAAATTTATAATAACTAACACATCCATCATTCTTACAAATAATTTTATTTTCATGTAAATAATTTTCTTCAGTAGTAAAATTTTGTCTATTTAAAAGTTTTTTTTAATCTAGTGATATTATTACTGTTATTTAGACACCAGTTTCACAGGTAAAATTTAGTTTATTAGATACATACAGCCCAACAAATCTAGCTTGAGCCGCGAGATGCGCAGACGAAGAAGCGACACAGAACTATGTGGAACAAGAAGAGAAGAGCGAGAGTACACTCAGTGACACAATTTTTTGTATTTGTAATAAGAAAATGGATTTGTATTTAAAGTTTTACAGTAATATTTACTTATCAACCTCATAAATTTAAACAATTTATAAACTAAAATATGTTTGTGAACCTGAAAACTATTAATAATAGTACAACAAACTACAACTTTTCTTCAGACTGTACATACGTTAGCACCGCGAGACCAAGTCGAGAAATGAGTTAAATCGGTAGTAGAGGAATTTGTCCTCTGCGCATCGAGATCTCAGAGCTCAAGCTAGATTTGTTGGGCTGTATGTTGGTACGAAGTGTTCAAAATTTTTGGTTATCTCAAAAATCATTTTTTTTCTTTTTTAAGAGTGTTTCTGAGACCAATCACTAAAATTACAATTTAATTCCATGACCAAATCTTCATCACATTGTAAAGCCCCCTTTTTTATCAAACGCGGGTATTGCACTTGAGATAAAAGTATTGAAAGCTTAAAGACCCCTGGACCAAAAAAATCTATCTAAACCCAAAAATTTTCCTTATAATAACTTTTTTACCTGTTTAAATTTCGACTACAGTTCAGTTGTCCCCTCACTAGTAAAAGGTGAGTTCTATTTCATTCATTCATAGATTGTATATGATCAGAATAGAGTTCTGATACTTATTTTAAAGAAGTTTATTTTTTAGTGTTGTAATTGATTTGTTCATTAACAAATCAAACTGCGCTTGCTATATACAGCAATCCAGAAATACTAACGTTATAGAAACCCAATAAAACAGTTTTAACTGCAATAATAACAGCCCAGCATCCATAAATCATTCACAAACACAAATCAAAACATTGAGTAGAGCCGTTTCAAAAAATCGGATGGACCTGAGACAGCACGTCCCCCGATAAAAAAACAGTAAAAAAAATTAATAATCTTATAGTTGTAATACTTGCCCCAAATGCCAAAAGTTTCCAGATAACATCTACAGTCTCTGACATGACCTAACGACCACTGGTGGCCGGGACCGCCAGCTTAACGTCTCATACAAAACGGTAAATTGTGGTAATAGCAGAGGTCAACGGAATGAGTTGAAAACTCTTTGTTAAGAAATTAGTTAGCGTTTCTGGATTACTATACGAAGTTGTAATGCGCAAAGTTAAGGAAAGGAGGAGGTTCTTACTCCGGTGGCACTGAACAAAGCAATCCGGCCTGGCGAAAACCACAAATTTTTCATATTTTCAAATCTTAGATCGCCCGAACTTAATTTTTACCTTATAGACAAAATTTTTTCGGGGTAATTTGTAGGTAATTTTATTAGCTACTACTTTTATATGCAACCTTGTACGATGTCGCTCATACACGCAAATTGATAAAAATTACAAAAACATTTTTAGACCTTTAGTGAGCCTTTGAGGAAGGTTCAGATAATTTTTCGATTAGGTATCGACTTTAGCGCGTTTGTGTTCTAATACATCAAAGACCATCTGTGCCAAACATATTTTTTTGTTATTTTACTATTTGCATTGCGGTGATATTTTTATTCATTTCCTTGAACTACAGTCCTACTAATGAGATACTTCGCAATACGCTAACAAATGTACCTTTTTTTCACTTATTTGTTTCGTTTAAAACAGAAATAAAATGTAGATGTCTTAATGTTAATAGGTCAAAATTTCTCCGATTTGTAAAGTTGTACAAATTTTTTTGATAAAGAGTTGGTTAACATTTTGACGGAGCCTGGTGAGGTGGAAAGATTAGCCCTGTTTTTCACCATTTTCATTTCGTGCAGTTTGAAACTCAAGTTGTGGCTACTAATAAAAACGACAAAAGTCTAGTACACTTGAGATACACTACTCGAGAATCCAAGTTACCACTGTCTCTCTTTTCAGTAGTGAAGAGTAGTTTTTGTATTGTCCACTCAAGTGAAATTAAGTTGACGAAGTGTAAAAAACTTTACTTTTAAGCTGAGGAAAGTGGAAAGTTGAAGAATTTTTTCAATCTCAGGGTGCGTTAATGTGTTTTAATCTCTTTGAAGTTGCATTTTGATGAATGAAAGACGGCTTGGTACAGCTGACAATAGAGATTTGTGGCTTATCTAAGAGCGAAGTGCAAGTTGTGCGATACCAGGCGCCATTACACGAATGCTATTATCGCATTAATGTGAGTCATCGCTAATGAGAGCTGACCCCTCTTATCACAAGAACCGCATTCCAACCTCGATGGCAATAGACATGGAGTGTCCTGGGTGTATTAGCAACACCTCAATTTTAAAAAAAATTGGACTGTTATTACAGTCCGGTTTATAGGACGTTAATCCGAAGGGTAGGCTCCTGAGAAGCTGATGAATATCACAGCACATTACTCCACTTCAAATAACAAAACCGTAGTTTTTCTCAACAAAGACCTCGATCGAGGTCAAGGGTCCATCCAGATATCGACATAATCATCGCCGGTATTGTTCAGTGAAGAATGTATTGGAGTGACACTAGGGCTAGTTGCCCTTCAGTGACTTGGCCCTCCGTTTGAACATGCTAATGAATTATCCTGGGTCCGGTCCTTGAACAAACACCCTAATGAACGTCGCAGTTTACACGACGGAATCGCAATGAGCACGCCTTCCTTTTCGCAATTTCACACATGCTGCTTGCCTAAATCCTGGAAGTTTTAATTATTTGTACCCGTAGAAAAATGCTCACTTAGCAAGTAATTGAATGTTGATCGGGCTATAAACGTCGCTCTAACTCCACCAACTCTGATCCCGTTGAGAATTATGCAAATCCGGCTAATCGCGATCGTGCTTTTGGCTTTGTGTCTTCTTGGAAGAGGGTGTTTGCAATTAATAACGACCTAACAATATCTAAATACATTGCTAGAACCTCACAATCAAACGCATTCCAGCCGGAATTTATTAATTAGAGCACAGGCAGCAGCATCAGAACTGGAGCTCCTGCTTAGAACTATGCACAGTCCTCTGTACATACCGACAACAATGTAATTGTTTCCTTTATTAGAATGAGTTAGCGGGCAAATTTGCAACTACCGCTAACATCAGACATACCAGTGGTACCCGAAAATGCGTCCTCGGTTAACCCTTGATCTGTGCTACCACCCCGTAAAATGTCCCCTCGGAAGTGATTCAAAAAGAAAACAAAACACCAAATTATTTCAAACTTCAAAGCATCAAAGAAACTGATTTCATCAAGGATTTATTCAGTTTGTCGGCAGAAAATTATGTTAATGAAGGAATTCGCAAAACAAAAACATTCCCGAAACTGCACCCCAATAATTGATTTTGCGGAATCAAACATTTCGGAGAAATTGAACACGTTTTTGAGTAAAGAAAATAAAAATAAACATCTAAATGTAAATAAATTTATGATGAAGCATAAATAAGTTTGCAGAGGAAGCAAAAGTGAATCAAGTTGGAGATGGGTCAGCGAATGCTTTATATTCTAATCGTTTTTCCAAGCGTGGGTGTGAGAAAAAATCACCAGCATGTGGGAAGTAACAGCAAAGAATAACTTGAAAATTGGTCGTTAAATCCGATAACGCAACTTTGGAAAAATACCACGTGGAAAGTAACGAATACTTTTATTTTTAATTAGAATTTTCAATCTTCGAAGTAATGGAAATGTCAATAAAAAATTATTTTTGCGTTTGAAGCTTCTGGAAAGGGGAACGAGTTGGATGAATTTCAAACAAATCAATGGAATTTGGTCGTAATGACATCGTTCAAAAATGTATTTGGGCGATGGAATAAACACAAAGATCCAGCACATGTATTTTAAAACAAGCAATCAGGGCCGGACTGGACAGGCGAAGTACCGGTAAATTCCCCGTGGGGCTCCGTGAGAGCTACTTGCTCAATGGAAAAAATAAAATAAAATTACAAATAACATTTTTAAAAATATCTTTTAGTAGTTTTAGTTAATAGAATGAAAACCATGAACGAGAAAAATGATCACAAATTCAGAAATATTCAAAAGCGATTTTTTTGCCGAATTTTTATCATAATCAAAATCCAAGAAATCTAAACAGAAAATAAGAAACAAAATCTCAGTTATCACAGATATAAAAACTGTATTATTGTGATGTTTTTTACATACTATAATGATGAGCTTTTCTTTGTTATCTTCCTAACGTATTCAGAAAAATAAATTTTTGACAATACAATATGATTTAAAAAAAATATACGTCAAAATTTCTAAATATGTATTAATGTAACATAATTTTTGACCTCAAGAACTGTAAAACATGTGAGAGTGCGGTAGAAACATGTGCAGGTCGCAAAAATACTAGCCTTTAAGAAATATTTGTTAAAAAATGTGTTATGTCATAGTCTAATTTATTTTACGTTTAACTTTCAAGAATCACACATAAATAATTAATTACAGTAAAATAAATCGTAAAAAACCATGATAGGCAGAGCAAACTTGCGCCATAGCAAAGCGGGAAGTCCATGTTTTAATTCGATTTAGCCAAATACGCACCTCCTACCGGCATTCTTTTACGATTTACCTCGCTATAATTAGTTGATCGGTTGTTAGCATTGCATGTGAGATTTTGACATTACATGTTTAATCCAAAGTCAGCGCATTAAGATCGCCTAATAAGGAAAAACTTTTTCTTATATTTTTACCGCATTCTGCATAAAAATTAATCGTCCTTTGATATATCGAGACCTGTAGGAATACAAAACCCAAATGAATAACAATATAACAAAACAATAAACAAAATAATGCATTTAAGAGAGATTAGAGAATGATAACTTAATTTCTCCCAGATTAGAGTTTTTTTTTTATTTTTTTTGGAACACTAGCTTAACCAACATATAAATTAGAGCTATAATTTGTAGGTGAGACTGAAAAAAAAGCTTCAGAGTCTGAAATTAGTTATCCAAATATAATAAAAAAAAAACTATAATCGGGAAAATATAGTGTTATTATTCTCTAATCTCTCTTAAATAGAAGCTGCAGATATAAACTGAGAAACGTAAAATAATATAAGTATGTATAAATGATAAATATAAATAACAACAGAATAGAACAACAATATAACATAAAGAAAAAATATAAATTACAAAATAATTTACAATATTCGAAACTCATCCAATTAGATAAAACTATCTTTAGCGAATCAAAAAATACACCAGTAACAGAGGAAACTGAATTACTGACTATTACTACAAGTAGGTAGTCAGGTTCAGGAGTCAAGAAGCCAAAAATGACCGGAATGAGGCTTGTCAATAGACATAAGTACAAAAAGTACTCATTTGTAGAGCTCGGATTTTTATAATCCACTATAGACTATACAATTATTAAAAACATGGAAGTATTCATGAAACAACATTCAATAAAAAAGCAATTTTTTTCATTAAATATGCAATATATTGTAAAAATGTAAAAATACTGGAAAAGTGCAAGCGTAATATTTAAAGGATCTATTAACGTAGAAAAGGTGGACGCACAATAAAAACATTTTTGAAGTATTTACTATAATTTTTTTGAAAAATTTTGAAACATAATTTTGTTTAGGAAGAAAACACGTTTCTAATGTAATAATAATGTTGGTACCTCACCCCCATAGCAGGGGCAGCTACTAACTTCAAAATTTTAAATGAGAAAGAAAGCCAAGTGCTCCAAATCGTTATTACAAATTATAATTTGCTAACAATTGCTGCATGCTGCAATTCTTTAGCTGACAGAAAACTAGTGAAGTTTCTAAAGAAATTTTCGTAGGTAATACCTTAAAAGCTATTCGTTTAGTTAAATAAATTGAAAATTATGCTGTTCCAAACCAATTTTGGCATACCTGACTTTAAAAACAAGTCTTGTGTTTATTACTACTGCAATAAAGATTGTATTGTTACCAAATGCAAGTAATTTATTGTCATTAGACCCTCCGGTGACAACTGAGAAAACCGTCCGGGCAGATCAAATCTGCGTAAAAGTGGTGGCAAATCTGCCTGCCCCGGCGGGTTTTCTCAGATGGCATCGAAGGGTCTAACGACCATAAATTATTTGCGTTTGGTAACAATACAATTATTATTGCCAAAATTGGTTTGGAAAAATATGCTTAAAAATATGTTACCTAGGAAAATATCCAAAGCGCAACAAAACATCGACGCTGCCTTGCTTTTAAAGTAAGAAAGTTTGAGAACTTTAAAAAAGGAGAGGTGTTTTTGCGTAATAAAATTTTGTAACAATAATAAAATGAGTAGTTTGAATGAGATTTGTTGTATTAATTAAATACATTACCTACTACTTTTCAATCTAGGCTTGTCATAAAAATTTATGGCATGCAGAATTGGAGGAGAGGAAAGTGAGCGGGCCCTTTGTAAACCTTACCGGGTGGGCCTGAACAACCCAGTCTGGTCCTGCATGCAATAGCCATAAAAGAATATAAACATTTGTTTGGATGAATATTAAGTCGGAAGATTGAAATCCCAAGTAGAATTTAAATAATTCTCAAGTTTTTCCGATGAAACTCCGTGATATTAATATTGCGCGAGAAATGTAATAGCGACAGGTTTGCAAACATTGCTGAGAAAACTTCCCTATTGGTTCCGACAAGGATCTAAATACTGGAAAAATCCAAATTGTAGAATTTTATCCCGCCAGATGATTCTCATTCCTCATCAAATGATGACAAACGCAAATGTAACAAATTCTTTTTTCTTGATTTAAAAATAGAACTCGAAAGATGTTCCAAATGTTTTAATCTGGGAAAGGCTTGGTGTTTCATTTCATGGAAGTCTTCCCAAACCGACCTCAAATTTATCTAAACCGTTTCCTCTCGCGTTTCCTGACCTGATAGCAGCATACTTTCGTTATCAATCAATTGTTTATCGACGTTATCTGCGGTTTGTTCCTTTCACCCCCTCGACCGGAACTCGTTAGCATCATTCGAAAGCGGGCAAAATTTTAATTAAGTACACCAACTCCGGATGCTGCTCGTTTATTCCAGGAAGAAAGGAAAAAAGTGATCTCATTCGTCCACCAATTTTCATCGTTTATGATAGACATAACACGCATCTTAATTGCTCGAGAACATTTCCCAAACACTTGTCACACATTCCAACAAGTGTTTATGTTTTAGCATACATGAGTTTTTTAACAATCCTCCAACGGATTTTGACGGGACACAGCAGCTGCCATCTCCTGATCTATCATAAATTAAACACTAAACGGATGTTTGCGTTTGATAACGGAAATAGAAAGCGCACTCTATCCTACCTGAAGCCCGCAATTCGCCAGGACACTATAGTGCCGAGTAAACAGCTTCTGGATAATGCGTAATAATAAACAGTGGAAGGTTTCGGTCATAAAAGCTTGACTCACTCTGTAATCGGCGATTCGTGGTGCACTTAAACACTTGAAGGGAACTTTCGGGTGTTCTCCCGCTTAGAATCACTGCACTATGCACGTTTCGGACCGATAACGTCAAATGGACGAGAACCCAAGGCTCGGGTGTTAATCTGCGCGGGAACGGGAATCAACGACGCTCACTGACTGGGGGAACTCGGGAAGTTGTTGGTCCATATTGTTCGGGATTCGGAGGAATATATCCCCACTATCTTGGATATTGTACACGTTTGGGACAATGCGATATTATGATGATCACTGGCGGAATTAATGAGATATGAAACAGTTTGAAGAGTTTTGGACAGCCTCATGGGATGATGTGGGAAAATTAACTGAATTTAGTTAATTTTGGACGATTTGGATCACAAGATTGAATGAATTAGCGTTTGATCTTAAAAACAGATGGAGATGAGTCAAAGCTCATCTGGATAAGCGATTTGTTTTTTCTCACGAGTGTTTTCCGTTTCTCAGCAGTGGAAACTGGAAAGTTATTTGAATTAATTGCGTTATACGAAGTAACTACAGTGCGCCGAATGAAAGATGATTGGGAGAAAGAATGTGAAAAATTTATAATACGTGCCCCTATCTTAACAAAGCGCTGCTATAATTCTAATTCGTTCTTTGCAAAATTTATCCAACGCAACGTCGTAGTATTGGCCTCCCAATAACTCAGCGTATTAATTAACGCCGCGTCGCGACAAATTTATCACAGTTATGTATGGACAACTGGAGTAGGTGGGACTGATTGCTTACCGTTTTTATAGTAGCATGTGCAATGCAGTGGCGCGACCAATTACTTCAGGTTGGGAATTGTGCAAAAAGTGGAAAACAATTTGAAGCGGCGCGAGAGAAATCATTGTAAATGTAATCAATATGTGCACCAAATAAATATTATTTACTATTTTCAAATAAATTCTCCAATAAAATAAAATGGAAGACAGCAGTTCACAAAATAAAATTTGCATTCGCCGCGCGGCCGTGCCGCCTATGAATTCCAAGATATCTGTGCGACCGGTGCGATTCCTCTCCCTTTCCGCACCACTCAAGTTTCATTCGGCGCACAGTATTTAATTTGTTGGATAAATGTCCTTCAAAATGTATAAAATACAAAAAATGTGTCTGTAGTACAGCATGTCCCCGGATATACTTTAAAAGTGGAAAAAATTTTTAGTTTTGATTTCTCAGAAAATTTCACTCATTTTGATTTGCCCTGCTTGTTTTCAAACCCCAAAACACAAATTACTTTAACTCGAATGGTTTTCGAAATAATATCTTTTTTTTCAAAATTTGGATTTTGTTTTTTTCGTAATTTTCAAAAGTAATTCTATACTATGTTCAGAACGAAGATTACAGTAACAGCGTGCAGAGGCCGGTATTAGGAGGAGCGATAAGGTTTCAAGACTGTTTTACACAGCTTAAAACGAGCAGTTACTGTACAAAGAACAAACAACGAATAATTGAAATGAAGTGGGTGGAAAATTTCGTCGGTGTAAGCTGGACTGGGTTTCCGCCCATCGTCAAATACTCGACCCAATAGAAAAACACTCCATTTGTAAAGGCGCACTTCTATTACTGGCTCTTCATTTTGTACATAGTATAGTAAACGGATTTCATTGCATAATACCACTGATAGCAGATGACAAATCTAATAAGTTATATAATTCAAAAATTTATATAATTCAATGTTACGGAATTGGAGAGGAGTGTTACCGAATTGTTATCAGAAAATTCAACCAAAAATACCCGGAAGCTACCATTTCAAATCCCGGTGCAAAAAACTTCGTGACCAAATTCTTTAAAACGGACTAGGCATTAAACATTAAGAAGTCAAAGAAGTCGTTCAATAAAGACGATGCTGCTTTAGTTCTTTTGTTCATTCCACAAGGAAAGCTCCAAGGTTGTCTTTAAGGAGGAAGGCAATACAAACCGAGATAAGTAAATCTTATTTACAAGAATCTTCAAGAAGAACAAAATTTTACCATTTAAACCGCAATTTAGGCAAACTTTAGAAAATGGTGATGAAGCCAAACGTTTGGATTTTTGTTTGGAAATGGCTTACAGAGTTTTGAAAGATTCAAATTTTCATAAAGAAATCATGTTCTCCAATGAATCAACCTTTGTAACTAACGGAGTCGTTTAATCTCTACATTGCCGGTACTAGAGTGAGACGAATTCAACTTCTGGATTTCTTATCACATACAATATTTAAAAAAAGTTAATATGTGGTGTCCAGTTTCGTACTATGGCATTATTGGTCCATATTTTTTGATTAAAATGTAAACCGTAATTCATATTTGAAAATGTTGCAAAATATTTTAACTGATAAATTTTTCCAGCACGATGAGTTCCCTGTTCATTATGCCGGCATTGTTCGCCAGTGGCTCAATACATAGTTCCATAATAACTGGATAAGGAGAGATGATAGAATTTTATGGCAACAGAGAAGTCCTGATTTCACAATAATGAACTTTTATCTGTGGGGTTATTTCAAACAAATTGTGTACAGTGAGCCACTAAACAATAATATAGAACAATTAAAAAATAGGATACAAATTAAGATATATTCAAGCGATTTATAAATACACTAAATAAAATAAGTTTACATCGGAAATTTACTAAAAGAGCAAGACCAAAAATTCACTATCTAAAAAAGAGAAAGTTAGTAAAATAACCATCTAGTAATGATAAGCAGGTTCTTTAGAAAAATGTGCAAAATGGAGCTTGCTGCACGGGACCATGGAAACGTAACACCAATTGTTGAGTACCATAGGGATTCTTCAGACCTTCTTTGGTCTTTATCAGAGACAAATTAAAATAAAATCGACGAGATTTTAAGACCTTTTCTTTTAGTTTTGCTTAACGAGCACTCTGGAGTAATTTTCCAGAACAAGTAGAAGTAGAAGTCGGTGAATAAAGACATTTTCCACAACAAGAGACAGCAAGACCGAAGCGTCCGTGATAGATCACTTTACGGACGCTTCTGTCACTCCTTTGTCTACTGTCGATTTTTTATTTTGACATATGAGTCAGCAAAAATACTTCTTTACTGAATAGTTTGATTTACTTTACGGACGATGTTGTTCACTTTACTGACGATTTCAGAAAAATGTTATTTTCTAAAAACTGTATAGATGATGTAATTTTAAGAAACATTGACTCATAGTTAATCTTATTTTATAAAACATCTTGAAGTGTGACAATTATCCTGCAATTCCGGATATAATCCAGCGATAAGCCTAGACCATTTATGTCATAATTGTTGCGAAAATGAAAACATCCTTGTACTTGAAAATAAAACATTAATGACAAATAATTGTCGATAGCGAAAGCACGATCATCCCACGCGAGATTACTGTTGTGAAAATATTAAACAAGACCTAACCCAACCAGCCTAAAATACGTCGTTCTACTACGAGCTATTGACCGTAAAGAATATATGATAACCCCAAAAACATGTAAATATTAGATGATCGTCGAGTGCTTTTCCATTGTGAGTGAGCTATTATAAGAAATTTGATCACACAGGATTGTGAATTGGTTTTGTAGTGTCCTTGTCTGAAAATGCGGCCACAAACACCACACCCTTGCCAAGCCTATTGCCTATCTACTGGTTCACACTGTTCGATATGTCTGCATTCTTGGGGAGGTGGACAGCCAGGACGTTTTCAATTTCTTCCTTGATCCTTACCTCCTAACAGACTTTACTACGATCGGTTTTTAGTCTGTTATTAAAAGATGATTTTCAACAAAATACACACACACTGAAAGTCTGTGTTTGTTTATTGAATTTTTTTGTGTATACAAGCTACTCTGTTGGAATGTTACTGATGTTAGTAAACTTCGTGATTATTTTTATTAAGAATGTTAAGATATCATTCATTTGACTTTGCCTCAAGAATTCAATCATTCATACAAAAAAAAATAATAAAACAAGATATGCATTTGTATTACGCCACTCATTTTTTAATTAAGTAATAAAAAAAATTGTATGTAGTTAATGAGTAAAGTTCGCATAATGTAGTTGATTCAATAATGAAATAATTGAAATTACAAAATATATTTAATCTGGCATAATTACAAAAATATTTGATAAATTGCCAAATTCCTAACGAAAACATTTTTTACGAACGATAACTCATACATAAATACATACAGTATACAGTTAATGCATTTTTGGAAGAAAGTTGACTAGAGTTGTAAATAATTGTATCAATAGCTACAACTGTTCAAGTGTCTTAGAAAGACGTTTCTATAAGGCAGTTCTAAGATTTTTGAGACCAAATCAGTGCCGATTTAACCTAACTTACTTATATTTTAAGTTCCACCGTTTTGGGCTTAGAGGGCGCCAAAGTTAGAAATTAAATCTCGTTTTTTATTAATAATTTTTTAACTACTTTACCGATTTTAATGCTACTTAGTACATATATGTTAGAATTACCACTGTTACACACTACATGTTCTAATAAATATATTTTTTCTTTAAATTTAAATGTTAAAAGACTAAACTAGTATTACACTTGAACATTTTTATGCATCATTTTTTACCTTTTATGTTTTATCAAATATTTTTGTAAAGCCACGTTAATTCTAGATAATTTTCGTCTTTTGAAAAATCTTGATATCTGCTCTAGTTTTGGCCAAGAAATAATCTAAATGACTATGGCAAAATTGAATCAACAACTTTGTTATTATTATTACCTGAGTTATCAAACAGGAGTAAGTACCCAATTACAGTACGACGTAACAAACTATAGAATTAATCTATTTATGTTAAATTCTATAAAAATTAAAAAGTTGTTAGTAAAAAACAAATTTTAAATTTTAATTTTGGTGCCATTTAGCCTTAGCGCTTAAACAGTTCAACTTGGTTTAACAGGATCTTATCCCCATTTATAATAAAATTATTAGAGTATGCCTCAAACTACGATGTATAGCTTCGTGTGAAATTGACATTTGACAGAACACAAACGAAAGATTTAAATAACAAAAATATTGTAATTTTGGAAACTACATTGCAGAAACCTAAGTTGCTGCAACAAAACTGAATATAAGGAATTATACTCTTATACCCAAAATTTTAATTTCTTAGGTATTGAATTACGCTGAGGTTATTGACTGTGCGGCCATCTGGTTTGCATTCGAGTTTCTAATACTACCTTAAAAGTTTTGTCTTTGTCGTCGCGATAAGCTAAAAAAAATGAAAAGTGTAACACTGTTAATACAATACGTTTTGTGCTCAATGCATTTTAGGTCATGATGTAGAAAGAAATAGCAGTACGAATGTGAATCTTTACTTGCATTGAAGGTTTTATTACAAATGAGAATAAGACGGTGAGACGAACTTTATTTTGAGTCTTATACTTTCTAAAAATGGTCCAGTGTGTTAAAGACTTCTTTCTTAGACGCTTCGTATAAAAACAGCCAATAAAATATCGCTATAAAAAAGCCTATATCTCAAAATTTTTTTTACTATTTTTTGAAAATAACTTAATAATTTTAAAAACCTTGTGTATAATAACAATTGAGTTATTATCAAAGCTTGTAAGATCCGTAAAAGCGGTTAAAATTATTTATAACTATAGTCAGATTTTCTTCAAGAAATACATCTAGTTATCCATTGTAATAAAAGTTTTGACATTAAAGTCAGAAATTTGAGTTTAATAATTTTTTAAGCAGAAATTTTAAAAATATTTTCATTTTTAAATTGTGTTAATTTGTAATTTCGTTTTATTGTTATTTGAATTTGCCGTTCTGTGGATAATTTTTATCATTTGAAACAATAATAAAAACATTATGAGAAATTTGACTCGAGAAGAATGCGCCCAAGCTGTGGTTTTGTTGGAGGAAGGATGGAGCTACAGAAGAATTAGTAAATGGTTTGGTGTATCTCATACGTCAGTTTCGCGTATGATACAAAGGTACAGAGAGACAGGAAGTCACCTCAGAAGACCTGGGTAAGGAAGAAAAAGGAAAACCACTCCTATCCGGGATAGATTTTTAAGATTATCTGCGCTAAGGGAACGCTTTGTAACCGCCAGGAAGCTACAAACTGAGTTCCGTGACGTAGAAGGAATTCAAATCAGTACCGAAACTGTTAGAAAAAGACTTAAGGAGGATAATTTAACACCCCATATTCCTGTTCGTAGTCCTGCATTGACTGCAGAACACCCCAGAGTCCGATTAGAATTTGCTAGAGAGCACATAAATTGGCAAAGAGAGGATTGAGAGTCTGTTCTTTTTACGGATGAGTCAAAATTTTGCCTTTACAATTGCGATAGACGTGTTCGTGTGTATCGTAGACCAAATGAGCGGTACGCACAGTGTAACATTTAAAATACCACATTGTTTGGTGGAGGCTCAGTAATGGTTTGGGGTGGTATTTCCTTACAAGCTCGCACGGAGTTAGTGGTTGTAAATAATGGCTCTATAAATGCGGACCGTTACATAACAGACATTCTTGAAGAACATGTCTACCATATGCCCTTTATATTGGTCCAAATTTTGTGTTAATGCAAGATAACGCAAAACCCCACACTGCCCGAATTGTTAAAGATTACTTGAATGAGGCTGAAATCAATGCTTTGGATTGGCCAGCTCGAAGCCCTGACCTGAATCCTATTGAGCATGTTTGGGACATTCTCGGGAAACGTTTAAAAAATCTTCCACATCCTCCTGTCCATCTTCAAGAGGTAGGTCCTCAACTAAATGAAATTTGGAATAACTTAAATCAAGAAGACATAAGTTCGTTAATTTTGAGTATGGAAGGAAGATGTACAGCGGTCATTCAAAGTAGAGGTGGAAATACGCGATATTAAGATGTTTTCTGTAACTTTTATAACGGCGTAACTTTAATAAAATTTTGTTTTCGGTTTGTTTTTCTATATTTAGACACATTAGATATTAATTTACTTTAAACAAATGTTTTTGTTAAATTTTTCTTAATTTTGTACCAATTGGTCGAATACATGCTTCAATTTTCAAAAAAATTGAAGTGGTGCGTTAATTTATTGGAGCAGTGTATGTATATGATTTAAAAATAACTTTTTTTTATAAAACTGGTATCTCGTAATTTTTATTTCGACTTTGCACTTTGTAATCTGAATTTTAATAAATAAATATAAATTTTAATCTGCTTATTTCATTAATATTATTAGCATATTTTACTTTATCATTTTGATAAAAAATTAAAACGTGGTAGATAAATACAGAAGTTGCGTTCCTCTCGTGCAAGCCCGGCTAGCTCAGTCGGTAGAGCATGAGACTCTTAATCTCAGGGTCGTGGGTTCGAGCCCCACGTTGGGCGCACTTTTTTTTTTCCTCGAGATTCCTTTTTTATCCCGTATTATATTACCGGAGCGATATTCGCACTTCCAGCAAGTGTTCTCGTTGTTCTCGGTTCCGGAAATATTGTTCAGCGGGCACTTAAAACGATCGGAAGCTGTGTCAAGGTAAGAGTGGTAAAGGAGACGAGTCCCTTTAATACAGGTTTGCGGTCTCTGTTCTTCGCCGCCTTGTCTGTACGTTGGCGGCGGCAGCGACGGCAAAATCAATGTTATAGTTGCGTTAATGCCCCCGGGCTATTTAAGATTGCCGTTGTGGTAGTGCGGCTGTATAGACACACAGGATATGGCGACACACCGGAAGAGTCCCTGGAACACTGCAGGTTGTTATTGGATTTGTACAGACCCTAGTATCGGAGATTGCTTTCCCCGTCGCCCTATCTGATTGCATTAGATTGGCGGGTGTTTTTTTCTATTTATTGGATACATTTACAGAGATGACTATTTTTTACACCACATCAGGGGGATCAACTGACAGTTTAGACAACGTTTCAAATTGATGGCATCAGTGGTAGGACATTTTTTAAATTTTTATCTCGAATATAGCACGAACGCCACAATGCTTATGTACGCTACCCTTTTTATTTGAACCGTAAAAATATCATCTAATGGATGTTCCAAATTTTATCTCCACCCCCTTTCTACATTAATTCTTCATTAATTAATTATAAAACCACCAAACAGTCTGCACACATAACTAATTTTTTTTTCTACTGTAAAATGCAAATTTCGACCAATGAGAACGATGTACTACCGCAAAATTTAAATATTTATCAGATTACCATGAACTCTTGAAATTTAAAATTGTCACAGGTCGCAGTGGTTCTCAATTACAATCAACGAGTCATTTGGAAGAAAGTGACTGCGAAATAAAAAATTTTACGCTTCCAGAGATTGTAGAACAAGCGATGAGAAGCACCACAAAGTCTTTGTTGCCGGCAAAATCTGTCAAAAACAAAAGAGTTGGAGAGACAACAATAAGGTTAGCATTTATATACTGGACACTGCTTTCGTCGCAGTTCTGCGACAATATTGGTTGATGCTGGTGGTGATATTACATGACTAAAACGCCATGGTGTGTGGAAGTCCACTACAGTGGCCAAAAGTTATATAAAAAAATCAGTTCAAAATAAAGTAGACATGAAGCAAATATTTTAAATTTAATTGAATATATGTAATTAGACCAATAATTTATTAATAATAATTGCTCTTTCAACATCAACAACAACAACATCTGCCAATATTGGTATAGGACTGCCAAGAATGCCACAGTTGCAATTTAATAACTGCATTATTCAGAATATGACGACAATTTATCAAAAAAATTAATTTGTTTACTTTGTGTTAAAATTGACTTTTTTGCAGTTCGGTTATGTCTTATTTCGTAAGTTCAAGTTTAATAAATTTTGTAAATAAATTTCTATCTTTTTTTATTATGAGTGGTCGTAGAAAAAACAGTGTAATCATTACGCATTTAATGGCTATAAAGCCACCCGTATTTATTCATTCTGTAACTTGAGTACATTTCTGGGCACGTCTAGGCACTGACAAAACGAGATAGTCGATGTCTGTTTGTGTCACCTCGTTCCAAGCAACTTAAACCTCGTAGATAAATTGTACCAGAGTCTATGGAAAGCGGTGCAAAGACAAAGAGTGGAGATGGAAAAACATTAACGCCAGTTTCTTGGAGGAAGTCCATAGTTTAACAAGCACTATGTGTACGTGCGTTGTCTTGCTGTAAAAGAACATGTTGACGGCCATCTAGATAAGACTGTAAAGTAGTTTGTCAGACGTTGCTAACATAATGCACAGCTGTCATACTCTCTTAAATAAATACAAGAAGTGATCGGCTCCCATAAGCAATAGCCTATTAAGCCATTACTCCAACAGTTTTGTGCACATGCCTCTCAGCAGCAAATTAAATATCACGTCGCTCTCCACGGCGGCCATACTTTCTGACAGCCATTATGTACGACTAGGTAGAATCGCGACTTGTCGCTAGATATCTAATTATGCCATTCTGCCTTTTAACTCTGCCGTTCTTTGCACCAGTCCAAACGTTGACGACGGTGTTTTGCAGATAAAAAAAAGCACTAACCGTAGACGGTAAGAGAAAAGTTCAAAAGCTCGAATGCGGCGATATAACATTCGCATCCTAACAAGTTGGCTTTCCTCTCTAAACCATTGATCACCGAAGTGTCGTGTAGTAGCAAAACGGTCTCAAAGAGCTAGTTGTCTAAAACGCTTTGTGGTATGTCTCGGTTGACCTATTTGTGTTTCTTGTTCTTCTACCTTTTTCTCTCTACACCCGAAACACACGCATTACAGTCTTTGCAGTAGAATCAACACGTTGGACAATTTTGTGATAGAGTAAACCAACTTTTCGAAAGACTTCAATTCTACCTTTGTGGAAATCGCTAAGATGGTAATATCGTTGATGGTAGCGGTATTGGCGATTGTTAGCAGGCAATAAAATTGTACCTTTATTTCTCACTTGGCTACCAGCGAAATCAATCCTTACAAATAGGTAAATATAATTACTTTGCAAACAAAAGCTCTAACCAAAATTAGATTATTAGCACCTAAAAGCCCTACTAACTACACGCTGAAACGCAGCGTAACCAGAAGTAGCAAAAGGAGTAGACTGGATATCATTTAGCCTTTTTTAAGGCATGTGCCACGCAAGTTCTATACAATTTAGATCTCAACAATGCGTAGGCACCATTTATTACCACTTTATTCGCTTGTAGTTCTTGCTGTGGACTCAGGATTTTTGAAACACCTGTACATGTGTATACAGACTTAAATACGGCAACTTCTTTTTTGTTTCTTTTGTTATATCTTCAAAAAGTGTGACGAGAGACCTTTTATCGACATGCATACAGAGCCGGTCTTATTCTAAACTTTAATACAAGCAAAAGTTTAAAAATTTGGAGTAATATACTGTTACGAGAAATTTAAAATAATAATAATAAAAAGTTTGAGTAAATAGATCCAGAAGATACTTAAAAGATATCGCGTCAAAAGAGCATCAAGACGTAAAATCCTCCGAAATTTAATAGACTCGTTCATGGGCCGACTGAGAAGAATCAGTCATTATTTCCAATTGAATCTAGAAAGGTTACAAAACGTCTGGCACCTTCTAGCAAAGACGTTTGATTATTTAAAGAAGGAGACCAAAACGGAACATTCAGTGAGTTGGCGAGAACCAGACAAGCTAGTAAAAAGTGGATTATTCTCGGAAGCGACGTGATTGAATTAAGTCGACGGCGATTGTAGAGTGAATATCGAGTTAATTATTTATTGTTGATGTATTGGTGTACATAGTGGAAATAAATTATCTGTTATTAATCTAATTCTTTGAACCAAACGAACCCTGAATTTATACAAATGTTATAGTATATATTTATTAATTATTAAACCAAATAAGTACTAAAATGTGGAATTTGAGCTTTTTATTGCTTAGTAGGCCATAAACAACTATCTTTTTTTGCTTTACAATAATTAACAAAAATTTCTTTTTTGAAAGAATTTTTTAAATAATTTTAGTTCGGATTATGTTAATAAATTGATTATTATATTACCTTTTAAAGTATCTAAAAAGTAGGTTGTTATTTAAAAAACGTAGAGGACGACAATTAAATCCTAAGAAACTCTGTACTTTATTACGTGAGTTCGGCTTTGCCACTCCGAGTGCACCTACTCTGTCTTTGTTTGTCTCATGTAGGACAGATAAATACGTCGCATTATTTGAATTCAGGATTTACTAATAAATATAAAGACTGTTTTCATGACAACGTACGCTCTTTCTGCCCCAACTGGGTGCACAAAAAGCGTGTGTTGCTTTAGATACAGTGTCAAAAAGCATCAAGTTTTGGTCACCGGATGGAGATAGTAATATATGCACTCAATGATGTAGATAAGGAAAGAGGCGGTGCACTCGGAGTGGCAGAGCCGAACGCAGCTATTATTATTACCAATTAAATGTGTTCATATCACAGTATTATTTTGTTTAAAAACAAACCTTTTTGAAACCAAGCTTATAAAAAATTGAACTAGTTCGCTTGGCCTATTATAATAAAACCGATAAAATAGCCAAAAAAAATGCTATTTTTTTGAATAGATTAATTTATAAACAGCGTTTCACTTATAAAGCTCACTAGGCATTTTGAAAGCAAAACAGTAAAATTAATAAATTTTGGCGCTAGTAGCAATATGAAGAATTATAAAACATTTTAATTAAAAAAAATTAAGTAAAAATGTATAATTTTTGCAAATACTTTTTGGTTTACTGTGGCGAATAAATGCATCTGTTTGTGTGCAGTGACGTTTGAAATTACATTCTGTCCACTAGAATTTTATTTATTCAAGCCGGATCTGTCTTCGCAGTTGATGTTATTCACAACTCCTGGTATTATCTAGCTATTGTTTTAAATATCAAAGCGCTTTTGCTTCAAGCTTCGCTTTTGTCTATGCGACTTATGTCGTTTATAGCCAAGTTGCCGCACATTTTTAGTGCCAGTAGGGAAATTCTTCATTTTACTAATGCAGCCAATGGACGAGGAAAAAATGCGCTAGCTTCGTTTTTAATGCACCCTTGCTTTTATAAAAGGTTGATACGGATGTAGACAAGTTTTCATGCAACGTACTTCGCATAAACGAAGCCACTTTCCGGAAACACGTGATTTTCGAGGAAATTAAGATAATGTCGCTGTGCCACGAAAAGCGGAATACACAAATATTAATAAAGATGTCGGCAACGAAAGCTCCAAAAGCGACACAAATCAATTACTGTGTTATTGTTTTATTGAGGACGTTCTTCAAAAATGAGGGAGAAATCCAGTTTTTCATTTTCATTTTGTTCGACAACACAACAGATAAAATTCATTTCAAACGCGGACTCATAAATGTATAATTAATTAATCTATCCAATATTTGTTCGATTCTTTCGGGTTAAAAAATTTGGATTTTATCTTTTTTACGCTTCATTTGCTTGGGACATTTCAATTATATTGAAATTTATTTCAAATGAAATATAGTTGAACTAATTTAATTAGGCCGTTCTGCCAAACACGTGATCAGCGATGATACAATAAATTAATGAACAGTAAAATGAGAAATATTATTACTATTTGAAGCTTCGTTTAAAACTAAACAAAATTAATTATTTTTGCATATAAATTTGATAAAACAGCAGGCTAACACAAAAAAACTTGTGTTTAATTAGTAATAAGCGGAATCAAATATTTTCTTTGGTGGGGAGCACGACGAGCCATTGATAAACGTTCTAGTGGGCACATGTAGCACACGGACACCGAGTGGTTAGCCAATCACAGAGAGCAAGTTTAGTATCGTGTTGTCATCGCCTTAAGCGTTCACTGTTTAGACGGCGTTTTACCACGATAACTCATCACAAAGTGGTGTGCCGCTCTGCTCCGAGAAAATATTTGTTTCCGCTCACTATTAATTACACAGTCAGACATTGTTTTTGCGAGTACTTGTGCAAATGATGCAAACCAAATATTATTGTCCGAAATAAAAAAAAATATAAAAAAAATAGTAATTAATTTAAGAACAGCTGTTGTAATTTTTAAAATAAATTATCTCTTGAAAGTATCCAATTTCTGTAAAACTCATAATGTAGTCACTTTATTTGAGACGTAATAAAATCTTATTTTAAGCATTTAGTTGGAGTTTTTATTTACTCTTCTTTTCGAAGATCTCCCTTTGAAAAAAGTTCATTTAAATCGTATTGCATCAGTTTATTAGCTGAGAAATCTGTTTCATTATATGCATAGCTACGTTATTGTCAGGAAACATTTATCAGATTAATGTTTGAATTCAAAATTAGGTAAACTACCTCGACAAAATTGTATTGTGTAATCTAATAACCTACCCGCAAATGTAATAATAGAAGTGCCGAGAGTACATTTTTGGTTAACAATTCTGCTAGTTAAAAAGCAATTTTTTACCTCAAAAAATAACTGTTCGGTCTCGTTAAAAAATGGTTTTTCTGTCGTCACTAAATAATGCGTTTACGCTGTCATTTGAACTACTTCAAAAGCAATAGAATTTTGTAAAAAATATTTAAAGTAAAAACAGTGTTGTTATACAATTTGTATCCAAAAAAGAATGTTTTTGAATTTTTTTTTACAACGTATATCTCAAAAACTACAAACATTTGTATAAGGTAAATTTAGTTTTTTAATCCTTTCAACGAGACCAATCACCTGTTAAAATCTTTCACATTACTTCAAAAACACTGTGTATAATCAAGAACCTACTTTATTAACGCCCAAAATAATCAAGAAACCAACGATCTAACTCATCAACGGACCAATTAACCAACTACTCATTTAATTTTTACGTAACAATCTAACTCACAGATGATCCAGTTTGTTGTCGGTATCTATAGTTAGATTTTTTAAAATCCATTTAACCGTGTTGGATGTAAGAATTACTGTCAGAAAGTGATCCTTGAACAAAACATAAGTAAATAACAGAAGTTTTTCTGGAATGATATGTTTAAGATTTTACCTGTTAAAGTAAAAATCATAAAATGTTTATTATAACGACTTTTTGTACATTGTTATATCAGCACATGTTATGTATGATTTATAAGTGTTAAGACAAATAGCCAGTCCGCGTCTTGTTTATAAATAACAAAAATAAAGGCGAAATATAACAGCAGATTTGACTTGTTTTTTAGCACGAAAACTATAAATAATATGCGAAATACTATATTTTTGTGTTTGTGCAACAACAATTCAGACATTTATTGTTCTATTCTTATGTATGTAAAACAACGTAATAATTAATCCAAAGCACCAAATATTTTAGTTAAATTATTTGATGTACAAAATTTTAGTTTCATAACTTTTCTATTTCTTGCCAACGGTAAAATTTTTAAATAATTATTTAGTTTACTTAATTAAAAATTCTAATAGGCTAATTTCAAGTTGAGATACTACCGGTAGTATCGCAAATATTAATACTGTTCCATGACAACAACCAATCACAGCGTTGAATCCTTTTAATTTTCTATAGAAACGAAAATACAACTGATATTATTTTAACTTAGCCCATTAGATAGTTAAGAAATTGGATTGTTGACTGAGTCTTTAGCAACTTGGGTTGTTAATAATTTGGGTTGTTGACAAGTTGGACCATTGACGATTCAGGTGATTGCTCAGTTGGGTATTGACAAAATTGTGTTGACGATTTGTGTGTTGGTAAACGGAATCTATTCGAAATTTGACTATTTCCATAGATGTTTAAAGAAAAGAGAGTGCACAACAAAAATGCAATTTATGTTTGTCAAAGACTATAATGTTTCAAATAAAAATTGGAAACATTTAATAGTTTTTGTTCTCTCAGAAATTAAGATCAAATTGTTTCTCTACATTTTACTTTTAGAATTATTGTAAATTACTTTTGGTTTTGTACTTACTATTACAAAACACTTTACAACCTTATGTGTTTCTATGATTTTAGAACAAGCATAATCGTCCCGAAGGCAATTGAACCAAAACAAAATATCTTTTCAAATTTAAGTTTCTTTTATATCTTTCTCAACTCAAGATTTTGTTGTCAAATAAACCATTTTGATATTTGTCCAAAACACAAAGTAAAATAATAAAAAAGTTAGGAACTACATAAACATAATCTAGAGAAATAAAACATTAATTGCTTGACTTTGCAATGCGCTTTGGATTAAAAATTGCAATAGCTATTTATATTCGAATGCGATAACCTTAATTCTAAGCGACAATTTTGCTTGATTAGTTGGAGTTTGTAAAATTAACTATCGCATAAGATTTGTATAAAAAATTTTGTCCGAAAGATTTAATTCTGTTTTTTGCGTCATGTCAAAAGTTAGGTTTGGTACAAATAAACAAAAAAATTCTAAATACCAATTTTCTCATTTTTACCGCACTGTTTCCGAAAGTCTGGCTTACGATGGATACATAACTGTGATAAGCCATTTACAATACGAGAGGGCAAAAAACTCATTATACAAAAAATACTGTTTTATAGAAAATTAAACTTTCAATATTTGTAGTATTAAAAATTGGTTCTGTAAATAGCAGTTTTTTCCGGTTTTCTGTTGATCTCTGTTGTTATAAAAAGTGTTCAATACAAAAGTTCATCAAGTCAATTACGACTTATATGACTATACATGACTATTACATAAATATACAGTGTGAGTCACAAAATATGGTAGAAATTAAAACTGGTGATAGTTCCGCGGATATCAATCACAAATGTAAAATATCCCTAGGTCGAAAATGTACAGATTTAAAAAATTTTTTTGGAAATTTTATTGTGAACCACTGGCAACGGTGCGATCAACTCGAGTCAGAGAAAAAACTTACAGATAAACCAAACGGTAAAAAAAGTCAGAACTGCTTTCCTAAAAAAGGAAGGTCAAGAGCCAGTCACTGTCCGTCGTTTGCAGTCGCTGCTTTTCGGTAAAAATTTTCAGAATATAAAGTCAGTGATCATCAAACAATCATGCGCGTACGTTCGCGACACGTGTTTTTCGAATTTTTGTTAGATTTAGCATAATTCGTAGTTCAAATATCCGCCAAACTTTATGACTCACCCTGTATAGCTTGTGATTCAAAATAACAACAGCTCTGAGTTGCAGCTGCGCAATTGACAGACTACAAATGGGATTTTACTATTTTGTCGAATGTTGTAGTATCCGCCTCGGTACACCCCCGCCAAAAAGCTTCTTGTTTCTAAAATATCAAATATATACAGTGCAGTATTCGGTGTGATAAGAGATGATCACTAAAGTACTCTATCGATATTTACGGTAAATTTGCTTTTGCAGTGATGTAATTTTGCGTTGTTATTTACACCTCACATCACTCTTTTAGCCCGCATAATTACCTGGTGGTTTATCGAGTGACTCCCTAGCGCCAAAGTCTGGTATTTGCCCACCATAAACATTATTGTTATTGGAGTTAATTAGGGTCCAACCCCAAACATTTACAATCGGTGATTCTTTTCAACAGCAGATGGTCTATTGCCCTAGGCTTAAGATGCTTTTAAGGGTTATATTTCTCTAAAAGATAATACTTTTCATCATATACATTTACCTAAACATTCCAACAGTTTGAAAAAAATAACGAACTTAAGCAGGCACGTGGTTTATTTGTGAATTAAAAAATCTGCTGTCGCATTGATCATTGATGAACTAATCAATAAATTGTTATTCAAATGTTCAATAGCGATCCGAAATCAAAAAAGGAATCAAATAATAAACTTACCTGTTGCAAAATTTGTCGTACACAGTAATTAATAGGTACTTATTACCTAGAAAACAGATTAAAGTTTGTTACCTACTTTCCAAATATTCTAAGAAGGTATAGAATTACCTACCAGATATTCTTAATAGGTATTTGTTTAGAATTGTTTACACATGGCTAGGGATGGAAATCACAGAATAAAGGTGAATTTTAAAAATTTTAAGTACTAATTAGGTATTAATGCTTACGTAAAGAAAGAAAAATAACTATAAACACACATAAAGTATGTTATACTGTAATAGTATTACAAATATACATGAAATACTAGTTTTAAACTACAAGTTTTACACTACATAAAATAAGTAATATATAATGAATAGCCATCATTAATACAAATATAATAATAATTAACTAAATATTTAAAGTAGCAACAGAACATAATATTCTAATAATATTTTTAATAAATGCTAATGAAAATTAAACACATTTTTTGTGCCATAATATCCATTCATTTATAAAAATCATTTAAATCATAGTAGTAAAAATTTAAATTTTGTAAGCGGTATAAAAATATTAAATAAACAAGGAATTGTTAATAGTAATGAATGGATCAAGCGGCGAAGAATACAATTTACCCAAAGATTCTATATTTCCGCGAGGAGAATGAAAACAATATTTATTTAGATGAAACCCACTGTGACACCTATGATTTTATAACCAGGAAAGAAAAATAAATCATTTTTTAAAATATTGTTAAACTATCAAATTTAACAAAAAATATATCAAACCTTATTGGTTTGACCACCGACCTGATATTAACCACGTCGTGTTCAAAACTAGTATTAAAAACTGCTTTTATAAAAAAAGTGGTCATATTATTGGACATTTATTGCATCTTATCATTCACATCTCGATAAAAAAAATCCTAAACAATACACCAGAAAACTGAAATAGTTAACCTAGATAATAATAGTTATAAATGACTACGTTTCGCAATTCGTCCTTTAAGGTGTCGTCCAATTGAGCAATAACACCCCTTCCGGTTTTTGTCGATTTTTTAAGAATGTCCTCCTCAGAAGTTCTTAAAATAAGTTTTACCGTGGAGTACGACACACCCATAAATTCGGAGGTGATCTTCACAGGGGCGTGTTCATTTCTTTCCACGAATTTTTGATGCACTCTTTTAATCATGAGTTTGCATCGTGGACACAATCGTTTTCTCTCAAAAGAATTGGCACTTGCTGCAAATAATTTTTTGCTAAAAATGATTTTAAAAATAAAAATATAAGTCAACACACCTTGATTGCCGTCACCATCACCAGTTGGGAGATTTGGGGCTTGTTGGTCCACCAGCACATCCACATTTCTTTCTGCTATATATGTATTCGTAAAATTATTATTTGAAACAAATTAATTAATATACATTTAAGAGGTGATTCTAAACTTTTTAAGCCTACATTCTTTAAAATTTTAATTATAGCGGTTAAATTTAAAAATTAACCATTTCTTTAGTCATGGTTATAACATTTTAAACGATTTGTAAATTTTAACACAGTGGTCCAGAATCACCATTATTTTATTACAAAATTATATATTACACTAAATAATAAAAATTAAATTTATGTACTAACCAATTTCTTCCTGAATGGGGTGATCATGTTCAAGCTGTTGTTCATTATTTTCATGAGTGTCTTGCCAAGGACGCCACATATTTTAACAGAACTTTAACGCACAAAAGGCAAAATTCAAATGACAACCTGTAAGTTATTATCGAAATTTTTGAAATTTACCCCCATCCCGTCATTTTCATCCCTATCTCCATTTATGTGTCAGCAATTCTAAACAAATACCTAATAAGAATATCTGGTAGGTAATTCTGTACCTTCTTAGAATATTTGGAAAGTAGGTACTAAACTTTAATCTGTTTTCTAGGTAACATTAATTACTGTGTACGACGAATTTTGCAACAGGTAAGTTCATTATTTCATTCCTTTTTTTGATTTCGGATCGCCATTGAACATTTGAATAACGATTTATTGATTAGTTCATTAATGATCAATGCGACGGCAGATTTTTTAATTCACAAATAAACCACGTGCCTGCTTAAGTTCGTTATTTCTTTCAAACTGTTGGAATGTTTAGGTAAATGTATATGATGAAAAGTATTATCTTTTGGAGAAATATAACTCTTAAAAGCATCTTAAGCCTAGAGCAATGGACCATCTGCTGTTGAAAAGAATCACCGATTGTAAATGTTTGGGGTTGGACCCTAATTAACTCTAATAACAATAATGTTTATGGTGGGCAAAACTTGGACAGAAATACTTTAACACCTGATCTTTTCTTTTAGTCAATTTATTACGCTTTTGTCACTGAATTAGTAACCTTGTATGTCTTTAATATTAAACAAATATTGTATTACAAAAACTAATTCAAATTTCTGTATGAAATTTTGCATAAATTAATATTCAATCCAAACTTGTTTTCTTAAACATTAATACTTTTTTGTGTTACTTTTGTTGTAGTACGTACAACATACATTAGTCTCATCCTTCAAAGTTTTAATAAAATTCTATTTATTTTATGTTGTAGTTATCGTGAAAGCGCTTTTTAATAAAAGCAACTAGCAAAAAGTGGTCATTTGAGGTCTCGTTTTGTAGTTTGCCGAGTGTCTCTCAATTTCGCAAGAATTTAAACTTGTTGCATCCAACAAAACGCACATTGTAGCAAAATACGTGGACTTTTATGAGCCGACTTGTCATTTTCTAGTCCATGTCACAATTCACCCTTCAGGATGTAGCCGTTTAGCCTCGTTTGTCTATGCATATTGTTCCAAAAATACCGTGTAATATCGTTAGGACCATCCCATTCAAAATTTGAAAAAACGCAATTCCGCGTACATAAAAGCTCCGTCCCAGCCCAATTAAAATATTAATGCATTTTTTAATTATACATTGAGCGTAAATCAAGCCACGTCGCAATTTTTAAGTATTTATTCATCGTGTAGGAATTGAAGGCAACGATATTCGCGTCATGTACCCAGATGAAAAAGAGCTGATGGCGGTGGCGGCAACGTCGGAGGGAGAATTATAAGTGGTGCGGAGAGTTAAGTAGATAAAAGGGAACGAAGTATAAAATGCATGTAGAAACGGAAGCACGTTAAAACTCGACGCTTGCCGTCGGATTTGGAGCGACTTTCCTCTTCCACGTCACTTCTCATCGCGAAAAGTTGCCAAGAAAGGGGCCTTCTAGCCGTTTTTGTCTTATTGATGGCGTAATTAAGCGACGATTTTCAGATACATATCGCTGGGTGTTTAATTGCAGGCGCTGGCATTCTGCAGATGCCGCCCATAGACTCATTTGCTAATGCCTATTATGAATAATAGAACAGGATGCGAAGTCACGTGGCATCTAATTGATTGCGTCACGAACGGCTCCTACGACAACCAGACGCTAATGAGCCGACAAACAGTGGTGGAGGTGCCGGGAAAGAAGCGGAAATAATTAATTTTATAAACAGAAAGTTATTTGAATTATAGCAAATAATAGCGTATGGTCAAGTTTGTTTTTTCAGGAAACTGGAAATCAGTAAACAAATTTTTATTTAGTAAAGACATTCTTTTAACTAATGCTAAATTAAAGACTTTAAATTCGATGAAACTGACAAACGAAAAATTTTCAAACAAAAATCTTTCATCTTTTATCAAATGATTTTTATTAAAATGTTTAAAAAAATTAGATAGGTCGCCTGCTATTGGCATTTGTCCAGCTCACTAGATCGTAGACTTGCTTACTAAGCTTGCTACCCAAGTAACACCGACGGTCTATGGACGTCCACGGACCGTCCAAAATGGTCCACTAGCGTACCGACCAAATGTGAATGTTTTATGGATGTACATTTTCGGATGGTTTCTGGACGAACCAAGAATGGATGTTTTATGGATGTACTCTGCGGACGGTTTCTAGACGAACTAAAAATGGACGTTTTATGGATGTCCATTTACGAACAGCTTATGGACAAACAAAAACGGACGTTTTATGAATATACATTTTTGGACGGTTTCTGGACGAACTAAAAATGGACATTTTATGGATGGCCATTAACGAACAGTTTATGGACAAACAAAACTGTACGTTTTATGTACGTTTTATAATACGTTTTTGGACGGTTTCTGGACAAACTAAAAATGGACGTTTTATGGATGTTCATTTACAAACAGCTTATAGACAACCAAAAACGTACGTTTTATGGATATACATTTTCAGACGGTTTCTGGACAAACTAAAAATGGACATTTTATGGATGTCCATTCACGAACAGTTTATGGACAAACAAAAACGGTCGTTTTGTGGATATACATTTTGGGACGATCTTTTGAACAAACCAAAAATGAATGATTTATAAATGTACTTTATAAACGGTTTTCGGACGAATTCAATATGGACGTTTTGTAGATGTTTATTTATGAACGGTTTATAGACAAATAAAAATGTGCGTTTTATAGATGTACCGAAGTAACACAAGTACGTCCAGTGGACGTCCATTGTACGTCTTTTTTGGTCCAAACGATTGTCCAGAGACCGTCCATTCGGCGTACATCGGACGTTCAATGGACGTTTTTAGAACGTCCTGAGTTCACTAATTTGGACCATTTCTGGACCATCCAGTGCCGGACGGTCCCTGGACGTCTTATGGACAACTTATGTACGGTTTATGGACGTACTTGGACCAAATCATACTCTCGGACGTAAAACGGACGGTTTATGGACCCTTAATGGACAACTTATGGATGTTTTTAGAACGTCCAGTCGGGATGAAAAAAGTATACTTATGCTGGCGACAGTACGACCAGTTGCGCACGATTAAATCTTAAAAAATATACCAGCTAAAATCAAACTTCATGATCAAACTTTATCTGTTAATACAAATCTCGTCAAAAGATGCTAAAAAACCAAACTTGCTTTATACAGATATTGGTAGTTAACAAGGTATAAAACATTCAAATTTGGAGCTATTTTATTTAAAAAATATTAATAAATATATGTATTTATGAAAATTGAAAGTTTACTATGACTTTATCTAGAATAAAATTTTTCAGAAAAAATTGTGTGGAATTTCTTATGTTATCATCCTCGAACTACCCTTAGGGGGATTAGAAACTCTCGCAGGTAGATGATGGGTCGACTCTGCAAGTTTGGCTTAACATTTCTGCATATTAATTTCTTTATTACGTTTTTCACTAAAATCAACCTAAAAAGTGTTTTGTAAAGAATCTCTAACGTAAAACTTGGTAAGAATCCAAAAAAACGTTAATTTCAAAAGTTTTTGTTTCTATTGTAAGTACATACCTACTTTTATAGTTTAAAAAGAAACGCAGCTTAAATTTGACCAATAAAAAATAATAACATAAAGCAAAACTGTGAAGAATTAAGTCACATAGTTGTGACAATGGCATCGCACAATACACAAAAACAAGAGAAAAACCATAAATTAAATTTATTTAAGTACAAAACGATTTCAAAAAACAAATTACAATAAATGTTCAAAGTGGCGACCATTTGCTTGTATTGTAAACAATTTCGAGCCCGTCGTCGTAGAGTCACGAAGTGAATTAAAAATTTCTAAATTCTCGATTTAAAAAATTAATACCTACAAACCGATCAATAAATGATTTTAATTTTATATGTCTTTTGTAAGTCCTGTCAATTTATTTATTAACCGACTGTACAAAATAATATTTTGTTTATAATTTTTTTTACGGTTGACTACCGATTATTAGCTTTTTCTTGGAATTTCTATAAGCGCTTGAAGCTTGAACGCGCAGGGTAAACTTTCCCTTATGAGAGAAGGGGATGTTAAAGTTATAAAGTAAACTGGTTGTTCATGCTGGTTGCTGGTTCTATTCGATTTTGTTGTCTTCGTGAAAGCAGTCGATGAGATTTCGGCGCTTGAAAATTTTTTAGACTCTGAAGAAAATTTTTCTCAAAGGGTAAGAAATGTAAAAATAAAATACAAATGTTGTACATTTGTAAAACATTTTTTATTACAGGTCAAAAATTTGTCGATCCTGGGAGGTGATTCTTTTTGTGAGAGTTCGAAAAAAATGCTAATGCGCCTCATGACCGACGATGTGACTCAAAATTTCAATTTTACTGGAAAAGGATTAAAGAAACCATTTCGGGATACGAACACTTTTAAGTTGGCTAGATGTAAGTAATTTTATCTTTCATTTGCTCATATTAAATTTTGGCTTCAAAAGTTTTGGACCCAATATCACAAAATTACATCTCTTTATAAAATACTTAAACTTATCTACAGTAATCCATATGTTTAATTTATGTTTGCATTATAAATTTTTTTTTTATTTAAGGAATATTTTTATGTGTACTTTATACCAATTACAATTTTATTACAAAGAATATTATTGGCAAAAACAACAGTGGCACTAGTTCATAGATTTTTCTTAATGCTGAAGTCTATTTAATTCTTAAAATTTATTATATAAAAATAATTACTAAAAAATTAAAAATAATTTATTTTCTCTAATTTTCAGCTTCTCTTCAAAAAGTAGTCGCCCAGCTACAGAGAAAGATGTCGAAAAAGCCGTAGGAGCGTGGTTACGCAGGGCAAAAGAGAGAAAATTTACAAAACTAAAACAAAATGTATATTTTTTTTTAAATTCATATTTGTATATATGTGTAAATAGACGATTTAATTGATCAAATTGAGTATTATTAAGATTTTTTTAATCGTCCTGAAACGGTTCTTTTTTATACCAGCAGGACGCTTTCAAAACATCCATAGGTTGTCCAATAACGGTCCCTAAACCGTCCATAAAACGTACATATGTTGTCCATAAAACGTCCGTTTTTTATCTCGGCTGGACATTTTAAAGACATCCATAAATTGTCCATTAACGGTCCATAAACAATTCGTTTTCGGTCCAATTTTGTCCTAGTACATCCATAAAACATACATAAGTTGTCCATAAAACGTCCGTCGCCGGATAGTAATAGTCCGTTTTATCTCGGCTGTACGTTTTAAAAACGTCCATAAGTTGTCCATTGATGGTCCATAAACCGTCCATTATACGTCCGCATAGTACGACTTTGTCCAAGTACATCCATAAAACATACATAAATTGTCCATAAAACGTCCGAAGTTGCATCCGGCTGGACGTTCTAAAGACATCCATAAGTTGTCCATTAATGGTCCATAAACTGTCCGTTTTACGTCCGAGAGTACGATTTGGTCCAATTACGTCCATAAACCGTACATAAGTTGTCCATAAGACGTCCAGGGACCGTCCGGCATTGGATGGTCCAGAAATGGTCCAAATTAGTGAACTCGGGACGTTCTAAAACCGTCCATCGGATGTCCCATGTACGCCGAATGGACGGTCCCTGGACAATCGTTCGGACCAAAAAAGACGTACAATGGACGTCCACTGGACGTACTTGTGTTACTTGAGTATGTAAACAAGTAGTATTGATTAATAAATATTAATAAATTAATATTTTAAACTAATAACATTAATAAACAGTTGTTATAACATTACTAATGGTAAAATAGTTATTTAACCAACAAGTTTGTTAATAAAGGTGATTAATAAATTAAGACATTTTAACATTTTTGTTAATAGAAGTTAAGATTATTAATGGTACATTAGTAAAAGCATTGATTACAATATTTTTCTGTTGCTCATATCACAATAAACTTGGAAAACTTTATTCCAAAATTTTTCAACTTGCCTCTCTCTACTAACACATCTCTAGTAACACCTCTAGATTGTGTTCTGGTACCTGGCTACAAAAATCCAAAACAAATTTTTTAGTTGTTATTAATATTACTCAGACCTCACATTTCTCTATAAGTAGGTGTTTGCTAAAATAAACTTACAATATAAATTATGGCAATTTCAAGTTTCTTTTAATAAAACATTTATTTTCAAATACAACGTTTTTATAAATCTCTTATGATTATGACAGTTTATAAATGTCAAAATTTTGGTCTGTATAGTTGGTATTAACAGGTCGTTAATAAGGGTGTTTAACCAACTTCTTTAAGTGGCTTGGAGTGCATTAATAACTCTCATATGACAACAAGCAACACAAATATAAATTATATGACATCAGTAATATAAGAACAATTTTTATTATTTGAACAAGCATCGTTAAATTGGATTTTATTATCAAAAATAATATGAATGAAATGGACCAAATATTTGACAAACTTTAAAAGCTTTGAATAATAATAAAACATAAATAAAAAATTCTGCAAAAAAATTACTTTATATATTTCTACATTTTAGTCTTTTATCCACGTTAATAGGTATAAATAGACGTAAAATAATTCTGTAGTGTCATCTCTAAGCATTGCTGACTAGTGTAATAACTGGTAATTAGAGATTGTGTTGGATAGTCATTTACCTACTATTTCTGTACTTCTCCGACAGCTCACTTTTTGCCAGGCACCATATGGTGTGTTAGCCAAAGTGGAGTAATTCAATGCCTGTCGGAACTCTTGTCTGGGACGTAGTTAGTAAAAGTAGCAGTATAAGCTTTTTTTATTAAGCTAAACAAAATAATATTGAAATACGTATAAAACTTTTTAATTTGTGTAACCCAATTAAAAGTACTTCTAAATATAATAAGCTAATATTTTACAAAAAACAAATTATAATTAAACTTTTTTAATTTTAACATTTTGTGATGTGATTGTTAGATATTACAATTTAGATAATTGTAAAAATCCTCAGAGATAACGTTTTAACGTTGCAAAATAAGAAATTTGTTTCTTCTTATTTTTTTTACATTCTATATTAATAGAGAATTATTTTATAGAAAGGTAGAATTTACTCGTAATAAAGTTTTCAACATATAAATACATGTAAAAGCGTCGGTAAGCAATAAAAAAATCGGAGATGCCGTCGACGTCAGTCATTTATCTTACCGTTGTCGTCAGAAGAGTCACTTATTATAATTTATTCACAAAAATCAGGCAACTGATGAGAAACCAGTCCTGTACTCTGATTGATTAAATTGGTTTTCACTTTTTAGCTTATTTTCGTTATTTCCGTAATTAGAAATTAATTCTTAAAAAAATATTTATCTTTAAAATCCAGAAATACTTTTAATTAAATTCAGACGTCATTGAGTGTAGTTATTTGACTCTTTGTAGAAGCAGTCAAGGAGAAAATCGCTGAGTGTGCATTTTCGTCCTTTTGCGTTGATCGTTGCTAAGAAAAGTTGATTCATTACGTCACAACCAAGGTAGAAAAGTCCAACTTATTTACAGAATGCTTCAGTTTATTAAGAAAGACGCCAAAAGGGTAAATTAAAGATTACGAAACGTGAAAAATATAAAATACATTTACAAATATTTCTCCTTGATTTTATCGGGCTTTTATAAATAACAGACTGCTGGCTTTACACATTTTTTGAAACAAAAACTGTGTTGCACAGTTATTTTTGCCAAATTTTTTTGTTTTTCTATTAAAAACAAACTCACTTCTTGTATTTATTTATAGATCAGTCTATCCAATAACTAAATTATTTAACCATCGGAGTTAATAAATATCTAAGGATTTTGATACCTAAGCTCCCGTATTTTTAAATCCTGATAAGGACTAGTACTGTTCATAAATTTTACTCGGTAATACGAAAAGGATTTTGTTCAAATTTTTCAATTACATTTGATTAATTTTTTTTTAATCTGATAGTTATTTTATGTGCACTTTTATGTGTAAAAAAGCGGTAAATAGTGTTAGCCCAAGTTTGATTTCAAAGCTGAGTATAAATAAAAAAACCTAAAGCACCATTAAATAACTGTTCTAACTAAATAATTAAAATTTTGGCAAAGGCATGGAATACCTATATGTAAATGTTAATGGTCATCTGTACTATGTCCTTCTATCGCTAGGTAGGTAGGTAGGTAAACTCATATTTACAAGGAATTGTTAACATTCATTGAATTGTTGGCTTTAATGATAACATACAGAGTGTTTTTGTAGTTACTCTGCAAATTTTAACAGGTGATAGCTCTCATTGAATAAGCTAAAAAAAATATTTATAATTTGTGAAAAAGACAACGTAAATTTTCTGCTTAAAAATTAATTTTTGTAACAAATGTTTTGCAAAATATTAAACTTTATGGATGGAAAAACTATTGAAAAACACTACAGTTTCAATAAAGCTTAAACATGGAACCTTATTGGTTTTAGGTGGCACTTTATATAAAATAATTTACAGGATAAATATAAAAACACTAATACTTTGCTGTTCATTTTTCAATTTACTCCGTAATTGATTTTATAAAAAAAATATCGTAAATGACGTTGTAATATATGACTAATATATAAAAAGCAATAAAACTGTCTATATTAATTGCAATAAAATAATTAAATTACAAATTAAACATTATTAAAACATTTGTAATGATCTGCTTGGTAAATTATAAATGTTAGTAAATCTTGTTGTTTATTGAGTGTAAAAGCTTGCGCTTTGTGGTTCTAGTTATAGTATTTCTTTGTGGATGGTAGTGTTTTGGGTGAAAATACCGTCAAGACAAAACCATCCAACAGCTAATGTCCATTAGTACGTCGAGACGTAACGGCAATGCTCGCCGACAATTAACCTGGTTAGCAGGACTTAAACGAGAGTACACTTAGTCCAGTTTATCTCTACACTAATCCCTCTAATTCTGATTGATGTGTAATTGAATAAAGCTCTCTTGCCAGACGTCCAAGAAATGGACTTGGCTTGCCCCTTTCGCCTCCTCAATCAATAATCAGAGAGAAGGCCAAAGGAGAGCTTTATTGCATCACGACGGGAAGCACAACATATTTGATAAGCGGGTTAAGCCGCTCTCTTTCTCCCTTTATTTCATATAATCTAATACCATTTTCGCCAAATTCGCTCTCTAAATAGAATGTTTCAGAGACTCCGCATCGACTTCATGAACAATGCATAGCAATTCCGGCGCGATCGCGCGCGGTTTCGATAAAACGTCGACTGCTTCTTTTTATGAATTTATCGGGAATCGAGTTAATTTTTTTTTTCGGTACCTGGCGGACACATGACGCTAGGGGGTGAATTGCACGTTGCCATGCAACCGGCCGCTGGGTCTCGATGGGTTGTGAGTCACGGTATCCATCAGGATGGGGCTCTGATGAATGGAAACTACGGATGGCGTGTGCGTGATCGGAGAAGGTACGGGATGACTTGCACAATACGCTATTATACACGACAGTCTATCCCAAGGGTCACACTCGACATGAATCTTAAAATTCATGGACACTCTACATGAAAAACCGAGAGGTTTTTCACAAAAAACGACACTGAATAAATCTGTTTTAATAAACTTGTGCCATCATTTTGCATAAATGAGATTCCAAACGGCAAATAATACTAATGGACTAATTTCAAGTTGAGATACTACCGGTAGTATCGCAAATTTCAATATTTTTCATGGCAACAATCAATCACAGTTCCGAATTCTTTTAAATTTCATAGAAATGAAGATACTACCGGTATTATCTCGATTTGAAAATAGCTCATGAGTGATTAAATCAAAAATGATGTACACCAACAAAAACACGTAAGCAGAAATGTGACATTTCAACTTGACAGGTGTCACTAACTTGATTCAGTCAGTTGCTGAAAGTTAGACCGAATAAATAGGTCATTTTTTAATTATATACCGTTGTCTGTCTCTTTTCAACACATTGTTGTATATGTTGCTATGTAACATAAATTATTTGTTAAAAAGAGCCAAACAACGGTATATAAATAAAAAATGACCTATATGTAGGGTATAATCAGTAATCACTTATATTAATAAATATATTTTTTGCCAATCGTGAGTACCTAAACACCACATTTTAGTGATAATATAAGCGCACTGAACTATACAAAAATAAAGACTAAACTAAAATATATCAGCAATTTTACTAACTGAGCAATAAAGCAAACACTTTAAAGCCGTTCTTGATTTTTCAGCTGTCACAATTTTTCGTAAATTGGTAAGACAGGAAAAAAAGTTTAACACGGCAATCCGTAGTAATAATAGGCCAAAACGATCTCTGGAGTAAATTTTAGGTACTAGGGAAATAAGTATTGTCACGTTGATGTTAGAACGATAAACAGAAATAATTTATATTGACACAAACTTTGTACTCAATTACTTGCCCTAAAACCCGCGCTTACCGCCCTTATAAGGTTGTAAGCAGCGTTCGTTATTGTTGCTATTGGTGTAACATTAATGTTTTGTTTACGAGACAGGTAGATACAAAAGGTAAACAAACAGCTAACTATAAATTTTTTTAAAAAAAGAGTGAAAGTAATAAACAAAACAGTTATTACAATGTATTTTAGGTATACAGTATGTCTCCGGGTCGACAGTACAAAAGAAAAAAATTTCTTATTTTTCATTTTTCAGAAAATTTTGTTTTATTTTCAAACCCCCAAAACACAAATTACTTTTTATTTAACTCAAACGGCTCTGCAGATAATATCATTTCTCTTCAAAATTTGAACTTACTTTATAGTCTGTTGGGAAAAATTTTATAATAATAATAACTTACCATAGTTTCTTTCGTAATTTTTAGAAGTAACTCTAGTAGGCGGATTTTATTGAAAAATACCACTGACAGCAGACGACAAATCTAATAAGTTAGTAGAACTACAAATTAAATCTTTGCTAACTGAATCAGCATTTGTGCTATAATGTTGACTTTACAACAAGAATTTATCTAATTCAATGTTATGGAACTGAAAAAGAGTGCTACCGAGTTGTTATCAAAAAATTCCACCAAAAATATCCGGAAGCTACCATTTCAAATTCAGGTGCCAAAAACTTAGCGACCAAATTATTTAAAACAAACTCGGTTTCAAACATTAAGAAGTCAAAAAAGTTGTTCAATGAAGACAATGCTGCTTCAGTTCTTGCCGTTCATTCCGCAAGAAAAGCTCTAAGGTTGTCTTTAAGAAAGAGGGTAATACAAACTTAGATAAGTAGATCTCGTTTACAAAAAATCTTCAAAAAAAAACCAAAATTTTACCATTTAAACGGCAATTTAAATAAACTTGAAAAAATGGTGGTGAAGCCAAAAGTATCGATTTTTGTTTAATAAAAATGGCCTACTAAGTTTTGAAATATTAAAGTTTTTATAAACGAATTATGTTCTCCAATAAATCAACCTTTTTAACTAATGAAGTCGCTTCATCCCAACATTGCCGGTACTGGAGTGAGATGAAGTCAAACTTATTTTTTTATCTCATATTTTTTTGATCAAATCTTAAGCCGTAATTCATATTTAAAAATGTTGTAAAATTTTGTAGCTGATAAACTGAATGAATTGTCAATAAACCACCGAATGGAAATGTTTTTCCATCACGATGGGTGCCCTGCTCGTTATGCCGACATTACTCGCCAGTGGCTCAATACAAAATTCCATGATAACTAGATAGGGAGAGATGGTAGCATTTTATGACCACCGAGAAGTCCTAATCTCACAATAATGAACTTTTATTTGTGGGGTCGCTTAAAACAAATTGTGTACAGTAAGCCACTAGACAATGATGTAGAACAATTAAAAAATAGGGTACAAAATGCAGTCTAGTCCTTATCAATCTTAGAAATTGAAATCTGTGCAGAAAAAAGAGGAGCATTATTTGAACATAAAATTAATATTTTGGTTTTTGAGAATTTTATTATATTTTACTTTTTGTTAAATTTCTTAAATAACCTTGAGCCCAATTTGAATATTTGCTAGCAATAAAATGATGTTATTTCGAGAACCGTTTGAGTTAAATAAAAAGTAATTTGTGTTTTGGGGGTTCGAAAACAAGCAGGGCAAATCAACAAAAGTAAAATTTTCTTAAAAATCAAAAATAAGAATTTTTTTTCTCTTTTAAAGTGAATTCTGAGACATACTGTAGAGAGGTGTGTAGAAGTTCTAGAAATTATTTAAATTTACTGATACAAAATTAAAGTATTTATATTTTTGAAGAAAATGTTTGGATCTAATCTATGTTGTTACTAGTAGCTGCTTATTGAATGGGAAATTTATTAAATCTTATTTTGATGTATTGATTGCCGCTTTTGGCAGTCGATTAGCACTGAAAGGGTTGTATTTCTGGTCTTTCACCCGCGAAATCATCGATAATTGTCCGTCATGAAGCGAGTTTGTCATAATAAATAGCATGTGGGCTGACCCCAGCTTAGCACCTGGAATTTGTGACACTCCCTCATATTTGGTACTTTTGGCGGTCACGCGCCGCCTGTGACCTATAATTACTCCGGCAAACGTTTTAGTAAACTCCGGTTCGGCTTTTGATGCTCGAGTAGCGACGTGGCAATAAATTGAATTAAAATCAAATTTGATGTCGAGTCTATTTTAAGAAGGGAGTTTGCGAGTTAATTTTGTCGGAATCGGAGTGGCTGTACATAACCCGATTTTGATGCACAACACATGTCGCGGGGGGTAAGATATTACGTTTCGTTTTCAGGTCATCATATATATGAGAGAGCGGCCATATCTCATTTTTACGGTCCATACAGGAAATGTTGGCAAGATTAATGTCATTCCGGAGTCCCTTAAAAATGTAACGCGCCGTACTATATCGGGTAATATTTCATAATTCGGCTTTTAAAATTCCAAATGTCACTTAATGACCTATCCATTAATGGAAATGGACCGAAGGTAGACGAGCGCTTTTATCTGCGCCTTCATTAGAAATTTGGCAAGTCTTCGCTGACTTCCCAAATTGCATTTTTATGGCCTTTTTGCATATTTTTAAATTTCGTCCGATTTCAGATAGGGTTGTTAGGGCCGCCCAGCGCCGGGGGCAGTCCGCCCCCGGGCGGGATCACTGCAGTGTTGTTAAAAGCATTTTCACGTTGCGAAAGATGTGGTTGCCTTTTCCTAACCCTCACTCACATTTCTCGCCGAAATAATTCCTGAAACACCTGCAAAGACCCCATGAAAAATATTTTTATTACGGACCCTCTATCTAGTTACGTGATCAGTTTCCAAAGCCTTGCCTGACGCTAAATTAATTAAAAGCGGTCTTAAAGCGACTCGTGCTTTGTTACTGTGTTATTGTTTGCATATTTATAATGGCGCGTTTGTCTATTTATTACATTGTACTTAATTAAATTGTTGAATCCTGAACCGAGCTTCGATTCGATTTTATTACAGCAGCCATATTCCCATTCCGACCCAATTTATAATTTAAACTCGGTTTATTCTAAATGACGCTTATTATAACCCTCCCATTTCATTATCATTATAACATTAAACCGTCAAGAAAAATCTAGACGCAGTTGCCCTTTCTTATCTCAATTTATATCAAATCTATTAGAAGAAAAAATTGCTTCTACTGGATTTATCTGAAAGAGGCGTAAGCACACACCCGAGGCGTCAGATTTATCAAAAGCTTTTCAGAATTATGAAATTCTGAATACTGAGACATCAATCTATTCTTCTTGCCGGTTTCATAAAGGAATTTTTCGCCACATAACAATTTTATTATTATGTTTGGAGGGAAACTTTTCATTATAGCTTTTCTTATTTTTATAAATCCCGGTTTGTCAGTTCCTATTTTCCTTCACTAACTCCTGATCTCTGTCATCCAAAAACAATCAATTTTGTTTTTGTAGAAAAGAATTCCGGTAATATCGTTTTCTCATTCTGGTAAAAGACATAATCCTAATAAACTGCTAATTTTCTCGCCTGTCGTTTATTTATAATCTTATTTATTACATAATAAAAACGGTTTTGTTAATTGGACTACAAACTAGCGTTGCCACAAGTTCACGCTAAATATTATTAGTATAAATCAAAAAAAGTTCCTGTTAAATACAGCCAATCTAATTTGTTAAATTAACGAATTGAAAGTGATTATTATCTAACCAAAAAATTAATAGAGAGAAATCTGGTGTAATTTTTTTCTATTTTAACAAATAGTTGTTCTGTTTTAAACAATTTCAATAGTTAGTTTAAGAATTTTGCTCCAGTAGTTTAAGAATGAATCAATCTAAAATCTACAACAAACTGCCAACTACTTTTTTTTTATTGTAATTTAAAACTCATTTTAGGCAAAATTTAATAGACATTTATCAACTATAAAATGGCAAAAATACTAAAGTTATCTGCAGTCAATAATGATATTTCTCATCAGAAAAAAAATTGAGTCATCTGCTAAGGCTGGTTCTGGGTTGCATAAACTCTCCCCTCTTTTGTTTGTACGTTGTGCTCACTCTTTGTTTCTCTTTTACTTGTAATGTTACTTTTTTTCAATTCCTCTACTTTTCCCAACGAATTAAAGACAGCTTCTGTTGTTCTGATCTTTAAGAACGGTAACAAGTTCGATGTGAATAATTAGAGACCAATCATTATGGAAAAAATTATTGTAGATCAAATAAAAACATTTATTACTAATCACAACATTTTACTCGAACAAGAAGAAGGTTCTATTCTTGGCAGGTCAACCATTACAAATTTTTCAGTTTAACCTATTTCAAACTTGAACATTTTGATGTAAATTTTTTTTGTAAACTTGGGTTTTTTTCTACTTTTTTAAACAAATTTTTAGTTTTTATATTAAAGAGAAATTTTCTAATTTTACGAAAGATTTTAGTGGTGTACTACAAAGATTTGTCTTTGGACCTTTACTGTTTTTTACTTATGTAGTTGACATTCCGGGTATTAAGATTGGCTTTTTCCTCTCAAAATCTCTAAGTGTGTAGTATTCTGTCAAAGTAAAAACAATCCAAAAGTGCAATATGTTATAAATGACAACACTTATTAGTTGCTAACTATAGTGTTTTTGTAGTCTTGGAACTTTGATCATTTCTAATTTGTCTTGGCCATCTTGTTTGTAAAAAGCTAGATTTGTTTTCTTTCACCTATTCAAAATGTTTACATCTGCATTTCTTTTTTTTTTTCTTATTGTCGTTCTTTTCTAGAATATGATGGTTCTGTCTGGAGAATCGTCAACAATCAGTTTTATATTTAAATGAGTTAACTAGAAATATTTTCTAAGATTACAATTGTTTTTTATGTACTTTACTTTGCTACCGGATTTTCAGAAATTATTGTAACATCGAGGTGGCTGTGGAAACTTTTGATATCACGAATATTCATTGTAATGTCCTATTTTTACAACGAAATATTGGAGAATAGTTTCTGGAGTTACTCAATTGTCTAATAATAATTATTCCCGATTTCGGATAACTAAAGCGACCTCTGGTGGCGTTTGGAACAATCATATCGAAGCGTACCATTATTATTGTTGTTTACGACGTAAACGTCTAAATTAGTCGTTTTCTTTTTAATTTTTGTGTAAAATGTCTGGGACAGCAAAAAATACAAAGACAAATAAGACTGATGTTGTGTTTATGAATGTCATATTTAAAAATAAAGAACCTAGTGTCAGTTTTCATTTCTTTCCACCCCAAACGGTGGTAAGGTTAAGATCGTTAATTTTACGGTACTGAGGAATTTGTGGACAGAAAAAACGCTTGGGAAAGAGCTTCAATGATGGAAAAACGTTCTACAAAATTTTTAAGAGTGTGTGGAAAACATTTCGCTGATAAAGACTATACTTGTCATTCAAGGTTGTCTAAAAAACCACGTTTAAAAAAATTAGCTGTGCCTTCGCTTAACCTACCAAAAAGGAAATCTAATCAATCATACCATAAAAATGAATTACACGAGAAGAAAAAACAACGTCCTTTGAAAAGAAATTTCAAAAAAAGTGAGTTCCAAATACAAGAGCAAAAGAAGGTTCTTTGAATCATTGTGATGAAAATATTACATCACTTAACGTGAAAACAAGCTTTTTAGACACAGTTAGTTATTACTTTATGGATAATAACCTAAAAATGCACAAAAAACACACGTTATACGTTAACACACGTTATGCTCTCAGCCGCGGTATGTTTTTCTGACTGTCATCTGTCATCTGTCAAATGTGTGTCACAGATCAGCTGTTCGAAATTGCGAATAGTAATAGCTAAAATTATTGCCTTGTAAAGACAAAAAACATTTTTTATTTTTTCCTCAGCCACCTACGATGTTACAATCATTTATGAAAACCCTGTATAATAATGTTAGCTTCTTTTTATTGTTAATACCATTTGCATCAATATAAGGGAGATCGTTTCTATCTTATAAAAATCTAATAAGCACTCAAATCAAGATTTTTTGAAGTCAATTGATAGCTCTTGAAATAAAGGGCAATTGGTATCATTGTGCTCCATTTGTAGTTCTTCAAATAAAGTTGCTAGATTAATTTAAAGTTCAAATAACTTCTGTTACCGAGTTTATAAAACATTCATTTGTATTTATAGGGATTAAGTCGGTTGATCTTTAGACCTGCAAGTACTGTACAGTGTAAAAATTACTAATCTATAAATTAATTATTTTAATTTTTTTATTTAATAAATTTAATAAATTTTTGCCTTTTTTAGTGATGTTTACGTACAGTATTTTTTTGTTAAACAAAATGTGGAGGGGGGTTCGAGTGGGGCTACGTATCGTAGTTTGATTGTTTCAAAAACTATTGCAGATAAAAATGTCATGTGTGCTGTTAAGAGTAGAATCCAAAACCAAAACACAAATTATTGCATTGCATTAAAAAAATGAGTGTGACGTCATAGCTCAAAAATAGATGACGTCGCACTCATTTTTTTTAATGCAATGCAATAATTTTTGTTTTGGTTTTGGATACTACTCTTAACAGCCTACATGACATTTTTATCTGCAATAGTTTTTGAAACGCGTAATGAACAAGTAAAGCAACCCAAAATAAGCATTATAAGAAATAAAAATGGACTCTTTCAGCGTTTTCGACAAATGTTATTCGTTTTAAAATTACTGAATTTATTCCATAAGTAGTTTCCACACTGTATTGTCTGAACTACAGCACATCCTACCTCTCGATTTGTCTGGCCTCACTGGCTCTGACTCTTACCAATGCATTTTAAATTTGCCGTTTTAATTTTTTTCATTTTTATTAAATCTTTTATTTGGAGAGCTACAAGGTTGGCGCAATGATAACAATTGCTCCTTATTTGAAAAGCTATCCATTGATACAAAAAAATCTTGATTTGAGAGGTCATTAAATTTCCATAAGATGGAAACGATTTCTCTTGGAAGATCAAATTTTGATATTAACATAAAAGGTTTAGGTTTGAAAAGCAAAAAAAGGTTTAGGTTTAGACATTTTTTTGTCAATGTCAATATTTGATATCTCAAAATGATGTTGTCGCGAGTTGTATTAACAATAAAAGCATGTTACAAAATCTTATTGAGAAACTATTCAAAACATTTTGACAAAATCGACTAAATTTGTTGCGGATTTTACAACTATTTGTAGTTTAATTATTGCCATAACATTTAAAATTGTTGAAAACTACACAACAATTTGTTAAAGTAGCAGAAAAGTACACCATATTTTTATGTATTAGTTAGTTTGTTGTTAATAACTGTTTTTATTAGTTATGGTAGTTGTTCAATTTTAATTCGATAATTCAACAAATTACATTGTTTATATGTATTTAACAATATTTTTTTAAATTTTATTTGCATTAATTTGTGTTGACTGGAAAAGCTCTAATTTGGAGTAAGATTAATAAAAAAATATTCACTGTGTATATTTAGGCATGACAAGAATATGTATCTTTTTGAGATGTGAGCATTTAGAACTCACAATCAACTGAACATAATTTTATTTTACTTTATATTAAACAAAAACAAATATGGAAAACAAAACTTGGCCTGCTTGAGGCTGGTTGTTCATATTCTCTATTTCTGAGTAAATCCTTTCAGCTATCGCGCAAAACCTGTACAAAAAATTGTCTCCTTTCCCATAAGCGATTTGCCAAAGACGTGATATTTGGTAAAGTACCTCGATGTAATAGAGCTCTGGATAAAATTCCCTTCGTCGTCATGCAAGCGTTCACCTAACAAACCCTGAACCTTGTTCATTTTGTTTCATCCCGGTTTTCTATGTGCGAAAAGATAAATTTTAATTAGTGGCGATTTTCGACATGTTCAGCCTGGCTGGAATCAATCGGCGATAAGGTGTCTGGAAGAGTGCGGCGAGGGACGATCATAACGAGTGGTGGCGACCGCCCCCCGTAATCCCGAAAATTGAAAATTCCCCATTCCTCGTCCGGTAAAGTCGACATTCCCGGCGAGCTTAGCGCGCAGCTTAATAACGAGCGACATGCAGTTAAATGTCATTTGTTTAATGTTACGCCGTACGCTGATATTAATACAATGTGACATTTAATTTATGACAACATAAAATCATAAAGAGAGGCGTTTCAGCGAACGCTCTATGCGATTTATGGCAAGCCGACCCGGATCTGTATGCAGTATCGCCACCAGAGTCCTTCCGGACTCTATCTGATCCTGCGGCCAGGTGATAATCACTTTAATGAGGGGTTTCATACGTTTTCAACATTACACCGCTATACCTTTCATCTACTTCTAATTCCAGATTGCCGCTCAATGGATGATGACCCACATTCAAGGACGGAATAATATTTTCACGAGAAAGAGATTACAGATACTTGTGTTTTACCTCACACACGACTTAACAGAAATTAATCAAAAGGTGAGACAGATAAATATTTCTACAACTACATACAATTAAATAGACTTAAGTCATAGAAGAAAATAATTAGGTACACAGGAGCAGTGCTTAATAAATTAAGCAAGTTTTTCTGTATTTTCTGCATTTTTAAAATTATTTTTTTGATTATAAAGTCTAATTTTTAAAAATTTTAATTTTTATAAATAAGACTGGTAAAAGTAAAAGTCTAAACTAGTACATTCTAAAAACATTAGAAACTTTTTTACCGATGTCTAAGTAATTGCCGGACTGTCGTTATGAACGTCAGAGAAAATACCTAAAAAAGAGAAGCGACAGATAAAAAAAAAGTTGAAATTACCTGTGATAGTATGTAATACAAATATTTGTTAATTATTTTGTTTATCACACTGCATTTCATCTGAAAAATAGTATATTGGATCACAATCACCGTAAGAGAAACTATTCGTAGTCGAGAATGCAGATTGGAACATCGAGGCTTCCTAAGCGTTCGAAAAGTAAGTACTTACAGCTGCGAGATTCATATACTATTAACTATAAACTTTTCGGTCAATAAATTATATTAAAATTTTTTAAATTATTAAGTAACCTAACTTTTTCTCCGTTAAACGTCAAAAATAAAGCCTTGATATTATGGCATTTAATTTTAAAACGACGGCAAAAATATATAATCAAAATATGCTTTTCTGACCTAGATGTAAAAAATATAAAACATGTTCAATAATTGTTCTGGTCGTGGTTTGCTGTGCTTTTCTTTTTCTAGCATAAACATAGGTTAACGTGATAAGTTTATATGGTTTACTGTCAACTGTCTAAATGCTGTCTTATTTTTGCATTTAGAAGTTTTTGTATAAGTAAAATTGCTTTTAAATTTTCTTGTAGCAAATTTTGTGTATTTCAATTTAAAAACAAACTGTTTTTACAGTTTCTTTAATTTCAGAGAAAACAACTACAACAGTGCAGAATGTATACTTTTAGATAAAACTTTTAGCAGTCTGTTTTCACGAAAGGAAGAAATAACAACATTGTTTATCAACAATTTTATGACAACCGTTGGCAACGATTTACTGAAATTAAAAATTTTGCGAAATTATTTGAATCAAAATTCAGTGGAACTTTGACAAGTCGAAACTCAATCTCTTAAAAAAGTTTATATACCAAAAAACAAAAATATAATAAAAAATTCTAAGAACAAATCTCCAAGCGGCAGATACATATGTGCGATTTGGCGTTTTAGAAACATTAAAAACCAAAATGTAAAAAACGTTGCTGTGACGTCATACCGACATATTCTGTTCCTTCTTATATGTTGTGAGATTGTTTATGTCCTGTCATCTTTTTTTAGCTCTTTTTCATTATTTTTTAATCTCGATGGTGTTCGGTTTTGTACCAAGTTATACCAAAAATAATTAAAAAAAAACTCGAATAATCTGCAAAACGCCAAAAATCTCGAAAGAATTAACGACATACCTTGTGCAAAAATTGTGTAGGTACAATAATAAAATATAGGCCAAAACCAAAAGAATGTTTATGTTCTGTTGAGAATAAACTAGAGTTAAAAACAAATGTAAGAAATTAAAACAACTATAGTACATACCACGAAATATTTGAGAACATAGTTTAAAGTTTCGACCTTTTTAAAGTTAGCCATTTTTGCTAACTTTCAGTAACCACAAAGAACAAAAAAAAACACTAAACACAAAATGTTCGCTAGTTCCGATGTCGGTATGACGTCACCCGTTTAACTTTGTTTTTTCGCTGTTCAAAAACCAAAGGTTGTAGCGACTTGCGATTTTGATTTTTACTCTTCGATATTTTTTAAAAATTTTTAGAAGCTTTCATAAAATTTTGGTTTACTGCTCCTTTAATAAGTCGAACGAAATTTGTGGCAGGGGACAGGTAAACTCTTTGTTTTACTTCTTCGATAAGTCGAATCTTTCGATTACTCAAACTTTTTGTGTGACAAATGGCTGTTCGTGCTATCGAAGTTTGACTGTATTTGGATTTAGCCATCCATTTCAAACCTCTTTACTGTTAGATAAAACGTCGTATATCACACGTGGCCAAAATAAGTTCATGCACTGACTGACGTGCTTCGTCGCATTTCACACACTTATAAACATTTTTACCAATTATATCTATTTGTAATGTAAATAATTATTTTACAACAAAACAGGCATCTTTTCGTTATTAATTTATCATTCGTGATTGTATAAATCAAATCTTTTGCTTGAATAAGCCGCTCAAGCTCAAAAACATAATGCAGCTTTGTGCTTGCAACGCAATTGTATTGTCAAAGTTCAATCTGTTTTCCTGTTCCTTGTACAATTTCTTTTATATAAATTGTTGTTTTAGAACAAGCGTCTTAATTAATCAAAACTCGGTTGTTAGCATTGTGTCTAATTCTGTTTTCATACTAAACAAGAGCATCTACGATAAAAATTAATTTTCTCTTCTATATTCATTTAAGAATCTGCCCAAGCAATAAAAGAATTATTAAGAATAATAAACTTTGTTCAGCGTTCGTAATTATATAAACTGTTTTAAAAACTCACATAGCTGAGTATTTGTCTTACTCCGTTCCTAGATCTTCACACTTGTCTAATAATGAAAAGTTTTCGCTATTGCTTATTGTTAGTGTTATAGCGGGCATAAAACCAAGCGCTCGTGCATATTGCCTGAGACAATTAAGCAAATTTTATTACACTTCACAAAATATAACGGGAGTGAAATTGTATAAAAAATTTATACATAACACCTACAATCAAAATTAAATGAAGATTATAAAAAAGTTTGAAATGCGATATATTAATCACGAAACGAAGAAATTTAGTCACGACGCGACGCCCAAAAAGTAGAGTAAGTAATTTCTAAATGACTAAAAGCATTCGACAAACATATAATACAAAATTGTTGATTTAAATTTTATCTGATTTTGTTCGTAATTAAATTCAATTAATATTAAAATAATTATTATAAAATTTTGACAACAGCTATCATCCATGAACCGTCTGTTTTCAATACTATCTTTTACTATAAATATCAAAATTAGTGCTAATTTCAATTATTTGAAAAACTTTTCGAGTGATTTAATCATACTGTGTCTGTATAATACACAGTAAAAGTATAGTCAACATTCTTTGCAACAAATTATCACAGTAATGCGCTTATTATACAGGATTTTAGATAAATTGTTTTATTCTTTTTGACAAAAATGGAACAATATAGGTGTTACAACTGCCGGCTTTTGAGCACTATTTATTTAAGCGTGGCTTAATCAGCTTAAGTTCTGTGTAAACTAAAACTGGGAACCAATGTGTAAATTTTGATGAAATCCAACAAAACGTATGTACCCTATCTAAGCCCTAAGTTGATAGGCAAAATAGACGAAAGGGATAGTTAAAGCCACTTCGACAAGGTCGGATTAAAGGGATTCAGTTTAATTTTAGAGTTGTTATAAGTAGAGAAAAATTTGTAAAAAATGAAAATCGTGTGAATCCCCGGCTTTCGCAAGTTGTTTGATTAATTTTTTCGAACATCTTCGCCAGACAGGTACTTGGGGACGGCTTATTTACCGTGAAGTATGACGGTTTACCGGCAAGTTGCGGAAGTTGGCGAGGATGACAAATTGCTGGAGATATGGTATGACAGGGACAATTTGCGGAATAACCCTGTACGGGGTGAATACATGAATGATAGAGTCGGTAATGCAGGTTTCTGCGGCCGCGGGATTACCGTTGAGCCGGCACATGTTGGAAATCCTCCAAAGAAGGCCCCCATCTGGCGCATTATCTTCTGTTTATCCATCATCACCGCCACCGCCGCCGCCACCTTCTGTGAACTTTATTAAGTGACCTTTGGGGGCTGGGGAAAAATGCCGACTATGGAAATGTCAAACGGACCGACATTTATTAATGTCGGTGAATACACTTCTATTTTTCTTTTTTACGCGCCAAGATGTTATTTACAAACAAACAATATTTTCAAAGTCGGTATATCAAAGTCAAAAGTTTGCGTTGAGAAATTGAGACTAACACATTTTCTCTTTTGTGCCACCTTATTTGGGATTCTTCTCGAATTTTTCTTTGTGTTGGGATACTCGCTTTTACGACGTCGAGAAGATATAAAGGACACATGTAACTGACCGACAATTATTCGATCCCAGATTGAACGTTTTGCGCAACGATCTTATTTATCGAGGAAACAGCAATTCAACGAAATAATAACACAGAGAGAAACAACGGAAAAGTAAAAATCTGTTTCCGAGGGTGAATGAATTTGTATACCTCAACGTATCAATGAATGTACCAACAAAGTTTAAACCAAGTTTAATCACGATTAATTGCTTTGAGTGCATAACAAGACAGGAGTTACCATAGAAGCGAAACTAAGTTTAAATTTATAGAAAAGCGGTAAAGTTACTCGGGAAGAATTAATTACAATCCTGATCCCACAAAGAACAACAAAAGTTGTTACTGGATGTTACTTGCTGTAGTATTTCGTCTTAATTATTCCCTCAGACATTTTGCTTTGCATTTTCTGGCTTCTTTAATTGTCACAATTTTCCAAAATACAAAGATTTCATTTGCGACAAGTTTAAAATTATTATTCAACACCTACAAAAATTCAAATTTATTTCCATTTTGTTTTCTTAATCCTTTAATCTCTCTACCCACTGTGTTTTCAATTAATTTTTACATATTTTGCAACTAAAAACAATTTTTTACAATTTAACAATTAAATAAGTTTAAAAATTTTATATAATAAAGTCTGTGAGGCGAGAGTCTTTTCTCTAATGGTTTAAAGCGTTAGAGACGCTTAAAGAAAGAAAGAGTTAAACAAACAAGATAACAACAGATTAAAACTTATTAAATTTAATTTTAAAATTATTCTCAATGTGTTTTTATTATGCATAAACATAAAGAAAGAGAATAAACAGAAGTAAAAGAGTAATAAGTTTAATACCAATTGATTCTTTTATAGATCAGTTGATTGATGCAAAAGTATGGATCGGACATCTCAGTTACCAATACGGTTTTTGTTATTTTGTTGTATACACTGTCCATTGAAAAAAACTCGCAGCTTGCCAAGAGAAAGGAAATTAAATTCTGCTTTAGAATGTTGTTAAGAGCACTTTTGATACAATTTGGTATTTGTTGTGCTGTATGTTAAACAAGTAATTACATATTCTTTTAGACAAAAAATTCGTAGTTCTTTGAGAAATTGTCACAGATTGATGATCACAAATGACTTAATTATTGTAAGTTTAAAAAACCAAAACTAAATTAAAAGTTAGTAAGACTAGAGCAAAACCTGTCAAAAACAAAAACATTTAACAAATTTTGAAATAAACAATATTTTTTAAGTATGATTTGGATAATTATTTTGTATTTTTTTAAAACATTTTAAAGACTGTTAAAATCTGAAACTAATTATTTTATTGATTGTCGTTATCATGGTTAAGAAACTCAAAATGTACATAAACAAAAAACAAAATAGACAATTTGCGCAATGTTAGCAATAGATTAAAACAAACTGTACCTGACCTTTAAAAAGTTTTTTTATTCTCTTTTAAATCGAAAAAAAAATGTTGAAGCAGGAACTTGATGTTTAAAATTTAGTGTTTAAATTTGGCGCCTACTTTCCTGTGAGGTCAAAAACAGTATCCACATTGACAATCTGTCAGTTGGTGTTTTAATTCTAGTGATTACTCAAAATGTTAAAAGGAATTCTAATAAACAATAAATATAAAACGGACTAAAAAACAACAAAAATTAGTACTTAAACCTTTGCTAAAAAATGTGCAATATTGTATCCTTGTTTCTGGAATAAATTACAACCTAAACTACTGTTTTATGACGTCAAGTATTATAGCTGCGTTCGGTTTTGCCACTCCGAGTGCACCGCCTCTTTCTTTATCTGTTTCATTGAGTCCAAATATTACTATCTCTATACAATAACCAAAACTTGATGCTTTTTGACACTGTGTTCAAAACAACACACGCTCTGTGTGCACCCAGTGGGTAGAAAAAGCGTACGTTGTCATGAAGACAGTCTTATATTAATAAATCCTGAATTCAAATAATGCGACAGATTTATCTGTCTTGAATAAGACAAACAATGACAGAGTAGGTGCATTCGGAGTGGCGGAGTGTCAAATGCAACTTATATAGGTTAGTTCATTCAGTCTCAAATTTAAATCTTTAAAACTTTTAATTTTTAAATGACAATATTTTCTAAAAGACGTATTATTTTCCAAATATAAAAGATCACATTATTATACACAATCTATAAAAATTTTAACAAAGTCTAACTTATAAAAATACCGCTTTATGCATATCTCAATATCCTACTAGGCCTAATAAACTTTTCAGAAACATTTAAAACAATTTGCAATTTAGCAGCAGCACTATAGAATTTTTTTTTAATAAAAACACGATATTTTATTATGTATGCAAACAAATTAAAATTCTAAATTTGTATATTTTTATTTATTTATTATTAAAATTTACATTAAATTATTTTATTTATTTTAGTTTAAATATTGAGTATTAAGGGTATTAACAATTGTATTAACTTCATAGTGCAATATTACAATAAAATGTTTTAATTTAAATAAATTCATTTTGTAAAAGTTTGAATTATTTTCTATAATCTGGTACAAAAATATGTTTTAAAAAAATATTAAATACAAAATATTAAACAATACATTTATTGTTTATTTAAATATTGTGGTAAAAATAATGTTAAGAGTGCATCATAAATTTTTAAACATCTTAATTAAAAAAGTGCGAAAATGCCTGCAATCTAAGTCATTAGTACTAATTTTAGGCATGAGTCATTTGCGCACCGCAGTCTGAAAAATTTGTAGGTAGTTTTATTCCCACAGGACATTTTTTAAAGTAAGATTTCCTCTAATTTGTTTATATCTCTTATTTGTACATTTATAGAACAAGCCAGTCCCAGTGGGGACCTCAAATAAAAATTTACAATTTTAGAGGATAGTGACGTACACTAAAAACCAACACCTTTACTTTGATTATATATTTTTTGATTTACATCAGTTACATTAATTTAATTGAATGAAACTAAGGTTTTATAAATTTAAACATCAAATTTAAAAATTGTTATCTATATTGCCTCTACAATTTCCGTGATTAACTAGCTACCACACTAAACTGAAAATTATTCTATATTTAAATAAAATTAAAGATTTTGTCGGTTAATAAAAATTTAAATCATCTGCTTAAACAAATGCTGACATTTATTTAATTTGTGGCGTACATATTTAGTTCGGTGGATAGTCATAAATCAAACCAAAACAAAATGATATTACAAAAGCAGTTTTTTCCATTTACGGTTCAGCATGCAAGACAAAGTTGTAAATTAAAATATAATAAAGCACCTGAGGTAGAGCTGTACGTTTAGTATTTTATCTCATTTAGTTCAGACTCGACGTGCGAAAATAAGAAACAAAATTTTATTTTAGTTTTTAGATTTAATCTTCTTTAGTGAAACTGGAAGTTAATGGTTATTTATGACTCTGTTTCTTTTTTGCTTGGAAACACATAGTTACAAGACCCAGAAAATGCGACTCTTTGATTGGAAAAAATCTGTTAAAACTCTATCTGCTTCCTCTTCTGAAGCAAGTAATTAGATTAATTAAATTTGTCTGAGGAAGTAATTTGGATACAATTTCCTAATTAATCGGGCAAGCATCTTGACACCTTTTCCACGTATTTAAATCCTGTTCTTTATAAATCCGATATTCGCGTCAGGTAATTCGAATAAAAGTGAAAAAAAGCGTATAAATAGCGAATTCACAATGGGTATACCATTAACAGTGTATATGCGGCGGAATAAATCTCATCCACCGGCACTAAAGACCTTTCGGTTTTCAGGGGTGATCTTTAAAGTTCACGTTTGTGTTGGTGATTTTTAATTCAAGGGATAAAACGCTGTAAATCCGGCCGAGATAAGCGGTCCGAACCAATTTACAAAATAGAAATGTAAATTAATTAGAGATGGGGGAAAAGGGCGAAAACGCGTTAATGCAACATACGTCACTGTGAAAATATTCATATCTTTGGCCCTTTCTTGTCGCAAACAAATTACTAGGAGTTTCTGCAACCCAGCAGGAGTCTCTTAATGCGTCTTGCACCCCCGAAATAGATTAATGCGTGCACTAGAAAAGACTCACCCTTTAGCGCAGACTCGGCTCGCTTTCAGCCAGCTGACACCTGAAGTCTGAAACCGCACCGCTGAAACGCGAAAAGCGTCAAACTATCCGCGGAATAGGGCATCGCGTTCCGGTCACAGAGGTTTTTTGAAAAATTTGACTGACGTTTGAGTCGACACACCAAACGCGAGGAGCTTCCGCGAAGTGGTGCGCGTCAATCCACCCTCACTTTATATACTGGGTAGGGGGGATGGATGCTGCGCGTTACCAAGCAACCTCGGATCATAATCATATCATACACCGCCACCCGCCCGCCGGGGGGTTAGGGGAAGGTGCCGGCTGGGGGTGGAATTGCTCTTTTACAACCTCTCTAGTGTGATCGACGACTGGCCGATATTGATAATAAACGGTAACTAAGGCCGTTTTTGGAGCGCATTGTCGCATAATTGATAATAAACGCGCGGATCGCGATGGACCGTTCATTTCAGAGGGATTATTGTGTCAAAGTTTCACTTTGTTAAAAATTTAAGTTCGAGGTGCCATTAAAAGTTTGACACTGTCAGCCCTGTTCCGGCTTTAATAAACTAATTTTCCAAAGAGCTTATTAATTCGAAATTATCTTGAAAAACGGAAAAATGCCAAATCCGTTCGGACCGGAATCCTCGGGGAAATCTTGAATTTTAGATGCAGGTAACTGAAATTGTTTTGTTCCGAATGGACAAACAGAATTAAAGTAAACAAGCTCGGCCCGTTTTTCATTTATCGATTGCAATTAATTGACTGATAAACGAGCAATCCTTCAACAAAGCTTAACCCGGCCTGCATTTTTTAAACGACGAATAGACAGAAGGTTATTAGAAATTTGCATTTGAATGGAAACTACTGAAGGAATGAATAAGTTCGGTAGGTCTTGGCACACACACCACAAGTATGCGCATATGTAACTAGGTATTGTAAATTTAACTTTATAATATAATTTATACTGTGAAACAAATTCTAAACAACCTACCGGAAAATAAACTGTAAATATAGGTGTCAACGGATTTAACTACCGAATAAGAAATTTCCTCAAGCACCACCATTTTTTCTTCGAGTTTTTATCCGGAGATGGGACATAATTTATTGCACTGTGGCTCTTACATAAATAATTACGTTAAAAAAATGGAAACAGACCAGAGGTGAATACGTGATCGTATGAGACAAGATTATACGAAGCGGAAAATAAAGGGGCAGTTTCGTGAAAAGCTAGGATACCAGACAGTACATTATAAAGATATAATAGAGGCTCTGAAACATTGAAAAAATAAAACTGAACTACACAGAAAAAAAATCTCATTTTAAGACTTCCGATAGATACCTTATTTACTAAATTTAAGTACATTGAGATTAATGATATACAAAAAAGTGTATCTAAAACAATTTACAACCAATGCACAGTCAAAGAAATCACTGTAAAAAATACTCAAAAAAAATATTAAAAAAATCTCTCTTAACCAAAAAAGTTTTTGAAAAATATAAACTGTAAAATTTATTAATAAACCTAAAAACCTGATACAGGGTTGTTTGGCAAGTTGCATATTTGTGATTAGAAAGTCTACAGGGTGAGTCTGCTAAGTGTTTCTTAACTTTTCCCAAAAACTAGTTATCACATCTACTTTAAAGTTTGGCATTAAAAACTTTGTTTTTTGCACTACACAAGTGAATTTTTAGAATTTTTCTAATATTTCTTCTAATTAATATTAATTAATTTGTTAAAAATATCTAATTATTTTCAATTTTTAACATTATTCTAAAAGAAAAGATGTCAAAGTATTGTTTTGTGCAAAAAATATTAAAAAAAAATGTAGATAACCTCAAAAAACAAGAACATTTATTTGATCTGTAAGACGCGTTTTGGTGCAGCATTGCCAAGCTGAACCTGGCGTAACTCGACAATACCTAACCCTAGTGTCTTGGTCCCACCAAGATCCCACCCACCCTTTTAGAAAAAAATGGAAGTTTGAAATGTATCGCTTCAGTGGTGGCTCTTAACTGTTATAATAGGGGACCGATAAGTCACAGACATTAACAAATAAAAAATTTGAAATATTTAGATTTTTTTGAACAAATTAATTAATATTAATTAGAAAGAATATTAGAAAAATTTTTAAAAAAATTACCTGTGTAGTGCAAAAAACAAAGGTTTTAAAGCCAAACTTTGAAATTGATGAGATAACTAGTTTTTGAGATAAGGTAAGAAACACTTTTGGCAGACTCACCCGGTATAATAATTGTATGAGGATTTTCAGGCTTACTAATAAGTCTTTGATACATGTCTAAACTGATTTTATAGATAGAATTTTTCAATAAGCTGATTTTGCATTTAATATTTTCCAAATTTTTCAATCAAATTTTAAGGCAATTTTTAAAGCTATTTTAAAAAAATAAAATTTTTCTAACATTTTTTTGATTTCTACAATACCTGCGTTCGGCTTTGCCACTCGAGTGCACCAGCTCTTTCCTTATCTACTTCATTAAGTCCATATATCTTTATCTCTATCTCTACCTATCTCCTAGATGGGACAAAAAGAGCGTACATTGTCATAAAGAGAGTTTCTTTATATTAGTAAATCCTTAATTCAAATAATGCGACAGATTTATGTGTCCTGAATGAGACAAACAAAGACAGAGTAGGGGCACTCAGAGTGGCAAAGCCGAACGCACCTATTCCGTTTTTAATGATTATGCATTTTACTTGTTAACTATCCTGTATTTGAAATTTGGCACAACTTTATATCAAAATATATAAAAAAAACTTTTTAAAAAAATAAGTTTTACGAAATTTTGTTAGCTACATTTATCTATAGAAAAATCTATACGATAAATAAATTTTGATAAAATGGTACAAAACAACTACGAATTTTTTTTTTCTACAATTCTAAATTTTAAACAGCCTAAACTCGATTAATATTTATTTTAGAAATATTTAAGTAAAATAACAAGTGTTCATTTAAATAAGTTCTCGAGAGTGCTATGAGATTTTGCTAAAAAAAATGTAGAGAAAAATAGATGTCATAACTTAATACAGTGTAACTATAAAAAATATTATAAATAAATAAAGTATTTTGATAATTTTTGAGTGCTTGTTTATAAGATTTCGGGTCATTTTTATTGCGAATAGTTGTGCTGTTGTCATTTCCATTTTTATTTTGTTTCTTGTTTATTTTGTGTTCAGTTTTTTTACGTTCTTTACATAATGTGACAATTCTGACATTTCTGACAACTATCACTGACAGTACAGCAGCCGAATTTAACTAACAAATACTTCAAAATGTTTTTGTTTTGTCATGGCACTCTTGACAACTTTTTTAAATGAACACTGGTTATAAAATTTTTTATTAGTTAAATCTTTTATAAGGAACACTATAGGATATCATTGATACACTCTACAAAAAATAGCATAATCTTTTGACTCTCAACTGTGAGGCAATTTTTTTCTTATACTTAGTACAAAAAAATTTGTGTCAAATTTTATATTAGTTTGATTTTTTTCTATTGTGGCATTGTTATTTGTTAAATAAATCAAGATATCAACAAGGTAATTAAATATTCTAAAATACACATTTGGAAAATAAATGTAGCAATAATACCGGTTCCCTACAGGCATACAAAATGTTCCAAAATTTGGGAACTCAGCAATTATTAGGGTTCAAAAAACACAAAAAACTCATCTCTGTTACAATAATATTGATATTTAAAGTAATAGAAATTTTAGGTAACATGATAAACTTTAAAAAATTTTTGTTGTTTTTCTAATATGTTTTTTTACAAAAAAGCGATTTTTTAAATGCAATTTTTATGAAAAGCCTTTTATAGTTATTATTTATATAAAGTTTGACCTCTGGTTTAGTAAAATGTAAATTTAAATGAAAAATTAAAGTAAAATGTTACTTACTGCTTTTAATTTTGATAAAAAAGTTATAAAATGTTTTATGTTAATTCCGATTTTTATAAAACGCTTTTTGTGACAGATAATTTTTATAAAACGTGGCCTACAATTTTTAATAAAATACAATTAAAAAAATTTGTTAAATGCTTTTTGTCAAAATTATATAGGAAAAAACAAAGTCACAACGTTTTAGAAGATTTTTTTTTATCTCATTTTGATAGAATATGTTTTTTGGTTTTTGTATATTACAATCTTTATAAAATCTTTGTAACTCTTATAAAATTTTACTACGTTTTCTAGTTTTAATAAAAACAAAAAAGTTAAATTTTATTAAAATGTTTTTTTTACTTCCGATTTTTATAAAGTGTCTTGTGTACAACCAATTTTTATAAAATAAACTCTACAATTTATAATATGTTCTTTTAAACTCGATTTTTGATTAGAATCTTTATAGAATACTTCTTACAGTTTCCACATTTATAAGTTGTCGCCTCCGGATTCAACAAAAATAATTACTTAAAGAAGTAGCCAATCATATTATTTTTAATTAACAGAATTTGTCAGCATTTTATAAACTGACTAGACATTTTATAAAAAAAACTGCTTTTATCAAGTGACTCAGACATAATTTTGCAATGAGTTTGAACTGAATGTTATACTTATTCATGCTTTAAATATTTTTTTAAGTGTACATAAAGGCTTAGAAACATTGAAAAAATAAAACAGGGCTATATTAGTCCCAGACAAACATTTCTATACTCTTCAATTATGCAGTTAATACCATTATTCATGCATGATTTCCCCTGAAATTTAATCATTATTCAGTGAATCAGAGTTCGATTTTAGTTATTCGGATCTTTTATCACGATAGTTATTCATCTGTGAATGCTCAAATTTTGGTTGAAAAATTTGTTTCAAAACTAACAAATTACGATTGGGTTTTATTGACGTTTGACAAGTGGAATGTGAGATATGAAAATGACTATAAACAATCAATCAAAGTTTCAATTTTGTGACGATTTCCCAAACAAACAAATGAAGTTTATTCACCTTTCAATCATCAACACACTAACTACATCGCTTGTTATAAGTAAAACCATACAGTTAGTGCCGTAATGAAATAGGTGATTATGACGTCATTATCAAGTGTTAATTATACACCCGCAAGCTTAAAGGAGCATTAACAAGCTTCAGGTGATGCTGTGGTGTGGTGAATTTGGTATGAAGGTGCTACGCCCTTATCGCAGTAATCACAAGTGATTGTTTGGGCAAAAAGTAGAAATTGCAGTCTGGGTTTATTAAACTGTGTTAGAGATTATACTGTTTAGGTTTGATGAAGATTTATTCACGTTTTTGCAGAACATAATTTATAACCTTATGAAATTACTGTGATAAACTTTATACATTTTAGGATTAACAATTTTTAATTCAATTTTTGGTTATGTAATAAAATTTTTAAAAATGTGCTTTGTTTACACTTAGTTCATAATATGTCAATCACCATTTATTCAATACAGAGTGGTTATAAATGTTTTTTAGGCATGTTAATTATGAAAAGATATTTTATTACGCCGCTTTGTCAAAACCGTCAATGCTTTGTCATTCATTTGTCAGAAACAGCAGTTATTGTGAAAAATCCTGCGATAGAAATAAAAAATCTTAAAAACTAGTACCTAAAAAGTTTTTTGGAGTATCCTAAATGAAATTGTATTAAGTACTTAGCATTGAACTAACTAGAGTCTTAATTTGGATAACAAATCTTCTAGCTTCTTATGCTAAAATTTTTTAAATTTTATTTCGGTTTTTTTGGTTTTATTACATTTTAATATAAATATAAAAAATATTAGCAAAAAACCGAGAAGATTAAACAAATAATGTTAGGAGATAAGAAGGTATAATAAAATAATTTTAAAAAATTACTTCTAAAAAACGAAAAACGTCTGTTAGAAGATAAAATAAAGTTAAATAAATTATAGAAAAAGTAAAAAAGATTCTATAAGAGATTGAATTAACAAGAAAAAGTTTGAGGAACAGGGTTTAGCGAGAAAAGAAGAGTACAGTAACTTCATTAAAAAAGTTAAAAAAAAAATTAAATTAAAAACAATAATTTGTAGTAAAAAAAAAACAAAAAACATTCTAAAAATTGTTAGTAATCGAATAGAAAAAAGTAAAAAAAGTTTTTAGAAGAAAACAAAAAGTTTTTACAAGACCATGATTAATGTAAAAAAATTAAAAAATTATATAAAAAGTCAAAAGACGTCGTTTGAAAAAAAAGAGAAGGAATACAGAGTGGGTTTGTTTAGGAAATTTAACCAGCTATAGTACATAACAAAAAAGTCGAAATAACCCAACTTGTCTTATACAAATGTTTATAGTTTTTTTGAGATACGCATTGTAAAACTTTTTTTAAAAAAAAATTGTTTTAAAAAGATACAATGTATTACAAAAAAAATTTACAGTGTGTATATGCTATCAGGTTAAATCAGGTTACCTTTGTTAAAACGATACTAACAAACTCAAGTTGCTTTATATAATCTTTTATAGTTTTTGAGATATACGCTGTAAACTTTATTTTTTTTCAATAAACATTATTTTTGAAATACACGATATATGACAACACTGTTTTTGAGCAAAAACTTTTACATTGTAAATCTCCAAATCTATTATGCTCCAAAACAGGATTGCCAATGTTATACATCATGTGACTTAAAAATAATTTTATTTGTAAAAAAAATTCTACAGGGTGTATCTCAAAAATGTTTGTATAAGGCAAGTTAGGTTATTTTGACTATTTCTATTATGCCGTTTATCTGGTTAAATTTTTTAAACATATTTCAAAGTCGACCTATAAAAGAAAACAGAAAATGTGTTTAAAAGTACTTAAAAAACAACGATTAGAAGAGGAAGGAAAGCAATCGGAGATTCTAAAACACAAATTTTTAAAAAGGTGTGAAAACGGCTATTGAAAGATAAAGCAGAGTTAAGTAATACTGTAGAAGAACCAAAAATTATACTAAAAGAACTTGAATTATGACAATTGAAGAAGAGGAATAAGTAAAGAGGAATTCTAAAACAACATAAAGCGATGTGTAAAAACAAAAAAAAACAAAAAAAATTGTCTAAAAAAAAGAAAAATTAATCAAGTTTCTTAAAGACAAAAGAAAAGTTTTAGAAAAAAAATACTTTTTACCAATGTTCGAAAAACGACAACTACGTTGTAACCGTTGTGAATTTTGCATTCTATTGCACTAATGATAGATATTTTGCAAAAATTTTAACCAGCTTTAATTTCAAATTTCTATTTTATTAGCCGCGGCCATAATGCCAGGCTAATTAAAAATTACGCTTTACATCATGACCTCAAACACCCAGAACAAGATTGTATGCAAAAATATTAATATTTTTCGTAAATTTATTATCTAAATAATTACAGCCTCTACAAATTAATGCAAAAAATTGTGTATCTTTAAGACCATTTAACCAAATATTAATAAAATTAATAGACACACTAATTAAAATATTCCATTTTAAAGTTGTTATGATGAATTTGAGCTGTGGCAAGTATAACTTTAATTCTGGCTCTTTATTGCAAAAATTGTACCGTTTATCGATTTTGAACAAAAGACAGCCAAATTTTTATTTAGTCACGTGGGTTGATGTTACTTTTGAAGACTTTGTTCAAGTAGGATTTTAATAGCTAGGGCCCAAAAACAAACTAGAACAAAAACACTTTTATCTGTGACGCACACAAAATGTTTAGACATCTAATCAAAAAATTTTTTTTGAGTACATCTAAAGCTGAAATATTTAGATTTTTTGAGGGCGCCTAAAAATATATTGAAACAATATCAGTATAAATTTAAGAAACAAAATTTGCGTTTTAATAATAAACAAAACCGTCGTTTAGCTGAATTAGCAGAAAAATAGACGAATTAAATTAAACAAATTTTCTAATTAAATAAAATAGTACAACAAATGTGAGCGCTACTGTTCAAAGGCAATACACTGTAGTAGAACTAAAGTAGTACTACATTTTGTATCCGAGAGATTTTTCATATGTGGCTGGGCGTGTTTCAGTGATTTTTTTTGCTATCAGATCAAATTTTTTTTCTCAGTGTGTGAAGGGTTATCATAAATATTTATATTAACCTCGTAATAGGCTGAATAATGTAAAATAGTAAAAGCGGCAAATTTTTGGTGATATAGAACTTTGTAAAGTATGTTATAATACCATAATTATTTATAATTTTATAATTAAAAAAACATGTATATTAGTATAATTAAAATATAAAAGATAAGTGTGTATTTCCGGTCAAACCGGAACTGAAAATATATATTTTAATTGTTTGTTTTAGAATTTATGTTCGATTATAAAATAAAAACAGAAAAAAAAATGTAAAAGTAAACTTAATTTTGAGGAAAGCAAGTTAAATACTTATGAGCTTTTAAATATTTAAATAGGTTTAAATGCTACTTCTTTTAATAATAAAAACTTTTCAAAAAAAAAAATGTTGGCCTAATCACAGCGTCAGAAAGTTATAAAAGTGTTATCTTACTGTGGCATATTTTGTTTTGTCCCAGCGTGAAGGGAGGGGCGATCGAGGGGGCGTTTTAATGTTTTCATCGTTCCACAAAACGTCGTCCTTATGTAAAAAAATTGTAATAGCGGTTGGCCGCAAGCAAGGGGTGTTTCTGATTGAATCGAAAAGTGATTAAATAAAACAGTCCGGTATCCTGAGCGTCCCGTTAAAACAGGTATCTATGTCGATAGTGACCAAAGTTCCGGTTCGAGCTGAAACGATGCGATATCTAACAAAACACCGTTCTGATAACGAGCCGAAACAACGCGCGCCAACATTCCATTAACCGAAGCAGCGCCATATCGGCACCTGAATTATGCCAACGAAGGCATTCACCGGACTACATTACTAACGATCCCGGATCACCCGGACCGCATCGGACTGTGTGCACGCATCACGCATTTTTCCCAACTCACATGCGAACAATCACAATATATTGCGTAAATTATTCCTAACTCAAACTATTTAAGATGGGAGGGGAACATCCCCACCATCCAGCTCCTCCCGAACCGGAAACCCGGAGTCGGACACGACCGACAGAACGCTCTACACACCGGAACAGGACGCACAGGTTTCAACTTTTTACAAACGACGCGACACTAAATTAATGAACGGAGGATAAATTAAACAACGGCCACGAAAAAGGGCTTCCTTGAGTATTTATTTATTTAAGACAAGGATCATCATTTATCAATGGCGGTTTATAACCATCGTAAATAAAACATTTCAATGACTTTGGCCGCAAATTAATTGTTTAAAACTAGGTAAAACGATATAAGGATTAGGCTTACTCAGAGGCGGACTGGCCCTAAGACGAATTTATAAAGTCTATTAAACCCTATATTTTGACGACCCAATATTATGCGTTTCTAAGTACTTATAACGTCACTCTGTTATTTTTTTTTAATTATTATTTAAACTAGTTCAAATTTTTTAAACTACTCTATTGTTAATTTAAAAAAATCTGCTGTTTTTAGTTTATATACCTCAGTGGCATTAAAAGTGTTACACCCGAAAAAATAATTATTTGGACTTTATTTATTGGCAATATGGTAGACTTATATGAGAACTAAATCGATAAAATTTGCAAGAAATTTTAGTAACATTAACTTAAAAAAAAACAATATGTGTGTGGCGACCCCGTAACTGAGTCTAATGCTGTACACGTCTACATATCGACAAAATGAAATAATCGATCTCTGCTTGTGACAACTTGTTTCAAGCAACTTGAACCTCATAGATTAACTGTGCCAGAGTCTGTGGAGAACGGTGCAAAGCGGACAGTCTTTTCCCTATTATATCCCACACATGCTCGATAAGATTTAAATCCGGTGAACGGGCTGACTAAAGCAAAAAATTACTGCCAGCTTTTTAGAGAAAGTTTATAGTTTGACAAGTAATAAGAAAACGTGCGTTGTCTTGCTGGAAATAACATGTTGACGGCCTTCTAGATAAGGTAGTAAAGTAGTTCGTAGGACGTTATCAACAAACGCACAGCTGTCATACTGCCTCAAACAATCACCAAAAGTGATTGGCTTCTATAGGCAATAGCCTGCCAAACAATTACTCCAACAGTCTTATGCACATGTCTTTCAACAGCCAATTCAAAATCACGTCGCTCTCCACGACGGCGTCTTACTCTCTGACGGCTATTCTGCATGCCTAAGCAAAATCGCGATTCGTCGCTGAATATCACATTGTGCCTATCTGCTTACAAAACCTATTTTTCTCTACAAGTTCAAACGTTGACGACGGTGTTCTGTAGTTAAAGGAAACACCAACTGTAGACGGTAAAAAGTTCAAAAGCTCAAATGCGGCGATATAGCGTTCGCTTAATATCAAATCGACCATTTTCTCCAAACCGTTGGTTACTAAGTTGTCGCGTAGTTGCAAAACGTCTTAAAAAGCTAGTTGTCTAAAGCGTCTGTTTTGATGCTTTGTGCTACGTCTTATAGTCTTTATACGACGCCAAAGTCACTGTTTGTGCTTTATCTGTAGCTTTATGAAGTTTTGTAAAGTTTTATGTAGAACGTACTGCGTTTGTCCTTCACGCTAAAACTGCTACAGATTTTGCAAAAAAGTGTTCAAACATATTTTCTATTTTGCTCATTCTGTATATTCATTCTAAGAAGATTTTTTTAAACCTGATTTTTAAAAAATAATTCTATAAATTTAGTACCAAATTACGACTGATTTTTAAATTTTGTTTTTTTAATATTTTTTACAAAAACTTACTTTTATAATTTATTTAAAAAAATGTTTTTGGAACCCACTTTTAAAGTTATTTTTGAAAATAGTCTCCATAGTGTTTTTTATTACTCGTTATAAATATAATATATATATTTTCTTTTACATCGTCTTACTTTTTTCAAAATTTACTTTTATTTTGGCTTATTTTTAGATTTGTCATATACCTACACTACATAGTTAATAAAATTGTCTTTCTTTTAAGAGAAGAAGGTTGTCAAAGGTGTTTTCACAAATACCGCCATCAAACTGAAATTTTTTTACATTTTTGGTCGTCGTTTGTTAAGTTCTACTAAAGCTCTCTAATTATTGATAATAGCGTGGAAAAATGGTTTTTTCTTCTAAACATTAATTTCAGGTTTTTTTAAAAAATCTTTCTTCTAAAAAATTTTTTTAAATTTTATTCTAAACATACATATTTTTTTAAATGTAATTTTTCTTGTTCTTTTTCTTTCAAACGATAATTGTAAAGTTTTTTGAAAATATTGCTGTGTTTTAGTAGATTCTTTTTTTTTCTATTTTTTTAAACGTTTTTTTTCCGCAATCTTACTCTTAAATTTTGTCTATAAACCTCTTTTGAACTTCAGTTGTTTTTGTAATTATAAAAAAAATCTTTTTAGTAAAATAATAATAATAAATTCTCTGACAAAACAGCAAATTTTACCACAATTCTTAAGAATAATTTATCAAATAAAATGCGTAAAAAAAAATTAAAAAAGATAAAAAAATAACAGGAGGAAAGAACAACTAGAAAAACCAATTCAAAAAAAAACAGAAACATGTTGATAGCTAACAGATTTTTACCGGTACTAAAGTGCCTGCTTTATTGTCTAGTCAATAAAAATGCTGACATTGTCTAGTCAATAAATGACAATTTAATGAGCTTTGATTTTTTGCTATAAAAAACCAAACGTTACACTCTGAAATTAGTGAAAAAAACTCTTCTTTTTTTTAAAGTTGTAAAAAAATTAAATTATTACTAGTAATGGTTGTCAAAGGTTACTTTGGTGACATTACATTGATGGCAGCGTTTGGATAAGAGAGTAACCTTTAGTGGTAACTAAGCTTAGGCGTCCTTGTGTAGCTCAGCAATTGCCCTGCAAAGTATCGATACTTGCCAAAGTATCGTAAGTATCGAAGTATCGGAAGTATCGAGGTATCGGAGGTATTAAGGTATCGGGGGTATCGAGGTATCGGGGGTATCGAGGTATCGGGAAGCATCGAGGTATCGGAGGTATCGCGGTATCGAAGTATCGGGAAGAAACGAGGTATCGGAGGTATCGCGGTATCGGAACTATCGAGGTATCGGAAGTATCGGGTGACGATAAATAAATATCGCATCAAATAGCTTGTGAATTTGTTTGTTTTCATCAAAATAGCTTGTGTTTCCAACATCCAAAGCACTCTGAATAGGATATTCATTTATAGCCACCCTTTATCAAGGTATCGCAGGTATCGAAGTATCGGATATATCGGAAGTATCGGAGGTATCAAGGTATCGAGGTATTGGAAGTATCGAGGTATCGGAGGTATTGAAGTATTGGAGGTATTGAGGTATCGAAGGTATCAAAGTATCGGAGGTATCGAGGTATCGGAAGTATCGATACTTTGATACCTGATTGCAGTCGGTGTCGGTGTACGATACCTGAGCAGGTATTGATACCTTCTGTAAGTATCGACACTTTTCCCAACCCTATAATTCAGCGCGCGCGTGTTAGTCATTCAAATTCTCTACAACGAGCTGAAACCCAGCAGCGTCGTTGACTCGAATGTACCCAAAATATATTTACTGCTTAAATGGGAGAACCTATTATAGTCTATTATTATAAAATACTGATTGACTGAGAGACTGTCAATGTGCCTTTAAGTTGCACCGCCTTAAAATAACGATAAATAAAGTGTAAATAATAATAATAAAAAATTAATAATAACGCGAAATCACGCCACTGACAATCCACTCGCTCGCGCCTAAGGTTAGTGATAACACAGTGCAAGAATTTTAGATGTCATTTATATAAGCTACTGCAGAAAATTACCACTATAGTAATGTTTTGATTGGCCAAAAAGTCAACAATGGCTAAAAATGAAAGAATTATTAAATTCTAGTAACGTCAAAAAGTAATCAGTATAATAATTTTTTTAAAGTTTTTTCAATTTAACAAATAAATATTTCATAAAATTGTATTTACGGAGTGATTAAATGTTTGCTATTAAACACAACATTTTACTAACTAAGTAATATGAATTTAAAATCTGCTTTTAATAGAGAGAGAGAAAAAAAGAAAATTAAAACAGTGTTATAGCTTTTTTATAGTACTTAAATCTTGAAAATCTGCGTAAACAATGTCGGAGAAATATGCTGATAAGTCCGAACAAAGTTGAAGCTTTTTTAAATCCCAGCACCTCTACTTGACTAATAATACGAGTTTTGCAATAGATAACAATGAAATAGCTGAGCACCGGTATATTTGAGCTGCTCTAGTGAGTGTATGAACTGTATGTAAGCCGATGAAAAGGGATTAAAACGGATACGTTCCCAAAACATCCCGAAATGAAACTGTACAACCTTGTAATATGCGCTTCATCAAGTATTTACATTTGCTCGGTTGTTGTAAAGCTTTGTGTAGGTAGATACTTGGAAAAAGGCACGCAAATATGTAGGGGATTTTTTATCAAAACTTTAAACTAAATAAAATCAGTGTTTTAACAAAAATTGGATTCGTGCAAAGCGGCCATACATGATCGGTGTTTCTGAGTGTGTGATAGCTGATTGCAAGAATCTCTTTTCGTGTTTCCATTAAGAGGAGATGCGTGATAGAGCAGAGTTTTGTCGTACAATATTGGAAATAAGCACGCCTTTGTCGTTTTTCAAATTTTTAATAAATAAATCGTTTTTAACCAAAGCATTGCCACTCGAAATGACTCCGTTTTCGATGTAAAAGTACGAAATATTTTGGCAATTTCCATATTACCACCAAACACAATTATATTTAATTGACATGATTTTGCCGACACACGTACCGTAAAATTTATCCCATTTCGTTGATATCATTCAAAAATGGAATTTTACACATACGCGGTTTCACCAAATCGTCGATAAATTGGTTTTATTTCGCACATGTATATCAAAAAGTTTGCTGCATACAGATATTTGAATGAATTTATCTGTAATGGAAAAAGTTATAAACTCTCATTATCTCAGAGTTAACATTTACCTACGCAATAAAACGGAACAAACTATTATTTAGAGTTTTCGAGTAACTTTTGCGCTGCAAAAATGAATCATTTGGAGGGAAACAATCAGAGCCGGTTTTAGGTACAAGCAAAGCAAGCAATTGCTTGGAGAGAAAAATTGAATAAGTGTCGATCGAGGCGCCAATATTTAAAAAAAAATAGTTAATCAATTTATTAAATTAATAAGGTGAAATCATAATGTAAGTGAATCAGAGCAGGCTGTGTAATGATATGTCTAATCATTACAGTTACGGGGCTAGCACAGCCTGCTCTAATTCAGTTATATTTTGATCTCAGGTTATTTATATTGTACTGATTAATATGAAAAAAAAACAAATGCAAAAACGTTAAATTATAAGTGATGTTGGGCCATAAATAAAACTAAATATATAATTATCATAAAAGAATTTGGAAAAATTTTGAAGGGTAAGTCACAAGTAAAAATAAAGAGCACTAGACTAGTAGATTGCAAAAAAATAGCAGAATTTTTAAGATAACCTCAAATTGCTAAGAATTCCAAAAACTTTTTTCATTAAATACTAAAAAATACTTTTCTGTATGGGTTATTTTTGGTATTGTTTTTTAGTAGATTTTTTTTGTTTTGTTTTAATGTTATAAAATACAAGAACAAAAAAACAGAAGCACAAAGTTCAAGTTTTGCTTGTACTAAAATTTCGTAACACCGTCCCTGTAAGCAATTATTAAACGGGAATTATTAAATAATTCGAACGCAACTCCCGTGTTGGTTTTCGATAATGCGGCAGGCTCTCGCCGGCCACTCACTTCCCTCGACGTCATTTCCTGCCGTTTCAATCATAATCTATCCTGCAGAAACATTAAAACGTCATATTTCAACGTTGCTCACATGACGCCATATCAAAATACACATCACAAATAAAATTTATTGTGATGTTGCTACGATATGATATTGGGAAACAACACTTTTATCACCAAAACACAACCCTCTCGTCATTACCATTGTCCCATCTTTGGTTTTTCAATCTCCCATGTTTTCATTGTTGTTTTGATAAAAAATATTGCAATAAATTCATCGAGGATTGTTTTTTTAATGGCATAGTTTAAAAAATAGAAGCGTGCGTGTAATTTTTTAAAAGCGCGTGAAAAATATCGCTGACATGCTGAAATTTAGTTTGTTCGTAAATGAGTTGTTTGTTCATGTAATCTACGGTCAGTCGATCACACTGTTGACGTTCCACCGCTGAAATATTTCAAAGTTGCGCCCATCCCTGGGCCACAAACCTATTAATTACAACTCTGCAGCGAGAAAAATCCTAATCTAAATTGTTTGAGCAGACACCCATTTCCAAGAAAAATTCGCTTCAAGTGCTAGACTAGAGATTGAGATAATAACTAGCTTTTCTGCTCTAAAATAAAAAATGTCAAATTTTTTTTACCAATTTTTAAAGCATCGAATTCTAATATTTTTTATCATACAGGTGCAGTGTTTGAAGTACCTTACACCATTATTTTCGGTGACAGAAATTATTTTTTTTACAAGTGAGATAAAGTACTTACATGTGACTAAATTTGACAGCTGTCAAAGAAAAACAAGAACGTTGTTTATTTCATAACTACAACAAACATTGGTTACTGCGAAAACTGATACATACAAGCATACTATTATATTTTTATAGGCGAATATTTGATTTAAATAAAACCTTGTTTTTTAGTTTTTTTATAATAGTTGCACCTGTAACATAAAACGTAGTATATCACTCGTGATTGAAATGCCAGTATTATACTCGTGAGAAGTGTATAATGAGACATTTCTATCACTTATAATATAATGTATTATTACGTACCTACAATTAATAGTACATTATACACCAAGGTAGAGAAAAATAATTTTTTTACTACTAGTCTCAGAAGACATTATTATTTAGTTTGTCGAGAGGGTGTGAAGTTGTTTTTCTCTCCTAGTAGTCAATAATGATTATAAACCAAGGGAGATAAAGTGCTAGAGTTGAGTGGATACCGACATTTAACTGTGTTGCCTGATGCGAATATCTTCGCAATTTTTATAAACGATAGATATAAGTGTTCACCGCAAAATAATGTCCGGAATTAGGTGCACCAGAAATACCTAATAAACAGTTTATTTAATATTTGTGATTTCAAGTCAAGTTTGTTTAACACCGCACCTCATCTCTAATCAGCCAAAACAAAATGTTGCGCTTGCGCGAAATATCTTCTCAAATGTCAAGTGTGAGACAGATCATAATCTTGATAAAATCTATACCAAATGTTAAAAAGCAAAATAAACGTATAATTAAAACGTTGATGTTTTAATAATGAAATATTTTTAATCCAAGAAAATTGAAAAAGGTAGGTAGTCATGCTTCAACCAACCAGTGATCAAATCCGTTGATTGCATTAAAAAAATATTGTAATTTTTTACAGCTTTATACATGTATTTTGGTCTTGTCTTATTGTAAAAAACACTTTGTAGTGTGACGAAATGGAAAATTCTTTGAAAATTGGTAGGTAAATAAAGTTGTAAATAACATAACCTCAAACACAAGAACAGAAAATTTATTTTTAATTTATGCAGAATTAATAAAAATAACTGCTATTAAAGTTGTAAGTAATGAAAATAGGCTTTCATAAGCACACGTCAAGTGTGGAGCCTCTTAATTTGACCATATGTTTTGTTGCAAATTCCATTGTTTAAGTTTCCGACCAGGAAAGCGGGGGCTGTCAACTTAAATCTTGAACAAGGGGTTCTGAAGATCTCAGTTGATGGAAAAACTACGCTATTTTGTTTTTCAGTACATAAATAGTTGCTTACATAAAAGATGCTTACAATAACGTCAACAATAACGTCACAATAACAAAAAGGAAATTTTGTAATTAATTGTAGACATGATTGGTATTACCAAATACAGGGCCAGTTGCATATTGCCCAGAAACAAGTGTGTATTTTGGGAGTATGGACTGGCCCACAAAAAATAAAAATTGAAAAAATAAAAAAGATGATACTTTTTGGGAAAATAAAATAAAAAAATTTTTGGAAAATTTTTATAAAAAATGTTTGTTGCCGGAACTGGTTGATCCGCGAAAAACTCGAAATATGTCTATTCGGGATATTTTTTTATAATGTAAAATATATATAAATTATTATTATTTTGTAATAAATTTTTATAATTTGAATGTTTATTTCATTTTACATTATTTTAATAAAATTAAATTGAAAATACAGAATAGAATGTCGAATCTTTCTCAAAGTACCAAACATCAAAGCATGCCTCAAAGTGAGTGCAGACCCTGTCACTGTCATAAATAAGAGGTAATAAATTACTTGCGGAGGGTGGTCGACAACTTTACCGCAGGGGTTCAGTGGTTGACAGATCAGCTCAACTAGTGAAATTTCAAGGTCGAGCGAACTATGGAGGCCTCTTAATTTGACCATATGTGTTGTTGCAAATTCCATTGTTCAAGTTTCCGACCAGGAAAGAGGGGGCTGTCAACTTAAATCCTGAACTAGAGGTTCTGAAGATTTCAGTTGATGGAAAATTTACGCTATTTTGTTTTTCAGTACATAAATAGTTGCTTACATAAAAGATGCTTACAATAACGTCTTTTTCGGTTTTTATCTGTGAAGTTAAATTTCCGAAGTAGAAAAACGTAAGTAGTTAAATATCAATCGTTTTTATTTTCATCAAATTTACTTTTCGACAATAAAGACACGTTATGTTTAGTCTGGATGTGTGCTCGTTAAATGAGGTTATATTTTTATATGACAATTAATAAATTAATGTGCTAGTAGTAAAAAAAAATCATATATAAACCACGGTAGAGAATACTATTATAGCCTCGCATCTGTTATTGCCCTCGATGCTACGCATCTTGGGCACTAAACCCGCTCGGCTATAAATTATTTTATTGTCCGAAATTCTCGCTTTTAACATTTTGACACTTATTTTTAATTAAAAATTTTAAAATTTTGTGCTTTTAATTCTACGTAAACATTGTGTACGTATTACAGGCGTAATGATAACTAATGGTTCTAGAAAAATTAAGAGTTTTTTTTACGTCAGATTTTAAAAGTTGTTGTCTAAAAAATTAAACTTAAAGCAGCGTTTTAAAAAAATGCTTCAAAAATAAATTTAAAAACTAGTTTTGTAATTGGAATTGCTATACATACCTTCAAAAATTCAAAATTTGCACTAAATTTGAAAATAAAAATAGCCAAAAATATTGGAATCATTGTGTTTAACAAAATGACGTCAAAATTTGTTAAAATGTGATTAAATGAGAGTTTGAAAGAGAAAAGTACAATAACTGCAATAAAATTCTAATCACATTAGAATCATCGCTGACTAACTGGCAAGTTCAAGAATATAAACAGAGTCGGCTTTAAAATTATGCACTTAATCATTCTCATGATCTTAATGTGGTTTTGTTTATAAACAAAATTACAAAAAATGTAGGTAATAAATACCCAACACTAAAATAACATAATTATTTGATTTCGCTCTACTGATGAAAACACATAAATGAATTAAAATATTTAATGCCGACTCTGTTCACACCCGGCTTTAATCGCACGCATTAAAATCAGACTACTTTGAAAATATAATTGACTGATTGAATCAAAATACGTGCAAAATTTAGAACCGACCACAAAAAAAGAGACTCAAAATTTTTGCCCAAAAGTCAGTCTTATAGCGACCTTCATCAAAAATACTTATTTGAGATTGACTTATTTTAATAATTAACTAATTATAATTAAATATTTTAAATTTCCATAGCTTATTAGTTTACCTGTCGTAAAAAACAAACTTTTGATATTTTTTTGGAATTTCTGGGTTTGTAGAATTAGTAGATTATTAGTTAGTTGTATAAACTGCTTGATTTGTTTTTGTGCGTTGCACAAAGTTTACGAGTTTTTTTGCTTCTTAATGTCTCTAAAACATGAAATTGTCTACAGCAAGTAAATCACTATCAAAAACACTTTATAAAATAATATACTATAATATAAAATATACTAATATACTTTATAAAATATACTAATTTAAAAAAACTCGCAGCTTGTCATAAAAAAATTATAAATATTACATCAAAATTATCTGTTAAAATGTGAGGTGTTTTTAAAGAATATTAACTTTAGAATGTCATCAAAACGAAATTTTAACAAAATTTGTTGCTACGACAAACAAATAATAAGAGAGCTGCTATGGTATACATATCGTATTGCTCACAAGAAACTTGTTCTTACCGGACTGAGAAGCATTTTGGGTACTTTGTGACATAAAATACCTGGTATTTAATAATCAGAAATTTAGAAATCAATTTGTGGCAGTGTACTTTGCAATTCATACCTAATATTACTTTTAGCATTTGTGTTACTGCCTTGTTTTGTTCCAATTATTATCAAATAGTCGATAATTTTTTAAGTTTTTGGCTTTGAATGAAGTAGATTTGAAGTTTTTTCGGGTTTTTTGATTTTATTTCTAGCGTTTGTAGTCAACGACAGCTAAAATTTTTGGAAAACTTTTGATATTATTTGTGATTTTTACGTTTTTAATTGTTGACTGAAAAAATAGAGTAGCCATTTCCAAATGAATTTTTCGGTTATTCTGTGGTGTCAATCGAACTTGAACATTTCGATGCGGTTTTATAGCCTTTTTTTATTTTCTACTCTGGAAATCTGTTGCGACTTATTAGTACTAGTTTTTTTCTATAATCTTTAAAAGATTATAGATTATCTTCTATAATCTTTTTTTTATTTCTAGATTTTTTTTTGATTTGAACTTTTTAAAATATGCTGGATCAAAAAATCTGCCTAATAACACTAAACACTTTTTTTTCGCGCAACATTTAAAAATGTAAAATTATTACCGAAAATCGTGTGAAAAAAGTGTTTGGTGTTATTGGGCGGATTTTTTGATTTATTTGACGCACAAAAAAATTCAACGAAAAGCTGCAAATACATGTTATTTGTTATGATAAACTCTGATTCACGCCTTTGTTCCCCAGTAGCAAAACCGAGCTGCCTTGAGTATGACCTGTAGGTAGAACAAAATATTTGAAAAAAAAACATTCTCTATTATCAAGATATTATTATTAAAAAAAAACAATTTTGTATGTACAACTACGAGCTAACATAATGTGTAAATAGCCAATTTGTAATCGAAGATTTTCATTAACCAATGAAAAGCTCATTACCTAGATATCAATGTTTGTAAATTTTCTAATCGATTGCAGACACTGAAGCAAAGCCTGAAACCCATCCAAATTGATAAACCCGGTTAAATACAACCCAATTTGCACTATCGTAGCGATGTAACGATTAAAGCTGGCTGTTTCAGCAGCTTTCGTTCGACAAAAACTAGAAAATTCGCGTAGAAATCGTTCTATTTATGGTTTTCGTTAGTGGTTCACCTAAATGATAATTAAAATCAGCTTCATCGGAGGGTTGTTCGCCGGTAATGGTTGGTCGTGTTTGCGGATTTTCGCAAACATAATATACATGTAGCACGCGTGGCGCGAACTACCACCAACTCCGGAATGCGTCCGGAATGTCCGATAATCCGCGCCGCTGACCCAGCTTACGTCATCAGCATTCCTGCGAGTTTCTGCATGCATTATATGTCCAGGATACGGTCCTCAACTCCTGAAAAAGCCTGAATCGGAACGAGAAAAACCAATTCGATTAAGATACACTTATGCAGTCAAACAAGTTTCGGACCTCCATACCAGTCAGTTGTGGGTCATAGGTGCACTTATTTGCAGGAAAAGATCATTAAAAAACGAACAGAAAAGTAAACTAAATTACACAATTTTGTTGTTAAAACGAAGCAAATCAACTAAAGGTCAGCCACAAGTGGTTTCAAATTTATGATTTCTAGATGTCTGTTGTTTTAATTTAAGACTGTTTTATTAACAAATAAGTTTATAAGACGTCTTACTTCTAAAAATTTGTGATCAGCTGATATCGAAAAAAACGCCTAAACGGATTCAAGCACCAAGACACTCAAAAATCTTACATAATCATTAAAATTAAAGCAAAATAATTAATAATTAAACCATAATCTATATTATAACTCATTTAGCATAAACTCTAAATGTAATTTACATTTTGTCTGAAGGGCGTAGTTAGTAATACAACAAAAAAATTAACAAAGTTAATTTAAAAAATTACAAAATAAATTCACTAAAGTATTATGCAATTGCAACAAATTGAACCTAATAGGCCAAAACAACAATTATTTTTTGCGATACAAATTTAGATGACAGTTGTAATATTATGCTCTTAATTTTAAAACGACTTTACAATCTTTACCAGATGCTCGGAAAGCTTCATAACACAGTTCTACTAAACTTTCTTAGACTTGACATGGTCTCAATTCTTTAGACTTGACATGGTATCGACGAAAATTTTAGTACAACTCCAACGGGTAAAACAAATTTTCCGGTACTAAACGTCGCCGAGCTTTGAGCTTTGAAACAGTGAGCTTTTTAATTGTCATTCTTTGACACGCGTGTTAAATGTAAGTTACTTTTAACACTAGTGTTCAAAGTAATTCGAAGTTTATTTACACTTTGTTTTGAAAATTAATAAAACGTTTTAACAAACACATGAACAACTTTTTGTTTTATATAAGTACAAACCAACATTTTAACTAGTTATTAGTATTAACATTTATAGTAAAATTAGAACAATTTGAAATTGTAATTTTCTGCGGAGACATCATACTTAATCTGGTTTTACTGTCAACATGTGTGACACGTCTATTTTCTGTAGAAATATTATTGGTAGTACTGGTGGTCTTGCTAGTAGTTGCAGCAGTAGAAAGTATTTGGCACGCAATTTCTCTCTTCTGTTCCAGTGAATTTTTAATGTAGCCTTCAGCTACTGTCGAAAATGTCCATCCTCCATGTCTTTAGTTAGTAGTAATTTTTGCACCAGAATCTGCTAACAATGTCGCCGACGAACGACGAAAACAGTGTCCTGTGTAGAGTTGATGATTTGGTAGATTTAAGAATTCTGCAGTGTCGGCAGGCATTTTACCAAACATGTTAATTCCAACGGCATTCTTCACACATTTATTCTTCATATATTTAAGAAAACGTCGTCTATGGTCAGCGTTAGGTGATCGGAGTGCCATATACTTTCTAAAAAAGTTTAAATAGAATTTACCAACAACACTGAATGTCCGAGGCACTTTCGTTTTGGTATCTGGTATGGTCACAACAACCGAAGTGCTCAAATCTTCGATATTGTTGATGATCATCTGACAGAATTCCTCCCGGCGACAGGCCCCGAAGACACCCACTCTTGCTGCGACTTTTATCATCAGATACTTTTCGTCTTATGCTTTTGTGAGAAATTTGTCGATATGCGTCTTCGTCAAAATTTTTAACCTATTTGTTTGATATCTTTTACTCTTTCGTTTTAAAAAAGCAATAAGTTTATAATGTTTGCTTATATATTGATCTTGCTTTATTTTTAACATAGTTTTAATCGTAGAATAATTTGCCCACAGCTTCCTGACCTGACCTGACAATTTCTATATGTTAGCTTTTTCCTTACAATATGCCAGTAAAACACTTTCGTTACATTTTCCAGAAACCTTTTTAATGTTGCATCATTCCGTAAAGCGTCTATAAGCTATTTCGTAATGTTTTTTTTATTTCGCCGGCAATAATTCCAATGTTGCTCGACTGGCGGCTTTTTCGATTTCAGCAGGGATAGATTCGTTACACTCGTTATCGAGATTATTCATTACACTTATAATATTATTAGAAAATACTGTCAATATTTATGCGTTTTTTTGTAACTAACAACCGCACTGGTTGCTACGAAAATTTTGGTTCATAAACATTGCGATTAAAGTTTTTCCGATTGTTTTGTAGAAAAAAATAGTATATCATATACGTTTTAAAAGTTATTTTATTTTGTTGTAAAAATGTTGTAATAAAATCTGCAGAAAATTAAACTTTGTATAATAAGGTCTAAGAAACAATATGTTTGTTTCTAATGACACTTTAAAGCCTAGAATTTCTTAAAAATGAAAAAAATGGTACAATTTTTCAAATATTTTAGTAATTATTAAACGTTTACTTTATTAATAATATTTTTCTAAAAAACAAAAATATTTTTAAAATATTATAGTAAAACTGCATAAGTAGCTTTTTATTTATATATTTTTTAATTTTTTTTTAACTTACGTATATCTTTTATTTAGTTCTTACGCGTTAAAATTTTATTTTTTTTTAACGTCGCATTATAAACATACCTTATACAAAGTTACAACTAATTACAATAAATTTAAAAACATAAAATTTATTTTATTAAATAAATTTTAGATAAGGTAAACGTTTTATTATATTAAAACATAAAAAAGTTGTTTAGTTTTAAGTCTTTAAATCATAAACTATTAAAGATAAAAATATCACATCAGAAACTTTATTTTAAAAAATTTTATAATCAGCAACATTTTTTTCTAGTATTTTTTATATTTTTAATTGTTTGCGCTGCATTTTAATAAAATGCAAAGTTTAAATTTTTAATATTAAAAAAAATATTTTAGATTCATTTTTTTTTTGTTATATACTGCAATATAAGAGTTTTTTTATTCGTTTTAAAACTATTTTAATTGAAAATTATTACTTTATGTGTTTCACACTACTGATCATGTTTGTGACGTCACATATATTATATAAAGGCTTAAAGATAGATAGCCTTTTCTTTAGGACATTAAATCTCGCATCATAGACTAAACCGCTCTAGACTTAGAAGCATAGCTAACTAAGATTAACAGATAAAATTCGTGTGTTTTGATAAAATTTTTCACAAAATTCCCGCTTAGTACGAAAAATTATTACCAACTGTAGAATAAAAAAAATTAAATGTCAGTTCTTTTTCGAGGTTATCAACATCTCTGAAATTAGCCTATAAAGCTGTAATTTGAAAGAGATAAATAATCTAATTGTAATAAATAATAAACTAATATTGCAACAAAATTCATAGATGCTAGAATACCTAAATGTTTATATTTCTCGTTTGATTGTTGTAGATTTTAGCACTAATACTCAAATACCAAAATGTTTATTATTGTTTCTATATAAGCAAGTTGCCAATAAGAGGTATGAGAAAGCTCTACAACAGAAATAATACAGTAAGATGTTTCTTTTAATTTTAACATAAAATGTGGTGTTATTTATTCCTTGTTCGGTTTTCAGTCGTCATAAACAAATAGGCAAAAATTTGATAAATAATTATAGAGTAATTAGTACGTATTTATTATCTTTATTCATTGTAATGGTGAGTAACTTTTAGAGGTTTCGTATCCTCAAAGTTTTATTTGCAGTTGACCGAGTTTTTAATGACTGCTCTAATTAAAATTCGTTAAAATTAATTAATAAAATTATGAAAGAAATCGTAACAGTAAATGTAACGTCATGGGCAAGGGTGTGAGTTAACCTGCCGATGGCATCTAGTGGCCAGTCGCGATTTATACGCCATCTGGCGTTGATACAGCCCGCCCGATGTATTCGACCGCACGCCATCTACTCCGTAATTTTCGCACTTTACGTGAACGCCATCCTCTCTCACTATCCTCTACAAAGCAAGCGCTAAATCCAAAAATCGAAACGGAGGGTTGACGTAGCCACAAACAGGAAATCGACGATGAATACGCCTCCTCAATTATTATGTTATTCTGCTTAAGTATATATAATAATTGCTTTTGATTTACCGCCAACTCAGGAAATACTTAAAAAGGTTTTATGTTTTGAATAAAATATTTTGCTCTCTTATTTGAGAAATTTTCTAAAAACTGATTAGCTTATCATCGCATAATGCACATCTGAATACACTTCATCTTACGTCCGAAAATAATATCGTTTTTTCGTGGGGGAAAGCCCGAAATATAAAAATGTGTATCGTTTCGCGGATGTGGATGCAATCGGTCGTGTAATCAGAGCAGGCGGTGCACTCGGATAATTTGATAAAACACGATGATTTATGTAAGGCGCATTCAGGCGGGTCTTGTTCGATTCGTCGACGAAATGTCACCAGCCAGTTACAATCGTTTCAAATTCCTCCGATTTAATATCGGACGACAGCAGCTCTTGTTCTTGCCAAGAATGGAAAGATTGATTCCGTTGATTTTTAACGGAAATGCATTCCGGAACGATATACGAATAGGATATTACCCCAGCAATGACCAGAAAAAGTAAACAGAACAAAGAGACGGAGCAATCGAGACGAAAGGGTGAAAGTTGACTTGCGGCCAGTGATAAATTACAGGAGTTATAGATTTGTGGGGGTTGTGTTTGTTTGGCTGTTGTTCGGCCGTTCCATGCTGTTTCGGAGTGGCAAAGTGTGAAATAGCCATTATTTATTTAAACGCTATTAACTCGCAGGTAGATATCATAATGAAGTTGTTAATATTTTATACAGTTATGAGTTATGGTGTTCTACTTGCACACTTTAACCTAACAAGGCTTGCCTGAATCAAGCACACTATCGTCGAATTTCTAACAAGATTATCTGAAATTGTTGCTTAAAATTAGAAGGATAACTCTTTGCTCTAATTAAATGTCCTTCTAGCAGAATTTGGGTGGTCTTTGACATTTACACAGTTAAGTTAGCATTCTAGTTTCTACAAGCAATTTGATTGATAAATTAACTACTGACCAATTGTTAACTAAAAACAATTATTATTTAAATTTGCACTTAGCCTAGGTTATATTCTATTAATTTTTCTATAATTTTTTGGTAAAAAGTGCCGTTTTGGAGCAACTCTTTTCACAGCTTTAATAAAGTTTCAAAATTTTTAATCACTGCACAAACTAAACGGTAATAATGTTATAAATAATTATAAAAACTAAATTAAATTATTGATACCCTCAGAGTTTTTAAATTTTTGTCAAATTGACAATGATGTCAAAAAATTTTAATAATTTTTTTGAGATGGCAAATAAAAGCGCTTTGTTCTTCTGTTGTCAAAATTATGATTTTTTAAAAAACAAAAGTTTACTTTTATTTTCGTAAATTTATTTAATTTTGTCTGTCTCTACGTTTAATAAATTTTAGAATTATAATTACGACCAATTCCGAATGCACAATATCTTTTCCATTAAAACTCCTACCAATTTTTTTCCGTGAGCTATGTTTGTTTGTGGCTTATTAAGTAATTTAAAAATCGCTTAAAAATTTTAATTCAAATTTATGAACATTGCGAGAGAAATCAGCGTTTCTTAAGCATCTTTCTATACCTTATAATCTCAGGAATTTTCGTGAATCGCGAATCATTTTTAATTTGACTTCATTGATGACCTGAATTTGTTCCGGCATAATCTAAACCTACACCCCTGTCATCCAGCATTATTAATAATTTAAAATAAATTTTAATTTGGGGTGCAAAGCTTGTAATTACGAATTAACCCCTGACAATATCGTCAATAATGTTTGCACGGTAATGGGGTAATATATTTTGGGGCCGGTTCAAATATACTTAATGACTATACAGAGCGTCAAAGTCGTTATAAAAAATGAAAAAATTTTTAATTAAATAAAATACAAACTTTTTTTAATAATGGAAAAATTAATAAGCAAGTATTTTAAAGAAATAAAATAAAATATTAAAAAAACTGTTTAAAAATCTTAATTAAACAAAATGCAAAAATCTTTTACTCAAGATTTATTTTAGTTGTTAATATGGTAGGTTTGGAATTTCTTATCTTAAAAACTATAATAACTTTTTTCTCGTGACCTTTAAACCTTATAATTTATTTTAGATATTAAAAAATTAACCAAAAATTTATGTTTTAGATCTTGTATCTTGTAAAATAAAAAAAAATCTTTAAAATAGTTTTAAGGAAAACCAGTAAACAAATGTAATTACTAAGAGATCACTTTGTGTGTTTCTACAAAAATTATTTTATTTCACTAATTTTTAAATAAAGCGTAGCTTTTTTTAAAAAGCCTACAGATGTGTAAAGATTTATATGACAAAAGTCTTTTTCATATAAATTACAAAATAATCAGAATTTTGTGACTAAAAAAGTTTTTAAGTTTTTGTGACTAAAGTTTTTAAAATTTTTTATTTAGCTCAAGAGCTCGTGACCAAACAATGCAAGAGTTTTCTAATTGTTTAAAATTTAATAATAACTTGCATTTTGTATGTAGGTAAAGTTTCAGCAAAATTAAGTAAGCTGGCTTTATAATAACCTGTAGTAAACTGAGTAATACTCCTTGGCGTTATGAGAATTCAAACTAAACTGACTTTTGGTAGACTTTTGATTTGTGACAGTTCTATGCAAAATTATATTTTTTGGTGCAAAATGTGTTATATTATATTCATGGACATTATACGATTTATAGCAGCTTTTTTTAAAGTCAGGTTGCTTAATTTTGCTTGAATTGTTGTAGTTAAATTTTCCTTATAAAACTAAAATTTTGGTTAGTTATAATTTTATTAACAAAAAAATATATTTTTACTAAAAATAATCATAAATTCTAGCAAAACATAATTAAATTTTTATTTTTTTTTATTTAAAAATAATTACGGTAGATCTACCTCAAAAAGTTATTACTACCGGGTACATTAGGAAACTATACAATTGTGTGCGTTTAAGATATTCGAGTAGTTGTTCTTCTTGCTTTAAGTTTCTGAAAAGTATGGCGTTTAGCGATAACTCTAGGCCTAGGATTTTTCTGGTGCTGTCGATATTGTGGGCATTCGATTAAAAGATGGGTTACTGTCACATTTACTTTACACACTGCACATTGTGGAGGGTCTGATTTTTTAAGTAGGTGTTTGTGGGTAATTCGCATGTGCCCGAGTCGCAATCTGGATATTATGATTTCTTCTTTCCTGGAGAGATTTGAATGTGTTGGCCATTTACTCACAGTTGATTTTACTTCTTTCATCAGTTTTTGCGATTTAGCACTTCACTCGTTTTGCCACTCACTTAAAAGTTTTCGTTTGACATAGGCTTCAATGTTTGAACTATTTAGGGTTGTATATGGCCTTAGTGCCTTGTCTAATAAGGCATTTTTTGATGCGATGTCTGCTTCTTTGTTACCTTTTAATCCAACATGAGACGGAACGAAATTTTTATTTATAAATGTGTTTTATTACTTTCTTACTTTTCGGAACGTTTAATTTTGAATACAAATCAAAAAATTGTGGCAGCTTACCCAAAAATTTAAATATCTTGTTAATTAAAAAATTTTAAATAATGTTAAATAATAAAAAAAACTTTTTCAAACAATTTTAATTTATCGGCTAAAAAGTAATAGAAAAATAAAGTCTAGAATGCATAAAAACCTGTTTATTTGTTTACTAAAAAAAATAAAATTGGCTATTAAAAAATAATTTATAGCAGACTTTTAAAATGTTATAAAACTTAAAAAAAATGTGACTTTTTGATAATTTTATTTATCTGCTTGTCAAACTGAAAGCCTATCAATTTCGTAAACGTTACCAGATAAATCGACACTAATTCTAATAACTTTCTTTTGCATTCTGGACTTTTAATAAACAACTGTAATGACCAGTTTTAAATTTTGTTTTTAAATATTTTATTAGTCATACTTACTATAAATAAAAAACATCGTATTTTTTTTGTATTAGAAATAATTTTGTTATAATCAAGAAAACGAAATTTAAAAGTTGAAATTTTTTTTTAGTCGACTTTGACCAAAACTTGAATTTTTTCGCCTCAAATACTGCCGAAAAATAACCTTTTTGACAGCGGTCAAAAATGAGCAGTTTTCGACCGCTGCGTCAAAAAGCTAACCTAAAAATACTAATAAAAATAAATAAATATAAATAAAAATTTTATTTATGTTTTTAACAATAACTTTAATAAATTTTAAACAAAATTTTTTGGTAATTTTTGGTATGGTTTTAGCTTTATTATTAGTAACGTCTATAAATTAACAAATACATTTTAAGAATTTGTAAATTTTACCAACCGTTGTGTTTTATTATGTTTATTAGTTTTATCCTGTCACGACTAAACCAATTGGAATATGTTAAATTAAACTTACATTTTATAGAAACAAATTATTACCATTTTTTACAAATCGTACAATTTTTTTGTTTTTATACTCAAATTATTATATTACAATAATGTTACATATTTAAATACAAATTAGATAATTATCCCAGCGCATCCACCATTTTTAATAAAATACTAATTTAAAGTAGTTGTGGTAGGCAGTGACTTAATTGATGCATTGTTAGTTGTTTGATTATAGATTTAAAAAATAAGTGATAAACAACCTTTATTATAATACAAGTATTACAATAAACGAGTATCACAATGGAGAATTGGGAGGTTGTAACAGTCTATTTTCTATTAAGCTATTTTAAATAGTATCTGTTATTAGTTTTTATAAGTCATTTGCTGTTATTTGTAAAGTATTTTTTAAAGTTATTTGTGTTGACAACGTTGTAAAATTATTGAATTTCTTAGTAAAATCAATTAAAATCATCAAAACATTGTTACATAAACGCAAAATAGAAAATTTTTTTTTCGTATTGCAGATTTTATTGCTTAATTATTAATAAATAGACTTAGGCGCTAGCAAGTTTTTTAACAAACCGTCAAAACACAAAATTATTTACAATGCGGTTAAAATTAATATTTTTATAAATTAAAATTTATTTTAAACACAATTTGTATTTTTTGTTTCAATTTTAGCTCAAATTCTTTTGGTCATTTGTTACCATGTTAAACTATTTAAAATAAAAAAAAATTGTAGTAAAATGTTAATTTAAGTAATTTTTAACACAAAACATTAGTCTGGCAATTTAACGGTGAAATGCTTCCAGTGTGCTTAAGACAGCTAATAAAGAAATTAGTCTTGAAGAATTATATTACATTTTATGATAAAATTTATTTTGTTTGTTACTTGTATTTGGCAAAAAACAAGTTTTTTAAGACAATAAGTTTTAATAATTTTTGTTAAAAACTTAAGTGTTATTTGTTTTTCAAAAACATTAACTTTTAAATGTTATTAATTGTATTGAAATAAAAATTTAAAGCGTTTTTAAAATTTGATAAATTTTAAATTTTTTGTATTAGGCAATGTTAATGGTTAATCACTACCTTGCTGTATTCTAGCCTGAACTTCTAGCTTTAAATTAAAATGGTAAAAATTGATTATCGGTTAATATTTTTTTTTACGACTAAACTTAAAAGTAGGCTTTTCTAAGCCTCATTTAAGATTCGAAAGTTGACACTTGCTGCGGAGCGAGCGTAATCACCAAAATTGCCACTCTAGAGCGTTTTTGCTTTCTATCAATAATAACAAACTTTGATTGGATGTTAGAAATTGGCTGGGCTGGCAATGGTATAAATAAAAATAGATAGCCAGATTTTTTATTGTTATTAATAAAAAAAAATATGACGTCTTTGATAGTTATTTGAATTAAGTGTGTGATCAGTCGTTAAAAATATAGTGTGTATATTTCAAGCAAAATGCATTTTTGCCGCTCTCATATGCACGATTTTTATGCACGAGCGGCAAAAATGTATTTTCTGCTCTTAATATATAAAATACTATTGTTTTATTAAGAACAATAATAAAAACAATTAATCATCAAGATTGTTTAAAAAAACGCTAGCAAGTGTGTTTAATTGTCTGACATTATTTGCCCATTAACAAGATGAGTACATTTTTTTGACCGTAAACTGTTTAATGTTAAAATAAAAATCTGTTTTTTTTAATTTTAAAATCAATCACTAATGTAAAATTATACATCAATTTCTACATTAATACATAATTTTAAGAAAATTATCTATTAATTTAAAGTCATCTATTAATAACTACATTAATGAACGATTTCTTGGCGAAAATTAAGCGCTAATATTAATATTAATACACGGTCAACCAGAAAGCAATTTTTAAACGTTTTCAGAAAAAGAAAAGTATATTTTTCTCTAGACAATTGTATTTGGTTGATATAAATTGGTCTTGGCTTGTGTATTATATATAACTCTGTCAATAGCACTTTTCAAATAATAGAATAATATTTTGCGTCCGTCTTGCGAATAAAACCTTCTGGAGTCGTCCGTGTCGTTATCCTTCCATCCGCATCGGATTACTCGGCCATCCTCAAAAAATATAAAGCACCTGGGGGATGACTGGCTGGCGGCTGTAAGTATCGTTTTTCTCGCCCCTTTCGTCCCAAAAAAGCTCCGGATCGAGATAGCGAGCGCGGTTTACCGGACTCATTGGTCGACGTGTGTGCCCCAAGACCCTCCTCCGGCGGAAGTCCGATTCCTCCACGTGGTCGACGATCACGTGGTGCACCTCCTCCCAGCATTGGCTGTCACATGGCCAATACTCGATATCTCCGGGTCCGCCCCGACACCTGTCGGCGTCTTTTTGTTTTTCCACGACACGCTTCTTACCGGCCGCCATCTTCTTAAAGGGTTGAATTAAACATCGGCCGAGTTGGTTCGCGGTTGGTCAACGAGACAAGGCCGTAAAATGCGCCCTCCGGAAAATTCCGGACAAGTTTAATTATGGACGACAAAACACTGCTGTATCAATTTTGTAACGGTTTTGTTCGGTTCTGGCCGATCTGATGGAATACGAAATGAGATTTTTTAATAAAAACGAATTTATGACGGGCGATCAATTTCGAAACATGAGGTCTTAATAGGGCGACTACGAAAAAATTATTTAAAAGAGAGAGAGAGGTGGTGGGAGTTAAATGGACTTTGACATTGTCTTTACGATGTTCTAATTATTATATGCAACAAGTGTTTATGGCCAATATTTTACGGCGATTGCGTTTGAGGTTAAATCGGGAATATAAAGCTGGGAGATTTCCAACTTCTCGGTTAACCTTTTAAAATGTATTTTAAAAATTATTACTGCTAGAGCTTGACTAATGTGTTATTTGTTCAAGACATTCGTTTCAGGATAAACAAATCGATTTTACTGGCAAAATACGCTCTCATTCACTTGGATCATTCATAAATTTAGAGAAAAATAAATGTTTAAATACACGTATTTCTAATAAAAAATACTGTTATTAGGTTTACAATATACCATTTGAGATAATATTTTGTTGATCGTTCATTAGTAATAATAAAAACAATAATTTATCAACTTGTATATTAATAAGCTAATCATACGCTGACGTTTGTTCTTACTTTAAACAATCACTTTCAAAAGAGCAAGCCAATTTTCGGAATATTTTCTGAAAGATGTCATAGCTATATTTTTTAAATTTTATTCTATAATGTTATCATGTTATTAACATCTTTTAAGAAGGTATTGCGTTAAAAATTTTAACAGTACATGTGTTGTTAAAAAATAACATTATTTAAATAAAATGTGTTCAATAATTTTCTGGTCGTGATTTGCTGTGGTTTTCTTTTTCTAGCATGAACGTAGGTTGACGTGATAAGTTCATACGGTTAGATGTCAACTGTTTAAATATTGTCTTATTTTTGCATTTAGGAGTTTTTGATAAAAATCACACTGCAAATCATGATATTTGCATCCAAACGTTCAAGAATTTACTCTTCAAGCTTTATCTTAGTTGAACGTGTGAATTTTTGGCCGCATTGCATTGACAGCTGTCATGTGTCATTGTTTTGTAATGTTAACCGAAACATACGTTTTTTGTGACAATTGCCACTCATAGGCAATCTGACCAGAACAATTATTGAACACATATTATTAATACGAGATAGTTAATACGAGATAGTTGGTAATAAATGTCATTGCAGTGTCAATAAAGTCATTGAACTTTGAAATGTTTTCAAATTTGTCTAAAATTCTATGTAAGTAACTCACAAATGTTTCTTTTTTACCCACGGTATCGTTTATCGATTGAATACTCTAATTGGCATTAACACAGTAAGGAAAATCTCCAAAAACCTTGTAAAATTATTTCTAAATTATTACACTAATTGCGATTCTCACCGATACTTTTCATTGTTATTTCAGATCAAACAGTGATATAAACTTATCTAGCAAATAATTTGTAAATTATCAAATGATGTGGGTGCACCCAAATCACCGAAATCGGACTCTGTTTCCGACGCAAAGTAATAAAATTAAATTTTTCTATTTTGCAAATGTATCAAAGCTTTGAACGACATCGATTTGAGTGTTGTATTAGCCAATTCAGCACCCATTTGCATGCAAAAAGGAACTAGTACATTTTTTTAAAGGTTGGTAGCGCTTTTGCTAGTATCGGACGTCAGAAAAAGTAGATGAACGTTATTAATGTCAGCGTTATAACAGGTTCAAATTTTATTCAAAAAAATTTTTATTGTAGATAACGATTAGTATTCCCTATAAAGATGTTTTTGTGTGTCTTACAATTAACCTATAAAACACTAAAACCGTGAGGTAAGTCGCAATACACAATAAGGTAACTTCAACTTTTTTTTAAAGAAATAGACTTTAGAGCATTTTAAATTAATATTTACACATTTAACAAATTAAAATTTATTGAAATCAAAGTTTTTAATGTTGTCAGGCAATAATATATTGTAAAATTGTATACAGTAATAATTTAAGCTGTTCCTCGTTCTAACAAGCCTGATAAAGCTAGATTTTATTAAATGCCGGTTTTGGAAGCATAGGTGTTATTAAATCGTTTGTAGTTATTAACATTGTTATGCATAAATAGAAGACACTCCAGTATATATGTAGATGGAACTGTTAAAATTTTGAAAGTATTAAAAAATTTACAAAACTAATCGCTAAAATTAATTCCAGCAATAATTCTGACACATTTTCTTTGTACGTTGCATATTTTTTTTGCATGAGGAAAATACCCTCATGAAAAAATTGCATATAAAATTAGTCTATGAGGTAAAGTAATCAATGTTGTATTTGATACCTATAGGATAAGCTAACAAAGAATAAATAGTTTAGAGACTAAATGGTCTGTACGAGTTTCCCATGTTATAGCAGAGTTAAGAAAAATTCCTAGTACTTTTATAAGTTTGTTGTAAAGACCATTTTTAATTGTGGAAAATACGATATTTTGTGTTTTATTGTGACTTACTGATAAATAGTTTTTAAAAAACCAATGCCTTATTTTAAGTGAATATCTGTGCATTTTCTCAAAGAAACTTGTAAAAAATAATCAGAATCATGTAATGCAGTATCATCTGCAAACAATATGAAATTAGTAGTCGGAGCTGCAGAAATCAAGTCGTTTATAAATATAAAAATTAAGCATTAATTTTTATATGAAAAGAGTGGGACCAAAAACTAAGTTTTGAGGCACCTCAAAATTCATTTTTTGCCTAGAAGACGTATTTTGATGAATAACTACATACTGTTCCTCATCAATTAAAAAATCTTTTATTAAATTTATACTACTTGAACTAAGAGAGTATTGTTTCAGTTCCTTTAATAATATGTTTGGCGTTTGAAGGTTGTAGGCACTTTTTTAAAAACTCGCGCTTCGCGCTCGTAGATAGCTAAATTTGTGCTTCCAAATTAATTTTTTAAAACAAGATATTTAAATAGTATTTATTATTTGAGAACAATTGCTGTAGGATAATAAAGAATGTTACGATACACGTAAGGTTACTTGATATTTACGAGTATATTACTGGAATTTAAAAAACTTGCTTCTGCGGTATTCGATTCTTAAAACAATTTTATAATGCAATTAGTAACAAAATTTACAAAAACATAGTGTGAAAACATGTATTGAGGGTGCAAAAATACAAATTCGTTATTATTATTGTTTTTATGATAACAAATATAATAAAAAATACTCAGACGACTCTATAACAAAATTATTTACCAAGTATTCTTATTTGCCATCAACATATTAAACATATTGCAAAAATTAGTTAAAAAAAAAAACAAAAAAAATTAATTTTTGCAATCTAAAACTTATTAGTGTCAGACTTCGATAAAAAATATATAAAAATTTTAACTTTTCCTTGTTGTCACTATTATTTCTTTATACAATTATAATTTATTGCACTTAAAATATTAAGAGCTTAAATTAAGCTAACTTAAATGATTAAATAAACAAAAATAATAATTAATATCGCAGATCGTAAATGATTAAATCAATAAACACAATAATATCGCGGTATCCTCACTTCTAGCGGCTGCTGATTGTACAAGTTTTTTTTAATTAAATTGTGATTATTTTTTGTTATGTTAATTACTGTTTAATATACTACTAATAACTACTTGGTT